>OU565277.1:5178571-6473214 GCA_913789895.3 Seladonia tumulorum | reverse complement strand
GAACCTGTGAAGTCTCGTGCAAGGATACAAACCGTTGTCGTTTAACTTTAAAAAATTATTGAGAATGACTCACCATCCGGGAACGTCCTCAGGGTCCTCGCAGGCGCCGCTGCCGTCGGAGTCACCGATCTTGAAGACGGTTCCAATGGGGCAACCATACTCTCTGGCGATGCCCTCCAGACAAATGTAATACTTTCTGCAGTCCTCGGGATGGGCGTGTCTGCTGAAGCTGCCGGATGCTCCGCTCACTTCGCCGGCGGCCGGACACGTGAAACCTCCCGCGACCTCTGCACAATGCGATCAAACAATCGGTGAGATAAAGAAGAAGATACAGAAGTAGATAGAGAAGAAGATAGAGACACGAAGACAGGGAAAAGGGGAGAAAACGTGTCTTCGATGCGCCGGTCGAAAAGCGAGGCGAGTTTCAGAATTTATTTAAACGAAACTGGTATGCGCACTAATTTAATATTTTGTGGGCGGATTTGCGGATGTTTCAAGAATGTGTATGATTTTTTTTTAACAAAATATCCACTGTGTCAAAAGTTACAACCAATTGGGTGCGCCAGGCGAAAAGCGAGACGAGTTTGAGAATTTATTTAAAACGAAACTGGTATGCGCACTAATTTAATATCTTGTGGGCGGATTTGCGGATGTTTCAAGAATGTGTATGATTTTTTTCTTAACAAAATATCGACGGTGTCAAAAGTTACAACGAATTTGGCTCGTATATGTGTCTCTTCCGCAGTTACTTTTTAATCTCTGTATACTGTTTCAGGAATTGGCACATCTATATTTCGACAATCGCGAGTACCAATATTCAAAATATTATCAAATACTCGAATTCCAAATGGAAAAATTACAATTGTAAATCCAAAGGTCTATTTGCGAGTTAAATTGACTCAGTGTGCAAGTCGCAGAAATTGTACAACGTCAAAGTAATGAGCCTGATTAATTGAAGTTTCGCTGTTGGGTGCGAGGATACGTTTCGAACGGTTCAGAACCGTTTCGATAATTCAGAGTGCAGCTCCCAGGAGGAGAGGAGGAGGTTGAAAGGCCAGAGAAAAGGAGAGGCGTGGTGAGAGCCTCATAGCAATTGTCCGACGCGACGGTGGAAGTCGCTGAATGGTAATATCAGGGTTCGCCTTTGAATTCTATCGGGCGAAGATTCCGCGTGATGAAACGCACAGGATGTGCGTGGGGGCTATTGTCACGTATCCTTGATCGAACGCGGACTGGCATAATGAACGAGATCGTTGCAAGATGGCGTGCTTGGTGCCGTCGTTGCAGCGGACCGGAACCAGAACGCTGTTCTGTTGTAATTTCGTTCGTCCGTTTGTCCCTTCTTTACAACCGAAGAAAATTAAAATTAACTTGAAATGAACTGCAGCGAAAATTAAGCAGATTTTAATACAAGAGACAGAGAGATTATGGAAATAGTAGAGATTTAAAGGAATAGCAATTAGGAACAATTAGTTACTCTGTTGGAAATGAGGGCAATTTTTCAACGTCTTTGAATTATTAGTGGTTCCATTTTTGGACATTTTTCGCCAAATTTTCTCACATTGGAAATTAAATGATAATAAGCAAACGAGGTTGCGATCTTCTTTGATCACCGTACCTCGAAGAGTCTAAGTAGATCTCGCTGCCAATAGTCAGACATAAAGAAAGAGAGACGCGAGACAGAGTAGAAATCACTTGCGAACTTGCAGCGTTTTCCTCTCGTTACCATGTTATTATCATGCGGAATAATCGGTGCGCATTAATAAATCCGGTCACAGCGCGCGAAGACAATGTAATAATCGAAGAGAAAAGATGAAAGTCCTGAACAGAAAAACTGGTGCACCAGTAATTGTCTGAAAACATTTTTCAGACTTTTTCTCTGGAGCGATGATCATCCACGCTACGTAGCAGATGCAAGACAGTAGAAGAAAATCGAAAGTCACGGAATGCTGATTTCACTTCGGTTATGCGCCTTTGAAATTTCCTTGTTCGATCTGTTTAGACGATTTTTGTCGTTACGGTTGCAAACAGAGACACAGTGCGATTTTTATACTAGCATTGATACTGGCATTTACCATCCTTTTTCTCAAATTCGATATTTTTGTCTGAGGAAATCTGCAGCACAAAATTCCGCAATAGAAATTTTTCATGAGGTAGGCTCTCGAAAATTAGCAAAAAAAAAGGAAAAATCAAAATACTATTCTGAGATTAATTGCTAATTAAAATTACAACGCATAGCAAATTTCTATACCTTTAGCAGCATCGATAAGGTGTTCACTATCTTTTCTCAGATTTGATATTTTTATCCGCAGCAAAAAATTTCGCGATAATACAAATTTTTCATAAGGTAGGCTCTCGCAATTAGTAGAAAAAATTTGAGACAATTTGCTACTTTGAATTATGAAGCAAAGCTTGATATCGAGCAGATCATTGACGCTATTTAACCAGTGACTCAATTATTTGTTAAACTACCTTCACTGCTGGAAACAAACGGTGCCATTTATTTGAACATTTTAATTGCAGCCGAGGGACTAGAATAGTTCAGGTGCAGTTAGGACACCTACCTTCGTTCTTGCACTCAGGCACCTGGTCAGCCCACATGCAAACTCTGGCATCGCGATCGTAGGCAAGTCCAGGGCTGCACTGATACCTGGACGACTCTCCGTTCCAGCAGTTCCAGAACACGTCGCATTTCTTATCGTCGGCGAAGATGCCGTATAATCTTGGACAATGGGGCGTGTTGATCGGCGGCTCGAGCTGCGTCCTTTCGCCGCAGTCGACGTTGTGGAGGTAGTCGCAGTTTTCGGTGAGGAACTTGCTGTCGCTTGCGTCGAACGCGAGCCCGTTGCCGCAGGTCTTCAACTCGGCCACGTTGTTGTCGCACTTCCAGTATTTGTCGCAGGATATGTGGTGCGGGTAGAACCCGAAGTCGTCTGGGCATTTGAAGGACTCCTGGCCATTCGCGCCTGTGGACACCGAATTTACAAACTTAACTTTACGCCCTTCTGTCGAGAACGATATACAGTGATTTCTCTATATATGTCGCCACCGCCTGGATGATAAGCGTCGTGGAATTATCTCCACTATCGCGAGGTATACAGGGCAAGACCCGTGTTGTCGACATATATCGAGGATTCACTGTATTAATGCATTATATTAATTTGAGTCATCAAGTCTTGAATCTATATTCTATAAGACTCAACTACTTTGGTTTCAGATGAGGATGTACATGATGGAGTCCTTGAAAAGGTTTAATAATGATCTCAGAGTTAATTTTGGTCCTAGGCTGAGAATTATCCGCGGAGGGAGCTCTGATCTTAGCCACGAGGCTGAGATTGATTTCAATGAGAATTCTGGTCTTAATTGAGGCTGACAATTATTTTGAGAGGGAGCTCTGGTCCTAGCCATGAGGCTGAGAAGCAATTTGAGAGGAAATTTTGGTCCTAGCTGAGACTGAGAATTGTTTAACTGAGAAATTGACCACTGAGAATTGTCGTGGTCCGAATGCATATTTGAGAATTTAATTTTGTTCCTAGCCATGATTAAAAATTATTTGAAAGGATACTGCTAGCCCAGCCGATGCAGACAACAACAATTCACTTTAGCAATTTTTTCACGTGTTACCATAAATTCCCTTTGCTCATGGAACCAAGTGATAACGTTCGGAAAACAATGCGCACATTGTAGCGATCAAGTATTGCTTGCGACGCAATTATTTATTTCCCTGAAATCTGAGAACTTGCTCTCCATTGTTCTGAATTCTAACAATGCGCGCTATATTTGTTGTTCCCGATCAGACTTAATTTATGACTCACGGACTTGTGACTCGGAACCGCTCTACCCCATATATTAGTCACGGCACACTGATCACGGTACTAACGTTAACATAAATCGCACGATAAACAAGAAAGTTCAATGTTACCGTAAATAAGATACCTGCATACACCTCTTGCATTCCACTTCGTTTTTCGACTTTGCGAAAAGGAATGTTAACCAACATACCAACAATTTATTCATTATCTTTCTTCGAATTCAATATTTTTATCTGTGACAATTAGCAGCATGAAATCGTACAATAATACAAATTCACAAGGAACAAACGTCTCACAGTTAGCGAGAAGTCAAAATACTATTCTCAGACAATTTGTTGCTTAAAATTAGAAAGCACAGCGTGATACTTCACAGATCAGTGACTCTTTTCAGCACTAATGACTTTTCATTTCCTAAATGCATTGCAAACGCGAATGAAATAACTTTTTCCACAAAATAAGACGATCGAGACCACATCAAACTTCCTGCAGTTGTACAATCACGTCTGCTGCATAACAATTACTATAAAAACCGACCAGACATTTTCATACTGAAAGGACAGCTAAGAAAGGATCCGATAGAGACTTCATACGACGATGGAATGTATATGAAAGTCTATTGAACCGCTAAAAAATAACATTTCCGTAATGAAAGAAACAGTAGGCACGACATGCTTCGCTTTCAACGATCATGCTCGCCCGATTCCGTGGACTCTTACAACTTTTCATCTATTTCGCAATGTCAAAAATGTTACAACGCAGTAAAGTATACAATTACCGAGAATATTTATGCACCGATAACTTTAACAAACCTGTAACAACCGGTAACAACATTCTTTTGCTCGTGTCTCGATAAAACGTGCAATATAAAACTGGAACTGTTTATCGACGGGTTGGACGGAAGCGATTAAAGTGCGATATTAAACAAACAAAAAGAAAAATAAGTTGCGACAATTACGGAACAGTTTCATCAAATTATGCTAATTGGACGGTCGCTGGGAATCGAAAGTAAAGGAAGGAAGCTTTTTATTGCGGTCGCGATTTCAGAGATTTCTGCTCCGTAACGACTTATTACTTTAATGAGAGATAAATTGAATTACGTGTCTTGCTGTGTCGGGATTGATCTAATCGTGGTCAGATTCTCTATCTCTCGCTCTCTGTCGAGAGAAGTAATCCGCAAGTAAAAATCCGTTCTGCGGTTACGCCCGGTGCAAGATTTAATCGTGCCAGGGATCGCAGCATAATCGAGCACAATTTTACCTGTTCCGCAGACATTGGGAAACAAAGAAAATTGATTGTTGCTGGAAGGGACGACGCTTCCTCCTTTATTTCGTGGAATGTGACTGCTATGGCTAGGAACGAGGAAAATCGACTCAGGACACTTTATTGTAGAGACACTACAAATAAACAATTGTTTATTCAGGTGTTCTGCAACTAGAGCACCATACAAAATGGGTTTTCACACGAGTTACAGAAATATTATTGCAGTAGCGATTCAATATCTAAATATGTTTCCAGACTGTAATAATTTGATGGGCATTAATAGTTGAGAAAATTGTAAAACACGATTTACATAATTATTATGACAACAAGAATTGAATATAAAAATCAAATATGTTCCTAGACAGTTAACTTAGACAATTACAGTGGAGAACATCGTGGAGGACTAAACATTGGAGTGAATGGAAGCAAAACATAATTTACAGAAATAGTGGAGAAAATCGTGGAATTGTAAAAAGTGGAGCAAGTGCAAGTGAAACACGATTTACAGAAATACCAGTATTGATTGCGACGTAACGATTAAATATGTTCTCAGCCAGTTAATTTAGGCAATTACCTAGATAACATCAAGACTAAAAAGTGGAGCAAATAAAGCGTAATTCACAAAAGTGTCATTGCGACAAGAACTCAATGTGAAATAGGTTTTCAGACTATTTAAGAAAAGGACAGCGAAGAAAATCGTGGAGGACTAAAAAGTGTAAAAATGTTCTTTTACAACAGCAACAAAAAAAAAAAAAATGAAATAGGTTCACAGATTGTTAACTTAGGTATTTACCCTGGAGAAATTCGCGAGGAACTAAAAGGACTCGTACAGGCAGTTCGACGAACGTACGTTTCTAAACGACACTGAAATTACCGACACTCGGATCTCAAAGTTAATTGAAGACTTTATCAATCGTACGATATGTTTATACCGTTATTAGTTCGAATCGTGAGCCAGAGGTATTCACGTCTGTTCCGTGATTTGCAGTGAAACAGGAAATTATTCAAATGCCGTCGACTCTTACTTTCATCAGGAGAATATTGTTTTTATCGAGACACCGAGTCGCGAATTATTTATTCGACTGTGTGTTCTGTGGGAATCTAGCTTTCCGGTCGAAGTGGAACGACTTTTATGTTGGCATTGCACAAACAGAACTCGAGCGGTTAAAATTTATTCGTTGGCAGTTAATGGTAAAATTAAAACGACCGTTTGAGATTAACGTGATAGGAATAACAGTATTAAGGGGCTCGTAGAAAATTGTGTTAAAAGTGAAAACTGATAGATGCGCTCTAGATACATTAATTGCGCACTTAATCAGACTGATTTCTTAATTCTCCGATTAGATTATTTTATAATTGCCGGCCTAATGCTCAATTTAGTTCACGGAATTGGTAGTTTCATTGAAATTTTTGAAAGTAAATGAATATTAAAATATTTAAATGTTCTAGCATACGAATATTTTCGTCGATGTAAAAACCAAGATAAAACAAACTACTACTAATGTTGCATAAAGATCTTACGACCAGCTCACATCGAAATTGCAGGCAGTTTAAGGGATCGTTCGCACCGTGGACGATAAAATAAAGAGCCTTTTAGACAGTGAGGACATCGAAAGAATTAACGAACACGTTATTCACGACTTCTAGGCAATTTTAAAATTTTTATTCAGTCGGAATTTGTCGCAACCGGCGCAGGCAATTTTTCTAAGAAAACTGGGTGTATTAATTATCGACGGGTCGGGCGTCTGCCGTCGTGCATTGTTCCGTGGCCGGCAATTACGGCTAACAATCTGTTATTCTTTTTTCGCGGCGTATGATGTCTGAATAACCTAAACGTCTTATGTAAGGACACAAACTGACTTTCGCCAGGCGCTTTCACTTTGGGCCTAGAGCCAGGCCCAGCTACCAGCTGCAACACCAACACGGCTCGTGACTGGGCTCTCCCAGCATCCCGTTCACTCGGCTCTCCTCAACACGTTTTCCGTCGTGCGTGTTTCTCCTCTCATTCTCTCTCTCTTTCTCTCTCTCTCTCTCTCTCTCTCTCTCTCTCTTTCTCGCAAGACCACGCACGCAGACATTCGCCGATCGTAATTTCGCATACGCGACGGTGTGCGTGCTGTATTCACTTTCATTTTTCTCGGGACCGCCACCGAATCACGCGTCTCCGATCCCGTAATAGCCCTGCTGTTGTTTGACTAACTATGCGAAATTAGCTCCACGGATATTAATAGAGATTTACTTGTTCCAGATTTCCGTAAATTTCTTTTCTGGACCCATTCAAACCAGCCGGATCAATATCGCTTCTGACCCACACCGATATTTCACTAGAGTTTCTCTTATTTCGAAATAAAAAGCATCGTCTAATGTCGGAATAAAAATGCACATATCGATGATGATCGCCCGATGGATGACGAATGACTTCACAGGATTAAAGGAAACATTTGAAAGAGCTTCATCTTCCATTGCAATCAGAAGTTACGGAAATCTTTACTCGATTATTCTCACTGTTACTTAACTTTTAATAATTTAACATGGTATAGACAATTAATCGATACAAATCTTGAAGACAATTTTAGCGAAATGTTCCGAACGAGAAAGACCTATTTTTAGGATTTCGCAATTATTGAAAACCTGATTCCCCCAGCCCGGAGTTTCTCAGAATTAAAATTTCCTTCTGTAGTGTTGCTTCCAGTTTCGTGTAGTTGTATTACGTTTTAATTTCGATGGACGTCTCGCGACGATGGTGGCCGGTGATAAAAAGAAGGGTCAAGATCTGGGCCAAGGTTATCCAGTTGCGACAAGGAGGGTCCGTGGAAGGGGATGAAAAAGAATGCAAATGCGGGTCGGGAAGGTTTCTCTTCGCAAGGAAACTGAATCCGCCTTTCGATCTCGTTTCAACGACGAGATCATTCGCAGAAGCAACCAACAAAAACGTGTTTCGATAAGTCTTCAGCGCAAACCGCCGATGTCCTGCTTCTATGCTTGCGTTTCTAAATGCTTCCATCTAAATATACTCGGACATGCAATGTTTGTCTTCTGTTCTGACACGTAATTTGAAATTTTTTCGAATGAGTCTAAGATGATTGCGTTCTATCAGTCACGTTAACTAGCTTTCACTGAGTTTACGGCAGATGTCGATCTAACACGGTACCGTATGGCGTGTCGGTTTCCAGGTATCGCGACTAGAATCTAGTCTTGAATAAAATATTACCAAAAACGAGATTAGAAACTGCACGCAGCAGATATCCGGCTCTGTGTTCCGCACGTTAAAACCGCCACTAGAAAGCTTCGAAATTAAGCGAATTAGCTGCGAAATATTCAGGAAAGATTTCACTAAAATTTCAATTTTTAAGAAACTCAAGAACAGTCCTACTTTTTAGCGTAAGATTTTCTCGGATCTCGCGAGACCACATGAATCCACGTTTTGAGTGGAAATCAAATTGAGACAAATATTCTACTCGTCATCGTGTTCACCCTTGTTGTACGGTATCGGGTCTCTTTTGACCCAAGCTGTAATGCTCGGAAGTTAGCATATGGAGAACGCGCCAGCATCTTCATTTAAGATCATTAAAATTAGCTAACACTGTTGGCAATATCTCTTTTGATCTCGTTTGATCTCGATATCACACTCTATCACGGTTCCTAGACATTTTCCAAATGACGAATCTTTCGTTTTAAACAAAATCTCGAACGACCTCCTAACCCTTAATGGCCCACATGTAACTAACAATAAGAACTGCATACACGTAAGAAACGTTACCCAGGACACGGTTCCTATTTTTTCTTTTTTTTTTGCAAAAACCTATTTATTGGTCAATGTGTAACAGACGAGGAGCACGGTTCCTATTTTACAAATTTGTCTTAATAAATATTTTCTCTATAAATCCAGCATTATTGGCCAGTGTATAGACAGCAGATTTAATGCATTTATGACAAAAATGACTGTCATTTAAAACGATAACAACATCGGAAGAATTTTAAAATATTGTTACTTTGTTTCCAACTTGTTAAACATATTACGAAAAATTCTGTTTCACTCCTATTTGTTGCGATTCAGGTAGAAAACTTTGCATAAAGATCCGCTGTCTAGTAATAAAGCGCCACTATGAAACAACAAACGATCGCGCGATTCTAATTGTCATTGTGAACCCGACGCAATTAATTGACCGATACGAAAAGTCAAAAGTCCCTATATTTTCTTCGTAAATCCAGCGTTATAATTAGCCGGTGCGTAATAGCGAGCAACAATAACGCAACAAACGATCCCGAAAGGCACGGTTCCTATTCTCAGGTGGCGATCGAACAATGAAAAAAAACCAATTAAGAGTGCACTCTCTCTCTCTCTCGCTCTCGTGGTCCACACGCGTATGTCACACACTTGGTTCCTCCACTTCCGGTGAAGAAGAACCGTCGTCAATAACACTTTTAACCTCCCGGAACGCGATTTAAACGCGTCGCCCCAAATACCCATCATCATCATCATCATCATTCTTCTCCACGTCATAATCATCATCCTCATCACACGTTATCCGTGACGAGCGTCTCGCGTGTGTATCTCTCGCGATTATGTCGGTTGGCGGGTACGTACCGGCGATCAGAATGGCGGCAATCACGTAGTACGTCCTCATGGTTTTTGCACGAGTCTGTTCCCGCGTCGGTGTGCTCGTTTGGCGGAAAATGCCGAAAGAAAAACCGGTGGCCGTTCGTTTACTTCGAAGATGCGTTTTCCCGTACAGTCGGCGTTCTTTTCTTTCGTTTTGCTCGGCGTGTCGGGATCGAGGAGAACCGAAAGAAGAAGAAGAAGAGAAAAAAAAATATTCTATCACTTTTGCGGGCACAGGCTCCACTGCGCAGAGAGAACTCTGTGTTTGCGGGCTGTCGTTCTCCACCTTTATATAAGTCATTGGTCACGTGCTGTTCCTCTTCCACCTCCTCCTCAAAAGCTTCTCCTCCTTTTCTCCTCCTCGTCGCTCGAAGAAGTGGTACTATGTACAACTATACCGATACCCTCCACCTCTCTCTCTCTCTCTCTCTTTCTCTTTCTTTTTACACCTTCGCTGTCTTTTTCGTCCCGACGCCGTTCTCCCTTTCTTTTTCTTTATTCTTCCCCTGAAAATGCCATCCAAAGACACCTAACCGAGGCCCGGTAATAACGCGTCCCTCTAGCTCTCACTTTTTGTCTCTCCTTCTCCTCCTTTTTACACGTTCCCGATATTTTTCGCACCGGCCACGTTCAACCTTTCTTTTTGCTTATTCCTTCCACCGAAAGTGCCGTCCGGATGACACCTAACCGACGATAACGAGTCCTTCTAGGTCTCCTCTTTATCTCGTGCTTCTTCTCCCGTCTCATTCTTCGTGTCAACTTTCCTCCTTCTTTCACTATTTTTCTGAAAACGCCATCGAAAGACTCCCGACTGTGCACCCGATCGTTGCGAGTCCTTCGTAGTCCTTGTAATCCGAAATTCTGGCTCTGATTGGACTGCGGATTTTATGCGCTAAAAACATTAAAACAATTTGGGAACGTTCGTACGTTACTCTCGATTTAGTAAAATTGTTAAAGATAGAGGGAAACTTTTATATGGTCTTATTTATTTTATTTTTCTTTTTGTCATTCAAGGAGTATTTCATTTTACGATTATTTTGCTCGACTAGTTTATTTATTTAGATTTATCTTCGCTTTGGAAATTAGGCTTAAAGGAATAATTCATAAGTGAGGGGAGGGGGTTGGGGTCAAGTTATTGTAAACCGAGTAAACCCTTTTCATGGCTGAACAAAGAAGCTTGCTATGATCACATTTATACACGGTACACCAATGAAAAGGTGCGTCGATTTTGAGTAGACCAAATTTGTAGAAATATGCAAAATGTTTTCTACTTTCTCCAGTACGGTAACAGACACCCGTTAATAATACTTTCCTCTAACTCTCTTTCTCTTTTTGTCTCTGACAGTGTCTTCTTCTATCTCGGTTTTTGGTCCTCTCCAGGTACCACACTGTTTCAAAATAAATTTTTTCTGCTTCGATGATCCTCGACCGCCGTCCGCTCACCTCTTTGTTTCGGTTTTGTTGCTTTTTTTAATCCACAACATTGCTTTCAGGGACCGGGGAGACCAGTTTCCAGTCACATCTGGTTTTCACACGGTCCAACGAAAATCTGGGAATTCAGGATTTCGAAGGTGAGAGCATCCGTGGGTCCTTTGTTCCCTGCGGATTTTGAAACCTGTCGGTGAGTTCGGGTCCGTTTTCGTGCAGGGTGGTTGCGGGGGTGCTGATAATCCAGATTAGGTAAGTTTGCATGCGATTATGTGCGACATAGATTCGCAGATTTCTTGCAAAGAAAAGGATTACCATGTCAGATTATGGAAGGAAATATACAGCCATAAAGTATTGGCACAGTGATTGAATTAAATATTTTTTGAATTTGAAAATATATCTGTTTGCCGAATTGTATGCAAGTGGCTCTCGTTATAATAATTTTATAATTAAAAGCTAGCTGCGACTGTATTATTCCGTCCCAATTCGATTAATTTTAATATCAATTCTTGCCTAATTAATTTTGCGAATGATCAGCGAACACAATTAGCAAAACTTAATAGCAGCCAATGACACGACGATAATGCGTTGCATATTAAGATGAGCTGTATATCATACAATATCTGCTTAATTGTACATAATTATATGAACGGTGGTTTATTTGAATTGCAAAGTTGTTCGACAGGTTCGACGTCTTTTTCTTCGTGTTCGAGATTCATGCGAATAATTATAATATTTTATAAATAAGAATGGTCTCGTGAGAATGGCCATCTCCACGTTTCTTACCTCGCCGTTACGAACGCAAGTTCTTTTCGATTTTAAAAAATCGTGTGACTTCATTATGCCGAATTAAGAGAAGCTCGGCCAGCTGCATAATCGTGCAGGTGAGTTGATTTCCATAATCGCAGGACGAAAATATATTCAGAGATACAGTTTGCTCTTTTCACAGCCATGATTTGCATGCTCGTCAGATAAAACTGTTTTAAACGTACTGAATCAATATTAATCATTTGGGACCGGAAATTTCTTTTTTTTGTGAGATTTTGGGGGCACGATCGTCATTACAGTCTACTAGTTAACCTTGGAAATGCAAAGGGGGGTCATTCGGATAATTTCGCACAAAAGTTTTTTTGTAAAACTGAAATTTCTCAAAATTATTACGATAAGGATGATTAAAAATGAATTGATAGAAATTCTGATAATAATTTAAAAGGATGTTCGAAGATATGGCCGCGAACTATCGTTCCAAAGCAAATATTATTGAGAAAAGCAAATTTGTTCCTTTTTATTCGCCTAAACGCTTCGGTTTGCGTACTCGGGCGATGTGCCGGCATGTTCGCACGATTTGCAGAATATTGACCGATTGCTATGCGATCGGAATATGTAAGAACCGATTGACCGGCGCGGCGGCCGGCTGTGCAATATATAAAATAACGGGGAACGCTGGGAGGAGACGAAGGTCGAGCATGATCGACGTGACTCACCGTGACACCCGGCTCGGATACAACACCCTGTTCTGCATTCCGATAGAGGTTATCTGGCAAACTGCTACTCGCTAGGGCCGTTACCTCGGTTTCGGTCGCAATCGGCCAGAAATAGATCTGCGAGCAGGATCCGTACGATCTATAGGTGATTCAGATTCAGACTCGGACAGACAGATTCAGGATAATGGGTACAGCCTCTTTGTGCTCCGATATTCTCAACGTATCGGACACTTATACCAGACTTAGATTGGACTAATGTTTTTCTTTGGAAACTGGCCAACAGGTATGGATCAGATTTCGCGAGATTTGCGTTTATGGACAAACTTTAGAAAACAAAATGACGAAATGGAACCTGATACCTCGCTTCGCATCACATTGGATCTTCCACGTTCACTGAATGAAGTAGGTATATTAGCATAAGCTCAATCGACGTTACAGCTCCTTCTGTTCTTCTTCAGGAATTAACCCCTTGCCCTACAATGTCGAGTCAGACTCGTGATGAAGATTCTGACCAGAGTGTAATAAATATGTGTCATTAATTTCCTTTTAAACGAAATAAAATTCTATTTTGTTGTAGTTGATATATATCCTCTGGAGAAAACATAGGCATACAATAAATATAAACTACCTTTTTCTTCTATGAAATTCTGAACGACGAAAAATTCCTCATCAATATAATCACAAATTAAATCGTAGCGCAAGGGGTTAAAGCTGTGTCGTGAATGAAAAATATTCTGACATCATGGTACAATTGATCTTGATGTTCTTTATGTTGCATTCCTGGGAAATTGTGAATCTCAATAAGCTCAATCGACGTTACAGTTCCTTCTGTTCTTCTTCAGAAATTAAAGTTGTGTCGTGAATGAAAAATATTTTGACATCATGGTACAATTGATTTTGATGTTCTTTATGTAGCATTCCTGGGAAATTGTGAATCTCAAGTTATAATAGAAACATGTAACGTCAACTTTCTATTTCCGTGTAAGAATGAAAATGTTCTCTTGAAGAATCGATTTAGGGAAATGTTTTCACGAGGTGTATTGGTTCGATGTTCGGAGGTGTATTTCGATCCAAGATGGTTCTTTCCATGACTTATTTTCGGGCTCGCCGGTAGAAAGTCGATTATATCAGATCTAGACTGGTCCCCGTGTAGCAGGTACTAACACGGCACACCTGCAGGTGACTTCTTATTAACCATGATAGGAATGTTCGTTCCCGAAGTCGGTATGTCGGACGTTTTATGCGAATGTCCTCTGCGAAATGATGCGTTTACGATTCTGACAGTTGGCGAGTTTTATCGCCGGTCGATCGGCCCGAAACGATTGAAATTTATTTCCTTGCATCATCCGTTCGAGTTTCTGGCACTTGCCGCATTTCTTGTTCAAGAAAGTTCCAAGGATTTCGCAATTGTTTCGTCAGTTTTCTCTTACATCTTGCGGTCAAGTCTGGGTTTGGCTCTGCCACGGAAGCAAATCGATCGAAAAGAGAAAATAACGAACCCCGCCCGGCTTCCCGTAATTATTAATTTACCATTTTTATACGGCGATAAAAATCTGTCGAAAAGAGAGAATAAAGAATCTGCCTTTTCAGCGATAAAAATCTGTCGGAGAATAAAAATAGTTTTGTTCTACAAAACGGGTCAATTTTAACGGTGGCTCCTCGTTTAGAATGTCAAAAATGTGGTAAAAGTGGAAAGTACAAGTATTTAAAATGTCACGAATGTTCCCACCGAAAATCAGGAAAAGGTACCGAGTCGAGTCGGAGACGGATAGTAGCGTATTCTAATTCAGCATACTTCCGAGGAGACGATTTCAATCATGGCGGACAGGCGCATGTTAATGCCGGACGCTTTCGACGACAACGGAACTTTCTCGCTCCGTTTAATCCAGTTTCACGAATAAATCGCTCGCGCTTACGCGCGCACACACACACACATGCGCAAACGTACGTACGTTTGTATATTTGTACGTACAGTTTTATATTTCTAACGATCGCAACAACTGCGGAGCGGTCGTTGGAAAGGTCATAATCAAGGCCGCGTCGCGGAGGATCGGTCGGGAACCATGAGAGCGGATATAGAAATCAAACTCTTCTAATGCGCTTATGAACTTGTTAATTAATTCGCGTTCCGCCAGCCAGTTTCATGTTCGCAGCCGACACGGTGGCCACCAGGTGTAACAACATTTTTGCAACGGATTTTCCCGGCTCATTTTTGCCGCGCGCTTTTTGCCCGAGCGCATAAGTTTCCGGTAAAAGTGCCTAGCTTTGTTCTTTCGTAAACTGCATTTAATGCTATCGCGCTCACTATCGCGGCCTGGTTCTTCGCAGTACAGTTTATATTTTCCGAAGATTTTTCGCTTCGGAATTAAGTCAGACACTTTAACCAGTTAACTGTGGAATTTAATTTAAAAAATCCCTCGCGGCACGGAATTAAAATCAAACAATGACGAGTATACACGTCGAACTCAGGCCAAATGCCGTTGTTATAAATTT
This sequence comes from Seladonia tumulorum, assembly GCA_913789895.3. Classification (NCBI taxonomy): domain Eukaryota; kingdom Metazoa; phylum Arthropoda; class Insecta; order Hymenoptera; family Halictidae; genus Seladonia; species Seladonia tumulorum. Next base: position 6,458,134 of record OU565277.1, on the reverse strand, counting down.
TACGAAAAAAGTCAAGCAAAGTGAGAAGGAATTACATTTTTATTCGATAAGAAATTAACAATTCGTTAACGTTAACCGCACCGCAATAGAGATTTGGTCTAACTTAACTGGTTAATTATTTGTAGACTGCGGATCTTTATGCAAAAGACAAATTGTCTGCATCGATCACAAGAAATGGAAACTAAGTGGAATGTTATTTCTTCGCTTGCTAGTTTTAATAGATGAGAAATAGTATGTTGACATTTGAAATTTCTTAAATTTTCCTACAATTCCAAATTTTATCTCTGCAATTTTCTTATCGATACATAAAGATCCGCAGTCTAATTATTTGACAATAGTTTCCCAATCATTTTCCAAGCATTTCTTCCTAGGCGTTGCCAAATAACGAAACTTGGAAAAATGGTCCAAGGGGCCTCGATTTCATGAGAAATATTTTAAACACCATTCCTAAATTTAAAAAAGATATTAATTGTCTTGTTCTTGTAGATCGCGCTGGGATCGGGATCTCGCACGCGAGTTAGGCGCCGTGTCCGTGGCGAGACGAGACTCGATGATGAAATAGGATGCATTGCACCGGATGGCTAATGCACAAACACCTTCCGGATAACGGTAAGGCTGCGTCGGTGTTACGTGCCAAGGATGCAGGTGGTCACGCCACTCGTTGATTAATATTCGGCTGTGCAAGTCTCCTTAAGTCGACCGATTCGAGCAGGACCCGACACCGGTCGTCCTCCTCCTCCTCCTCCGCAACCTCTTCTCTCACCTTGCCCCCGAATCCCTGCATATCGACATTACATATTCATACGATTGCATTTTCAGTCCATTCCCATGGACGTTAATTGCCCTTTGTCAATTGGATCAACCGAGAGAAAAATTCGACGTCGATCGCGGTCGCTTTAAGCCGGGTGCACACTTCCTGCGAACCCTTTCAGGGTCGCTAAGAACCTCCTCGATTCGTCTGTGGACCTTTATGTTATTTTAAGGACTCCAAATTTAAAAAATGAATTTTAATTACACTCCCGCTCATAAGTCTTAGGACACCTCTGGTTTTTAGCAAAATTCTGGTATTTCGTATAGATTATGAACCTTCAACCCCTTGCACTACTATTTATTTTGTGATTATAACGATTAGAACTTCTTCATCGTTCAGGACTTCATAGAAAAGAAAAGATAGTTTATATTTATTGTATGCCCATGTTTTCCCCAAAGAATATATGTCAACCACAACGAAATAGAATTTTATTTCGCTTTAAAGGGAATTAATAACATATATATTTATTAGACTCTGTTCAAAATCTTCATCACGAATCTGACAAGGGCAAGGGGTTAACTGTATTAACTACATATATAATATAAATATCCTCATATGTTCAACAGTAATTGCAACTTCAATGTAATAATTCATTAAAAATTATGAAATAGCCACACCAAGCATCAGATTTGAACCCCATAGAAAAATTAGGTGATGAACTGGACAAACAGGTACAGAACTTTTGCCCTGCTTCGAAAACACATTTATGGAATATTTTGGAACGATAATGGAATTATATGACAACAGAAGGTATCAAAAAATTGATCACGCGAATGTCAAGAATAGTGGAAATTGTAATAAAGAAACGTGGCGGATTCTTCGATGAAAAGAAAATATATATTTTTACTTCTTAGTAAGATTTTTGATATACGAGAGCAGCATCCTTTCTTTGTCGTGTTTACCTTTAAATAAGGAAAAATTTGTTCGCATCGTTCAACAATTATTTCATTTCACAGTCACTGTCCTAAGACTTATGAGCGGGAGTGTATATGGTTTTAATAAAATGAATTTGTCTGTCCTGGATCTTGCGAAATGATTTATGGGACTCGAAGTGTGCACACTTATCATTATTATTGCGAAATAAGACTCCAAGTTACAACCATTTTATTGAGAATTTATTTTGGGAAGTAGCATTCGTAAATAATTTTGTTTAAAAATCCTGTTAATTACACATGACTTGCTTTTAAATTCTGGACACACCAGAATGTCTTTTAGGAAAAATTTTATAAAAATCTTATTAGTTCTTATCATCAACATGCCTGATTATTTGAAACTGTAGACACATAAAGATCTGCAGCATGATCAACGAGAATTAGAAGTGTATACTCAGCTTCATGCGCTCGTTCGAGTCTCCCAAGGAGAGCTGGAGACACGAATGCCAGATCAGGCGACGATCAGGATGAAAATAGCCGGCGTTATAGTTTCTGCGATTTTCTCGAGCTAGAACTAGTTGCCATAGTCTCCGGCGTGGGCGGATGGGAGAAATTACGGGGACAGATATTGTGCAAGCAATGGACTAATTACTGCGATCATGTTGTTTGCGCGCGATTCGATGTTTATTGTAAAGTTCACTTTCTTCTCGTGATAAATGCTCGCCGAGGGAGAGTTTTTAAATATTGTTATTCATGGCGTTTCACTTGTTGCTAGGCGCCGCTAATTGGGGATAATTCGGTGAATTGACTGGAACAGGCTCGATGAAAATTCAAGAAGATGAACAAAAGGATGAACACTCGTTTCGCTGGAAACGTATGATCTACATTCATTTACAAAACTTGGGATTCTTCCGACCATGGAAACTGAAACACTTCGTACACAATTCTAGACAGTGATTAATTCGCTGCAGCATGTTACTCGGTTCTTGTTTACCAATTTTTCTTGTTAAACTTTACCTCGGGAAACCAGAAACATTTAATTGTTTTTCATGCAGTCCTGTAGATTTCTGCGAGAAAATGCTGAAAGTACAAGTTTCAAAGTCAGGAACTCACTGGTCCAGAGGTTATGCGTGTTTAAAGTTGATGGTCACGTTTTTGTGATGGCATTCACGTCATTAACAGGCTTCTAACGGACGAATTTCTTTTTCAGATAGTGAATCAGGTCAGGATAGTTAACGATTACCGTCATTTTTGGCAAACAAAGGACGCCAAAGTTTGGTACCACGTTTCATCGAGTTACCGTTACACAGACACGGCTCTTTTGTATGCAGGCGATATCAATTCGCGTCACCGGAACCGTCGGCGATGTATCAAACTCAATTCAGAGAATTATGTACGGTGCATAGTATAATTATATTCGTAATTGACGTAACCGTGTGGGCCTGTATACAGTGTTTGATTTATGGCCAGTGACACGCAGCCGCGGCGCCGATAAATCATCCTTCTAAACGCTTTTAGAAGGAAACTTGCGAAAGATTGCGTATGATTTAGGCTCCTCGTTTCAGCGTCTATCGTGGCCGAAGATCTCGGTGTATACTCGGCCACGGGTTTAGCGGGTTCAATGCACGTGGAAAGCATTCTGCATTCTTAGCCGGTCTCCGAATTGTTTCGTTCGCAAACCTTCTCGAACGCGTGCCCGTTAATAGGCACTGCAAACTGCACCATGCAACCTTTGAATCGATTCAATTATGTTCAGTGTAATCGGGCGTTTCGCATAGAGGTTTAAATTTGTTCAAACCATTTTCTGCTGACATTTGCACACCGCATCTTCAGTGCTCATGTTTGAACTGAATTTCCAATGCCTGCATTTGTACTGCATCGTTTGTGCTTGCACTGCATCTTCATCAATGGTAGTAATTATTCGTGTTTACGTACATTTATTCGAGTCGCTAGTGCACCAGTTCATACTGGTGCTAGTATAAGTTTGTTTGTGCTTGATCATACTAGTTTGTGCCAATTTGTGCTTGATTGTACTTGTTTGAGCTTATTTGTGCCAATTTGTGCTTGATTATACTTGTCTGTGCCAGTTTGTGCTTGATTGTACTTGTTTGTACTTGTTTATGCTTGTTTATGCTTGTTTGTGCTGGTTTGTGCCAATTTGTGTATGCGATACTACCAATATCAGCGTTTATTTGGCGTATTTATTGAACCATATAGTAGCTGGTGGTTCTTCCTGCTAGTTTAAGATTGTTTGTGTTTGTTTGTGCTGGTTTGTGCTGGTTCGTGCACACAAAATCGGCAATATCGGCGTCCATCGTTCACAGACATGCACCGTCTGAGGGTACGTGTTCGCTCGGCAGGTTCGCAAGAAGTTTGAAGGAAACGTAGGCGACTTTAATGGTTGAAAAGCTCGGTGCATCGCGTGCACGTGTAGCACGTGCGGCGACACGCATCCGTTTGCAATCGGAACGCGACGTTGCAGTTCGGTGGGTGGCGTCATCGTCATCATCCTAGTGGTGGGTCCAAGTTCATCGTAAACTGTCCTCGCACAAGCTTCCTTGTTAAATGGACACACTTCTATTAATTCTATTTTACTAATCAATTTAATTGTTTCGATATTTTCATAGTTTTAAATTTTGAATAACAGTTACGTACACAGGGAATATTTAATAACCCGTTCAATTTTTCAGACCTGTCAGACTGGAATTTCGTCTCAATGGGAAACTATGGACTCACCGCTCCCAAAAATTCGCTCTTATTGAACTTGGACCCATCGCTAGCAGGGACCAGAGGCCCGGTAGCGTCTCGCGGTCGGCGCAACTCGAGGTAACGACCGTCGAATTGCATAATGCTTCGAGAAACGATGCACGAGCGTGGCATCGCGAAACGATGCCCGTCGGGAACGGCGCAGGATAGGGAACGGGGTGGACAGACAGGCTTTTGCCAGCGTTGGCAGCGATGGCAGCGACCCGGCATCCTTTTATCTGGCACGGCGCATCGTTCGCCCTGGCCGCAGGAGTGAAAGTCGAGTGCTAGACGATCAACCGTCTTCAGCATCCAAAAGCTGCACCTTCGACGCCGTTCTTATTACATGGTATTCGTGATCTCATCGATTATCAACGCTCTCGTCGTTGTCGAGATCCCCTCGATCCGTACTAGACACGAAATACTCAAATCCTTTTCTTTTTCTCTCTTATTAAGTTAATAGTCCTCGTGGTCGTAATACGTAACACGTGGAACGTGGGCATTATTTCATCGGGGAAAAGTCATCGGTTCCTTGGATGTTGTGGCGAGACTGCATTGTGCATTTTAATTATGGTATCGTTTGCATAAGGAATAACTTTAGTCGACGAACGGCATTTTTCATTCGCTTTAAATTCTCATCCTTCTACAATCTATTCTTGATTTATTATTTGGTAGTCGTGAAATATGATCAAATAGTTACTCGTTACGAAAATTAAATAGAAAGTAGTGGGTTAGGTGAAAATGTAATTTATGAACGTCTGCTCATTTAGGTTTTCCAGCCTGTGGCAACAGTGTCAGGCAACACAAAGGTCGTTCGGGTATGCTAGCTGAAAGGTCTCGCGTTCGAGTGTGCTTTTCGTTTGTTACCGAGTTAATTTGAATAAAAACGTCGCGTCCTTTAGTAATCGTATTCCGACTGGCGGACGACGGGGCGGCCATTGCGATTGTACGAGACTTTAGCAATCGAGAAGAATTCGTCGATCGCCTGCGTAGCCTAATTGATTGAAGCGGTCGAGCGAAAGATCCGGGTTCGAAGCCTTGATTCAGCTCGGTTGTTTTTCTGGTACGTGACAAAACGAGTAACAACGAAATAACTAGTTTGTCATATCACGGATAACTAGAGTTCGACAAAAATGTGTACTCTGAAAAATTATTCTCACAATAACATCGCGATTGATATGAATTTATCAGAAAGCTTCACGTCGACAGAGCAGCACATTCCGTAACGCTGACCGGTATGCATAGCTAATGCAATATACATATTAACCCTGAACAACTATAGCACGCGGAATTTCAAGGAATATACCAATATTTTTATTTCTTTTTATCTCTTGTTCCGCGTGCGGTTATCGACGACCTTGTCGGTTTGTTGTAGTCGATTGCATAATTTACAATCGATTGACCTAGTTTCACGCCCGGTTCTCCCTTGCAAAGATTCCTCTTGCTAATTTCGATTATTTGAAAAATGATTTATCGTATCAGACGTGTGATTTTTGAATGAGGAATAGGCGTGTGATTTTTGAACGAGGAACGTGTCGAAACAATTGATCCGAACAGGAGGCGTGCCGAAGGATGCGCATGGTAAAAATGATTTCCGCGCAACCGACGCACGCGAACGCGATAGCATCTCGATATCGTGGTATATGATCGCGGAGGAAACGCGAAATAAAAAATGCAAACCGCGTTCTGGGAGGAGCTTCCCTGATCGGCATTCTCGTGGCAGCTGAAAGGCGCCCGAGCAACAGCAAACGCTGACGACGAAACCGTCGAAATGTCGCAGTTACGCTCGGCAACGTGTCAACAACCTCGTTACCCTCTTTGGTTCGCGGTAACGCAGCCGCAGCAATAATTTTTACACGTCGATCACCCCTGTATCGATCAAAAAAATTTTTTCTATTAATTTTAAGTCTGAGCCTTTTATTTCAATTTTAAATCTGGTTCATATAGGTATTTTTTAATTCAAGCACATATTTCTTATGTTTTAATTTTATGTCTGGTTTCTTCTGTTGTAATTATAAATTTGACTCTTCCACCTTAATCTTAAGTCTCACCTTTCTATTTTACTTTCAATTCTGATTCTTTTATTTCAATTTTAAATCTAGTTCATATAGGTATTTTTTAATTGAAGCACGGCCTCTGATATATATATTTCTTATATTTTAATTTTGTGTCTGGTTTCTTCTGTTTCAATTTTAAATTTGACTCTTCCACCCCTTAATTTTACGTCTTACCTTCTTATTTTAGTTTCAAGTCTGATTCTTTTATTTCAATTTTAAGTCTTACCTTTCTATTTTAATTTCAACTCTGATTCTTTTACTTCAATTTCAAGACTGCTTCCTATATTTTTTACTGGAAGTACAGCCTTTAATACATGTGTCATATATTTTGATTTCATGTCTGACTTCTTTTATTTCAATTTTAAATCTGCTCATTGTTTCAAATGTCAGTCGATATCCTTATTACTTACATCACACGTATATACATGCTTCTAATGTCATATTTACAAGTAGAATAAGCAGGTCACTGTCAGACACAAACCCTTCTGGTTTACGTACAGGGTGTCGCCGAGCAACTGTTACCGCACAGTGTACACTTTCCAAAGAGTCGAAGCAACATTTTTTCCCGACATCCTGTACATCTTCCTGAAATTTACAAATTGAATTTCCCCCCACAACGAAGCTCTAAAGCCTACCTGTATCTTCTCCTGCGGATTAGCTTCGTGGTCGGCGTTGTTCTAATACACCGATCGTGCAAAAACAGAATGCGAAAAGGCCAGGAGCGGTATTGGAGAAGAATACCGATGACGGTACAGCGATTTGCCAATCGTTCGACACGATCGGCTCTCCGCGGGGAGAAACGTCCGACGAAAACTGGGGGACACTTAAGAGTCGCGACGCGCAGAGTCGGGGCCCGGAGAAAACCGTTTGAATGCTTCGCGGAATAAAACAGCCGGATTCTCGCGAAAGGGAAAAGACGTGTCAGCCAGACGGACTGACAGACGAACCGACACCGGCATGAATATCTGGGCTGATTTCGAAATCGCGGGAACTTTCTTCGAACGCGAGCCTCGACCGAGGTGACGTTCTGCCTTTGCCGCCAGAATATGATCCTTCCGATGCTTCTAATCGAAACGTGATCGTAATTCCGACGTCATATTTTGATTATTCGACAACGGTACTACGGTAACAGAAGTGTTTAATGGAGATCACGACTGTCGGTCGATTTTAGAATAGTTGCGCATGTGGTGCAAGTGCAACACAGGCGTTTTGTTGGAATTTATTTCATAAATAGAACAAAATTAATCTGTTATTTCTTTAGGAGGAAGGATCGTTTGAATCGGCTTTTGATATACACTTTATTTGCAGTCGATATACATTGTATGTTGTCCCCGGCATGGGACCCTCGATCTTCCATTGTTCATATTGGAATATTGCTCCTCTGTTTCCGATTTCTTGTGTGTTTTATTCGCGACGTTTCTCTCAATCCGTAAAGACGTGTTTGACAACGAGCTTTTAGAGAATTTATTAAAATATTATACTTGCTTCTATTATATATATATATATATACCCATATCCTAATACGTTTGAACCTCGGTACATTTCTTAGAAGTATATTTGCACGAAAAATCCTAGGACATCTCATTCATTTTTCTGGTACAGTTTGAACCAACAAAATTCTTTACTTAATCCGGTGACACTGTATGGGGAACGTATACGAGGCTTAATATCGTTAAATAATTTGTTTCTGAATGTTTTATTATTTCTTGGAAAAAGAAATGAATTTTTAGGGGCCACCTAATATCATTTTTCTACTGCATAGTGCTTGTTCACTGTATTAATCGGTGCATTATTTACTGCGTCATTCGTCTGTGAAGATGCACTGGCGCGCGTTTGATAATTGCGAAGCGGAACATAGAATTGCAGATTAAACCATCAGGTGTTAAATGAAAGAGAAATGCGGTATAATTTCTCAGTAGATAAAACTCCATTGTACTCTGATCCAGAGCGATTCAATCGGAGGAATCTTGATTGCGTAACTCCATCGTTCACATCGTTCCCCGATTTCTACGAGATGAACGATAAGAGGCTGTAATACCGATGAGATAACGTCGTACGGCCAAAGTATTGTTTCGAATTAGAGGAATTCGCACGAGGTGAGCTCGTTTCGTTATTAATATTTAAGGGTTTCTTTAACTTGTCCAAACTTTTCGCAACAATTGCTTCTGTCGCAACGAAAATCCGGACTGTATTTTTTCGGTTATAATATCAATCTTGCGCGTTTTCAACTAATTAACTGCACCACCGCGTCGTCCCGTCGCTGCGAAAGAAATTGTGCCAGTCCTCGAAGCTCTTCTCGATCTAAGACGATCTCGATCGACAGTGAAAGTGACTGGCGATCGTTAATTGCGTGCGCTCGGTTTCCGAGCCGGTAACGTTCGAATCGGAGGAGAAAAAGACACGATGATTGATTTAATGCGTTTATCTCCCGTCCCAGCGAATGCGGGAGCCTATTAGAAGAAGATTAGAAGATTAATTGCATTTTGTTCGGAAGCTTCTATGCGCCGCGAAAAACAAATTGTTTACGATCGATATCGTCCGAGCAATATCGTGATCAATTTTTGACTCCTTCTTCGGGAGTTTGATTCGTAAAAATTGTTGCACACCGTGCAACTTGCTCGCTGCAACGATGCACGTGCAGGACGACGCGTATTCTAACGAGAAACCGCTAGATCTCGCGGCCGATTAACCGAATGGAAAGAGGGAATCCTCGCGAGCGAAATCAATGCAACCAGCGCAGCGCTGTTGCACTCCGCTGGTGCAACAAACCATTCCGCGATAGCCGCATTCAGAACGGAACCGAGATTGTTCGAGATTCTTTCTTTTTTTCCTGCCTCCAGCCAGTCGCCTCTCGACGCGTTCCCGTAACTCTTTCTCTGCGACGATCCCGTTTATCTTTTTTCTATGCTAAATCGATACTCGACTATCTCCGACGTCGTATTTTAATTATTCGACAACGGTACAACGGTAACAGAAGTGTTCAATGGAGATCACGACTGTTGGTCGATTTTATAATTGTTGTGCATGTGGTGCAAGTGCATGTCCAAGGTGGAAGATCACATTTTGTGATAGCAGTATTTTGATTTTAACACTTTGGCTGCCAAACCCTAGAAACCTCAAAAATTCCATCAAATCGATGTGTTATTTAATGAAATAAAAATTGAACAAAATTATATATATGATATTGAGTAGTTCTCCAACTGTTTGGCATTTTACAGATCCTAATAAAATTTGGTACGATTAATATATTCGCGTAAAAATTCATTTTAAAACTTGGACAAATAATACCGTTACCCACATATGGGTGACATGGCAGTCAACGTGTTAAATAATATACGAAAAAGTTGGTAAATTGACTCGACTTCGAAGGAATTTTTTTTATATGATTTTAAATTTTATTCCTGTGGGAATTTTTAAGTATATTTTGGTTTTCGAAGAATTCGAAATTGAGAAATCTCTGAAAAGTGAAAAGTGGCTCGATTTTGAGAGGACGCTTCGATTTTAAATTGTATTTCAGAAATTTTTCAGAGTCAAATTGGTACGAAGTTTTAATGACGACCCAGTTTTCCCCGCGATGAATCCGTAACATATTCATCGAACATGAGGTATATAATCTACTAATTAGTTTACGAGAACAGACATTTCTTTTCTATAGCACTTTCGCATCAAGTAGACCATGCGAACTTTATTGGTCTACATTCCCGGCCTTTGTTAGGCAGTATTTTAAACGCACCATATTCGGAAAGGTTCGCTTATTAAGATTAATATTTTCAATAATTAGCACATTGAATTTCTCGGAGAATCTCAGTAACTTTCAGAATCAGATTCCGCAATCAGATTCGCTCGCGATGAATAATTTATAAAACAAAATTGTGATTAGCCCCGCCGTGTCGCATTGGTATTATCCGTTCGGCGTTCTGTACGCGATTATGACACGAAACGTGTTAATCGATGATCGTGAATATGATGTAACGATTTTTCATCGTGTTAGAAGCACGGTCGTTATGTCACGTGTAATGTAATACACGCATACGTGAACATAATACTTTAAGCGTATCGTTATGAAAGAATGCATTGTGGGTACAGCGTTCAATTATTCCATTAACTTTACGCTCTTGGTCGCGTACTATCAACAATTTGACTACCGGTATTCGTTAAATAAATTGAAGCACTCACTGTTCACACTTATTGGGACATAGCAATAATTGCGAAATTTTACTGAATCAATTAGAACACTTACTGTTTCCATTCGCACCCATTTGTTCTGCCAATAACTACCATTATTAAATTTTACCAAATTAATTCGAACTGCTTCCATTCACACTCATTTGTTTCGCCAATAATTTGACTAAATGGATTAGTATAGTTACCAAAAATTTGCCATTTTATTTTTTCATTCACTTTGCAATTCCTATGCAATGGCTATAACTCCACACATTCTCGTCGAAGTCATTGTCCCCGAACTTATTATTATTTATAATTTCCTTTTGTCGGCAGCATTTCGCAAAGTCAATCACCTGTTACAGATAACGCAACGCAGCATTACAATGCAAGAAACGCTATGCATAAATCATGAACGATTCCCACGGTTGATGCATCCCACGGTTGATTATTCCGGCGACGTTGTTGCTCGTAAGCTGCGTTAAAATACCGTTGTTGTATACTCGATGCAATAATTATCAGATCGATTACATCACACAGTCTAGTCGGCTCGAATTCAAGGACACACAAACGAAATTCGCTCGGAGTGTTTTATAGTCTTGTAAACGGCTGGAGATCGACGATAGTCACGGATTTAGGCGAACGCGTAATTTCAGGGTGTGTTACACTGAAAATTCTTCTTTTATTCTTGAACTTTGATTCTTAGAAAGTGATCCGATAAAAACTTAATAAATAAATACACTCACTTAATAAATATACTTATATATTTAATATAAATATACTTACTTAATGAATATACCCCGCGATAGTGGGGATAATTCTGCGACATTTATCGTCCAGGCATTGGCGACATATATAGAGAAATTAGGGTATCTCATTTTTCTCACAGAAGCATAAAGAATTGGAGAATTCTGTATCGTTTCGTCGGTTGAGGAAAATTTTGTCGATTTTCTTTTCTTTCACCACGGCGAACGCTGAACATTATATAAACCGTTATGGATATTTCTATATTTATGAATCAAATGGTTACATAGTTGTCGCGGTTCTAAGCAATCTGTTACTACACCTAACCGATTACAGTTCCACGTATCCAGCACTTACGTGTCTGCTTCCGTATTCAGACGTGCCACCTTTAAACAGTTACCGGCGTCGTAACAAATTCGTAATGCCGTTCGTCGCCGCTCGGAGAACAACTTGTTGCTTCTCAGAAAGATAAACATCGTCGAAACACTCGTTTCCGTCATTCATTTGCCGCGGGTACGGCTTAAAACGTCATTTTCACTTAGCACCCATCCGTAGAAAATCAAATTCTCATTTCCCACAAGTAGAAAGCAATTTAGCGGACAGCGAGGAAGCTCCGTTGTTCAAAATTGTTACTAATGTCTCTCTGCATTGACCTTGTCACCGTCACGATCACCCGACGCCTAAACATTACCCGCAGAAACATAATAATAATTAATTCAAATAGTCTCGGCATTATTATAAAATAATACCAGTTACGCCGAACGATCTATTGCTAAAAGATCAATATTTATGGCTTTCTCAGGAATCGATCATACAGATGCATTCAATGCATCCGGAAACATAATAATAATTAATTCAAATAGTCTCGGCATTATTATAAAATAATACCAGTTACGCCGAACGATCTATTGCTAAAAGATCAATATTTATGGCTTTCTCAGGAATCGATCATACAGATGCATTCAATTGACGAAATTCACGCAGGTCGGCGAGCTGAAACCGTCTAATAAGAGAAATCTGAAACGCATCGCACGAGCCTAATCAACGTATTTGAGAGCAATTAGATGCGGAACCTGTTACAAATTTCACTTCGACTTCTCGCTACAATCGAGCGGAAAAAATGGCTCGTCACATCGTCTCGGAGCAGCGTTTTTCTCCGTGAAAATGGTCCATTGAGTAACAAACAGTCTGACGAGGCTTTTGTGGACGTGAATGAGTACGTTAAAACAGAGATCTCTCTGTTGTTCCCGCGATCGACGAAAACTTTCTCGGTTAAATCGTGAACCGAGTACAACCGAGAAGAGGATCATTCTACATGGAAAAACAAATCGAGAATAAAGAATTAAATTTTGCTAATTTGGGATTTCGTTCTTGAGAAAATCGAGTATAAAGATCTGTTGAGTTCGCGTGCTTTAGTATATGCAGTAAGTAGAATTGGTTGGTCATGATCAGACGCGTCAGACAATTCGCGTCAAATGCAGCGTCAGTTTTCGCTGCATTTTCAAACTTGATTTTCTCGAAGACGAAGCTTCGGGTGCAAAAATTTTATTTTACACTTTCGACTTATTTTCTCGTGTAGAATCACCACCTACTCGGTTGTACCACCGATGCTGCGACACGCTGTATAGAAGGGAAATATTCTAGGTCGGGAAAAATATTTCGTTTTCGAGTTAAAATAGCTTCGAGTACAAAGGGTTAAATGCGATGCACGAGCTTTTGTAAAATGTGAAGAAAGGTGTCGTCCACCAAAGACGTCATTATCGTTTGCTAAAAGGTTTTCTACCACCCTGTGAGCGCCGCGCATAGTGCGCGGTTAATGGCATTTGTCGGACAGTGTCCGGCGCGTGGAAACGCGGGGAGATTAAATATAGAAGCAGGAAACGAACAGCGTGGAAAAAGAGGGAGAGCCGAAGGAAAAGCGGGGAAAAGGCTTCGAGAAAGAGGGGAAAAAGGGAACTGGCAGGAGAGATGCATGGGTCGGAATGCGGCATCGGCGGCCCAAGGAGAACCACTTCGCGCTGCGCCCTAGATATTCCACAGGTATCCGCAGGCATTGGTCTACGATCGCCTCTGTGTACGTGTTACTCGACGGGGCTGGCGTCGATTCTCGCTTCCATACGATTATAGTGAGCAAACAATTACCAAACGCACGTGCACTGTCTCCGAAAGCGCGACAATGCCTCTGCGCAGTCCGGCGTACTAATGTTAACCTTTTCACTGAGGGTGACTACTGCGAGGACGCCAGGGGGCGTGGTTTTCTTGATCTCGGCTGCTACAACGTCCTAGAACAGTGACCCACGGGGCAAATTACTGATTTACACTCCTGGACAAAAAGATAGCACAAGTGTGCTATCATTCAGTTTTCAAGGATAAATCAAGAATTCTCTAAATTTTACAATTGGTACGTAAATATCATCTTACGGTAATATATTAAATAGCGATAAATTGGAACTACGTTGTTCGTACTTGTATTTATTAACAACAATCTCGTAGCGGAGGTCGACGAAATGATAGCACATGTTAATAAATCAGGCTTTAACTTAGGTCATGAAAATCGGTGAGGAAGCCCCTAATGTAAATAATTACCAAATAATGTTAAGTAGTCGGTTTTAGTGTTCTGTGAATCTAGTGTTAAAGGGACATTGAAGTTGCAAAATATGAAAGAAAACCTTGCATCCAATATTCTACATACAAATAATAATCCTACATTACAAAATACTAATGTAAAGTGTACAGTGTACGAGATGGAACATAATCGTGTGCGTGCCTCAAGACATACGAAATTTGACACTAGGTTCACGGGGCCTGTCAAAATGACGGGATCTAATATTTATAATTTACAATTATTAACATTGTGAAGACGTATCCATGGGGAATTATTCAACAAAATTATTTTTTTGGGTGTATATTATTTAAAAAATTGATACAAATGTAGATAGACACGTTCTTGTTATTTTTGTAAAATAATGTTAAGTAGTCGGTTTTAGTGTTCTGTGAATCTAGTGTTAAAGGGACATTGAAGTTGCAAAATATGAAAGAAAACCTTGCATCCAATATTCTACATACGAATAATAAAATATAATACTAATGTACTACAAACGACATTATAAAATACTAATGTAAAGTGTACTTACTTCTGAATCTTCTGTACCTCCGTCGAATCCACAGCACACAATTGTTGACTCACGAGGATAGGTCCGGACAACAACTGAACAACAATCACTAAACAACACACACAATACACTTAACGAAATCGTGACAGCAGACGAGAAGATGTTACTCCGACCACGAATAAAATAATACTGCGATTTTAATCGCTTCGGATCCAAGGTCGTGTGATACGAAAACAGGGAATTCCGGGAAATAGGGTCGGCGCCCCGCCATAATCTTTTTTACCTTGGTTTTGTATCTAGGGTTTATTGACCCTCATCGTCTAACCTGCCTAGGATAATCTGACCGTACCACCTCCGTGGAAGGGATCATTGTTAAAATCGCAGTATTATTTTGTTCGTGGTCGGAGTAACATCTTCTCGTCTGCTGTCACGATTTCGTTAAGTGTGTTGTGTGTGTTGTTTAGTGATTGTTGTTCAGTTGTTGTCCGGACCTATCCTCGTGAGTCAACAATTGTGTGCTGTGGATTCGACGGAGGTACAGAAGATTCAGAAGTAAGTACACTTCACATTAGTATTTTATAATCTAGTATTCGTATGTGGAACATTGGATACAAGGTTTTCTTTCATATTTTGCAACGTATATTAACAATCATTAATGATTTGGTATATAGTATAATTTAATGTGGTTCAAATTAGATACTACTTTAAATCAAATATTTTTATTTTGATAACCAGATAGATAAAATCAAATATTTCCTTACAATGAAAATAAGTTCCTCAAGTAGTTAATATTATAAATTATAATTTTTAACATGAGAAGCTATAATAGTTAGCAAAGTATTATTTGTAGTTTAATTACGAATATGTAACATGTTGATAAACAGACTACAATATCGTAATAACATTACAGGCAACAAAATATCATAAAAACATAAGTTACTGTCAACTATTTGAAATACTATTTTACACAGTCCTACACACACCTACTCCGATCACATTTGAGATGTTGAAACTTTTTTGCGAATATCTCGGAAACTAAAGCTGAGCGGCAGTAACATGTATAGGAAAAAGTTGTTAAGAATGATGACCTTGACAACATATTTCAAGGTCATCAAAATCGGTGAGGAAGCTTCTAATGTAAATAATTACCCTTAATTTCTTGCCGCGTCCCATTTTGTTCAATGATGATTGGAAATTCTACCAAGACAGAGTGCCTACACAACGCTATGTTTATATGACTCGAAACGTAGAAACAGTGAGAAATCCGAATAGAAAGTCAAGTGTGCCATCATTTCGCCGACCTCTGCTACACGACTTTTGTTGATAAATAAAAGTACGGACAGAGTAGTTCCAGTTTGTCGCTATATAATATACTACCGTGAGACGATGTTTATATGTACCATTTGTAGAATTCAGAGAATTCTTGATTTATCCTTGAGAACTGAATGATAGCACACTTGTGCTATCTTTTTGTCCAGGAGTGTACATTAAAATAGCTAAAACGACGATTTAATGTAGGCGATAATAAAGGGAAAGATAGAAAATTATTGTTCTTTTACTTGCTTCACGTAGGGTGACCTGAGGGGGCGTGGCCACTTTACTCCTAATTTTATCGGAGCTCTAAAATAATGATTCAATTCAAACAACAGCGAAAAACAAGAAGGAAACCTATTTTTTTTTTACTTTGTTCGTGTAGAGTAACGTAAGGGGGCGTGCCTTATTAGCTCACGGTTTTAACAGAGCTCTAGGGTAGCGGAGCAATATATTCCCATGTCTCTACAACGATGTAAATTACATTCATGAAACAGTCAAAGGTCCCCACCTATTGGAGTCCTAGGACATTGTGCCACGGGATAGACTATGCTCACGTCTTTCGAGTAACGTTTTAATGCAAACTACACTGAAGAAGAAGATAGAAAACTATTTTTCTTTATTTTCTCTATGTAGAGTGCCTCAAGTAGGCGTGGCCTTCACGCTCCCGATTTTGTTCAAGCCCTAGGTCAGTGTCCCACAGAGCCCCATATATCCAAGTCTCCAGAGTAACGTTTTAACGTAAATTATACCGAAAAAGAAGATGGGAAATTATTTCTTTATTTTCTGTATGTAGAGTGCCTGAAGTAGGCGTGGCCTTTGTGCTCCCGGTTTCGTCCAAGTCCTAGATCAGTGTCCCACAGAGCCCTATATGTCCAAGTCCCTAGAATAATGTTTTAACGTAAATTCTACCGAGAAAAAGAAAATGGGAAATTATTTCTTTATTTTCTGCATATAGAGTGGCCCAAGTAGGCGTGGCCTTCACGCTCCCGATTTTGTTCAAGCCCTAGTATAGTGTCCTGTAGTACCCTGCGTGTCCAAGTCTCCAGACTAACGTTTCAACGTAAATTATATCGAAGAAGAATATGGGAAATTATTTTTTTTATTTTCTCTATATAGAGTGGCTCAAGTAGGCGTGGCCTCTGTGCTCCCGTCTGTGCTGAAGCCCCAGAACAATGCCCTACAGAGTGCCCAATTAATTAATCGCAACCAGTGAACTAATTTTTGACCCAGTGCTTCGTCAAGTAAAAAATTCAAGTAAGAATTCGATCTTTGATCATAAAATGTGGGTAGCGCGTGCGCGCGTTTCCTCCGGTACCGGTATCGCGTTCATTTGAACGCGACGAGCTACGGTTTCTTCCGCGATCGAATCGAAAATAAGTCGCCGGCGTGTCGACCGGTTCGCGACCGGTACGCTACTACTGCGGGAAGAAAAATCGGCGCGCGTGCAGGAAAGAGCACCGGGAAACGCAGGGTGAAAATGCGATATGGGAAAACGGGGGGGGGGGACCAGGACGGCTCGTTTTGCATACGGTGGAAAGCCGCCTTGTGTTTGCAAACCGGCAAGGCGCCGCCTCTCGGTTTGCTCTTGTTCTTGTTCTATCGCGTGCGTGTTCGCGCTTTCTCCTGATCATTAACTGCCTACCGATTCGCACTGAGCCCCCCAATTAATATTTTGGCAGTTCGATATTGGCCACTTCTTAACCCTAATTCCTAAAATCAATCCCCTGACGCAAATACGTGTTCTTAGATTCCTACTTAAAATAAATAGAACGTTCCAAGTGGTTCAATTGACTAAAAAACGAACCCTCTGTGGGCGCACTTAAATTTGAAATTTGACTTTTGAAAGAAAGTGCAGAAAATGAAGGGAGGCCCTCATTTTTCCGAATTCAATCCGTGAAATTTTTATTCTTTTCTAATAACAGTACTAAAGACTTGAATAATATTCTAGTATTTTTTCAGATTTTTTGAAAATAGGAAAAAATAGCCCCAGATGTAAACGATCCAGTGTGCCTTAGGAGGGTTGATAAAAAATTGTATATTCTTTAACACCTTGCACTACTATTTATTTTGCGATTATAATGTTGAGGAATTCTTCGTCGTTCAGAATTTGATAGGAGAAAAAGATAGTTCATATTTATTGTACGCCTATGTTTTCTCCAAAGGATATATATCAACTACAACAAAGTAGAATTTTATTTCGGTTAAAAGGAAATTAATGACATACATATTTATTAGACTCTGGTCAGAATCTTCATCACGAGTCTGACTCGATATTGTAGGGCAAGGGGTTAAAATAATGCAAGTTTTGCAAAAATTGAAAATTTTTACAAATTTTTTCACCGTAAGCCGAGCACCTGCGACTTAAAAAACGGTCTGAACATTGAAAAGGTTAATTGTTCAATTGGTATTTTTAGTGAAGTTGCGACAGGCAATTTTTACGTATTTTTCATTTCACCGCGGTGCAATTTCGCGCGCCAATTCTCACACGAAAGCGGAGAACAGCGAGTCTGAAGCGAGCCGGAATGCTGGGATCTGGTTGAATCGATTCTGTTTGAATCGAGAGCCGCGTGCTGCGATTTTATGAGGCTTGCGACAGCGCTCGTAGGTCACTGAACACGTACAGAGCGCGCATAATCGAGTTAGTCTCTGTAGTTTTACCTTTAATTTCGTGTCTTCGACGAACATGTAAAAATGCAACGCCGCGGTAGAGAAATCAAACACATTTCGTGACGTTTCAAAAGAAAAATCACAACCGAGCATACGGGAGAAAAATCGAGAAAAGAAATGTCTATCCATGCTTTCGAAATTCTCACTGTTCTCTTGTAAACTTGAAATTAGAAAGAGCTTTCACAGACATTTCCATATTCACTGTAGCTTAAGTAAAATAAAAATTGCATTCATTGCGATATACAAGAGCTATATACAATTATTTTTTTCTTAGTAGTTTTAATTAGTCTAAAATCATGTAACTGTATTCTCAGATTTTTGGAATATTTCCACCAACTTTAATTCGATTATTTTTCATTTGAAATCCACAGTCAGGTGAGTCCATCGATTTCTGTAAAATTAACGTGACCACAAAGAAAAAGAAAAGCAGCAAATCTAATTACGTATTTGTAAGTCTACTTCTCTCAACGTTGATCCTCTTATTGGACTTAATGCGTGCAAACAGCTAATGACAGGAATAGGCTTCTAAAAAAAGGTTACGATTTATGATACACACAAAATGTTGCTTTCTACAACGTTGGCTTTTCTAATACCGCTAATTGTTAAGACATTCCGTCAAACGCGTTTCTCCAACATCTACAACCGTTCCCACCCCTCCGACACGAGCAACTTCCCACGGGGAAAAAAAGCCAAGCATTATGACATCAAGCACGGATTCGAAATCGACGATTACGGACGCCAAAATGTCTGCCTCGCCATGTTTTTCTCTCTTTTTTTCCCCCGGGATGAAAACATTTGGGTCACGGTCATCGACGACGAGGAACCTTGGCGAGTCGAATTAAGCCCGAAATTGGCCGTCGTGATCCCGATGCTCGCGTTATAATTGACGAAGAGAGAGAGAGAGAGAGAGAGAGAGAGAGAAAGAGAGAGAAACCAGGTTTCCAGTCTCTATGGTCTCCGGCGCCGGGACCGAAAAGACGAAGAAAGCAGCCCGTCCACGTCCGGCCGGTCGGGTGAAAGTCGTCCAAAATGTCACTGGAGTTTAACCTTACCGCGAATATGTACGCACAAGCCGAGAAGGTGCTCCCTCGAGGCGAGCCGAGAGGTTCATATAATATTCTGTTGCGCAACACCTCCGCGGTGTTGCGAGCGCATCGGGATGAAGCCTCGTAAGGTCATGCGATCGTGTGCTCCACGGCGAAAAGTATCTCGTCCCAGCACCTCCATATTACACGGAAAACGCTTCTCTGGCGGAAAAATAATTCGCAACAGAAACAATTCGCGTACCCCCCTTCGATATTTCTCGTTTACGCTTGAACACTTTGACTGCCAAACTAGAAACCTAAAAAAATTCCATATAATCAAAGTAAGTTATTTAACCCCTTGCCCTACAATATCGAGTCAGACTCGTGATGAAGATTCTGAACAGAGTCCAATAAATATATATGTCATTGATTTTCTTTAAACCGAAATAGAATTCTATTTTGCTATTGTTGACATACAGGTGTTTGGTAACTGGTGGTACAAGCGAAAGAATATGTCGAAAATATAGAATAAACATTTTTCGTTTGAGGCTTTGTCAGGTTTGTGTGCTTTAGTATATGCAGGAAGTAGATTCGGTTGGTCATGATCAGACGCGTCAGACAATTCCCATTGAGTAGCATGCGTATTCGCTGCATTTCAAACTCGATTTTCTCGATAACGAAACTTCGGATGAACAAATTTTATTCTATATTTTCGACTTATTCTTTCATGTAGAATCACCCCCTTTTCGCTTGTACCACCAGTTACCAAACACCCTGTATATCACTGTGGTAAGCACACAGTTTTAATATTAATAAGTTATCAGCAGACAGCGGATTTTATGCATTTATGACGAAAATGAGTATGTGTTATTTAAAGCAGGCAAAATTTTAGAGGAATTTAACAGTGCTGTTGTATTCTTTTCAACGTATTAAACATATTAAGAAAGAAAATAATTTTCTATTTCATTCCAGTTTGTTTATTTGGGTAAGAAATGTTTATTTTGCATAAAAATCCGCCGTATAGTTATCGGTTATCAGTACACTGCGGATGTTCATGCAACTTTCAATTTTTGTGGACAAATTTTAAGAAAGAGGTGCCAAATGAAATGCTCTTTTCATTGGTAGTAGAATTTGTAAATCCAAAATTAATAAAAATCGTGCTAAATTCCGTCGAACTTGATGCTCCAGCATTTTTTGGAAATCTCCAAGAAATGCATAAAGATCCGCAGTCTAGTTGTCAGTTATCAGTTTAATATTTCGCGTTAATCGGTCTCCGTCAGAAGATTCGCGATACAAGATTAGCGACTCGATGGCGAGAGTGGGCAAAGAATAGAGGCAGCAGGGAGTGCCAAACTGGCGAATCGAGAAGTTATTTCGAAAGAATTCGCAGCGAGTCGTTTTCTCGGCCAGGAAGCAGAAACATTCCGCCGGTCGTCGCCGCATTGAAATTCGAAAAGTGTCCGCCGCCGATAGATTAAACGCATCGGTCCCCGCTCGTTCCTGGGGTTTTCGTTCGATTGGCCACCGTATCGGATTCGCGCTTACGCCTGCGAATTATTGGTTACATAAACATCCTGCTATCTTTCACTGGAAAGCGAGTCCGCCCCGAGTGGACGACGGGGTTTATCAGAGAGTATAAACAAACAGGAACCTCGCCGCGCGATTCGCATGCAAATCTTCGCTTTAAAATGCTCGTACTCGTACTTTGTACACGTTTCCGAAGATAATGCCCGTAAAGAGATTGTTCAGAATTCTTTTAACTATTCCATCCGTATTTGTTCGTATAACTATAATATTGCTGGAGGCTTGTATCGAACATTTCAAACAGCATTTACTAAATACGAATATAAAACTCTCCTTCCTTTGTTGTAACACTGTTGCAAAAATTTGCACCTGTCAAAAATAACGTAAAGAATTACTGAAAAATAATCCATTAATGTGAGAGCATTGATGATTTTTCTTCAAAGTAAAGAAAGAAGTAGAACAAGGGGATTAATATTGAAAATAATTGTTAGTTTACCGTTAACGGCAGCTTGCAAGTATTGTTCGTATAACTATAATATTGCTGGAGGCTTGTATCGAACATTTCAAACAGCATTTACTAAAGACAAATATAAAACTCTTCTTCCTTTGTTGTAACACTGTTGCAACAATTTGTACAGGTCAAAAATAACGTAAAGAATTACTGAAAAATAATCCATTAATGTGAGAGCATTGATGATTTTTCTTCAAAGTAAAGAAAGAAGTAGAACAAGGGCATTAATATTGAAAATAATTGTTAGTTTACTGTTAACGGTAGCTTGCAAGTATTGTTCGTATACCTATAATATTGCTGGAGGCTTGTATCGAACATTTCAAATTGCATTTACTAAATACGAATATAAAACTCTTCTTCCTTTGTTGTAACACTGTTGCAACAATTTGCACAGGTCAAAAATGACGTAAAGAATTACTGGAAAATATGTAGTTCACTCGAGAGCGTTGATGATTTTTCTTCAAAGTGAAGAAAGAAGTAGAACAAGGGGATTAATATTGAAAACAATTGTTGGTTCACCGTTAACGGTAGTTTGCGAGTATTTCTGTGATGGCGGTACCGTGATATTTTATTGAAAATATGTCGGAGAACGCGCGCACGCATTGTTGAAAAGCGAAGAGAAAGGGAAAGTGGCCTTCCATTTCTCAAGCGTCCCCGACAGCCGACGCCATCGACCTTGCCAGATGCCGATCGTTATTTTCCACAAAAAAAATTCCCATCGATCATCGTCGTTAACGAATGCTACCTCACCGCGCCGGTGACAAAACTCAACGACGCTTTCCTTTTCCTTCAACAGCCACTTTCGATATAGACCTGCATAAAACATTTGTAAAAACGGTTAGTATTTTTTTTTCGACAAATAGCAATTTTTCAACAATTTCGTTCCACGTCGTAAACTAATTGTTTCAACTTTTCGGAACAATTCGAGTCCGATATTAAGATTTTAATGGTTTCTGAATATTGATGGGAATAAAATTTGTTCTCACCAGTTTTCTGTTCGCGTTGCACGACGGTTCACCATAAAATCGAAACAACAATCGAGATTCGAATGCACCGCGAGATTCATCGGCGACCCGTCGTTCGATCTTGCATAATTGCGAAGTTCTCCGATCGCACGAAGCCTCAGGAGTGGGCTGCGGTTAATGCGTTCCAGGAATTTAACGAAAGTGTATCCGAACAGGCCTCCACCCCTTCTCCCTTCGCAAAAAAGGCCCAGTTATTTTCCCCAAAACCGGATTTCCAATCGACGGTTCTAGAGCATACCTCTCGTCGAGATCCGCCCCTGCGCGACTATGTATACATGCGTGTAGTATAGTTTTCATAGACGGCCGCCTATCGATGTTGCGAAACCACCGGCAAGGTGACCCAGTTGCGCCTTCGATCCAAGTAGGTTGAAGAACCTCCGGATTTTGTTAAACTCGTTCGTCCCCTTTGTTCTGTCACCGAGGAGGACGTTGACCGGCTGTTTCAACATCCGAGAGTCGCGAAAATTACCGGTTGCACGCAAAAAATCTCCCCTCGGTCCTCGTTAAAAGGAAACTCAAATGAACGAGAAGAAGGCAGGGTAACGTTTCGGTACTCGGCTAGGGGACCACGTGGCTTATGCCAATTTCAAAACGATTTTGGGCATTTTTCTAATATTTATTATCTGGTCTACAGTTGCCGAAACCGTGACGTATTTTATTGCGAAGCAATTATTCGCTCCATTAAATTGTAATGTCTAGTATACTAGAATATAATATAGTAAAGTCTAATATATTATAATATAATATAGAAAAGTCTAATATACCAAAATATAATATAGTAAAGTCTAATATACTATAATATAATACAGTAGAAGTCTAATATACAATAATATAATACAGTAAAGTCTAATGCACCATAATATAATATAGTAAAGTCTAATACACTATACTATATTGAAGGCTAATAGTATGGAATACTTGGTGCCGCAACCGTTTGCAACGCTGGAGCCGGTCGGCCATTTTACCCCGGCAGCGATGGCAAGGTGGAAAGGTAGGAAGAAAGGAATGGATAAGGAAAGAGGGAATCCGTGGAATTCGAGTCACACCTAGTAACAATGACTTCCAAGAGATATTTACCTTTCGAAGGGAAAAAATGCCGCGTCGCGCAATGGCGGCGGCTGCAGGTGGGCGAGGAAACGTAGAGGCGTCTTCATCCGTTTCTTTTTCGTTCCTTTTAGTCCAAGGACTTTCTGAGCTGCATGACCGGAGCTACGGGGGAACACGATCGGTCGTATCTCTATGCGCGAAATCTTCGTGTGCAACTTCGGTGTGTCACTCGCTAGAAATGCAGCTAGCCCGCCCACGTGGCTTCCAGGCAACTCGGCCCTGAAACAATGTGTTCCTCGAGGGGTGCACCACCCGAACGCCATGAGAACTGCGAGGCTATAGCGAAATTTCTCTGGTTTCATTTATGGATATCTCTTTTGTCTCTTAGTACCTGGATTTGTTTACAATTTTTTGTTTTGTCGGGGGAATTTCCGAGTTTTTACTGCACTGATACCCGAGCTTCCGAGCAGTTTAATTCTGGACAGCCAAGGTATCGCTTGTGGAAATTACCACGTTCAATTTATTTTTAATCGTGATCAGAAACATGGAAAATAACTCCATACTTTTTATTTAATTGTAAGTATATTTTACTTATATTATACTTTGCATTATTACACGTATTATTATAGTATTTGTATATTTTACTTTGTAGTATTATACGTATATTATACTTTGTAAGTATAGACTTTGTTAATTGAAAGTGTAAAGTTTAAATAGAAGTTCCTTTCCGAGCTCAATTTCTTTAAACTACTGAATAAAAAGATAAATGTTTCATCATCCAATTTATTAACCAGCTAAGGAAAGCTACTTTTACTGTCAACTCCCGTAAGATTCAGGTTACCCTCATCTCGTGCGGCCAGATTTATATAATATTCAACGATATAAATTATCCTCGCTAATCGTGCAATGATCTGTATTCGTTCCTGCATACGAATCCTGTTCGATCGAAAGTTTCGATTGATTAGATCGTCGAACCAATTTCTAAAATCGATTTTTCCAAAAAGATTGGATTAAAAGTTGTACCGAGATCGCAACTCGTTTCGTTCATGAAATAGCTCAACATCTTCGTGGATGACAAATTCTTTGCCCGGATTTAAAAATTATTTTTGGCGTTAATATCTACCACAGTTAGGATCTAGAAAATGCTAAACAATTGAAATAGTACATAGCATATATGAACTTCCCAATTTTAACTTACAATTTCTCAATTTTAAATATTGATTACATAAATATTTTGGTTCCCAATTTTAAGTTACAATTTCTCAATTTTAAATATTTATTACATAAATATTTTGGTTTTATCTCATGTTTGAGCTTGCTAAGTTGCCAAAGAAAGCACAAAGAGAACTATAATTAAGACTAGAAATTCTTTTCTCCAAAGAAATTTTTCTCCAAAATGGCGGCCAGTTGGTCCCAATGTTTAATTTTATCTTTAAAATTGCTGTGCTTTACAACGTTGGACAAGTAGTTCCCCGATAATGTAAGAAGTTGTTCCGATCTATTCTGGCCGTGTGTTCGCCACGGTACACGTGAAACGGTTAAGTGACAAGTCGATCATGCTCGTTCGAAGGTATGCGAGCGGAACACGTGTCCCTAGTGTGCTCGAATCCACGAATCTCGCACGTTCCCCAGGCCAGCACGTAATCCACGCTCGTTTTCAAGCTTAACTGATTCCGAACCGGGAATATTAGTGCGAATTTATAGCCGACCGACACGTAGCTGCCATCACGTAATCAAATCATCGACTTCCTCCTTCTGTTTCGATCGAGAATCGCGCGAACAAAATCCCAGCTGAAACTAGCCATCCGTAATTTTCCTCGTAAAACGGCTCAATTAAAATGCGCGGTCTTAACTTCTAACATAATCAGCGATCCTCTTCCTTTTCGTAATTATCGGCATCATGCAACTGTTCAGATTATTCTCTTCACTCGAGAAATACAGTTTCTACGCTTTGTATAGAAACTTCACCTTCTGGGACCAAAGTTTGTAACTTTTTTTTTTAACACGTTGATTGCCATGTCACCCATATGTAGGTGACGGAATTATTTGTTCAAATTTTAAAATTAATTTTTACGTTAATATATTAATTGTATAAAATTTTTTAAGGATCTGTAAATTGCCAGAAAGTTAGAGGACTACTCAATATCATACATATAATTTTTATTTCATTAAATAACACATTAATTTGATGGAATTTTTTAGGTTTCTAGCTTGGCAGTCAAAGTGTTAATATAATCCTGTCAATCTGGACGAGAAAATGCCAAAAAATCGTACTTTTAATTCGAGGAATTCACTCGTCTCCGGTTCAAGAGTTATGCGTAGTTAAGGATGAGCGATCCTAAACGTTTATGACAGGGAGGGGCATGTGTTCCGAGTCTCGATTATGAGAATATTTTGCAATACTCGGGGCTCTATAGAATTTCCCAAGCGAAAGAACGTTGTCCTCAACCGACGATTATTGACGCGAGAGAAAGGAGCTGATGAAATTTCGCAGTGATAACCCGTAATTTTCTAATAGTTCATCCAACCCGGTCTCGTAAAAGTTAATAGACACTCGGCTGGCGCAAAGATCGTACAATGATCCTCGAAACGTTCGTCATAAATCCAAAGCTTTTCCGGAAAGGTCGAGGCCGTTCGTCCGCGTTTCAACTGTAACATCCTTTTCCGCCTTGGAGCTTCTTTAATAGCATAAACGCACGGCAATGATTGCGTTTTCTCCGCTTCGTGCGGTTACCATGGCACTTTTCCCGTGTCAACGAATAGAGAGAATGGAAGCGTAGCCCCGTTTGTTGTATAATTGGTTAATTACAGCATTTTATTCTCCGTTCCAAAGTTTCCGGTGATTCTTCAAATTTTACGGTAATTTTTTTGACTAAAAATTTTACAGAAATAATACAGTAAAGTCTAATATACTATACTATACTATATCGAAGGCTAATAGTATGGAATACTTGGTGCCGCAACCGTTTGCAACGCAACAGTCAAATTTTTCAATCGCAAGGCCTGAAATTCGCAAGAAAATTTCTTTTTTCCGTTAATAATTTTTACTTAGATAAATTGTAACGAAATTCATCGCGCTGGAATGGTAACTTCCTGGAACATTCGGTTGTCGCGTTGATAAGGAAGGTGATTAATTTTCGAAAAAAAATTTTTAAATGCCGTTTCGAAGCGGAGAGTTTCGGTGTGGGATTGCGTTTACGGCGTGGCCGTGGCGAATTTTAAGATATGATGCGTCCCGATTTTACGTTCCCGTTTTCTCCTTAATGAGCGAGGTAAAAGCCGTCTAAACTCGTCGGCGCTCGTGTGCATTATACTTCGGTGAGAATATACTATCTAGTTCTTTTCGTTTTTTCTCTTCTGGCGGATAGTTAGTATGCACAGGAGGCAGCGCGTTCCGTTCAAGTTCGTACTAAAGTACGGTAGTCGGGCGTGGCACCATGAAAGCCGGGAAAGTGATATCTCTTTACTGTCAGTGTGCTCTGTTCCATTCAGGTACGGATTAACTATTCCGTTGCCCCTGCTGCCTTTTGTTACAGTCCCACACGCGTTTGCTATCGTGGCCGTCGAGATCCGAACACTGTTGCCTTAAAACACAAGTTATTTAACTTGAAGTTAGTCAAAATAAATTATTTTAATAATTAATTGGCGACCGGTGCGTTGTACGTCAATGTCTATGTCTACTCACAGAAGAAGGAAGCTCGTCCGAAGCTTTCCTTTACCAGAGAAATATTAATTAATATCCCCCTTAATTCACAAGAGAAGGAACCTGAGATTTGCAAAAGGGAAATGTGGAATTATTGAAAGCTTTATGTTTTGCAAATAAATTATTAATATCTCAATTAATTCACAAGAGAAGGAACCTGAGTTTTGCAAAAGGGAAATGTGGAATTATCGAAAGCTTCATGTTTTGCAAATAAATTATTAATATCCCAATTAATTCACAAGAGAAGGAACTTGAGATTTGCAAAAGGGAAATGTGGAATTATCGAAAGCTTCATGTTTTGCAAATAAATTATTAATATCTCAATTCATTCACAAGAGAAGGAAGCTGAGATTTGCAAAAGGGAAATGTGGAATTATTGAAAGCTTTATGTCTTGCAAAGAAATTATTAATATCTCAATTCGTTCACAAGAAGGCTGAGATTTGCAAAAGGAAATTTATGTCTTATTGAACAATATGCTGTATGCTTTGTAAATGAATATATTAGTTTAGCTTCGAGTTGTTCAGAATAGAATTATTCCAGAAATTGATCTACCAGTGTTATATATTACACGTTAAGTTCATAGATCATAGTATAGATCTCAGGATGAATGTGGTTATACGTTTAGGAAAATTAATAGATTATCAGGGAACGTATCGATAAAGGGTTACGAAATTTTTAGGAGGAAACTCGAGTGTTTCCATGAACCGGTGATTGATCAACCGTGACATTCCAATTAAGGAGATAGCTTGAAAATGGTTCTGGTGTTTAATCGGAAGTGGCTGCTGAATAGTTCTTGCGAGAATATTGTTCAAGGATGAAGAAAGGTTGAGCAAATGATTATGTAAAAGCTTGAAGAAATCGACCGTGCTTTAGCGTCTCAAAATGTATCACAAGGACAGTGCTAAGAGATCAGTATACATTCTTATTAATTGTCTTCAATATAATTTCGGTCATCTTAAAACACATTTGAATAATTGCGAAACTTCGATGCAGCAGCTAATTGACCTACAGTATTTTTTTATCCTATTTGGTGTGCCTCAATTATTTCAGTATTTTTTTATTGCTCACATGTTGCGAAAAATATTTTTATGATGTCCATTAATTTGTTTTCTATTTTGTAAAGTAAAGAAATTTTCAATGATTGATTGGAGCTACAATGATAAATTAATAATTGAAACAGTTCGTTCAAAGGTTCGCCAGAGAATTGTTATTAATTATTGTTAATATATATATTGAGTTTAGTTATAAAAGTCATTGTTTATCGTTATTTTGGGAATACCGTTTCATTAGTTTCGTTCTGGAGAACGTGGAGCTACAGTGTCGCAATCTTACGGCGAAGAACCGAACAGTCCACTATTTTCTCCATTCGTCTCTTCGTTACCATACAGAGGATAAATATTCTTGATCGATTAAAAATTAATATTGTTCCCTTTTATCATATTATATTCCGTTGCAATTGTTTAAGAAAAGAATTGTTCCCATTCAAGGCTTTTCGATTGATCAGCCCTTTATTCAATTATTTTAAAAATTAGCAGTTTAAAAAGATTGTTTAGGAGTCATCAATTTAGAAATCATCAAAGATATTTTAGGAATCATCAATTTTTTAGCACAACAAACAAAGAACTCGAATTATCAGACAAGTCGATGCTTTATTTACGTTTAAAAGGTGATCGTACATAGTACAAAGCGTTAAATCTAGGTGACACGTTGATTAGCTGAAAAAGAAAGCAAAAAGAATACAATTATTAATCTGCATAATTTTTCCAAGGTTACAATAGTACAAATAAGTATCGTGGGAAATCTTCAATGAATTAATAGGAAATAAGAGGACTAAAAAATGAACAAAAATATATCATTGGTAGATCACTAGTCGACAATCTACTGTATACACACTTACAATCTAAACAACATGATTAATTAATTAACGGAAGTAAAGCAATCAATTCTATAAAATCTACTATAGTTTCACCTTTCTCCTTCCTTACTAGTAATATAAAAATAAAAATTGACTTCAAATTCTCTAAACAAAGTGTCCTCAGAAATTAAAATGTTCAAACTAGTCAACAATCTGTAACAAACTACTATTGCAACGAGTGTACACACACGAGCTAACTCTCGATAAAGCTGTTTTACAAATCACCTATGCACCGAGGATAAAAATCAAATTTTAACACATTCTACTGGGCCCTATGGATTCCCCAAAATTCCTATTTAAAAATTAACAAAACAATAAAAATTACCATTTGGCAACAGAGATAGGTTCGCAACCGTCCGACGATCTGTCGTACGCAAGTCCCGGCAAGCATTGCACCAGCTGCGGCCTGCCATTCCTGCAAACCACCACGTTGGTGCACTCATTGTTCAGCCTGTGCAGGTCGCCATTTTCGCAGGGCACGGTCGTCAGGCTCGCAGGAACGTTTTGTATCAAATTCCACGGGTTCTGTGTCTGGATTTCGGGCTGAGGAGATCGGGCCTGTTGCTGCGCAGTGAACAATTCCTCATCATCCTCCTCCTCTTTATCAAGGTCCAATTGTGAGTCCTCGGCTCGTCGCAACCAGGAGTTCTGATAGGAGGGATTAGTGTTGGTCGGGTAGGAGGGATTCGAATTCGTGGGATAGGAATTAGAATTAGAGTTGCTAGGATAGGTGGGGGCTTGAGTAGACGAAGTAGCTTGGGCGGTTTGAGCCGAAGACGAAGCTGAAGTTGCCGTCGTTGGTTTCGGGGTTGCTGCACCCTTGCAATCCACGTTGTTAGGGTAGTCGCACACGTTCACTACCTGTGACAGAGAAAATGCTGGTTTTAGAACATTGTTAACAGGATTTTCTAAAAGCCAGTTTTTCAAGATTCCTCTTCTAGAACTCAGTTGATTATTTAGAGACAAATAAAACATTTTACATTAGACACTTAGGTTAGTAACATCAGAAAAACTAAAATTTCTCTACAAAAAATACCTTAAAAAATATGTTTTAGA
The DNA here is from genome assembly GCA_913789895.3 of Seladonia tumulorum. Classification (NCBI taxonomy): domain Eukaryota; kingdom Metazoa; phylum Arthropoda; class Insecta; order Hymenoptera; family Halictidae; genus Seladonia; species Seladonia tumulorum. The sequence goes on along the minus strand of OU565277.1, from coordinate 6,427,843 downwards.
ACATTGTTAAGAGGATTTTCTAAAAGCCAGTTTTTCAAGAGATTCCTCTTCTAGAACTTATTTGATTATTTAGAGACGAATGAAATACATTTTACATTAGACACTTATGTACATTAGTAACATCAGAAAAACTAAAATTTCTCTACAAGAAATACCTTAAAAAATATGTTTTAGAACATTGTTAAGAGGATTTTCTAAAAGCCAGTTTTTCAAGAGATTCCTCTTCTAGAACTTATTTGATTATTTAGAGACGAATGAAATACATTTTTCATTAGACACTTACATTAGTAACATCAGAAAAACTAAAATTTCTCTACAAGAAATACCTTAAAAAATATGTTTTAATTGTCACTGTGTTATCATAAATATAAACGTTAAGATTGTGTTTATTCGTTAGGACCTTTCCAAATTTCGTATTCTCAGATACCTTCGAATATACAGAGTGTTTGGTAACTGATGGTACAAGCGAAAAAGGGGGTGATTCTACATGAAAGAATAAGTCGAAAATATAGAATAAAACATTTTTCGTTTGATGCTTTGTTTTCGAGAAAATCGACTTTGAAGATCTGTCAGGTTTGTGTGCTTTAGTATATGCAGGAAGTAGATTTAGTTGGTCATGATCAGACGCGTCAGACAATTCCTATCGAATATTCGCTGCATTTCAAACTCGATTTTCTCGATAACGAAACTTCGGATAAAAAAATGTTATTCTATATTTTCCACTTATTCTTTCATGTAGAATCATATCCCCTTTTAGCTTGTACCACCAGTTACCAAACACCCTGTATAATTTAACGCTAAGTTGAAGAAACTTGATTGTTGCGATTATCGGTAGCGAAGGTCAGCGTAAGGAAATTTTGATTTTAATTCATGAGAGACACCGGTACGGGTCAATCCACCTGTGTGCTACGAATCCTATGTTTTAGTCATAGCGTGAAGTTACTAGAAATAGACGAAAGATAACGTCGAATTTGATTTCAAGAGACGACGGCGGAAGTCGCGGGCACGCGGCCTTTGACCGCGGACGTAAGTAACGTGTCACGAGCTCGTTCACGATCGCCGGGCAGAGATTTCGCGATTTTAAATTCCACGAGTGTTCCACGGGCAATTTCAGAGTGGGTTTCTTACGTCATTATAGACCAGTCCGCGAGGGCAGCTGAACTTGACGGGCTTTCCGAAAACGCACACGTAGAATTCCGAGCAGTTCGTCGCACTCCTGTACCTGCCGTTCGGATCCGGGCAGAGCGTCGAGCCGTTTGGCAGCGAGGGTTCTGCGCAAACAAACCAATTATTGTTTAAACTGTCATCGATCTCCAATAATTTCCTCCGTTTTTCTCCATTTTCTTCCCAACTTGAGCATATTTTTCTAAAATATTTAACTCCATATGGAAAATCCCGAAGAATTTAGTTTCTAGAACACAGAACTTGTTGATATAAATGCTGTTAACTTTAATAGTCTATAGAATAGATTTTATAACTAATTTCCATTGTGTAATTCAGCATATTTGTCTAAAATATTTAATTCCGTATAGAAATTCAGAAGAATTTAGTTTCTAGAACATAGAACTTGTTGTTACAAATGCTGTTAATTTTAATAGTCTATAGAATAGATTTTGTAACTAATTTCCATTTTATAGTTCAGCATATTTGTCTAAAATATTTAATTCCGTATAGAAACTCATAAGAATTTAGTTTCTAGAACATAGAACTTGTTGATACAAATGCTGTTAATTTTAATAGTCTATAGAGTAGATTTTATAACTAATTTCCATTGTATAGTTCAGCATATTTGTCTAAAATATTTAATTCCGTATAGAAGAATTTAGCTTTTAGAACATAGAACTTGTTGAAACAAATGCCGTTAATTTTAATAATCTACAGAGTATACATAAGTATAGATAATTCAATATTTCATTGTCTGAAGAATTTATAATTTATTTTGTACTATTGTACTATATTTTGTACTTAATTTATTTTTGTAACTTCACGAGAAAATAGAATTCCTGTTCGAGTTCGAGGTTTTAGTTACTTTGCAATTAAATGCATGAAATTCTGAGCAGAGAGAGAGTATAAAAATTATTTCAAAAATTCTTGGAGGTAATGGTTTGAATTGCTACATATCCTTTTAAGCTGAAATTGTTCGAATTGAGCCGAAGAATGGAATTACTCACTCGACGTCGGCTGGGGTCGGTCACTGCAGTTCACATTGGACTCATAGTCGCAGACCAGACTGACAGCATTAAACAGCAAACCCACGGGGCAGCTTTGCTCGATCACAACACCGTCCCAGCAATTCAGATAATTGGCGCAGTTCTTCGGGCTTGGGAACTGTCCACGCGAAGCCTGGCACCCTGGCGGCGGGTCAGAAGTCGTTATCGGTTTTATGGTCACTATGGGTCCTGGTAGCTCGTTCGAGTCACCGGGGTTAGTCAGACCCGGATAACTTTGTCTTCCGGTTAGTCTCTTGTTCCAGAAATCTGGGTTGTCCACCTTTTGTAGCTCCAACAGGTCCCACACGTTTCCTATAATAAACAATTAGCATTACGACCTGCAATTCTCCCATGATTTGTCTGGTTTTGGTTGAACAAATGATACGTCCACTTTGGTCTAATCAAAATTATTCCCATTTCAATTGGAAACAATTATTTATTGTCCTTAAAGTTAGTTTCAAATGTAGCATTAAAAATACTTCTATGTAGCTAATAAAAATTCTTTAAATAATGTCAGTCACATGTAGCATTAAAAATTCTTCTATGTAGCTAATAAAAATTCTTTAAATAATGTCAGTCTTAGAGACAATGTACAAACTCGAAAAATAGAGGAAGTTTTCTAGATTCTAGAAGGAATTAATTGTCCTAAAAGGACCAATCCATGATGAAGTGGTGTAGTTAAATCGTTATAAAAAATATCCGGGAGACACTGTTATTGGCAAGATTTACTAATGACAATTTTTGGATTCACATATACTTAACTTTCCACAGTAGGAAAGTTTAAATAACAATTTCTTAATGGATCACACTAAACCACAATAACCAGGATCAAATAAAAATTCCTCTAAGGATCAAGCTAAAATTTAACACAATCACCAAGACCAAATGAGAATTCCTCAAAGGGCAATGCTAGAATTTTTCACAATTAGCAGGATCAATATAAAAATTCCTTGGAGGACCAAGCTATATTTATAGCCACAAGGAAAATGGTCAATTAAAAATTCCTCAAAGGACCATGCTAGGATTTTTCACAATTATCAGGATCAAAATAAAAATTCCTCGAAGGACCAACTAAAATTTAACAGAATCTTCAAGATCAAATGAAAATTCCTCAAGGGACTATGTTAGAATTCTTTACAATTATCAAGATCAAAATAAAAATTCCTCGAAGGACCAAGCTAGACACAGTTACAAGGATAATATTCACTGAAAAATTTTCGAAAGGACCAAGCTGGACCTAGCCACAAGGACAATATTCGACGAAAAATGTATGAAAGGGCTAAATTGGACCCAGCCACAAGGATAATATTCACTGACAAATTTTCGAAAGGATCAAGCTGGACCTAGCCACAAGGACAAAATTCCACGAAAAATTTTTGAAAGGGCTAAACTGGACCCAGCCACAAGGACAATATTCGATGAAAAATTGCTGAAAGGATCTAGAACGCCTAGACGGAAGGAAAAAATTCTGTAAGGACTTACCAGGATGCTGTGCCCGATGTTCGATCTGCCTCCCCTGGACGTTGTAGTCCGTGGCCGGTGTGGTGGACCTCCTGGCAGCGTCTCCCGTGGCTAGCGCGAGGGTCAGGAGTATCAAGATGAACTTCATGATGATCTACGATGATCGTGGTACAGATGACGTTCCCTGGTGCACCGTTCCCTCTCGGCCGAAGAATGAACGTTGAACTCGCGAGGACCACGAGGAACGAGACCGAATCACACAACAACGACAACAGAGGACGATGGCTGGGTGAATCCTTGCCCGATGTCTTGATGCTGGATGGTCTGGACCTGGAGGCTCGGGAGCTTACATAGGGCAATCCCCACCATCCAGACCCTCGTAGGGAGTAGCTGTTCTCGCAGGACCCCAATTACACGGGCGCAGGATCCTGCGGCGCTCAGGAAGTGTACGTTTCTGCACCGTGCTCTTCTTGTCTTCCTTCGTCCTTCCCCTCCATCCTTTGCCAACCTGGGGGAAGTACGAACGGAGGAGCAACACCAGGAGAACAAGGACAATTCGGCGCGGGTCGCGGGACGCGGGACGCGATTATGCTCGCTTATTGGAGGACATTTCGAGATGACCGGTCACCAACGCGCACCTAATCCGGCGATGTTTAGTCACCCGGGACAAAACGCGGGAAAAGGCATGTCAAGGTCCCGATAAGGAATCGATGTACTCGAAGATTTTTTTAGGATTCTTCGGTAACGGTATAGCGCTGACGACGAACTGTCCTCGAGAGGTTCACGGTCGCAACTTATGCAACCCGGGACCAGGCGCAGCCGATGCTTGCTCTCTATAGATAGGAGATCCTTGCTTCAAGGATCATGCGATTTCTACTGGTTTCCTGTCGCTTCGTTCGTGAGGTGGCCCTAGTTTATTGTAAAAAATGGCATTTGGTTCTGTTGGGCTTCGTCTTACAAGAAATGCTCCCGAACCCAGAAATTCAAAAATTTATAAAATATAAATATATTAAGGTATGTATTACGGCATTATTTTTACTGAGCAAGTTCACTATAAGGGGATGAAGTCGACCAGCGCCGGCGCGGGACTAATTAGGCGCGTTCCCCGGAACCCGGCGGCCCAGCGTTATAATTTACGTTGAATTTCGGTGATTAAAGAAAAATTATATAATACGTAATAATGTGTTTATAAGAAATAATTTATTTAAAAGAGTTTCCTTTGGCTCGCTCGACCGACTCTTGAAAATTATTTTGTCGGTCTTGCGTTGCAACATAATCTCCATAATTTTTTAAATAGAACCCCGGAATAATATGGTGCTGCATAATATTATCTCGATCGTTCTCCATTTACATATTGCCATGAAAAGTAAAAAATGGTCCGTGGATTTTTACGTAAATGCAGATTTCTATGAATCATGATTTTTTCCCGTGATATAAGGAATATTAATCAGCACGTTGACCTCTACTGGACGCGCAAGGGTCATTGAAATCTGCTCCGAATTTAGAAACGATACGTGTCAGATATTTTAAATTTCGGTTAGATTGTCAATCTGCATATCGTAGAGGCACAACTGCAGAAAATTCGATTGCCGAAGGCCATCGCTGAGATTTCGGCAGGAATTCAGCGAAAAATTCGCGATCCAGGAAGGATCAGGATTCCTTCGTGCCACGTAATTCAAGGAATCGTTGGTCCCGCGAGATTCAAAGCAGGAATGCGAAGGTAGATGCACTCTGGAGTGGGTTTCTTTCGCAGGACTCTCATTACCGAAATTCAAGTTGATACCAGAAGGATGGAGGGAGACAGTCCCCCGTTCACCCCCTCCCTTTTTCAGCCCTCTTGTTCCAGCGGGGAGGGGAGCATTGCGTGAATTTTATTCGAATTTTACAGTACTGGTTAGGTTGCCGGGCCCGGAGCTGCGAGGATCATCGACTTTTTTATTGTCTGGCAATAAGGAAGAGGTCCTTGGGACGCTGGTCGCCGCGAAGGAACGAGAAAGAAAGGCTGCGAACGAATTCTCGTAATCCTGAAATCCTGATATCCGGACTCCATAGGCCCCCATGGGTCCCCCGACTGTTTTTGGCAAGAATATCCGTGTACGAACGTGAGTCACGCGTGACCCCACTCATGGTTTTTCCATCCGTGAGACCATTCGCGTTTCGGGACAGTTCAATGAGCTCTGCTCTGTGATTTTGGCGATGATACCTGCGAATCTACCCACCTGTTCGTGCTACTTAACACTTTGAGTGCCAAACCAGAACCCCTCAAAAATTCCATGAAACCAAAGTAAGTTATTTAATGAAATAAAAATTGAAAATAATTATATGTGTGATATTGAGTAGTCTTCCAACTTTCCCAATCAAATTTGGTACAATGAATATATTAACGTAAAAATTCATTTTAAACCTGGACAAATAATTCCGTCACCCACATCTGGGTGACATGGCGGTCAACGTGTTAAATATTTCTCTGTCTTTTTACGAATTTTAATTTTTCCGTGGTATTGCGTGGGTATTTTTATTATCCTTATTTCGTACTTATCATCTAGGTGTTTTGGAAATTTGCTACGTGAGAAATATTAGTCTTACGCGACGATCATGATTTGAAACTGCACTTATAAAATAGCATTGTTATTTTCACCCTTTGCACTCGAAGCTATTTTAATTCCAAAACAAAACCTAGAATATTTCGCTTCTATACATTTTTTTTTTCATGTTATACATACGAGAATGGTGCAATTTGCTGGTACAATTCCGAAATGTCTAGTAACTGATTACATCCAAACAAGCTTAATAATGTAAAAAATATTTTGTATAATGATACAGCAATTTTTAGCGGTGCCTGACAGTCACCATGCAATTTGCTGGTATAATACCGAAATGTTTAGTAACTGATTACATACAAACAAGCTTAATAATGTAAAAAATATTTTGTATAATGATACAGCAATTTTTAGCGGTGCCTGACAGTCACCATTCGAGTGCTAAGGGTTAATCCGACAAAATCTGTGATTTAATAATTGGAAGATATAGGAAATTTTGCAAAGAATTTCATAGTGCTTTGTCTGCAATAAAAGGGATAACGAAATTATTGAAAATTGTTGGGAAGTTCTAGCTGAGTCGTTCCAAGGTTAGTAAAATGGCCGGGGAGATCTGTGAGCGCTGTCGTGCAGAGATAAAATGTGAAACACTGTACGTACTCGTGACAAGAATTCCCTGGTTGTTAGTCTCGTTTAAGGGTACGTTACATGCCTGTGCGAGTCCCGCTCACGGAGGTACATCTCCTAAACATTATTAACGACGAAGCAAGAAAATGATGTAAGTAAATACAAATACAATTGCTTACAGTATCAGATAGGACCCATCCGCTGGGATATACGCTGCAGATAAATAATATTTTTAATAGGTACATGCAAAAGGAAAGGTACTTTTGCTGTAACAATCCAAAGCATTAAATGAAACGCTTTAATCTCATCGTTTCACTTCATCGGTAAACTTTAGCACGCTACTGAAAATTTATTTACTTGTCAAGTCAGACAGAAGCGTTTCAAAATAAAACTATTTTTAATGAAAAATGAATTATGTTTTCAATGAAACACTTTAATCTCATCTTTTCACTTCATCGGTAAACTTTAGCACGCTACTGAAAATTTATTTACTTGTCGAGTCAGACAGAAGCGTTTCAAAATAAAACTATTTTTAATGCTTCCTAAACGAAACACTCTTTTTACTGTTGTTACAACGAATATATTGTAGTTCCAAAGTTACGCTTATAACACGTATTATTTAAAATAAACTGGACCATTTACTTTCAGTCGTATATTTAAAAAACTTCATTCAAAGTCAATGTTATGAAACAGAAGAAATGCAATTGTGAAGATTTTTTACAGCGAACAGGACGTTTTATTTTTACAGTAACATTCCTACGAAACATGCACGCTTTTGTGAAAATTTTCAAACATCAATTTAAAAAAATTGAGATTACAGCGAATTAAAATCTGTCTTCAAAACACAAAAATCCACGATGTACAAACGATATTGTTACGTCGAATAAAATGGACTCTTCGGTTCTAATTGCTTCAGATGAAATTACCAGCTAGTACAGCTCGGAAAGAAATTCTTTTCGCAGGATAATGGTATGTCGGCTGAACTCTATGTTTGTTTTATTCAGCTCGCGTCCTATTTGGTCCTTCCCACGTCGTCTCGAAGTCGGGGTCTCGTGGCCGCGCGCTCATATTTCTCTCTCTCCTCCTTATTTTTCGATTTCTTTCGGTTCGGAGCTGTGCCACGGGTACAGCTTCTCGTCCCGATTATCCAGCCTCATCTCTAGGTCTCCCTTGCCGGGCTAAAGGGACGTTTTAAGAGGAAACTTGGCGGCGAACAAGAGCAACAGAAAGGACAGGCGAAAGAGAAAGAAACAGCGTGGATCTCGCTGAAGAAGGACTGCTCCCCCGGTGCCGCAGAATGAAAACGATCGGACAGATTAATCGTGCCGTCGGATAAGTGATTTAACACTGTAAGCGTCCCGGGTACATGTCAGATTAGACCCCGGTGTCAGTTCGAATATTTTTGACCATGAGTCTTTGGAACACTCGTCGCCTATCCCTCGAACAGGGTGGCCTGGAAATAGGGGAATTATAAGTATCAGAGTGGCCCGAAAATGTTGCACTTCCCTGAAAGGAAATTCTTCGAAGACGAGGTTTGTTTTACCGAAGTCAGGTGTGACTAAGAAATATTTTGCAATCGCAGAAAAATCGAATCAATCCCGATAAATAATTTTTTAAACTAGATTAATTAGATTAACTAGATTTTTAAATTAAATTTTGTGGCCTGGAAATAGGGGAATTTTAAGTATACAGAGTGCCCCGAAAATGTTGCACTTCCCTGAAAGGAAATTCTTCGAAGACGAGGTTTGTTTTACCGAAGTCAGGTGTGAGTGAGAAACATTTTGCAGAAAAATCGAATCAATCTCGATAAATAATTTTTTAAACTAGATTAATTAGATTAACTAGATTTTTAAATTAAATTTTGTGGCCTGGAAATAGGGGAATTATAGGTATACAGAGTGCCCCGAAAATGTTGCACTTGCCTGAAAGGAAATTCTTCGAAGACGAGGTTTGTTTTACCGAAGTCAGGTGTGACTGAGAAACATTTTGTATTCGCAGAAAAATCGAATCAATCCCGATAAATAATTTTTTAAACTAGATTAATTAGATTAACTAGATTTTTAAATTAAATTTTGTGGCCTGGAAATAGGGGAATTATAGGTATACAGAGTCCCGAAAATGTTGCACTTCCCTGAAAGGAAATTCTTCGAAGACGAGGTTTCTTTTACCGAAGTCAGGTGTAACTAAGAAACATTTTGTATTCGCAGAAAAATCGAATTAATCCCGATAAATAATTTTTTAAACTAGATTAATTAGATTAATTAGATTAACTAGATTTTTAAACTAAATTTTGTGGCCTGGAAATAGGGGAATTATAAGTATCATAGTGCCCCGAAAATGTTGCACTTCCCTGAAAGGAAATTCTTCGAAGACGAGGTTTCTTTTACCGAAGTTAGGTGTGACTGAGAAACATTTTGTATTCGCAGAAAAATCGAATCAATCTCGATAAATAATTTTTTAAACTAGATTTGTGAAGCATAATTTGAAGTCTGAGAATAATTAACAATAAGCACTGATTCATTTTTCATGATTAAAGCTTGTTGATCCCTTGTTCTGTACAAGATTTGAGTGTTTTCAAGCTTTAGAGGGTTGAATCGTGAAATAAAAGTACATTAACTGTTTCAGCTGTGGGTCCTTCGAGCTAAGAATAAAGAAAAGCAATTTATTCGCGCCAGTGGTCGATAAGAGGAAGAATAATTAGAGGTTGCTGGGGTCCAGGCTTCCGTACGATTAATTTCGGTGGCCGATCAGCAAAAGCGGCCAGCTAGATAATTACTGGACTATAAATTCGACGTGACTTAACGAGATCCACCACTCGGAGCGAAACAGGATGCCGATATCTCTCGAGGACGCATACTTAAGCGCACGGTGGTGCGGCGGTCCTCTGCGAGAGTCCTTTCGAAGGATGTCGTGATCATTTCATTTCCCGTGACACGTTCGGAAGCGTACTAACGACAACAAGTAAAAACCGCTCGTTTCGTCTCGGCCCTGGGAACTCATTATCGCGTTTAGGGCCTTTTTCTGCGCTCGACCTTTGCGTCGTGATTGCTCGCCGAAGCGAGAAGCCAGGAAACAATGCTACACGTTGCAAGGTCTCCTTCGAACATACATTTCTGCATTTTTCAGAAATTCAAGAATAACGTGAAATTCTACGTACAAAAATGATTTCTTGAACATTTTTACAAGTACGCAAAGATGAAGGAATATAGTGGTAATTAATATTTGTGTTGCCAAAGCTTCGCAAAGTTAGTGGGAATCATTGCAATAAAATTCCCGTGCTTTGTCCACTTTTTTACTGGAATCAAATTAATTAGAAAAATTGGAAAAATTCCGAGCACTCGAATAATTGTTAGCACCCATTTTTTCCCAATACAATAAAAATTCAGATGAAACCCAATTAAGCGCGCTCGACACAATTAGTCGGTTATTAAAGAACATTCATTTTTCTCGTGCCGGAAAATTCCTCCGATCGATAGGAGAAGTGGAACAGGTATAGTCAGACCACTTTTACCGGTTATGGCATGCCTGTGCTTTACGCTGCCATCGAAATGCGATGCAAATGATTTTTCTCCTACTACTATGTAATTGGTGTCCGGTGCGACAAAACTTTAAGAGAAAGTGAAATTACAGTTTTCCTCGTCGAACTTACATGAAAACTTGAATTGCGTAGGCGTAGGTTATTGAACCGAGCGTTAGAATTAGAAGCTGACGAACATAGTATACTTGCTGATCCAGAAAGAATGTGATTGTGTCGAATTAATTACCATTTTGAACTATCTTGCAGTCTTTTTGAGTAGTCGCAGCAATTTGTGTTTCTGGAATTGTATTTTTCGTTGTTCCATTCTGATTATCTAGGATTATTAAATCCTTATTGTTCAATTCATTATTTAGTCCTGAACCACAAAAATCAATGCAAATCCTCATTCTCAATTATCGTGTAATTTTCAAAACGTACTCACAATATTTACAACAATGTGATTAATTTTAACGACCCACACCTTACAATAGATATTTTTATTTTTTATTAGGACTAGACAGCGGATCTTTATACAAAATAAAAATGTTCCACATCGATTGTGGGAAACAGCAATTAGATAAAAATGAATTTCATCCTTCAACAATTTTTGTACATGGACATACCAATGTTCTTCGATTTCTCTAATCTGTTATTGTTTTATATTTCACTTTAAAAAATTTTTAAAAATGCATTAAAGTCCGCAGTCTAATTATGACCAAGAATGAATCGTTAGATGACGGGGAAGGGTCCATATAGACCCAGAGAGTAAAAGGCGTCATTATTGTCCGCTATCTGAAGGTAAAAAGCACCGGAATACCACCTGAAAACGCAACGAATGATCCGTTCGGTTCGCGAAACGCACTTTCGGCAGCAATTACCGAAAACACTGAGTCACCTGCAGCGATTGCGCTGAGTGCTGCTATCTCCTGTCGCAATTCATCCCCCTCCTGGTAGGATGCACCATCGAAACCCCGAAATAAACCGAGAAAAACAACAACAACGGGTGGGGGTCCTATTTCATCCTCCCTTTTCGACCTACGCTTTTACAAGGACCTCTCCCCGATGAATTTGAACGAGCATTACGGTATCCGAGACCTGCATTTTCATCGTTCTCGGTTCAGTCGATTACAAAGGGACAAAAAGTCGGACAGCTAGCCCCTCTCGAAAGGGCATCGACATTAATTCCTTCGAAGCGTCGTCCTTCCGCGTGAATAACGACTCGCTGCCAAATTCAATGGGCTCCCCGAGCGGAATTTACATTGAAAACGCGCGTCGGACGCTGTGGAAATACAATCAATATAAATAACGCGGACGCTAAAAATAAATTTAGACGGATTTATCCGCGCCCGAACTGCAGCCCGAAACAGATCCGCCATTTTTCATTCGCGGAGACCCGTTCGCGAGTTTTCGCTCGTTTCGAGCGTGCAACAATCTTACGGGTTGTTCGAACCCTTCTCTCAAGCCTCGTAAACCTTCTGCGAATTTTTTTCGCGGTCCCGGGCTCGCGGAAGAATGTTGCTGTTGGCTACCGCCTTTTGCTGTCGGACTCCTTTGTGCGGTGCTTATGGTTGCTCGAGGAAATCGCTAGACCATCTAGAAATCGGCACGGAAGAAAGTCGACGATTTTTAGGGTAGTCCTAATTTTATTTTTGCTCCAACATTAGGTACTTGCAATTTTTAAGATTTTTCCTAAACGAGCACTGATTGATCAAAGAATTCTGTCGATGAATTAGAAGTTTCTAGATTGTACTATATTTATTTAAAAATTAATATTTCCAACATTAGGTAGTTGCAAGTTTTAAGATTCTTCCTAAACGAGCACTGATTGAACAAAGAATTCTGTCGATGAATTAGAAGTTTCTAGATTGTACTATATTTATTTAAAAATTAATATATCCAACATTAGGTAGTTGCAATTTTTAAGATTCTTCCTAAACGAGCACTCATTGATCAAAGAATTCTGTCGATGAATTAGAAGTTTCTAGATTGTATTATATTTATTTAAAAATTAATATATCCAACATTAGGTAGTTGCAATTTTTAAGATTTTTCCTAAACGAGCACTGATCGATCAAAGAATTCTGTCGATGAATTAGAAGTTTCTAGATTGTATTATATTTATTTAAAAATTAATATTTCCAACATTAGGTAGTTGCAAGTTTTAAGATTCTTCCTAAACGAGCACTGATTGAACAAAGAATTCTGTCGATAAATTAGAAGTTTCTAGATTGTACTATATTTATTTAAAAATTAATATTTCCAAAATTAGGTAGTTGCAATTTTTAAGATTCTTCCTAAATGAGCTCTCATTGATCAAAGAATTCTGTCGATGAATTAGACGTTTCTAGATTGTACTATATTTATTTAAAAATTAATATTTCCAAAATTAGGTAGTTGCAATTTTTAAGATTCTTCCTAAATGAGCACTCATTGATCAAAGAATTCTGTCGATGAATTAGACGTTTCTAGATTGTACTATATTTATTTAAAAATTAACCCTTAGCGCTCGAATGGTGACTGTAAGGCGCCACTAAAAATTTCTCTATTATTATTCAAAATATTTTTTAGTGTTAAATTTGTTTGTATTTAATAGATTACTAAAAAATTTAGTATTCTACGAGTAAATTGCACTCTATTTTATAGCATCAAAAAATATATATATAGAAGGGAAATATTCTAGGTCGGAAGAAATGTTTTGTTTTAGAGTTAAAATGGCTTCGAGTGCAAAGGGTTAATATTTCCAAATTGCTCGATGAAAATGCATTCGCAACCTAACCCAACCCACCTAGCTCACCCACAGCTCGCAACAGACAACTCGAATATCCTTGAAGGTAAGAGAAATAAAAATGCAGTAACAATTTATCCGGTCTTGTTGTTTCCCCGGCGAGTCAGCGGACCTGTCAGTGGATCGTGTGCGGGGTTACGGAAAATAAAAGGCAACCCCTTGTTAACAGCTTATTCGCGAGAGGGATTACAAGGTGGGACGCGTGCAAAATTACCGAGAAACACTTCAATTCCGAGAAGACAAACTCTCCCTCTACGGGAGAGCTACATTCCGGAGGTTGCGCGTTGCGGTTTCGCCCAGGATCTACGCGCCGCGCCGGGGAGGATCGAGAGAAGGATCCAGACAGGATCTCCTCGCCGCGGAACGCACTGCACACGTTTACGATTACCTGTGCACGCTTCGATCGCGTCCACGCCTTCCAAGGTTTTCTTACTATCGTCACGCGCCTCTGTACCGTTACCGCGTAAGTATTACGCAATGCGTTCGCCGATGCACTTGCATCGAACAGTGCAGCTCGGTCTGGGCACACTAAGGGTGGCTGAATTGCATAGAATTCGCGCCCAACTTTGTCAATGTGCGTTCCACGTTTCTTGGGAAGCTCTTTTTCTCTTCTGGAAAAGTTCTCCATTTTTGGAAAAATCCTTCAACCCTTTTTGCACGGTACACTTTCTGTTATTATTCTAGAGAATAGTTAGGATGTTAACCCCTTGCACTACTATTCATCTTGCGATTATAACGATTAGAAATTCTTCATCGTTCAGAATTTCAAAGAAGAGAAAAAATAGTTTATATTCATTGTATGTCTATGTTTTCTCCAAAGGATATATATCGACTACAACGAAATAGAATTTAATTTCGCTTTAAAGGGAATTAATGACATACATATTTATTAAACTCTGTTCAAAATCTTCATCACGAGTCTGATTCGATATTATAGGGCAAGGGGTTAAATTAAATGCTGTTCTAATTATTAAACTGTGGGGAAACAAGTATGAATGTGCATTTACAAAAATAAATAAATTCGAAAGTATCCAATCGCAGAGAACAGCCAACAAAATTGCAGTAAATAATTTCCAAAAACCACCGTCGAAAATAGCACCGTCTCGATCGGAGCCCACGGGTCTGTCAACGCGAATAAAATTATGTAAACGAATCAGAGAAAATCGAGGCACAATTTTGCAAACGGTTCGAAGGATACGAGTATATCCGTTCGAAGCGTTTAGGAGCACCAGGCTCGAAACGAGTCCTGCGATCCGAGGATCAGCATGGACCATGGCCACCATGACTACGGGGCCCCGGGATTTCCCATGGGTCGGTTACACGACCTAATGAAACGAAACGCGTTTTTTGGGCGTCGAGAGCGAGAGTCGGAGAGAGACGGGACAACGGATAAAAACAATTAAAAAGTGAGCGAAAGGACCAACGGGATGAGAGGATGCCGCAGGAGGGTCCGGCCACGAAGAAAAATAAAAGATAAGAGCAGAAAATAAGAGGAGAGAAGAAGTGGTGGACTCGAACTCGTCAAGGACCAGAGGTCCTTGCTCTCCGGGTCATAGCTGCCCGCAGACTCACAACACTTTCTGCACATCAGACCGCCTCGGGTGGCTCCTCTTGGCTTTATTCTATTTCTAACGACTGTGTTCTGCTGTCTGTGGGGCCCCGTGATGCACCGCGAACATCCGGGCACGTCATGATCGAAATTAAGGACCTTCCGATCCTATTTTGCAATTTAATCTTTTCCCCGGGGTTAATCTTTGCTGTCGGACGGTGAAAAAGCAGCTTTTGTGTTCCGTACAGAAATTTTGCAATGATTAAAGGCACAAATACATTTATGAATTTTCTCGTTGAATAGTAATCAAAACCGTATTGTAAAAATGGAATGTTTTTATTCGGAAACGATTTGTGTGTAGGGAAGATCTAATTGTTCAGCAAATTTTGCAATCATTAAAGGCACAAATACGTTTATGAATTTTCTCATTGAATAGTAATCAAAACCGTATTGTAAAAATGGAATGTTTTTATTTGGAAACGATTTGTGTGTAGGGAAGATTTAATTGTTGAGTAGAAGATTCAATAATAAGTTAACGATTCGATAAGTTGAAGACACAGCAAGTTAACGATCGGATAAATTGTAAATTTTAATAGAGAAGCGGGCAGACTATTTCAGCTGTTTGAACCTTTCGTGCCTTTCACGTCGCAAAAAATTCAGTAATGGATGTCTGACGTATCAATTCCGGTAAATTGAAACGTCATCCTAATACGGAGGCGCCTTTAGGCTCTCCGTCTCTCGGCCGACCGACCGAGATAGCAGGGTGTTGATACATTAATCGCTCAACTGGTACAGAAGTGTGTAATGAAGTCGCCGATAAGGATTTGCCACTGGCCAGGGACGGTGTCACGAACCATGAGTTCATTCGAATCCTGAATCTTCATTCGTTTCATTAGCATCTTCTGAAATCGCACAAATTAATTTTAAACACCGAGATCAATTTCCGTGTGCTTCTGAAATTAAGCTCCATTTTTCCTAATCAACTTCGTCTCTATTTTTTGTATTTAACATTAAAAATAACCCTTTTGGTAGTACCTTTACAAGTTGTCACTAAATTCCATCTTTCCTAATCAATTTCGTTTGTTTTTTTTTTATTTAACATTAAAAATAACCCTTTTGGTAGTACCTTTACAAGTTGTCACTAAATTGTAATAAAAGAAAAATCTCGTATTTTTGCATTAACTTTAAAAATTGCAGGGTCTTATTTATCCTAAGAAAAATCTTGAGCCATTTATTTGGCTTACAGTGTTAATTAAGTAATGCTATAACAATGGTAGAAATGTTTAAAACATTTTAAGTATACATTTTCGTACTTTCTAGAGCAAACAATAATCATTCTGTTTGGCGATACTGTGTCATAGCTGCAACAAACGTGCGGATCGTCGTTCACGCGCTAGAAATCACGCAAACGTTTCCGCGATAATTGCCTCTTCTTGCTAATGCGTGTGACTTAATGGGAAACTTAATGATCATCAGAACTGGATCACGGGAATACACGGTAATTTTTCGCAGACCAACGCGTTCGTGACTTGTACGAACGATTTTTATTAAACAGTCTTTCTATCCGTTGAATTCGTGCGGAGCAATAGAAATTTTAGAAAATGATATACACACTTATTGCCTTTCATCTGCGATTCAGTCGATTCAGAGGAAGAAAAAGTTTCGCGAGAATCGTTTCTGCGAGAGCTGCAACCAGTTTTGCGCCGGTGCTCGACGGTTGCCTGCCTCCCAGGCGCGAGGAATTTTATTTTCACTCGTGGACACGCTAAAAATTCGGTGTGTAAATTTGATGTCAATTAATTTAACGTTAATTAGTAAAATTGTAATTTATTATTGGAATATCCTGCAATATTTTGCCCTTTTCGAAATGTTCCACTGTTCAATGGACTTTAATATTTACGATTTAATGTAAATATTGCAAGCTAACCCAAAAGCCATTAGACCATTTTTTAATTTAATAATATAAAAATAACTACAGTCAAAGGTAGCAATTGAACCAGAAATAAAATTTTGCAAATATTTAACTAAAAACGAAACACAAGTCCCATCGACATTCTGAAATATTTTCCCCAAAATTTGTTCATAAATCCACAATTTCATAGTTAGCAAACACACGCCACTTTTCGATAAATGTAGTACACGGGAGAGCATTGAATTAAAAAGTGTCAATGACGATTCCCGATAAGATCGCCAAGGCCACCGTGCAGGACGACCACGACTTCGATCGACGGACTTTTTGCATAAAATAAAAATAAGAAAACAAAATGGAAGGAAGATGATTTCGCAAGGAGTCGAACATGCACTTCCCGGAAGGAGGAACGGCTTTCAGACGCGGAGTTCAACAAGGATTTTCACCTTGTCGCCCGCCTTGTGCAAGAAAAGAGAAGGAACCTTGTTACCCAGACGAAGATTTATCACGATGCTCGGTGAGAATGGTCACAAGAGGAAACGAGACGCATAAGAATGAAAACAATGGCCGTCTGGTTTCGAAAGTCTCTCGCGACTAAACACCGACGATCCCTTCGATCTTACCCTCGTTCTGCCAGCTGACAGATAATTGTTCAGCTCTTTCGTTCGCCGACAAACGAGCTGAATCGATCCTCACGAGGCCTGATCTCTGCGAATTCATCTTTCATTCGCTTCTGTGAATCTTAAAGCTAACTCTATTATATTCTTTCTAGACGGTATATTTATGTAGAGGCTAATGTACACGCTCAAAAACGCTTAAAATCGCACAACTCTCGAACCAGTGAATTCCTAACCTTATAAATTGGATAAAAAGAGTTAAAAATTCCTGGTTTCCTAAAGTACAGTTTAACCCTCGTGATATTTCTTACAATATTATGCTTGTTACGTATCACACACAGGTTCACATATTATAGAATACTTTTAAAATGAAGAACTAAGTACTCCTAAATTTCATTAGGAAAATTACGGAATTATTTGTCCAGGTTTAAAATGAATTTTTACGTTAATATATTCATTGTACCAAATTTGATTGGGATCTGTAAAATGCAAGAAAGTCGGAAGACTACTCAATATCACACATATAATTATTTTCAATTTTTATTTCATTAAATAACTTACTTTGATTTCATGGAATTTTTTAGGGTTCTGGTTTGGCACTCAAAGTGTTAATAACTTTGAATGAAATCAAAAGAAAATGTTCAAAAACACCTGATAAAATTTCATCGAGATTTCAGATTAGTTTTTTTACTCAAAGTTTTTTACTTCTTTTTAGCAACGTTTGTAAAATTATTCGCTATTTGACGTTGTTACAGAACAATGCGAATTGCAGTGCGATCTAAGGTCGTTACGGTAGATTCCTGTCTAGAACGGTAAATGAACTTTCTTCTCGGAGCAAAACCCGTCGTTGGAAGCTTACAGGAGCATGAATTTTGCACCGAAACCTACTGATCGCTTTCAGTCCCCCGGTTTCCCATTTAAGGGGGCAGGTTGTGCAACTAAGTGGCTCGTAAAAGACACTTGCACCGTTTAGTATTATTATTAATTCCACGCGGTGGAATAATAGAGCGGTTTCTCCTTCCTCTCTGTGTGCTGTCCCCACTCTTCCGTTCCTTTCACTCGCTTCCAAACGGGCCTGTGAGAATTTTGCAAAACTTGCAAACAATGCCCTCCGCATTATGTATTTCTGCAACTCGGCGAGCTTCGCTGAACAGTGGAAAGCATAATTCAACGTCCAAACTGATCGACACTTTCGCTGATTTTGCAGCCCGAAATTCATCGACCATATTTGATAACGATTAACCAACGATTATTTGTCAACTGCTTAGAAAGCGACCGTACAGCTTGCTTCATAACGCGTGGCCGTTAATCGATAATTACTTAAAACGCAACGTTAGAGTTCTTCTGTAGAAAACAAATTCTAGGATTTATATTTGCAAAAAGAAAAAAACGACGACACGGACCGTTTAATTCTGCGTAATACTCTACTTTCATTTTAATGTGGCTCACGGCGAACCATTTCGTTTCCGTTTCAATTCCACGCACCATGGAACAGCCTGTACAAGTATGCGTCGAAAGATCGCTATGTTTAGCATGCGTTTAGCACTTTCGCTGCTCTCGGCTGACGGAGAAGAAATTTTTGCGACCAAGGTTACGACTAAACGGAGGTAACACGATCCACGGAAACTGAAATCTTGGATCATAATCGTACAAGAAAACACCGTCCAGCGACAACGAAAAACTGGTCGAAATTAAACGTTAATATCAACACGGAAACTAGGTTTTAATTTACGAGAAAGCAATTACGATCTTTAATAACTTCTCGCCGTAGAAAACTCCACCGGATAATGCCCAGGTCCGGCGAAGTCGCTTTTTAGAAAGATTTACGCTCGAAGAAACGACGAGTGTATCCCGGTGCTTTTCTTTATCACTTTTGCGCAGATTGCATAATCGGTTTCGACACGATCGCGGTTAAGGAAGATTAAAAATCCGCGGTCGCTAATCGTTCCGCAGTTCGTGCGATGTGAACGCGCTCCAATTTTAGATTAACAGTGCAATCGTGAAGAAACGCATTCCGATTATAATTTATAGAAAGCATACCAAGTTACCAAATATACTATTTCGACTCTCTGTTCAGTTTCAAACAGTGTTGTACATGAATTTTTAGACTGAGCAATTAATGATTTATTCCACTTTGTAAAATTATTGTTTCGAGTTCAGAAGAACAAGACTGCTAGAAGCTTGGCAAAGTAAAATATTTTCTACTGGTGGAAAACAATTTTTACTTCTGACGAGATAACGCATTCCGATTATAATTTAGAGAAAGCATACCAAGTTACCAAATATACTATTTCGACTCTCTGTTCAGTTTCAAACAGTGTTGTACATGAATTTTTATACTGAGCAATTAATGATTTATTCCACTCTGTAAAATTATTGTTTCGAGTTCAGAAGAATAAGACTGTTAGAAGCTTGGCAAAGTAAAATATTTTCTACTGGTGGAAAACAATTTTTATTTCTGTCGAGATAACGCATTCCGATTATAATTTATAGAAAGCACACCAAGTTACCAAATATACTATTTCGATTCTCTGTTCAGTTTCAAACAGTGTTGTACATCAATTTTTATACTGAGCAATTAATGATTTATTCCACTCTGTCAAATTATTGTTTCGAGCTCAGAAGAAAATTCGACGAGACTGTTAGAAGCTTGGCAAAGTAAAATATTTTCTACTAGTGCAAAACAATTTTTATTTCTGACGAGATAACGCATTCCGATTATAATTTATAGAAAGCATACCAAGTTACCAAATATACTATTTCGATTCTCTGTTCAGTTTCAAACAGTGTTGTACATAAATTTTTAGACAGTAATTAATGATTTATTCCAGTCTGTAAAATTATTGTTCGGAGTTCAGAAGAACAAGACTGTTAGAAGCTTGGCAAAGTAAAATATTTTCTACTAGTGGAAAACAATTTTTATTTCTGACGAGATAAAATAGAATCGACTTTTCGTTCGCATAAGGACGTACCGAGTAGGAGAAAATTCTATGCTCGCGCATCTCCGACGCGTTTAGCGCGAACAATGAGCTGGTATTCGCCGTATCTTCGTGATCTTCGATCCAATATCTCGAAGATTTGACGTTATGCAAGATTAACAGCGATCTAAACTCGCTAACGACGCGGACCGTTTTTCATTCTTTCGAAACGGCCTCAGGGGCGTTCGTATCATTCGCTCGATACGAAGCCGAGATTAGGCCAGCTGGAATCGTTAGAGCGAGATCGGCGAGATCTTTCGAGTGATCCTCGGCTAATGCTCGGCCAGATGATTTGAATAAGCGTGGCTGTCTCTCTTGACCGAGTCAGCTGGGTCCGATCTTGTTAGAAACGCCGTCGCGAAAGAAGGCCTTCACGGTTTCTTTCACCGGTTCGAGCCGCTTCACGCGATAACTCGGTGAAAATAGTGGTGAAACACGCTCTTGATTACCAGATGAAATCCGCGATCTTCTTCTTCGTGTTTTTCCATCGGCGACGACGTCACGATCCGCGCGCACCAACGGCGGAAAAATTTACGCCACGGGGAAGAAATTAAAAGTGCTTCGATGGAACGTGTTTATTCCTGCAGGACTTATGGTACATTTATTCAACTCCATTTTCACCATTACCGTGCTTATCGGATATTTTTAAAAACACACTCGAGCGCACGCTCATTTTTCCACGCGAAATTTGCGAGTAAACTTCGCGGTGATTACAAATTATTGCTAAAGAAGAGTGTTCTGTAAAAAAGTCTTTCATTTCTTCATAGTTAGAATGAGGTGGAACTAATTTATAATTTTTATTATAATAAATGTTATGATAAAACAGTGCTGCTCTAGTTCCTATTATACAATTAATCATAGACGCGAGGGATGCGGCTTCGGCAGGGAGAGCGCCGCCATTTTGGTTCACTCGTCGTGCGAAAATATCTCCTCCACGAAGCTTCACACCTTTGTAGTTTAACACGTTGACTGCCATGTCACCCATATGTGGGTGACGGAATTGTTTGTCCAGGTTTTAAAATGAATTTTTATATTAATATATTCATTGTACCAAATTCGATTAGAATCCGTAAAATTCAAGATAGTTGGAGGACTACTCAGTACCATACATTTAATTTTTTCCAATTTTTATTTCATTAAATAACTTATTTTTATTTCTTGGAATTTTTGAGGTTTCTAGTTTGGCAGTCAAAGTGTTAATTTGCTGCTTACCATCTCGTACAAATTTTATCCATGAAATATTAAAATTATTTATTATTTACATTCAAGTTGCGTACAATTTTGTCCCCGAAAAAATTTTGTCCGCGTTAAGAAAATTTGAAAAAGGTACGGAACACCTGAGGAACAAAGGGTGCCGCGTCTTCTATGGATTCGTTTCTTGCGTTTTATTCGCCTGATTTGAATAAAAATGTTTTCTGGTGTACCGGGGGAGAACATGGCGGAGCAAACATAATGGAAAAGAGATCCCGGGATGACATAGAAAGCAGGAAGGATTTCTGCATACTGTGCCCATAAAAGGGAAAGAAAACGGGAGTGAAACACGATCGCGAGCGATGATAGAGTCAACGCAATTTGCTCCCGGCGCGTCGTCGTCGTTACGAAGTATCCGAGCGTGAACTATCGCGAGATAAATTCAATTACCTCGTTGTTAAATCATGCACAATGGAATCGGAACGACGGATCTGCCGTCTATGTTTTGATTGGGATTGACTGGCATGAACTAATTACGGGTAATTGAACTGTACGGGAGAATTAACACCTCCGATGGTCGATCGCCTGAAGTTGAAACCGTTGTACTTAGCAATCGATCATTCTTATGGACACATTGTTCTGTGACCTGTCAGTAAGAATTTAGATACAAATTTTAGCTGAACCCTCGTGTAATTAATTTGATCTGAAAGAAACCAACTTCTCTTGCTGATGTATATAAATTAATTTGAAGTATTGTATATTTTCTATTTAAAAAATATTTTCTATTTTCTATTTCTATTTAAGTTAAAAGCCAGATTTTGCGCAGAATTAAATGTCAATTGCGATCCAATTTAATTTCCGAGATATAAGTATCTCAATTTTCTGAACAGAGCATTGAGAAAACAGTTAAATAAAAATAATTTTTCGATGCCCAAGTTGCAAATTTAAGTGGTCCAATTGTCACGAATAAATTGAAAATGCTCTTCGAATGATAAACTATTACTTCCAACAAGAATTATTACAGTTATTATGCAAGTACGATTTCCAATATTGCTTGTCTTTTATTCCCAGTAATTGTTTTTGCACACAGTAAATATTTCCTCGCACAATAAAAACATCAACAGGGAAATACTGTACGAGCGATAAATTAGAATCCGTAAGACTGCAAACACGGATTAATTAAAGTTCATTCGTGTGACGTAGATGTAATCGTAAAAGGTAATTAACTTCCTACAATGTAACATTATCGCAGTAAGAATCGAAACTTCTCGGTATCGATGACAGTCATTTCTCCTTTACAATCACCTTTAACCTTTCGATCGTAAATTGATTGACCAACCACCGAGAAAAATGGCGGTCTAGAATTCCGTCAAGCAAAGAAGGAAGCTTATCAACAACAAGTTTGCTTCTATCGTTCGCACACGACCGACGCATAAATAACGGTCACTGTTTAATCGTACGCAGTGTCATTCATAGCTGGGAAGTCCCAGAGCCTTGGGCGAAAAAGAACCTAAATGCGAGAGAATTGAATTAAAAATTGATAATTTTTTAAAAGCGAAGACAAGGTACTTTATCAATCGTGACGTCTGTCAACCAGATTGTTTAAATATTTTCTCTGGAGCCTTCCGGATGCAAGGAATTTCGCTTTAGGGTAACTTCGGAACGTCTCGGATGATCCGAAGTCGTTCAAAAAGATTTGCCCGCAGTTCATCCGTGAAATGCAGCCGCGGCTCTTCCTGTTCGCAGCCAGAAGAAAATGGAGGAGCGGACAGAACCAATTTCCTTAATCAATCGCCGCGATAAATCAATTCTTCAATGGAAATTCCGCTTGTCATCCTGCGCGGATTCCCTGCATACCGAGCGGACAAAGCGGAAGAACGAAGAACGCTGAAGGACTCCTGGCGTGCAGTGAAGATAATTTTTTAGCATTTTCGCTGACTTTGAGAAAGCAAAAGTTGAGTAAAATTACACATTTTCACGTGTTACAGAATTTTGAAGATTTTTAAATGCTATTTTGCCTTCCTCGCCGCAATGAAAAATAAAATGCATGGAATTTAACGATTGCCATGTTCTGTGAAGGTTTAGAAAATTTTGATATGCTATTTCATTTTCCTCGTGTCAGTGAAAAATAAAATGTACAGAATTTGCACGAACCACGAACGTTCGTTCTCCGATCGCAGCAATCAGCTCAACACCATTTCATTGGTTATACTAATGGGCTGAAAGTTGTGCACGTTTTCTAACGCGAATGGATATCCATAATTGAAGCAATGAAAAGCGGATTGCGAATGACTGTTAAACTATTTCATCTCTTTCTGCCTGACACGCACTATATATCATGTTTAGACTGCGGAACTTTTGCTGCGGAAAAATTGTTGAAAGAATTCAATACAGTTTTTCACTTCATTTGTAGAAAATTTCATTCAATTTCCCCTTCGTTTCGATTCGCCTACTCTTAACACCGTGTACGCTTCCGCCTGCCTCTTCATAACAATTTCAACAACTATACAATGAGACATAAATAATGAGCTTTACATGAAATTATATATGTATATAAAATATGTGAATCAATTTTTCCAATCTGCTTAGTTGTACCAAACAATTTTTGCGATAAGGCACACTTATTCCATGAAATGGTCGAAAATTGTTAATAACAACAAAGGATTTTATTACCCTGTACTATCTGCATATCATAAAGGAATAGTAAAAATCAGAGTGATTCAACAAACGATATCGACATTATTTCCAATCTTGATCGGAGCAAAATTGATACATTGAGTTCGCATACACACAAAGGAGTTCGTTTTACAATAGTCATTCTGCGGAGTCATGACTTTCAATAATCGCAGGGGACTGCCCGACATGTAGGTATGCTCAATTTAAATGGTTCATTTCAATCAACGTAAGCTTGTTAAAAGCTTATTCAAACAAAATTTATTTTTAATCGACAGCTACCACAAGGGTAGTCATAGTAAGAGCACGGGTTAACGAATTATGCTTATCTTCAGCTCGGCTGAACAAAAAATTACGGAAAAATTCATAAACATTCTACCTAATGGCACACATGACAGCGAATTATTTCAAAATTTTTGGTTGCGAAACCGATTTTTGAAAAAACCCGGAAGCACAAAACTGAAGTCTTCAGAGCACCACGTTTATATTATTATGTTAGTTTTATCTCATTGGGATTATTAATGTGCATTTTTTCATGCTTTTAGAACTATGCGAGCATGTTTAACCCCTTGCACTACTATTTATTTTGTGATTATAATGATTAGAAATTCTTCATCGTTCAGAATTTCATAGAAAAAAAGATGGTTTAAATTTATTGTATGTCTACGTTTTCCTCAGAGGATATATATCAACTACAAAAGAAAAATAGATTTTTATTTCGATTTAAAGCAAAATTAATAACGTTCACATTTATTAGACTCCATTCAGAATCTTCATGACGAGTCTGGCTCGTTATTGTAGGGCAAGGGGTTAAAAAGAAAATTGGAAGTCTCTAACAATTTGAAGAAAACGCATATTTCGTACTGAAGTTTTGGAGATATCAGTTTCATAAAAATTCTGTCAGAATTTTTTACAAATTGCATCGTCGTTTCTTTTCTCCTTTTTGTATTATGTAATATTTTGGCCCTGGACTGAATCCTGCAACCAGTGATTTTGTTTTCGTTCTTTCATAATGAAAACCGTGCGAAGTTGAAGTGAATTCGACCTTCTCGCCTGTCCAAGGCTGAGACAATTATATTTCGCAAGTTTTCGGGTAGGAGGAGTTCAAAATTTTGGAATTACCGGGCGAGTTACTCGAGGCGAGTGATCCGCGCAGCATCGGGGCCCGCTCACAATACACTTGATCCCATCTCTGGCCGATAGAAGAAAACCAGGTGTGTTCTCCAGGGAGGCCTTCCTATGCGGCAGAGATCGGACCTGCCGGAAGAGTGGGGAGCTCATATAAGACACGAAGCCAAACGCCTCTCCCAGTGACCAGTCTCGACACGAAAACTCATCAGCCGAGCTTCTTCGGTTCTTATAAAACAGTCCTCTTCACGCTCGACTCGTCCCGTGTTCCTGGACGGTAACAACGGACAGCAGTTTCCTATCGAAATTCGAGGTAGAATCGAGTCCATCGAATCGGTCCTGGCCCGAAGGCCGTGCCAAACAGTACGCAGACAACGCACGATGCTGTCGCAGGCTCTATCGCTTCTGCTGGTGTTCCTTGCTCTGCACGGTGAGTTTTCGCATTTTTAATCCTTTTTTTTTTCTTTTTTTCTTCACGCTGTCTTCTATTTTCTTCTTCCCTCGGTTCCCTATTTTTCTCACGACGCGTCACCGTACGTCTTCTACCGCTTTCACGCGCGTTATCCGTCCATTTCTCTTCGAGGTTCTCTTATTTTGCGTCTCCTTCTTCGTCTTCCTCGTTTTTCTATTTTTTTCTACCTCCTCCTACCGTGACTTATTCCGCCTTCGTTCCACTCGTCGCGTCGTTTTCTTTCTTTCTTCGTTTTTTTTTACGTCCTCCTCCGCTTCGCTCTCCGTTTCCGCCATTTTCTTTCTTCTTCTTCCACCTTTTCTTACCGAGTCCTCCTCTTCATCTTCTTTCTCTATTTTTCCCTCCGTATCGTCACGCACCGTGTCACCGCTTTTAATTCATTCGTCCTCCGTGTCACTCCTCATCTACTTCGTTACTCTTTTATTTTCTTTCTTTCTTCTTCTTCTTCTTCTTCTTCTTCTTCTTCTTTCTCTTCGTCTCTTCAGTGTCGTATTTTTTCCATTTTTCGTCTGCCGCGTCTCGCTCCGTTCTCGCGCGTGTTCTTCGTGTCGCTCTTCGTCCTCTTCTGCATTTCCTTTTCGTTCTTTTGCTGCGGGACACCTCGTGACTGTTACGGCTTCTTCGGCGTCCTCTTCGTCCCTCGCAAGAGATTTACCATTACACCGCAGAGTTGCTCGTGAATCTGTTTTGTCGAGAACCTCTTCGGGGTCGTCTGTGCAAATTCGACGATTTAGACGAATTGTTGATGTGCTTGATAGTTTGTTTACTTTTCTGAATGACGGGAGAATTTTTCATGGGTATTGAACGTGGAATCTTTTGTGACTCTTCAGGGCCGAGATGGAAAATTGTAATCGCAGATGAATATTTTCAAACTGAACACGAAACGATTAAACAATTTCCTGTACTGTTGATCCCTTGAAATTGAATTATGGTGACTCATGCGACTCTTCGGGGCTGAGTGTTGAAAATGGTATGAAATTGAAATAATAGTGAAGAATTGTATCTAGAGGAAGATGTCATAATAATTTTCGTAAATGTTATCCCGGGAGACTTGTGAAGGCTTTGTAAAAATTAATTTGACAGTCAAACGTGCATTGCTTCATTGGTTTTCAATATTTATTTAGTGTGCTTAGTCTCGTGCATTTCTTAATTGCTACAATATTTTCTATTAAACTATTTGAAATATTAATAATTTTTAAATATTTGCTATTAATGTACAGAACAAATTAGAAGCAAATTACGTTCATGACAAAAACAAGCAGGGGAAAGAGTAATTACTCACGGAAGAATTTTCCAACTCATTAAACCAATTAAGAAGGGGAATGAATTTCTACTTTGCTCCAGCTTGCTACGATTCGGATAGAAATTTTTGTTTCTAAAGATCTTCGGCACGCTCGTTTGTTACGCTAATTACTAGACTGCGGATCTTTATGCAAAATAAAAATTGTCTGCATCGATTTCGAGAAATAGAAATCAAGTAGAATGTTATTTCTTCACTTGCTGGTTTTAATAGATGAGGAATGGTATATTGACATTTGAATATGTATAAATTTTCCTACAATTTCAAATTTGATCTAATCAATTTTGTTATAAATGCATAAAGATCCGCAGTCGAGTTTGTTACGCTAATTACTAGACTGCAGATCTTTATGCAAAATAAAAATTGTCTGCATCGATTTCGAGAAATAGAAACCAAGTAGAATGTTATTTCTTCACTTGCTGGTTTTAATAGATGAGAAATGGTATATTGACATTTGAATCTGTCTAAATTTTCCTACAATTTCAAATTCCATCTACTCAATTTTGTTATAAATGCATAAAGATCCGCAGTCTACTAATTACAAACTAGTCGAACGCGGCAAGAATCAGCCGGCTTTTTCTTTCTAATGGCCGATCGATCGGTCAGCAGTGGTGTAGATCAGGTACAGTGATCGGGCAAATGCAAGTGAAAACGGACTTTCTGTGATCAGACGAGCGCATGTTTCTTGCGGCGGCGGCGGCTGGATCAGAAAAGTGCGCGTTGGCCTACTTTCGCGAATAACCAGTAGCGTCCAGGTGATCTCGTGTTCCACGGCGATGCTTCAATTAACAGCCGAAACGTGTCCCCCCCTCCCTTACCTCCCTCCACACCGCGAAATCGATGGATCGAGATCGTTCCGCGATCGATTCGAGCCGAATATTCTATTAATACACGCTCGTTCGTTTTCACCCGACCACCAGCAGAGAAATGAATTTCACTTTCTAAACTTGACTGCGCACACGTTAGTCCTGGTCCATGCTTGAATCTGCTCGAATTTCATTTCTCCTACACCCGTAATAAAAATTTTTAATTGCAAATTTCCTCTTCCGAGTCGACCAGTGATCGGAAAGAAATTTTTCCTACCTTTTGCTTAGGTTCATACCCAATTATCTATAAAGTCTATAATTGTCTATGAAGGCTCTATTAGTTGAATTTCAAATCTCGCGACTCACCATCAAATTTACAATAAAATAAGCAACGAATTTTCTCTTAAAAATGACTTCAAATGAATGATCGTTTATTTCTGACCCACCGATATTTCTCACTACAGTTTTCTTTCGGTATAAGGCGACGAAGAAGGAAAAGGGAAGAAGAAGAGGGGATTTTCTTATTTCGAAATAAAAAGCTTCGTCTTATGTCGGAATAAAATTGTACATATCGACAGAAACAGTACGTCGAGTACTACATACACGCTGAGGATCGTTAACTAACGATCGTTTGAAGTCGAGGATCGCTAATGAAGATTAAGTCGCGAGTTATGGCTCCAGATTAGAGCTCCAAGGATTTATGAATAATATTTTCATCGGGATTTACCTTGTTACAGTTTTCACTCTCGGGAACGGCTTGAATGCTTAATTGCACGGTACACCGATAACACGCGTGCCTGTTAATTACACGGTAATTGAACACGGCAATTAAGAATTACGAGGCAAAAAGGATACACAAATGCGAAGATGAAGCACTTTTCATCATGTCTGAATAATTAGGTGTAGTCCGTGTACCGTTGCACGTTAATTACTTGTTCCCCCGTTAACAGAAGATGCTGCGATACTTATTATGTTCCAAAAATCACGTTAATCAAGTTTATTTTAAATTCCGATTCGGAGATCAAATCAACGCTCAAAATGTGATCTATAATTAGTGATCCCGTGGCATTATGGCCACGCCATAATGCATAGCCTAATGCGAAATAAAAATCAAATAGGAATTTGTATCTCTCTTCGGTGATTTTACATAAAAAAATCTATTGATATTCTTAAACGTAATTTTAATTACCCTCGCCTATTTTCGCCATAAGCGCATACAATCCGAGTCCGACAATGTTTGCTGCAAGGAAGTCTGGAATCATATGGGCCCGTAATTAATTAATGCTCGCTGTAAGGAATTTTCGAAGGAAATTAATGCGGACAGAATGTATTAGAGGCTGTCGATTTATCGATCGCGATCTACCCTGGTTACCTACGAAGTACAAAACTCCTCGGCTTTTTTTCCTCATTACACAATCTTCATTAACGTTTGAGCAGCGTGTTCGTAACTTCGAAGAACACCCCCACCCCTGCGATTATTACACACGTCTCTTCGTAAGACAATGACGGCCATTCACCGGGTTTCACACATCTCGAGAACTTTCTCCCGCGTCTCGGGAGTGAAAATATGAAAGTAGCTCAGCAGACATCTCTCTCTCTCTCTCTCTCTCTCTCTCTTCTCCCTCTATCGGTAGTTCGCGAAGTAAATCTTTCGGTTCCTTGACTCCCAGACAAAATTATTCCCCCGGATTCGTGAAAATTCGATCGAAAGTGCAGCTAACATTCACTAGTAGACCGCGGAATTTATAATAAAAATAGTCTGGTCAATTTTAAAACCGTAAAATTTAATAATGTCATATTATTTTGAACTCCCTAAAATTATTAAAGGAGAAAAACATTTCCCTTTCAGGCATTTTCATTTAACTTTTCCATAGAATTGACTTGGACACTTTTTATTTTAGATCCACAGTCTTCTTATTAGATGAACAATCGTAGATTATACACAATTAGTAACTCTTACAAATGCCGATTCAGGTCATGGGAAAGAAACTACACTTTGTTGGACATTGTACCGCGAACAGTTCAAAGCGTGGATATAAATAATAAATAAAACACAAGAAGAATTTTTTCCTCGGAGGATTCTTTCTAAGATTTTATGATAATATGAATGGATCTAGAACGTGAGAAGACTGACTATTGCGATATATACTAATGCACAAGTTTTTATTCTATATTAACCGATTCGTTACTCGACTTCAATCTGACTAGTTTCATTTCTTTATTTGAAACAAATCCTGAATGTCTGATGATCTCACAGATAATGAACATTTCCATTCATGCTTTTAGAACATGAGAATGTAGAGACTCGATTGCAATCATCGCATAGTGTTCTATACATTTTGTGTAATTTTCTGCAACCTACAGATAAACATACAAAATATACTTCTATATTAATACTTCGACATTTTTTTAAAACTTCCTCCAGTCTTTTTTGTGCATAAAATCCACAGTTAACCAATGGGAACTTTAACGAAACACAATAAATGTATGTAACACTGCAAAATATTGCAAAATGAATTTCCACGCGGTCAAAGGAAAAACATTTTCACCGTCGCGTTTCCTCCACTTCCGGTCTGTGAACGTAAGCAGCAAGTTTTTCCTGCGTATTATGTCAGTCCTTTCGGATCGTCATGGTTGCTGCATAGTGCGTTCCCGAGGCAACGAGGTACCCTGGATCCTTTGCTATCGCAGCGAATTCTGGAGTACTTCCGGTCCCCGCGGGAAAGCGTTTACGGAAACGGTGCCCGACGACTAAATAAACAATTACGGTATTACGTGGGACACCGGTTATCCGTTGTCGGCGCGAAAAAATAATCTCTATAATAAAACTGTGCGCCGCGGTAGAAAGTAGTATCGCTTACGTAAAACGTGGAACGAGGATCGAAACAGGATAGATGCAGGAGGAGCGAGTCTCTTTCGAGATACGTGACGTCTCAAATCGCGTAACGATCCGGAGCTTCCGAGAACGTGCGAGAGTAAAAGTTATGCTGATGAATATTTTACCAGCCGGACCACGTGTTCCGAGAATCGCTCAGACACATTACCTAGCAATGTTAGTAACATCGTTACTACGTACTTGCTAAATAGACTCGTGTCCGGGATTGAGGAGCTTAACAAATTTTTCGACAAATCTGCAAGGTCGTTCATGACTAAAGTAATAAAATTACAAATCAAATCCCTTCCCTGCCACGTTCGACTTTATAGGATGTCCCAAAAGAAGTTGTAATTAAAACGGGCGATTACTGAGGTAATTTGAAGTAACTTATTCCTTTGCGAAAATGTTCTACGCGGCTCCGTTCAGGAGTTATTAACGAAAAACACGGACCAATCAGGGCGCTACAGCAGGGGACCGATTTCGCTTAGGTCCCGCTGAGCGTGGCGTTGGCATTGGCCGAGCCGGAGTCGGTCCCCTGCTGCCGCGCCGTGATTGGTCCGCGTTTTTCGCGAATAACTCCTTAACGAAGCCGCGTAGAACATTTTCGTAAAGGAAAAAGTCATTTCAAAATACCTCAGGAACCACCTCCTTCAAGAAAGTCCACTTTTGGGACACTCTATAAAGTCAAACGTGGCGCTGAAAGGAAGAAATAATATTCAACCTGTTTTCCACTTCCTGCAATCGATGCTGGCAATTTTTATTTATACAAAGACCTGCAGTTTTTGTCATAAATGCAATACAAACTTCGTCTGTTAGAACAAACTAGGAGAAACGTCAAATATAATTTTAACAAAGGACATTAACCCATTCGCATCATTAGCGTATATATACGTTCAATTTCCCTGGTCAACTTTGTTGGTCACTGTCATTATTCGTTAGCTAAAAAATATAAATGGAAGGTGTTTTTTGAGATGAAAGTAGTAATTCTGATTTTGTCTTATAATGCTGAAAGATGAAGTTCTCTTACTCGTAGTCTTTTTTAATTATATTTATGTACATAAATAAGTTTGATGAGTTAAAGCATCCAAACATTGAACGTTTTGTGAGAACCACTTTACAACAATTTTATAGTAGACAGTCACAGTCTGTAATGCTGTTTCAATATATCTCCAGGCTTCCCGATTTGGTCGTTCGACAGGTGCAGATTAAAATTCGTTTCTGGCTGGCCGATAGTAAAATGGCACGCGTGTTCCTTTTCCGGAAAATGGCCGCGGAACCGGCAGCGCGACAAAATGCGAGCTGGAAAAATGTACACAAGTCGACAAGTAGAACACGCCGTAGTATAGTGCACGTTCCTTCCTGAACGTGGGAATAGGCGAATATCGGTGTCCTTCCCGGGACCGGTAGAGAGCTGCGAGGCAGTATAGTCGCTTGGATAGTCGGTAGGCCCCACCTTTGTCGCGTTCCTTCCGTAAAGTGCAACGTTCCGCGTCAAAAGTCGGCTCATGTAATAAACGTGCCACGCCGTTTACCAGATACATACGCCTAACTTCCTTCTCTTCCCACCATTTTGCCTGGCGGCTCGTTACTCGCGAAGCACAATCACATCTGCGCGAAACCGTTGCCAAAAATTAACTCAGCTACCAACTATTTACAATGAAAATCCGTTAAAACATCAAATTTCTCTCGAGAAATTGTCTAATATTTAACCCGTTGCCGTTTCGTTAAAAACAATCGCAGGACAATAAATCTGGACTCATTATAAAGCTTGAACAGTCTACTTTCACATATACAATTATTAATTTTCGATGCAGCAGCCGGGAATTGAAATTTCTGGAAATCAAAAACCCAAATTCTCCAGGAAATTCTGAACATTTTTTTTTTTTGAATCTTCGTCGGATTGGAAGATTGAAGATTCTTCTTTGCAAAGAGTCCTCGAAGTACGATTTTCCTGGATGCATAATTCAATAATAATAATAATTCAAGATTCTTCTTTGCAAAGAGTCCTCGAAGTACGATTTTCCTGGATGCATAATTCAATAACTAAAATTTTTTAAACGTCCAGAGGTGTTTGAGCATGAGGGACGACACTTTGTCGAATGGTTTATCGTTCTCTCGGTGCAGTTCTGCACCGTCGAACTTTCCACTCGTTGAGAACCACCTGTACAGCTCGCGAGAAAGATCGCGTTCCCTCCGACCGGCAAAGAATCCACGTAATCGTAACGCAGCAGACGTGAAAACGAACCGGCGGGGCGCGAGAAAGTTTTCTACTTTCGTTCTTTAACTAACTAACCGAACGGTTGCGCCGGGTGACACGCTTTTTATCGGAGAATTTTTAATAACACCGAAGGAGAAACTGGAGCGAAGAGGGAAAGGAATCGCTGCTCGAAATAATTGCCTCGAGGAAACGGAGAAGAGTCATCCAAATGATTCTTCCGATATTAGGCGATGGCCCGGGACCGGTTTCCGGCGTATTTCGGATTAGTATTGTCGTCTTATATCGGAATAGAATTTTCTCGCGGGCCCCGTGCGAATGGACGAGACAGCGAATCGTAAGGCGGATAACGTAATTAATAATAATTCTCAGTGCGCAGCGTGCGGGGGCGTTATCTCGGGGAACGTAAACAATCCGAGAAGGTTTTAACGTGGAAACGCTCTCGCGTTCGAATCTTATTGTTAGAAGTAACTGTTGACCTACTGCGAGCACTTAGGCTCTTTACAAGGAGTCGTAAAGGAAGGGAAAGTAACCCGATGCCACGACACTGCTAATAAGAGTCTCTGTTACATAACAGAGCTGCCTAACCGGGGGATGTGTCCACCTACAAAGTTGGCAGGCGACGATGTCTTAACGATTTCGACGCGTTTGGCGATGGCGGAGCTGTCGAACTAAATTATGACACTTCCATCAACTGTAACGACCTGTTCACGTCGATCAGAATTCTTACTTGCAATTGATTTGTTTCTGTTGACGAGACGTTTGTTCTTTGAACTGCAGAAAGAGACAATTTTCAATCTTTTGGAAATTATTTTCTTGGAAGGACATAGTACAATTAAAGATCGAATTTTTTAACTGCAGGGAAAGGCAATTTTAATTTTTTTTTATTTTTAATGATCTTCTTGCGATGATACAGTACAATTAAAGATCGAATTTTTTAATCTACAGAAAGAGGCAATTTTAATTTTTTGAAATTTACTCTCTTGGGAGGACGCAGTAGAATAAATATAAAGTTTTTTAAACTGTAGAAAGAGACAATTTTAATTGTTTGGAAATTATTTTCTTGGGAGGACGTAGTACTATTAAAGATCGAATTTTTTTTAACTGCAGAAAGAGGCAATTTAAATTTTTTGAAAATGATTTTCTTGGGAGAACATAATAGAATTAAAGATCAAATTTTTTGAACTGCAGAAACGGGCAATTTGAATTTTTTGAAAATGATTTTCTTGGAAGGACAGACATTCTTTAATAGCATCTGGAGAAACTGTGTTATGATTTGAGCAGTAAATAGACTTTTCCAGCTGCAAACATTTAACATTTGGTTGAAAATCCTCCGGACTGAAATTAAAATTACAAAATTCATTGCACCGAGATTAAAACGAAAAATGCATTAGATTGAAACTGAGAGTTCATTGTATTGGAACTGAAGTTAAAAATTCGAGTAAAATCGAAACTGTAAATACGTGCATTGAAATGAAACTGAAACAAAAATCAGAATGGTAATTAAACATTGATTCAATTAAATGTCGGATGCAAATGCATTGGGTTAAAACTTGATTGTACTGAACGTGGAATCCAGAAGGAGAAAGTAGTGGAATTTTCGAGCGATACCGGGAGATGAGAAATGATGCTTATTGTGTTTTATAAAAATTTGCACTTTGCGATTCTCGGAGGATTCTCGGAGCGCCCGAACGCACGGAGATCGGCAAAGAAATTATGATTGGAATATTTAGTGGAGGCGTCGACCATTAACCTTCACGCGTCGGCGCACAGAGATATCAATAACAGATAGCAATAAATAGAAAAGAAAAGCGTTCGATGCTAGATAATATTGTTCATTCCGGCGCGGCGCTCGGCGTCTCGCTTTCCTTCCCTTATCTATCGGATCCAGTCGAGCGAGTGTGTCGGCCGGCATTTATTGCGTTAGCCTGGCGTTCCTAGATTTTTCGACGAGCAAACGGGGATTGCATACCTGAAGAAAAGCAACGGTAGTACGCCTGCAACTATCCGAAGCCTTTCGAAATGGATCGGCTTTCAGGAGTGCAGAACGGTCTAGATAGAATGCTGTTACCGCCGGGACATTGCTCGTTCGAATGATCGTTTCGTTAACCCTAGGACTCCCAGTTCTAGGCCTGTGCCCGAGTCATTTCTGACCCGGGACAAGCTTTCGTCCTATTTCAAATGAAGAAGATGAAGGGATAATAGCGATTTTCGTATTTTCTTAACCCATTTGCATCATAAGGAAATATGAAACCTTTACCACCAAACTTATTTTTTATTACATTTAAGTACGAAGGTGACTACAAGTAAAAGAACTTCATATTTGAGCATTATAAGAAAAAATCAGAATTACTAAAACCAGAATTATTACTATTACTATTACTTTCTATCAGAATTATTACTCTTATTACTACTTTCTATTACTTATTTATCTATTACTACTGCTTATCATAATTATTACTTCATCTTCAACAACACTCTCCGTTCCTATTTTTTAGCTAACGAATAATGATAGTGACCAGGAAGATTGAGCGTATATATGCGCTAATGATGCAAACGGGTTAATCAACAAGTCCTTGCAGAAGATAATCCTCCAACAATCACGAGCAGTGTATCGATTTCTTCGAGTAATTCGATTTTTAAAAATAACCCTTAGTGCTCGACCACCTCGTCCTGTACCCCGACGATCCCCCAGATAAGATTATCCTGTTCTGCATAATTTAATCGCAGGCATCCTTGACATTCAACGGTCCCCGAAAAAACACGTTTTCAAGTAAAAAAGGAAAGCACGATCCATTAAAAAGTTACACTTCGAGACTCATTTGGGAAAATCACTCGACTATACCTGGACTTTCGACTCTCTTTCTCAATTTTTTCCTCTTCTGTTTTTAAGACTCGAAACGTAGATAGCGACTAGCCCATCGCTCCTTTCGCATTCCTCAGGAGGGAGGAAGAAATGCCATTCTTAATAAAACGATGACGCAAAACTCTGAAGACCGGCTTCCAGAAAAACAAATATTCCTCATAAATATCCTTCATAATTAACTATATTACAAAAATTATAAAAACCAGTCGGTTGAACGGAAAAGTCTTCGCCAATTTTTGACAAATCCACATGCACTTTTATTGTCATTTATAA
This sequence comes from Seladonia tumulorum, assembly GCA_913789895.3. Taxonomy (NCBI): domain Eukaryota; kingdom Metazoa; phylum Arthropoda; class Insecta; order Hymenoptera; family Halictidae; genus Seladonia; species Seladonia tumulorum. The sequence goes on along the minus strand of OU565277.1, from coordinate 6,391,854 downwards.
AATATAGGGGCAGTTTTTATCTCTTACATAAAAACACACTTGTATAATTGAAGTGCAATCTTCATCCTAAAATCAGTAGAAACTTTTCTATTTACCGCATATAAAAATTATAAAAACAAATTCACATGTTCACAGAGTGTCTCACAGAGAACAGAATAAAATAAAAATCTTTTAACTTTCGTTTAAAAATTTCTTCAGGTCGAAGTAAAATAAAAATGTCATTAATCTTGATTGGCAAAATGTCGGATTAAAATAAAATAAAAATGCTCTTAATCGGTCAAATATTTTCAGATTAAAATAAAATAAAACTGCCTCTAATCTTGGCGAATATAGGCGTGCTTCTTTACAATGTTCATCTGTAGACTTTATTATTACTCGAGCGTACTCGAGCGTACTCGAGCGTGCTTTCTTCAACTCCTATCGTTCATGGCAGGTCGCAATATCGATGCCTCCACGAAGAAAGATGGGAACAACGTCGGATAAAACGTTGTGAATCGAATCTTGGACTTTATGGAGCATGGGTACGGAGGAAAGAGGTGCCTTGAAGGTTGCAAGTCAAGGCTAGACACTTTCACTTGGGAGCGAAGCGTGCTCTCTTGGGAGCGGGCTTCTAGCTGGCTTCCCACCTTACTTTACTATTTACTTTTCTACCTGGCCACTCCGAATAGAGACCGAATTACACCCATTAGGAACCCTCTTCCCCCTCCCACCCCCAAAGATATTACGTGTAACCCCCTGTGGTTAAAACGTTGCGCCGCGTCGCGCCATATACAGAGACGAGAGAACCCGCCACCATGGAAATTAATATCCTGCTACTCTGTATTTAGCTCTTCTGGCCTATAGTCTTTCTCCCACAATGATGTCAACCTTTCTGACGCTCCCACGAAGCGGCAATTCATTTAATGAAACAACCCGAGATTCGTTACAGCGCGAGGATCTTCTTCTACAATCCAATCAAATGTTCAGGAAAATGTTCATTTTCGTTGGCTGTAATTGAACCACGGATTTTATGGGAAAATTTATTTTGACTGGTGTCTATTTTATCCTGAGGTTTCACGATTTCCTCCTAACAATTAGAAGCAGTGGCGGCTATTTCCAGCACCCCCTATTCGCAGCGTCCCTATTTCCACTTGATATTATCGATAAAAATTTACCTCTTAACCCCTTGCCCTACAATATCGAGTCAGACTCGTGATGAAGATTCTGAACAGGGTCTAATAAATATATTTCTTATTAATTTTCCTTAAATCGAAATAAAATTCTATTTTGGCGTTGTTAATATACAGCTATCGGAGAACATATAGGCATACAATAGATATAAATTTTCTCCTTTTTTTAGGAATTTTAAATTACAAAAAAGTTCGAATCACTGAAACCGTGAAATAAATCGTAGTACAAGGGGTTAAGCGCTCTACGCCACTATAGTGGCTTGCCGTGAAAAGCATCAGTTTGGACTGTAAAGCCACTATGGTGGCTTTTATGCATTCGCAGCCAGCCGCGCCGTACCTGGGAAATAGAGTTACGGACGAGCGCACCGTGCTTAAGAGATTAATATAATTAGAAAAGTAGAAAAGTCTTTGTATGTAACTGTGCGCTTCGCAGCTCTGGAATTTTCTGGAGCAGCACCCCCACTAATTTCAGTTACCAGCCGTCCACTGATCAGAGGAGAAAACTTCTAATTGAAACTGTACCGTGCTACGAAAAATGTAAATTGAACGCATAAACGCAGGAACCAGGTTCGAATGATCATGCCCACCGGCTGACAATAAAACTTTCATAACACGTCCGGTCATTCTTGTTTCGCCGATTGTATCATTGTTTTCTCACGGCTCCAGGACGATGGTTCTAAGGAACATTAACGCCTTTCGAATCGCGGCTCGCGTCTGAGAAAGTATCGCACGGGGAATTGCATTCTGCGTTCGCGGCGGAGTGCATTAGCGCGGCTTGTCTTCGATTAAAACGCGTCTCGATGACGCGATACCGGTGCGATGCATAATCACGCAGCGCAGACAATTGAAAGAGGTACATGTACCGCCGACCGAACAGGCTCTCTCGGTAACACAATAAAGATGATACCGAAGCGATTCCCGTTAACACCTTCTGTAATAGCCAGTCGGGAGGGTAATTAGAGTTACTTCATTGTTGAAACGAGCCTTAACCCGAATCATTGCAATTTATGGACTATTGTGCGCTTTATTGAAACCTGGTTCGCGTCATTCTTACCAGAAACCGCCGTCCCCGTTAGAGATTATACTGAAAATTGCACACGGTGCGATTAATTGGAATTAATCCAACATGTTCTTCGTACCAAATTTTAGTAAAATTTACAAATTGCAGGACAGAAAAAAGACATCTACGTAACCTTACAATTTATACATCAATACTATTTTACATAACTTTATAAGAGTAACAAGAATTTGTTTGTACAAATTTTTGGCCATTTTTTCAGTAACACATACGCAGAAAAATAATTATGAACCTAGTAAAGCTATAGTGCTAAATAAATTATGTTATGTATAAATTATGAATTTGAGGCTGCAAACTCGCAGTCAAAGCGTCGACAAACTAACAAAATATGCAGCACACTTAGTTCCAATGTTCCTAAATCTTGATTTAGATGCTAATTGAAAAATTAGTATCTGCATAAAGATGGTCGATCTGATTTTCACTTTCTCGGAAGGAGCACAAATTACCGAAGAAAAGAGCGACTACGAGCGCGCTATCCGTGATCGATGTGCCAATGAACGATGACTCACCGATCGCTCGATCGGATCCAGCAAGAAATCGTGCTACCGTCGCGTCGCTCATGGTCGTCGGGAATAACGTTCCTGCGGTGTCGGACGGAAAGACCTGTGCAACTTGATATTTAATTGCGCGCACAGTTGCCTTTCATAATGAAATTACGTTTAATTTCCTGTTCGCGTTATTCGAGAGAGAGAGAGAGAAAGAAAGAAAAAGAACCTTTTAACTCGATCGTGTTCCAGCCGGCAACGAATGTTTGATCTACGGCCAAAGATTTCGTAATTGGCGTTCGTTAGCTGCTCGGGAGCTTGTCGCTCGGACATCGAGGAAAGAATTTCCGACTGTAAATCACTTTTACGAGCGTTTTTTTTTTACATTAAACGGGGCCCAATCGATTCTTTACTGGGATCGACGGTGCTTTCAGTTTCGCTTTACTTCGATGGACCTGTTGTTCAATTTTTGTGGACCCGTGACGTTTACATTCTTGTAGTGACAATTTTGCTGAGGCACTTTTATAAAGACATTTTTACAGTGACGTTTTCATAACGATGTTTTTATATGCACATTTTTGCAGCGGCATCAGTATGACTCAGTGCTGATATTACAATTATTCTTCTAATGCCAAGAATCTCCCTAAAATTGGATTTAAGAAAAACGATGCTGTTATGAAACAACGTTGTAGAATTAGAATCTATACGTATGTCACAATTATTCTTCTAATGCCAAGAATCTGCCCAGAATTGAATTAAAATTTATATGTATGTCACAATTATTGTTCTAGTGCCAAGAATCTCCCTAAAATTGGATTTAAGAAAAACAATGCTATTATAAAATAACGTTGTAGAATTAAAATTTATACGTATGTCACAATTATTGTTCTAGTGCCAAGAATCTCCCTAAAATTGAATTTAAGAAAAACGATGCTGTTATAAAACAAGGTTCTTGAATTAAAATCTATATGTACGTCACAATTATTATTCTAAATCCAAGAATATCCCTAAAATTGGATTTAAGAAAAAGATGCTGTTATAAAACAACGTTTTTTAATTAAAATCTATATGTACGTCACAATTATTTTTCTAACGCCATTTTTCTAAAATTAGTTGACTTTAAACAAGCTGATCCTGCTAAGAATGACATTATGGAAGATTGCTCAAAATAATTCAAAATTAATTTGCACATTACAATCCCTGTTTAATGTGAGACATTTAACAAAATTGGATACACTTAAATAAAATTGTACCGATATAGAACAACATTATTGAAGACCGTTTAAAAATGTTCTCATAATTATTACAGGGGTAATAGGGGTACCTCTATTAAAAATAAAAAATAAAAAATCAATTCAATTTTTTTAATATTCAAAATTGAAATGTCCCAAAATTTGTTGCACTTGAGAAAAATCACGCCGTAAAACGGATAAAATGATTAAAGATCGACTAACGGAGTTAATTGAAAAAGATTGGTGAGCAGAATAAAAATGTCCCAGAGCAGAATTAAAATTGCCATGGTTGTTTCAGGTTCGCAGGCTCAGAAGCAGCAGCAGGAGGACCCGTGCCAGACAAAATCGCGCGTGGTGGGTGACATAGAATATTGCGATCGTTACTGGGAATGCGTAAATGGCCGTCCAGAGTTGTTCGACTGTCCGAACGGTCTGGTGTTTGCTGGGAAACATAGAGGCGTGACCGAGGGCTGCGATTATCCTTGGAGGGCGAATTACTGCGACGGCAAACGGCAGGCTAACCCTCCGATCCCTGCCGACCATTGCGACTGGCTTTATGGCATTTTCGGACACGAGACGTCCTGCACGAGGTATTGGACATGCTGGAACGGCACCGCCACCGAGCAACTTTGCATCGGTGGTCTCTTGTACAACGAGAGAGCCAGGTCCTGCGACTGGCCCGAGAATGTCGAGGGCTGCCAGAAGCATCGTGAGTAAATTTATTTATTCCACAATGGAATTTGTTCAAAACAAAAATTCAGTTTTAATCTTTTCGGTGATCCCCTGCAGAAGTTTGAGCAGAGATTCTTTTTTGGCTGTTTTGGGGAACGCTTGCATTAGCTTAACAAATGAAATTGATGACTACAGTAAAGCCTCGATCTAAGCCGCACGAAACTACGCGATCTTAGTTAGACTATCCCCTCCACTGGGAGGCGTACCCCGCGAGGAGCCGAGAAACTCCAGGGTCGCGTATATCGGTGTGAACCACTACCAAACCAATTATAAAACTTTTTTGTTTTTAATTATTTTTTTATTCCTGGCATTTTTCTGATTAAAATTACACAAAAACACGATATTTCTTTTCTTTTTCTACGTTTGGACGAAAATAGCTCTACACGATCTATGTCACGGATCCGAGGATTGGGCTCAGATCAAGACTGTACTGTAATCCTCTCTGGTAGTTTGTAACCCATTTGCATCATTAGCGTATATATACGTTCAATTTTCCTGGTCACTATCACCGGAGCGTATATATGCGCTCAATTTATTTTTTCTTATAATGCTGAAATATGAAGTTTTTTACTTGTAATAATTTTTGTACTTAAACGTAATTTTAAAAAAAGTTTGGTGATGAAGGCCTTCTTTTCATATTTCCTTATGATGCCAATGGGTTAAATAATTTTTCCTCGTTTGCTTCACTTAATAAAAATTAGAATTTCGATGAAACCATCGAGCAGCCTTTAGTCGAATTCGCGGTGGAGTGAAAGCCTCGAAATTTCCGCCTAGCGATTAATTTTCTGTAAACAGCTGTTCTCCGCAGAGGACTCTTACGCAAAACGCATTTGCCCCGGAGCTATGTCCGCGATCATTCTCACTTTCGAAAGCGGCCACGCACGGGAAGGAGCATGAACGCGTGTGTACGCGGCTTCTCTTCGGCTATTTTTTTTTTCTCTCTCTCTTCTTTTTCGCTGCCAGTGCCGAGAGACCTCGAAGTCATTGCTCCCTGAGAGGAAAAAGAGGCGAGCCGCCTAATTAGCATTCGAACTGAGCACTCGTCGCGCCCCACGCATTACCAATGGTGATCGAGAGGATGTCTGACTCTTTGACTCGCCATTGATCACCGTGGCTCATGCAATCTTCGACACTATACACATCTTCATAACCGTTTAAACTATGGCTGTCGGTCTGCGGATAATTTTTCTTAGCCTTTTTGCTACCTGAAAATGCACATTTTATAACAAGAAAATTATTTTTATTCGAGTACAGCTTTAATGTACCGAAGACTGAAAAATCGTTTTTCTTGAAGCACTGCCTGGTTTTTTTTTTAATTTAATTTAGCTGTAAACGTTGCCAGGAGTGTTTATCCTCTGGTTCGTTATCGGGCTGTTTGTTATTGTACTTAAAAATGTTATTGCTTTGTACAAGTTCAAGATTGGTTGAACATGTCGGTAATATTTGATTTGATTCTGGGAATAGCTATCTAGAAAGTATTTATAGTACATCGTCGATTTGTATTCCCCCGATACTGAACTTTTTCTCGACGCTCGATGAATATTCATTTGACGCAGGAATCGATAAATTATTTATAAACGCCTTTCGGATCATTGAATAAATCATATCAGGTTTCAGGTATCAGTCGCATTAGCCTTGATGCATGTAATCCCGCATGTGTCCCTGAAGACTGCTTTTTGCTTGTGTTCTTAAAATTAACAAGAATATGAAAATTACTAAAAAAAAACACTGCCAATTTAATGCTTAATTTTTACAAAAAAATACACCAGCCACATCTCGTGTTTCGGTACGGTCAGCGTTAATTAAATTCAAGAAATTCAAAATGGCGAATAATCTTTTGGGTTTCGTTCCTCCCAGTTCCCATTTCGCTTAACTGAGCCAGACCCAGAAGAATGGCTTCTTCGTTCGTTCTTCAAGTTTAGAATCGTTTCGTAAATAGAACCATAAACCCCTGAGGATCTGCTGTACACTGTACATGTTAAGCTATGTTCACACTGAAGCAACATCGAGCAACAATGTCGTCTCTTGTTTTCTTCTTCTTCTTTTGAAGACTGTAAGACGAGTTAATAATAATAAATTTCTAATTATACAGTCCATCCATCTTGTTAGGATGAAATTAAAATTGTTGTACTGTACATGTTAACCAATGTTCACACTGAAGCAACATCGAGCAACAATGTCGTCTCTCGTTGCCTTCTTCTTCTTCTTTTAAATACTGTAAGACTGGTTAATAATAATAAATTTCTAATTATACAGTCCATCCAGCTTGTTAGGATGAAATTAAAATTGTTGGATCACGAATAAAATATTATCAACCAGTCCCACAGTCTTCAGAAGAAGAAGAAGAAGGCGACAAATGGTGGTCGATACTGCTTCATGTGCATAGCTTCGGTTTTGGGTGGACTCGAGGGCCGACTGGTTCGGGTTCAAGGTCACCGGATCGAACCGGAACCCGAGCCAAGGCTCCGGGTGTGTCAGTTACATCAAGATATCCGGTTACACGTAATCGAATCTCTCTCGACAGCTCTGTGCAACGACGACGCGAACGGAAACGTCCCGCTGGGCAAGTCCTGCAACCGTTACTGGCAATGTCAAGGTGGTTACCCGCGGCTCCAGAGGTGCCCAGCGATGCTGGTCTTCGACCGAAGGTCGTTGAGGTGCGTGGTCCCGCCCACGGAGGACTGCGACGTGCCCACGACGCCGCCAAACCTCGACGGCGACCTTCCGGAAGGCCGAAACGAGCAAGACCCTGAAGAAGAGAACCTGCCGCCAGGTGTACCTCCGCTGCCAGCCGGCGCACTGCCGATTCCTCTTCGATCCCGTCCCAGAAACTAGATCCTCCGAGTAGCTAGCAATGGTTCGGAAGCAACGTGATCGAAATCGGTTCGATTCACGGGTACAGAGAGACCGAGAACGGGACCAGCTCGCTGCCAAAAATGTTGGTAGCGTCTCGTCGATCTCGCGAGAGGACTGTCGACGCGTTTCGCAGCCTGACGTTAGCCCCTTTCACTGGAACCAGTGTAGCTGGTCATCGTTTCCTTGAGAAGTACACTGATTTCTCTGTATATGTCGCCAACACCTGGATGGTAAATGTCGCGGAATTATCCCCACTACCTCGGACGCCGAGGTGTGTAAACGTAACACGGTGTTGTTGACATATATCGAGAATTCACTGTGACGAGCTACAGTCGTTGGGAATTTGATGGATACCTCGAATAATGGACTACTTTGCGTGTATTATTATTATTCCATTTATATGTATTGCACATGCAACGTAGACCATTATCCGAAGTCGCCATTCGATTATCGAGGAGGCGTTTAATGCTTGAGGAAAAAATCTATAAGTCCCTGAATTCATCACTGCTGTTTCAAATTCACATTATTTGTACTCTAGTGTAGAGCTACAGTCTTTTAAAATTATTGAGGAGCTATACGGAACAACTAATTGCTTGAGGGAACAATCTGAAAATCTCTAAGTTGTTCTACGGAATCAAGAAAAATTAAATTTGGTGCGAAGACAGTACATACTGCAGTACGAAGGATTAATATGATTTCATAGCGTAGTGTAGAGTTACAATCTTTGAAAATTATTGAGGAAGTATATGAAACAACCAATTGCTTGAGGGAACAATCTTGAAGTATCTAAGTTGCTCCGCAGAACCAAGAGAAATTAAATTTGGTGCGAAGACAGTACATATTACAGTGCAAAGACTTAATATGATTTCATAGCGTAGCGTAGAGCTGCAATGTTTGGAAATTATTGAGAAAGTATATTGAATAATCAATTGTTTGAGGAAACAATCTGAAAGTCTCTAAGCTGCTCTAAGGAACCAAGAAAAATTAAATTTGGTGCGAAGACAGTACATATTGCAGTACGAAGGATTAATATGATATCATAGCATAGAGTACAGTTACAATCTTTGAAAATTATTGTGGAATTATATTGAACAACCAATTGCCTGAAGAAAAAATCTGAAAGTCCCTAAGTTGCTCTACGGTATCAAAAAAAAATTAAATTTGGAGTGAAGACAGTGCATATTGCAGTGCGAAGGAATAATATGATTTCACAGCGTAGTGTAGAGTTACAATCTTTGAAAATTATTGAGAAAGTATATTGAATATAATGTTGTACATTGAATAACTTGAGGGAACAATCTGAAAGTCTATAAGTTGCTCTACGGAATCAAGAAAAAATAAATTTGGAGCGAAGACAGTATTTTCTATGAATAAATTGCAGTGCAAGGGATTAATCACCCTGATATCCGAGTAATATTTCTCAAGCGATTTCCGATCACTGATTGAAGATCTTTAGAGTATCGAGTGATCGTGATCGAGTGACAGGGTTTGCAATCAGAGCGAAACGCGTTGAACCGAGTACAGTGATTTCTCTATATATGTCGCCAAGACCTGGATGATAAATACCATATTATTGACATATATCGAGAACTCACTGTACTCTTCTTTAACGCGTCTTGCATCCCGCTTCGTTACAGCATTTTCGTAGTCGACTGGTCGGGAGGAATATTATTTTTGGTTTCGTTTCTCCTTTTGTACTCTCCTCGGTTGGCTGACCGTTTTGCACGTAGGCTAAGAGGATCTTAATCGTAAGGAACACGTTCTTCTTTTCTCGCGAGGATCGCTTCACATCACCATCCGTTCTGTATCATTCTTATAGTCGAAGTGTAAATAATACTCTCTACCCCCATCCTCCCCTTTTCTTCACCCTTGCCCTTCGCTGTTAATCGTAAGACTCTTTTCTATCGGAACGTTCACATATGTACGATTGTAGACTCGTTGAAATAAAGTGTACGTTGTATATGTTTTTTTTTTCGTACTGGGGTGTCCACATTTTATTCGAACTCGTTCGTTTTGTACAGATCGTTGACCTTTTCTTTTTTGTCGTTAAAATAATTTACGTTCCTTTAGAATAAATATTATACATAAATATTATCGATTTGAGAATGTTCGTGTATATACAGACACATTATTGGTACACAGAATTTGACAAATATTACTTTTTCATCGGAATATAACGCGAATATTTTTATCGCTTTTCAGGCATGCTTTTTGATTCGAGAGAGGATCGTTGTTCGTTGCGTAATCTTGTTTTCCAAGAGATTGTTTAAAATTACCGGTTGAAGAAACTATTCGGACTTCCGGGAGCTCGCGATTCGATGACGAGAACCGCTCTATTCACTTCCCTATGCTATTTAGAGATCATTGGCACTGAAAAAAAAAGAGAATTTTACGTATCGTAATTGTTCGTTTAGGATGACGTGAGAGGATGATGGTAAGATTGATTAGGTACCAGTGAGGCAGTTCATCGGGCTCCAGACAGGACAGGCTCACAGAGTCGAAGAGTTTTCCTTCGCCGCAGGTCAACAGACGCGGATGACCATCAACGCAGGTGATCAATCTTCCGCAATCACCAGGTACTGGGAATCTGACGAAGAAAAATTGCTTAGTGCTCGTAATATTCATAAGCGGACCTTTCTATTTACACAACTTTCAACGAAGCAATCAATTTTCCCGCGATATTACACAATTTCTTCAGACGCTTGAAATCCAAGATGGCGGCGACACTTATGTACTTAAAATAATAAGCTTCTCCCAAATAAACCCCCCTCTGCGAGCAGTTTTAATTTTAACACTTTGAGTGCCAAGCCAGAATCCTAAAAAATTCCATGAAGTCAAAGTAAGTTATTTAATGAAATAAAAATTGAAAATAATTATATGTGTGATATTGTTATTCCAACTTTCTTGCATTTTACAGATCTCAATGAAATTTGGTGCAATGAAATTTTAAACCTGAACAAATAATTCCGTCATCCACATGTGGGTGACATGGCGGTCAACGTGTCAATTTAAACTTTTCCGTGCGAATAAAAATTCTTTCCAAATGTCACATTTTTTTCTATTGACTACTTCGTGGAAACCAAGATGGCGACAAGACTTCTGAGCAAGTGGAAAGACGAAAAATTACCAACTCCCCTCCGAATTTGTTGCAAGATGAGCTTAAACGTTCATTATCCTCCAGCACGTTGTTCAAAGTCGTGGAAGCGATTGCAAAACTCGTAAACAGTCTCTCAAACAGCGAAATAAATCGCAAGACAAGTCTTATAAAAGCCGTCGCAAACATTTACGACAGCAATAACATTTGGACACGCCGTTCACCGGGTACAGAAACCAGAGTATAAAACAAGCGGACAATGCGTTTGTTAAACGATAAATTGGACAAACGGGACACGTGTCGCCTGCCCAGCGGGTGCGCAGCCCTCCAAGATGGCGGACCGGTTTTTAATTTGCGGGCGAACGTAAATCGGCCGATATTTAAGCACTCTCGTGCTCGTTTTGGTTTTTCGAGCGGTTAGGCTCTTTCACCGGGCACGGCTGTTTATCGAGAAAGGCTCCTCGTCGACTTTCACACGTTTATGCTTTTTTGCCGGCGAGGCGAGGCGGTGCAAGAAGCCGACGATAAAAACCTTTCTTGAAGGAATTCTTAAATGAACTGGGAACCCAGTCTTCCGGCTCTTGCAGTTGATAAAACATGCGACGAGTAGGTGCTTCCGACAAAAGATTATTGCGATTTGCCTTTAGGGGGGTGGGGGGTTGAGTTGTTGATTGCTCGGGGGACACTGCTTATCTCGAGTTAACGAGAAACCTCTTCGTTAACGCTTTTGAAATTTTCAATATTAGAACGTCATGCGAGTCCTCTTCCCACTCCTGAGGCACCCCCACCATGCTCCTATGGAGTATGGGAGAAGGAGTTCGGGGGTTAAGAACCTATGTAGGTTTAAAAATAATGTTGAACATAAGGTTCCTCAAAAATGGAGTATGGGAGAAGGAGCTGGGGAGTTAAGAACCTATATAGGTTTAAACATAATTTGAACATAAGGTTCCTCAAAAATAGTAGGAGAGATAAAACTAAAAAATAATAGTGGGGGTCTTGAAGCGACGGTGGAGAAGTTACCCCCCATCCCCTGTGGATAGTGCATAGTGTAGGTTCAAAAATAATTTTGAACATAAGGTTCCTCAAAAATGGAGTATGGGAGGGGGATCTGGGGGGTTAAGAACCTATGTAGGTTCAAAAATAATTTTGAACATAAGGTTCCTCAAAAATGGAGTATGGGAGAAGTAGCTGGGGAGTTAAGAACCTATATAGGTTTAAAAATAATTTTGAACATAAGGTTCCTCAAAAATGGAGTATGGGAGAAGGAGCTGAGGGATTAAGAATCTATATAGGTTTAAAAATAATTTTGAACATAAGGTTCCTCAAAAATGGATTATGGGAGAAGGAGCAGGGGAGTTAAAAACCTACATAGGTTCAAAAATAATTTTGAACATAAGGTTCCTCAAAAATTGAGTATGGGAGGAGCTGGGGGGTTAAGAACCTAAATAGGTTGAAAAATAATTTTGAACATAAGGTTCCTCAAAAATTGAGTATGGGAGGAGCTGGGGGTTAAGAACCTACATAGGTTGAAAAATAATTTTGAACATAAGGTTCCTCAAAAATGGAGTATGGGAGAAGAAGCTGGAGGGTAAGAACCTACATAGGTTGAAAAATAATTTTGAACATAAGGTTCTTCAAAAATAATAGGAGAGATAAAACTAAAAAATAATAGTGGGTGTCTTGAAGCGACGGTGGGAAAGTTACCCCCCACCCCCTGTGCATAGTGCATAGTGTACGTACCTAGGGTAAGGCCAGAATTTGGCAGCAGCGCTGTGGGAAGGCACTTTGTGAGGGCATTTGAAGCCAACAATTTCCTCCGGGTTGCAGTAGGGCAACAGTTGATCCGGCCAGACGCAAGTGTGACTCTTTGGCTCGTATACTAAACCAGCATCGCATGGGGTTTCCTTGGGAATACCATGGACACATTTGATGTACGTGGAGCTGCACGAGTCGCTGATAGGGTACATGCCGAATTGGTACTCGCAGCCGGGGCTGCTTAGGGGAGTAACTGGAAAAGAATTTGTGCATAACGTTTACACACGTTTCAGTCCGAATCGAGGAATTTAGGGACATTTTTGTAATAACTTTTGAACCGTTTGGGATATCGAAATGAGGTTTCAACTAAAAAATATTATAAAATAATCTGTTTCGAATAATACATGTTAGAATTTTGTTTCATTCGTTAGTTATTTTTATAAATTTTTATGCAGTTGTTGAATCAGTTGCTTACCTCATTAAAACCATTGTACAATAATTGGAAATTCAAATCTTACAGTTTTCTTATGTATAATGTAATTATGTTGTTAGAATTTTTTGTAAAAATTGCAGGTATATGAGTTATTAATAGAGAGATGCAAAATAAAAATGTTCTATCTAAATTGCATCAAACAAGAACGAAATAGAAGTGTATTTTCTTTCCTAATATGTTTAATAGGTTGAAAATAATATAACTGTACTTTCAAATTTTTCTGATGTTCTTACTATATTAAATTACGCCTACTCATTTTTGTCATAAATGCATAAAATCCGCTGTCTAGTTATTAAGTAAGGTGTCTAACGGTAAAAATATACATTTCGAGCAAAAGTAATATTAATATTTTACGAACAATTTAAGTTTCACTAATAAGATACGGACAAGTTAAATGATGAGAGTATAAATAGTAACGAAATCTGACAAATGCGACGAGGAGCTAATTTATTGGTAATTAACTACAGAAATGATGCTGTCTGCTACGAACATACGACACATCGAGGGAACAAATTATCGGAGAAACTAGTTTGCAATCAATCATAACGTGCTTTCGCTTCGAGATGAATGATACAGTCGTGACACACTGAAGCAAGGTTACCAAAATTGTTCAGTCATGCAACTTTTACTTTCTGGCACACGTGCTACGCGTAGACATAAGTTCCTCGGAGATCGCTTTCTCGGTACAACGAAAACGAAACTTTTACTTCGGACCTCCTACTTCGAAAGATTGCCGAAAACACGCCTCAAAGTCCAGTACACTGTTTTCTACTCTTCTACGAATACACGAATAACAAAAATCAAATAATTATGACCAGAACTGTTTCAAAAACACGGAAAATTAACGAGCAATGAATTTTTTGTGGTGTAAGAACCCTTATTTTAACCTTGGAAATTGAAAGACAATGATTAGAATAATTTTGCAAGTATTCTCTCGTTTTTTGATTCAATGTGGGGTATTGAAAATTAGAAGACAATGACTAAAATAATTGTTATGGATGCCTGCTAGTGTTCTCTCGTTGTTGATTCAATATGGGGTATTGAAAATTAAAAGACAATGACTAAAATAATTGTTATGGATGCCTGATAGTGTTCTCTCGTTGTTGATTCAATGTGGGGTATTGAAAATTAAAAGACAATGACTAAAATAATTGTTATGGATGCCTGATAGTGTTCTCTCGTTATTGATTCAATGTGGGGTATTGAAAATTAAAAAACAATGACTGAAATAATTGTTATGGATGCGTGCTAGTGTTCTCTCGTTATTGATTCAATGTGGGGTATTCAAAATTAGAAGACAATGACTAAAATAATTGTTATGAATGCCTGCTAGTGTTCTCTCGTTATTGATTCAATGTGGGGTATTGAAAATTAAAAGACAACGACTAAAATAATGGTCATGAATGCTCGCAACTGTTCACTCTCGTTATTGTGTATAAAAATGCATGTTTCCAAATGAAAGACGAGCCCTCGCACACGTTTGTTATGGCACCGCAGTTCGCAACGCGATACTTACGGTCAGCCTTGCGATCCCCGCACTTCACAGCCCAGTTATAGTTGCAGTGTTCATGTACTGCTCCGTGGCCGTCGAAAAGCAATCCGTTCTCGCAGTGTTCGAGGGTCAGGGTGCCATTTGTGCAGAGAAAATAGAGGTTGCAGGACTCCGGATGAGGATAAGCGTGGACACCCCATGGGTCTGGGCATGGCGGTGCTCCCAAAAGAGTTGCTGCCTTAGCTGTGTACAAAATCGAACGAGAAAATTAGGCGACTTGGACACTGAACATCGGTTCATTTGCAATTAACGGCACCGAGCAAAGTAGAATAAAATATTTAATTCTTTACCATTACTAATATTCTTCGAACTTCACCAGAAAACCACACAGAGAATTAAGATTAAAATTGAGATTTTTGTAACGCTATAATATTGTATTGTTGAGCATTATTTATGGAAGCTAAAATTCTTAAAAAGGATTAAGTTCATAGCAAAATATTGAATTTAATGGGACCTCACATTCGTATCTACTAAAACTATTTCACATTACTTTATAAAAATAACAAGAATGCATCTTTCAGCCATTTTTTAATGACATATAGCCAAAGAAATAAATTTCTTTATTCATAAATTGAAAATACGAACAATATGGACAATACGTACAATATGACCCTGCGCAGTAACAAATTGATATTCGAAGCGTGTTTTAAACCCGGAAGGACCGGTGACAAAGTCGAATAAATTTATCAGGACAATAAACCCGAGACAATGGACAATGGAACGCGAATAAAAAGCAATGTCTTCGGCCGGAAGCGTAGCGGCGCCATTTTATTCCGCATGGCGGAGCACAGGCTCAGAGGACGTTGATAAAAAAAAGCGAATCGCAACGCGCTCATGCACCATCGAATAATCGAACGCTATCGACAGAAAAGTCGTCTGTCTTCGACAGCGATGGCGGCCACAATAGAAAGGACGCGGACTAGCAGCGAGGTGTAGGGAGAAAGGGAAACCGATCTAGCGTGTTAATAAAAAAGAGAAACTCGTGAACGTAATATTAGTATTCATGACTGCTGGCTTGGACATTTGTTCACACGTAAATTGTTACGGCACTGTAAACATTGCATCGTTCGAACGTATCTTTGCAAATCGCAGGTCTTTCTGCAAATTATTTTATAAAACCCGGGATGCTTTGTAAAAGTCGGATTGAACGGAGAATTTATTTTACAAGGGAAATTACACTGCGTACATTTTACGAGGGTATGCGTGAAGGATTGAATACATAAAAAATAATATTTTACCACAAGGAAATTTAATTTAAATCAATTAAAATTAATTAAACATTCGGAAATTGCAGCAGACGTCCATTGCGAAACTGCGCATCTTCAACCCATTTAATTATCCAAATTACCATAAAAATTGCGGACGCTAGATAACTTTGTTGGCGTTGCAGTTCGCATAACAGACAGATACAATCTGAGCAATTATTGCAAAATTGTATAGCCGATTGTACGTAAACTATTTAATTAACTGGCACGAAAGTTGCTGGATAAATTACGTCGAGCGATGCAAACAAAAAGAAAAAGGAAACTATTCTATGATCTAGATAATCAGACATGGTCGAACAGATCTACGATCCAGGGAAACTGGTAAGAGCACCAGGAAACGGCATTGATCACGAAGAAGCAACCGAGATAAACGAATCTGCGCAGCAAAACTATAAATTGTGGCGAGATAACCGGTGAGAACTGTAGTCGTAAATAATCGTGGCTAATTGAATACAGAACCACTGTGATCATCCTCTCTTGAGCAAAATCGTGGAGATCCTGAGGAAGAAGAGGACTTGTGAATGGGCAATAAATCACATTGAACAAAGACGTAGCCGTTAACCCGCCGTACACCGTGCCTGAGTCATTCGTGACCCGGTGGGGAGAAGCTCTGATATTTTATTCCGATATAAGACGCTTTTTATCTCGAAACAAGAAAATCCTTCTTCTAAAGCAGGTCCCGAGCCATCGAGAGAAAACTATAGTGAAACAGAGGTGATCAGATCCGTGGGTCAGAGATGACCTCACCACGTGGTGCTATTGACAGTAAACAAGCAAACCAGCTACGCGATGGAAAAAGAAATTGTTTAATTAACACGTATGCATTTTATACGTCAGCAATTGTACGATACATGTACAACAGAAATTGCTCAAGAATATTATACACTGCAGAAGATGCACAGTACAACAATTAATAAACAAATTCTGGACGGTCCATCGTTCCGAGCTACGCCCCTGGTAGAATTAAAAATTAATATTCATTTCCGGATAAAATTCTCAAAAACTGCTTCCTCGGACAAAACTCTTGGAAACTGAAGGTGACAGGGAGGGGCCAACATTTATGGTGACCTCTACACAAAATTTGCAGTGAGCTCCATCACGGAGATTGGCGCTAAACATATAGCATATTTTCCAGAATCCCCTTAAACAGGGTCGTCAGCAATTATACGATACATGTACAACAGAAAATGCGTATGCACAGTAAAACAATTAATAAACAATTTCTGGACGGTCCATCATTCCGAGCTACGCCCCTGGTAGAATTAAAAATTAATATTCATTTCCGGATAAATTCTCAAAAACTGCTTCCTCGGACAAAACTCTTGGAAACTGAAGGTGACAGGGAGGGGGCAACATTTATGGTGACCTCTACACAAAATTTGCAGTGAGCTCCATCACGGAGATTGGCGCTAAACATATAGCATATTTTCCAAAACCCCCATAAACAGGGGCGTCCCTGGTCCAATCGGACGCGGTAAAGACGCGATCCAAATGGTCCAGAGCAAACTGCGTGCGACGGAGGCGGTGGACGCGGAGGCTAGCCTAAATGTAACGCAAAGGCGTAAACGCCGCAAGTACTATAGCGAGTACTGTCTCCGCCATGATATCATAGGTTGGCTTGCCGTAACCATATGGCGCGGAAAGAGCGTATCGCCGGGGCCGTTAGTGAAAGCTATTGAAATTCTGCCACGTGGGTGTCGCAACGGTGTGCACGGTGCACGCGAGGTGACAAGAGCCCGAGAGAAAGATGATACGCCTGTCGGGATGCAGCCCGGAGAACGGCGATGCGCCTCGTGGAGACGCGTCGTGGGGGTCGAAAGATGCAACGTGGTCCCGACGTTAGGGGAGCGCAGGGGATCAACGGACGACTGCTAATGGGCTATGGGTTAGGCGAACGCGGTGGTTGCTGCGCCCATGGGCGGGAAAAAGACTTACCGCAGGCCAGGAAACCAGCCAGGGCCAATAAGGTCGCGATCCTCGGATAGCTCATAGTGCACACGGGGCTTCGGGCCTCTTGATCCGCCACGGGTCGACTCTGACTACTGACACTTAGTTATCGACCTCGGGACACGGAGCTTCTCTCCCTTCACTTGCGCTCTCGGTCTCGGTGCACACCTGGCCGCACGCTCTTTTGCCGTACCCCACCAGGTACACGCGTTCCCCGAGACACCTCGTTCTCCTGACGACGATTCGTGCCCGCTCGGCTACCACGAATAGAGCCGAGCCAGCCGCGGAGAGCCCCGCTTTCCGTTTCTTTTTCGGAGAGATCGGATCCAGAGTTCGGCACAATTACAATTGAATCGCTCCGGGAATTACACTCCCCCTCATAAGTCTTAGGACACCACTGGTTTTTGGTAAAACTCTGGTATTTCGTATAGATTTTGAACCTTTAATTTTATTAACTACATAATATAAATATCCTCATGTGTCCAGTAGTAATTACAACTTCAACTTAATGATTCATTAAAAATGATGAAACAGCCACACCGATCACCAGATTCGAACCCCATAGAAAAATTAGGGAAAGAACGAGAATGGAATAAGATGACAACAAAAAGTATGAAAACATTGATCACACGGATGCCAAGAATAGTGGAAACTGTAATAAAGAAATGTGGCGGATTCTTCGTTAAAAATATAAATGTTTTTTACTTCTTGGTAAGATTTTTGATATATGAGAGCAGCATCCTTTCCTTGGTATGTAAACCTTTAATTGAGGAAAAATTTGTTCGCATCCTGTAACGATTATTCCATTTTTACTGAGTTGAATACAAGTATGATCACTGTCCTAAGACTTATGAGCGGGAGTGTATAAAAGTATTTTTTTCATTTTTTTTTTTGAGGAAATTATTACAACTTTATGTACATAACGAAATAATACAGTGGATACAGTACTTGTGCAGATTTACAATTGAATTACTCCAGGAATTATAAAAGTAATTGAATTACATTGTGATTCAATCATACTGTATTTTACAATTCAGATCTTTGTTCACTTCAATTACAATGTAATTCGTAATTGCCATGGAGTACGATTATAAAATACTTTGTAATTAAATCACATTAATTACGATCAAGCTTGTACAGAATTATAATTGAGTTACTCCAGGAATTATAAAAGTAATTGAATTACATTGTGATTCAATCATACCGTAATTTATAATTCAGATCTTCGTTCAATTCAATTACAATGTAATTCGTAATTGCCATGGAGTACAATTATAAAGTACTTTGTAATTAAATCACATTAATTACTATCAAGCTTGTACAGAATTATAATTGAATTACTCCAGGAATTATAAAAGTAATTTTTCTTTTTATTGAGGAAATCTCATAAAAGATGTAATACAACTTTATGTACATAACGAAATAATACAGTGGAGGAACTCTATACAAACTGAAAATAAGGGTACGCATGTCACCTTCTTCGCTACTTGCTTTTTTCTTAAATACGCAGCTTACAGTTTGCTAAAAAAGACAAAGTATCAAGGCAGGTTGTAACATTGGGGCCAGCAAGAAACACTGTAACGGCCAGAGGCAGCTGGAAATTATAAAAGTAATTGAATTACATTGTGATTCAATCATACTGTAATTTATAATTCAGATCTTAGTTCAATTCAATTACAATGTAATTCGTTGTAATTGCCGTGGAGTAAAATTACAAAATACTTTGTAATTCAATTACGTTAATTACGAATTACGACCAGGCTTGTGCAGAATTATAATTTAATTACTCCAAGAATTATAATTAAAACGTAATTGAGAATTGTAATTTATGTAGCAAACGAATTGTGCTAACTTCTTTAAAAAAAAGTCGGTCGTATGGTCGAATATTAACAAAGTTATTTTTAAAAGCGCCCGAATATTAGTGAGGGTCACTGTAGCCTGATTTTATATAATTGAGGTGAAATTATTAGATTGTTGTTAGGCTAAAGACTTTGAATGTTCATTGGATTTTAATAGACGTTCTTGCTCGGTTTCATTTTGTGCGGGTGTAGAAAAATAATTGAGAGACTTGATCTTTATCTTCCTCGATGCTTATGCAACTCGGTGCGAGCAGAAGAACCCCGTTTTCCTGACATTTTAGAACACGAAAGAAGATCTGTCCGTTGCCCCTACGGTCCGGACAGATTACATAATGAAACGAAAAAAATCTTTTCCCATCGCGAATCCCGCTATGTAATCGCTCAGTCGATTTGACTTGTTTCGTATCGAAGAAACGCATTCCGCGACGATACTCACCGATTAGCTGAACAACCGGTAAATGACGTTTTATAATGTAGCCATAAGGATTTCCTTCTAGTTAACATTTTCCGACGCGTCTGTTTACTGACAAGCGGAATTTCAAGTTGCAATTATTCAAATAAACGAGATTTACGTAATCGCTCGGATCATCGGTGTTTTAATCGTAATCACAGTGTACGACGAACTAATAACCCGTCTGTGAATACAATTTTTCATAAACCAGGAATTTTTCATTTATCCAACGGACTCTCCGATATTCAAACTCGACCGAAAACTGTACTCTGTGATGACCCCAGTTCTATAAATATTGGGTTAAAAATTTGTCGATTATTGTAATTTTAGTAGATAGATGGGTTTAGTAATTTAAATAGATGTTGGTACAGTACTCGTTCAAATTGTATTGAAATTAAAATGAGATTGAACGTAACAAATTTGATGAATTTAATTTTCTTTTTCTTTTCTAATTTAATTGATAATTTCCCCGAAAAGTGCCCGATACTTTTTCCACAATTACTGTAACTTCTAGTGTAACTGTCCCCTGCGAGTCATTTCTGACCGACCACAGTTTTCATTCGATACAAGGCGACGAAGAGGGGACAGCGAGTTTCTTATTTCGAGATAAAGAGCGTCGTCTTGTATCGGAATAAAATTGTACACGGTCGAGCTTACCCCCACCACTACCGCGACGGGTCACGAATGACTCCGGCATAAGAATCAATTTCAGAATCTGTGCGAACTTTCCACGGAGGTGACGGGCTTTCTTTAGAGTCGCCGTAATTTTAGGTTCGCGTGCAGTCAATTTCGATACAGTACCTGCGTGAAGTATAGTTATCCATCGCATAACCGGGCTTATGCAACAGTCATTGCAGCTTCGGGACCGAAGCAGGGAACCAGATCTCCCAGCATGGACAGTGAAAGCTAACGAATACCAACGATCTCGATACCCGCGATCGGTGTATTGTTGGTAGACCAGTCGGACAAACGAAATAAATACGTCACGGTCATATATGCGTGTCTGATGGATCGCCGGAGACCCGCCCTCAGCGAGACCCGAATCAGAAAATGGCCACGGCGAGCAATTACCGAGAGAAAACACGAGCTGACCTCTTTTCTTGCTACGTTTCTTTCAAAATACTCCGGTAACACTAAATTGCCAATTTTACGATCCGAGGTTCTTAATTGCTCGATATATTATTGCGGGTTTTAGTCATTCTGCTACGTTGGCGTAATTAGTAGCCCGAAGCTGTATCGAAGTTGCACAAACAGTGCACAAATCTTCATAATTGGTAAATTTACTTCTTGTTCAGATAATAATTCAACGATTCTGGTGTATACATATTCTTAATCAGTTGTTTATCTTAATTAGCTGTGACTAGACGTTAGAAGAAGGTAAGAATATTTTTGCATTATTTTCAGCTTTTCAAGATGGCCAAGAGAGAAAATGCAATTTCATTTAAATTCGGTTTCTCACAATTAACTTGGACAATTTTTAATTTGCAGAAAGATTCGCACTCTCTATGACTGTGATTAAAACGAACCCACTTTGCGATCAAGCAGCGTATAGTGCGGTCCAGTATTTGATTTAAAATGTAGAATTTATTTTGTATTTTGTATGACATGAAAATATTTGATTTAAAATGTAGAATTTATTTTGTATTTTGTTTAGCATGAAAATATTTAATTTAAAATGTAGAATTTATTTTGCATTTTGTATAGCATGATAATATTTGATTTAAAATGTTGAATTTATTTTGTATTTTGTATAGCATGAAAATATTTGATTTAAAATGTAGAATTTATTTTGTATGACATGAAAATTGACGAAAGGCGGATGGCGGATTTGTTGGCGGATTTTTGTTGCAGACTGGAATTGTTTTCTTAGCTGTTAAATATCGAAATGGGCGAGCTAGGCTCGGCCACAATTTAAATCATTGGACAGGGTCGCGAGAGCGCGTTTCATCGAGCACATCGTAAAATTACGTAAAGAGAAAGGTTGCAATCAGGCGAATTAAGTGAAATTGTGTGGCAGCTCGAGGAACCATTACGCGCCGCTTATTGTATTCAAACAAGATCGATTTTTCCCCGGAGATTTACATCAAGAACCGCGATTGTCTCCTACTCGTAGATACCTACTTTCTTTACAATCGAACAGCCTGCATTGTTCTCTGCGGCTTCCATCAATGCAACACAAATGATTTCTGCCCCTTTTACAATCTGCTTAGTCGTTTTATTATTCCTGGTTGCACGTCTATACGTTCGCAAAAGAGAAACACAGAAAATTCTGTTCATAGATTTAAATGTAAATCGTTCGGTGAGATCTAGAACAATTTATATAATGATCCAGAGTTAAGCAAAATCCACTGCAGCAACAAAGTTGTCGCCGGTCATATCTGCAACAGATTACATAAGGGGAAAGGTGTAATTATCGTGGGAGGTTTATGCAAATTCCACTCGTTTACGTAAGTGTATCACGGGTGTTTATTGTTCCTAAGTATAAAAAAAAAACAGAATTAAGCGTTACGGATGCACCGCCCAGCAACTGACATCTTGTCTTTACTTAGTTCTTGTTCTTGTAGTAATCCTCGCTGCAACAAAAACAATACAATTTTTCCTTGCTCTATCTCTCAATAAATAATTCGCAAAACTGAGAATTTTTACAAAAATCCAGTCTGTGTCCAAAGTGACGAGAATGGAAAAATTTTACAGAGCGTAGTAGAGGATTAAAAATTAATTGGAATCTGAATAGAAATTTTTCCTTGCTCTGTCTCTCAATAAATAATTCACAAAACTGAGAATTTTTGCAAAAAAACCACACAGTCTGTTTCCAAAGTGACGAGAATGGAAAATCTTACAGAGTACAGTAGAGGATTAAAAATTTATTGGAATTTAAATTGAAATTTTTCCTTGCCGTCTCTCAATAAATAATTTACAAAACTGAGAATCTTTACAAAAATCCAGTCTATATCCAAAATGACGAGAATGGAAAATCTTACAGAGCATAATAGAGGATTAAAAATTAATTGGAATCTGAATAGAAATTTTTCCTTGCTCTGTCTCTCAATAAATAATTCACAAAACTGAGAATTTTTATAAAAATCCACACAGTCTGTTTCCAAAGTGACGAGAATGGAAAATCTTATAGAGTACAGTAGAGGATTAAAAATTTATTGGAATTTAAATTGAAATTTTTCCTTGCCGTCTCAATAAATAATTTACAAAACTGAGAATCTTTACAAAAATCCAGTCTATATCCAAAATGACGAGAATGGAAAATCTTACAGAGCATAATAGAGGATTAAAAATTAATTGGAATCTGAATAGAAATTTTTCCTTGCTCTGTCTCTCAATAAATAATTCACAAAACTGAGAATTTTTATAAAAATCCACACAGTCTGTTTCCAAAGTGACGAGAATGGAAAATCTTATAGAGTACAGTAGAGGATTAAAAATTTATTGGAATTTAAACTGAAATTTTTCCTTGCCGTCTCAATAAATAATTTACAAAACTGAGAATCTTTACAAAAATCCAGTCTACATCCAAAATGACGAGAATGGAAAATCTTACAGAGCATAGTAGAGAATTAAAACTGAATAGGAATATAAATTGAAATTTTTCCTTGCTGTGTCTCTCAATAATTAATCCACAAAACTGAGAGTTTGTATTTACCAATGGAATTAATGTAATTAAAAATTGTTAGCTCACCATCCAGGCACATTTTCTGGCTCGGTACATCTGAAGCTGTCCTCGCTGTAGACAGTGCCAGCTTCGCATTGTCCTTTCTGCGGCACGACGCCATTTTTGCAGATGTAGAATTTAGCGCAGTCCTCGGGATGAGGATACGTGGGGTGAGGCAGGACCCTGCCGAGGGGTCCTGCGACGTCTCCGTCGGGGCAGACGAAGCCATCGTCAAGGACGTCCCTTTTGACGTTCTCGCAGAGCCTGCTGGCGTCAACAGCCCACACGCAGCTCGACATCTTGTCTTCGTAGATCAAACCGGGAGGACAGGGCAGAGTTTGTGGAACACCGTCGATGCAGTTGACGAAACGATCGCATGCATTCGGGTCCTCGTGCTTGAAGTAGCCATTTGCTCGGGGACATCCTTTGCTTGGCTGTGGTTCCTCTGAAGAGACACATGTTCGTGAAGGAATGTGCAATTTATGATAAAGGTTGTTATTTGTAAATGGTAAAGAAAGATTTAAGATGTGATAGATCAAGTTCTAGGCCTATGTTTCACTACAGTTGCTCTTTCAATGAAGAAAATGATGAAGATGAAGAAAAAGAAACGATGAAGATGAAGAAAAAGCGTCGTCTTATATCGGATAAAATTGAACATATAAATACGCAATAATAAAAACATTTTAAAAATCTGTAAATACTGTGAAAAATACTTTAAAAATTATTTTGAGAAGAAATAAATATTTCTGTAGCTCCTGTCTTGAAATTAAGACAAACGAACACTGCCATTTATAAGCATTCACTTGGGCCGAGGCTTACAAACATTTTATCTAAATTTTAATTTTCTAGTAGCCATTTGAAATTATTAACAATTTATCTTAGGTTCAAAAATATGTATCTAACCGTAGATACCATGAAAGAGTTGATCTTGCATGAGTCGAAACAAATGTTATTTTATATTTTATTACAATCTTTGTATTTTAATATAATTTTTATATTTCAATGTTTAACGATTCTCACTGAATGAATATAAAATTGCATATTACAGAAAATAAGCTTTGGAAATTGATCTGATACAGGTGGACGCATCGAGTAAGTAGAAACGGTTGCTGGTGATCAGACACGCTAGCTAAATCCTGTTCTATAGCACGCATACCTAAATCAAATTCGAATTCAATTTGTATGAATTTAATTTAACGGCCTAGGACAAATTATTACGTAGCAGACGTTTTAAACAATTATTTGTTATGGTGGATATCTTTTCAACGTTATGATTTTTCAGTGAATTAGAATTATTTAAGCTTCCCTAATTCGCGAAAGTGAGAGTCACAAGAAATCATTGAAAATAGTGATTGATTCAGACTCGGTAACGGTTGCATTCCTATCCCTTGTCGAAATGAATTCTGGGACCTGTGAAAACGAGGGGGATTAGCATATGCAGATTCGTTCTCGGGGAGAAAAAATAATCTCCTCGAGGAAAGTAAAACGGCCGCAGAAAAACCGAAAGGCCCGAAAACGAATTTGGCGAAGAATGCACAAGGGAAACCGGTTTACCCTAATTTATCACATCTTTGCCAACACACCACGACCCGGTCTAATCGTTGCTCTTTCGTCGTGTGTCTGCGTGCAGAGAGACAAGACCAGAATTCCATTTTTAGAACTTCGGGACCGGGTAAACATTTTCTGTGCGTCCCTCTTCTGTCCACTTGTGTCAACTAATAGATTAATTAACAGCGTTGACTGCGAATTAAGACTAACACTCTAGACAAAGGTACAACTTCCCTAAAAACCATTAAATAAAAAAGTGTGAGAGGATTGTTCTTCCCGCAGGAAAAAAAGAAGAAGAAGAAGAGGTCTTCTGCAGCTCTCCAGTAAATGCAACTAATCTCCTAAAATTTAACAGTGACATTTCTGCTTAAACCAAGAAGAAGAACAAGAAGAGGTCTTCTGAAGCTCTCCAGTAAATGCAACTAATCTCCTAAAATTTAACAGTGACATTTCTGCTGTAACCAAGAAGAAGAACAAGAAGAGCTTTTCTCCAGCTCTCCAGTAAATGCAACTAATCTCCTAAAATTTAACAGTGACATTTCTGCTGAAACCAAGAAGAAGAACAAGAAGAGGTCTTCTGCAGCCCTCCCCTAAATTCCGCAGAAACCCCTCAGTTTAACATAATTATTGTGCTCTGAAGCCAAATAGAAGAAGCAGAAGAGGTCTCCCGCAGGTTTCCCCTAACCATAATGGAGTCCCTGAAGTTAGACAGTGACATATTTGCTGAAACCAAGAGGAACGAAACATGTAACTTACGAAGAAGAGTTCTGTCTCCGCATGGCACATTGGCAGGAATATCGCAGAGCTCCTTCTTAGGGTTGTCGTCCCTGAAGACGAGGCCATCCTTGCAGAGCTTCTCTTCCGCTTTGCCGTCGAGACATACGTAGTAGAGGTCGCATTGCTCCGGGTCCGGGAAGAAGCCCTTCAGTTCCGGGCACCGAAACTGTGCCCTGCTCAAGGTCACCGCACTGACCAACAAAAGGACGAACACACGATGGAACATGGTCCCCGTATCTTTTTTTGTAACCCTTAAAACTCGAAACCACAGTCGGCGAGAGAGTGAGAGGGAGAGAGCACGAGATGCTTCTTTTTTCTTGTCCCCTGTTGCCCTTTCTCCTCTTCGTCCTCTTCGTCCTTCGCGGTTCCTCTGTTCCTTTCGTTCTTCCTCGATGATCCTCCGAGTTTAGGCTCGTTCTCCGGCCGGTTCCTCGACAGCACGCAGGAACGTGGGTATAACGTGAGTGCAGGCCTGAAACTGGTCCTGATTCGTTCTGTCGGCACACCACCACTGCATCCTTCCTTGCATTTCACAACACCCCACCCCCCTTTCGCCGAAACTCCTTTCTCGCTTGCTCTCCTAGCGTTTTATTCGTGTCGACGCACACACACACACACACGCTCGCGCACAGTATACTCGAGAGACTCGACCCAACTTTCCGTCCACGCGTGTTACGCGCCTGACTCCTTATTTTTCTTCGCCGTCTATCTCTCTTTCTCACTCTCTATCTACCTTTCTCTTTGTCTCGCTCTCTTTGTGGATAATATCGATACCGATATTCCTGCACGTTTCCGGGTCTCGGCGAACCCACCCTCGCCCTCTCCGCGAACGAACTCGACCACTCTTATCGTTCCGAGGCGTTTCCGGCTGAAATTCGTTTCTTTGTTCAACAAGGGAAACTGGACTTTATCAGCCGGTATAAATATTTACCGGGAGCGCCACTTTCTGCAATAAAAAAACCGTCTTGATGGAAAAATACTGATGGAAAGAGTTATTCGCATTTTTGGGAAGTCATTTCATAATTATGATTAGAGTTATTAGAACTTTTTTATCCGCCGATAATTCACTAGAAAGGAAAGGGAAGAATAACTATTTACTAATTTGTTGCAAGAATGCAGTATACTTATATGTTTTGGACTGTGGAGTTATTTTAACCCCTTGTATAATTCTTAAATAGTAAACGTAAAAAAGAATTTTTCAAAATAACTTACTGAGACAGTAAAAATAGTAGAAGTACTTTCTGCAATAAAGAAACCGTCCTGCTGAAAAAATACTGATGGAAAGAGTTATTCGCATTTTTGGGAAGTCATTTCATAATTATAATTAGTTATTAGAACTTTTTTATCCGCCGATAATTTACTAGAAAGGAAAGGGAAGAATAACTATTTACTAATTTGTTACAAAAATATAGTATACTTATGTGTTTTGGACCGTGGAGATTTTTTAACCCCTTGTATAATTCTTCTACACGTGTATTTTGTGTGACAGAAGAATAGTAAACGTGAAAAAGAATTTTTCAAAATAAGTTACTGAGACAGTAGAAATATTAGAAAGAATTTTAAAATGTCAGGATATCAATTTATCAAAGGTTCGCAGTCTGTTTAGCAGAATGGATGGATATTAATTGCAAATGGATATTAAATGCAAGGTTAATTAAGGTTCCCTTGTTTGCCATAAAAGACGGTAAAAGGTGTTTACGTCGGTTTACTCGAGGAATTTACAAAGAATCGCGGTTTCAGTGCAAGGCTTGGCAACATTATTTAATCAATGAAACGGTTGCGTAAATGGATATTATTTAATCAATGAGAACGAGATACAAAAGCGATTGCCTCATCCACGAACGGAGGACGACTCGACGCCGGATTCGTTGATCGTTGAGAAGTGGATCGGAATACATTATTTAGATCAATCGGGATCGGCGTCTACGATTTCACGCGCGTTTGTGAAATTATATTTGCGCAACGCTTGCGAAAGTGTCCGTGAACGTTAATATCGTTACTTCTGTGCACACGTTCTCTTCCGGGTGCTTTGAATACACGTATCGCTTTCGATCGGGCAACATTTACTCTTCATTTAATATCGGAGAATTTTCTGGTCTCCGAATCGACATTTGTGCCCATAATTATGAAAGTGGTCTAAGTCAAAATTAAAAAAAAAATGAATTTATCACTTATTTCACACGACATGATTTTAAACTAAATTTATTCAATGTAATTTTTTTTTTATGACAGACCACTTTCATAATTATGGGCACATTTATCGTCGTTGCTAATCACAGTGTTGACTGGTGTTAATTCCTCGTTTCGTCACTTGACATTCTCGGATAAATTTAGAATTTTATTCGTAGTTAAAAATAAGGAGTTCAGATTAAAATAATTAGTTGAAAATTAGTTCATAATCGGATAATTTATTTTCTATATTTTGCTAAGCAGGGTAGAACATGTTCTACTTTGTTGGGAACGCCGTATCTTTTGCGGATTAATTAATAGGCTGAGAGAGGATTAGGGCGCCAGGGTGCGCAGACTTTCGACAACGGTTTGACTTTCGACGATTTGAATAAAAATGCAATTTCACTTTCTTCTTTCATCAAACGATCGTTTTTTAAACGACGCCCGTGACGAATCCACGGGAAAGCAGAACAATTCGGAATCACGTTTGATCGAACATAGCGTGCGTATGCAAATCAAAGAGAAAAGAAGACACGCGACACATCATGTGCACGATCGTGCGAATTTTAATGAATTTTTACTGAAATTTCAAAGCTTGCTTCATTTTCTTCTTTATCTATCAGAAATCGGTCCTTACAACTGTCTTGGTCAAATTCAAGATCCTATATTCTAGAAACTGAAAAGTATGTTAAGTTTTGCTGGATAGCGCGACAAAAGACAATGTAATAGGATGTAGCTGAACGAAACGCCATATCATGGGATAAAGACGAATACCAAAGGTGAACATTCTGAATTCCTTTTACGTTGGGGTGCATTATGTATTGTTAAAGGTCGTAGAACTCTGCCTTCAGTGTACACGAACACTGCAGAGGTAATTTCCTTTTAAATCTTTATGTCGAAAGAAATTAATAAATAATTCTACAATTTACAATTTCTACATGAAACAGAAAAATCGGTACTAATTAGAACCAATTTTCTGTATTTTAGTTTATGCTAGATTATGCGACGTGTCACCGAGCGCCGATATGTACACGTGCGCTCGGCGGGTGAAATGATGTGGGATCTGATCCAGGCTAAAAGTTGATGTGGGATCCGATCCAGGCTAAACGTTGATGTGGGATCCGATCCAGACTAAAAGATGATGTGGGGTCTGATCCAGGCTAAAAGATGATGTGGGATCTGATCCAGGCTAAAAATTAGAATAGGGATTTCTAATAGAACAAGTTAACAAAAGAGATGACATGAAATTTCGTGCACCTCCTTCGATATCATATTCTCCTAATACAAAGTTCGATTTTCGGCATTTTGGAAAATTTCCGCAATTCTCGGATTGCTTTCTCGTGGATCTAGTTCCAACATTTATCGTTTGTCAGCGCAGAAAGCGTAAAACACGGATTGTGTTGGGTGAGACATGAAACCCCATATGGTAATTTATCTACTTCTATACTTCGTCTGTTGTCGGGCCGACCTGGTGGCTAGCCCACACGAACCTAACCCCGTCAAATCTTTATGCAGGTCCGCTTATTGGACGATGTCCGAGCAAACACCAATATGGCGGCGCCCTTACCTATCAAAAACGATTTAAACCGGCCAATTTTAAACACGCATAGCTTTTGAACCAGTGAATTCCTTACATTAAAACTTGAATTTTTGGCATTTTCTCATCAAAATCTACAAGATCACACACAAAAAAGTTGAAATTTTTGGGTCCCATAAGTGAAGTGCACCCCAATAGTGTACTACTGTAATAGTAGGACAAGTATAGAACTGCTACCCTTTATCAATATTCTTTAGTACAAATTTTGGAAGAAAATTAATTAATGCTTCGTTCAACTACCTATCCCATAAATTCTTGGAAAAATCTTTCAAGAATTTCTTCAAAACTGTAGGTATGTACTCCTAATTTCATTTCAAATATTGAACTTCTTATAAAGAAACGACATAGACGCCAGCCTGTTACACAACTTCGAAGTTATACATTTTCTGGTAAAAATTTGACGTTTCTTCCAGGAAAGGCTTTATTAGGAATGCGCCAAAAAATGGCTAATGTTGATTTAAAAAATAATGATGAAATATTTCATGGAAAAACAAATTTAAAAATGCTTCACCGATAACCTATGGCGTCATGTTTACACATAAAACTTTTCATATATGCACTCAACTACAAAAATGCAATTTATTTTTTGTTTGTATAAGAGTAAAGAATAGTCTACATAAACACAAACTTGAAAATTTTCCGAGAAACAGATTCTTTATCGCTAAATTACATTGCTTTTATGTAACAGACGATGCCCATCGATGACCATTCATTTTCAAAGAAATTCTCCTGTTAACTGTTTCTTTACGAAAAGCTAAAATATTACAGTGACGAATGGGTTTTACGCGCGTATGTACTGACACTTTTGTTGATTCAACAAGTATACACTGGGGTATGGTTATTTAACTAATGCGTGTTTCCGTCATCGAGAGACATTTATGTTTTGAAGAACAAAAAAATAATGTCTTTTGAACAGTAAATATTAAATTTCACAAGTCTTCGACATTCCATTCTATATACGTACGAACTATCTCACTTCACGAAATCAACAGGAAAGAAATAATTTTCAGAAATGCGCATCAACCGGACCTCAAAAGAAATATATATGGTAATAAATAAATTTGAATTTTAAATATCTTCTCAAGCTCTGTAAATTTGATGCAGGATATATCAAAATAAATACTGAAATTCGTAGTTAAAAATACGAAAATTGAGATCTCTTCATATTGAGAGATTCCAATGGCCATTTGTTTACACTGTTGTAATCGAGTAATGAGAGGTCTGGATGCACTAATACTAATTAAATTGATATTGTAGTATGTGTATTAATGGTAACAAGAAAAAGGACTGTTACTTACTTGTCCCCTTTCCCCCGAGCGAGGTAGGGAGTTGCCGGGGCCCAGTGTGTCGCGAGCTGGGGTTCGTGGGGCCCAGCCGAGCGGCCCTCCGGGAAGGGGGCCACCGGGTGGGTGACCCGTGCGGTGCCCTACTAAATTAGGCATTCGGAGAGGGGAAGCTTTACTTCCCCTGGGGTGTCATTGTTGGAGAGGGGGCCAGCGAGTTGTCTTCGATACGAATTCCTCTCTGTCTCCCGTTAGCTCAGGGAGGTCACTGTGGTGGGTATACCCTTTCGGGGGGGGAGTTCCACTTATCCCCTTCTCTCCCCCCAGGGCGGGGAATCCGTAATGTAATTACCACCACGTAAAAAAAAAGTTCGCTATAGTGGCAGGTACAGAGAGGAGCGTCAGCAGAATTTTTATTTCGACAACACGACTTCAATACAAGAATGTACAAGTTGGATTTTTCGACATAACGGCTGAAATTTTTCCAATTTCTGTTATAATAATTGATCCTAACTGAAACTCAAAATGAAAGCAACAAACTTAGGAAATATTTTGCGAATACGTAAAAAACTAAGGCCGAGCGGCGGTAACGTGTATAAGGACAAAGTTTTTCAGAATGTTGAACTTAACATATTTCAAAGTCATCCAAATCGGAGGGAAATCACTAATCTGCATAGTTACCGTTACATTTTATGAACTGTCACAGGGAAACACAAAAAGTCACAGATAAAATATATTAACTTGAATGACATTATCTGTTAAGTTCAACTTTTAAATTGGCAAAGAAACCTGCTATAAATGTTTGCAAAATGAAAAAACAAATACCGTGAAGCTAACTTCTGCAATAAAAATCACTTTGATTACTTTACACCGTCTTCTGTTTTCATTAACCAAGAGAAACTGTTCAATCATTATTTCCTCGTGGAGTGAAGATATAGACAGTTCTAATAGTTAAGGTTTTTTTTACAGTGAACCGTGTCTCGTGGAAAGTTACCGTAACTTTTCGCTAACATGACTTTTGCAGATACCAGTTCGAGAAAGCCTTAGATCTCGACTCAAATTAGATTCCTCTATCTCTCGCTTGTATGCGTGTTTCATACAACTAAGACGCAATATACGTACACAAGAAAAGAGACGTCAGACAGAGTCGTTGTCATGGTCAGCACTTTTTCCTACCCAAGAAACACCTGTCATTCTTCGGACACGTGGTATTTTACGTTCGGAAAAACCGACATTTTGTTCGATAAGCGAAACAGCGAGCGAGGAGCAATTCACGCATGCACTGCTTTCGATGTACCGTTAGGCTCGTCTCGCAAAGTATTACTGCAGAAACCGCGACCCCTGCCAAACATGTTCGGCAATCTCTCAAGCAACCTTTTAAAATCATTTTTGTAAGTAGGTCGTGGAATTTCACATCAGATTCCGCATAAGAAAGATTCGGCCATTGATCGGCACGATCGATTAATTTTGAACTTCGAATTTTATGTTTCATAAAGTACACTCCGGGACAGAAAGATAGCACACATGCATTAGAATTTAGATAATTCTAATTTATTTTCACATTGCAAAATTTGTTTCTACATACTATTTCAAGATATGTTTAATAATGTATACGCATAAGTGAAATGAAATTGCATTTACCAACCTGTTCAGTTTTATTTGACAGAAGTAATAATTCTGCGAGTCGTCCAACCTCCTAGCGGTTCTCTAACAACTAACAAATTGAAACCATACTCCTGAATTTTGCTTGTGTCCAGTACAGGGTGTCCTACAAACAATGTACTTCCTTGAAAGCAGAGGTTCCTGGGGTCATTTGAAGTAACTTTTTCCTTTTCGAAAATCCTCTCCGCGGCTTCGTTAAGGAGTTATTCGCGAAAAGCGCGGACCAACCACAGCGCGACTATAGCGAACGGACCCCGGCTCGGCCAATGCCAACGCTCAGTGTGCCCCGTCGCCGGGCCGGAGTCCCTCCGATGTAGCCGCGCTCTGATTGGCCCGTGTTTTTTCCGAATAACTCCTAAACGAAGCGGCGGAGAAGATTTTCGCAAAGGAAAAAGTTGCTCGAAATGACTTCAGGAACCTCTCCTTTCAAGGAAGCAGAATATTTTTGGGAAACGAAAAATTGAATGTTGTAGCTACAGATTTACGAGGTCATAACAAAATGATCGACATAAAGGAGAAAGTGATCGACTCTCGTGGATCGTTGGCGTGACAGTTGAAGGGTTCGCGATTGAAACACGGTTGAAATGTAGGTTGTCATGTCCTACCTAATGGAGTTTTCACTTGATATCGGTGGTCAGAGTTAGTCGGCAGAGTCGAACGATCGGAGTCATTCATTTTGCGAAAGAGAAGCCAGCGGGAGACGAGAGGAGACGAGACGAGACGAGACGAGACGAGGCGGGGCGAGGCGAGGCGAGGTTCGATGCGAGCATACGGACGTTTCTGAGGACGTACGTTTACCTGTGTGTCCCTACCACTTTCTTTGGCCGGTTGGTGGGCACCGCGTTCTCGTTACCGTGGTCCACGCTGCACTACCGTTCTACTGTCTCCTCATTCACTTCGTGATTCGACAAGACCGAAGAACACGCGCGGATCTGGACTCACCTTCGAGCTCGGTCACTTGAGCTTCCGAGAATGAGCAGACTTCCGTTCGGGAGTAACCCGTTATCCATGGTGCGCGAATATCGATAGAGGCAGCATCGAATTTTCAATTCACTGAAACAGCACTGAACAGTGATTTTGCTTTTCATTCTAATTCTCATTCGATCGTCTGATCAATCGTCGGCAGGGGCGAGTCCTTGAGTAAATCTCTTCAAGTCCTCTAGAGGAACAGCAGGCGCAGAACGTTGTCGAATTGTATGAACGATTCTAAAGAAATCTGAAAATCAGTCTTCCTCGTCGCAAAAGTTATCGCTGTCGAGTGTCAGCAACAATCACACGTTGAATGTCCGTTCGTCATTAATATTCACGACTTAGGAGGGTGGCAAATTTGTTTGTTTTTTTTTGTGCTGATTATTATTGAAAAAACCGCGCGGTAGACGGTGTGATCCTTTATGGGACGTGTACCAGTGATTAACCGGCTATCATGCGCCGCGGCTAACAGTACCGCCGAGACCGTATCCCATTGAAACGTGAAAACTACGGAAAGTTGCTGAAGAGGAAATACGCATACATCAGGGATATCGTGGCCGAGGGAAATGGCGACCACATTCTAATTGCGTACGACCGACAAAATGTGCGTGTAGCACCTTGCCGATAGAGAAACTTGTCTCGCGTGGTTTTCTTCCTTCCATTCGCTCGCCTCCGCCAAACTGTTGTGTGTTACATAAAGACGGATTTTACTGGTCAGTTAATGAACCCGGCTGTGCGCGCATATAGGCTACGTCTGTCAGCGACCTTACGTAAGTAAATATGAATAATTTCTTATTTGAAAGCGGCGAGGAATCCGGCCATTGTGCCTAGTTAGAGCTGGAGCAAAGAATACGAGATCATGCGTGTACAACCGTCCGTAAATGACGCTCGCATCATTTTGTTCTTATTGCTTCGACGTACGTTCGTACGTATCGGCCGCGGTGTCATTACTGCGGCAACGTTATTTACCCGAAGAGACTCAATCTTCATACTGAGCACGCTATCCGTACACGACCTGTCCCATTGCTGCTACATTACCCATCATTCTCCATTACCAATCTTGAAAATTTAAACAACAAGAAATTACCCCCTCGAGTTATTCCGCACAATCGAAGCACCTACTACGTTTCTACACTTTGCGACTGATAGTCTTATTCTTGAGATTAATAGAGACGTTGGAAACGCATTTTTATTCCCATCTCCAGCACGCATTGATTTGTAAAGCATTTTTCAAGCAGAAAACATTTTTAAAGCAGACTTCCGACTTCCAAAGACCAACTCCTTCCTTTGTTCATATTTATTTTTTCTTCTTTAAACACTTCCTGTTTTGTGAAACGAGCCATTCCTTCCGAATTACTTCCACTTCCTCAAAGGTCAGTCGGAAGAAACAAATAAATACTGAAATGCAGAGGTCAATATTTAGGTATCAGTTGTCGTATTAAAAAATAGACGTGACAATCTACAAAATAGGAAGCGTTTGTTATTTTTTTTTTTATTTTTCGAAATAATTTTCCTGGAACGATATTTGAACTCGTTTTAACGAGAACAGTGATTCAAAGGGAATATCGAAGTAATTTTACAATCCCTAAGTGGTTTCAATAAAAATTTTCTAATACCTGTATTTCTTTATACGATGGGATCGGGACACAAGAGACCTTGTTAAAAAATTTTGAAAGTTGTTATTAGCGGCACCGCTTAACGGTTTCCACAGTCAGTAAAGGGGGAACGTTAGTGTCAAACTTTCGGTGATCCTGTGAAAGTAGGTGATCACCATGTGTCAGGTCAAACTGATATGAATCGACTCTGATCATGCTACCCTGGCAGCGTGAGGTCAATTAAAATTTTTCACACTTGACCACGGAAAATTTGTCATTTTTGCAACAATAAATTATTTCAAATACTTTACTGTTTTTCTTCGACAAATAACATGAAAAAGTATTTTTATTTTGTGCTTAATACGAATCAAGTGTCTTCAAATGTTTTTCATTGCGGACACTCAACTCGAATAAAATGACAAATAATTTTACATAAAATTTGGACTTGATTGAATGAATGAATTGTGTAATGATAACCATTTGTGTATGTGTGAGATACTATATCGAGACATCTGTATTTCAGACGCAGTTGATAAGATATAATTAAAAAGTGCTTGAGATTTTATTTGAAAAGATAATGATCAAATGAACAATAAAATGAAAATTTATTTCCAGTAACGAGATAATTCAAAGGAAACTTGTTTGAAAATTATTTCAAATATTGTAGCATGTTCCCCAATAAAATAATATATTATCTTAATTACTCTTTAAATAATTAATTTAGATAATGTCAAATCTGATGCGTTCTAATGCGTATTTTATGGGGTGATAGAGTAGAAAATATTTTATTTTGAAATAATAACACACCACGATGTTCCCATGATTATTTCGATTATTCTGATAATAAGACAAACACACTCAAATGGTCTAGGTCACAATTGTTGACCTAGACCTATGTATCTCGCTGTCAGCTATCCGAGTGAGCGACGTGCGTTTTGCAATGTCTTAGGTTTTCACGAACGGTCCATCTGCAACTGTAATAAATGAATACGATTGTTATGTTGAAGTTTTTCTCTGAATAATAATAGAAAATCAACAAATGACAAATATCGTGTATCTCATTCTACAGTAGGAATTATAGTTTCGAAGAAATTATAACTGAATCATCCTTGAGCAACTTGAAGTTGTTTTAACAAGATAGACTATTATAAGACAGATTAAATTTTTTTAAATAACAGAGAAATGGTAGTTTAATCCTGAAACGAATATGTATATAATTATTTTCTTCGCTCATAAAGAAAAGTGTTCTGCGAAAGTATAAATGTTCTCCTCGGAATTGATCTACTTTCATCAAATTCGTTCCGCTCTTTTAGAATT
This sequence comes from Seladonia tumulorum, assembly GCA_913789895.3. Classification (NCBI taxonomy): domain Eukaryota; kingdom Metazoa; phylum Arthropoda; class Insecta; order Hymenoptera; family Halictidae; genus Seladonia; species Seladonia tumulorum. The sequence goes on along the minus strand of OU565277.1, from coordinate 6,355,305 downwards.
CGGCTCTGAATAATGAGCGTTAGGTGTAGATTGAATTATTGTGCTACTGCACACACAGGGGAGACAACCTTTCACCTTACCGAATACCGTATAGTTCAAGTAAAATTTCCTTACGCTTACCTGTTGCGTACATACTTTTCTACTATGCTGTGAAATTCCTGCTCAATTGTATTTGCACAATGAGTGAACGCTTTAATTCGGATAAGTGCGCTCCCTAAATTGTTCAATCATTCATGTAAGTCTCGAATTGAGGGAGTAATAGAGCTATTAACTTCGAGTGTGCCAATATTGTTTTGATACACTATGTATACCTAAAATAATGCAAAATAAAGTAAACCTTAACGATTTCTTTTTTAAACAACCTTTTCAATAAAATATCATTGTTATATACGTTCAAGTATGTAATTTATAAATTCTGTAGACCTTACTGAAAAGTTAAGGGCACTAAAAGTGTAGATGCAATTTTTCCAAATATTTAATAATAATTTTTCAAATTGCCTCTCGCACGAAACATAAGAAATATCAACTTTTCACTTTGTAGCATTTCCATAGAGATATGATATTATTTATTAGGAAATGAGTTATGGCGTTAAAAGATTCTGCGAACTATACTTTGAGAAACATAATAATTCACTCGTTTTATCGATTCTTGGATCGTGTCTTGAATTTCTCGTTTTAGTTACTTTTTGCAATTGATTAGAGATTGTATCGAATCCATTATAATGATATAATATTTATAACAATTTCTACCGTTTCACTTGTAACAGTACCCGGTGGCGGTAGCGAAACATGATAGTGTTTTGCTCGGATTTTATAAGAAACTATCGAAGCACGCTTTCCTCCTTATTGTTTCACCTGGGCACATTTTGCGCCACTATTATTACACGGTACGTTGAGTCGGACTACTGGAACTATCCTCTGATATTTAGGGCAAGTTCAACTGTTCCCCAGTGTTGTTTAGTCACTGTCAATCACTTTAATATCAAAATAAGTAGTCGATACTTCAGTTTCGAAATGATAAAAATGTTTTCAATATCACAGTTTCTCTCTTACTATTTAGAGTCAGCAATAGCAACGTGTGCTTGGTTGTATATCAATTTACAACACAATTTTGTTCTGAAAAAAAGGAACAGTTTTCATTCATTCTAATAACAATCGCTAATAAATGTTTAAATTTGATTTCCTTTTTCTGCGTTAAATTGGTCAAGACGAGATCGATTAGAAAACAACGATGGCGATAGAGTTATATGAAGCGTTTCAACTCACAATTTTTTTAAGTTGCACTTTCTCTTTATAATTTCACCTTAGTCTTCTACGTGTCAAGCAATTTAGAGCAATTACAACTTTTTAATTGTTTTCCTTTTCGATCGCGTACACTAAAAAGTTGGTAATATACAGAGACATTGAGTTAGCCAATTATCATGTAGGAGGCTACTAACTGGTTCAGTGATAAATAATAAATGTCATCTCAGAGCTTGCCACGAAAATTTTAGTAACAGTGACATTACATAAACGGAGATGGATAATTTTAGAGGTAAAGAAATACATATCCACTCTGACGAAAAAGAAACTAAACTTTCTCTTTATTTTCAAGTATTTCAGCAACGTCCAACATTTTTAGACCTTTCATACTTTGGGTCGAAGTGGTTTCTGACATGTTCAAGTACGTTTTTATGTAATCTTGAACACAGAAATGAGTAAGTGATTACTTAGCAGGCGTTTCACAGCCGATCGTGTTCCTTTTACAATTCTAGAATCAACGACCACTGAAACTTGTACGCGTCACGAAAAATGCGTTTATTGTAATTCCGTACCGGTTTCAAAATTTTTCGTCGAAGCATGTTCACATGATTAATCGTAAAAAATGAAATCAGACTGAGACATTTTGCTTCGTCCCGTGCTTCAGCGGTCGAGTATGCAAATGACATGGACTTTGTCTACTTTCACACTCACAGAATTTTCAATGAACCAAACGAGTCAACGAACAGACGTGCAATTGCACATAAAAAATTCAATTTGCGACTTAGCAGATATTTATAAATTATTATACACGCGGTTCTATTGAAACGAGATATCAGAGGCAAGAAAATTGTAGACTTTGCATTTTGCGTTCTATTTGTTTAGGCTTTTGTGGAATAAAAATGGTGAATACTCCGAAAATAACTGTAGTTGGAAATGGCCAGCTTGGCGGCGTAGATCTAGCAGCAACGGCGGTATTGAGAGATCTTATGAAACGCTTCTGCTTTCTAGAAAAAGACTATTTTGATTGCTATTGCAAAGACGCGCGAACGCAGGATCAGCCAAATGAATTACTCACTGATGAAAGAGATCATTGATTATTCTGGAATTTCGCAACGTAAGACACAGAAATCGAGTGAAGTAACGGAAATTATGTGACAGTCGAGCAGGTTGATAGATCTCTCCGTTGAAATGAACCTGCTCGAACTATTTCTATTGTCGTTTATAATAGAATCGAAATTTAATAAGCGTTTAAAGCGTCTCGCGTCTCATTAAATATGACAATGTCAAAATCTCACAGTACACATGACAATATCAAATAGCTCGAAAAAGTATTAAAACCTTTCCAACAATCCAATGTATTGCAACAAATCTAAGTAAGTCTTATGAATTTTAGTGAAACCACCAGCATAAAAACAATTTTTCTTTCGATCATATAACAGTACGTGAAAGTATGTATTAAATAAGTGATCACATTGAAAATGCAATGATAAAATTTATATCCTGGAAATGAAAAAATATCAAATATGGTATTATTGCTTTTATATAATTCGAATGATTTCGTGGAATTTGAGCATTACAGCTTACTAATGATATATTGATAGCTCATAATCCAGCCTCGCGGAGCTGAATTTTTTTGCAAGCACGCAAGTGTTTTCCACGCGGAAAAAAAGCAACGTCCTTCGTCTGTAAATCTATCTTTCATTACTGATTACTCTAACTTGTCAGTCGTAATTACATTGAAATATCACACGGTAATGAAGGTTTTATGAAGAGTATAGATCCCCGACGTTCCTTGTTTTAGTTCTGCAGGATCCGATCCATTTAAGATCAAATCCCTAGGTCCTCCTTTAGTCCTCCTAAATCTCGAGATCTTTGTGAGTTGCTGTATATTTACAGAAATATTATTATCATTACCGTCGGTATACATTTGCAGAAATATTATTATTATTACCGTCGGTATACATTTACAGAAATATTATGCTTATTACCGTCGAAATATTATTATTATTAGCGTCGGTATACATTTGCAGAAATATTATTAGCGTTCCAAAATATTGCGTACACGGGATTGATATTTAGAGAATTTACCGATATTGCGGTTTGGCAACGAAACCGCAGGTAAAATACTTCCGTATTACTCCCATCCACAATGCATGAAATTCCTATCTCTCGAACCTGAGTTACTTCTCTGTAGTAGCATCGAAGTCGAGTAACATGTTTTTATAAAATAACATTAAACTTTGATGTTATTAACATAAAACTTTCATTCTCGCGTGCACATATATAATATCAGTACTAATTGTAAATGTAAAGTCCATTCATTTCCAGTCTAATTGTACAAGAAACTAAAAAATACTTACCACGAATTTATCAAAAGAGTTTCATTTCGTATAATATCTGAATAATAAAGGAAAAAGTTGGTTTTGATAAATTGATTTCGAAATGAATGTTACTTTGCAGGAAGCGTGGAGAAGTTGATATTTCTTATGAATGTTCCTTGAATTCTTAATTTGATAGTTTACCTAATTTCAATTGACAATGAAGCAAAAAACAAAAATCGAATAAATTAGAGATTCATGAAGCATTAGTTATTCATGAACAGAAAAATGTGGTTCACACGTCATTATTTTTAACAAAACTAGTTTACAAAAGTAACGTTCCTTATCTGTGTTATCAAATGAATACCCCGATCTTATCATTACTTTTTTTTTTAGAAGTTTTATGTTTCAGCTGTGTAGTTTTATGCAAATTCAACCATTTTTTCCCCCCAAAAATATACATGTAAATATAACAAATGTAAACATTTGACATATATTAATATTAAAGTGTTAAAAAGACTTTAATGTAAAAGACATTAATATTAAAAAGACACTTGACTTGTTTCCACCGATTCATATGTAACGTATGTAAAAGATTTATGCCACCTATTGCGAGATGCTTTGTACGGCTACTAGAAAACAATCAGTTATGGTTTCGAGATATTGAAAGTACCGTATATCGGGATTCATGTAATTTCGTGAGAAGCGATCTATAACGTACTTTTAGAACGTTTCATTTTTATCGTTTGCGATAGGATTCCGAGTCGCATCAAAGACTGTACCGTAATGTGTACATCAGAGCAGATTATTACTGCAACCTGCCGTATAATTTACCGCACGGTAGCACAGATGGATGCTAATACGTGATGCAAATTAGATGTCCGATTGGGCCAATAGTCAAGTGAAGAATGCGTGACGATATACTAGCTAAGTACAAAATTTGAGAGCTATTTGCATTGCTAATTTCAAATATCGTCGAAGGATGGAAATATTAAATCTTTCATTCCATGACCGCCTTTAAACTAATTAATGATTTAGTCCTAATATTCTGTTCACACATATATAGGTACTTTTTACACGCGTCAAATTTTATAATTCGTCTTATAGTACTTACGTCAAACAAGAAACTGTAATTTTTTCACTTCCCACGGATAAATTTCAAAAAAGTCTACTGGACTTTTAATAACACTCATGCAGTTATTTTTTACCCACAGAAAAAAATATTCTATAGACTCGCTAAAACTATCCGTGCAATTCCTAAACTAAAATAATAATTCCCACTCTTTTTTATTACGCGTAATTTTCAAATTTTATAGAGAAACTTAAAATTGCGATATAATGAATACAGGTGTAGGAAGTACAGGTAATAAGGAACATTGTAATAAAGAAGCAACGAACTCTAAAGGTAATTATGTATATTAGTTTGCCAGGGGCAATAGACGCTAACAGCTGAGCATCAGGCTAGCATTCGTTATTGAAAGAGAAATGTGCGTACATACATTTACCCACTAACAACAAAACCTAATTTCAAAATTTTTTCAAAAGTAAAGGAATTTATTTATCTTTTTTAATAAAATAATTGTACTTCAGTTTAAACAAATGTAAATGCTTTGAAGTTATAGCAAAAAAAAAAAATAAACTGAAAACATTTTATTCATTTTAATACCATAATCAACAAGTTTTAATTATAAATCTTGTCTCCATATTGCGTCCCTAAGAAATTAAAAACTTCACGAAGGAATCACCTAATGTGATCATTTCAATTACTTGTGTTACTAGCGGAGCGATCAATATTTTTTTTTCTTTATAAGTTTTTGAGGTCGCTTTCAATTTTTTTTATGCATCACGCTATAATTTTCGTGCCCGTCAATTAGTAGGCAACGAATTCAGCGAGTTCGAATACAAGCATTCTTTTTATCTAATGGAAGGTTACAGCAATAAAAACCTTCAGGCGAAAAGTAGTCCAAGTGAGATTGAAATTTAAGATTGTGAATATGGCATGTCATTAGGTTTGTACAAGGTTTCAACATTTGCACATGTTTTTCTCACACCTTGCAATTTTTTATTCGAGAAAGGTGTTTTTCAGCAAAACTCTTTAACTAATTTTCAGCAGAATAAGATACAAAAATAAAAAGGATTTCCATTAGCAGTTCACCCCTGTTATACAATAACTATTCCATTTCATTAATTCTCATACACAGTTTAACAATAATTTCAACAGATATATTTAATCTATTTTCGCTTCACATTTGAATTCAAACAGTTATGCTTTGTTCATAAACTTATATTTACATTTTAAATAGATTTGACAGCATAAATCAGTTAATAAATATTCTGTTTTTATTTTCTCATAGTTAAACCTTCAATTAATATGTAAACTTAAGGTCCAAGTGGATTAAAAATGTGTGAACATTAACGAAATCGATAGGCCGAATATTTTACTAACGTGTTCTGATTGTGAAAGAGCCACATTTGTTTGTGATATACGAAAGCATCGTTTACCTTGACGCTCCGCTGGCATTTTCGATTCGTATTCATTTGATGATTGAATTTTCTACTTGATCACTTCGGATTACTATACAGATTTGATCTTGTCAGTTACGTCCAGTAAACGGGTCCGTTCCACTTAACGGACAATGATTTCCTCGATAATGTTTACGTCGACACTACTTCACCGTTCTATGTTTTCACCGACATTCTGTTTTCATTGACATTCTGATGTCACCGACATTAGTTTTCATGGACACTATGTTTTCATTGACACTCTGTTTTCATTGACATTCTGATGTCACCGACATCAGTCTTCATCGCCACTTTGTTGTAACAAACGTGTTTCATTCGTGAACGACTCGTAGACATTCTGTTTAATTTTGCAAACTGCGCTATTCTTTTTCTTGGAGTGAGTCAAAATCAAAATGTCGGTGAGGACTGATGACGGTGAAATCAGAATGTCCGCAAAAAGTAATGTCGGTGACATGGAAATGAAAACCGATGTCGAAATTAACCCTTAGCACTCGAATGGTGACTGCAAGGCACCGCTAAAAATTGTTGTATCATTATTCAAAATATTTTTTAAATTATTAAATTTGTTTGTATTTAATAAATTACTAAACAATTTCAGTATTGTAGGAGTAAATTGCACCATTTTCGTATGTATAACATGAAAAATACATATATATACAGGGTGTTTGGTGGTACAAGCGAAAAGGGGGTGATTCTACATGAAAGAATAAGTCGAAAATATAGAATATAATTTTTTCATTCAAAGTTTCGTTATCGAGAACATCGAGTTTGAAATGCAGCGAATACGCATGCTATTCGATAGGAATTGCCTGACGCGTCTGATCATGACCAACCAAATCTACTTCCTGCATATACTAAAGCACACAAACCTGATAGATCTTCAAAGTCGATTTTCTCGAAAACAAAGCCTCAAACGAAAAATGTTTATTCTATATTTTCGACTTATTCTTTCATGTAGAATCACCCCCTTTTCGCTTGTACCACCAGTTACCAAACACCCTGTACATAGAAGGGAAATATTGTAGGTTGAAAGAAATGTTTTGTTTTGGGGTTAAAATAGCATCGAGTGCAAAGGGTTAAGAAGTAGTGTCAATGGAAACATTGTCGAGGAAACCGTTAAGCGGAACGGACCCCGCTAAACTGAAGCGCCATACTAATTAGAAGAAGTTTTACAAGTTTAGTGAAATTACCGCACGAAACAGGTCATCCGCTTGTGAACATAACCCCACATGATTTCACTTCTTTTGGAAACGCCGAAAGATTGTGAAAGCACAATGTGGTTTAAGTTCTCGGTGCAGTAATAGCAAGAAATGTGCGTCATACTTGTTTCTATCCCTCCCCCCCCCCCCTGACGCAAATGGAAAGTCTAGAATCACAGTTCCTCCTTTGTAAATGCGCGGCCTGTGAACTCTATATATCGGCCAGTCCATTCGTCCTTGCGGTTATTATGTTTCCGTAAACTCGCGTACTACCGGGGACAAAACAATGCGACTCTACTCGCGGGGATGTTAGCACGAATGTATTCATTCCTTATCTGTGAATTAAATGAACAATGAAAAATGATTTGTTGTCTCCCGACAGCTGAGAATACAAACAGAACACAAACTATTATTTTTGTTTCTGTTCTTTTTATTCCCGCTACTTAGAATACAACGTTAAACACATCGAAGGTAATATGTAGTGCGTTCGAGTCAGCGAATATAAACGAAAACGATTGCACAAAATGACGGTTCTTGCCAAATTTCAGAAATCGTTTACGCTCCAAATACCGAAAAAATGACAGGAGCCAAACGCGTCCATGCGTTACCACTTTCTCTTGAACCTTCGATACGATCAAAGTGAAATAGTATCGGTATCATTTTATAGCGAACCATTGTGTATGTCGTGACTTATGCCTGTCCGATTGTAAAAATCGACATACGACTCCTGTGTGTCCTTTCGCAACATTACAATTATTACAGTCGTTACAACAAATTAACACATTGCAAAATAATTGCTTCTTAGTAAAGAACCAAATTTTTCGGGAATATGTGAAATTTCAACATTTGCACTCGCATATGCGTTAAGTCGTGTTCAATTATACTTTTCGGTTACTCTTGCACTATAATAGAATCTACGGAGAATTCTCGATATATGTCAACAACACGGGTCTTGCCAGCGTCTTGTATCGTGCAGGAAACATACCCGAGCAGTGTTATGTTTCCGCGACGTTTATCATCCAAGCCTTGGCGACATATATAGAGAAATCATCAGAAATTTAGCCGTGTGATGTGTTTTCAATTACGAAGGAAATGTTCGGGAAAAAGGCGGGAAGCCCAACGTAAACAGCGCCGCTTTTAACATTAATTAAGGGTATGCCATTAATTGATAGTTTGACGTAAATATGCTATTATTCAGTGTGCGTCATTACTCTTTTAATCGGTATACACGTATATATTTTTTCCTTGTCAATTACAGTATATGTAATTGGAGGAAATAGCCATATAAAAACCTTCTATCGAAAGACGAAAGTTTACGTGAAAAATATAGTTACCAATCAATTTTTCTTTAGCGCAAAAATAAATGATGAAGCTCAGTATGGTTACAGATGTGGTGCTTCTCTGTTTGTGTCTCTGGCACATCAGGAAAAAAGAAAACCACAACAATCAAATGTCAACGTTGATACCGTACGCTGTACGTACGTACGTCATCTTGCGAGATCTCGCTTTAGCATTGTCATTCAAAAAATAGCAGATGGTATTAAACAAAAAAAAAAAATAAATGTGACATCATTCTTAGTATGAAACAGTGCAAAATGTCGGAATTCTTCCGTAGAAAAGTGAACTTGCTGTTCACAGGATCGTGAATGTCACTGAATCTAATAGGAACATAACATCAGTGTTCAGAAAAACTTTGTTATTTTCTAGTTAGTCGGAACCGGGTGTTTTTATAGTGCACAAATCAGCGTTTTTAACTCCGACAGATCAATATAATTAATGCTATACACGTGTCACGCCTGGGAATCGCAAAACAATACGTTGCAGTAAAAAGTCTTCTTTATTTATGTATTGCTTATACTTCTATTTATACGTTTTTATTCTTCTTTATTTATTTATTCGTAAACTTTTACCGAGTTGAAATTTTGGAAACCATTTCTGAGATAATATACGGAATGATCGATTTCATAGCAGTATAAATTAAGTATTTATATATAAACTAATTTATAATTTTTACATTATTTCACTACCGAATGCTAATTAAAAATAATAATGTTCCATACTAATAAGTAAATATCAGCAAGCGAGCTGATATTGATTTTCATCAATTCTACAATACATATATATACCAACAATTAAAATAATAACGTCTGTCATTATGTCAAATGGAGCGACAGATGTTCCTGGTAAAGGTTACCAATTAGGTTTAACTATGGCCGGAAATCATTCTAAATGTTACTTACAAACTTCTTTCGTGACTTATGACTATTTAAAGGGCATGTTACTATTTGACACTGATTTCGTGTGTTCATTACGTAAATGTCAGTTCTACTATTTATCTAATATCAATTAAAATTGCTCCTGTTTTATATAAAGGTAATCGTTGTTTAGCTCATGATATGCTTATGCAAATTCGAAGAATTGCACTTTATGCGGTGCAATCACTATAGGAATGTGTTGTTTATTCTGTGCCAGAGCAGTGTGATATTTACGTTTCTTCTAACCATAACCATCTTCTGTATGACACATTGACATAAATGCCAGTATAGTAACAAACGATGTAGATCGAAACAGTCAATAAACATGTTATCATTGAATTTCAGTTGTAGAGTTATTTTAATGTTGTAACGCAAATGTAAATGAATTTGTACGAATTATAAGAAACTGTGTTGCATGGAAAACAAACAGCACAATTAGTTTGTAAGTGATGGCCGGGATAAAGCAAATAGTTTATTATTTAAATACACGTCCTTTTCTGGTGCCGGACCTGACGAGACTGCTCGTCCTTGTTTCAATGTCATTCGTTTGTCCGATTAATTCAATAACATGAACATATTTGTTAACAACATGAACAATATATACAGTGGCGGATACGTTACAGCTTATCTTACAAGTTTTCTACTTTATCAATTAGAACAATCCTTGGGGTTGCCGCAAAAAATTTATTTACTGCAAGATCCAGTAAATAAATATTCAAAATACAAATTCAAGGATGCATTCATCGTTTAGTGGAATTTTTCAGTTTACAGAGAAAAAGCAAAAGGAAAATAAAAAATGGCAGTGTTTTTCGAGGATACCCTCGAAATGACTTTCCTCAAACAAGATTTGAGACACCATAGGCGCGCTTTGTGTCCATATAAAAGGAATTCGACCCTTCTCCCCATGTAGCAAATGGTATAAATTATTGCACGGTCTGGACACAAACATCGCTGCATTCCACGGAAGAAAGATGAGATATAGTGACATTTTTTGTTCCGTATCTCGCATAAATTTTAGGATACGTCGAGAGTGTCAACAATTCTATATGCAAGAAATTGATATACGTAAAATTGAAATTCGTGCAAAAATATAACGAGATAGTTAACACAAAAATTAATGGAAAACTATTCATGATATTTATATTCAAAAATGTCTAGATATGGTACTAATTAATGGAAAGTTAAAAAAAAAATTTTAATGTATTACCTTCGGTTTACTTAAATTATTAATGAAAAAGAAGTTTGACATCCATTTATCATAACCGATATAAAAAATTTTAATTTTGTTATGTCCTATTCGTCCTGTTCATGACCATGATTGAGTCGTGTTGGTTAGCCTTTCGTTCCCGTCTGTAGATTAGCATATCTCGTTATTTATCTAATAGCAAGAAATGAGTTACTGTGCGTTAGTTGTTTGCCGTCCAATATATGTGTGTGTACATAAATCCGTGCGGTTGTACGGTGCGTTAATTGTTACCGAGGAAGAATAATTTACGAACTCTCCGTTTCCAGTTAGAATTTCTCCTAGCAATAAATGAAAATAGTGAATGTTATAAAGTGATGGAAAGTTGCTAAATAACTAATGGATCCTTTTTTTTTATGCGAAATGTATTCGGATAATGTTATTTTTATTACAATATGTGCTAGAATGAAGAGAATTATTTAATAATTTCTAACAGAAGCATCTTTGTAATTTCAATAATTCGAAAATGGAAATGTGACGTATAATTATTGCTAAGTGGTAACAAATGAACAGGTATTACAGCTTGAAAAATGGTTGCTGTTCATGAATTATGATTATACGTCTATGTTTGTTGATAAGCCGCGATAACAAATAAATTTAAATGCACAAATGCTAATAGCGTACTTGATGACGCTGCCGGAAACAAGTGTGAGCGCATTTAAATTATAACGCGTGACATACTTGTCGTAGTAATAAAATTTTAAATTTAAAAGATCTCCGACTCTGCTAATTACGAAAAGTGTTGAAGATAAAAACTGACGTGCTGTAAATGAATTGTATACGTGTATCCACTTCTCTCCTAGATATACACTTTACTGCTGTTCGAAAACGAAAACAATAGCTAACAAATGGACGTTGTTTATATTTAAATAATGTCTGCATAAATCAATGAGAGAGGCCTGAACTGGTTCTGTAACACCGCAAGGACGTATGCAAAATAGAAAATAAAAGTATTACGTGATGAATTAGAATGTGATACTGTTTCACACGGTCATTTACTTTTACTTCGTTTAAATTTGATTGATCCCCTACAAAATTTTATAAAAAACAATCAATATTTAAATTAATTGGCTCTGCTATATACCATACACATGTAGGTACATTAGAGTGGATCTTATTTTCGACTTTTTTTACGGCACCCCCAAAAAAATTACACCCTCGTAAAATAATAATTTTCTGACACAATTAACTCGATATATTTTTTAACTATATCTGAACTATTTTTTTATATAACAAGTATTATTCCGGTAATTGTCATTGAAAGATTAAAACCGACCACCTTGTATATTAATATCCTGGTATATTCAGTATATCGTGATATTATAATATAATCAAGAAAGTAATTTCTGTGACTTTCTCAGATGCGGAACCATGTCCTAAGTATGTAGGTCGTGGGTAAACACTAAGTACTTGTGCTAATAAGTAGTGAAAGTGTAAGTGCTACCAGTTTTCGTAGTTCGATCTTTTTTGCTTCAAATTCTTCGTGTTATATCGTTTCACTGACCTTTATTCCCGCAACGTCTTTCCAACGAACAAAAAATCGTTTTCACACACATTCATAACGAAAAAGTTATTACGCTGTCTTACGGTTTTACGATTTAAGTTCATTCCTCATATTGTGACGCCACCAGTTGTGGTTGCTTTCAATTAGCATTTTTCTTGTTGAAACTGCCCACAGTAGAAAGTATTTGTCGGATGACTCACAGACGAACCTGATACGAAATCAGGGAGCTGTAGAATGTGGTCGAACCTGCTGCTAAATCAGGGAGCCGTTAGGTATAGTTTTCGCGGACGAGACCCATGCGAAATTGGGGAGCCATTCGGTTGGATAAATCACAGTTTGCTTACTAATAGTTAGCAGGCCTCGTAACTTAGTTTAACATTAATAATTACAGTAATTTTATCGACACAATCACTAGATTAGGATATCGGACAATAGTTAAGGGTTTTATTGAAATATATATATGAAATTCTTAGCATTTCTTTTTTTGATGTTTCAGGAATGACAGCCCATTTTGAAAAACCAGCGCACAGGACTTAAACGTGTACCATGGGACATCTTTCTAACCGGTGACGAAAGAAAATGAGCTATCAGATTTGAGAGAAAACGAGGCGATAATTGGAAAATAAAAATAGAAACTGAGATAAAAGTTTCAATTGCGAGGAAGGAAACTAAAGAAACCTGAAGAATTACTAGTGAGTATTAATTAATTTGATAGAAAAGTAACGTATGCCCGCTGGCGACGTTTCAAGGATCAGCCGTGTGCATTTCCGAAAACGATGTTCGGAGAAGTGACGTGAGATAACACCTTCCTCACGTAACACATCGTAGATTTGATCTATGAGGAGATTTCTACGGTGCGGCGACGACAAACAGAGCTCGAAACGTCCAATGAACTTACGTGTCCTGTTGCGCCAGGAGAACGCAATTTAAAAGAACAATTGTAATATCGTCCCTATGATCTTGAATCGTACGAGTTATCTGAAATCGTTGCAGTGTGAATGGTACCGCAGGGCTTTCGCAAGAACACGCTTACGAGCCAATTAGTCGGTGTACGCGTTTGAAGAAAATTGAAAAACTTGCTTGACGACCGACCACTCAAAAAAGTTCACCATGAAGTTCATAGGGTCGTTGTTTGGGATCAGGTCGCCCAAGACCATGGGCAAACAGTACATGAAAGTGGGGAGGAACGCTCTTTTCGGTGTAAGGACAGATCAACACGATAGCCTCTGCACGGACAAAGTGCCCAAACCTCTGTCGTTTCTGCTCACCAAGAATGGGAAGCTGAAGCACGGTAAGATTTCTCTTGTTAATTAAATTTAATAGTTTTTAGCTCGCGCTAAAAATCTGTTTTCATAAAATGCACTAAATCTCCGGTAAATATTTGTAACTTTCTGGTTTCCAAAGTAATTCCTTATGTATTCACATTCCCAGTATGTATATACATATATACGTATTTATGTGACAAATTTTCGTGATTGACATTAGGTTACAAAGAATTTTACAAACTCAGAAACGTAGCAGTTTATCATGTCTCCTAAGTCGTCGTCTAAACAGTAATACCTATTATATGGATACCAATAAAACAATTGGCATCTTCACTCTCTTGTTGATGGGGAGTATTGATCTAGGTCCTGGATCTAGAGGTTGAAAGGTAACTCACGTATATACATACGTATTTATGTGACAAATTTTCGTGATTGGCATTAGGTTACCAAGAATTTTACAAACTCAGAAACGTAGCAGTTTATTCTGTCTCCTAAGTCGTCGTCTGAATAGTAATACCCATTATATGGATACCAATAAAACAATTGGCATCTTCACTCTCTTCTTGATGGGGAGTATTGATCTAGGTCCTGGACCCAGAGGTTGAAAGGTAACTCACGTATATACATACGTATTTATGTGACAAATTTTCGTGATTGGCATTAGGTTACCAAGAATTTTACAAACTCAGAAACGTAGCAGTTTATTCTGTCTCCTAAGTCGTCGTCTAAACAGTAATACCTATTATATGGATACCAATAAAACAATTGGCATCTTCACACTATTGTTGATGGGGAGTATTGATCTAGGTCCTGGATCTAGAGGTTGAAAGGTAACTCACGTCTTACTTAACGTCACCCTCGACTTCAACACTCCACAACCAGACCCTCCAAGAACAACATCCACACGTGTTAGGCAATATAACGTCGAGCTACTTATCATTCCCAACTTTCACTTACCAGTCTCTTGTAAATATTCGCGCGACAACCGATAGTTGGATGACCCGACGTGGTCACCGGCAGCTGAGGGTAGCACTGAAACTTGTGCAGGGAAGTGTATGCACTTGTATGCAAGGAGAGCATCCGATATACCTGAAGTTTGGGACATTCGTCGAGTAGGGTCGTTCACGATTTCAGAGCAACGTTCGGCATGAATCAAAGAATAATTTTTCCTGTCCGGCCCTCGCCAGAATCTCGTAGTGGACTTATATAGGGAATTTACGATGATAAAACTCCTTTTTCAATCGCATAATTCGTACCCCACATTTAGGTCGGTGTACCTGGTCCGATATGAGCCACGCTTCATGCGCACTGATCTTCAATGTGCTCTTTCTTTTCGTCTGCTGAGGCTTCTTCATTTAGCTCCACGCGTTCCAATAACCTTTACCTTTATGGACCATTTCATTCCGATCCTCCAAGATCGATCATTGCTTTTTGACAATTTTATTATTTTTCTGTCCGTTTGTATGCCTACGCTCATCTTGTAATACGTTGTGAGATGCCGTAAGTATTGTGGTACGAACCTCAGATTTGCATTGCGATGTCCATCGACTTTCTAGGTTATGTTTCGTTTAGCGTCCTGGGCCAACGTGACTCGGGAAGGGAGAGAAGGTTATCCTTAACAATTATACATAAAACACTCGGATAAACTTATACACATTGTATACTAAATAGATAAGCAAAGAAATATTTGTACAACGAGAACACACAAGCAGAAATAATGTAATCAAGTCATCAGAAAATCAAGTGACTGAGGAAGTTCCATTGTGTGTCCTACAGGAATGAGTGCAAGCAAGACTAAAATATACTTTGCGTTGTATTCAGTGTGTCGGAAAAATTGGACTATCTCGATTTGAAGTAATTATTTGGAAATACGGAATTTCAATGCTAAATGGAAACCATTGTTTTTCGCAAAATCAGACATAAATTGCGATTCATGTTACAATGTTAAACGTTGCAATGGCATCAACTATGCGGACGACTTACCGTATACGCTTACATTTCGAAGAATACGTTGGATTGGAAAGCTTACTACAGGGGGATTATGGGAAATGGAGGGGAACATCGGAATGCGCCGGTGAAACTTAGTTAGCCAAGTGAAGGCGTTATGGCAATTTCAAGATCCATTCAATTTTTCCAAACGGCACATGCTGCACATTTTCCACAGAAAAGCGGGGCGTAACGCGACGAGGTCAATGTCCTCGTTCGTCCTATGATTTTAAGGTTATACCATACACCACTCGATAAAACGTTACACTTCAAAAAAGTATTTGGCATAGCAAACCTATTACGGTGTAATAAGTCTGTCCGTGGTCCAATAATAACACTTTGATCGCCAAACAAGAAAACTCAAAAATTCCATGAAATCAAAGTAAGTTTTATATTGTGTAGTTCTCCAACTTCCTTGCATTTTACAGATCCTAATCAAACTTGTTACAATGAATATGTTAACGTAAAAACCCATATATGGGTGACATGGCAGTCAACGTGTTAAAATCGTCCTTTTCAAAATGGCCGAATATTACTCTTATTCACTGTATGTACGTGTGAGCGTAGACTCAGAGCTTTCTATGAAACTTTGTATCCGTTTCACCTCTAATCAGAATAATCATACTTCCTTCCTTCTTCCTGCCTCGGGATCAGGAAGAAATTCTTAACTCTTCTAGAGAAACTTGAATTATCATAAGAAATTCTCGTTTTCTCCATTCTAAGGAATGCACTTGTTACCTGGTTCCAGCTCTATCTCCGCTACAACTAATCGGCTCGATTGCCGATATAAAGCGTTCTTTCAGTGAACTTGAAATCAACTTTTTCTTTTCATCCAATGGTTTGTTATGCTATACAGTTCTTGAGACAGTTAATTTTTCAGCGAATTCGGAACATACGAGAACGCATAACGCATACTAGCATTTAAATTTAAATGATTATTTGGGTTATCTAAAATAGATAGAATATATTTCAGTGAAATTTGATTTTCTATGATATGAATAATGCGCACTTGGCAAAAACATTAGCCTCGAATCAGAATTCATAGTAAAAATATTGTTCATGTATTCTTATATTAACCCCTTGCACTAGGATTTATTTTACGGTTTCAGTGATTAGAACTTTTTCGTAATTCGTAATTTCCTAAAAAAAAGGAGAAAATTTATACCTATTGTATGCCTATATGTTCTTCAATAGCTGTACATTAAGAACGTCAGAGTAGAATTTTATATCGGTTTAAAGGAAATTAATTACATACATATTTATTAGATTCTGTTCAGAATCTTCATCACGAGTGTGACTCGATTTTGTAGGGCAAAGGGTTAAAACAGTAACATTTCAAATATTAGGGGTACCCATCAGTAATCAATTATTTAATTACTTCCCTCTGATTATCATTTTTTCAGATCTCTGGAGAATTATTTAAGAAATAAAACATTCGCTTCTACGGAAGATGTAAGGAGGCACCTTGAGTCATATTTTGCTTCACGAACCCTGGATTTCTGAGAGGGGGATTGAAAATTTGCAAAGATGGCAAGCTGTCCTTGACAATGACGGAGATTATATAATAAATTAAGAAATGATAACCTGAATTTACTACAAAGTTTGTTTCAGATTGCAAAATAATTTATGGGTCCCGCTAATATATTTCAATAGTACACAAGTAGTTGTCATTTAAAGCCACCGTGTGTATGTGTTTCCATTATTGTACGACTGATAGACTCGAGAAATCTCCTCCCGAAGGTTTATCTCTAAGGTCAGTGATACATCCGTGACAAGTTGCCGTATACTAATTCAGCCTCATTGACAAGTGCCAGTTCGAACGATTCCTTCAATGTCGCTCATACCTTTCTACTTCTCGAATCTCACCGTACCAGACTGATTAGTCGCAACTATCGCCAAGAGTTTCTCTCGGCTCCGGCGACTCGAAAAGTTTCGAGAGAACGGATCCAATCTCCGTTACCACCTGCGACACTGCTATACCCCGTCACTTCGCCGGTGGAGATAGTGATAGTAACCGTGAAGCGTGTTTGCGATAGTAAGGGACCAGCAGGAAAGATGCGCAACGTATAATAGTGGGGTGACCTGCCTTCTACCACCTGTTCTACTAACCCACTGCACTTCAACCCACGTTATCATACATTACTGCTCGATCAAGTATTGTTGGATTGACGCGCGTTCCGCCGTTTCTCTTCCTACGTAAACTTAACAAGCAGTCGCATAATCGATTTCTATAACTCACGCAGCACGTACAGGTGCATACTTGTGCTACCTCTTCCTTTGGTTATACGAATTAACACGTTCACTGCCATGTCACCCATATATGGATGACGGAATTATTTGTCCAAGTTTTAAAATGAATTTTTACGCTAATATATTCAATTTACCAAATTTAATTAAGATCTGTAAAATGCAAGTAAGTTGGAGGACTACTCAATACCATAAATTAAATTTTTTTCAATTTTTATTTCATTAACCAGTTAACTGTGGCGATCTCTTTGCAAAGCGCCCACCAGCGTGTGTCGCGATAATCTTAGATACTGCTTACGAGTTAGCTCTCAGGAAGTTATAAATCCAACTCAAATTATTTATAATTTTCATTTGTTTGTTTCATTTCGTCTTGACCTCTAAACATTTTAAACATATTAAAATTTACGACTATAATTTAGTTTTCGCCAGAATTACAATCTAAATATCAAATTGTAACAAAATCTTACGCATGACGGATATTGTCGTCATGACACAAAATTCTGCCACGTCTCCATGACGCATATAGTCGTCAAACACACTTAACTGGTTAAATAACTTACATTGATTTGATGGAATTTTTGAGGATTCTATTTTGGCAGTGAAAGTGTTAAATTAGAGGACTATAATTTTCTTCAGAAAAGATTTCATCCACTTTCAGGGACGCTTATAACGACCTCCAATGTTTTTTTTTTTTGTCAATATACAATTTTAATTGCATTGCAAGGACTGTTGTTTCTAAACTAATTTAACTTACGGATAACTTTCCTTTGCCAGGTTTAAGATACATATTTAATTGGATCTACCATAAAAAATGTATTTATTCAGCGAAAGCGACTTGAAATGTTCGTGTTGTTTTTTAACATTCTTAATGTACCGTCCTTACGGCATTCTGTGCTGGCGATTCGAATAATACAGATGAAAGCAACGGTATTAATAATTAATCTAACGAAGAGCAATCGTTGAAGGAGAACACACCGCAAACGTAGGAAGTGAAAAGCCGCACGTCTCTCACGTTTCATCGCTGAATCCCGTTATCCTTGCGGCCCGAGTGTGGTTGTAATTCAAAATTTCTTTATGAATGTTGTACGTACGTTATTACGAATGTTGCGATTTCATAATGCGAACAATTAAGACTGAATATCGCTAATAGCGAGGTAAATATTCTGTTAGGATAGTGATATTTTTAAATTCAGTTCCAATTTGTCTCCATTTCTCTTTGTTTATGGTGTTATTTTCGCTGAAAATAATTAATCATTTAAAATCTGGTGTATGTTTCAGGAAATTCAGTATTTTACTAGTAAATTTTGACCATCCGTGGTGAAAGTTACTTTTAACGATATGGAAAAAAAAAACTCCTACAAGAAAAGTTAGACCACTAGACGTATTGAGCTTGGAAAGTTAATATTACAACGTTCGATTTGAAACTGTAAACTACGCGTGTCGATTAGAACTTTCTCTAATATGCGTGTAGCCCATGATACAGTTTTGCTTGTCTGCTGGTATTCAGAAAATACGTTCTCTTTCGACCATGATTTATTACATTCGATATACCGCCGGTGTAACTATAAATACCACCCTCCAATTGATTAAGTCAAGATGGGATAATCGACGCAATTACAATTCGCTGAAAAAAAAAGAGGAAAAAGTATTACTAGACGTGCACGTTAAATATTTCTTGCACTGTCATTTCTGTCGAAACACTATATTCTTCGATTTTCAAGCATTAAGGATTTAATGACTACCAAGAATGCGGGTTTCGATCTTGCACATGCTAGAACGGCTGCTTGTTTTCGTAGCGTAATCGTACCTGTTGAAGGACAGAAGACAATTATCGAGTGTCATTGCTTACGGTGCTTTTCGGTTGCAGTTCTTGAACAGTAAACTAATGTAGACTGTGCAACATGGAACTGAAAAAGTGTTACTAGTTACTGGTAGTAATACAATTAATAGCATATAAATTACTATTCTTTAAGTGTCGTATTTTTCAAAAAGATGACGGTTACTGTATTAAAAATAGACATGGACCCTGCCCTGTCACTTCTGTTTCCTCATCACGTGTCTGGAAGATGCATGTAGCCGCTGTAAAACACTGTGACGTGTCCTCTATTATGAAAGAATTATATAAATATAATTGCTTTAATTAAAAGCGCTCGTTATGCGTACAACTTTCATCGCTCAGGGACCTTGTTAAATAGCTAGTGTTATTAGTGTGTGTCCAAGGTTTCATTCGACATTATTTTATTCACTAAACTACTCTCAAGCGCCCAGAATGAATTCAATCTATTAGATATCTATTGTTCTTTTAAATATATACTTACAATACTGATGCAAACACTCTGTACTTCTGTTGTATGCAGTTTCCATTCATTACTGAGTGCTGAGGTAATTAAATCAACGACGAATTGAAAGACTTACCAAAACATTTCACTTATTTTTATCTTAAATTCACTATTAAAATGTAAAGATATTTGAATGCTACTGTTCAGCTTATCTTGCTATACATATTGTACTATACTTTCACTCCATTTGTCATTAGTCTGCTCATACCGACGTACTCGGTTTAGGTTTTCTTTTCCCCTATCACTGTGGTCTGAAAACGCGATTTCTCTGGCCAGAGGTCGACGATCGAAGTTCAAGATTTTGAAAACCTTTTCGCTATGGAGTAACAAGTTTCCAAACCGTAGGTGCATAGAATTGAATCCGCCATTTCGAATTTTTGGCGTCAGCTGTTCTATCGACTTTTTTCTTCTTGATAAAACAAGAAATGGAAAACGAAAGAAACGTGGTAAATGGACTGGAGCTTCGTTTGCGTACCGTGAGAATTTTCGAAAACTACTTTAACACGTTGACTGCCATGTCACCCATATGTGGGTGCCGAAATTATTTGTCCAGGTTTTAAAATGAATTTGTACATTAATATATTCGTTGTACCAAATTCGATTAGAATCCGTAAAATTCAAGAAAGTTGGAGGACTACTCAGTATCATACATTTAATTGTTTGCAATTTTTATTTCATTAAATAACTTACTTTGATTTCATGGAATTTTTGAGGTTTCTAGTTTTGGCAGTGTGTTAAGCGATTGCTTGAGCAATTGGTCTTACGTTCATGCAGATAGGAATGCACGTGCCATAATGAGAGTACGATCTACATTTACAAGCGAGTGTAACGGCATTAACGATCACCTTCTTTCTGGCAAAGCAAAAATTTCACCTCATCAATCACGACACTCTCACGACGGTCTCGTACCTGACCGTCATCGGACCCTTTCGTCGGAATGCAGTCAGGGTTACAAAACCACACCTGTCCAAACATTTTTATCGGTGGTGGGTTGCAAAACGTAGAGGCAGTTATTTATGAAGTATAACGTTGCGCACACACCGAAACCGAATGGGCACTCGTGTGTGCGCGCGCTCAGGCAGTTTCGAGATCACTTTCACTCGCAAACGTTCAGAAAAACGCTGGAAGAAGCACGGTCCAGCGTGGCGCAGGATTTTTGGTCACCGGTGGCTTCGTCGCGTTTTCGATATTACGTGTTCCAATGGCTATTAGGTAATCCTGCCGATGAGATAACATCAGGACCATGCAACATCGACCACTGACGTCCCCTCGTCTCGGTGTTATTACATTAACCCTACCCGCCTCGTGATTTCGTTAACTCAGCGTGAGCCAAGAGGAGAATATTCTACTCCGGGACAAAAAGTTAACGCACATTAAGATTCGCATGATTTTAATTCATCTCTGCAACTGAAATTTACTCCTTTACATCAGCTGTACAGGACTCGTCAAAATGACTAGTTCTAGTATCTTTTTAATTTGAGTGTTTATTCATGAAGGAGAATTTTCTTTAATTAATAAATGTGTGAGAGGAATTTGGGATGGTAGCATGTAATATATTTTTGCAGTGATCTAGTAAAAGGTTCTGGTATCTTTTTAATTTGAGTGTTTATTCATGAAGGAGAATTTTCTTTAATTAATAAATGTGTGAGAGGAATTTGGGACGGTAGCATGTAATATATTTTTGGGGTGATCTAGTAAAAGGTTCTAGTATCTTTTTAATTTGAGTGTTTATTCATGAAGGAGAATTTTCTTTAATTAATAAATGTGTGAGAGGAATTTGGGACGGTAGCATGTAATATATTTTTGGAGTGATCTAGTAAAAGGTTCTAGTATCTTTTTAATTTGAGTGTTTATTCATGAAGGAGAATTTTCTTTAATTAATAAATCTGTGAGAGGAATTTGGGATGGTAGCATGTAATATATTTTTGCAGTGATCTAGTAAAAGGTTCTAGTATCTTTTTAATTTGAGTATTTACTCGTGAAGGAGAATTTTCATTAATTAATAAATGTGTGAGTGAAATTTTGTACGGTAGCATGTAATATGTTTTTGGAGTGATCTAGTGAAAGTCCTATGGTGCGGAGGTGGAGGGAGTATTTATTAAGGAGAATAGTATTTTTAATTTACAATTATTAAGATCCTAACGATACATCCATTATTAAAAAAATTTATTTTCTTCAAAAATGGCTTTTGGACAGCACA
This sequence comes from Seladonia tumulorum, assembly GCA_913789895.3. Taxonomy (NCBI): domain Eukaryota; kingdom Metazoa; phylum Arthropoda; class Insecta; order Hymenoptera; family Halictidae; genus Seladonia; species Seladonia tumulorum. The sequence continues at coordinate 6,332,984 of OU565277.1, read as the reverse complement.
GTCACTTTTATAAAGCAATGTAAAATGGTCACTTTTAGTGCTCCGTAAACCTAGTGCTAAACATCTCAGCAAAATGTATTGCCACAATGTTTGTATGGTTATGAACGAACAAAACAAAGTGTTTAACGAAAAAAAAATCTCTAACAAGGAGATATTGTGACCTTCGGGACACCGATGGTGATGAAACTTTGCACACTTAGAGATCTCGTTCTCTTGTTTACGAATGTATACTTCATTTTTTCTTTTTTTTTTTTTTGCTGTTATTGCCATTTCAAATATTTACGCCGAGACTGTTCGAGTAAAATTCATTAAGAAAATCGGAGCTTAATTCATAGCAGCATTTTAGTGAAAGTTTTATGTTGGGTATTCATACACAGACATGACGAAGACATATTGTTAATGTGAACAATATAGTTGAGAAATACTTGAATAAATAACGCAAATGATTAGGCACTTGCGGATGGAATAAATGTGTTTTCTGAACAAAGATAAAGAAAATGCAGAATATTTTTGTCACATTTTTCTATTGTAGTTTCTCACCCGTAACCCAATAACATACTGAACTAATTTCGCGTTTCGATACTTTCTTCAGTCCAATACTATTATAGGAACGGAGAGATTGTGAATGCAAGAAATATGAACAATAGAGCGTATACAAGAAACAGTGAACAATCAGTGAACATTCACTGATACATATTTAATCTCTAAAAGACCTTATCTAAAGTCTTGTGATAATCATTGAATTAGTGGTCTTCGAAAACAATGAAAAATTAACATATCTACTCCATTTTAATGGACTTGATTACTGTCGATATTCCTGCTGTTAAATTAGAGCATTCGTGCGAAACCGTTATTCGAAATGTTTGTTACCTGTAACGGTGGTTATCGTACTCGATAACACTGTGTCGAATGGAGCATAATGATGATTACCGGTTATGATTTCACTTCACTACACAGAGAGTATCGTGAACACGCTGGCAATTTAAATTTCTAAGGAAACCTCGCGTACACACGGAAGATGCATTTTTTAAATGAAACTTATGGTAACCTCTGGCAATTAGTATACAGCGTGCTCAGTTTAGATATGAAAGTGTGATGTCAAGGGGCACATACCGTAGTCTCATCTATTTGACCTTGCAATGACCTTGATACGCCCCATGAAGACAAATTGAAATACTTTACTGAAAGCCTGCATTTTTTGATAATACGAGTCGTTTCTAAAGTATTAAATTATCAAATTTAAAGTATTAAATTATTAAATTTAAAGTATCGAATTATTTGTGTCTTGTATATGCTCTATTGTCCAAATATAGTTTACCAATTGTTTTAAAATTTGAAAGCAGATTGTGGAGAATTCATAACAATATGTAACAGAATATAATACGAGTTTCCACTTAAAAAATTGATTGCAAACTTCGCAAGACTTTTTTCGGTATGATTCGTGTTTTTCGAAATTATCAGATTTGAGCTATAAATAGACACTTGCAAGGCTGCAAAGTTGAAAAACAATAATCGGGTTACCAAAGGTCGCTTGTCAGTGATCTAAATAAAATATGTATGCACCGTCGAGTCTTTCGTATTGTCGAATAATGAATAAATTATAACGAAAAACATAGAAAGTTTCGTGATTTTCGTTAGTGGAATACTGGTTTTCAGACCGTGAAGAAAAACTAACGCAATCGTGAAGCGTGCGCAAGAACCGACCGGCTGGTTCCGTTGTGTGCATTTTCCCAATTTCTCATTCCGTTTTATTCGGTTAATCGTTATTAGCTTCGATAAATGTAGTTTGGGAAATATTTATTAGACAGGAAGAATTTATATCCTCGCATTTCATTTAGAAAATATCGATTCTCTAAGACTAAGAATCAAGCACACAGCACTGTGGTCGTATTGTGCATTTCTACTGACAATTGAAAGATAACTGTACGTCTACCTACACAAACAGGAAATGACACATGACCACTTTGAGGATATTTCTCATTACACTTGTTTTGTAGGGAACTACCGACGCAGTGGCCATCAGTGAATTATCGAAGTTTCATAACAGTGTATATGTTTGTGTATGCTTATTATTTCTTTCATTCATTATCGTCATTCACGTTCTTCCGCATTAAAAATGATCGCGCGTGCGATTATCGTATAAACATTATATTGCCACAAATTAATAGTAAAACTAGGTATAGATATGTAAAAATGTGCTTCGATTTGCTGCAATAAGTATTTAAATACTACTACGGATCGTAGAATCCAATTTATTATTTCTAAAAGTATTTGGTTTATTTTACAGGAGCATTTTATGGTATAAATGACGTTTAATGACATTTATCATATACGTAAACGTTTTATGACATTTTATGGTACTAATTTTTCTTTAAAAATTGCAAAGTGGTACAGTACGTTGAAGAGGTAGCGCACTCGAGGGAGAGAGAGTGGGAGAGAAAGGGAGAGAGAGACAGGAGAGAGAGAGGAATTGATTTTTTACAAAGACTACATTCATTCAACGGCTGGGAGGAAAGAATGTGCAAACAAACATATTAGAGTAACGTAATAGCATTGGTGAAAGTTCACATTAATGACTGTATCTCACAATCAGCTTTCCTCCACCAGAAGTGATTTGATGTGTGTACGCGATAATGTGCACCTTCAAAAATTACATAAACATGTATGGTGAACCTTGATTCTGAAAAATGGAAATCTTAACTTTTCCTTAATGAATTAATTGTAAACCTCCTCGGCGACCGAGGCCTCTCGAGCTTCGTGGCCCCGCACGATGTATACCCCGCGGTGGTGAGGATAATTCCGCGACGTTTATCATCCAGGCCTTCGCGACATATAGAGAGAAATCCCTGTACTAGGAGCCTAGAAGGTTGTCGACCCCGCAGTCTTCTCGAAAGTTAAATTTTCATACATAAGAAAAAGTAAACGTAACACAATTATGTTGAAAGCCATAGTTTATTTTAGAAACATTATTTTCGTATGTGTAAATATCTTTTCTGCAATATATAAAATCTAAGAGACAAATACTAATCGAAGCAACTTCTACAGATACTTAAGATATTTAAGGGTGACATAATAAAGTTCGAATGTACTATACGCTCCATTCCTTGGAGATCATTCCCCTTTGCATTATAGTAAAGATGATCGCAATCATAGCTTCCTCTCAGCGAACCTTGACGAGTGAACAGTTTTTACGAAGCAACGTGATTATTCTCAACTCGAGTGCCACACTCAACTTCCATTCTGCATGCTAACTTTTCATGGAAAAACATTTATACTGTTCGTAAAAATTTCTGAAACAGTCGCTTAAATTCCATGTTTTGGACCTGTGCGATTTTAATTCAATTACTTTCTCTTTCCGCCCCTAATTTTTTTTTCAAGTTATTACATAAAAGTGCCGATAGGGTGATATTAAGAAAGTGAACTCAAGGGGCTCGATTATTAATGCATGTGTTGCAATACGAAAATAAACGATTACACTTTCGATCAACCGTGCATTTCGCAACAGGCTACACAAATGCATGAGCCACAGGTGAGCATTTTGAACACGAAACATGAAACACACTGGCAAGATGTCGATTCTTGTTTGTTTGAAAAGTTGCATTTTTGCAACATTGTACGACCTCAAGGTCATTTCAAAGACGTATGCTGAACTTGTTTTTCTTTCTGTACTTTCGTAATATCAAAACAAAAATATGGCCTTCCGTTTGAAAAACACGAAGTGACCCTGAAATAACCTTGAAAAACGAACAATGTTTTCTACATAGAAAATTTTGATAACAGTCTCTTCTCTATCGCCGTATTACTTTTTTACGTAAAACAAAAGGTTTCCGGAAAAATTGAAAAAAACGTCAGACCAATATAAAAAAATTTTTTTGAAACTTGAGAACTGAAGTGTATTTTCATTATCTTTTATCAATAAATTTTTGTTAACTTGCGTAACTTACTTTTCTTTAATTGCATATTTTTTTGTAAGTCAACAAAATTTTCAGGTTCCACGAGATACAATAGTTTTGTTGAAGCAGGTCATCGAACATATACTTTCAGTGTGTACGTGTGTCTGGAGTCTGGATATTACGTTGAATTATTCATATACGTAACAACACTTAGTGACATAATGTCGAATTGATAATGAAATTACCAGTATGAGAGAAAGCATGGTAATGAAGTATGTGCAGGTATATGTGTTTCGATCAATATATCCAACGGTTGCATACATCTCTGCCATTCTGATCCTGGTAATAACGGTGCATTGACCTACATAAAACCTCAATTTCACTCGTGTCCTTCATCTGGTTAACACAAAATTATAGATGACTAAATATACACAATTCGAAATCGAGCATTCAAATTGTTAAAATATTTTTAAATATTTAAAATCGACCAGAACGAGATTAATTAAAACTGTAGAATAGCTGTGTCCTCGGCACAAGTTGTCACAAGTTATAAAAATTTAAAAATGGCGAAAATTCATGAAAATTGCAGTTATTTCCAACCTGAAACTGCAATCGATCTAAAGATTCTTTGGATGCTTGTTTTTTTTTTTATAAATATGCATTACCAAGGATTTAATTAAATGGTTGAGTTAGTGGTACAGCAGACCAATTTTTTATGAACGTGAATTTGAATGTGAACCACTGAAAGATTTTCGGTATTCCCACCTATCCGAGGTCACACGAAGAAAGCGAATTTTAACGAAGGTGGTCAGCGCTGATCTCCGAGAAAGGAGAGATCGTAAAATTATGTAATGGGCGTCAGTATAATGCTGACGATTAACAAATATCATTGAACCGCTACTTGCGCAGCAGCTGCATTTCTCCTGAAAAATAATAAGTATCATTTTCAATTAGTCGATAAACATTTAAAATTTTTTAGCATCCAAAATGCATTTTATCGTGTAAAATATTTAAAAAAGTAGGTCATGATATTATAGGTTGACGATATATTTGAATCGCAGTTTCTCAGTTTCTCTTTATTAATTATTTTAATGTTATTGATGATTTCTTAATTAAAAGCACAAAGGAATAACAGTTTTATTATAATGAGCTATGACACATCGTTTAGTGGAATGTCTGTCTAATGGAGTATTCTTGACATGATTTGTCAACCGGGATTTCTAAATTATTTCGATCAGATCGATCAAGGCGATATGCTGAAATCCAAGGTCATCGGAGCCTGATACATATATGTATATATACTTAGAACAGTGCCAGACTAACTTAGAGAATCACCGAAAACGGATATCGGATGACTAAACGTTATATGTCATATCTTTGTTCTTAGAACTCTGTCCTACGACCTTGAAGAGAGAAACTTTCGAAAGATATTTTAAAAAGGGAAACGTACCCAACCGGACTTTTCGTCATGGGGCCACACACATTTTAAAAAATCACACTTTGCGTCACGTAATTTGAGAACGATTACGTATACGTGACTTCATTTACAATACATTATTGAAGATACAGATATCCTTTAAATGTTCAAATTGCATAGACGTGTTACTGAAGATAAAACTTAGGGATTTAACGTTAAATTATATAAACAAAACCTTTAATGTAATCTTTGCCAATTATTATTTGCTTCCCTGAGAATATTCTTTTCTTATATCAGATGACTGAACATGATTTTCATAATTTTGTAATTATTTTAAACACTACTGATATCTAGTTTATCCCCTACATTTACATCTGTTATAGATATACATAAGTGTTATCTGTCCTGTTTTCCCAGTTTAAATTTCAAACGAGCACACAAGGTCAACGTAATTGCTTCGATGGATCCTCGTTACGTACTTTCTTCGTATCATCCTACTTTACATGCCACATCAATTCTGAATGAACTCTTTCGAGCATATCCTGTCGTTCTCAATGCTCCGAAATATCAAATAATTTATGCATTTTGTAATTTTAATACCTATCGTTTGCTTACTTACTTGTAAAAGAACTTTATTTCATTGGACATTGGGTAGAAATTTGGAAATTCGTGCATTAGGTGTACAAATGAGTAATGCTGATTTATATGTATAAGCAAAAAAGTTTAACCGTATGGTTAAACTTCACCTTTGCAACCCAGAAATTTTTAACTTTTTTTCTATAGAATACTGTAGATCTTGACGAGAAAATGCCAAAAATCAAAGTTTTAATACGAGGAATTAACTGGTTCAAAAGTTATGCGTGTTTAAAGTTGAGAGATTTTAAATTTCATTCGAAGTGATTGTCTCTGTTACAGGAAGAATTTCGGCACTCCTTATAGGTATCCTGACGCTAATAATTGGCATTATCTTGAGCAGTATACCTTGGGTGGACTACATTATTTTGAAGGTAAATAAAATCTTTTATATTTGCTTTAGGTTAGAGTGATTGTTTAAAAAAAAAAGTACCGAATGAAGCGAATAATTCATATGTTGATTGTAATTATAGTTCACACGACTGTATTTTTGGGTGGATTAAAATCAATTAAGCACTGATATGATTGTCCTACTTTTTTCAGCAATTACGGCTATGGAATGGCTCGCTTTCTTTCCAGTATTGGCAAAAACCCGGCGTGGTACGGCTAACCAAAGTGTACATATTCAATGTAACAAATACTGAAAACTTTTTGCAATTTCACGAGAAACCAAAATTGCAAGAAGTTGGACCATTCGTTTATAGGTATGTTTCGAAAAAAAAAAAAAATGAAAATACAATAAATAGTGCTGGATATCTAAATAACTGGTATTATATCTAATGTTAATTTAATTCGGTATAATTAATTGTAATGCATATTAATGTCCTGACACAATCTTTATCTCAAATTCATTCTTTTATTTATCGTAACTGTTAGTGTTTCCTTAAAAAAAAAACAATTACTAATATGTTTGTTTAATTTAAAAAAACGTGTATTATTTTCATATTCTACAGAGAAGATATGGAAAAAGTGAATATTGTGTTTCATACTAATGGTACTGTAAGTTATCAACATAAGAAGATATTAAACTTCGTACCAGAATTGTCACAGGATAAGGACATGCAATTAATGGTACCAAATATTCCATTACTAGTGAGTAACACAATTGCCCTACTTAATTCGTGCGTCAGCGTTTCTTTGTTTAATTTAACGTAACGATTGCTTTATACGTTCCAGACTCTTTCAACGCAGAGTAAAAGTCTACCTCGATTTATTACTCTAGGTTTATCTATGTTTCTAAGCGGAATGCACATGAACTCGTTTGTTCCTGTAACTGCTCAACAACTTGTGTTCGGATATGATGATCCGCTAGTTAGCATCGCGCATAAATTTTTTCCAAACACAAGACGGCCTATGAGTCAAATGGGACTTCTTCTTGGAGTAAATAATAAATGACACTACAGTTTGTGGTACAGTGAATTCTCGATATATGTCAACAACACGCGTCCGAGTCATCTCGAGCTTCGTGTCCCCTCACAGTAGTGAGGTAGTGGGGATAATTCCGCGACGTTTATCGTCCAGGCCTTGGCGACATATACAGAGAAGTCATTGCATACATATACATAATATAAGAGATTTATATATCATATAAATATCTCTCTTATTATATCTTATATTTATTTCGAGAATTTCTTTCATCATGCATGAACCAAATCTCTTTTAACTCCAATAATAAACTATAGTAGAATTATGTACAATTACAGAGAAACGGTACGATAAACGAAGTATCTACCATTTTCACAGGCCATACTGATATGAAGGAATTTGGATTGATAAATCGATTAAACGGATTAGATCGTTTACCTTATTGGCCGGATGCTCCATGCAACTCTATTCGAGCTTCAGAAGGTAAATATAAGTAGCCTTTATAAGACGTTATAAAGATTTATCATTTTTACAAATAATTCATTTCGGTCAGATCGAAAATAAAGAATTTATTATTATTGGAAGAGGCGTCCAATTTATGTGTAGTTGCTACTACAGAAAAAAATAATATCAACAATTATTAATGTATTGTTTTCCCTGAAACGTTTACTTCTAGGATCTTTCTTTCCACCTCGTGAACAAACTGGCGCCGATATCGTCCATCTTTGGGACAAGGATATCTGTCGCACTTTGCCTCTACAATATCGCGGACCTACAGAAAAGTCAGGAATTAAGGCGGATTATTATACTCCTCCTGACATGGTGTTCGGACGACCAAATGAAACAGACTCAGGAAATAAATGTTTTTGTTCTGATGATATGTCAACATGTCCTTTGGATGGCCTGCAAAATATTAGTCCCTGTCAATACAGTAAGTATGACCACTATCAATTCTACCAAAGAAGAATTACTACATTACTTCTAATGGGGAGTAATCGTTCAAATAGTAGCAACTAAAATATTAGTATAAAAATAAATATACTTATTTCTTCATAAAATACTAAATTGAAAAATTATATACCGTTTGAGTTCTACAGTACTGAACTAATGTTATATATATATATAGAAAAACAAACTGTAAACGCAGTTTTAAAGAAATTTTTCGTATTTCACAGCTGCGCCAGTCTATCTCTCCTTTCCACATTTTTACAAAGCGGATCCTAAACTGCTAGACGCGGTTGAAGGTTTGAGCCCAAACCAGAATCAGCATGAAACGTACTTCAAGATTCAATCGGTATGTATGGTTTCAGGTGAAAGAACAATTTACTTGGGGGAAACAAATTTTAAACATTTTTTCAAAACAAGCATACGTTGTATGTACATTGACAAACATTTAATAGATTCAGTATCTGAGTAAGAAAATAGTTCCAATAAGTTTGACAGCACTAAGAAGAAGAATTTTTATACTATATTTAAATTAGCACTGCAGAAGAATTTGTATCCTATATTTAAATTAGCACTTTGCAGAAGAATTTTTATGCTATGATTAAATTAACACTCTACAGAAGAATTTTTGTACTATATTTAAATTAGTTCTCTGCAGAAGAATGTTTGTACCATATTTAAATTAGCACTCTGCAGAAACATTTTTATACTACGTTTAAAATAATATTTATCGTTTTGTCGTGTTCCATAGAAACTTGGAGTGCCGTTAGAAGGGAAAGTTCGTCTACAATTAAATTTGAAAGTTGAGCACCAGCCAAATATCGGCGTGGTGTCGAAATTCTCGGACATCGTTTTCCCAATTATGTGGGTGGAAGAAGGCATCGAGGAGCTAACACCTCCAATCCGCAGGTGGATCTACTTAGCAACGACGTTCAGCGATATTGCTGTGCCTTGTACCTCTTATGGATTAATTCTAGTCGGTATAGTAATCATAATTACCGTTTGTGCGAAAGTCTACAACAACGCTGTATTCACACACGAAGCGATAGAACTAGGCAAACGAACAATCAGAAGGGGTTCGATGTTGCTGGTGAACGGACAACACAGATTAATAGTGACGCGGGACACGTACGTGTTGCTGAATAACAGTGGCAACGAAGAGAGGATAAGGGTGTAGGTCTCTTAGTAATTATTTTTTACGAACAATACCTGAGATACATACATTAAAGCGTGTACATTAAAGTGTGTTGCGCAACGACGAATCATCTCACATAGTTTTTACTCGTCTTAATACCGTACACCAAAGTTGCTTTTCCAATTACCTGAAAAGAGATGATTTCGCGCAACAGTTCATAATGTCATGTATCCGGCGGAATTACGATTATTTCCTACATGAATCACGTTCGATGTGGCTGAATTTCTACTCTTAACTGTGATTTCACCTGTGACGACTTGTATCATCAATATACAGCGAATTCTCGATATATGTCAACAACACGGGTCTTATCACTGACATATATCGTCCAGGAGATATGCCCGAGCCGTGTTATATGTTTACACTCCTCGACGTCCGAAGCCCCTCAAGCTTCGTGGTAGTGGGGATAATTCCGCGACGTTTATCGTCCAGACCTTGGCGACATATATAGAGAAATCACTGTAATTGCAGTGCGACATAGATCGTGCTTGGACGAACAGAAACGGGTAATTAATGATCAAAGACAATGAAAAACATATCCCAACATAATGAAAATTTCTTCCTTTTGCAACATGTGGTATATACAGTGTGCCCCAAACTTAAATCTTACTTACACCTAAGAAACATAACGAGTAACTTTCTTTTTTATTAGACGTACATTAAGCCCTCGCAATTTTGTAGTTCACGTTTGGGGCACCCCGTGCATTAGGGTGGCTCTCATTTAATTTTGAAGAAAATTTTTTTAATCCACAACCCCCAAGATTGTTCAATTAATAAAAACAATCGGTGCAAAGTCTGAGCTGGATCCTTAGATCCTGCAGCCCCGGGCCCTTAAACATTAAAATAATTAATTAAATACTCATAAAATCGTTTTTCTTGGATATCTTCGAAAATATTGACTGTATACAAAAATAAGAGCCACACCATACTGTGCATGGTATACGGACATTGTTACTCATTGTTGCTCTACGGACAGTTCATACACGATCGAAATCTAGCGCAATGTTAATCCTACATGTATATTAGATATTAATACGAATGATTTCCAAGCAAAATGATAGCTGGAACTTAATGTTTGTAATTTGTGTCTAAAGGTCGCATTTATACTCGTAGAACGAAACTTCGTGAAGTTTTCGAGTGAAGCCTGTCTTATATCATATCGAGTACTCCAAGTTTGGTGACCACTAAACTCTACTCAGGATATTTAATATTAAATATAAAAACAAGTTAATTCATCTATTTTCTAGTGTATTTTTTAGAAGCTAAACGCTGATTAAAATTTTTATATCGATAAAGTGCGTTGATTGAGGTATTTGATTACGATTAAATTGATATAACATTTAATGTTTATACGTACCAAGTTTATAATAAAAACAATCATTCTACTAAAAAAAAAAGTATTTCAAAAGATATTCTGTATAACGAGAAAAAGATTAAATTGAGCAGTGTGTAGATTATGACAGTACGCTCATTTTGCGTCTCCATAGATTTTAACATTCATTGTATTATAAAGAGGTAACTACATATAACTGATAATAAAACTGAATGCTGAAACATTAAATGCTATGTTGGATAACTAGCTGTTTGTATTTTCAGTGACTTATTTCCTGTATAATGTTCACTATCTACGAAGCGAGCTACCTTTTTTATCATTAATGTCACTCCGGCGTATGTATTAAAATAACACATCACATGTCATCTATTTTCTCTTTTTCGTATCCATATTAATTTATAAAAAATAGGCAAACTTAGAGCTCTAAGCATTTCCATATTAGGGAATCATTTGGTATCGTCAATGAATCTATAAACAATAGACAATAAAAAACAAACATTATCTGCATCGATTGCAAGAAACAGAAGCAAAATAGAAATTTCATTCTTATTATTCATTTTTCTTTCTCCTCGAATTCTTTTAATGTAGAGGTGAATTTCACGTTCCTTGTTTCGGTTCCGTCAATTAAGTTACGTCTCAAACGTCGCGTCCAAACAAATTGTTTTCTGTTAACAATATATCTGAAAAATGTGTTCCACAGTCGTTTCATATGCATAGCGACCATGACTAGTCATGTTTCGCATCAGGCAAGTGAAATTAATTCTGTACACGCTGCAATTTAAAATTATAATATTTGCACAGAATTTATGTTCTTTCTTGTCCTTGTCGTTTTATCGATTACAAACTTTTTTCTTCAATCTATCACTTAAGCATACTCAAGTGTTCGATAACACTCGAGTCGAATAAATTATCTGGCACGTGGATGAATTGATAGCAATAAATAATCTGTGTAAATCTATATGCAAATTACCGGTTGCGCATAAATTCTAAATTCATTTTCTAAAAATCAGAATCAGCGAACAATTTGGTCCTTGTATTGGAGGAATTATCACCTAGGCTTTATCGTTGTAAGTAAATCTTTAGGCTTTATCGTTGTAAAAGTAGGTTGTATTATTACGATTTATGTAAATCCAGCGAAGTGTGTTTACATTTTTGCTCGTCACTGTGCTATCCGAATGCAAACGTCACGAGTGAAAATCGTTGTTTATCAATATGCCATTTGGAGAATTATAGTTAACCGCCGGGCTTGTCATCACCTTTATCAGTCTAGGTTTTGTCATAATCGAACATGTACGAAGATAAGTAATAGTTACTGAATATGTATTCTTAATCGTTATCGTGGTTACGTTGACAACAAGCTTTACATATGTACACAAAAAGAGAGTATCAATTGTGTATACGTGTATGTACATCTAAGCATATCAGTGCTGCATGTGTCAATGAACAAATTATAACGAGGGCTAAAGAATCCTTTTAAAATTGTTTACACAAAGGTACTTCTTCAGTCGTATCGATACCGGAATTAATGTTAATAAACATGCTGCTCCGTTCGATGTCAGGACTTTCAATTTTGCCAGAGTGATTGGCAATTATGCAGAAAAATGCAAACATCCGTCTCGTTGCGCTTGCGACGCGTTTACCACAGATAATACGGTCGATCCATTAATTACATCGACAACAGTACGCTTCTATCTGAATCGTGTAATTCCGGGGAGAGGTATTATACATATATGCATACGCAATGCGCACAGAGCAAACTGCGAATATGTTTACTAAAGAGATAAACGTCCTCCTCCGCTGAATAACACGAAGGGAGCCTCTGCTCGCAAGATAACAGCTAAATCAAACATTGTTATCTGCGTTGCTTAAATATTGAAGAATGGCAAGCGTCCAGAACGCTTCACTGAACGACAGGTATCCCCCAGGATTAACCCAATTAATAAAAACATAATCAAAGTTCGAGCTCGCTCGGAAGAACGTGCCCCCGGGCCCTTGAACATTAAAGTAACTGATTAAACGCATACAAAATCGTTTTATCCTCTAAATTATTGGCTGTATCGAAAAATATGTTCAACAAAATCTGTAGATCTGGACAGGCTGCGTCTTTTATGCTGTATTACCATTTTTCGTAGAACAAACGGTTTTTGAGAAAAAATTGAGAACAAAATTAAACAAATTTTTCTGAAATTTGAAAACTGAAGTGTGTTTTCCTTATGTGTTACCAATAAATGTTAATGAAAAGTGTGTTTTTCTTTTGGACTTGCGGAACTTACTTTCTTTATATATAAATTGCATATTATTTTGTGGGAAATTGCATATATTTCCTCTAAGTCGCGACTTTCGGAAAAATCTATTTTCAAATCTGGACGAACATTTCTGTTATTAATGGAAATGAGTGACGGGGTTGTTTGCGTACCATAAATAGAAAAACGAGATTTTTTAAATCCATGTTTGCGCAGCAGTAACGCTTTTACAGTGTAATTTCTACACTGCAGCACAATCTAATCACTTCTCTCTAAACTAAAAGAACGTAGCAACAAGCCTCCGTTATTTATCAGAATATCATTCATTGACCACTTGGTGTGTTACGCATCCATGGTGCCTTTGTAAGGTTTTGTTAACGAACTTATTAACCCCTTGCCCTACAATATCGAGTCAGACTCGTGATGAAGATTTTGAACAGAGTCTAATGAATATGTATGTTATTAATTCCCTTTAAAGCAAAATAAAATTCTGTTTCGTTGTAGTTGATATATATCCTTTGGAGAAAACATAGGCATAAAATAAATATAAACTATCTTTTTTTCTATGAAATCCTTAACCATGAAGAATTTCTAATCATTATAATCAAAAAATAAATAGTAGTGCAAGGGGTTAGCGGCAACCGCAATATCAGTCTCGAGTCAACAAACATTACCTAGTAACGCAATCTAACAGTGTATTCTCGGATTATTATCTTAAAAAAGATTTTGAAGCTTCTTGTTGATATACGACCGTCATTCAAAATCCCGTTAACAGCATGGATTGCATGATCATTATTTAGAGGTGACAGATTGCAGTTTTTTTTTTTACCAAACTTGCAAATAAATTTGTCAAGTATCCATAACAAGTGTCAACGCTAATCTTCATTTCTGAAGTCAAACGATTTTAAACTTTAAGCTAATAAAGAAATATATGCAAATTATTAATATCAAATGTAGCAAATCCCAAGGGATACTAGTTTATCTTTTATTACAATCATATAATGTAATGATTCTTAATTTTTTTCTTATTTTGAGCCGTACTATTTCCATGATTTATTATAATTTTTACTGTGTACATTTTAATAACGACAACGTTTAACAGTAACATCAACGTTCAATTCTTTCACCTGGTTACCGGAATCACACCTGTCGAATAGACACACACGTTACAGAATTGTCGTGGGTCGTAAACGCGTCGGGACGCAGCGTTTTGCGATCCTGGATCCTTTTATACTCCATTCGTGAAACTACGTCAGAAGCATGTCTTTTCTTTTCTTTTCCGCAGTGGCGGCTCATGGCTAAGATCAGTGGGGGTGCTGCTTCGGAAAATTTCAGCTTCCTATGTGCGCATGCGTACAACGGTCAAACACCAAGCCGCTGGAACTGTGAAGCGCACAGTTCCATGCAGAGATTTTTCACATCTTTTTATTATATTAAATGTTATTGGTAAGATCAAGTGGAAACAGAGGGTGCTGCAGTTCCACGGTGCCTGTACGCGAGCCGCCATTGCTCTTCTGTTCTTTAGCGCGTCGTTGGCACGTCTCTGGCACGTCATTTAGACTCAGGTAATTGTAAGTGCACCGTCCGATCGACCGCCACTCGGTTGGCGGGCTTGGAAAATCAATACGCCTTGTACTATGAATGGTATTAATTATTAACCTTCAGACCCTGTTCAGTAAAACTCCTCATCGGGACAGGGCCTTACCGTACGCTCGGAGTGCACGACACCCCAACAACTGTTTAAACAAATGACATCTCGTGGTCTCTCATTTCAGAATGTCTAAAGAATACTACCACACTATATGATCAAATTCCGAACACTCGAACGGGATGGATGACTTATGATATGCACTGTTGAAAAGCGCGTATATGAACTGCTATCTCGGTTCATTTTGCTTCGTTAATCGTCTCATTTGCAAGCAAGGTTAGAAAATTCCACGAATAACGTTATCGCGGAATATTTCCATACATGTACACCTTTATAACAGTCGACCGAGTGCTGTTAAGAACAATAGTCCTCCCCTAGCCGAGTAGTCAGCCATTAGTATCGTCTGATAGTGGGTTAAGCGACGTTGGGTTCCATCGAGTGAGTAAACCGGCTGTTGTACAGTGTTGCAGTAGTGTGCACCGAAGCTTCGTTAACCTTTAGACTGCCGGAATTTTGCCGTTAAAAATATAATATATTTTTCCCGGAGTATTTTCACGTAAATCGGTTCATTTCGGCCATCGTCTAAAGCGACTAGTTCGATGACACTTTTAGATCGCTGACGGTTTCCCGAAAACTGGAGGTCTATTAACACCAGTATTAACACCACGGCCATTCGCTATTTATTCGTCGTAGACTAGTGGAGCTTATAGCTTATGTTAAGCAGCTGACTGCACCAATAAGAATGTCAACTTTCTCGTTATCGCTGACGATGATGGATAAGTTTGCGGGGTGAAGCGTGTTAGCCATCTTCGCGATATAATTGGATATAAATAGAGTGCGTGCACAACACCTGGCCTTCAGAAAATCTGACACAGTCGTGGTTACAGGTGCCGCTGAAAAGCGATTCTTCCAGTTATGTGGAAGGCCGTACTGCTCTTTGGCTTCTTTCTCCTGGCCGACGGTATGTACCAGTGAATCTTCACTTATTTCAAACAATAGAGTACACCGGGGGTAGTTGATACAACGCAATTATCTGGACATTCAGGACAAAGAATATTTTATCATACTTTTTGGTGCGTAATTGATTGAAACAGACATTGCAGAAATGAGAAACTGAAAAATATACAGTAAATTCTCGATATAAGTCCACTACACGGTTTTAGCGATAGTGGTTTCCTGGTCTCTCACCGACCGTGTTGTGTTACTCTCCTCTTATGGTACCCGGCGGCAGTGTGGGTAGTTCAGGAATCTTTAAACGTTAGGCTTGTAGGGACTTATAACGAGAATTTACTGTATTTCCATTCCAAAACTTCGCTCTCAATGTGCCACGCCTGGAACAAGTTTAGGGGGCTGGGCGTTCAAAATGTCATAGTGGTTTCCTAGTCTCTCACCGACCATGGTGTGTTACTCTCCTCTTATGGTACCCGGCGGCAGTGTGAGTAGTTCAGGAACCTTTAAACGTCAGGCTTGCAGGGACTTATAACGAGAATTTACTGTATTTCCATTCCAAAACTTCACTCTCAATGTGCCACGCCTGGAACAAGTTTAGGGGGCTGGGCGTTCAAAATGTCATAGTTGAGAGATAAGGTCCAGGCTAATGAGGGAGGGAACAAATGAGAATGGTTGATATGACGAAGCTACGAATCATAGGTCAGTCGGACGGTTGCGTTCGTAGAAGTTATGGTCACGATAAGATAGTGTGCGTTTGCAATGCAACCTACTGTGACGAGACGCCGGAACAAGATCCAAAAGTGCCGAAGCCGGGAAGCTTCTACTGGTATGCTTCGTCGAAGGACGGCCATCGATTGAGCTTCTCGGAAAAACAATTCGGCGAATGCCCAAGCTCACTATTTGGCCCGCTCACCCTGGACTTGGACAGCTCGGTACAATATCAGAAGATCCTAGGGTTTGGCGGCGCGTTCACTGACTCTGTCGGCATCAACCTGAAGAAGCTGTCGAAGCCTGTCGCGGACAAACTGATGTGGTGAGTTACGCAGCGGAGTAACAAGCGTTTAAATCGGTGAAAATAAAGCGAAGTACAGTAGAACCTCGGTCAGTCTTATAATTGACGACACTGCCAATTTAAATCAGAATAGGTTTTTTTACAAATGATAAAGAATTGATGAACTGTTTGCAGCTCGTACTACTGCAAAGAAGGAAGCAGATACTCGTTGGGTCGCGTGCCGATCGGTGGTACTGATTTTTCGACGAGAGCCTACACCTACGACGACTTCTCAGGCGACGTTACACTGCAGAAATTTTCCCTTGCACCCGAAGATTACGATTACAAAATACCGTTCATTAATCAAGCACAAAAATTGAATCCTGAGTTGTTGCTGGTTAGCGCCGCGTGGTCCGCTCCACCATGGATGAAGACCAACGATCAGATCAAAGGACACGGTGAGAATATCCCTATACAGTTTTCTTTAATAAACAAAAGACGAGGATGTTTTTTTTTTGCAAGGAAAAAATCTTCACCCTCTCTCTGCCATTACCCTATTAGTTACGTGACATTATGACACATGAACCTAGTGACAAAAGTCATCACGTGACTGGGTTTGCGGGGGAATGGCGTCGTAGAAGAGGAAGGGTAGAGCTATGATCCTGCAATGTCGAAAAGACGTGTAAATAACAATGGTTTTTCAATGATTCGTTAGGTTTCTTGAAGCCTGAGTATTATGATCTATATGCCGATTACATATTGAGATTTTTGGAGGAGTATCACGAGAATAATATCACTATATGGGCGGTGTCGACTGGAAATGAACCAGTCAACTCCTACATACCGTTCGATAGGCTGAACACCATGGGATGGACGTCAAAGACCGTTTCCGAATGGATCGCCAACAATTTAGGACCAAAATTGGCAGCGTCCCCGCACAACAGTACAAAGATCATGCTTCTCGACGACCAAAGGTTTTTCCTGCCTTGGTTCATCGAAGAAGTTCTCACTAACAAAGTGACGTCACAGTACACCTCTGGTATAGCTGTTCACTTTTACGGCGATTTTCTTTCCCCGCCCAGTGTCTTGACACAAACGCACAACGCTTTCCCGGACAAATTCATTCTGATGACCGAAGCAAGCACCGGTACTGTATCGATCACTTGCGTTACCAGATCGAGGGATTTCTCAGATAAATAACACACTTAATTTAATATTAATAGGACCTGGACCGTTTGTTAAACACGTTGACCTGGGATCATGGAATCGAGGAGAGACATATATGTCGAGCATAATGGACGTGCGTAGCACTATAACACATAAATATATTACAATAATCTCGTTATCTCGTTTTGCACAACGTAATTTATCATGTTAAAGAGCGATTGGAACTAATTGAAATTTGGACCGAAATGAACTTTTTCAGTATTTGAACAACTGGTCGATTGGTTGGATTGATTGGAACATAGCGTTGGACGAGACCGGTGGACCGACCTATATCCAAAATAACGTCGATTCGCCCATTATAATAAACGCGACGTCCGACGAGTACTTGAAGCAGCCAATGTATTACGCTCTGAAGCACTTCAGCAGATTCGTCGAGAGAGGTTCGATCAGGATTTCCATCACCAATGATTTCCAGGTGAAATCCATCGCGTTCGTGACGCCCTCGAACGAGATTGTCGTCGTGCTTTTCAACACGTAATGTTTCATTTGCTGTAATCTGGTATTCCTTGTGAAATTTGCCGAACTGTATTTTAATCTTATTTCTCGTGCGGTACAGATGGGATATTTCAAGGCACGTTCTCATCAACGACAAGAAGAAAGGACAGCTCTGCGTGAAACTTCCTCCACGTTCTATGCACACTATTATCTATGAAAATTGAAATTGTTACTAACCATTCTATACTAAACATATAAAATACAGCTTAGAACAGATGTGATATAATAAAAATTGTGCATTTTCTATCCTGCCCACTTTCTTCGCGCTTTCACGTCTTATTCGAGGCATTTCTGGATTATTATTAGACCATGAGTGATTATGCAAATTCTCATTATCGTAGCAATATGCCTATGAATTTAGACAGCTCCGGAAAGCAGGAAAGAAACCGCTCGAACGCTTTCGATGCGAGCATCGACGGTTTTTGTATGAATATAATGTGGCAACATTGTGCTTATAAAGCTGACAACGCTGTGAAATAGCTGACCGTTCCTGTTAATAGAGTCCACTACTGTACTATAGCATTTTCTACAGAGTCGGTAATTCAGAGCCGTAGACAGAAAAATGCATTCCATCACAGACGAAGTCACCGACGAGATATATTTCATATTTCTACTTTGCTGAAATAAAAATATATTAGACTACACAACGAGCAACAAATACAATAGACAGCACAAGGTACAACAAATACGAAAGCCTACACAACACGCAACACATATGACAAACGTCAGAACATAAAATCAGTCTCTTCCTTGTCATGGGATGAAATATCTGAAACAGACTAAATCTTGGATTAACACAAGAAAAAAATTTGTTACATACAAAAAAAAATACATCTTGAGAATGGTTGTCCACTCGATATATTTCAATCAAACGCGCGAGTGGACTGGTTTTGCGCAACACTACTCTACAAAAATATATATTGAATATCCCTAAACAACGCGAGCAGTGCATAATCTACCGCAACACTATTTTATTTTTTTTTTCAGAACAAAAAATTCCCGTGCACTTTCATTTTTTTCCGCAACGGTAAATGGAATCGCGACAGCAGCCATTTGAATTTATGGGGAGGGAATCAAGCCGAATCATTCTTTCGCAACGCTATTAAAAAAATAATAAATACTGAATATATTAAAACAAACGCGAGTAGTGCATTATTGGCGCGACGCTAATTTATTAAATTCGATATCAAAAACTCCCGTGCACTTTAATTTCTTTATACGCAACTCTAATGGGGAAACATTGGCTGCGGGGGGTATTTTAAGGGCAGCCACACTGGCTGCAGGTATCAGGGGCAGTCATTCGGTGCAGTGCGGCATTTCAATCATCGCAACTATAAAAGGGGGGATTTTCAACCGTTTGCATATCGGAAAACGTTCGTATTAAATCGATTCGAATATCTAATTCTTACTATATCATATAAATAGAAAAACGAGATTTTTTAAATCCATGTTTGCGCAGCAGTAACGCTTTTACAGTGTAATTTCTACACTGCAGCACAATCTAATCACTTCTCTCGAGACTAAAAGAACGTAGCAACAAGCCTCCGTTATTTATCAGACCATCATTCATTGACCACTTGGTGTGTTACGCATCCATGGTGCCTTTGTAAGGTTTTGTTAACGAACTTATTAACCCCTTGCCCTACAATATCGAGTCAGACTCGTGATGAAGATTTTGAACAGAGTCTAATGAATATGTATGTTATTAATTCCCTTTAAAGCGAAATAAAATTCTGTTTCGTTGTAGTTGATATATATCCTTTGGAGAAAACATAGGCATACAATAAATATAAACTATCTTTTTTCTATGAAATCCTTAACCATGAAGAATTTCTAATCATTATAATCAAAAAATAAATAGTAGTGCAAGGGGTTAGCGGCAACCGCAATATCAGTCTCGAGTCAACAAACATTACCTAGTAACGCAATCTAACAGTGTATTCTCCGATTATTATCTTAAAAAAGATTTTGAAGCTTCTTGTTGATATACGACCGTCATTCAAAATCCCGTTAACAGCATGGATTGCATGATCATTATTTAGAGGTGACAGATTGCAGTTTTTTTTTTTTTACCAAACTTGCAAATAAATTTGTCAAGTATCCATAACAAGTGTCAACGCTAATCTTCATTTCTGAAAAGTCAAACGATTTTAAACTTTAAGCTAATAAAGAAATATATGCAAATTATTAATATCAAATGTAGCAAATCCCAAGGGATAGAGTTTATCTTTTATTACAATCATATGATGATTGATCATATATGATCAAATATGATCATATAAAAAATGATAATATGGTCATATTGACCATATATGATTGTTTATCATATATGATTAATCATATATTCTTAATTTTTTTTTCTTATTTTGAGCCGTACTATTTCCATGATTTATTATAATTTTAACTGTGTACATTTTAATAACGACAACGTTTAACAGTAACATCAACGTTCAATTCTTTCACCTGGTTACCGGAATCACACCTGTCGAATAGACACACACGTTACAGAATTGTCGTGGGTCGTAAACGCGTCGGGACGCAGCGTTTTGCGATCCTGGGTCCTTTTATACTCCATTCGTGAAACTACGTCAGAAGCATGTCTTTTCTTTTCTTTTCCGCAGTGGCGGCTCATGGCTAAGATTAGTGGGGGTGCTGCTCCGGAAAATTTCAGCTTCCTATGTGCGCATGCGTACAACGGTCAAACACCAAGCCGCTGGAACTGTGAAGCGCACAGTTCCATGCAGAGATTTTTCACATCTTTTTATTATATTAAATGTTATTGGTACGATCAAGTGGAAACAGAGGGTGCTGCAGTTCCACGGTGCCTGTACGCGAGCCGCCATTGCTCTTCTGTTCTTTAGCGCGTCGTTGGCACGTCTCTGGCACGTCATTTAGATTCAGGTAATTGTAAGTGCACCGTCCGATCGACCGCCACTCGGTTGGCGGGCTTGGAAAATCAATACGCCTTGTACTATGAATGGTATTAATTATTAACCTTCAGACCCTGTTCAGTAAAACTCCTCATCGGGACAGGGCCTTACCGTACGCTCGGAGTGCACGACACCCCAACAACTGTTTCAACAAATGACATCTCGTGGTCTCTCATTTCAGAATGTCTAAAGAATAAAACCACACTATTTGATCAAATTCCGAACACTCGAACGGGATGGATGACTTATGATATGCACTGTTGAAAAGCGAGTATATGCACTGCTATCTCGGTTCATTTTGCTTCGCTAATCGTCTCATTTGCAAGCAAGGTTAGAAAATTCCACGAATAACGTTATCGCGGAATATGTCCATACATGTACACCTTTATAACAGTCGACCGAGTGCTGTTAAGAACAATAGTCCTCCCCTAGCCGAGTAGTCAGCCATTAGTATCGCCTGATAGAGGGTTGAGCGACGTTGCGTTCCATCGAGTGAGTAAGCCGGCTGTTGTACAGTGTTGCAGTAGTGTGCACCGAAGCTTCGTTAACCTTTAGACTGCCGGAATTTTTCCGTTAAAAATATAATATATTTTTCCCAGAGTATTTTCACGTAAATCGGTTCATTTCGGCCATCGTCTAAAGCGACTAGTTCGAAGACACTTTTAGATCGCTGACGGTTTCCCGAAAACTGGAGGTCTATTAACACCAGTATTAACACCACGGCCATTCGCTATTTATTCGTCGTAGACTAGTGGAGCAAGCATAGCTTATGTTAAGCAGCTGACTGCACCAATAAGAATGTCAACTTTCTCGTTATCGCTGACGATGATGGATAAGTTTGCGGGGTGAAGCGTGTTAGCCATCTTCGTGCGTGCACAACACCTGGCCTTCAGAAAATCTGACACAGTCGTGGTTACAGGTGCCGCTGAAAAGCGATTCTTCCAGTTATGTGGAAGGCCGTACTGCTCTTTGGCTTCTTTCTGCTGGCCGAAGGTATGTAGCAGAGAATCTTCACTCATTTCAAACAATAGAGTACACCGGGGGTATAGTTGATACAACGCAATTATCTGGACATTGAGGACAAAGAATATTTTATCATACTTTTTGGTGCGTAATTGATTGAAACAGACATTGCAGAAATGAGAAACTGAAAAATATACAGTAAATTCTCGATATAAGTCCACTACACGGTTTTAGCGATAGTGGTTTCCTGGTCTCTCACCGACCGTGTTGTGTTACTCTCCTCTTATGGTACCCGGCGGCAGTGTGGGTAGTTCAGGAATCTTTAAACGTCAGGCTTGCAGGGACTTATAACGAGAATTTACTGTATTTCCATTCCAAAACTTCACTCTCAATGTGCCACGCCTGGAACAAGTTTAGGGGGCTGGGCGTTCAAAATGTCATAGTTGACAGATAAGGTCCAGGCTAATGAGGGAGGGAACAAATGAGAATGGTTGATATGACGAAGCTACGAATCATAGGTCAGTCGGACGGTTGCGTTCGTAGAAGTTATGGTCACGATAAGATAGTGTGCGTTTGCAATGCAACCTACTGTGACGAGACGCCGGAACAAGATCCAAAAGTGCCGAAGCCGGGAAGCTTCTACTGGTATGCTTCGTCGAAGGACGGCCATCGATTGAGCTTCTCGGAAAAACAATTCGGCGAATGCCCAAGCTCACTATTTGGCCCGCTCACCCTGGACTTGGACAGCTCGGTACAATATCAGAAGATCCTAGGGTTTGGCGGCGCGTTCACTGACTCTGTCGGCATCAACCTGAAGAAGCTGTCGAAGCCTGTCGCGGACAAACTGATGTGGTGAGTTACGCAGCGGAGTAACAAGCGTTTAAATCGGTGAAAATAAAGCGAAGTACAGTAGAACCTCGGTCAGTCTTATAATTGACGACACTGCCAATTTAAATCAGAATAGGTTTTTTTACAAATGATAAAGAATTGATGAACTGTTTGCAGCTCGTACTACTGCAAAGAAGGAAGCAGATACTCGTTGGGTCGCGTGCCGATCGGTGGTACTGATTTTTCGACGAGAGCCTACACCTACGACGACTTCTCAGGCGACGTTACACTGCAGAAATTTTCCCTTGCACCCGAAGATTACGATTACAAAATACCGTTCATTAATCAAGCACAAGAATTGAATCCTGAGTTGTTGCTGGTTAGCGCCGCGTGGTCCGCTCCACCATGGATGAAGACCAACGATCAGATCAACGGACACGGTGAGAATATCCCTATACAGTTTTCTTTAATAAACAAAAGACGAGGATGTTTTTTTTTTGCAAGGAAAAAATCTTCACCCTCTCTCTGCCATTACCCTATTAGTTACGTGACATTATGACACATGAACCTAGTGACAAAAGTCATCACGTGACTGGGTTTGCGGGGGAATGGCGTCGTAGAAGAGGAAGGGTAGAGATATGATCCTGCAATGTCGAATAGACGTGTAAATAACAATGGTTTTTCAATGATTCGTTAGGTTTCTTGAAGCCTGAGTATTATGATCTATATGCCGATTACATATTGAGATTTTTGGAGGAGTATCACGAGAATAATATCACTATATGGGCGGTGTCGACTGGAAATGAACCAGCCAACTCCTACATACCGTTCGGTAGGCTGAACACCATGGGATGGACGTCAAAGACCGTTTCCGAATGGATCGCCAACAATTTAGGACCAAAATTGGCAGCGTCCCCGCACAACAGTACAAAGATCATGCTTCTCGACGACCAAAGGTTTTTCCTGCCTTGGTTCATCGAAAAAGTTCTCACTAACAAAGTGACATCACAGTACACCTCTGGTATAGCTGTTCACTTTTACTGCGATTTTCTTTCCCCGCCCAGTGTCTTGACACAAACGCACAACGCTTTCCCGGACAAATTCATTCTGATGACCGAAGCAAGCACCGGTACCGTATCGATCACTTGCGTTACCAGATCGAGGGATTTCTCAGATAAATAACACACTTAATTTAATATGAATAGGACCTGGACCGTTTGTTAAACACGTTAACCTGGGATCATGGAATCGAGGAGAGACATATATGTCGAGCATAATGGACGTGCGTAGCACTATAACACATAAATATATTACAATAATCTCGTTATCTCGTTTTGCACAACGTAATTTATCATGTTAAAGAGCGATTGGAACTAATTGAAATTTGGACCGAAATGAACTTTTTCAGTATTTGAACAACTGGTCGATTGGTTGGATTGATTGGAACATAGCGTTGGACGAGACCGGTGGACCGACCTATATCCAAAATAACGTCGATTCGCCCATTATAATAAATGCGACGTCCGACGAGTACTTGAAGCAGCCAATGTATTACGCTCTGAAGCACTTCAGCAGATTCGTCGAGAGAGGTTCGATCAGGATTTCCATCACCAATGATTTCCAGGTGAAATCCATCGCGTTCGTGACGCCCTCGAACGAGATTGTCGTCGTGCTTTTCAACACGTAATGTTTCATTTGCTGTAATCTGGTATTCCTTGTGAAATTTGCCGAACTGTATTTTAATCTTATTTCTCGTGCGGTACAGATGGGATAATTCAAGGCACGTTCTCATCAACGACAAGAAGAAAGGACAGCTCTGCGTGAAACTTCCGCCACGTTCTATGCACACTATTATCTATGAAAATTGAAATTGTTACTAACCATTCTATACTAAACATATAAAATACAGCTTAGAACAGATGTGATATAATAAAAATTGTGCATTTTCTATCCTGCCCACTTTCTTCGCGCTTTCACGTCTTATTCGAGACATTTCTGGATTATTATTAGACCATGAGTGATTATGCAAATTCTCATTATCGTAGCAATATGCCTCTGAATTTAGACAGCTCCGGAAAGCAGGAAAGAAACCGCTCGAACGCTTTCGATGCGAGCATCGACGGTTTTTGTATGCATATAATGTGGCAACATTGCGCTTATAAAGCTGACAACGCTGTGAAATAGCTGACCGTTCCTGTTAATAGAGTCCACTACTGTACTAGAGCATTTTCTACAGAGTCGGTAATTCAGAGCCGTAGACAGAAAAATGCATTGCATCACAGACGAAGTCACCGACGAGATATATTTCATATTTCTACTTTGCCTGTTCCAGGCTAAGTAGACTATGTGGGTCTGATCCAAACTAAAAATTAGACTAGAGACACCGACGAGATATATTGAAAGACTGGGCCTAAAGCACCGACGAGATATCTCGTCGGTGATTGGGGCCGTTACCGACCGCTCCCAGTACCCACTCAGGACCCACTTTGGGGCTCGCAGTTTAACACAGGGGCTGGCTGTCTTTAAGTATATCTCGTCGGTGCTGGCAGTCTTTCAGTATTCCTCGTCTGTGTGATTGGTCTATTCCTATTCCTCGTCTGTGCTAAAAATAATGTAGGTTCTGTTTCAGGCTAAAAGATGATGCAGGTTCTGTTCCGGGCTAAAAGATGATGCAGGTTCTGTTCCAGGCTAAAAGATGATACAGAAAAAGTAGAGACACTAAAACCCCGGGCGTGAGCACTCTCATTTCCTCTCTGACCAAGGGGGGTGCCCCAGTCTTATTACTTTACTGACGGCAAAATCATCGCGCATGTGCGAGAAAAACTGTCCTATGCCCCATCAATGCCCTGAGGTCTAGACAAAAAAACCCATAAGATGCAACGTCTGTGCCCTAGATAATAAATTGAATGAATGTATGATTAAATTCATTATTTGTAATTACATTCCACTTTTAAAAACTGCAATGAAGAAATACAAATGAAACTTACAAATATGTATTACAGTCATATAGTACATATTTATGTAATATAACCAGCTTGAAAAATTAGTTTAAAAAGTGTGCAAACTTTAGTAATTGTGGTTTATACAATAAAATATTGAACATTTAATACCATGAGATTCTTGATGACAAATGTGTTTGCTTATTCACAGGTATTCTATTCGTTTATTTTATTACGTAAATATGTTACAAATAAAATGTTGATTATATAACCTATAACTTTTAATGTGTTTATATGGATGTATGTATATTCCTTTTTTTTAGAAAGGAAACTGCCTATGGTTTATCTTTTTTTTTGTTGTACATACATTAAAATAACTTGAACGTTATTGGTGATACAATATTTTGAAAAACAATCGAAATTTTACAATTAAGGGGGCCGGCACGAATTTGACCTTGACTGTCACGCCATTCTCGCGATGGTCTTCGAACGGCGAGTAGGGAAAACAAATTGTAGAATGCTAAAAATTTTCCACCAGTCGCGAGTCGTGCAAGGGTCAAAATCTTTTCAAACTGACGCTCCAGTATTGCAATGAGCAGTTTATAAATGGTCAAGCGTCTTTCCTAAGGGTTCAATCTGTGTCTGTGCAGAGGCCAAAATTTGAATTACTGCCTCATCGTCGAGTAATTTGCAATATCGTACATACGTAAACCTATACTATCGATCTGCATTATCGACCGTATTCTAGCGGAGAAACCGTGGCGCTAGTAAACGTAACCGCGAAATGGTGCCTTTTTTTCTCGACAAATTACGTCGTTAATAAGTAATAAATCAATTAAAAATGCACACCACCGTGTTTGTATATGTATTTGTTATGTCTGTGCAGAGCCCTTTTTTCCATATGAACTCTAAATCTCTCGAAATTAAGAGAAACTCTCAGCGGCAGCCATCTTGTGACGTCATACTTTCTTCAGAAAGCGAATTTTCTGCAGAATATTACAAATTACTCCACGATGAGATAGAAATTCGCAATTTGGGCTCTGCACAGACACAGATTGGGCTTTTAGGAATCACAATTGACCACTTTTATACGGCTCATTGCTATATTGAAGCGTCAGTTTGTCGAGATTTTGACCCGTACACGTATATGGATTTCAAATCGTGACAGTCGATAATGCAGATCGAAAGTATAGGTTTACGTATGTACGATATTGCAAATTACTCGACGATGAGGCAGAAATTCAAATTTTGGCCTCTGCACAGACACAGATTGGGCTTTTAGGAATCATAATTGACCACTTTTATACGGCTCATTGCAATACTGAAGCGTCAGTTTGAAAAGATTTTGACCCTTGCACGACTCGCGACTTACAATTTGTTTTCCCTACTCGCCGTTCTAGGACCATCGCGAGAATGGCGTGACAGTCAAGGTCAAATTTGTGCCGGCCCCCTTAAGATCAACGAGGAGCCGCGCGATATTTAATACATCATTTGTCGATTTACTTATAAATGTTTCAGGTCAAACAATGTATTACAAGGACCTTTTCAACTAACAGGATGTTGTCCTCGGATGAGAAATATTTATATGTAACGGAAAATAATGGTGTAAGTTATAAACAATGAAACTTTTGCAATTCAATAAATTTTGCATACCGACTTTTGTACATGTGTCTACTATAGAGAATACTAATCCATTTTAATCTTTGTACTTAGGTGCGAACATTGACATTAAATCACCCTGCAACACGTAATTCTTTATCCATGGATATGTTAAAGTCTCTCTACGAAAATATTAAAAATGGTGAAAATGACAAAAATCTCAGGTCTATTATTATCAGAGCTGCTCCAGGGAAGGTATTTTCAGGCGGACATAACTTGAAAGAATTGGTTAGTTTGTAAACCAAGAACCAGACACCATAAGGGTTTGTTAATGTAGTAAGGATTTTACGTTCATCACAGAGAAATGATTGGCTTGCGTCGTTTAGACTGCTAATAATGAGAAGCTCCACAAGGAAATCTTTGAAACGTGCTCAGGATTGATGAATTCGATTATGGAGAGTCCAGTGCCTGTGATAGCTGCTATTGATGGTTTAGCCACTGCAGCTGGTTGTCAGTTGGTAGCTGCATGCGATCTTGCTGTTTGTACCGAAAGGAGTTCATTTGCTACACCAGGGTATGCCGCTCTACAGACAAGCTAAATATTTCTTTAACATCAAGTGATTTACTACATATTTTGTTACTAGAGCTTTTTTTCACTGCTTAAACTTTGATTTTATTGCAATTATTTTTTAGTGCCAATCTTGGAATATTTTGTTCTACTCCAGGCATTCCATTGATTCGAAATGTACCCAGAAAGATAGCAATGCATATGCTTTTCACAGGTTTCTCCATTAGTGGAAGAGAAGCATACGAAGTAGGTCTTGTGAGCAAGGTAGTACCAAATGATAAACTTGGTGAGTCATTACAAGATTTAGTTACGGAAGTATATTGTAATTACAAATTAATATGATTGTATATGTTATTCTAAATACAGAAGAAGAAATTAATAAGATTACCGCGGCCATAAACTCAAAAAGCCGCTCGGTGATACACATTGGAAAAACGTTCTTGTATGAACAAATGGACCTCGACGTGTCGACTGCATATTTCCTAGGAACTGAGAAAATGGTCAATAATTTGAAGATGAAGGATGCCCAAGAGGGAATCAAAAGCTTTATCGAAAAAAGAAAACCCGTTTGGAATCATGATTACGATAAAGACTAATTTACATTGTGTAAAATAATTTTTATACCAGTTGTTATCAGCAATCTTATTGTCTTCCATTTGTATATTAAATAACTGTTGTTTATTAAAAGGGACTTTTCATTGGTAAATACATTACCTTTCCTGTTACTAGAATTAATGATTGATTAATCTACAATATTTGAGAGTAGTTAAATTACTTTATACCAAATAGATGAAATTTGATCAAGTAGTATTGCAATTTTTAGTAAGATCTCTAGATTTACATAAGACTATTTCAGTTAGCCATGTATACGTAGTATAAAGCATGAATTCAGATCACACTGAATCGAGCGCCCATGCATAATAATGTGTAATCAGGTTAAAATATGTTATCGTATGACGAAGTTCACTCACTAAATGGAGGTTTAATAGATAACCTTTCGAAATAAAAATATGCGAATAACACTCCCTGTGCTTCAGAGGACCTGTGTACACTTGAAAAATTTTCACACGCAGCACGAACACATGGTTGCGCGTGCAATCATTAATAATCTACAATTAAACATCTTTCACATTATAGAAAACAACCAAGTCATTTGAGGTCGTGTGGTATGAAATGTCGGATTTCTAATCATTCTGCTCATCAGAGTGTAAGAAAGTTTATTTGTTCGAGTTTGAAAATTCGGCGAACACGCGGGCTATTGACTAGGAATTGTCTGACGTGTCAGATCATGACCTACTCATTCTACTTCTTACAAATGTTAGGCATGCATACTTGACGGATCTTCAAGGTCGATTTTCTCGAAAACAAAGCCTCAAACGAAAAAAATTTATTCCACATTTTCGACTTATTTTCTCCTGTAGAACTACCCCCTCCACCAGGGTGTACCATCAATACTGGAACACTCTGCATTAAAGTTTCTTTAATAATCGCTTCAACTCATTTTTGTCATAAATTCGCAGTCCGTTCATTATTGTTCCTTAAACTTCATTTTTACATCTCTATATTCTCTCAGTTCTTTGTGCTTTTTCTCCACTCTTATCCTTGTACTCAATAGCTCAATGTCTTTTGTTTGCATTCCACCCTACCTTTTATTACTCTCATTGCCTCCGACGGTGATTACTCATCTAAATTCTCTCTCTCATGACGACCTGAAAATGAAAAGTTTCCGGGATAGATATCGCCATGACCTCTTTCAACACATTTTCCAATTTTTACAACATGCTGTTCTATACTTCTCTAATCTTTTCCATTTAGTAAATATTTAGTCTTCTCCGGTCTTCTATTTTTCCGATTTTCATTAACTATTTATACGCTTTTACTTTGACCTCTATCACCAAGTCTATGTGTCTTGTTTCTAGTTACTGAACTGCGAATGCTGTGCAAAAATAGCAGGTTATATACAAAATAGTGGAATAGATATTAAAAGCACTTAAGAGTATCAACATATTAGTTACTGCCGTGGACAGGAGGCTGGCCCTTAGCTATAGGGATCAAAATTTTGTGTACAATTTGGCGGCGCCCTTACCTGTCAAAAACACATAAAATTGCTTAACTTTTGAACTAGTGAATTTCTAACGTTAAAACTTGGATTTTCGGCATTTTCTCGCTAAAATCTAGAGGATTGCATAAAAATAAGTAAAAAATTTCTGGTTTTCTCAAGCAACGCCTATTTAACGATATTTCATAATATATAATTCCGTGTTTTTCATTTCCCGTTTCTGGTATAATTTGCATTGCACAACAATTTACTGGTCGCACCAATGACCTTGAAGAGACGCTTCCTTATTTCCACGATTTAAAAAAGAAAGAAATTCCTCATGCATCATCAATTTTGCAATTAACCAAATACTTTTATCGCCGGTTGGCTAATGTTTACATGCCGACCGACAATTTGTTAAATAACCTAGATATTTTCTAAATGGAAAAATGTATCGAAGAGACGCGAAGATATTGTTAGTTCGCTGCGTGTCGGTTATCTACAACACATGTGCAGATATCCCCGTACAAAGGAGACGCGGCATGTACGTTTTGAATCTGGAAGGTCTAGCCAGATAAGAGAGTCGTGGTGGTCGTCACCGATATCACTTGTCCCGTCAGAAAAATCTTCTCTTCTTTTTTTCTCCTATTCTCGTTTTCTCCGTGGCAGAATCTATCTCCCCACTCGCTGGCCAGCCGAGTTTATATAAATTCGAACCAATATTACAACGTAGAATCAGTGTAACGCTGTTACTCCACCCGACGAGCACGCGACAAGCAGGAATCAGTGAAAAATCGGTCTTTCGTGTTTCCGAAATTCGAGCTCCTCAAGAACGAACAATCCCGACAGAGATTTCCTATTCGGATCCGTTTGATGACAGTTCTGCACGACTCTGATCGCGGCTGTATGAGGTTTCGGTCAACCAGACACCAAACTCGAAGATCCAAAAGGCTTGGTGGCCACCAAACCATTAGCGTTGGAAAGACGAAGAACATCATCACCAAAAGGGAAATCGCTGAGCTGCTCTTCGAAACTTGTACTGGTTCGTGTTTCTCGAAACTCGATCGTCATTGAGGATTTGCGTTAATAAAATTATTCCATCGCCATCTTTAAGCCCTTTTTAAGACTCGACGAAGACTCGGCGGACACGAAGATCGTTACGTCAGAGACATTCGCGTTCGTTTGCCGAGCTCCATTGTTTCTCGTACCTTCGTTCTGTCTCCATTCATTGCTCCTCCTTCTCTTTGTAACGTCCAACTACTTCATCCAGGTCTCTCCCCTCTGGCATCCCTCTTCCTGGATTATCATTGACAGAGCTCTACACCAATTTTCTTCTCCCCATTCCTGGAATCGATATCTTTCCCCTCCTACTTGGTGCAGCTGCCCTAATTCCCCCTTCATGTGGCCCCTAATTGTTTCTTGTTAGATCTTGTCCTCCATATTTCACCTCCTTCGACATCTTCGATCTCTTTTAGCATGTTTCCGTACCTTCGTGTCGAAGAATCTTCCAATTTGTATATCTTCGTGTCAACGATGTCCAGTTATCTCTGCAAACAAATATTTTTCTTAGAATTTGCAATTATTGTACTTTCTTTTTCTCCTATAGTTGTATCATCCTGAGCAAAATTTCTAAGCGCAGGAAGTTCTGTTGCAGACTGTAAAAAGATGGCCGCCATACCGCAAGGTGCATTCACAGCGTGCAAGGTTCGATGCAATCTCGAACGGGACACCATGATAACCCACTCGATGGACCAGAAAGAGAAAACGTTCAAAGAAGCCCAGTTCAACGCGAGACTCTCCGAAGAAGGTATTTATATTATAATTATCGCAATTACATAAGATGTATTTTTATTTTTAGAATTGATAAATTTCTTGATAAGATCCACGTTTATCAATTTACTATAAATAGCCTCTTCGTGTGCTTTGCACAAAGATATACTAAAATAGTATCAGGCTGGAACACTCCTCAGGAATTATCCCTTTCAAGGAACTGCTGCATTTTTGGGACACCCTGTATATTTTCCAAATGCTGTATATATTCACCTTGTGCATAGCTTGTTGGAAAATTAATCGTATATTAGTAGCATTACCTAATAATTTCTGTACAGTTGGTTTAAAACACTTTGATTGCCAAACAAGAAACCTCAAAAATTCCATGAAATCAATGTAAGTTATTTAACCCCTTGCACCACTATTTATTTTGTGAATGTAATGATTGGAAATTCTTCATCGTTCAGGATTTCATAGAAAAGAAAAGATAGTTTATATTTGTTGTATGCCTATGTTTTCTCCAAAGGATATATATATATATGTATCGACTACAACGAAATAGAATTTTATTTCGCTTTAAAGGGAATTAATAACGTACATATTTATTAGACTCTGTTCAAAATCTTCATCACGAGTCTGACTCGATATTGTAGGGCAAGGGGTTAATGAAATAGAAATTGAAAAAAGTAAATGTATGATATTGTGTAGTTCTCCAACTTTCCTGCATTTTACAGATCCTAATCAAATTTGGTACAATGAATATATTAACGTAAAAATTCATTTTAAAACCTGAACAAATAATTCTGTCGCCCATATGTGGGTGACATGGCAGTCAACGTGTTAATGTGGGGAATTAGTTTGTGCTGAAATCGATCACTTTTTCCGTTTTCATGAGTTTCGTGATAACAATTGATTTTGCAGGTAGAGAGCCAACGCCGATGAAGTACAGCAGCAAACTAATGAACAGCATCTGGGGACTTTACAATCGTTATTCTGTGCACAACTTTAAGAAGAACACCGATGCAAACGACGACGGGGTGCTTCGATCGTTCGTGGCGGTTTTGGGGGCAGCTTTCGACAGCCATGCACCCGCCGCGAACAAAATGGCTGCAGCTGCAGTCGCCAAGAGTAATTCTTAAAGAAGAGGAACCAAAGACCGATTTACAATTAAGCTTTCTTCTGTTTTGTCGATTATTTCGGACTAACTACGGAATATATAGAATGATCAATGAGGCTTGAAGATTTTTATTAAAAAGTATTGTTGACAATACTTATTGCTAGACCGCGCATGATAATACGCAGAACGCAGCGGGATGAAAATCTCAACAAACATGAGCACAGACTCTATTTTAACAAGCCGCATACGCGGACAGATAAAAGTCGGTTACTTTGATCCAGGTCTCTGCAACATTGCAAGACGTTCAATTTGCGTAAACATTCGCGGTCTACTCGTTAAGTTTACTATCTTTCCGGCATTTTTTCGCCGCGAAGATAACGAGGAGAACATATTATTTGAACACGAAACGACTGAAAACGATATTCGTTAATTAAACGAACTGTTAAAGATAATCTAAAAACGTATTTCACGAAGGAGAAAGTATATTTTATATTCTACGATACTGTCCAACGAACTTGGAAATTAAATGAGCGTAATAAAATGTTACAGATAGATCATGTGCTTTCATTTTAAACGTTAAGCAACCGGCCAAACATATTCCGAACTACTGTGCACGTTGGACAATTTTTTAACTCTCTGCAGTCGGAATTTTAGTTACGTTAAATGATTTATGTTACTTGACAACAGCAAGTGTTCTTTCCAAATTGTATAATTTTCTTCACTAAAATGCTAATGAAGAACCGCTGTCCAATAATTAAAATATTTTTATTGCTGATAATATTGTAGAAGAAGAAGACACTTTGTATTTATTGCGTGTCTACTTTCACTTAATTACATAAATATCGGTGTACAATGTCTCAAAGTGAATTCACAGTTTCAAAAAAATATTGAACGTGCTTTTTTTCATATTGCGGATAAAAGTAATATAAGACCGAAAGATACGGACACATTAGCACACGATTCGAAAATTGCATGGACCTACAGAGGGTTAACTATTCTTTCATAGCGATTGTTAAGTATGTTTCCCGGACGGTTTTCTTATCGTGTATGTCCTTGGTTTTCTCTGTGAATGATATTCTTCGAGTTTACTGGAACTATCGGAAACGTCTACTTCCAAATTCAAGGAAATGGAAGTCGAAGACGTTGCTTCCGATTCTTCATCGGTGGAGGAATTCTCTTCTACGTGGCTCTCGATCAGAGGCAACTTATTTCTGAACCTTCGAACGTCGTTGTTTAAAACAAAACTATTTTCACGACTGATCGCTTCGATGTTATCGTTTCCCCTCGTTCTGGAAGAGTCCCCGTAATTTTGTTTGTTCAAATCAGGATAATTTCCGCGAACAACTCCTCCAAAGACCGTGAACGTGCTTTCACTTGGGTTTCGAATAATCTTCTTTGTGATCACAGCGTTCTTAATTTTCGAGAAATAAAAATTTGGACGTTTCGAATAGAAATTGAAACTCTTGCGTTTTCTTCGTGGTGTTTGCGAGCCGGTCTGTGTGCACACGGTTGTCAACGATTTTTCATCGTCTAATAAACATAGTTCTTTGCCTTGCGTGCTGTTTTTCGCTCGAACGGCATGCACGTCTAACGTGGAATCTATCACGTGCGAATCTAATTCGCAACTGAGTTCGGAAAAATTTCGATAATCGTTTAGCTGCTTTTGGGGGGATGTTGTTTTGACAAGTTGACGCGAGGAATTGTTTTTATTGGATAATTGATCTGTTTGACTGCTCCCATCTTTCAAATATGGAATCTGTAGAGGTTTTTTCTTTTTTCCAAAATGAAGCATGTATTTCAGAGTGGAAAATAATGATGGATCCTGGATTGAATGATGGCAGGAAATCTGTTGATAAAATGTTAATGAAGTAGCACGCAACGATAATTTAAAACATTTATAATTAATCCAGCTTCGGTGGTTAAGACGATAAACGTTTAGAAAAAATTAAATCAGTCAAATTAAAATTTACAACACAAATATTTCTTCATCTAAGCCATAAAAGATTGTAATTAACTATTATTTAAAATATTTCTTAAAAATGAAACGAAAGTGAAAATTGCTTATAGTGTAATAAATAATATATATGAATAAATACCTCTGGTTCCTTTGTGGGTCTTTTCCCATTTCCTGGGAAAGTTAGTCCAGTTTTTTTTATAGATTTTCCTAATTTATATAAAATATATGGTCTCTCCATTTTCTTCTTGGTTAATGTTTTCTCGTCGTTTGCAAGATAATTATTTCGTAGCGCGCCAATTTCCTCTCGCAAATCATCCAAATTGTTGGTGAGCAATTTGATCTGATCGATCACTTGCATCATTTTTCGTTGATCGCGTGCACACGTTTGAATCGACATACTAATTCATCTGATTTACCAACTTTTTTGTCGGATATTACTAATTTCTGTTACAGTTGATTTTACACTGTAAACGTTTAACATTCCAAATTAAAACAATAATCGGCTTTTTAAATTGCAGTTTTATGAGCGAAATTGTTTTAGATTGATTGTAGATGGCGATACGCGACAGTGGAAATGTTGATTATTATTTTAATATATAGTAAAGTAACGGATTTGTTATTGAAATGTCTTGTAGTTTTTCTGGTTATATTGAATAAACGTTATGGTTTCAGTGTG
Source organism: Seladonia tumulorum (assembly GCA_913789895.3). Lineage (NCBI taxonomy): Eukaryota > Metazoa > Arthropoda > Insecta > Hymenoptera > Halictidae > Seladonia > Seladonia tumulorum. The sequence continues at coordinate 6,297,263 of OU565277.1, read as the reverse complement.
GAAATGAATACACGAATTTTATTATAACAATCTGCAAAAATTTGTTTTTTAAACTATGCAATAATGCCGGACCGAGTATATTTGTTAACTGCAATCAACCATATACGCTGATCAAAAATACTTGCATAAAAAATCCTGGGATAATATTTCGCCCATTTTTGCTGTACACTTTAAATCAACAAATAGCGTTCTATTTTAAAGAAACACATCTCACAACACGTACAGGAACAATCAATCATTTTTAGAAAATCGATTATTTTTTTATCCAATTTTGAAAATAACAATTTGAAACGTTAGCAGGAAAATCACATAATATAACATTACATAACCAAAAATCAGAATTTTGCGTCGTCAAAAACTCGATTCACACTGAATTTTCATTAATAGAGAATTTCAAGGCGATAACCAATTTTTGGATGTGCAATATCTCAATTACAGAACCTCAATTACAACAAGTTTTACGTATCATGCTCAATAAGATTACACACGAAATAATTATCCGTAACTATTATTTATTCTCGAAATAGTTATCTGTGACTTGCAATTAAATAACATCGTTATATTTATCTCACGTAAAAACGAGACACGTCAGTGTAATTCTGCGAAACACAACACTTTTAGAAAACATACATTGGCGTTTTGATAAGCGTACCGACTTTTCGAGACTGTTGGTTAAATCGATTCAATTTTGCTACTTTTTAACGGCATTAATTTCGAAGATAGAATAATATAATTTAGTAAAGAATGCAATTTTTTCATCAAATAGAGCGTGTTGGTAAAAAAATTTGCATCGATAACTTCGTCAAGGATTGTAACACTGAAATAATAATTTCAGAAAACAACATTAAAAATACCGAACATTAAGAGACTGTGTCTTTTTGTAAAAAATTTGTATCCGACATAAACGTTACTTGTACCATTTCTCTTTTCCTTTTCGTTACTTTAAATTTAGCAAATCGCTGAAACTAGCCGATTAAAACTCGAAAAGAAAAAAACGATTGTACCTTTTCAACAAATTGGTTTTCTTATTTGAAACATTGATACATATGATATAAAGTATTATTTGTAACGTTTTTCAATCAAAGAATTATCTTTCGTGATAAATTTGGGAATCGTTCAACCGAACCGATTGAAAGTAAACGAAAAAGCCGAAAAGAACGACATTTTGTTTTCGAGAGTTCCGAGGATGTCGGGGGAATCACACGGGGAGATTGTATTATTAAATATCATTTATTTCGTCAGTCGGTGTCGCGTATCATAGCAGATTGGCTATCAGCGTGTGAAGTTTGGTAATACAAAAAAGAAGTCCTTCCCTCCAAGCACGTACATCGACACATAATACTATACTCGTATTTGATTTTTTTTTTAATGTACACATTACAACATTGGTTTCCGTTTTTGTTAAAATAATTGTCATCCTTCCGAGGGACATTCGCGGACATCGGGCTCGCCGGTCCCTCCGGTGAAAGCGTTTTTCCTATCACAACGGCTAAACAGATTTTTCGTTGATCATGAAGAAATGTGACCGTGAAAACCGATAAAAATGAAACAACACGGCGCGCGTATTTTGTTTACACACCGATACAGAATTTCTCCTTCGCGTGACAAAAACACCGTGTATGTGTGTGTGCGTGTCTGTGTGTGTGGCTGTGCTGCGCGGGCAATCGAATTTCGTCCTATCTATATTCGTTGTTCGATCATCAAATTTCGTTTCTTACAAAACCCGAGCTGTAAAATGGCATCGTTCATCGTACTTGAATAAATTACTCGTACAAAACAAAAAAGTGGGGGTAGCGATATCGTTTCACGACGAACCGTCGCAGAACTTCCGGTTTTCGCGGACAAGCGTTTTCTGGAATGCTGTTGTCGGTCGCGTGCGTGTTTGTGTGCGTGTGTATGTGTCTGTGTGTGTGCACCGGCTCTAAAACGTTAGGGCGGGCCACGTACTTTTGATCTAGTAAGTTCTTCTAAAATCGAGGTAATCGGGTTGTATTGTGGCGGCACCAGCTCGCCATCAGGGAGCTTGCGACCTGATGACACTATCATTTTGCGCGAGTCACCGATCTCTATACTTTTCTGATGTTTAACACTTTGAGAATGAAACCTTCAGAATGAAGGTTGAGACACAACCTTGAGTCCTGGATCGTGTCCTGGATCCACTGGAGGACTCAGTGGAACCATCTAGCGGATCCTGAATGATTGAGCAGGGTGTACAGTGTTTACTCTATATGTGTCCCAAATGCCTAGTCGATGAAAGTCTCCAGAACAAAAACAAAACGAACAAAAAGAATCTCCTTGCCAAAAAATATGTCTCTGGCTACTTGTCAGTAGTTTATTATACAATTTAATAGATCGTTGCAACGTGGCAGTAAAAATTCAGAAAAAAAACAAATAGAATCGAACAATTTAGTAATTAATATTCACAACAAGTGTTTCCCAATTAGGTTGGGGTTCTTACGCGATTTACTGCACAAACAAAGATCACGGAAGTGCAAATATTTAGTCATTTAAATTACTTTTAATACAAGTACAGCTTTTACTCTATATATGTCCCAAAAGCCTAGCTGGTGAAAGTTCCAGAACTATCCCCTCTAGGATAGTTCTTTTCTACATTCGGCGTGGATCAAAGAATAGTCTCTCCTGGCAGATATATGTCCGTGGCTAGACCCGCGTTTCGGACATATATCGAGTAAACACTGTGTACAGGTGACGGATCGAATGCTTGCGAGAAAAGTAGTGTCACCTTGACGCGAGACCCTTGGTAGGGAGAGTGTGGAGGTGCCGCCACAGTATAATATATACCGTCCACGAATCTCGCTCCAACAATATCATATCGACGCGAGTCTTCGGACAAGAAGTCGGGTTCCAGTGGCTTACGAGCAATTTTCAAGTTGAACACGGCTACTCGAAATGTTAGCGATCTAAGCCGAAGCTGTACGCGCACCGTCGTGATATCCTCCCCTCTTTACCTATTAATACTGACAGCTCTAAACGAAATTTGCCGAGGACAACACTAGCCACGCGATTCCTGTCGGAAGACCCCCATCTCATCACCGAATAAACGAGCTAACGAATGAATCCGTTCCCCTCCGGAGTTGATCGCGCGCGCGTCCAGAGCGGCGTTGAACGTTTAATACTTAGCAGCTAAACGTAACTAAACGCGTTATTAACGAATTATATAAATAACATAGAAGACGAAAGTATGTCGGAGAAAGAAGAAGTTCGAAGTTGACTGATTGAATCTCTCTGGCTGCTTGGTCTTCGAGACACAGACGTCTCATCCGTCTGCCCATTGTTTTCTTGGTCCCTCTTTCTCTTCCGTTTTTATGTTTTCTGGCACAGCCTTGTTCCTCCTGCTCCATGGATCGTCCCGTTCGCGATCCGCGAGGATGATAAATATCGACGCGATCACCGCGCACCTTCAGAGGCGGGGGACGAAGGTCGTTGATTGCGGATCCGAAGCTGACTCGTCCTGGTCCTGGAGAGGATTCCCACCCGGGCGATGCTGCCCGAGGTGACGGGATACGATCGTGTTTTCCTGTTTTGTCCCCCGGAGCTCTTCGTGTCCCGGCTCCCGGTCATCGGCTTGTTTCGCAACGAATTTCTTCGAACAGTCTCGGGCGTGGTTGTGCACAGGTGTCGTGTGCTTTCCGTGGACTAGCTCAGTTTAACCGGCCGTAGTACGGTCTGTCGGGAATTCGGGGAGGAATATTGGGTACGGGACGCCTATAACATACACAGTGATTAAATACTTGGTGACATTTTTTGTCGGTCGCGCCGAGATAAAGAAAGAAAAAGCGGCGGTGACGCTTGTGTGCGTGTGCGAGCTTTGTCAGCCTTCCGATACGAAACGGTAACGAACTTTCAACAACATTTCCTTCTCGAGAACAGAAGAAACTAGATGCCAGAAATTAGTTTATAAAATAATATTCGGTATCCACCGACGGAAAATTATATTGGACTCATCAGAGATTTGAAAAATTGTTGTTCTTCGAAATTTATATCTAGTTGCATAGAAGAATCAACGATACAGCGTTTTCTCGATATATGTCAACAATACGGGTCTTGCCAGCGACATATATCTTCTAGGAGATACTATTCTTTGAACGTTCTACCCATTAACATTCTACGTTAGTGGGGATAGTTCTGCGGCTTTTATTGGCCAGGTATTTGCGACATATATCGAGAAAAGACTGTAACTGAATTGGTGTGGATTAGCGTTTCGTATCCGAAGAGTGAAACATGAGATGATATTCCGACGTCCAATTAAACTTCAGTCGACTATACCGCATTCTGAATTCGGTATATGTAGTCAATTTCAACTTGAGAAATACATGATAAAATTATAGAAATATATAAATTGAGTATCTTTTCGGGAAAGAAAGAGAAACTTAATTGGACCCATTTGGTGAGCACTTGGTTTATCCGTCGGATAATGACTATGACGAATGAGTACAATAAAACGGAATATCTCTTCATTGATGTCACATTTCTAATGAGGAAATGTAATAATAACATCAAGTACGTGAACAGTGACGAGTGAAATTGCCATAGCTACACGAAAAGAGATAGACTGCGAAGTTCATACAATTTGTGGAGGATGAAATATTCCGGGGCTCTAAATTTTCATAATTTCTTCTAATTTATCAGCTAGAATCTAGAGCGAGGTATGCGTGTAAATATCGTTTCCCGATGATTTGCATAAATATCCGCAGTCCGAATTTTTTATAACGAACAATAGCGATGATATGAGGTGAGGTGCGTGTGTAATAGAAAAATACATATACATAGATATATATAAATGAACAAAAAGAGTAACACAACAAAAGGAACGCGGATATGGGACGATGAACTGCCAAGGAAATTCAAACAGATTTGCAACAACATGCTCAAGCGGTAGCGACAAAATAAAACACATGCAGAAATTAACGTACGGAAAGCACACGTTCGAACCTTTCACGCATGAGAACAATACTGTAGAAACAATGTATATATATATATATATATATATATATATATATATATATATATATATATATATATATATATATCGAAAGTTTCGAGCGTGTTTCGCACGGTAAATATGGTAAATTTGATTGACATTACTTTACAAGTAAAATCCTGGACACGTGGCGGTGGTAGGATAGTAAAGGTCAGCGTTGTGGTTCGTTCAAAGAAAAAAAGAACGCAGAAACGCGAATACGCATTCCAGCGTGCGGGGGAAATCAGATTTTCCCGCGTTCCCAATAAAAAAAACGAAAACAAAAATAAACGTTATAATCACACGCAAGGTTAAACGAAAGCAAAACCAGACTGAATTAGTGTGGAAGGTTAAACGACCAGTGTGTAGGTACAGCAACGTCTCGATATTTGCGGGGTCTTCAGAAATGTGATTGTTTACAGCCAATATTCCTTAATATTTTTCAAATTATTTACTTATGATACTCGTAGCAACACATTCGTGGGATTGTTCTGATTGAAACGACACCAAACACGGCACTGCTTGTTTATCCGAACTGACCAGTGGAATATTAAACTACAGTGTTAGTTAGATTTATACAGGGTGTTTGGTAACTGGTGGTACAAGCGAAAAGGGGGTGATTCTATATAAAAGAATAAGTCGAAAATATAGAATAAACATTTTTCGTTTGAGGCTTTTTTTCGAGAAAATCGACTTTGACGATCTGTCAGGTTTGCGTGGTTTAGTATATGCAGGAAGTAGATTTGGTTGGTCATGATCAGACGCGTCAGACAATTCCTATCGAATAGCATGCGTATTCGCTGCATTTCAAACTCGATTTTCTCGACAACGAAACTTCGGATGAACAAATTTTATTCTATATTTTCGACTTATTCTTTCATGTAGAATCACCCCGTTTTCGCTTGTACCACCAGTTACCAAACACCCTGTATAGATTTCTTACTATTTTACTGCCTTACACGGATTGCTTTGGACCGAATTCTGTGCATTTGAAATACGTGCTCGGATATAATGCAGAGTTCGGATAATGGAGGTTCCACAACATCGTGAATTAAACGAGTAAACGTGATCCGAACGGTATCGTGTTTGGACTCATTTCAATCAGAAAAACATGGCGAACGCGTCGATCGAAGTTTCACAAAGAAGTAATTAAAAATAAAAGAGTATCGTCATCGGATTAGTATTGTCTCGCCGATATACCTAATCCTGGCGTTCTATTACACATTTCTGCGATCAAATATTAAACATTACTGTATATAATCAACAATCGAGATCGTTTAGCAACACATAGGGATCCGACCAGCGAGACGTCTCGCCGGAAAAAATAAAAATACTCCCCGGTTGCGGAAATGCGTTTCCGGTCGTCAGATAGCTGCAGGCTTTCTCTCGAATTCTCATTCTTTTATATATAGAGATATATATATTTATAATCTATAACATGTTATTCCCTATATACACATTTATATTGCAGCAAAACAGTGTTACGTGGTGTTTACCGTAAATCGTCGTTTACGATAGTACAACGGTGTGTGAGTCGTGTGTCAGGTGCGCAATCCGAAAAGTGGATTCCCCGACGAGCGAACCCCGGTCAAACAACAACCAACAACAATGCATATTCTGGTAAACGCTCCTCCCCTCCCCCCGAAAATCTTATTACCTATTACACACTTCATTATTCTTTAATTTTCAATTTTAATTGAATTACATCGTAATTCGCAATTAACCCTTAGCACTCGAGTGGTGACTCTGAAGCACCACTAGAAATTGTTATGGCATTATTTCAAAGAAATTACAAAAAAAAATACAGAATATTTGTTACATTAGAAAATTTGTATTTAATAGACTACTAAACATTTAAATATTATATGTGGACATGGGATCAGTTTCGTATGAATAAATGAAAATATTCTAAGACGGAAGAAAAATTTAATTTTAGAATGAAGATAGCGCCGAGTGCAAAGGGTTAATGTAATTTAATTACAAAGTATTTGTAATTGTACTCTATTGCAATTACGAATTACATTGTAATTTAATTGAATGAAGATCTGAATTATAAATTACAATGTAATCGAATTACAACGTATTTTGTAATTGTACTCCACTGCAACTACGAGTTACGTTGTAATTTAATTTGAACGAAGATCCGAATTATAAATTACAATGTAATTGAATTACAAAGTATTTTGTAATTGTACTCCACTGCAATTACGAATTACATTGTAGTGTAATTTGAATGAAGATCTGAATTATAAATTACAATGTAATTGAATTAAAGGTAATTCAATTACTTTGTGATTATAATTCCCAGAGTAATTCAATTGTAATTCTGCACAACTCTGAGTGTCAGTCACGTCGGTGACTGACGTGTGGCGCTCAACGCGTTAAATAAGTATCAAAAAGAATCATCTACGCAGCTAACGAATCGGAACAATGACGTTGCCGAATAACGCGTTTCTTTTTTTCAGTTTGCCGAGGGTTTTTTATTTGCTCTCGTCTTGCTTTCACCTTTCGGATCGGCCCTGAATTTCGCGCGATTCGACGGTCGGCGTCGGGCTCTTAATAATAATAATAATTAATCAACTCTGCGGGCGCGACGCCGACGCCGAATCGGCGTCGAGAGAGTGGTGGTGGTCTCCGTTGGTTTCAGCTTATTGTTACATTATTCGTCGACCTCTTTCACCCTGTCTGTCGTCGTTCAAGGTTTGCGCGTGTGTGTCTTCGTCGGTCATCGGCCCCGCGCACAAAATAGGATATGACGGTCGCACGTGTATACGTATGTACGTGTGTGGTCTCTGTGTTTGTGTGTGTCGCTCGGTTTTCTCTTGCCGTTACACAGTTTGCAAGCTTCGGTAACTAGGGCTCTTTTCCCGTTCGCTAGAGTTAAGGCTTGTAGATGGAAGCATGCGTGTGTCGATGATCGCAAAAACGACGCGTCACGCGGCCACGTGTTTCCTGGTCGAGCGCTCGGTTTCTCTTGCTCTAGCCGCGAGTCGCGCAAACGGAGCCGAATGTTTGAGGGACTCCGATGTTCGAGGGACTTGTAAAAATAAAGAAACATATAAATAAATAAACGTCGCTGGTTCTCCTTTGATAAACGCAATTCCTAGGGAACTCGAGGTGCCCGCTGGGTTACGGGGACACTTGAGGGAGAGGCTCGTGTCTTAAAATCAACTTCACTTTCGCAATTTTGTGTCTTTAGAACGTTTCGAAATACAGTATTTTGCTCTGTATATGTCCGAGATGCCTAGCCGATAAAAGTCCTGGAACCCACTGTTCGGAGTATGCAGAGGAGGGCTTTGCTTTTCTACTCTATGTTCCGCGTGGATCGAAGAATAATTTATTTATCCTCGCCGATATATGTCACGTGTTTTGGACATGCATCGAGTAAACACTGTATTCCGAGAATCGCGATTTACCGATCGAATTGAATAATTTTGTGTAAAAGTTATCAGTAGACTGCCTTCAACTTTTATAGTTATATTAAGATGCGAAAATGTGTTGTCTTCCAAGCTTTTAACTGTTATGTAAATTACAGCCACCCGTTGTTGTTATAATTCTTGGGAAAAGTTGTGAAATCACTGACATATTTTATTTCCCGACACGAAGTAGCCCCCGTCAAGCACGAACTAATTACCAGAAAGTGGAAAGCACGACAACGGTACTTCCAACATTCGCGAGAGAATCGATCATCGTTTCGTTTGCAAGATTAGGATGTATACCCACGGATCGCACGGTACAAGTACAAAAACAAACTGTTGCGAGGAACGAAACTTTAATTGGCGGGCATGAAAGCGATGCACTTGTCGCAAGTGTCTCGCGATTTAGCGAGCACCGTTTAATTCGCTAATTACCTTTCGTTGTAACATTTGTGACGCGATTATTCCACCCGGACTAAACCGGGTCCTTAAGGAGCGAACAAAACGCAAATGCGAAGAAATGCAAAACGATCCGCGTTGAGAATTTTTTAACGTTGACGTTTAGAAAGTAGTAACAGAAAGAACTAGTATTTTGATTGGCAATGATAGGCAATGTTATATAAATTTCGTTTATTATTCAATGGTAAAACTGTTTGCCTAAATAATAATAACTTATGTACCCATATTCACGAGCAGTGGAGATTCTACAATCGTTTCCCGAAAATATATTATAATATATAAATATATGAAATAAAATTGAAATCATTGTGGAAGAGTCAGGGGAATACCCTGCATACTTGAATAACGAATCTCGCGATTCAGAGATCTCGCGGTGATCTAAGGAGCAAGGAACCGAGGTTGTGCAAAAATGTCGAAGGTTGGAACCACCGGAACATGATCAAATTGTCTGGACACACCTCGCGAGAACGATCTTTTCTGCTAGTGTAGGTATTTGCTACTTTGATATGCCCAGTTGTTAGAACAACGCTACGCCTCGCAGAACGTTCGTAAACCTACGCTTACGTAACTATTCTTCGTCGCCTTTGTTTTTGTTTTTTTTTTGTTTCGCGTCAACGACGAGCACCGTCATCGAAACGGACAAGGCTGAAACGGTCGCCTTCGCGAAAACCGAAAAAATTGCTCACGACCTACCGAACATGGAACATTACGGCGCTACCAAACAAACAACTTACGCCCTATACAGTATATCTAAATATAATTAATCATTCCCATTAATCATAATGTAACGATAATACCGTAATCGTAATTAGTTCAACGCACAATCTATTCACCAAAATTCTGGCGTTTTACGGGTGCATAAAATGATTAGCACGTGTGGTTGTATACGTACATACCGTATGTATATGTATACATGTATATATATAGATATACATAGATTTGTACAATAACATTACAACAATACTACCTTTTGGCTTGTTCGCGAGTTTTTACTAAACCAGCGATGGGCACGCAATGCGCTTCCCCCACCAACGTTTTCGAGCAGCGCGCACCTTCGTTGCGCAGAGGGGTACGAAAGAGACGGTGGTGGGGGAAGCGGACAGCTCAGGGGCCCCTAACGCGCCCATCGCTGTCCTAAACAGTACAAGCGACACAGTGCACGGTTGTTTCTTTCGGTTCTCATTTCGGTGGAACAACTATGGATCTGCGAAACACGGTGTTCGCGTTCAGTATGAACAATGAGCGACTCTGCTCGTCTCGCGGGAGCGACGCGCGTTCGCGAGAGAAATACCTAATCTCGCACCGTTGTCTCCGGGAAACGCATCCGCCGAGATACAGCGAAACCATAAAATTCATTTCACACGGGAACTCAAAAAAGTTCCCAAGATCGCCGTAGAAAAAATGGTCTCGATTCAATCACTATTCAGTTTTAAAAATCCCTCTTCTCGAAACTGTACAATCGTCAGAGACCGCGGATTTTATACGTTTACAAGAAAAATTGATCGATAGGGTATGAAACTGAAAAGTCGTTGAAAGGATCACATTATCTTCGACAAATTCGAAAAATTTTCATCTAACTTCCCCGTTTCTTACGGAATCGACTTGGACAACTGTTGCACAAAGATCCGCAGTCTATTGTTATTACTACGACGTAGATTGTTGCTTTTCGTTTCGCTGTGTCTCGCCTGTACAGCAGATTGATTCGACGCAAAGCGACCACCGCCGAAATGATCAAACATTCGAGGAACTCGGAGCAAATGGAACGTCCGGGAATGTGCAGTCTTTACTCGATATATGTCCCAGACATCTAGCCGATAAAAGTCCCAGATCTATCCCCACTGCCGCGGGGTATACCCCGTGAGGGGCCAAGAAGCTTCGATGTCCTTATCAAAGTATAGTATCTTCTAGCCGATATATGTCCCTGGGTAGACACGTGTTGTGGACATATATCGAGTGACTGTATTTAGTAAGGGTTAGACCATGGAGACATCGAAACGCGGAAACCGGGGTGGACACACGGTTCGTTGAATTTCAAAAAGCACTGTCCTTGGAACTTGCCCTTCGGGACGACCTTTTGCGGGAGCGCCAATCATTTGACTTTTTCGAGAGTGAATGCTCGAGGGTATTACAAGCACCTGAGAGGGTACTTCCCGATACAGGCAACCGGAGAGAGGGGATCCGTTATGAAGTGCTGTAGAAATACCTGTGGCAATATGCCAAGGCAAGAAGATCGAAGACATAACTCTATTTTCAATTTGTTGTAGGAAACAATTGGAAATTTTTGTTCATACATCCACAAGGCACAGTGCATGCACATCAATGCATTCTTCAGCAGCGAAGAAATTCGAGGAAAAGCGTTTGTGGAGCACACGATGGTGACTCACATTGACATAAAACTATCCAGCGACCTCGTTACACTTAATTATGCCTCTGGCGAGGCTCATGGATCTACCCAAGGATCATCTCCAGCGAAGGCCAGAATACAGAAGATCCACTGGTATGTAGTTTGGCTGAACATGGAAAACTGGAAATGTGATCTTACTTGAACAACAATTTTTGACGAATGTTACAAGAAAATGTGTACACGTGTAACAGTATCGTTGCCCTTGGCTACAAATATCAGACCGATCGATCAGTTACAAGATCGATCATGTATACGCGACCGGAAGAGGGTCGTTGCTCTTGGTTACAAACGCTGCGTCGATCGAAGATATCTGGATTATGCATATGCGACCACGAGAAGATTGTTGTCCTAGAATATGGAAGTTAGGCTGATTAGGTTGTAGCCTTGTCATCAGAGAAGTTCTAGCTCTCAGTTACAGCTGTAAAACTGAGAAGGGGGTTAGAATTGTTAACCTACATCACCATGCTATTATAGAGAAGAACACGTGATAGAAATCTGGAATAATCAAACCAGTAACCCAACTAGAAAAAATGACTGAAAGTTGAGAATACAGTGTTTACTCTATATCCCAAATGCTTAGTTTCAATTCGAACACCACTTCAGTTGGAATTTTGTTAAAGGTGTACAGTGTTTACTCGATATATGTCTCAAATGCCTGGACGATAAAAGTCCCACAACTATCCCCGTGAGGGACCTTGAACCGAGGCCTCTAAAGCGAGAGTATTATCTCCTGGTCGATATATGCCCCTGGATATACCCGTGTTTTGGACATGTATCGAGTAAACACTGTATAAATTAGGCCCTCCGCGTCCAAGGCCGGAGGACAGTTTCTCAATAACGAAGGGCAGTCATTCTTCGCAGAATCGTCGACAGAAACCAACGGTGGAGATTACACACGCTCACTCTAATGGCAAAATTGTTGTTCCGTAAATGTTCCAAGACTGACCAGGTAGAACCGTCAACTCGCCTGACAATCGAGTTTCATCGTCTTTTGACTGTCTTTGTTTCATTTTTTTCTCTTTCTCTCTCTCTCACACACACACACACACACTCTCTCTCCCTCTCTTTCTCTCTCTCGAGCGATCGATAGGGAACGAACACGAAGGCGCGCAGTGACACGGGAAATGCGAGTCCATCGTCGTCGATGCTCTTCTAAAGCGATTATCTACCCAGGGAGATCTTCGACGGTTTGCTGTAACGAAAAATAATATTTTCTTTTTGTAATTGCACTTCGATCATTGCCCTCGATCTTCCGCGCGTCACTGCGCAGCGGCGTTCGACGAATCAAGCCTCGAGTTGTCTCGCGTAGTCTCGCTTTAGCCGCGACCGTTTTAATTGCGCGAGCCCCGTCGTCGCCTTCCGATTAACGATTATCATAATCACGGAACCGTTCGCCGGGGCAACAGATATCGGGACGCTCTGCAGGGAGATCGTGGTGGAAACGGAGCGCAAAACTCGAGCTCTATCTTTCGCTTAGGCGCGACCAGATTTTGCGGATTGATCTGCGTTTTTATTTGACAAGATACCGATTCGATTTGACCTTTTTTTTTTTTTGAGACATCATCTTATTTCTAGACCGCTCATGTTTGTGCAAATTCAAATCTTTAGTCCCTGATTCGAGCAAACGAAAATTATCATTTAATTTCTCGTACTTTAACGAGAGACGAATAGTCTTGTTAAAAGTTATAACAAATTTTTAGGACATCATGTTTCGTACGAACCACCTTTATGTATAATTAAAAAGACTGAACACATGTTTTATCACTTGAAAATTGTAAGAGATTCTCATATAACATTAAGTATTTACTAAATAAACGCATGGAAGAAGAATGGATTGTAAAAACTTAATTATTATTAGAATATTTTATATACTGAAAGCTAAAGTATATTTTATCATACGTGATCTCTAAAAGAATAAATTATAAATGTAAATGGAAGTTATATTTTCTCATTATCTCCAATGTTTCCTAACAATTAACACAAGAAATAGTTCTTGTTGAATAGTCTACGGAAATCTAAATTTGCATAAAAATGCGGAGTCTAGGAATAATTGTCACCGTTTGTTTGGATCGTATAAATAATACAATATAAAAAAGAATGCACACGCTTCTAAGCATTTTATAAATCAAATTTCATTGATATGCATGTACTTTTATATTTTTCTTAATTATTTTAATTGATAAGTAAAAAGCATATAAATACTGTTAAATTAATCTCGACTTTTTAGTGTTAGAATTCTGGTTATCGTGCAATTAATCGTCATGCAATTTCTCTAATTGAATTTGCCGATGCGAATTAGTCTTTTGCAGCTTTCGTAAGAACGTCTTTATAATTTCATTATTGTTGTTGCTCACAGAATACGGATTACCGAGTATGGGCTTTAGCTTGACGGTTTTCTCAGAGGAATTTTGTACGTGACCGACTTTTTGCGATAGCTATAGTTTTTTCGTCGGTGGAGAGATTTTGAAAGAAAGAAAATAAAAATATTTAGACCGTATAAATCAGTCCGTTTTAGTCGACTTTCAGTTTCAATTCGAACATCACTTCAGTTTGAATTTAGTTAAAGGTGTACAGTGTTTACTCTATATATGTCCCAAATGCCTGGACGATAAAAGTCCCACAACTATCCCCGTGAGGGACCTTGAACCGAGGCCTCTAAAGCGAGAGTATTATCTCCTGGCCGATATATGTCCCTGGACAGACCCGTGTTTTGGACATATATCGAGTAAACACTGTATTCCGAATACTGTCTCTCACATGTAATAGCAGCTGTCAATTTCAACAACGTTAATGTTTAGTGCCATTTACGGTATAACACGACACATCAGCAGAATCTGATGCATGTAAAATTGAATGACAACAGGAGTTCGTAGATGCATGCCTACTTCATACATAGCAGCCAAATACAAGATAAAAAAGGTACTAAAGGGACGTTTCTTTAAAAAAAAATTCTACACAGATTCACCAAAAATATCACAACTTTTCCATAACCAATTTCAACGATTAAAAAAATATACTATCCCATAGGTTGTGTTAGCCACACGAAAACAACCAACTACTCCGTCTCCCGCCAAGTTCCCTTACAAACAATCTTATCTAAAATAATATATTCGCACATTAACGCAGCCTACTTATTATACATAATTATATAATACACAACGGTAAGTCGACGTGGGTGTACTACGCGAAACCGGAAGCCCGTCGCTCCGCGAGACGTGGGAACGCGTTCGATTAGCAAAAAACGTGATCGATACGTATCGCATAATCTTCCGTTATGTATACAGAGACAGTCAAACTAACTATAAACCGTCGAAATACGGTCACGGAGGCTATGTGAAGCAACAAAGTATCTCAAAATCGGTATACAATTAGTGCTCCCGAACGGCCGCCGCGTGATATACACTCATTACACACTGTTTAACGATACACGATTAACTAATTTAAAATTACTCCGACCGGATCTTTCTCCTTAAAATTATCTGATTCTTTCTTTAATTTTCTTTGTTTCGTTTATTAGACCTATTCAGAGATAGATAGATATATAGAGAGACAGAGCTAGAGAGAAAGAGAGAGAGGGAGAGAGAGAGAGAGAGAGAAAGAAAGAGAGCGAAAAGAGATGGTTCGCGACTCAGGATTTTCATGCAAAATCCTCGAAGCATATCTACGCTATATCACATCCTATGTCTGAGCACGTGTTTCTTATTTTCTTGCTGTTTGCTGTCGTTAATTATTCTGTTAGGTAATTTAACTATCTTTTATATATATATTTATATATATATTTATTTATATATATATATTTATTTATATATAATACGGTGGCTTTAATATGTCTAGAACGGAACTAAAACACGGTGAACATCTTAAGAGGTAGAGAAACAGTGACTCGGTACTCGGCGTTACTTAAAAATAATTATTCGGTCGCATCGAACGCATTGCTGTCCCCGAATATCATTGTATCCTCGAATTCGATAATCGATTAAACGAAACGAGCGTTCGACTATTTTCCCAACAGCATGACATTTCTCTTTTTCTCTCAAGAACAAACGATATGGAAGAAGATATCACCGTGAACGTTTCTCGTCGCGATTGTACAAAATTCATTTCTCTCTCTCGACAATCCGACGCCATTGTTTGTTTTTTTTTTTTTGTTCTTTTTCCTATCACATTGCACAGGGTTGCTTTTCTATTTTTTTTTTTTTTTTTGGTAGACTTTCCAGGATCTAGGGGTGTGAATAACGGTTCCATACTTTTCTTTACACGGGGTCTACACGGCAAGAACTTAGGGGATCTGACACCGCGTTGTGTCTCTTTTGTACACCGTACATATATAAAGTATCATACTCGTCGTGAAACACGACACGGCGGAGAACTTATGGTCTCGCCTGTCGCGTTCAACGCGCTCCACTACAACAATATATGCGCCTGTTGCCGACTGCCATTGCTTTGTCTTACAAATATACAGAGTTATAACCTTAATCACCTACGGTGGGCGTTATGCAACACAAGCGCGCGCGTACCAACACGTGCGCGCACGGTACACGTGTCCGATTTCTGTATTATGTGCAGCAGGGTATTTATGTTCAATAATATCTTCGAAGGCATCATCGCTGTTAATTCAATATTCTCGGACCATGCAAGAGATATATATATATAGAGAGAGAGAGAGAAAGAGAGAGCATAGAGTGAAAGGAAAAATACACAACGACCACGCCGGAACAATGTTGTTATTCCAAACGTTCTATTATCCGGGAAGGGAAAACAGTAAAGACATCGAATTAGTGTTCATTCGCAACCCTGAACAGTCTACCAATCTACTTGCGCAACTTAACAAGGAGGTTACCAATCGAATAAATCGCATAAATCGTGGTTAGAAGAGCGAAGGGGCGTATGTAAAGATATATATGCCGGTCATAGAAAAAGTATGGACAGCTATGGTTTTGTTTACTTGATCTTGAATGCATCCATCAGCTCGTTCACGGCGGCATTTGCAGCGGCCTGTGTCGCGGCTTGCGTAATCCTCTGCTGCAGACCACCCCCGCGACTAAACATACACCACGGACACTCTCATTTCATCGCTGATTTCGCTGCTAATATTCGTTTATGCGTACCGTACGCTTTCTTGTTTAGAAAACCGGACAATTCGATTCGTACGACCCTTAAACCACACCGTGGTGCACGGTACGTAAGGTTTCGAGCTTTCTTAACGCGATTATTGCTTGCAGAGACTTATTGCCTTCTCACGATTGTTTCTGGTTTCCACATCCCCTCAAACCCTCGACATACAAATCAACGCTGGGGACCACCTAAACGCAACCGATGCGTGGACCCAGATGCCCGAATGCCTAGCCAATAAAAGTTCCAGAACTGCATAAAAATAACATAACAGTCCCGAGACGCCCTTGTATGTCGAGGGATTAAGTATACAGAAATTGAGTTTCGTTCAGGGAATTTTTTTTACAGAAATTCTGTTCGATTTGTCCAAGAAAGTATCTGTTCGGAAGAAATGTTACTCTTGGAATTATTTTTTTTTGTAAATGGTCTCGAGGAACAGATTGATTAGAATCAATATGCGTAATAAACAGATCCAGTGAAAACAGATTACTTTGAAATGTTTATTCCAAAAAATACCGTGAGAGAAACACAAATATGCTCTGAACTGTGAACTATTCAATATTTCTTAACAATGATGGAGAACTTTTTTTAATTTGTAATTGTACGAGTTCCATGCAAAGTAGAACTTTTCAATATCAACAGAATTTCCAAAATTACACTCTTCCCATAAGAAAAGTTGCCTAAAAGAACAATGCAAAGTATCGGGCAAGAAAATCCTTGCAAGTAATAAGCTTTGAAAAATTGTATATTCAACAACGGTAACATTATATTTTCAAAACCGAACATACCATACATCGTTTTTAAAAAATAAAAACGTAATGGAACACGCGTACCACGTGGTAGTACAATGAAATTCCAATTGAAAAAAAATGAAATAAAACAAGATATTTTTAATGCAGGCACCGACACATCCGTCCGTAATCAACAATTGACAAGATTCGAAATGATTTTGTGGAGAGTTCATAGAAGAAACGAAAATAGAAAAGCAACGGTGGTAGAGAAGAAGCTTACGCCTGTAAAACGTGTTGCAAGATCATCGTGTATAATTACAACATTCTCATAGAACATTTGAAACGACTGTTCCGAGAAACACTTGGGAAACGCA
The DNA here is from genome assembly GCA_913789895.3 of Seladonia tumulorum. NCBI lineage: Eukaryota > Metazoa > Arthropoda > Insecta > Hymenoptera > Halictidae > Seladonia > Seladonia tumulorum. The sequence continues at coordinate 6,279,786 of OU565277.1, read as the reverse complement.
TTTCACAAGTGGCTGTTTTACTTGGTTATCTTTCTTCGATTAAAAATGTCATGCTGTTAGTAAGCGAATAAATACTTATCCACCTGTGATAAGAACCCAGGACCACTTTATTTTACAACGTTTTTAGTTGTATATACAAGCGTCATGTACAATTCCGTCGAACTAATTTACAATGAAAGAAATATATTCACTCTACCTATGTTATATATACTCATTTTTCGTTTACGAACGAGCGTGATTCGTATAATATATCTAATTTATTTCTCATGATTTCTGATCGATCGTAGACAATTAGGACTTTTTAATTAGGGATGTGCAAAGCTGTTCGTGCAAGCTGCCCTCGCGTATGTTCCGTATACGAACACCGAAACTTAGTATAATAATATTAGTTGTAGAGTTTCGGGAAATGACCATTTGAAGAGCGCAAACGATTCGCGAGAAACGATATTCTTGGTCGTTCTTACAAAATAATTGGACCGCTCGAAAATAAACGTGGATATGATAGTAATCGCTGGGCCAATAGTCGTCGAATTACCCGTTTCTACTCGACCGCTAAACTAAATGACTCGAATTAATGACGCGCGTGCTCGCACACCCCTAATTAACAGTGATCACGTAATTTGTAATATATCCAGACAGAAACATATAGCATTAGGAAATTGTATTTCGTGTAAAATGTACACTGAGTAGATGTATCGATATATTATATATGTATATTGATTAGTAGGGAATAGGCGAGTTAGTGCGAAGACTTATTGTCGGCGCCTGCAATAGAAAGTGATGTTAGCACCAAAGCCCCGGTTCACACAAAGCTATAGAGACAAGCGACTGCAAACTTCCATGTCTGATATCTCTTTTGCTTTCTTTTTCTTTTTTTTTGTCTTTAGGTTAAACATTACAAAATTAAAAAAAAGGACCTTCACCTCGTTACACAGAAACATAGAAAACTGTTTCGGACACAAACTGACAGAACGTTGTGCAAAACTTCTTAAATGTGAGACTTGACAATTCAAAGGTACACTTGATAGTACAAAGTGCCTCCAATTTTGCATGTTCTTAATCTTTTCTGTATTGCAACCCGACAAGTTTAAAAAGGAGCCTGGTATCACGTGCTTATAATGCAGGGTGTGCTATGTGTAGATACATAGGTATAGAATACATAGATATAGTAATGTGAGTAAAATGGAATTGAGATCTTTGAACACATGTGCTGGGAGCTACCTACATTGTATCTTCTTCTCTCGAAGAACCGAATAACTCAAATTTAATAAATGTTATTTAAACTATATGCAACTTGTACGTCTCAATATAATAAGTGAGGTTAAAAAGATCCTGTAAAGGAATATACACAACCAATGCACTTCTTCAAAATTTACACGAGACCCTTTTCAGTGAGATATTTAAAACATATTTTTCCATTCCTCCAATAACGAAAAAAGAATATGTCAAATATTTTTCCAAAAGCTGGCTCTCACGTAAATATTGTATGGGTATGCGAGTACTGAAGAAAGAAATTAAAAATGTCTCCATTCATTTCTTTTCAGGATAAATATTTACAGCGAGGGGTACAAAGTCTCTGTAAATTTAGAAATATGTAAAAAGTTTGATTCACTATCACGATTCATTAGAGGTCCCTTTTAACTTGTCGGGTTATACAGAGTAAATATTACTGGTAAAAATAATCCGTGTTATTAATGTTGTACTTACGATGGTATTAGTGGAGGCGGTAGGCCAGGTGTAGCACGGGCTGGTGGTGGTCCACCAGGTCCAGGTCGGTTGGGAATGGCCGGTGCTGGTCGGCCACCAGCTGGAACCGGTGGAGGTGCTCGAGAACTAGAAAGAGGTGGTGGCTGTGTCACTCCACGTCTGGGACCACCAGGAGATGGTGGTGATAACCTGTAACAAATGGTAGTCAAAGTTAATCAAAGTTATTAGACCAATCCATAGTTGTTTAGGTAGCAGCAGACAGACCTACCTAAACAATTAACACATCAGTATGTTTCAAACATTGACCCAACGATACGAAAATAATTAGACAGTTATATCTTTGAACATCTGAGATTGCACCCAACATATATACTAAAAATTTCATATGCATATCTACATTTTTGAGTTAGCGTTTGTATTATTTACACATGAAACTGCTCTCTCAATAAGGTTGTAAAATCCCTTTGAAGTATATTATTCGAAAGGTAGTACCTGAATCCCAAAATGTTCGCTCTCAGAGGCTCATGTAAACATTACGATTAAGAGGAATTGTGGAAGACGTTTGCAGCGTGTAAAAGATTAAATAATATTTTAATAAATAAGTAAGTGTAGAAGATAGACGCCGTGAAAGCTTGGATAGGCTTCATTGGAATGAAAATTAAAAGATATGAAGCATTTCAGTTAGTGTATATACAGACGAAATAATTAGACTTCCTTTTTAGACTTGAAAATAATAGAAGAAAAGATTATACTTAGTAGAATCGTTGTAGCTCTTACCCAAGACTGTTTCAATGGTGTTCAAGTATATGTGGCAAAAGCAGGCAGTACAAGATTGAAATATACCAAATTAGTTAAATGCATAAGCGACAATGAAAATAGTAACATAAATTTACCTTGGATTCTCGCCAGACGCCAGCCAGTCGTTCTTCACCGGCGGTGGCACCGGGGTGGTCACCGTAGCCATCGAGACGTCTCCAATGATGCGCAGCGCTTCCTTGCATGCGTGGTACATGCGCAGCATTTCTTCTCGCTTTTGTGCTTCCTCGGGCGATTCTTCCATCATCGAAGCCTGCAGTTATACAATAAGTCATTTAATTACAACTTAACAAATATAACACTGTATCATGAAAGAAATTCGAAAGAATCGGGATTAATATTATATAAAAGACTGATCAAATTTATCACGTTCACTGCCAACGTCAACAATGTATGATGATCGTAAAACAAAATCAATTTAATTGTATCACGTTGTTATGTAACCTTCTGCTCTTTGAGGTCACCTCTGACGCGAAACCGCTATTTTTTTTTTTAACTCTTAAGTCACATCTGGCGTGACATCATTATTATACCTTGACTCTTGAGTCACCTTTAGCATGACAACATTATTGTTCTACGAAATTCTAGTAGGCAGAAAAACTAATTATAACTTGCTTTAGACAACATTTTTTTCGTATTTTCTAAGAGAATACGCTGCATTTAATAGAATGTTATCATTATAAGGGCCGTTATCCTAACAAACACCGGCAATAAAGGTGTTAATGAATTTAGCAAGAAAATGGAATTGATTAAGATATTTTTTCAAAAATTTATACCTGATCACCACTCGCATACAAGTGTGCCAACAACTCCCCGTTAATGAAATCCTTTGCGTTGTTAATGATCAAATGCATAATTGTCTTTGGAACCAGATCACGGGTAGTTTTTGTAACAATCTTCATGTACGAATCTACTAAATTCCTAATAGTCTCCACTTGGCGTTCCAATTGAGGATCCATAGATGATTGAGCTTCTGATCCGCCCTATAAATGCAAAAATTATAAATTTCACGTGCTAATGGTTGCAGTAGTGAGAATTAAGTTTCATATCATATTTAAACAGAAGAAAATAAAACCTATTAAAAAAATATCACTGCTATAATAAAAGTGTTATTGATTTCATGTATAAATGCAAATGCTGTTAGTACACAGAAAAAAAATGTTTACAAAAAGACGCGAAATATCTCAATGGCGTATTTGTATTCGCAATCGAAGCAGAACTGGGTGGAGGTGTACTATACTTGTGTAGGTGTTGTGTATCTTGCATGTCTATAACATTCTATAATCGTACCAACCTCGTATCCTTCCTTTAGTTGATTAGAGGCAAGAAACATTCAATAATTGTAATGCAATGTAAAAATTTAATGAAACTCTGAAGAAAGCTAAAAACGCTATCTGCACTTGTCTTAAGAGAGAACGATATTAAAATTAGTGGACCTATTATTCTTTAAATATAATCATTCTGTGGCATTATGGAATGAATAATTATGTGGTAATAAGCTCAAATTTCTTTACATTATGCGACTCAAATTGAATTAGTTCTTTCTTAAATATAAATCCTCACTAATCAAACCACATTTCAAGTATCACATCACACTAGTAGAAGTATAATATTTACTAAATATGTTAGAAATATTTTCTACCATCAAAGATTGTACCACACCACCACACAATTAAAAATCTAATATAAAACACATTCTGTTTACATTGTCGGTACTAACTCACCCGCTGCTTATCCTAAAATAAATCAAAACAAGTTTTTCTAATAAACATAACAAAATGTATATCGAGTTACAATAATCATCTATCTTCGTATTAACATAAATAAAAATATAATTTACTATTAAATAAAAATTAGAACAGATTTGTAAATTTGAAATAATTTAATTTTACCATTCTATATTGTGTCGTCAATCAAAATACGTTACACTTGGCACACGTATACGTAATACGTTAAACTTTATAATTATTGTATAATAGCTTACCTCTCCTTCTCCATTTGTTTGCTCCGTTGATTTTTCGGGATATACGCCGGCTCTAAGGAACGACGCCTTCCAGGAGTCAACATCATCCTGTGTTTCGCAACTCAATTCAAGCTGTTTGTAATCCTTATATACATTTCTGCCTTCTGGATTGAACAATGCAAACAAATGGCGCCGAGACATAAATCCTTGTTCCAAATCACGCAACTTCAAGCCGTCTAATGGTAGCATGTACTTCTTTTCGCGTTCCTAAAAACGGGGACAACATATGTGAATTATATCGCTTCGCTATTCAGTGCTACGTTTCGATAATAAAATATTTACTTCTTCATCTTTGAACCAGGAAATGCTCTCTGATGTTAAAACAAACCAATAATCTCTGGATCCACCTTTCATTATACCAAGATTATGAATGCACATGTATCCCTTGCGTATCACCTGATTGCCTAAAGTATGGCGTCCAGATTTAACAGCATTTTCTGACGATTGTTGGGCACTGTAACACAAGGAATAATATATAATGAAATGCCAATTAGAAAAGAACATTTCAATACCCATGTACAAAAAATTCATTATAACAACTTGCCACAAAAATCTGTTAGTTCATCATATAAAAAATATCTAGCAGGGTAAAAACCTAGCAACTTCTTTTGAACTTATTCAGACGTTCACACAAGTTTCATAAATTGAATCTTTCGCTAGAAATAAAAACTGGTAAATCATATTAAATAAGTATTTTTCTTAAAAATGTGTGCACTTACAATAGAAAATCAGAAAAAAAGAAACATGAGACATGACAAAAGAATAACAATATAGATAGGATAATTACATGGGCAATATATCTTTTGTTTTATCTGTCGTAATAAGAGTCCAATAGAATTGAAAAAAAAAATTTAATTTTACCTTTCGAACTGTATTAATTTATACGTGAAAACTATAACATACAGCCACAACAACTCCATGCATATACTCTTTCATACAGCTTTAAATGTCGCGCTTGTATATTTCTGAGAATGCACACCATTTGTAACACGAAAATACACACAACGTTATTACTACTAAATCAACACTGTAGAAATTTTGCAGGTCATAATGCACAAAAAGATGCATAAGCACATTTTACATTCATCGTGAAGAAACAGTGAAAAATGGTGAAACTAAGATTCAATGGTGCTGTATGAAATATACAATTTGGAGCATTTACGAATGATTTAAGCAATGAATGATTGATTCATTTGGTAGTATATTCGTTTTGTGCAAATATATACAAAATATTGAAGCAATTTAATCTTCAACAAATTATGGCTGTATTCTACTACTCTATATAAAACTATGTATAGAAATGTGTAGTCGAAAGAAACTCAACAATTCATATTTAATAATTTATAATATTTAATTGTATGTCTATTCGTTTTCATTAAGTATACTTCTATTTCTGGTATTGTACATTTATTAAAGCTGTATTTACTTTGTCATATCAAGTTAAATAAATAATAGATAAGTTGTAATTATAATGTAGAAAAATGCAATATTAAAAACGTATCATAAAATCGTAAATTTCGAGACATAATGTATAACAAATTAAAAAGGCGCTAAACGGAACATCACATATCTGTCATTGTGCGAAATATAAAAACGAATTGGAAATTCTTATATGTTATGGATTATCTTGTTTGTTATATAAAAATTATAAAAACCGAATGCTAGGGAAAATTAAATTAAAAAGTAAGCACAAAAGAATAAAGAGCGTGATAATGGAAAAGGAAGAAAAATGTAGTGTAAATCATTGTTTCAATGTACTTTATAATTCTTACCTTGCATTATGGCTACTGGCTGCCGCGCTGCCGATATAATTAAATTATTTCTTTAATTGTGAAGTATAAAGAATTAATGAATGGAAACAAATGTCAGGAGATGTGTATATGCTATGTAATTCAAGGAAAGACATACATAAAGTTCGTACGACACAGAGTTAATGAAGACAGTGTTAATAATGTACAAACACCACAAGAATTAATGGTACACAAGAGCTGCAGCTGATTATACAGGACAGTTTCTAATTGTATGTCTTGCCTTTAACAATACAAGAGGTAGCATTATAGTGGAAGTTATAATATTCTTATCGTTTGTTTGAGATATTCTTAATTACACAGTAATATGAGAAATAAAGTTATACAAATATACTTCTAAGATTCATGTACACTTTCAGAAATGAAAGTCGTAGGGAAATATTGCTATACAGTTAAATGCCAACAAATCAAATCTACGAAAATGAAATAATTTCACCAATAAAATTGATTTTTGCATTCGATTCATTTTCATATAAATTTTAAATACTTATCAAGTGTTGAGTAAGTAGAAATATATTGAAATGAGGGAAAATATGAGATACAATTTTATATGATTATGTATATGACACAAAGTGTCATACAAATATACATGAAGTAGACAGAACAGCAGTAAATTCTACTATTTACTAATGATACAAAGAATATATGTACCTGAGCTTTGAAGAGCAAAATGAAATAACAATATTCGCTAATTTGAAGCTTGCTATGTGAATTGACGTTAGCAAAGCATGCACAATTGTAATATACCGTATGGACCTGATCGTGGAAAATACATCGTTATTTTCGGGAATTATTTACGAAAGTGTACTCCGCTCTAATTTTGATGACCTTGAAATATATTGTCAGGAACAACAGCCCCTACACGTATGGTTACCGTCGCTAAGTCTTAGTTTTCGAGATAATTGCAAAAAAACTACAGATACCCAAGGGGAGAGGCTCCATCGATGGTAATAGCGACGGTAATACGGTAATAGATATGTAAGTTTCAACAAAATCAGAGTGGAGTACCCTTTCGTAAATAATTGCCTTATTTTCTTAATATTGAATTCCATTTTACTTTTCAACTATTCTTATATTTTTCTTATACTTTAATATATTTCAGGAAAATACGGTATAAATATGTATTATAATATGTATACATAATTGATATACAGGGTGTTCTAAAATGAATAATACAACTGAGGAGGAGATGGTTCTACGTGCAAACACAAATCGAAACCGCAGAATTAAAGTTTCTGGTACGAAGCTTCGTTTTGGAGAAAATAAAAATTTCATCGAACATGCTTGCATTTGGATTAGATTATTTAACGTGTCTATGTGTTACTCATTATTTCTACTTGTAATACGCACTTATAACGCCATGGTGTTTTCACAATCATTGGAATGATTTTTCGAATGTTAATTGATGCTATGCAAATTGCATTATTATAAAAATACCACCCTCATCCTTTCACAAATAATAAGGCATTGAAAATAGTAAGCGTACTAGTTGGCTCACCACTGATTGGCCATCAACGTTATAAGAATACTGCTATACGCCATATAAATTATCTAGCGATATTGGTTCTACTGTTTGACGTATTTCTTACAGTTTCAATTATTACTTAACAATTTATATCGCCAATCGTCACAAGTGACAAAAACCTTATAGAATGATATGGACGTAAACCATTAGGCAAAACATCTTGTTAACTGCATCAAACGCACACCAAAAGAGATAGACAATTTGTATTTATATTGTTATCATGTAATAAATTACAACTACACAGGGTGTCTAAAAAAAAACTTGTGTAAAAGTGCTACACGTGAAATGCAAAATTCACGAAACGCGTGGGCCACTAAAGCATGGAGAGCGTAGTCGTTGTAAAGGTTAATGTAAATAAAAATAACCAGTATTGGACAGACAAGTTAAATCCAGCTCAAATGCACGCAGATTAGATGAACTTTTAAATTTGCTTCCCACCAAGACGGAGCTTCATTCGGAAAAAAACTTCATTCTACCTTTTACTTTATATGTTTTGCATGTCGAATCACCTCTTCCTCGTTCATACTACTAATTATGGGACACCCTGTATAGCCAAATATATATTAACATAAAGAACGGAGTTGGCGTAAACAAAAGTGGATCAAGCAGACTAATGTAACTAACTGTATATATGCGACCTGTCTGTTTTCATATTTTTGTATTTTCACAATTTTTAATAAACCCGAATGAAATTTTCACAATAAAACCATAATTTTAACAGTATAAGTGTTTGTTTTAGTAAAGCATATTGTCATTATGTGAACTATACTATGTGTTGAATTTACATTAGTCATGCAATATAGAATTCATTACTGCAAGTGAGAGAATCTTTTTTTATCTAAAGTAATTCACTCGAGATAGAACGCTTAAATATTTTAAATGCCATTAAAGATACAAGTCAGTATTCACACGATGAATTCGAATGTAAATATATGCTACATCTTTAATGGTAAAAGAAATATAAAGGTGTTCTATTTCCGATGAATTCCTCCGTATCAGTTTACACACTTTTCATTTCGAATTACGATTCAATAGAAACAGAAGTAACTCATATTCGTATGACATTTTATTCCCATATGCTAAGCAATATAGCTACTTTTAGTATTTTATTAAGTTGAGTCACATTTTTTTTAGCGGTAGAGAGATAGAGAACTACCAAAATTAATGTATACAAGTACATTGAAAACTATAGCTGCAGTCATGAATGTAATAAGAACAACATATAGCGCTAGATGTGCGGTTTATAAAAATAAAAATTGTTGATCATATTATTTACTTTTTTGACTTTGCTGAATAACTACGAGAATATATAATTAAATATAGGAATAACTTACTTGGCAAAACCAATAAAATCTTCGTGGTTCGTGTTCATGTACGCTAGTTCACAGTCCACCAAAAGTACCAACTGCTCCTTGCACATCTGCTCGCGTTGCCTCACATGAGTGGTAATGATACGTTCTGTTTCTTCCCTCAATCTAGGATAACGGTTCATCTGCCATTCAAAACAAAAGTGGGTTTTAGTATATTGTAAAGTTTACAAATAATGGACAAAAAACAATTTACCTACCCTATCTGTACAAATGCGTACAACATTACTGAGTTCCTGTACAACTAAGTCTACGCATTTTAGACTGGGTTCTTTGAGTCTATTGATTTGTTTCTTCACTATTGCCTCAAATGCCATATCAGGAGTAAACAATCCCACTCTGATACCTATGACATTACACAGCGATTTAGTAAATATTTTTAAACACAGCAGCGCCTGGCACGCAATATTTTTATAATAAAATTAAGAACAGCGTAACAATAATTTACCATGAATGTTTCTAATAGCAAATGCTATTTCTCGTCTCAATTCTTTTTCATCAAACTCCATTTTAACTATTTCGAATGGAAAACGTTCGTGGAATAATCGATTAATTTTAGCACCACCACTAAGTTCCATTGTATTGATTTGTGCAGATCCAGAGCCTTCGATAGTCCTTTCAAAATCTGACTGAAGTTGCTGTATCATCCTTAAAAATGTTTTTCTTTCAATCAATGCATAGAAGAGCACTAAACGTTCATATTAATTGTATGGGCAGAGAGTCACAACATTTAATGCTGCAATAGGTAATTTTGCAATGTTTCATCGCTATGTTAAAGTTCATGTTGTTAGTTAAAACAATTGTTATGATTCACTCTTCAGTTACATAAGTGATATTAAAATGCATAACAATTTGCATGCCGACTATGCACACATTGTTAAAAACAAAGGAAAACTGTAATACCTACATATACAATTGTATAGATCTGAAAAATAAAAGAATGCTCTAAATGTCAAAACCCTCCACCCATAGTATACATTGAAAGAAAACGATGGAAGGTAAGTTTAGATTAAAAAAAGAAAAAATTATATTTGTGAACTTACATTACAAGGTGTGAGACATTTAATATAAACTTAGCTATCTATTATTATACATTTATGTTTTCTGTTTGTAGATCTGTAGTTTTAATCTTGAAGTAATCAAAATAACTACATCAGTACTACAGTTTCCTTTCGATATAAGACGATGATGTTTCTTTCAAAATAAGAAAATCGCTATTCCCTCTTCTTCTTTTAAAAGTTGTTCGCTAGACAACTTTATGGTCTCCATGCTCTCTCTCTCTCTCGGCCGATTCGAGAACAAAGTCAAGCCGCAAACGTAGCCTCATCCGATATACGACAAAAGCCGCCCAAAGCGAACGTCTTATATCGAAAGAAAACTGTGCAATTACTACAAATGTACTTACTGCAACATAGCTTTTGTCTTTATGGCAGGATCATCGGGTCTAAAATGTTTATATTGTTCCACATCCTTCTCTAATGTAAGTAACTGTTTCTGTAATCTGTCTCTTAATGCTGGTAAAGTATCCCTAATATGATTGGTTAACTGTTGATTCAAGACTCGTTGCAAGTATGGTGTTCCTAATCTATCTGCTAAATGCCGATAAGATGGATGGCTAAAAAATCAAAAGACATTATATGTGTAATTTGTTCAAGTATTTTAACTTATATGGCAGCATAAAACAATTAATTGTTTATACCTCAGGAAAAACTTTCTTTCCGCTGCCAAAGCATTTTTAATGTCTTTTCTACCTTCTATATCTTTTTGACTTCTGTTAACAACACCTATGTAACCACGTCTCAAGGGGAGTAATTTGTTTTCCAAAATATCCCTTGCATCAGTTCCATCATCCATAAGATCCAATTTTGTAATAACACCAATTGTACGTACACCTTGAAAAGATAACAATATAAAAATATCTATCTATAAGATTAGAAAGATTATAATAGAAAAATATCTATCTATACGTAATATGAAATATGATTTAAATTGTACCTTCAGGGTCTACTTCTTTAGCAAGTTTGAGAGCATCACTGTTTGCCAAGTCAGTGTTTGCTGGAGTAACCGCTAATATGAGGCAATTTTCTCTTTTGATAAATTGAAAAATCATGGCTTTAATTTGAGCTTCGATATCTGCTGGTTGATCCCCAATTGGTACTTTTGTCAGACCAGGTAAATCGATTAGCGTCAAATTTAGAACTGGTAAGAAAAAATATAAGGATTAAATATGCTTGCATAGTTTCATATAAATCACAGTCAAAAATAAATTTACCATTTGGTGAATATACTCTTAAATTAATGGGTATGTTGGATATACCCTTGTTGCCACCTGTTACTCTATCAGTTTCAGCTTCGATTTCTTTCCGTACTTCATCAAAATCCACAAACTTCTTACCCTTGCAATGTAGAAATTCGGCAAATTCTATAGAAAAAAAAAACAAATTATATATAGAATTAATCTTTTTCAAAAGATATGACAGTAAAATCTGAGATTGATGTTTGTAATGGAATTGAAAATGCATTCAACTTTCTACTTATCAAAAGTTCATTGTCGTAGGAAATGGGATAGATAACAGTTCAAAGATACTGCCATCACGCTTACATGATAGCTACTCTCTGTAAAGTATATAGTCAGCAAGATATGCATAAGGGAAAAACGAATATTTTATTGAAAAAAATTATTATATGTTTCAAATGAAAGAAATGAGGAAACACATTTACGTTGAGCAGGTTAATCTAATCTTTGAATGAAAAGAATTCTGTTTACAATTATGATAGCTGCTGTATATTTTTCTGATACTAAAAATTCTCTAACTCCGTAGTATGAAAGATTGATAATCAATTTATCTATGACTCACCAGTTGGACTGTTAATCAATTGCAAGATAAGCGGTCTTCTGGTTACAATGCCAGATCCTCTGGGTAAGAAATCTCTGAAAAGAACGTCATTATAAATTTTATCATTATGATAATTCCAGAGTGTTCTTTTTGCATAACAACGTATACTTCATGAATTACATTTAAAAGCAAGACAACGATTAAATACTTTCCTTAAATATGATATCTAACAAAGTAAAACAAATATATATTTTATTGGTTAAACTTCCAAAAACCGGTCACATCCGATTTGGTTGACATTCTGAAAATATGTTCTTCTTAGACAAAAACAATATTCGCGAGAAGAACCTTTGATCTAAGTTAGATCCGAGTTAGATTTGGGTTTTTTTAAATTGTAGATCATAATTTTTGAATCGCCAAAAATCCTTCTCGTAAACGTCATTTTTATATAAAATGAGACTATCTTTAAAATTTCAGTTATATCTGACGTGATCGATTTCGGAAATTTCGTCGTTTTCATAAAAAAATCTGTATTATTATAGACTACATTTTTTTATTTGAAGACTAGAGTATTTTTTACACTTTTAACTATAAAATGGTTACCAAATAAAAAATATATATAACCCAATTTGGCACACATGGTGTGCCAGTAACATTGAAAGATAGAAAGTGATCAATTAATAGCCATTGATAAACAATGTACAGTAGAAAAAATTTAGGTAATTATGTTCTATAAAGAGTCAAGACATTTATAAATTTATACATTTTGTATAGTGATAATGGTAAACAGTTCTATTAAATGTTTAGTAAGTTAAAAAGAAAAACATGATAATAAGAAGTAACATGAAACGAGCCATAAGCAATTAAACTGATCGTTTAGTATAATTAAAAAACTATCTGATCCGAATAATTCATTGAAAGATCAGATATCGGAAAATACGAGGAAGAGGAACGCTTTGACAGGTCGCTATGTAGGCGGCCTCGCATCATTAAAGATATGTATAGTTGATTTTCATGTCACGATCGATAGAGATTAAAATAGTTAACCTAAAGGGGCACAGGGAACAGGAGCATAGAAAAATGAAAATAACCGATGACGGATATTGAAATTATAACGTGGCGTAATTCGCCACGCCTTTCATCAAATGTCTGGATATTCCACTGGCTAGGATGAGTAACTCATCGGTGATGTTTCATGGAAAAAAAGTCGGTGAAACGATTGTGAAACGAGGTATACTTACTTCCCGACAAAGTTCTCGAGAACGGAACTTTTCCCAGCGCTCTGACCACCCACCACAGCGATTTGTGGTAGATCAAGTTGCATATGCACCCCAAGTTGTGTGAATGCATCTTGCAGCTTGTTCACGATCGGGATCAACTGTTCCATACCCGTGTTTCCTGCCATTTTGTCGAGGCTGTGTGCTCACTGACCCAAGAACACGATCGTTTTCAGTTTTACGGCTGTGTCCTGTGGGCGACACCGAGCTGCCACCACTTCCACGCACAACCGTCGAGGGTAGCTGCCAGAAGTTATCCTATCCGTTTTTCGTGGTAAAATGCGCACTACCAAAATGGCCGATTTCGCGAAGGCACGTCGGTCTACATCGAATTTCACCGCATTTTCTCCGAAAACCGTGACTGTGCACAGGATCACAAACGAAAGATGTCAGCCGCTGGCTCTACTGCGGGAGGAAAGTCACACCACAAACCTCCACAACCACTGCCGTTCACATAAATGAGATCCAGCGTACGGACCAAGGCACGTAACGTTTCAATCGATAATCGAAGCGTGCGCACAGGCGCCTTCGTTGTGACCCACTTTTCGCCGCGAGATAAAATCCATATCGTTCTCCTGCTGCTGACCTTTTTCCACTTCCCACCGTAATTTGCTATCGAAGGAAGCTGGAACTACACACCTTTTGTCTGTTCCCCGATCTTATCGCGATTAACAGTTGTCCTCTTCTTTTAACTGTAACCCATTGATTTTCGAACGTTACGCGGCAAAATACTTTTACTGGCGCGGAACGTTTGTAATCATTGAGAAAGTAGGCGGTGACCAATGAGAATACTACTTTCTTGTAACTACATTTGTAAAAACGATTGTTTCATTGGCTGATGCTTAATGCATAAGCATTTGGATAAATATGCGAATGGAGCCACTTCTGCTTTTAATGACCTTAATATATGTTGTCAAGATCGTTATTTTGAACAACTTTTTCCTATATATATAATAAGGGCTCCCTCAGTTTTTGAGATACTCGAAATAAAGTTAGAGGTTTAATCGGATTAGGAGTTTAATGTAATAGCACTGCCTACAGTAGGCTGTGGTAATAGGAATTTAATATATTAGAAATTCAACGTAACGGGGATGTTTTAAATTGTTTTCCGCGTTCGAGACCGAACCCAGACCTAATGTCGTAGATTTACGTTACACGAATCCATAAAAAAAAAAATTATTATATTACTGTTAATGTATTCAATTAGGTCTGTAAGTTAGGTTTGCTTTAGGTCAAGATTAAGTCCGAAACAAAAAACTATTGTAATATTGTTTTTTTATTCATTTATATTTTTACTAATGAAATATATCAGTAACCTGAATATTGGAAACTAACCTCAAACTAAATATTTGGACAGTTGGTAACACTGTTAGTTTTTGTCCGCAAAACGTTGAGAATCTCCAAGTGTTCGAGTTTTATACTTTCAGCCACTGTACCTATAACTCAAACCATCGATCATTATAATTTCGGATCTCATTTGGCGTCATGGACACGTAGATATACGCACGATGCATTGTAGTAATAGCAACAGTTCATCGAAAGTATCTCAAAAATCAAAAGAGAGCGCCTATTATATGCATAGAAAAAAGTTCTTAACCTTGAAAATATATTTCAAGGTCATTCAAATAAGAGGTGACTCCCCTAAACTAAATTTTTGCCTATAGTTGAAATAAGTGAGGAGAATTTATTTGATTAAAAAGTATGACCCTTATAATCGACAGATAAACTTTCTCAAAGTTCCTTTTTTTCAAGGTGTCAAGGTTATTTATATTATTTTTTACAAAATAAGGCTCATTTTACTAGGAAGCACACGTTACATTGAAAGATTATACTTTCATAACCTTGAAATGACCTTGATCACTGAAAAATCATAGTTTTATTTATTCGAATACATCCTTTAAATAAAAAGCACATAAGAGTAATTTCGTTCGTAAATAGTATT
The DNA here is from genome assembly GCA_913789895.3 of Seladonia tumulorum. NCBI lineage: Eukaryota > Metazoa > Arthropoda > Insecta > Hymenoptera > Halictidae > Seladonia > Seladonia tumulorum. The sequence continues at coordinate 6,264,484 of OU565277.1, read as the reverse complement.
AAAATAAATGCTTCAAGATCTTGCCCTGGATCTGAATATTTGGAATATCAGATATGTACTGATCAGATATTCAAAGAATGCTAGTGTTTATTTTCCTTAGAGGCTATTTCCGTTGTACGTCGGCTATTACCTTACCGTCTCCGAAAATATTTAGAAATCAAGAGCAATTACGAGCACTTGTTGTAATACAAATGTGGAAGATGGCTGTTGAAAGGTGTCCTGTCAAGCATACCACACACCCTTTTGTATCGAACAATTCCATGTAAGATAATTTACCATACCCCTAAAAGCAGTGTAATTATTTTAGGTGCAAAACTGTGCAAAGATAAACGGTCTATGTAAACTATGACTTATTTCCCTAGACGTTCTACTTCTACTTTCATTATAACAAATTGACATTGTATGATGCCTACAGCGTTTCTTAATTGATACAGTTATACTTACGTTATATACGAACTATTTGATATATACATGTAAAATTAACATTATTTCGATATTTCGTCCTAAAGGCTAGATTAGGAATTACAGATTCTAAAGATAAAATAAAAATTCCTATGTGTTTAATAATATTATTGGCCGATATAATACTTTTAGGAAAATGTAACATTTTACTTGGAAACGGCAGAATAGCAATATCGATATTTGTACGAGCACGAGTAGAATAAAGAGTTTGAAAATTTGCGTTATAATACATTTTTTACTTCCACGTGTAATTTCACTTTATAGAATAAAAAATTGCTAGCCAATAAGATGAAAGGGTTATTGAGAATTGAAGTTGGTCGTTATTAATCTTACGCTGCTGCACGCTGCTGTGAGTTGTGATGCGCCTTACACGATGGAAAAGATAATTCTCCGTAATTCTACAATAAATAAAGCTCATAAAACCTTGTGCTTAAGATGAATGAAAATTGTGGGATTCGTTCAAATTAATTCAGTGAAATAGTTCTTAAAAATACAAATCAACTATAAATTCTGCACACATATATGTAGTGAGTGAGGGCGCGATCAGTATTTTCCTACGATACGATTCCAAAATGTCAGACATCGATAAATGGATAGAAATTGCAAAAGAGTGCAAATACCTTCCAGAAAATGATCTTAAGGTAAATAACGTGTGTAAAGCATTATTTCTCGGTATATCAATTATAATATATTTATACGACTCGTTGTATAAGGTATTAAATGCACGCGCATAGGTTACTTATACTCACTTTATTTCCTTTCCGATAATTAGATTAATTTTGTTTAGAAACTTTGTGACATAGTATGTGACTTATTAGTAGAAGAATCTAATATCCAACCAGTGTCCACTCCCGTCACCGTGTGCGGAGATATTCATGGTCAGGTAAGATTCATACTTTTGGCCTAACCTCAACATGACATCGATATCTGTAGTAGATAATGATAATTATTTCGATAGCAAAAGTATGAAGTACCTTCATATGTACTGATTAAAACTGTTTATCTGTTTTTAGTTTTATGATTTAGAAGAATTATTTCGAAATGGAGGCGCTGTGCCTGATACAAATTATATATTCATGGGAGATTTTGTAGATAGAGGGTATTATAGTTTAGAAACATTTACCCGCCTACTCACCCTTAAAGCTAAATGGTCTGATAGAATAACATTGCTTCGCGGAAATCACGAATCCAGGCAAATTACTCATGTTTACGGTTTTTATGGTCAGTATACATTTTATTACAAAAATATGATACATTCAAAATGTTGAAACACTATTTATTGCACGTGCATACATATTAATAATTATTTATATATGTTACATACAGATGAATGTCAGAACAAATATGGCAATGCTAACGCATGGAAACACTGCTGTAGGGTTTTCGACTTGCTCACAGTTGCTGCCGTTAGTACTCTCAAATATATGTGTAACCATTTATATTTGCTTCCATGTTTTATAATTACGAATATCTTTTTCTTTATAGTTAATTGATGAACAAGTACTATGTGTACATGGTGGATTATCCCCAGCCATTAGAACATTAGATCAAATTAGAACGATCGAGAGGAATCAAGAAATTCCACACAAAGGTACTTACATTATTACAGTATCATAATACATCCATTCTGTTTATCTATAATAAACGATTTTATATTTGTAGGTGCTTTTTGTGATTTGGTCTGGTCTGATCCAGAAGACGTAGACTCATGGACCATTAGTCCACGTGGAGCTGGTTGGTTATTCGGCAGTAAAGTAACATACAAATTCATGGAAATCAACGACCTTAAACTTATTTGTAGAGCTCATCAATTGGTTAATGAAGGTACATATATTTTCGTACAGTGTCAACACAATTACAATGCGGGGAAATAAGACCTTATTAATTTTCTTCTTTTTGCTTTATTTACAGGGTATAGATACATGTTTAATGATAAACTCGTAACAGTATGGTCAGCTCCAAATTATTGTTATCGTTGTGGTAACATAGCTAGTATTTTACAGTTTACAACTGTTGATTCAAGACGCCCAGTGCTATTTGAAGCAGTGCCTGATTTTGAAAGAGTAATTCCACCAGTAGTCCCTACACCGTACTTTTTGTGATCTCACTCTGTGGTCTATTTGTTTGGATGCAGAGAGATGGTATCTGCGTTTAGGCTTTACGGGATTACATGACTGTTTCTTCACGTTGATGGACACAGGCTGGTACCATGACAGAGCATAAAATTTTCAAAAAAAGAAAAAAAATTAAATTAAAATACATCACAAGATAATGGATAATCCAGAATTCCATACGAAACCAAAATGTTTCTTTATGTTCTTCATAGGAGAATCGTTTGAGAATCTGAACTGACATGTGGTTGTCGGTTCAGGGAAGACGTGTATTAAAGAAATTTTTTAAGGAAATATATATATATATATCGATTTTTATATGTTGGAATGTTAACTTTTTTATACATAGCGCGCCTGCCATTGCATCAGCCTGATTTCTCTAGTTTGTAAAGTATTTTGCATTGAAACAAATGTGAACATTCTGTGGTCTAGACGCTGTTGCTGTCTACTGTGTACATTCTGTAGAGCATTCGCATCTCAGAGCAGTATTGTGAATGCATCATGCTAAGGAGCTCTGAGTTTTTAAACAAGTTACGAACGTGAACAACAAGTGATTCATTAGAGTATGAATGAATAAATGGAAAAGAAAACATTTAAACATTCCGGCAAAGGGAGAGTCTCTGAGTATAGTGAATGCTTAATTGATATTACGATCGTTGTGCGTAGAATTCAGGTTTATTAAAGCGTGAGCATATATACTACTGTTAAGGTCTTCCTGAGTATGTAATTAATCTGTTCTGGTTTAGATACTGTGTGTGCTGCGTGCAATTCTTTTTATTCTAGATGAGCAAATCAGTGTTCTTAGCAGCATAAATTCGGCAATTCTGCCGAGGTACAAATAGTATGTAGCAGTAGCCAAAGTTTTCCTGCCTAGGTAAGGAAATTCAGTAGGAACAATTGTATTATATACTAGAAGTTTTGTTATTATTTCTATGCATATGACAGTTCTTATGTTATATTCCGTGTGATTTTACTACGAGCTCAACGTAAACACCATGCAAAAAAGTCGAATAGTATTCAAACAAAATTTTCCTTTCAGTGTATCGGCCTTTTCAGTCACGTATCACTATTATGCGTACTAAGCAATAATTTGATTATTATTATATTACTATTATTATTATTATTATTATTATTATATTATTATTCTCGGAATCTTTGTACAGTTTCCACATTATATGCCAAATCGCTGTCGTACTGAATAATTGTAATAACTAGATTGTCATAAGTTCATTAATGTAGGGAGCAATTTTTAAGAACCGAGACCTTTAGCAATGTGCCTCTAAATTAATAAGCGTTTGTGTAATATAATGATACGATATTGATACATAATTAACGGGAGTGCACTGGCCATTGCGTACCATAAGCCTGAATTCTGACCATCGATTTGTTAGCTCATGATATTCCTAATCGATCACAGACCCGACAAATACGACATTGGCATTGGCATTGGCATTGGCTGTCGAAGTTAAAAACTACTCTATTTTGAATTTTGTGATATAGTTCGAGCGGGGCATGTGAAAATTTGCGTCGACGTTTGTAACGATTTTCCATGTCGAGATCGTTTTGAGGATGTTTTGAAGACTCGTTATTTCAAGAAGTATAGTCAACTTTTGAGCAGTGCCTTCAGAACTATAACACGACGGTCTATTAGAAGTAAATACTTTCTACCGACGGATAATCATAGACGAACTAGGGGACGGATCATATAAATAACAGAGAGCTTAACAAAGGACGTGTGTAAGGAACTTTCTTCAAACATTTTTACAATTCTTGGGACTATATCATTAATAATCTCCCTTTATATTATATTCCGACTTCATTAATCATGTAAGATATTTCGGCGTACAATTCGATTGCTTTACACATATGAGTACTTTCTACATTTTTTGATAAAGAACAAACGAAAAAAAAAAATAGACAGTGAGGAAGGAGAGAGAGAGACAGACAGATAGAAAGAGAGGGAGAGAGAGAAAGAGAAAAAGAGGAGGAAGGATGAAGGGGATGAATGAAGATTGAAGAAATACGATTTATATATATCCAGATTGTTACGATATGCAATTACACGATTTTACATTAATCACTGCTTTTATATTTACATTATTGATACTGTATTAGATAGATCATTACGCGACGCAAGACACGGAGTTTACGTTACAAACTCGACTCGTCGGTTTTGCAGCCTCTTGTACCGTGAAATGGAGGTGATGCATGAGAATGCCTGTGTAGCACGGACATCCTAGGAAACGTAAAAGTATTAGCTTCTGTGCTTACCTAGGTATTCGCGGCAATCACCTTTTAAATGCCTCTGTCTGTGATCGCTTTAATCTTATCGAAGTGTCCAAGCGCTTGCGATCATTCTAGATCGGTAGGATCCAAGGAACAGGAGATATAAAGACAATGACGTTAAAACGACGAGACTAATTTAGCATAATGTTCTGTGCAGGAGCTTGAACACTGCGCATAATCCTTAAAGATCTCACAGGTAGACAACATTTTAACGAACATGTACCTTGAAAGTATAGACTTTGTTATGTTGATGTAACGAGACGTCTGTAATAAAAGTGCGCAAAAATTGCAACACGACATTATCAATACAACAACAAAGACAACAACAACACCAACAACAACAATGAAAACAAAAAAGAACTCCCGACGCTGTTAATTGTGATAAATAAAGTACAATACGCGTATACACGTGTGTACACAATGCATACAGTACATTAAGAGCCGTCGACACGAGAACGAAACAACAAAAATAGCAAAAAAAATAAATAAATAAATAAATTAAAATTACCAACCATTCATGTAGGGTGTGGGCATGGAATAATAAAGATTTCATAAAGATCTGCTTTCATCTTTAATTAGTTTATTTACTTGTAATAATATTATTTTCATCGTATATATATATATATATGTATATATATACATACATATATATACATGTATATATATAATAATTCTATTTACTCCTTACTATTTATATATAATAATATAGTATATTTATGTTCACTATGTATAATATATTATCTACATTTATAATCCCTATGAAAGGCATCTCCAAACAGACTTCAGATTTACGTTTTTTTTTAAAATATTTTATTTATTCATAAAAATACAGGGGGTTTACGCGCCACCTGTGAAATCTAGCCTGTTTTGCCCGGAACCGACAGCCATACCGATTTTATTGGTCGGATTAATAACAATGCTATACCATACGATCCCTAATCCTTGCAATAACAACGAATTTATTGTTCCTCGATATCGTCGTCTATGTACACGCAACTCACGATAAGCAAGTCCTAAAAAGATTTTACGCTCTGTTCAAGGTTTGTAGCGCGCCCTCCTCAACTTCTCGTTGTAACGCGTAATCCTTTACGAATTACTAACATTCACTCGCCACTGGGGTAAAACAATGAAAAAAAAAAGAAAAAGCAACAAATGAAAGAGAGAGATAGAGCGACAGAGAAAATTACGAATAGAAGATCAAACGATTCCGAGAGCTTCGAACATACAAAGAACGAAATGCAAATGAAAATGCAAACGGACAAGCTCGATGAAAGATCCGTGTAATCGTCGGCGGCGATTGAAAAAATAAATTAATAACTAGAATATGCAAATTTTCTCTTTACAATAAAACGTATATACACATATATATCTCTTCTCCACCGACTAGAGTGTTTGGCTCGAGACACGCGTTCAAGAAGTTACTCTTCCTTCCGATAGATTGCCGCGATCAAAAATACTAATAAACTTCTCTCGGTTCGAAAAACAAAAATTTCTGATTCGTGCTCACGTCAAGCACAATCTGTTCGTACGGTATTTCGGGAATCGAAGAGATTACGAAAAAAAAAAAGAAAAGAAAGAAAACGTAACGAAATGCATGAACGAAATTCCCAGTGGAATAACAATGGTTCCCTGTTGCGACACGTGCTCGCCAACGGCGATCGTGATATCACGGCGAAACGACAAAAAGCGATCCGATCGAGCACGATTCGCGAGCATCGATAAGAAATCCGCCAACGAGAATTTCGCAAATTTCCGCGCGCGCGCGCACCCCCGTGCAAGAAGAAGAAACAAATTGTTGATGGCGAAAACGCAGCATCCGGTTCCCGGCAGAGCGGCGATTCACACGGCGCCCAAATCTCAGTTACAAAAGGAATAGTCGAAGGTAAACAAGACGATAAAAATGTACTTCCTAAACGTAGGTAGAAATTGGTAACTTTGACTCACTCATTGAAAAAGTATCTTTTTTTTTCTCTCTCTCTCTTTTTATCATCATCGTTTCGCTGCCAATCCCGGCATTCGTGCTTCCATTCTGCCCGTCGTTTCTGGGTTAACGTTTGCATTTCGCGCTTCTTTCGCTGCACCGTGACAAGCGGCGCGCTCTGTGGAACGGCGCGCGTTCAAAATTTTCTCGAAACTCGCGAGAAGCTAATTTCAAATCGTGAACGATCGGCGCGTCGAATTTTGCTACAATTTAGTTTCTCGATGTTCGCCGAATATCAGTATTTTGTTCCAGCTACGCGCGACCGCCTGGCGTTTAATATTAATTTTCAATTGTTTGAGTGAAAATAGAAAAAGATCCGCTGAACGCGCGGTCTCGGTAACACAGTGCCGCTCGACGCTGTGCAAGAGCAGGTATAACACGGAATTATACAAAGAGACAGGACTAGTACTTTCAACATAGTTATTATTAAACCTTTCGTACAATATGTACAAAGTAAAACCCACAAACGAGAGGCATATGTGTTTGTTTGTTTGTTTTTTTTTATTTTCTTAAATTTCTTATCTTTTCTTTCTTTTTTTTTTTTACTTTTGCTCAAATAGACTCTCACTCGCACTTAAATATTAAAGGTTGGGCATGATAATACTCGCGGTAGTATAATGCCCTAAGTCTTGCTGATCCAACGCGTAGCTCTCCCGTAAGCAGCTACTGTACTCCCAGACATCGATGCACAGTTTCATTATCTTTTTTTTTCTTGCTTTTATACAATATACATATTTATATTTATATATTTATATTTATATACTTATATATAATATATTTAATGTAATATAAAGACAGTCCAACTCGGTGCTTATATTCTGGTATATTCGTTTTCTCCGTTTCATTTTTTCAAACCCGATGCTCTTGTTCTCTATCCTTTCGTTCTTTCGCGACCGACGACACTGCCACTCGTATTTACAACATTAACAATAAATAGGGCGCGACGAGAAAAAAGTTCTTCGCGGGAAGTACATAATCTTTACGAACTAACGAGAATAAAGGGGGGTGGCGAGGGAGGGGTTTCGGGAAGGGGAGGTGAAGAACGAAGGGGAGAATCGGGGGTGGGGGGTGGTCGAGGGTGTAGAGTATCCACGAAGATAGGAGACAGAAGGAAGAGAGCCAAAAAGGAACGAACGTATCCCCTAAATATCATACGTTGCTTCCCCTCTGTATTGCACAATATACAAACGGTAACTTCAAAAAGCAAAAAATTTGATCACGCGGGCGCGCGCGCGCGCACGCGAGCGCAAAATTATCATGGTGAACACTTAGCGCACAAAAGGAAGAAGTTAAACGTCCACGAGAAAACCGCGTTGGCCAATGGTCAATGATCCCTACAACGTAATCTCTTTTCTTTTTTGTTTAGCGAGGTTCTTCTCTCATATGCTGTTCTGTTATCTTTTTTTTCTCTCTCTCTCTCTTGCACTGTTGCGACCTCATCGACCGTCACAATTGAACACAGACAAGTGTACGATGATGTCCGGGGAATACAGGAACCGTTACCCCCAGTTCCTTAACCTCGAATAATATACATGTTTTTTTTCAATTTTTTTTGTTTTACCGTATGAAGTATCCCATCGTTAGTTAAGTCTTATAGTATGGACAAGTATCCCTAGGCTAGTAGGCCCAAGGTCTGCGAATAGTTCGTGTTGATTCTTTTCGTGTGTGTACGTGTGTGTTTCATTCTTCGACGCCCGACCGGCCATAAGTTCGACGGATAACTGTCCCGCGGGGGGTTGGAAAAAGGCAGAACGGGCTTGAGGGGGTGCGGGGAAGTCCCTTGTAGTGAAAAAACGTTCGCGGAACAGCTTGAGCAGAAATTCGGTTGGTGGTTTGTTACACCTCGAGATCGCGGGACGCGCGAATGATCGAGATCGACGAGAACAAGATAAATGCAACGACCGAAGGACTTCGAACGATTACGGATCCTCGGATGATCGAGAGTAGGGATCGGAGATCACGCGTTTCCGTCGTGCTGGTGGCCGGGGGGGCTTGCCGATTTATTTATTCATTATTTTTAGCGCGCGTATTTTACGAATTAACTTCTATGGAGGCAAGATGAAACAATGTATGTACGTTGCGATAGAACGTGCGCCGATTAACCATTGCGTATGCGTATACAAGGAGCGATTATTTTGTTCTTTCTTTGTTTTCTTCTTTTTTTTTCTTCTTTTTCCTCTCTTTCTCTCTCTCGAAGGGACACGAACGACGCTTTCGACTGGCGTTCAGCCACCGGTTTTGTGTGTGTGTTTTTTTTCTTTTTACCTCTATCGTTTCACCTGTGTGTTTCTTTTTTTTAGCTTTTTATTTTCGGTTTAATTTCTCCTACAACGCGTTTTCTTAAATAATTGAGCCAATCCGGAGAACCTGGTATTTCCGGGTCACGAAGAAACCAAATATCACACGTGTCGATGACACACATACATATACACATATGTATATCTACATATTCGCTAAATGTGAGAACTCGTTCTTATTCATTTCTGTTTGTTTTTTTTTCGCATTTATATATATATATTTATATTTATAATTATAATATATATGCTTCTCCGCGAGAGTGAAATACCAAGTCCCTCGCGTAGTTCGTGTTTTTTCTTTTTCTTTGTTCTTTTTCCCCGGTGGTATATTCCATCCTACACGGTTTTTTTATCGTTTCGTTTCTTTTCTCTTGTTTATTATTAATACTATGAAATTATCGCAGTCGTTTCAGCGAGGAATCATACAAAAAAAAAAAAAGAAACAATCTTTCGGTACTTTGCTAATGAAGAGAAACCGAAGTTCACGCGCCCGCACGCGTTTATGTGTGTTCGGCACGGTCCGATCCTCGCCTCGATTCCCGTTAGGAATTATCGTTAATTAGAACGGTTGTGTAAAAAGATAAGGGTTCCCGAATCCGAGATCGAAAAATTCAATTCTTACTAATTCGTTTACTAAGCCGCGTTTCTTCTTGTATAATTCATCTGTTCGCCTCTTAATAAAACCAGATTCGCAGCCATAAATCCAATCCCCCTCTGTGAACGCGTCCCACGATCCGGAAACGAGGATCAAATCGTCCGAAATAGTTACGAACAAGAACATGTATGTCTTCGACCGGTGAATGATGCACGTTTACGCGTAGAAATTACTTTGTCGATGGCGATAAAATGTAAATTAACAAAAACGGTGAATATACACACACACATGTATATATACATATTTCTATATATATATATAGATACATATGTATATATATAATATAGTCTTCTGTGTTGCGCGCTTGGACCTTGATTCGGAGTGTGGAGCGATGACGAGGACGACGATAACAACGAGGACGACAACGAGCCCCATCTTTTTTCCTGTGTTTCCTCTTTTCCGTTGTTTTTCTTGTTCCATTCCTTTATTCTCCGTGGTTTCACCCCGTTACACGTGCCACGTGTGGCGAGATACAGTTCCGTTTTTGGTCTTGATTCGTCTCGTGAAACAACGGCCGAAAAGTTGCCGTTTCCCCGTTGACAATTCGTATTGTTCTGTGTGTGTATCCTCTCGTATCGATTGTTAACCGAAATATATATCACACTTTCGCCGTTGGTGAAACGACAACGACGATCGCTGCTGCTTAAAGAGGGTGGGGTCGTAGAATCACGTGGATACATCGATGAGAAGGGCTGAAGTATGCAGGCGTTTTACAGTTCTATCAGTCGAGGATGCGTACTCGTGTCTGCACACGTATGCGACTTCTATCCGTATTAAAGATACATTGTGTGCTTGTACGTAAAAATCCGTAATAGAGACGTGTGTGTTCGTGTATTCCTGTGTGTTTGTATGTGGGGGGTATGTTATGTGGCGGTCGATGTTTCGCTGATCGATCGTTTTGTGCCATTGCTCCGTCCGTTGATCTGTACCATCATCATCGTCAGCGTTATCATCATCATCATCGTTATTATTATGATCATCATTATCATCATCGGTCGACTGATCTTTCGATCGTTTTGGTAGTCTGCTATTTTAGTTGATAGTGGTGGAGAGTAGTAGTAATAGTAGCAGCAGTAGTAGTAGTAGTAGCGGTAGTAGTAGTAGTAGTAAGTAGTAGTAGTAGTAGTAGTGGTAGTAGTAGTAGTAGTAGTAAGTAGTAGTAGTAGTAGTAGTAGTAAGTAGTAGTAGTAGTAGTAGTAAGTAGTAGTAGTAGTAGTAGTAGTAGTAATAGTAGTAGTAGTAGTAGTAGTAGGTGGTAGTAGATGGCCTACAGTGAGCGTACGTAACGAGAGTCTTATTATCGATCGGATTATGCAACGTGAACACACAATGACGTAGTTGCGCGGTACTGCGTACAGAAATATATTATTATAGTCTTTTAGTTTCGATAAAAAAGTTCAGTTCCCTCCTCGATTGATCTCTCATCTCGAGGTGGCGCGCTTTCTCTCTCTATATTTCTCTCACACGCCGTCTCTTTCTCTTTCTCTCTCTCTCGCTCACACGCTCTTTCTCTCTCTCCCTTTCGAACTTTAATATTTTCTTTCATTTAATTATTCTCTCAAATTTTCTTATTTAAAGCATTCTCTCGCCTCATCACGAGTTCTCATATCCCTTTCTCGCCGTCTTTCCCGTTCTCTCTTTCTCTTGTTTTTCTTCTCGGTCCTCAACAACTTGTCCTTTGTTTTCTTCTTTCTTTCTTTCTTCATTTTCTTTTATCACGATTCACACGGTTCTTCCGTTCCCTCCTTAAACCCTCTTCCTGTTTGTACAATGCAACGAACACACAGATTTATATTATTTATATGTATACTTTTATATAATTATCATACATACGGCAAACAAAGCCTGTTTTCACCCTATTTCACGAGCTTCCGTTTTACTCTGCGACTCTGTTTGCTCTTGTTCGTTTCGGTTTCTATTACTTCCTTTTATATTCTCTTTCTTTCCTCTTGTGTTGTGTAAATTTATATATTATACATATACATAAATATATACATAGATACATCTGCGTATGCATGTACATATATATTTATCTGTTTGTATGTATAGTATGTATATAGGTATTCAGCTTCGTTTATCGTCAGTTGGGCTTGTTTATTTACTATCTTTGAATTGCTGAGTTCAATAGGAAAGGAACGTAGAACATTTTACTCTCGAGTAGAAGAGCCGCCGCCGATTGTACCTGGAATTCAGCAAGAAAACAGATTCGTCTGTTAGGCCGGGCGATTCTTTCAATGCGATCGGTTAAGATCGAATAGGATGTTTCCGGATCAACGTGCTCGAATTATTTGATTCACCGTTTACGAAATTATTTTGTTTCTGATCGATTTTCTTTTTTTTTTGTTTCGTTTTGTTCAGAGACTTGTGAAGGTCCGGCGCGACTTTCCGGATAATTGCAACGAGATCGCAAGCGGAGAACAATGATCGGAAATTTCTCCTTTCTTCAACTTACTTCCGGCAACCTGACGAGAAGATCGTGAAACCGACTCGGCTGTTGGGGCGCGCTGTGCTCGACAAAACTTCGCAGACAGCTCATGTACCGTTCTTGTATTTGTTCTAATTCCATTGTACCTCCACGTGCTAAGAGAAGACAGACACAAAAGCGAACGGTGAGTACGCGTTACAGTAATTCTTGAAATCGACTCGCGTTTGCTTCAGCAACAAGTTCGTTCACCGTTTTCTCGTAGAATTTATTTTCTTTTGTTTGCGAACCATTGGGAAATTAAATGGTGGGATGAATTATAAATGTCTGCGTAGATGGTATACTTTTCTAGGGAAGATTATGACTTCACTGCGAATTTTATGCGTGTACAGAGTGGCAGGAGATGTTCTACATGTAAAAATGAGTCGAAAAAAAAGAATAACATTTTCTTGTTTGACGCCCCGTTTTCGAGAAAATCGAGCTTGAAAATCGTCCGACGCGTCTGATCATGGCCAACCAATTCTACTTACTGCATCGATCTTTAAACTCAATTTCCTCGGAAAACGAAAAAATGTGATTCCGTTTTTTCGACTTATTTTTACATGTAGAATCTATGCCCTGTATAACAAAAATCAATAAGTGATGTAAAAAATTGTGACGATGTTAGTAGAATTTAAAAATATCGTCACTCTATTTACCATGACCAATATTTAAGAAGGAACTTGTTACTGGATTCAAAATCGAGATACAAATAAAATGAAGCACGAATTTTTCTTTGCGAACATATACTGAAAATTACATTTTTCAAACAAGTGCATACTGTGTAGAACTTCATACAAATTTGCGAACTTACATTTTGCATCTCCAATTGCAGCATTGTCAAAAAGTACAAAGTTTCTTTATATTTTTCGATTCTCGGCGTAATAGTGATTAGAAGTAGATATAATTAAATAATTGTGGAGTAGCCGTTAGGCGAAAATACTTACCTTGTGAGAGCATGGTGATTACTTTCAGACAGACGTATTCCTCCATCCGTAGCCTCACCCTCCTGAACATTAGTGTGACGTACGTGATTTTTTCCACCATGAGCCCTACGTCTTGCCGTAATTGGTCCATGGTTATCGGCCGGCCCATCATGCTGGTCAGGCACGTTTGTAGCGTATACATGTTGTTCGAAACCTGTACAGAAACGAAATCATTGTATCAAATCCATAAAACAAGCTTCCGTGTTTGTATTCTTAAAAATTAATCCAAATCTGACTGCTAAATTTTTCAAATTAAAATCAAACCCACAGAATACTACTCTAAAGGTTCTTTGATCATTTAAAGCTCAATTCAAACCTTAAGTTTTTATGCAAATTTATATTTTTAGCTTTTCTTTATTCCTTATTGAATTTTCTGCGAAGGTAAATAAATATCCTTTGTTCTCTAATAATTTTAATAAATTGACAGGAATCGTATGCATTCAAGTTCTTTTTCATTATATTCTTTATCATCACAAGTTCGTTTCATATTTCATTTACTCATTTTACTTTCCAATACTCCACATCGTGCATACCAACCACAAGGTTGATTTAAATGACAGGAATTCACGTTGCACACATTATGATATATTACATGCACTAAATTTAGCTTTTTGAGGCAGTCCACCTGTTGATCCAATATTTCTTGCGGATAATTCAAAATAAGTTCTGAAATATGAGAAAACGCAGCTGTTCAAAGCTTGCTGCACTGTGTATGCATATAACTTGCATAAATAATATAATCGATGACTTATTAATATAGTTTTAAGAATCTTCAATTAACTTGAACTTTATATATGTGTCTTACTAGCTTTGCCAAGAAGATCAATTGATCAATATTATTGATTGCAAAAAACTAAATACTTTATTAACGATAAAATATTTACGATTTCAGTGTGGTTTATCGAGTTTAATTTGATTGGTATTTCCCAAATACCTTAAACACTTTTCAGTCTTTAAAATTCCTTCAAAATTCAGTCAGAATTATATGGAAAGTTTTCGTTATAAATATAGACACCTAACTAAGAACGTTTCACGAAATATATTCATGCAAGTTCAGTCCTAGCCGATATATGTCCCTGGCTAGACCCGTGTTTTGGACATATATAGAGTAAACACTGTACTTAAAGTCTACAAAATAAAATAGAGTGATTTGTGTACGAAGCCAATCTCGGGTTAGGCAGTTTTCACTGTAGACAGTATTCGTCTCTATTCTCCGGTAAATGGCCACTCGAAGACTATTTCTGGCGGGTCTCAAAGTGAAAGTTTCGAATCCCTGAATCGGCGACGACAGGCACCGAAGTGAGCTGAACGCCGGTATAGAAAGAGACAGTAATTACTTCTTGCATAAAATCCGCTCCCGTCCCGTCGGAACCGACGTTGGTGAACTTGTGCTGACCATGCATCGCTTGGTAGGCGGAGGTGGTCAGCACCAGGAGTTCGTGCCACTTGTGGGTAAGCAACCTTGTGTGAACTTCGACCGGCAACTCAAGGTAAAACGGTAACCTTTTGGTCCACTGCACCAACTTGTACACTATGCTGTCTCCTATCTGACACAGCTTCTCACTTAAGTCTGATTTATGGTCCAGCAGCTCGTCCAAGTTCTGCAATCAGAGTGGGAGAAGTTTTGTGAGTAAGATCGATCGTGAAGATATCTACCTACTTGCGGGGACTCGATCTCCCGTTTCAAGTAACCCGTGGATCCAGCGGGCATCGAATAAAACTCGAAAATAAAGATTAAGTATACTTTCTACTGGGTTTCATATTTTCCAAAGTGTAGAAACATCTTAACGTTGTTGATGACGTCTCAGAGACGTCAGGCTTGATTATTTTTACCTTTCCATCGTAAACTAACGTATGTAATAGCGACTTAATTATTTCATATTGATTTTAAAGCAACAGAATTTCATTTTCTATGAAATCAAAGGAAATAGTATGTTTTAATCTTGCAATTAAATTCCAAGGCAAGGGGTTAATATGTGGAATCTAATAAAAAATGTTTAGTTCAAAGACAAAAATCAGATCACATTCAAAACAGTGACTTATATGTATCAAGAATTCAGAAGAGAAATATTCCAATAATTTAAGATTATTATTTTCAAGTACAGAAATAAATGTATGTGTGGCCCGCGTGTCTTGCAACGAATGCAGGGAGGTTTTATTTTGCATAAAAATCCGCGATCCACTTATCGCACAACCGTCATACTTGGAGAGAAAAAAAAAAGAAGTAGTTTTGAACGGAATGATTGATGGTCGGTAACGGACGAGGAAATGGTTGGGAAATATAAAGCATTCGAACGTACCCTCAACGTGGCGATATCTTGGAACTCGTCGCAGTCTATAAGGGTTTGGATCATGGCTAGGGTCGTGTCCAAAGGGAATGCTCGATCCCTCGAACTGCTCACAGCGTTGTCTAGCCTCTGCCTTAAATGTACCACCTTGAACAGAAAATAGTTTTTCCTTAGTATCTCCTTCTCTTCCCTTTCCATGTTTCCTGTCTTCGTACGCCAAAATACTATTTTTCAATTCCACCGTAAACACTCGTTTCAAAAAGATCTAAAGTAAACTAAACAGTGTCCTATTCGAAAATAATGTTCTAGTCCCCCGCGCGATAGTCGTATGTAATTTCCGGCAGAAAAAAGAAGACTCGAACGAACCGATCGACGATCGGTCCCGGAGTGCATCGATCGGCCGGAAAGTTCAAGACAAAAGCGCTCGAAACCTTTAGAAAGTTTCGCGACCTCGCGGGTCGTGTCGGGGACCGTGTTGTCGTCGCGGTTCAATAATTTCGATCCATCGATCGGAGGCGGTGGGGATCGGCGCGCTTCCTACGTAAATCCGATCCGGCCTTTCACTGACCTTTCAGACCTCGAGGTACTTCCTCGAGGTCGGTATTCGTCGGTCGGAGACACTCGACGGAGAGGGAGAGCCGGGTGTATCGACGATACCTTCGGCGAAAGCTGCAGTTCTCGGGGGCATACCCTTAAGTTTCGTCCACACGGGCGGAAACGGTCGAACCGTGGGACACACGGTTGTCGCTGAAAGCGATCGCCGATACACGGTGGAGGGATCGGAGGTGTTGGAAGGAGGAAGAGAAGGAGGTAGGGTGAGGTCAGTGTCCCTTGTGCAGACTTTCACGAGTTACGAAACCATCGGAGAACTGCCCGTCCTTGGCACCGGCTGTCGCTGATTTTTTATTGTCCCTACCTCCGAGACCACCTCGTCATCGTCGACGTCGTCGTCGGCGTCGCACTGTTTCACTCGGGCACGCTTCGATCCCTGACGATTTTTATCGGACATCGCCGATTTTTCATTCTTCATCTCCGCCCGTTTACTCCTTCCACTTGCTCGTTTACATGCTATTGTTCTTGTCCATTAGTGTAACAGACCTCTCGGAAATTGTCGCGTTTTACCGGAGAACTACCGATTTTTGATGGCTGGATTTAACCGAGCACTTTTAACATTATCAGAAGCCTATTAACACATTCACTGCCGTGTCATCCACGTATAGAAAGTGTTTATCCAAACTCAAAATTTTTCGCTAATATATTCATTGCGTCCTAAGATACCGATTCTGTAGTTATTGCTTAGTTTGGAACGGTTAAACCATGTAGGTTTGATGTAGATATAAGGATAATAATTTATAAACAGTAACTACTATTATCTTCTGTAAGACACACAGAAACAGAATTATCTTCTTTAGCTGGTTATAAATAGTTGAGAATCAAAATGTTGTTGTTTTAGAAATTAATTTCACGTAAATTGAAAAGTAGTGTACTCGGTACTACTACTATTATCTTCTGTAAGGCACACAGAATTTATAAACAGTATTTGATTCACAAAAATTTCCAATTCTAGGTTTAAAATACGTAATTGTATTTATATGCAAATGCTGTTAAACCTTCGTAAAGTATATGCGGCAAGTACGTGATTGAACAAACAATTAAGCTAACTCCTGCATAAAATTATATTTTCCATACAGTTTCCTAAGATACCGATTCTGTAGTTATTGCTGCTTAGCTTGGAACGGTTAAACCATGTAGGTTCGATGTAGATATAAGGATAATAATTTGTAAACAGTATTTGATCCACAAAAATTTCCAATTCTAGGTTTAAAATAAACTTAACTGTATTTATATGCAAATGCTTTTAAACCTTCGTAAAGTATATGCAGCAAGTACGTGATCGAACAAACAATTAAGCCAACTCATGCATAAAATTATATTTACCATACAGTTTCACTTTCGATTCAGAAATCTGGATCGACTTCCAAAAGATACCGTTTATTAGCTTCTGAAGAGATTGCCCGAAAGAATCTTAATGCGGAGGAATCGCTAACGCAATTCGCACAGCACATAAACCGAACAATTAAACCGTGCAATTATGTCCAATTACAATCCCGATCAATTAACTCATAAAGATCGAGCTGCCTCGGCAGCCGTCGAAAATGTGTTCCGGCTGATTACACGACGCGGCCGTAAAATGTTGCAATTCCTGTTTCGAAAGGACCGTACACCGATCCGAATCTTCCTGTATCCAGCAACTTTCGCTAGTCCATATTTGTCCGAGGCGCGAGAGCTATAACTTTTGAAAATTCGCGAGCGTGCTGCATCGGGCACGCAACGATCCGCCCGGAGATGGAAAGTGACCTCCTTAATGGAGCCCCCACGGGCAATACTTATCCCGGCGATCGAGTCATCGATTTCACTTTTGGCAATGGCCTCTACCGGGCCGAATGTTCCCGGTGTAATTCTTGTCGTTGTTTGCATGCCTCGTACATACATACACGCGGCTCGAATATTCCCGATAACCACGCTTGTCGCACACGCTCGTTTCCGATCGATCCGTTAACGAATTAGAACAACCTGATTACAGGATTGTCCCGATACAAGTGACGAAGATGTACGGCGAAAAGTTTATTCAAAACCCAAAAGCTCTGTTGCCGGGAAGTGTAACATGACGCGAGATCAATTCGAACGGTAACAATAATTTTTCTATTTTTGATTATTTTTTTTCTTGTGAATCTTTCGTCGATGCATTCGTGACATTTTTCTGATCAAAATGAGTCCAAACACGACACAATTTGGATCTCGTTTAACCATTTAAATCACGATATAGTGAAATCTCTGTTATCCGAACTGACGACACGCGAATTCTCTATTATATCTATACGTGTTTCGTATGTAAACGTACAAATTAGTAACTAAGCTGACCCGGTGCCTATGTTTCACCTTATTAGTTCTATTATAGGTGCCTATGTTCCACCGTATTATCTTTACCAATGTAAGTTATTTAATGAAATAAAAAGTGAAAAAAATTATATGTTTGGTATTGAGCAGTCCTCCAACTTTTTGGCATTTTACAGATCCTAATAAAATTTGGTACGATTAATATATTAGTGTAACAATTCATTTTAAAACTTGGACAAATAATTCCGTCACCCACATATGGGTGACATGTCAGTGTCAGTCAACGTGTTAATCGAGTAAGTATAATCGAAACGGTGTCGTGTTTGGAATCATTTTAATAAGAGAAATGTTGCTCAAAGTTTCGTATGGAAAAATTGATATTCAAAATAGGAATTTTTTGTGATCGGTTTCATAGTCCTTTCAAATTAGAGGTCAAAGAACAGCACTATACAACGATTGTGTACATGACATAAGCGACACTTCGGTCCCGATGATTTTTCGCATATATCGAGACATTAATCGATGTTCGATTTCCGCGTTACACGCGGACGTTCGAACGCGAACGATCGTGAAAACCGTTCTATCAAATAGTGATGGGACTAGTTCAGTATGATCAACGACTTCCCGTATCCGACTCATGAATATCAATCAATTCAGCATTTAAGATTCATCGCGTCGCAGTCGATTAGTATTCATAAAAACGAGTGCTCCGCACGGTATACTTGTGTATACTTGTCGCTAATGTGTTCTCGAAATTCACGACGAGTGCGCGGAAATTGTGCTAGCAGTGTGGCCGTAACACGTTTCTTTCTAACAGCGTTTTCAATAAATTTTTGCTGGTCAATATATACACGAAAACACGCACCGAAGACGAACTTCCCTTTCTCGTTCAATACATTACATTAACAAGTTATATATAATGGAACAAGTTGACTAACAATAAAATTTACCGTGGTTTCTAAAAACATTTAGATTAAAATGTCTGTTTCTCTAGATTATTTTCTAAATAACAGATATATCGGAGATTAATATCAATACTGCTTTTCCTGCTTATCTCTCAAAGATGTCGGCGACTGTATAGATGTAAATGTACGTTGGTTATTATTAAAAAATTAAAAGTTTCACAGATCGCCTTCGTATTAATTAATTATTTCCGTGAATGTCGTGAGACAAAGTGAAAAGTGAAAAGTAGGATCTCTTATGCAGCTGTTGTCAGTAGGGAATGAGGATTGACAATGGTCCTCGTACAATGCATTAACAATTAATGCAAAAGACTAACCTCGAGCGAATAGAGTTCGAGCTGACTTGCCAATATATTAGAGGTACCCATAAGCAATGAATAGACAGCGGATCTTTATGCATTTATGGCTTATGAAAATGTTCAAAAAATGCTATAATATAAAATTCGAGAGAATTTAACACGATTTTTATTTGCTTTGGATCTACAAAGGCTGTTCCCATGAAAAATAGGATTTTATTTCATTCCACTTTCTTGAAATTTTTCTACAAAAATTGGAAATCGCATAAACATCCGCAGTCTAGTAATGAATTATTTGTAAAGAATTTGTCCGTACCTTATTACCCGTACGAGATTATATAGTAAATTAAGAAATAAGAACTTGAATTCATTACTTTGTTTCAGATTTCAAAATAATCGATTACTTATGTCCCTAACACGTGCCGCGGCATTGAGAGAGTTCAGTAGCAGCGTTCAGAGATTTCCGAGAAAAATCCGCGTCGCTAATACATTCACTTTGACAAGAACGAGCGCATTGCCAGGCCGGTGTACGCAACGTTTGCGCAGCGCTCGGTCCCATCGCTGGCAGACAATATCGCATCGATGTTATCCAACAACATCAGCGGCGCGCTGCTAACCGTAATCTACCGTTACAGTTGCATCATGTCAGGAAAATTCAATTATCGGGCGCGGAGGAAGAATATTCTGTTGCGACGAGTCAACCCCCGCGAGGATTAATTTTCGTCGTCGAACGACTCGCATGGCAGCTAACACTGCCTCGGCTCCGGCGGGGTTTCACCACCAAGTAGGAAACACTTTCACGATGTAGAAGATAATGCTCCGCGTTTAGACGGCCAGGAAAAGGCACGCGAGACGACGACGACGAAAACGACAACAACAAACGACGAGACCAGCCAGGTTCTCGAGTGCCGCTTGCTCGTTGAATCTATCGGCTTTCGTAATGTGGGAAACCTTGAGGCTTGCGCAAGCAGAGTCGTAAGAAAGTGAAATTGCAACGGAGAGTTCATTCATTTCAGGATCGGCCAGTCGAACACCGATCCGAACGCTTTGAATTCGATTATGCTACTTCGCAGCCATTTTAGCCTTAGCGACCGGTCGGCTGCTTCCTACTTAAACTCGCGAAAGGAACGGACTTCTTTTCACTTTTGCACTTCTTCCGATTCGCAATCGATCAACGTTGTTTCTTGCCACTTTGTCTCTAATTCTAGCTCGTTCCTGTCAAACGAGACAGCAGTCGCCATCTTGGCTTTCACAAGCGAGGAATATACAGGGTGTTTGGTAACTGGTGGTACAAGCGAAAAGGGGGTGATTCTACGTGAAAGAATAAGTCGAAAATATAGAATAAAATTTGTTCATCCGAAGTTTCGTTATCGAGAAAATCGAGTTTGAAATGCAGCGAATACGCATGCTATTCGATAGGAATTGTCTGACGCGTCTGATCATGACCAACCAAATCTACTTCCTGCATATACTAAGCACACGAACCTGACAGATCTTCAAAGTCGATTTTCTCGAAAACAAAGCCTCAAACGAAAAATGTTTATTCTATATTTTCGACTTATTCTTTCATGTAGAATCACCCCCTTTTCGCTTGTACCAAACACCCTGTACACACTGGCTCACGAAAGTGTTCGAACGCCCTTTAAAACAGTATAATTTTTTTAAATTGGACCGAACGACCTGACTTCTTTGAGCAATTAGAAGAATTAGCTTACCAAATGATGTGCAAAAATGATTTTTTAAAAATTACAATCCAAGCTCGGAACTATAAGAGCAAATAAAAAAGGCATTTTCCAAAACTTTTTTATTTGAGCCTGTAATGAAAATTTAAAATATGCGTTTTGTAGATCTGTGTTATATACGTACTGAAAATTTCATCGAAATCATCGGTCAGATTTCACAATTAACACTTTGATTGTCGAACTAGAAACCTCAAAAATTCCATAAAATCAAAGTAAGTTATGTAAGGAAATAAGATTTGAAAAAAATTAAATGTATGATGATGAGTAGACCTCCAACTTTCTTGCATTTTATACATCCTAATCAAATTTCGTACGACTAATATATTAACGTAAAAATACATTTTAGAACCTGGACAAATAATTCCGTCACCCACGTATGGGTGACATGGCAGTCAACGTGTTAATATATTCAGATATTACAATAAGTCCAGAAAATATCGCTCAGTCACTCGTGGCTTTAGTTGCAAAATTTTCCAGAACAATTTCCATCGCTTCCATCAGTGTTCGTTTCTTCGGCGGTCTTTCGAAGCGTTTTGCGATAATTGCGTTCCCATTTGTTTCCGCAAATGCCCGACGCATTTCCATCTTTATGTCGCTTAAAGTTGCACAAAAAGTGACAATGTGCGCACATGGAAGTGATCATCTCTCGCGCTATTGCAAGTCCAATAGTGAAAGCGTCGAGTCCTGTCGTGCATGGATCGCTCCAGATTCAACTGTTTGCTTTCGGATACCATGGGTTCGGATAGTGGAGGTTGGATCTACGTCTTCCAACGCGTTAACAGAGAAACGTTCGCATTTTCCTCCGGAATCGGAGGACGCGGATGACGCAACCGGCGGCGCGATGGCGGCACGATTCATTTCTTGAATCGAAGCGACGAAAGG
Source organism: Seladonia tumulorum (assembly GCA_913789895.3). Classification (NCBI taxonomy): domain Eukaryota; kingdom Metazoa; phylum Arthropoda; class Insecta; order Hymenoptera; family Halictidae; genus Seladonia; species Seladonia tumulorum. The sequence continues at coordinate 6,242,177 of OU565277.1, read as the reverse complement.
TTCCCGCTCGCGAATTTCACTCTCTGTTCCGGCGTTTGTTCGCGAGCTCGGGCACGATCTCGCGGATCTCTCGCATATTTTATCGCGTCCGACTAATCGAGGCTGAAATGGGGGGGGGGGTGGGAAGGGGGGAGGTAGATCAAAAAAAGAGTCCCCGGAGCAGGAAAGATTTCGAGCCGAGCATGTGATCCGATCGCGTGCAGCTGCCTCGAAAGTGAAAGTGAAGATGCCTCCGGGACGTTCTCATCAGAGTATTCTCTGTCTCTCTCTTGATCTGTCTATCTCTGTATAGCGTCTCTGTGCGTGTGTGTGTGTGTGTGTGTGTGTGTGTGTGTTCGCGGGAGATCAACTTTTGTCGACCCGGCGCGGCGGCGTTCGATTTCTAACGAGCCGCGTCGAATAAATCACTCGGATCGCTCCGCAACAGACGTTGATCTATACGCGGCTACCTAACCGGTGCCCCGGGAACGTCTCAACAAAAGGCTAATTAATGTTTCGCGCGTAGAATCGGCTTGTTAGATAATCGAGCCCTCGAACGGCCCGCTGATAGAGAAATCCCGGGGAATCTGTTACAAACCGTGTACGTATCCCGTGTGTCGAATTATCACGCGGAAAGATCGCGCGAAATCGAACGCGCGCGCATGTTGCCGTCACGGTTTATGAGCTCGTGTAGAAATGCTCCGCGTGAAAAAATCTCCCGCGAAAATTACCATACTCGATGGACACCCAACACAGCGGCCTGGGCTTTGTTTTCAAAGCACCGGTAATCCCGTTTCGATCGATCTGCGAGTTTCAATTCTCGAACGGAATCGGATTACCTCTTCGGACGTTGTTCCCGTTGAAGGTGTTCGAATCGTTGTAAGAATTTTGTTAATTACTTACTCGAGGCGAGAGTCGAACGAGAGCTTTCTTTCTGTTCGTCGCTGTCCGGTGTTATCCTTTTGTTAAACGCGGACGATACTTTCGTTGAATGCAAATGCAGTCGTTTTTGCAAAGGGAAAGTGTTCATGTTGAAATGCATGTCTTTGCACGAAGAATAAGAAGATTGAAGACCGTTTCCGGTTTCTGATTATTTCTTAGCGTTGAGGAGTTTCTTCAGCGATTTCTATTTAAATCATCCTGATAAGATTTTTATATTTATCACTTTTTTCATTGTATTCTGAAGACACTTGATACTTTCACAGCTGTAGATAGAAGAAATACTTATAACTAGACTCCGGATCTTTATGCATTTATGGCTTCTGAAAATGTTCAAAAAATGCTATAACATAAAATTCCACAGAATTTAGTACAATTTTTATGTATTCCAGATCTACGAAGGTTACCACCACTAAAAATTAGAGTTTATTTGTTTCCACTTTCCTAAAATTTGCTTGCAAAAATTGAACATTGCATAAACATCCGCAGTCTGCTTATAACGCAGCCTGGGCAACTTCTTCCCCCACTACCAGTGTAAGATTCCCCCACCACTGGCCATATCACCAGTTGCCCAGGCCTGTTACAACTCGTTTCGATTGGCGAATAGAGTAGCGAAAATTAGAAATTTTGTTAGAAATTTTCCCGAGACCTCGTAACACTGCTGCAAAATGTTCCTAATTATGAAAAATGATGGTGACTTACTTCGGAGGGGTTGGTGAGCGCCGTCTTCAAGATCGTCCCGTTGACGAGATGACCCGAATGCGCGGGGTGACTCGGATGACTGGGGGTAGGTTGTGAGTTGAGCGGGTCGCCCGACGAAATTTTGTGATGATGAAGGAAACCACCAGCCAGCTGAGCGTGTTGCTGTTGGCTATGGTGCGCGGCCGCGGCCGCGGCCATGTGTTTGTCCAACATCGTCGAGCCCATGGTGCCTTTGGTACCACCGAGGGATCCCGACCCGTTCACACCGCCAACGTTACCGCCGCCACCCATGCCACCCATACTTCCGCCCACTCCGCTAGTTTTATTACTTTTCTTGTGCTTTTTGTACTTCACCTACGAACAAAACCGTCGGAGGACTCGTTATCGTAAACGCAACTGTAAAACAAGCCACCTAGTTCTCTCAACACGATTATCTTTATTAACCCTTAGCACTCGAGTGGTGACTCTGAAACACCACTAGAAATTGTGATGGCATCGTTTCAAAGAAGTTACAAAAAATATTACAAAATATTTGTTACGTTACAAAATTTGTATTCAATAGATTGCTCCCCATATTTTTCAAACATTTCTTTCAGTTTGTCATCTGTCATATCTCAATAGAGTACTCAACATTTAAATAATATATGTGGAAATCGGATCAGTTTCGTATCAATAAAATGAGAATATTCTAAGACGGAAGAAAAATTTAGTTTTAGAATGAAAACAGCGCCGAGTGCAAAGGGTTAATTTCATTGTGGAACTGCAGTTCCTTGGTGTTCTTAAAAAGTGCGACACAGCGTTTACTCTATATATGTCTCAAACGTCTATGCGATAAAAGTTACAAAACTACCCCTATTTCCATGGGGGCCATTCAAAGAATAGTATAGTACCTCCTAGAATAGTAGAGCACTATCTCCTGCTCGATGTATATCCCTGGCTGGACCCGTGTTTTGGACATGTATCGAGTAAACACTGTACTCTTTATCTTCATTCTACTATTTATTCGTATATGAATAATTATTCGAGTGATTAACGTGCATGAAACGTTGACAGTAAACTTTCTTTATTCTTAAAAAAGAACTTTGAAGTTTGTGTGCACAGCTTTCGAACTCCAAGGACATGCGAACTAAAGTTTTAGGTGGACCAGGAGATCGATTTCAGGAATAACTGGGATAATGAGTGAAGTTTATACGAACCTTGTAAAGGTTATACACAGCACCAGAATTTCTACCGCCAGGCATCCGATCTTCTCGAACAGCCTGGAGGACCATACCCTGTTCAATGCACTTTTTGAAGCGACAGTATTGACACCTGTTTCTTTGGGCTTTTGTGATTTCGCAGCCACCCTCTGCCACACAGGTGTACACCCGCCTATTTTGAACGGTTCTCTTGAAGAACCCTTTACACCTGCGCAGAAACCAGTAAAACCATTTTACGAAAAAGATATTATTAGACATTGAGGTTTTCGACTTGACCGAGTATACGCAACCTTATTAACTGGCGACGGATATAATTGTCATGACGTATATATTCGCGGGAGATTAAACAATGTAAAACACTGTGCTCAAGGCGAATATAGTCGCTAGTAATAATAATAACTATGATAGTTTTTTTTTTTATTTTATTTTAGAACTCAGTAAAGTCAAGGTGTAGTTGAAGAAACTTTCGATTTATTCTATGACAGTTTTTTTAAATTTTATTTTAGAACTCGATAAAGTCAAGGTGTAGTTGAAGAAACTTTCGATTTCATTTAGAAAAAGTCGACCGCATGATTACCGAGTTTACGCTCTTTTTGCTCACTTGATGAAACCGTGACATTGTGAGTTCACCCTAAATGAAGATAGTCGAATTATTAATAACATTTCGTTTGATAGACTAACTTTTGAATGTACGTCTACTTCTCACTCCTCGAGAGAGAGAGAGAGAGAGTGTCCTGTTACTTTAACCTAGAGACAGATTAAAGATTCATGACTGTTGAATTACGGTTATACCGGGATATGCATAGGGGGACACGTTGGAGGACTTTTACCAAGTAATTTGCCGGGTTCGTCCGACAGGACAATAGACATCGGATAAACAAGTATGAAAGCGTGTAACAACACCCCGAGGTAACTTTAGGGACTAATCAGCCATGGTGCAGGATATACTGGTACGGCAGCCACCTTGAAGCACAGGTTTCATTTTACCTTGTTACTTTTGCCTATGTCACCTTCAAAATGTTACACGAAGCTCGTCTTCGAAAGAGGAATTATCAAGTTTTTGCCGATATAATAACGCGAAAGAAACTCATACTTTCAATCAATCATGAAAATTTAATTTCACATTTTGCCAATAGTCCCATTAGGATATAGCAAACTTTCAATACAGTGAAAAATCAATCTGTATAAAATCATTTGTTACATTATGGAATTTCTAAGTTGGAATACTTTCAATACTGTGAAAAATCAATCTGTATAAAATCATTTGTTATATTATGGAATTTCTAAGTTGGACTAAATGGAATCTTGAAATTCGAGTTATTATATTTACTTTTTAATGTTAATTTAACCCTTTGCACTCCGAGCCATCGATTCTAGGTTCATAATGTCCCCTGAGACGGGACATCGGAGTGCAAAGGGTTATTGCTAAAATATTTTCTGTGCAGAAGAGACCACTTTACCCAGAAATAAATCGAAATTCCGGATTCACCGTTCGAGCGTAAACAATTCAGAATACACAGATTGATCGCGGCGATAGAACTCGTCGAAGCAAGAGAAGGTAATTGAAAAAGAAAACGAAATAGGAGGAACAAATAGTCGTGTCACGAAAAAGGCAAAGGATGATGAACACGGTGACGTAGGCCTTGTCTTTCTGCCATAGGTTTTATTTTATCTACGCGCTTATAGCTGCCCGGGTGACGCACTATCTTCGAAGAAGCTAGCAATCGAGTGTATTTCTGAGTTGCTAGAAGCCGCGTATCAACCGGTGACATCCAAAGGTCAGAGTTCGCCGCGAGGCACCCTTAGGATTACGACTAGCGTGGTCCTAGCTTTCCGCGCATAGTTCTCTGTAATTATCTCTAATTAAGAGGGGCATCCGATCCTCTACCGTGTCCCGTGAAAGCTAGGTATTCGAGCTGAAACGTTCCAAGATATGTAGGTGTATTACACTTTGTTAAACGTTTGATCCGATTGTTACATTTCGGTTGTTGCTAGAGCGTTGTCGAGGATGTTGCCAGGATTGCTGTTTCTATAAATAGGAAGCCCGGAGAATTTAGGAAATCCTAGTTAAATATACCTAGATCGAGTGAATTGTCAATTAACCATTACGTCAATGCGAAAATTTAACAGAAATCTCAATGGTACGTGTTGCGCTTCTTTTTAAAATTGAAAATTATATTAGAACCCGTTACATTATCTCCAATAGCTTTTCTCAGTTGTTAACAAAGCACAGGATTACAGTGAATCAGTTATAAAATCATTGAGTAGTAGCTTTCTGCTTCTTAAGCAGTGCCAATGAAAAATTCTAAAAATATATTTAAAAATGCCATAGGGCAGCTTGAGGTGTCCTGGCTCAATTACATTGAATCACAGTGAATCAGTTATAAAATCATTGAGTAGTGGCTCTCTGCTTCTCAAGCAGTGCCAATAAAAAATTCTAAAGATATTTTTAAAAATGCCATAGGGCAGCTTGAGGTGTCTTGGCTCACGGGAAATGACACATGACTAGACCAGCATCGGCAGAGAAAAAAATAACGAGCCAGCTAATTAACAATTCAAGTCAGCGGCCATAAGGTGGAAGGCTAGACGAAGCCGTAGAAGGGCCAATAGTGAAAATGGACGCGAAGGGTTGTCGCAGGAAAACCGAAGGCTCTGACTCACCCTTCGCACGTGATGATCCCGTAGTGAAGACCGGTGGCCTTGTCCTCGCAGATCATGCATATCATAGGCGTCTCATCCTCCTCGTGTTCCTGAGGCGGCATCGGCGGCGCGGGCGGCGCGACGCTCATCGATTGCGACGCCGACTCGGATTTCACGACCCCTCCGTTTCTTACCCACGTCTGACTGGAACCGGAAGCGGTCAGATTCAGCGCCTGCATCTGCTGCGCGGCCGGTAGCTGCGTCATGTCGCCGGCCCATAACCTCTCCATGTTGAGGGGTGGCCCGGACGAATAGGAAACGGAGGGTGGTTTGCCCCTGGACTCCTGACCCAGGTTCAGGAGCAGCTGGGCTGCCGATTCTTCCGACGAAGAACAGGAAGCCGCCGCGGCGGTGGTGGTCCACGACGCCGCTGGCGGTGGTACGGGGTCCAAGGGTGGCGCGGACCATATCATGGTCCGAACACCCCCTATCTCCCCCATGATGACCGTGGGCGGCGGTCTGGGGGGTGCCGGCGCTGGCCTTTGCGCCGGGGGTTTCATCGTTTCACCTGGAAAATAAAATCCTCCGTTGTACAAACTGTCCAAATCGTAAAACTACCAAGCGGTAAACGCAACTCACATTGCCTTGTAATAACAAAATTGCATTTCTCTAGATTTCGTACCAGTTTAAATACCTACTTCGATAGAGAAGCTTGTCAAAAAATTTTCTCATGAGAACACATTTATAATTTCCTTATTTCTAAAAGAAAAAATTAGGAACAAGTCATCATTTATCGGTAGTTTTAGTGTTAACACGTTGAGTGCCACGTTTCAGTTTTATGTCGTATTTTACACTCCCGCTCATAAGTCTTTGGACACCTCTGGTGTTTAGTAAAACTCTGGTATTTCGTATATAGATTATGAACCTTTAACTGTATTAATTACATAATATAAATATCCTCATATGTTCAGTAATAACTTCAATGTATTATATATAACTTCAATGTAATAAATTCATTAAAAATTATGAAATAGCCACCCCAATCACCAGATTTGGACCCCATAGAAAAATTATGGGATGCATTGGACAGACAGGTACGGAACTTTTGTCCTACTTCGAAAACATATTGATGGACTATTTTGGAACGAGAATGGAATAATGTAACAACGGAAAGTATATGAAAAAATTGATCACGCGAACGCCAAGAATAGTGGAATCTGTAATAAAGAAACGTGGTGGATTCTTCGATGAAAAGAAAACATAAATATTCGTTCACTTCTTAATAAAATGTTTGATATATGAGTGCAGCATCCTTTACTTGACATGTGAACCGTTAAATAAGGAAACATTTGTTCTTCAACGATTGTTTCATCTTTTACAGAGTTAAATACAAATATGATCGCTGTCCTAAGACTTATGAGCGGGAGTGTAAAACTAAAAAATTTAGTTTCAAGTAATTACTATAAAATTTATTTAAAATTGACTCAATTCTCATTTATCACGGGATTATATCATTTTAATAAATTTTCTTGAAACACGGTAAACATAAAAACGGTTGTCCTTCGCAGGTATCAGGCTTCTTCAGGTTCTTTAACCCATTTGCATCATTAGCGTATATATCGCTCAATTTTGTTGGTCACTGTCATTATTCGTTAGCTAAAAGATAGGAGTGGTGTTGTTGAAGACGAAAGTAGTAATTCTGATTTTTTCTTATCATGCCAAAATATGATATGGTTCTTTCAGTTGTAGTCATTTTTGTACTTAAATATATGTTAATTTAAAACAAGTTTGGCGATAAAGATCTTCTTTTCATATTTCCTTATGATGCAAATGGGTTAAGCAATTCGCGGTGGCGCTCGACGTGTTAACCGTACAAACTGTAAATAGAAAAGCGATTAGATTAGCAAGAACAAGATAGAAAAGAGGACTCACAGGTGGACACAGTGGTGGTAGCGCATGCGTTCCCGGAAGCAGGTCCGTTGCCGCCGGTGCCAGCGTTGCTGGTCATGTTGGTGTTCCCGCTGCTGGTGGAGACGACGGCGACGTTCTGTCCATAGTTGACGGCGCTGCTGATGACCCCGTTGAGTAGCCTTTGCGTGGCGAATCCCTGTACACCGGAGTTCTGCGACCAAAACTGGTGATGAGCCAGTAGATGCGGTGGGACCGAGGGCGCCCTGGGCCTGGGCGGCGTCGGAGGGGTTGGCGGTTGTTGTTGTTGTTGTTGTTGCTGCTGTTGTTGCTGTTGAGCACCGTGCGCGTTGGGACTCATGCTCTGGTTCGAATTGTACTGGGACGAGGGGCTGCTCCGATGACTGGGCTGACTGGAGGTCTCGGAGCGTCCACCGCCGCCGCTTCCGGTACTGCTGCCACCTCCTCCGTCGAAGACCGAGTTGTCGGACTCCTCTTTCGTCTGGGCGGAGGACAGGTCACCTTTGTCCGGGCTGTCGCTCCTGGAGGTTGGTTCCTGGGGCATGGGAGTCGTGGAGACCGCCTGGATTGGCGAGTAAGGCGACGATCTGGCTGGTGCTGGGGTACCGGAACGTTGTTGCTGATGCTGTTGGTGTTGCTGTTGTTGTTGCTGATGGTGGTGGTGCTGCTGTTGCTGCTGCTGCTGTTGCTGCTGCTGTTGCTGCGACTGCTGCTGCTGCTGCTGCTGCGGCTGCTGGTGCTGTTGCTCCTCGACGACTCTAAAGCTCACCATCGACGTGGCATCCGGGAAGACTGAATCGGGCGACGCACGGTCCGTGCAACCTGCATCCCGAGTCTCCAGGCCAACCGTCGCACCACCACCACCACCACCAGCACCACCACGAAGAGGATCTCGAGGTGTCCCCGGACTCGGGATGCCTAGCAGATACTCGCTTTTCACTTTGACCACGGGGCAGCCCGGCGAGCCCGGCATGTTAGCCTCCGGCGACAGGGTCGAGGTGTCGGCCATGCTCTCTCCTGGAGCAGGAAAGTTTATGGGTGAAGGAGCGTCCGCCGGCTGGATCCCGAGCGGCGAGCCTGCTGATCCGAGGGATACCGGGGAGTCTGAGAAATAAGGCGTTGATCTCACGTTTAGAACCGGGGCTACTGTACGAAAGGGTCTTTTACTTCCGGCCTGGCAATTTTTGTTACGATCTTGACTCGCGGACTCGACTTTTCGGCTTATGAATGAGCATGAGCGTGACGATGATGATGATGATCATGGGGGGATGATCGTGCCCGCCGCCCTGCTGCTCGAGTCCCGGACGACTAGCTTGATTTTCACGGGTTTTGCTCGTTCGGTTAGACACAGGTCGGGATCACGAGTGAAAGAGCTGATGACGTGTGTGGTTTTCGTGTGCTTTGTAAGGAGGATAGGTCTGGGAGAAAGTTGAGAGGCGTTGCGTGTTTCCGGGATTCAGAACTGGAATACGCTGTTTTGACGCTATGGCTGATGCTCGATCATGTTGTCGGGATAGTTTCTTTTTCGGCTAGGGTGCGCTAGGTATCGCTTGTGAGGTTCTTGGGTAGAGACCTTTAATAAACATGTGGATTTATCGAGGTTGTATTTCGAGACAAATCAAGGTGTGCTTGAACGATTCGTGAAGAACAATAACCGTAGCACATTTATTTTTAATGTCTCTGTGAAAACGAAAATTGATTGTACTGCAATGTAGCAGATCATCGTTTTGGTTAAACACGACTTTTTAGCAAAGGATACAATTTTTGTACTTTAAATATATTAACCCTTAGCACTCGAATGACGACTGTAAGGCACCACTAAAAGTTGCTGTATCATTATTAGACTGCGGATCTTTATGCATTTATGACAAAAATGGTTAAGCACAATTTAAAGCAGTGGACATATTAAAAAAGATTTAAGGGTGCCAGCGTATTGGTTTTAGCTTGATAAAATAAATAAAGGAAGGAAGAAATTTTTATTTCGCTCCTGTGCCTTGCAATCAATGCAAATATTTTTTATTTTGCATATAGATCCGTTGTCTAATCATTATTCAAAATATTCTTTACATTATTAAATTTGCTTGTATTTAAGAAATTACTAAACACTTCAGTGTTGTACGAGTAAGTTGCACCATTTTCGTAACTACAACATGAAAAAAAAATATATATATATATAGAAGGGAAATATTCTACGTCATAGGAAACGTTTCGTTTTGGAGTTAAAGTAGCTTCGAGTGCAAAGGGTTAATAATTAACAAAGCAATTACCAGATAACATGGAACAGAAACAGAAAATCCCTCTTCATTTAGGAGAATCATACTACTCTTTTAGCAGTCTATGGCTACCTTCTAAATCAACCAACATTTTCGTATTAAATGTTCACAAACTTAGCAGGTTGTTCAATGATAATTTTCCACAGACATCTTTGTAAATTGTTTCGACAAGAGACAGTTTCAATTTCGTTATTTATCCCGGAGCTAGTCTCGAGATCGACTTTAGAACATCGTCTGGCTGTTGCAAATTGTCTTGGCAAGCGTTCCGAACGCGAAAGTAGCGAAGTACGGAATCGCTGAACGGACGATTCGCCATAACGAATCGGCCCTACCTATTTCAGTTTGCTCTAATGGCGACGAAACACGTTATTTGCGTTCCGTTACGATGCTCCCGCGGCATCGTTCTAACGCATTGTCCGTCCGCGTGTTCTCGTTGCGCAACCGACGGGGTAGGGGGTTTCCACCGAGCATTAATAACAATTAACTCCCGCGCGATATTACGAAAGTAAACGCGAGACGAAAATTGTGCTATCCCGTTCATCGGTTCGAGACCGTACGGTTCAACGATCGCGTAACCATCTCGAACGCCGATGTTTCCCCGTTAACGGGCTTGGTCTTCGTCGGTTTCAGCCGTTGTGAAAATGTTATTAATCATCGGTGCGCATAAGCACGCCGGTGGTCTATCACAATGATTAATGGCATTTATCGCGGACCGATGCCAATCCGGTGTTTTATTACGTTGACAGCCCCGGATTTCGAAAGACGCGCTCGTGGCTCTCTCGGTGAATCGAACCGGATTACTATGGTCTTTTACGTTTCTGCATCATGCGTTTCGCTGGGATCGTTGTGATAAAGTTTAAGGTTCGACTCGCCGAGACGTTACGGATCGCGCCACGGTACATTAATATGTGTTCATAGTTGCAATATTAAGTGCAATGTATCCTCTTGCAACATACGAGAGAAAATATTTTTACACGGAAAACTTGCAAATTCTCTGAATACTATATGCATTATAATTCTGCACGCAGGTCTTTATGCAAAAATAAAAATCTTCTGCGTGGGAAACGGGAATTAAATAAAAATTCTTAGGTATTCCTAATCTTCTATCGTTTTATATTTCACTCGGTCAATTTCTTTGTAAATGCATAAAAATCACGACACAAAATTAGCTCTCTCGTGCCAGAATTTTTATTATGAATGCAAAGTGCTTTACGTAACCTGAAAGCTTGAAATAAATTGAGATAATCTATGACCATTAACCCCTTGTATTACGATTTATTTCACGGTTTCAGTGATTAGAACTTTTTTGTAATTTATAATTTTCTAACCAAAGGAGAAAATTTATATCTATTTTATGCCTATATGTTCTCCGATAGCTGTATATTAACAACGCAAAAATAGAATTTTATTTCGGTTTAAGGAAAATTAATAAGAAATATATTTATTAGACCTTGTTCAGAATCTTCAGCACGAATCTGACTCGATATTGTATGGCAAGGGGTTAATGAAATCATAATTTATTAGAAAATATAAGAAAGCTGAACAAAATCTACGCCTAATTTTCTAAAAATGTTTCAGACTAACCATCTAAACGATCACCGCGATGGAATTGTAATTAATCGCGGCGATGAATGAAAACGGTGGGCCCGGTAGCAATCGAATTAAAATGCAATCGCCATAACCGATTGGTTCTAGCATTTACCGAGGGATCAATTGGCAGGTAACGGTGATCGTAAGGGCGTTATTGGTCTTTTCGAGTCGGCACGGCGAACTCCTAGGCAACTTCCGGAATCAGTTTACGGCCCGGACGCGGTAAAAGGCGATAAAGTGATATGATCCTAATGCGAGTTAACAGCGCCGGTTTGAGTGTCTCCGAAGTTAGTTCTCCCGGGTAAAAGTTCTCGGGAAACGGCCAACCGCCGGCCCGTGTAGTATTACTTTAAGATTGTTCGGACGTGGACGCGCTTTTCTCCGGTTTTCCACCGGACGGTGTTCCGTAGATCGCACGCGCTTGTTGTTCGAGCGTCTAGCAACGAGACCGAGAGTAATTTACGCGGACGACGCGAAAGCGTAATACTCGTACAGAGCGGCCGGGTCGTGGAAAAGGATGTGAGACCACGGCTGCCTCGTGTAGGTCAAGGAAGGAATGCAGTTGACAAGGCCGAGTTGTGATTGTAGGTACCTAGGTTCCAGTTTCCAAGCTATTAATAGCGCGAATATCGGTTCCCGAGGATTATTCGTTTACCATCTGCTCCTTTCGTCTCTGCCACCATCCCTTGCATCCCCTATTCTCATGCAATCCTAACTCGCGATATTTTTAGGTTATGTGAGCTTAACTTTATCTCGGGAAACCGGAAATTTTTAACTTCTTTCCACGCAATCCTGCAGATCTTGACTAGAAAATTCCAAAAATCCAAGTTTCAAGCCTAGGAGATCACCAGTTCAAAAGTTATAGGCATGTCAAATTTTTAGCGTTTTTTAAGGGCTCATACTGCCATGTATATTTTCTGAAAATTGACAATCGAGATTAATGTTGACTTTACATAAATATCCACGGTTGATAGATCCTAACTCGCGATATTTTAAGCTTTACGAAGGTTATGTGGGCTTAACTTTAGCTCAGGAAACTGGAAATTTTTAACTTCTTTCCACGCAATCCTGCAGATCTTGACTAGAAAATTCCGAAAATCCAAGTTTCAAGCCTAGGAGATCACCAGTTCAAAAGTTATAGGCATGTCAAATTTTTAGCGTTTTTTAAGGGCTCATACTGCCATGTATATTTTCTGAAAATCGATGACCGAGATTAATGTTGACTTTACATAAATATTCACGGTTGGCAGATCGTGTATAGCGTGATCGGCAGCAGTTCATTCATCGATCGAAGATTAATCAGCGATGTCAGCGATGGCTAACTAGTCGCGTGATCAACAGGATGATTGCGATGACGATTACTAGGTCGATTATGAGGATGATTGGTTGTTTTTATTGCGGCGCCTTGATTCGCATAGATGGATCTGTGTGAGTTTGTGGCGTGTGGAACAACTACACTGTTCCTTCCTTATTAGATTAATTTCTTCTTTGTTGTGTTCTTTGTATCTTATTTAAACAATTACTCTTTCAATTGTTTACTATGGAAAAACTAGTCATTATTTCTCAATTTTATATCTAAAATATTCATGCACTCTTTTGCATTCTAGATTATCAAATAACTGTACCATAATATATGAACAAATATTTGTATTAATTTTGAAACATTGCAGTCCGTTCATCGATAGATTCTGTTAATAATTATTCTTACAATTGCTTACTATTATATGGAATTATTTACCAAACGAGCAAACGTGCTTCGAACCGTAGCAGCAGAACCGATGATCGAACGATCTATAAGGATTCAGCGTCAGCCTCGATCTGATGTAACGATGAAAATCAAGATAGTTCTGATACGCCGACATTGAGAAATTGTTGTAAGGATGGTACAGGAACGAGTACGCCGCAAAGTTAGGCTGGATCGTCCTTAGATCCATGTTCAAGGAATGCCAGCTCTCCATCCAGGCGAACATATTGTTTTTCAATGGAAAATTCATTGTTCTTCTATCAATATTCCAATATCTTCTAGGTATCGATCCACTTGATCTACAATTCTCGCTAGTATATCACAAGTTGTTCGTTAAGCTCGAATCTCTTTATGATTGTCTCAGGTATCGTTGCACTTGTTCGTCCTCCATTTTCTTGTACTTGTCGGTTACTTATTACTTTAGTAACTCCTTAAGAAAAATCTCAAAAACTAGTCGTTCTTATACGTATATAGTATTCGTGCATGTATTCTTAAAAATTAAATATTATAACTCATCTGTCTGTTCTCGCATCTACGCTCTCTTCAGACCAACAGCTCTAATTCTCCAACAATTACAAAATTAAACATCATCGGTGCTCAGTTCGTGTAATACATTCACATCCGTGCTGTTTCACCAAGAATTACAAAATTAAATATCATCCATGTTCAATTCGTGCATGTCGATTCAACAATTAGCTCAGTTCCAATTCTCCAACAATTATAAAATTAAACATCATCGGTGCTCAGTTCGTGTAATTCATTCACATTTGTGCTGGTTCACCAAGAATTAAATATCATTCAACGATGACAAAATTAAAACACGTCTGTGTTCAATCCATTTGCACGCTCAGTTCCGATTCTCCATCGAATACAAAATTAACCATCGTGAATTAATTCAACGATAACTAAATCAACCGATTCTCCATCGAGTACAAAATTCAATATCCTGCCGACTCATGCACACCGATTCTCTCATTCCCGATTCGCCTAAGTTCACCCGAAGCCTGCACGCCGGGCGAGCCGGGTGAGAACAAGTAGTCGAACCCGTCACTGGTCAGACGCGGCGAAAACGATCCACAGCTTTCGTAGTCCTTTCGTGCGCGAACGGAAACCGATCTCTGCGAGTACACCGACCGATCCGAAACTCCATCGATCGTCCTCTTAATTGCCACAACGGTAACCTCGATACGGTCGCGGCATGTCGCAACAAGTCGCGACGCAACGGGGTACGATGAATCAGAGGAGCCGGTGGTTGGTCGAAACGCGATCCTAATCGGTCGTTTGTGTTCCGCGTGCGAACCGATTGTCACTGTTGTTGATCGTCGCTCGTCCGGGAGCGATCATGTCGCGGCTCGCCTGACATTCCCATATTGTTGCATTCACGAGGACCGGCGGCTGGGTCCCCGGTCGGGAGCCACTGTCGTCAGCGAGTGAATTGCGTCGTGCACGCGTCTTCCAAGTATGACGTCGTTCGCGTGGCGGCTAGCTCCAGGGGAGGGGGGCGAAAGATCAATGATTCTCGGCGCTGCTCGCTGATCCCGGAACCCGCGTCCCGCGAGAAAAAACTCATTCATGCCTTGGGAAGTGCGAAGCATGGGTGTCTCACGGCTCCGAGACGCTTCTACCACGAATACTGGCGACTCTCTCTTTCTCTCTCTCTCTCTTTCTCTTGGCCAGTGACAGTCGAGCAGAGGACTATAGTGACTGCGCGCGTGCTCGTTCCCCAGGTATCTCCTGCCTCGCGTCCCTTCCGACATGACAACAATCCAGGTTCAGCGTCGTTGCCATCGATTCGGCTTCCCGCCAACGCCAGTCTCTGACCTTTAATCGCCAGTAGGTCGAGGGTCATTGGTATCGGCTGCGTTCTCGTATGCAACCTTCTCGAAAAATCGATGCAGCCTGAATATGCTCGACGCTGATTCTCGCCTCCATAAGGATCCACTTATTCCTGTATTTTTGGCAAAAGGCTGATCGAGATCGCGAACGAACACTCTCCCGGTCCGCGTGTTCTCGCGAGTTCACGTGCGGACGAACTAGCTTAGGGTGCACGTCCCGGAGACCGCGTGGGTGATCTACCCTGCACCGTTCCCAGCAACCACCATCCCCGCTATTTCTCCGGTTACCTTCCCACGTTCCAGCTGCGAAGCTGTCTCTCTCTCTCTCTCTCTCTCTCTCTCTCTCTATCGCTTCTTTTCCTTTAGACTCAGCGACGTATCGGACCCCGGATTTTATGCCAACCCTCACCGAGGACTATTGCACCACGACCATCGTCTACCCCCAAAATCTGTCAGCCAACACTTTCGATTCCGAAGACAATGGACTGCTATCAACCCCTGAACTTAAAAGGGTTTTCCACCCTCGCGAAGGGCGCTGCCCTCCGAGTAAAGAAAATTCTGATTGGGCGTCACTTTCTTGTACTTCAGTGCGATCTTACAAGGTCGTTCGGATGATAGGGGTTTGTTGTTTTCGACTATCCTTTATTCCACGCACAGTATTCCCACAGTAAGGTGAAAGCACCAGTAGTTGACCATTTTATAGAAAAACATAAAAAATAAGGCTTTAATAAGCGCACTTTTGATGAAAGTGAACCTCGGATGCCATGCCGTCTGTTGTTTAAATTTCAAAACAATAAGAACATTTCAAACCTTATTTTTTATGTTTCTCCATAAAATGGTCAACTACTGGTGCCTTTACCTTAATTGTCGAAATGAAAAAATAGTAAAATAGTACACTGGAGTGCTGTTCGCATAATAGAGGTGAAGGCTTCGTATGGACGAGGCGTAGGATTAATTCGTTCGGATAGTCGAGGCTCTACTGTTGCATTGATACTACTCTACATTTGCACTGATAAAGCGGCACGTAGAACCACGCGAGTTGGCACTGTCGCGCAATAGTCTCGTTCCTCTTTTAACGTACTCGCGTTAGGCCACCCTCATGGTAACCGATCCGTCGTAGCCGATCAGTACCGCGCTCAAGACACAATAAGGGGGCGAGAAACGGGTGCTGTGAAGTGGCTCAGGGACGGGTCCCCCTCAAGGCACTTATCGAAACACACCGATCCAGGATCAGGATTTCCAGGGGAAAAGCTTAAGATACACAGTTTTATCGGCGGACGAGGTCGCTTAAGGTGTTACGACGCGGAGAGGTCTTGCGAAAGGAGTTCGAGCTGCCTCGAGTGGCCCGGGATGGGGTTTAAGTAGAATGGGTACGCGATAATGGAGCCGCGCGACCACCGTTGCTCTTTCATTGTTTCGCGGAATCGACTGTACCGTGGAATGCGGTTCGGGGAAGTGTAATCTAACCGGGGCCGAGTGACGTTTGCAAGAAAACTGTTGCAAACGGTTTTTAAATCTTGGATTGACAACATAATAGTTCGAATAAAATAAAAATAAATTTTTAGTATGCTACATTATTTAATCCTCAGATTAACCTCTTGGATTCATAAAATCATAGTTTCAATAAATACAAAATTTTAGTATGCTACATTATTTAATCCTCAGATTAACCCCTTGCATTATTTTACGGTTTTAGTGATCAGAACTTTTTTGTAATTCGATTTTTCCTAAGGAAAGAAAATTCATGTCTATTGTATGCCTACATGTTCTTCAATAGTTGTACATTAAGATCGCCAAAATAGAATTTTATTTCCTTTCAAAGGAAACTAATAACATACATATTTATTGGACTATGTTCTGAATCTTCATCACGAGTGTGACTCAGTATTGTAGGGCAAGGGGTTAACCCTTAGCACTCGAATGGCCACAGTAAGGCGCCACTAAAAATTGCTGTATCATTATTCAAAATATTTTACCATTATTAAAGTCTGTATTTAATGAATTACTAAACACTTCAATATGTTATGAGTAAGTTGCACCATTTTCATATGTACACCATGAAAAAAAATTTTAGGGTGGAAATATTCTAGGTCGGAAGAAATATTTTGGATTTAAAATAACTTCGAGTGCAAAGGGTTAAAAATTGCAATCAATATCAATCAACATTATACAACCGATATTACATAATTCAATAAAATAGCGAAGGAATTAAATAGGCAAAATAGTAAATTCCTTAATTCAATTTTACAGGACAAAATTGCTGGAATAAAATCGATACAGTAAAAAGTGAAATCTAATTCGTAAACTGTTTCATCAGATAGAATCGAATAAAACGGAGCAGTTATGTAATTAGAGTTCGTAGATACTAATTTTTCCGTGTCAGTTTTCCCCGCGAATTGACAGAAGGGCCGGGGCGAAGTTAATCGCGCAGGTGGTCCAAAATAACGCTATGATTCGGGGGATAGAAATACTTGGGGACAGTGGGACGGTAGGTGTCTCGGTAGAACGAACGCGAAACTACTTTGTTGACACCGTTATCTAAATAAACTCCCATCGGTTGCGTTGAAGGTAGAAGCTCGTCTCATTGGAGAGGAGTCAAGAATCCTGGCAGACGCGTAGAACCGACGCGACGCGACGGGGTGACGCGTGCATAATAAATTCCCGCCACGTTGCAAACTCTGTTTAAATGTTGTGGTTCCTCTAATGATAGCGTTCGAGCGTACCGCGACTCGCAAAGCGGAACAGATGAACTATGATTGATGCTCCGGGGCTCTTTTCGTTCGTTCCGAGCGTCGCTCGTAATACGCTCGGCTCGTGAAAATCGGCGCAATAAGGGTATCAAATGCGGCATTATGGGCGGCAACTAATCATTATAGTTGCGCTGACCACTCCGAGAATGAGAAAAGATTGCCTACACGCTCCGCAAGCCAGACAATGATATACGATCCCCTCGAGAAGACATAATTACGACGAGACTTCGCGTACAGTATCGTTTCGTTTCTTTCGTCGTTAAGGATTCCTTGCCTAGATAATTGCCAGACGATATTGGAAACACGGCAACGATTAGAGATGCTCGAGTTTATTGTCTACCTGAGAAGATTTCCTACGAACAATGAGAAACGAACGTCTGCTCGTTACGAGACGAATTTTTTCTATTTTGAGAGCGAGATATTAAATTGTTTCTGGACGCATCGGAACAGCTGTTCGTTGCAGCATGACATTTTACACGCTGCTGATTGTCACTGGGCTTCGCTTGAATGAAACTGTTGGTTACGGATTGTTAGAATGACTAACTACCGATAGATGTTCTGAGTTGTCGCATGTTAGTGATGCCGAATTATCGATAAAGGTCACCTGCTTATTAATTTTATTTTTCGCTTGCGTGTGCGTTCTTCTTTTGTCAATCGGGTGTGTTGTGTCCGCATGGCGACATCGAAATGTTTTGTTTTAACACGCGCCCCTACCAAATATAGTATGCAGTAATATTTTGATATCATATTAAATAACTATTATAATAAACGTTCGAGTGGATTCTTCCCAAAAACCTCAACACGGATGAAGGTCGTGATTTTTTGAAAAATGAACGGGAGACGTGACATTTTTTTCTGTTTCACGGATGGATGGTTGCCTAATGGATTTCTACAGTTGTTTGGTTTAGTAAGTGTGAAAGTCAATGATTAATGTAAATGATTAATGGTTGGTGGAACGTGGAGATGATTAGACTGTGGACTTTTTGCGTTTGTAACAAGATGGATAGGTGAAATGTAGAATAATAAAAACATTAGAGCATTTAAGAGTATCGTAATTTGAGTCGAAATACAGTTTCATTTGACCACTGCAATTGATGCAGAAAATTTTTATTTTGCGCAAACATCCACAGTCTATAGGTGATATACAGGGTGTCCCAAGAACGTTACGTTTTTCAACGTTGGAGAAGCTAGAAAATGATAGAAAAATTGTAGATTCTCACCGTCACTACTACATCGGGAGTCGACCTTTCTCCTTTTCAACTTGAGGTCTTGAAACAAGCTCATGTTGTCTAGCTCACACGGGCTGCTCGTAAGGGTCATAATTCCTGAAAACAGAATAACGATAAAATTAATACCACATCTATATCGTAACGAACAATTACATATGAATTTTTTGTATACGATAGAAAGAGTATAATCATCAAGTTCAACGTAAACATGATGCAACCTTCTGCAACTTATGCAACTTTCTGAAGGCCCTAAATAAATATCAAAGTTGAATAAATTCAGAATTTATAATTATACGCACTGTAATTTGAGTAAATAAAATTGATGGAATAGAGTGCGTTCATTTTTAGAAGCTCTTTCAGTGTTTTTCAATTATTAGGAAAATTAATTCCAAGTGGCAAAAGTTCAGCATGGAAAGGTTATTAACCCATTTGTCCCACGAACGGCACAAATGCGTGCGACTATGGCAAACGATACGTATTTTCTCGAGACACGGCAGATGTTGCAATATTAACGAACAGTTCTGCCACGCGATTGCAAATTCACTGAAAATAGAATTTATATGCATCGACCAGTAGAAAATTGACCCAAATTGATGTCGCCAGCACGTGTTAAATAGTTCCATGAAACAATAAAGCACACTTCTATTAACTAGTCTTCAATCTAGTCGCATAGGCTCGGATAACGTGCTCTTCGATCTGCAGTAGCAATTTGCAAATACATATATTCTGCAGCTAAAAATCGAAAACGAAATTCCATTCGACAGGAATCTATAAACTATTCTCTAGCCAGAATGAATTAGGTTAATTGGATTCCTGGGGTAGCTTACATTCGTTGTGATCATTCAATTCTGAATTCTAACTTGCAAATTGAAGTTACGGAACAGTTTCAAAGAGAGCTTTGTCTGACTTTATCCTAAGAATATTCAATTAATTTCTTAACTTTGCCTCACTGTTCGAAGAGACAATTACACTTTCGATAAATTATACATACGATAAAACTAGATTGAATTCTATTTTTAAAGTCTTGCTATGCTTGGATAATTTTTGCGTACCGTGGAAATGCAACAATCTTGTAATTACAGTCTATTTTTTTAAACGAACGGTATCAGTTATTGCGTCAGCCAATAATTATTTACCCCACCCCCACGCCTACGCATCGGAAACTTGAAATGATTATAGTGGGAAGAAAATGGTTCTTTGAGAATAAACAAGACCCAGTCACTTGACTTTCTGATTTTTCTGCTTTAATTGATACAATTCCACTCTTACTATTATTCAATGAATTCATCTCCAGCGTTTTAAATCGAACTATGATTTTCTAAAAAGTAGACTAATCGATATCGAGCGTCTGTCCTTTATTGGTGCCAAATCTAAACTCAATAAAATTAGATTGTTTCAATTTTTCTACATTAATTGACACAATTCTACCTAAGTTTATCAGAGTTATTCAATGAATTCGTCTCCGGCGTTTTAAATCGAACAATGATTCTCTGAAAAGTAGACTAATCGGTTTCGCGCGTTGGGCCTGCATCGGTGCCAAATCTAAACTGAATAAAATTAGATTGTTTAAATTTTTCTACATTAATTGATACGATTCTACCTAAGCTTATCAGAGTTATTCAATGAATTCGTCTCCGGCGTTTTAAATCGAACAATGATTTTCTGAAAAGTAGACTAATCGGTTTCGCGCGTTGGGCCTGCATCGGTGCCAAATCTAAACTGAATAAAATTAGATTGTTTAAATTTTTCTACATTAATTGATACGATTCTACCTAAGCTTATCAGAGTTATTCAATGAATTCGTCTCCGGCGTTTTAAATCGAACAATGATTTTCTGAAAAGTAGACTAATCGGTATCGAGCGTCGGTCCTTCATCGGTACAGTAAAATTCGATTGTTTAAATTCACGCCTGGCCTCCTACAAACCGAATCATTGGATCTATGATCGATCTCGCGCACGAGAGTCGCTTCTCGGATAATAGTTGGAAGTCATCTCGTTCGGTCGAGGATATCGGCTATCGCAAAAGAGAACGGACTGAATGTGAAAGTACATACGTGTGTTGCACGCACGCGTTCGCGATTACGGCGAACGCATAGTTCGCCATTAACCCCTCTTTAGCCAATAGCATACAATTGGATCGTTGCGTGGCAGTATCTTTCAGCGGTGGACCGCGCGAAACCATGCTATTCGATGGGGCACGAGCTCGTCTTAGGATCACGATCCTCTATGAAAGCTTCACGGAATCTTCCCGCGTTGCGCTGTGATAGGATAATTAGAGGCGTGATCCGCCGGAGATGTTCCCTAACTGCCGAATCGCTTTTGCACCACCCCTACCACCCCCGCAAATTAACATCGATTTCGATATCCAGCGCGTAAACTCGAATCCAAAAATCCGTTGCTCTTTGTTTTTGAGAAATTTCATTTTGATATCATTCTTCACTTCATTTCTCAACTTTGAGAATTTTTTCTTATTTCAGTCGCCTTCGATCTATTTTATTTACGGTTTTCTCGCCGGAGCGTTCTGATAATGATAAATCGCGTCTTATCGTCGTACGCCGGCCGCGCCGGTTGCGTGTAATTAACGGCGAAAGAAGAGGCGACAGAGAAACGTTGGTTTAATGATCGTGACGCGGGACTAGGCGGTCTATGACACACCATCGGTCGTTTTAATAAACACAATGTGACGGATAGTACAGGCCAATCGCGTGCGATCGCTCGGAAGCAACTAGATTTGCATGTCGCGAGGCTTTCGGTCCCGCTGGTTTCAAGTTTCATGGTGGTGGATGATCGATCTACCGCATTGTTAATTTTGTCGGTCGCCGGCTAGTCAGAGAGTGAGATCTTAAATGATTTAGAGCACCGATCCGAATTTCGCTTACCGTGACTTTGTCACTGGTTACGCAGGATCTCCAAAATCGAAAAACTTTGAAGCTACCTTAAGCAAGTACATCTTAAAGTTTAAATTAATTGATAATTACTTCTCGACTTAGAACACGACTGTTCATACGTCATAGTTAGACGTTATCGCACTGGTAGCGTTGGTACATTTACAACGTTTATCAATCATTCAAGGAACACGCCTGTTCGGTTAATTGGAACCTCGGGTTCAAAGCAGAACCAGGATCATTATTACTCGAGTTCGTTTATCTTCAACTTTGTGGAAGTTTAAATTCGGCTGCAGCTAACTACTTTGTGCCAATGAATCGCCGATATTGGCCTACAACCAACTCGAAGTCCTCCTCCCGGCTTGAGTGGTAAGAAAACGTTTACAAATCGCGGTCTAAACTTTCTCAATTACATCGAACGCTTTTAATTCGCTGATTTCTCTTTAATACGGCCAACGGCGTCAAACACTTTTCCTCACGTTCTGGACGTGCCTCGTCTATTATCTAATCCTGTGGCTTCCTTCTAGCGTTACGTAAAACCATTTTGACTTTTTACCTTCTGTTTTCCCGCACAAAAATGTTGTGTATTTGCTTCGTGTTTAACGCGTCGACCGCTGCCTCGAGTGTCCGTGAAAGTCACCGAATGTGACAGACTATCATACATAACGAACAAAGTATCACATTTTACAGATGGAATATGATAAAATAATAAATAAAGTGTCATACGTCACGATAGAATATCATACATCATACATGGAGTATGATAGTATGACAGTATCATATATGGAGTATGATAGTATGATAGAATCATACTCCATGTATGATAGAATACCATACAGTCATACATAGAGTAGGATAGAATATCGTATATCATACACAGAGTAGGATAGACTATTGTACATCATACATAGATTATGATAGAATATCATACATGACGAGTAGAGTGTAATACATCTTAACAAAGTAAGATGGAGTATTATACATATCAGATACAGTGTGATAGAATATGACTTGGAATAAACAGAGTATGATAGAATACCAGACACGACGAAGTATGATAAGAATGTCCAACATGATGAACAGAGTATCATACAGACTATCGTGCACTCTGTTCTCGGAAGAGTACCATTCAGCTGGCGGTAACAATCAGTATCATACACCTTGGCATTACGATAGAATATCATACATCATACATGGAGTATGATAGTACGATAGCATCATACATGGAGTATGATAGTATGATACTCCATGTATGATAGAATACCATACAGTCATACATAGAGTATGACAGAATATCATACACGACGAATCATACATCATAGACAAAATAATATGGAATATTATATCCGATGAAAAGAGTGTTACACGTTTCAGATACAGTATTATAGAATATGACTCGCAGTAAACAGAGTATTATAGAATACCAGACACGATGATGTATGACAAGAATGTCCAACATAATGAACAGAGTATCGTACAGACTATCGTGCACTCTGTTCTCGGAAGAGTACCATTCAGCTGGCGGTAACAATCAGTATCATACACCTTGGTATCTCTGACCCGGGTGCATTCCGATTCTTTCTTCATCGAATAAAATACTGTGAATCTTTTCTCAAGCATTTCGATGAAAGAAAAAGCTGTCAGACCGTCTTCAAACGACGCAAAGAAGCAAGATTGGGATGGTCGGTGGCCCGCACGGGCATTCAAAAATTAAGAAAGAAAAAATCCGGTGGCATCGGCCCCGCCAGCCTAACGAAAACACCCCGCGCGGCTCAGTGTTCTCATTGTCAGTCAAGTGCATCAAGTGTCTCCGCGTGTGAAAGTGGCTTAAGCCGGCTGTACCGAAGCCGAGCTAGCCACGTGGGCGAGCGCGCTGTTGCGTTGGTGATGGTAAGTGACGCCAGATGGCGACTACGTGCACCAACACAGTCTCGCGGCGCATCCAGAGGGGCAGGGCGCGGGGCAAGGGTGGTTGTCGCGCGTGCGCGGCCGTGCGCGCACTAACACACACAGAGCAGAGGCGTTCGCGAGCGCATCACGCATGCACCGCCGGTGTGTGCATACACTCTCGCTGCTCTCGGCACTGGGAGAGCCCCGCGAGCGTGCATATACGTGGTGTACCGGGGTCCTTGCTCCCTGCCGTATGTGGGTCACCAGTCTCACACACACCACCGTTCTTGCGTAACCAACGCATGCACACGAGCCGTCCTGCACATGCACACACCGAGACGGAAAGTGCAGCCAATGCACTAACCTACGGTCTCTTCTTGAGAGGCCGTCGCCGAGCCCCGTCTCGTGTGTACACACGCGTGTCCGTGTATGTATATCCCCACTGTGTGCACCGGCTCAATGCAAACTACTCGCTATCTTGGCCAAGCTTTTTCGAGGCCTGCGATTCACCCTCCTGCATAGAACCCACCCGCGTGTTATTTGCTCCATTAAAGAGACGCTTCCGCTCGAACCGGCTTTTCGGCCGATTCCCGGCAATCAGGCCTGTCTGAATATTTCAGATACGATGGGGTATCGAGAGTGTGCTCTAAAACGCGAAACTTGGTGACATTTTGCCGAAAAATCAACTGTCTCGTATTGATTTAAATTAATAAAATTTAATGAGTACCATTACTGTAATGAACGGATAAATTTGGAAGTTTTGAAGACAGCATTTCTCATGGAAAAAATTGCTTTTCTTCTTTCAGATGCCCTGACAATCCTTTTTCATATTTTCCTCCCAAATTTGGAATGACCGTCTGGTTACGTTTCATGAAATTTGGATCGACGTGAACAGTTGTCTTTCGTTTCCAAAATAATTCTGTTCAAACCTTGCACTTGTTCCCGAATTTTTGTGACACAAAATGTTCTCCCCTGGACCTCCCCTAAAAAGTATTCTCAAGTAAATATTTCAGAATCTGTATAGTCAAACCTGTATAGTCCTCACCCTTAGGAGCAATGTCGTTGCGAGGAGGAAGAGGAATCGAGATCCCTCTTCTTTTCCTCCGATTCCCCCCCGTGCTTCTAATCGAACCTCGGACGTCGCTCGATAATTGTGACATTGTGTAACCAGTCGTTACCGTGTTTTAGATGCGTTACGAGCACCGGGAACGAGATTAAACGAGTTATTCCTACCAGTAATTTCAGACCTGAGAAATTGATTTTCATGAATTTCTAAACACCACGGACGCCTTTTGGTATGAATATTATGCGCATTAAATTAGTATTGTACGCCGCAGACAGTGGCACGGTAATAATTGTACATTCAGTATTCTTTCCCATTGTTTTAATAACGTTATCGACCGACCGTACCAGACCAGATCCTGTAATTAATGAAAGAGGTGTACATTATCGTGCAAATATTCAGAGAAATCATTCTTTTAATCGTTAGTAATTACATGTGATCAATTATATTAATGAATCCCAAGCCGAAGCTCAGTTTACGTAATCATTAATTTATACGTGTCTTCTCAAATCAGTCTAAAGGAATACTTTACTCTTCCATTTATTATGAAACTTGATTTATAATTTTGGTACTGTGGACTTTCGCGCACGGTTATTAAAGACAATGTGCTCCTCGAATTAAATTAGTTTAACGTAGTAGAATGTAGTCAACGAGATATTAAGAAATTTTCTGGGACTTTTATCGGATAGGAATATGGGACATATACAGGGTATTTGGTAACTGGTGGTACAAGCGAAAAGGGGGTGATTCTACATGAAAGAATAACTCGAAAATATAGAATAAACATTTTTCGTTTGAGACTTTGTTTTCGAGAAAATCGAGTTTGAAGATCTGTCAGGTTTGTGTGCTTTAGTATATGCAGGAAGTAGATTTGGTTGTTCATGATCAGACGCGTCAGACAATTCCTATCGAATAGCACGCGTATTTCAAACTCGATTTTCTCGATAACGAAACTTCGGATGAACAAATTTTATTCTATATTTTCGACTTATTCTTTCATGTAGAATCACCCCCTTTAAATCCTTCTCACAATAATTTCCGTTTGCTGTCGTGGAATTTTCGACGATGCGATAAAATCTCGTTGCAAATATTTTGTATAGTGTACATATACTATTATAAATGTACAAAATTCTATTTCCCGAAGGAGAATTTTCTTGAGAATCCTCGAACCACTCGCATAATGTCAACAAACACGAATAGCACGTCGATGTTTCCAACATTCAGTTCCGCGAGTACACTGATTACATAAGGAAACGAAAGGTTAGAGACTTAATTTTATATAACAAGAAAGTAGAGTTTTCTATTACCGGCGTTACCTAGGGTAAGCGGTTATTGCGACATTTTCAATCGTACGAATATTATTTTTGCCTCCGCGCGACAAACAAACAACCAGATTATTTTTCAAATGTACTTTCAGCCGCTGAGCTGACATGATAATTATCGCAACAGGAAATCGCGTTACGCAATTCATTCAGCGGTAAGTGAAAATCATCAATAATTTATTAAGGACTTATTAATGCAACGCATCGATCAACGGAGTAGAGCAGTAAAATCAATTTTTTAATAAGCTGGCCTAATTTGTCAAACTGGCCGGTATTCTCATCATAATTAAAATACTGTTACTTACGATGTAATTAGTATCGATGTACATTCGCCTCTTTCATTAATGAGTTATCAAGCTTTACTTCCTTAAACAATTTTGTTCGCAAATTTGTACGTTCTCGGTTTCATAATAGATAAACTCACGGAGACAATTCTATTTTGTGATATTATAAAAATTCCATATCCAGCCATTACGCGAAGTATGCGTGTCTCATTATACCTCTGCAGAACAATATTTTCCTTCTTAGTTAGCAGGGAGACCTAATATTTACCTCGCAACTCATTAACACCAAACCCACCGAGCACCAACAGTGACTGGCATGCGTTGCCTGATAAATATGACAAGACTGAATTTATTTAGATTCTGCGCGATTTTTGTACACCTTCTGATTAAACAAAAATTTAGAAACGTTTTTCTAAAACACCCTCCTGTCATAAATTCTAAGGAGAACGGTTCAAAAAATCAAGTAGTCAATTAATAATGTAGCCAAGTAATATTAAGGACCCTCTGTTTTAATGTCGATTTTTCAATTTATCAGAAATTTTTAGAAGCACTCTTTCTATTTTTTTTCCCATAAATATTCTGTAATAATATTTGAATAGGATAAGAACGAGACAGATTAGAATAGGATAGAATAAAAGGGTTACAGAGAAGAGTACAATTAACCCTTTGCACTCGAGTGGTGACTCTGAAGCACCACCAGAAATTGTTGTGGCATTATTTCAAAGAAATTACAAAAAATATTACAAAATGTTTGTTACATTACAAAATTTGTATTTAATAGATTACTAAACATTTGAATATTATATGTAGAAATCGGATCAGTTTCGTATGAATAAAATGAAAATATTGTAAGAGAAATTTAGTTTTAGATTGAAAGTAGCGCCGAGTGCAAAGGGTTAAGGGTAAAATTTTTTAAAAATTCTACGAGAAAATTTCTTAAACAAAACAGAGAAATTCGAACATATTTCCTACACAATGGAAGACAACTGTTTCTTTCGATGTCTGTTTTATAGGCTCGATTTCTATCGTGCGAAAGGCATTGTCACTTTCAAGCGAGGGAAGAATTTTGTTGTCCGACTTCTGCGAAGTAGAAAACCTGGTGAATTCAACGTGACATATTTCCGTCAGGTCGGTACCATCATCGCGAATCGATTGTAACAGAACGCGTAATTTTCTGTGCCATGTAGATTTTACCGCTATAGGGGCCGGCGACGGTGAAAGTGACTCTCCCACGCCATGACATCCTAGGTCTACTTCCCTCCCACCATGAGCAAGTCTAACTTCTCTCTCACTCTCTCTTTCACTCTCTCTCTCTCTTTGTTCTTCTCTGTTCCACCTGGTCTTCCTCGTTTTTCTATCTCGGGCTCCTGTGTTCGAGCGCGCACGATCCGATCTCGCGTCGTGCAAGAGGAAACGAATTCTTGACAATGGTAATGAGCCGCGGATAAAATAATGGCTCCTCGAGCGACCAGGAAACTTCGTGGCGTAATTTAAACGCTGCCCGCAAGATTGAGGGCCCCGAGCGTAAAAGGATGCCCCCGGGGCGAGCGTCAAAATTACAAACCGCGGGGAAAGTGAATTAACGGAGATTAATCTGCGGTGGAATCCGATCCGGACAGATTTTTACCATGCAATTATCGAATCCGACGGTTCTGGCTATCTGCCAGAATTTTAGAAAGACTTTCGTTTCGACTCAGCATTACCGAGAAATCGTTCAGACTCTGAATCGTGAAATGAAAATTGGGAAAGTCAGAATTCGTTTAAAAATCCTCGAATATCGATTTTCCAATTGAGAAGAAATTTTCTATCGGTTTTATCATTTAATTTTTTACTAATTTAAAACAGTTTTATTTTTGTGAATCGATATTCAATTTTAATATCGATTTTACAACTTACGAGAACATTTCAAAGTCAAGTAATATTAATTATCAGAAATTTTCTATCTAATTTGTTATTCATATTTAACCCCTTGCCCTATAATATCGAGACAGACTCGTAATGAAGATTCTGACCAGAGTCTAATAAGTATGTACATATGTCATTAATTTCTTTTTAACCGAAATAAAATTCTGCTTTGCTGTAGTTGATATAATATATGTTTTGCAGAAAACATAGGCATACGATAAATATAAACTACCTTTTTCTTCTATGAAATTCTGAACGATGAAGAATTCCTCATCATTATAATCACAGAATAAATAGTAGTGCAAGGGGTTAATTTTCTGTTCGGTGACAATTTTTTTTCTAAATTTAGTGAATCGATATTAGTGTTCCTCAATTTTAATTTCGATTTTCCTATGAAATTTTCCATCAACTTAATTTCGAATATTGAATATTCCAAATATTGAATTTGGGTTTTATTCGTTTCTTTTAAATCGAAATAGAATTTAAATTTAAAGATTGAAGAAAACATTCTAAATTATTATTTCTGTCTTCGGAAGTCGGTGAATAAATCACAAATCTGGCACAAAAAGTTGGTGCATTATCGTTATTTTGGTGAATCGCGACCGCAGCAACTTTTCCCGGACTCGCATCGATAAAACTTTCACTCTCGTGTTAATCGGTAGTTGAAACTCGGTTTATAAAAGCCGGGCGCTTACCGTTTCCGCGGTAAAGAGATTAACCGTGCCGACATTAACTCAAGAATTATGGATGTACTTAACATGGTGGATAATTCGCGCGCTATCGTGCGCGCCCGTGAGACGGTTCGAGCGAGCTTCGCACGCTTTTATCTCCTCGCGCGGTACCGTTATTTGAAAAGCCGCGTTATCTCTTATCTGGGCCGTCTTCGCGGATGCGTGACAGTTCTATTTTTCACGTCTCCACCTTCGAATTGACTTATCAGCGGAAACGGCGAATAGCCGCCCGGTGAATGTTAATTAAGCGGCTAAACGGTCGCGCACCGAAACTATCTTTTTTCCAGAACGGTGTGGTTCGTAAAAAAAGGTAACGAACGAGGATGTAAAAAAATTTATTATTAACCCTTAGCACTCGAATGGCGACTATAAGGCGCCACTAAAAATTGCTATATCATTATTCAAAATACTTTTTAGATTATTAAATTTGTTTGGATTTAATAAATTACTAAGAATTTCAGTATTGTGCGAGTAAATTCCACCATTTTCGTAGGTACAACATGAAAAAGAAATATATAGAAGAGAAATATTTTAGATCAGAAGAAATGTTTCGTTTTGGAGTTAAATAACTTCGAGTGCAAAGGGTTAAGTCAACTGTTTTGTTTAGTTCACCTCGGATCGTACCATCGTATTTCTATGTACATGAGTGACTATAAATTATTTACTTCGTTTCGACCGTTTCTGCATGTACGTGTATTTTTTTCAATAAGTCATTGCATAATTGCTCGTGCATTGAAACACTACTAAGTTGAGAATATTTGTATATTTATAACGTAGAAGATATTTAGAAAAAAGTCCGAGGATTTTGCAAACCAAAAACTCTGTTGAAATTAAATACAGTTGCAGTTTGTTCCTAATTTATTGAAACCTATAATGGAATATATATAATTGAATTTTGTTTTTCTTTTAAATATTTCCGGTAGAACGCAACTTCGTAGTTGCTACTCGTTATTATTGCGGATATCAGTGAGTCAACCGAACAACTTTGTGTCAATTTACATGTTTAAAGACTGGTGTTGATATAAATATTCAACTCGAGCTCAATTTTGTTACCTTCTATTGCCGTAATAGACGTATACCTGAGAAGACTAGGACAAGGACTATAAAAAAATTATCGTATATTAATTTTTAGGGGGCCATTGTAACTCAAACAAATTTTTTCTTTCTATTAAACGTATTGAGAGAGAAGATAAATTTCTATTTCGCTAGAATTTGTTGCAATCCCGTTAGAAAATTTTTATTTATTAAATGCATAAAATCCAGAATTGTAGACAGCTACAAAAATGTTTAACAATAAATCGAAAGCGGGAGAGAAGAGTGATAAGTAGACTGCTGATGCATTTAAGGCTTATGAGTAGACAGCGGATCTTTATGCATTTATGGCTTGTGGAAATGTTAAAAAAATGCTATAATATAAAAGTCGAGAGAATTGAACACGATTTTTATTTGCTTTGGACATACAAAGGCTGTTCCTATTAAAAATAGGATTTTATTTCATTCCACTTTCTTAAAATTTGTCTATAAAAATTGGAAATTGCATAAACATCCGCAATCTATTTATGAGTATGTTCAAAAAGTGCCAGAAAATAAATATCTACAGAATTTAATACAATTTTTATCGATTTTGGATCTAGGAAGGTTGTTCCCACTGAAAATAGGATTTCATTTGATTCCACTTTCTCGAAATTTGTCTATGAAAATTACATAAACATTCTCAGCCTGGTGATAAGTAATTTTCCCACCCGCGGCAGCAACTCGTCCGGGTAGGAAATCTCGGGGCTAGGATCAACGACAATAGGTCGCCGTTTACAGGCTGTTAGGTGGGTTACCAAAGAGGAAAAGAGAGCTGGGTATGATAGGAAGAAAGGTGGCAAAGGCGGAGAAAGGAAGGAAGGAAGGAAGGAAGGAAGGAAAGAAGAGGGTCGGCTTACCCACGCACAACGAGAAAATTTCTCCGGCGAGCGGTGCGCGCGACAATGGGGCAACGTTATAAATATTCCCCCTTAATTCGTCTTACGTGTCGGCACGCGGCGAGGAAGAGGGAAAAGGCTTCCTCAAGCGGCGAGCAGACACGGGAGAATCGTGTCTTTCGGATGCTCGATAGACACGAGTCGGGCCAACCAGTGAGAACGGCCAGTGAGAGTCGCCGCTCGGTACGTTGAACCTTCGCAGTGAAAGTTTCTATTATACCACTGGCCTTACCTTACTTTTCCTATGGCAAGCTCTGCCATGTTGTGTCATAAGCCGACGAGCGGCGTGGAAACATCGAATTTCGCGTACACCGTCGCTTATGCGAAAATATTCGCACTCTAATATCGTCAAATGTAAATTCTTCCCACACGAATTCATTTCAATATAGCTGTTTCAATGAATTCACGATCGCTTTACAGTTTTAGAGCGTCGCCGTGACAATTGACCCCTTTGTCCCACGATTTATTTCACTGGCATAGCGAGGGATGCAATTCCTTCAAATGGATGATTCCTTAGGTCATTTGAAAAAACTTTTTCCTTTGCGAAAATATTCTCTGTGGTTTCGTTGACGAGTTATCAACGAAAAACACGGACCAATCAGGGCGCGGCAACTGCGGCGACACGCCCCGCTGAGCGTGACGTCATTGACCAAGGCGGAGTCCGTCCGTTGTGGCCGCGCTCGGATTGGTCCGCGTTTTTCGTTAATAACTCTTTAGAGAAGCAGTGGAGCACATTTTCGCAAAGGAAAAAGTTTCTTCAAATAACCTCGGGAATTACCTACTTCAAGGAAATACAACTCTTCGGGAATTATTGAAATTTAACTGTTACGATTATTTAAAATTTTGTTTCTCAGGCTCTTCGAAGGTTGTAGTTTGCCACGTTAGCGAACTAAAAGTCGTGAATAAAGGAATTGATGTTGTTGGTTAGTGGAATTAAACGTGTTGAAGTTACGAAGAAGAAATTAATTGTGTATGCTACTTTATCGTGACAACTGGGGACAGCAAGGTGATTTCTCAGCTGGAGGACGCACCTGCTCGCACAGCTTCCTCTACAAAAAGTGGTTTCAAGAATTCCGAATCAATTTATTACCATCTACAACGAGTCTCCACCTAAACCCTTTCGAGAACCTATAGTGTATTCTAGCTTGATTCGGGGAAACCGAGAAATTCGAAATGAACTTGAAAATATACGAAACGGCTAATCGACAATATTCCTAAGATTACTTGAAACAATAATAAGAAGAAATAAAAACCTTTAATTCTCGTCAAGCAAAAAGTATTGAGAAAAGATTCTTGATTCAAAAATTGGCTTTTCGTCTCCATAAAGAACCCATAAATTTTCAGACAAATCAACGCGGCAGTTTGCAATATTTTTTATTGAAATTGGCCCAAAAGAAAATCAGTTCAGCCAAGAAAGATTCGCTGCAGATGAAAGAGTTAATTCTAGTTTCATTAAAAGACTGATTTTACAAAAGTGAAATCCTTAAAAACCTGAGAACCACTCTTGATAGTATAATAAATTTGTGCCCAACGTATAGAATTATAGGTGAAAGCCCCCGGTAGTCTAACGAACGGCTGCAGACCAGTTTTGCTCATCTATGAAAGACGCTAATTGGGTCGGAAGGGATTGAGTGGACGTTTTATACAGTGTGAGTCAAAAGCACCAGACCCGGGTCCACGATTAATGAAACAGGATGATATTATTTTACTCAGTCAGTAATTGTAAGGACTATGTCTGCCTCGTTCTGGGATGAGTTTTCTACAATCACTTTTATCGAGCTTTTACCAAATAATATTTCCCATAATTATTTTTTCCATTTTCTTTCCACGTTCACAATTTGTGCTTTTACCTCATTTTCGACTTATTAACACGTTGACTGCCATGTCACCCATATGTAGGTGACGGAATTATTTGTCCAGGTTTTAAAATGAATTTTTACGTTAATATATTCATTGTACCAAATTCGATTAGAATCCGTAAAATTCAAGAAAGTTGGAGGACTACTCGTTATCATACATTTAATTTTTCCCAATTTTTATTTCATTAAATAACACTGATTTCATGGAATTTTTCAGGTGTCTAGTTTGGCAGTCAGTGTTAAAATTACTAATAATGTAAATCTATTTAACCTACTGGTTGCAGTTGAGGCAGGAAATTCTCTATTAATTTATTTCGTAACACATAAAAAGCTCGCGAACATAATACGAACGTAATTATGTCCGAGAATAATTCCTAAAAATTATTTCGAATTCAAATATTCCTAGAGATTAATTGAAATTAGCAAATCACTAGAAATCGCGAGATTTTCACAGTGAACGAAGGCTTGAGACAAGAGTGCAACAAAAGATAAGGTTCGCATTTATCTTTTTACGCAAAACTATAATATGTTGACAGATCTAAGGTTAGTGTCCGGCCCGATATTTCCATGGTCAGTTCCGGCGATTAGCGTATCGAGGAAAAAGCGATTTCGCCGGGTCAGCGCATAGCTGGCTCTGTTGCAACGCGAATCGGCCAGTGACGAAATTGCGCGAAACCCGTAGAACAATCCTCGTTCCACAAAACCGTTCTGATATTTCGATCGAAGAAAATCCCCGTGAAGTTCACCGGCCACGATAGACGGTGCTTGCACACAGAGGTCTCCGGCACAGAATCTGTTGCAATCTGGAGCAAAAGTCCACGTTGTTGCGAAGCACGAACGACGAACCACGCCGGGTTCCAGGTTTTCTATCGTTTACGCAATCGACCGTGCTACGACCACCACGCGATCGTTCGCGATCCGCCGAGAAAATATTGTAGCAAATCACGCTGGCCGCCACTTCCGCCTGATAAAAGCTCCAGTTTCATATCCCCGCGATGAAATACAATCGACCGGCTGTTATGGGTGTCATC
Organism: Seladonia tumulorum; assembly: GCA_913789895.3. Classification (NCBI taxonomy): domain Eukaryota; kingdom Metazoa; phylum Arthropoda; class Insecta; order Hymenoptera; family Halictidae; genus Seladonia; species Seladonia tumulorum. Next base: position 6,208,428 of record OU565277.1, on the reverse strand, counting down.
GTTCAGCGAATTTTATGCATCGCCAAAGCGATTTTCCTCCTATACTTCCGCAAACTGCAATTTCGTGCTTGATTCACAGCCGAACATCACTTTTACATTTTTATGTACGAAAAATCTGTTACGCCAATGTCTTCACGTACGACGCCGCTTTTTCGAAAGCAGTTCTCAGAAAATTCGCACTGAAGCGCGTACTTCATTCCAGTAGTTTAATCGTTGTTTCGATATTGTACAAATTTTAAATTGATATTTCACAGCGGAATAATTTATGACGAAAATCAGTAGGTATAATTTAAAACAGTGAAAAGAATTGAAAAGGAAGAATTTAAAAATACTGTTATATTATTTCCAACCTGTTAAACATGTTGAGAAAGAAAATAAATTTCTGTTTCACTCAAGTTTGGTGCAATTCGGGCAAAAAATTTTTATTTTGCATGTGGATCCACGTGTATAATTTCATACATATTTGGGACTAAATTTCTCGTGTTAGTTTTTCAAATATAAATCGAGCACTGCTATACGCGTGTCATTTATTTATCATTTCAAAATACTATTGTGCATAATGGCTTGTCGATTTTTAGTGAAGAATAAAAATTGATCAACAACAGTAATCTTCAGGCGAACAGACGGAGAAAAGCGATTAAAATAGATTGTGAAAAATTTGCCTGGATAGTGTCAGAAATCCGAGTATTATACATTTGTGGTAAATTGTCTAAAAGCAACAAATCTGTCTCGGGGATTAATTTAACACTAAACCTACCACGGTCAAATGACCGGATTTATGTTTTGCGATTATTGAAATTGTAAGAATTCATTAATGGAAATTAATGGAGTAACTATTTTTGTCCAAGCATCTGTTTTTATTGTAAATCACTGACATCCACAATAAATTTAGTTTTCCCATTTTTACAAGGTGACGTTTACTAAATACTTTCATGCTTGGTAGGTTTAGTGTTAAACATTGTGGCAATAAGAAAATGCGGAACTATGCGAAGACGAGCGAGCGATCGTTAACAACAACTGTCTCTGAAAATCGCACGGAGTGCAGAACGACGAATGTAGCACAATCTCGCGGTTTTAATTCGGCGGTAGTTAAATCATGATTGCGACAATCGTTGCCGCCTTCCGCGAACAATTTCTATTTCGCGTCTCCGATGCGAGTTAGATAGAGAGTAACTCCCGGGAATATTCTGCGCGAGTGCGCATTCGGTCGCGTCGCGGAGTCGCAATTGTGATTTGCAATTAGCCAAGCGTGCAATTGTGAAATCGCGGAGCGCGGTGTTATTGACCTGGAGGACACGCCGACAAACCGATTCCGCGAACTTCTTCGCGCCGCGGAACTTCTCCGCGAAGAAAACAGAAACGAGAAAAAAGAAAACGAAAAAACCCACCGAGAAACTTCGAATAATTTAATTTTCCGTCATTACAGCGAAGTGAAAGTCGGCGAACCGTTTCAGAGAATCCTGGCTAATCCAATGAAACTGATATGCGGCCCGGAGAATCTCAATGTAGTCCACCGCTTTGCAATTAATCGTTTTCTCTTTTACACTTGATTTTATATCATATGTATCTCGAATTATTGGCAATGACGAAATTTTCGCGTTGTTCTTGTTTTGCGGGTAATATTAGGTCTCGTCTTCTTTGGAAATATAATTTTTGGTTTTCAGTAGGTTGGGAGTTAGACTGCTGTGTTATTTCTGACATTTTATTCCTAATTTATTTCTCTCCTTTTTAATTTTCGTTTCTCGTCTCACCGAGTTCTAAACACGTGAGGTTCAAGTTTTATGATTTGTAAATGATTTTTGTAGTGAACTGTCGCGTTCGAATATTTCGAGTAGGCGTCACAGAGAGCCACTGTTCGCGAGATAGTTTCACGTACGTATCTGAAGAGCGAAGGCTGCTCCAAATTCCCCAGCTAAATCGAAATCCCCATTTTTCCCCAATATTGGCCACGGGTCGCAATGTTACACGATCACTCGGGTTGTTAGCACGTGCTAAATTCAGTTTAAAATAGATCTCCTACCTATGTGACGACCTTGCAGCACACTCATCTTCGCGCACATGGTATGTCACAGTTTCGAAGTTTTCGATCCGCTAGGTATCCAAAAAAAAAAGGACGAAGAAGAAGACACCACCGTTCCTTTCCTAGGGACTTTTCCAGTGGGTTCGAGGTCACGTTAGATCACATGGTCCGCGATGATAATCGAACAGGACACGATTGTATCACCAAAGGTGCACGCATAAACTGGCTGATCCGCATGTAGATCGTCACTTTGGTCTAACACTGAAGATCGGCGCGTGGATCGGTATTCTCGTTGACACTCGACGATCCATTATCCGGGATTCGATGATCGTGTCCGGGAACGTTACTTCCGCGATCGGTCGGACGGTTAAAGATCGACTGCCGGAAGAAACGCGTTCGAAACGGTCCGCGCGGAGCAGCCGAAGTGAACGCCTCGCACAGCCCAAAGTTTTTGGGCCACGCGATCCACCGAAGTCGTGGATCCACGGTGCTTGGTGGTGGTGGCACCAGTGACCTCGATACCAACCGAGACCCTCCAATCCCAACGCCCAATGCCAAAAACACGACACGCGTGGACGCCGGGAACTTTCACTCTCTCGGGCTCCTCCGTGTGATAGCGCGTCCGAGAGGAAACGCGAGATCGACAGGACATTCCGAGTAATTCACCTTGGACTAATGCCGGAATAATGCACCCGAGACGCGCGATAGTCTTTGCGAGCCGAGCTCGCTGTGGGAATCGAACGATCGAGCCGATCGCCGGTGATCCAGCACCGATAAACTTGGGTCCGCTGCTGGTAACGAGACCTTGGCTAACGATACGCCGCGATTCTAACGGAAGTTTCGAAAAATGTTTACCAGACGGACTTTTTGAGTTTGACCTCTGCGGCCTTCGAATTTTTTTTTTATTGAAGCTCTTTAGACCCTTAACCCATTTGCATCATAAGGAAATATGAAAAGAGGGCCTTTATCACCAAACTGTTTTTTTTAAGTACAAAAAATTAAGTGTTTAAGTTATATTTAAGTACAGAAATGACTACAACTAAAAGAACTTCATATTTCAGCATTATAAGAAAAAATCAGAATTACTACTCCATTTCTGTACACCCTCCATTTCTATTTTTTAGCTAACGAATAATGGTAGTGACTTGAAAAATTGAGCGCATATATACGCTAATGATGCAAATGGGTTAAATGGGTCCATTTCGCTTTACAGTCTGGTAATACAATTTTACAAGTCGGTATTACGATGTTAGATGGTGTGGTTATAATTTAAATAGATAATTTACAATCTTTGGACATAGTTTCAATCTGATGTCTACTTTAATTTTCGGTTAATAGAAAGAACAGAAAGGTCTAGTGCTGTAGATGTTACTATAGCACTGTCCACAGCCTGCCAAAAAATGATTGAGATTGCACGGTTGCATTCGTAATAAACTTTTATCCAATAAGAAATTACAATTATTTAAAATTTTTAAGTAGAATTGTATTTTTTTTTTTTTTTAATCAATTGATAGATCTTCATATGCTTCAGTATCAGGGGTTTCAGATAAAAGATTAAATTAGTTTAGGAGTTATTAATTTTGTTCTCCAAAATCTCCTACAGCATGGGGAGCACTGTACTATCTATGAAAGGTAGCCTAAAAATAATTTTCTTTTTAAATCGATTGATAGAGCTTTATATGCTTCAGTCTAAGGGGTTTCAGATAAAAAATCAAATTAGTTTAAGTTATTAATTTTATTTGAAAATCATAGAGCACTGTACTATCTATGAAAGGTGGCCTAAAAATCATTAAAAAATCTTGAAAATCAACGAAATTAGTTTAGGAGTTATTAATTTTGTTTGAAAATCATATAGCACTGTACTATCTATGAGAGGTGGCCTAAAAATCATTAAAAAATCTTGAAAATCTACGAGAACTAAAGACCCACCACCCATGCTTCGAAAATTCCCTAAATCGCAATTCCCCTAAACCAAGAAATCCGGTCGCACAAAAATCGCACAAGTCACGAATCTACGAACGATCGCGGTGCGCGTTCCGTGCTTACTTTCACTCGAAGATCCAGAGCGAAGATCGATGAAGGGGAACGAAGAATACCCGCTGGAAATGTGCAGACGTTGCTATATCAAGGAATCGTACGGCATAGCGATCGGCCGGTGGAGACGAGAGTAAGTATAATATAATAGTCGTCACCGATGATGGAGCGTCTCGCTCGGTGTCGAGAGGATTTAATTAGCCCGTCTAATTGCGACGGGAAAATCGTCGGTTACGAAATGTGTCGGCGGCGATACCGATGCGGAAGAGTCTCTCGTAAATCGGCCGATCAACCCCGGCCGTTGGTTACGTAATCGCATAAGCCGTCTCGCACATGCACGCGTGAAATGATGAAAAAAATCGTGCGCCAAATAAGGAACGGGAGAAGGCGACGCGCGCGTCACCTTTTCTTCGGCGATTTCACTTTCGATGTCGCCGATTCGGCTCGGTTCCCGAGTAGTGCTCACCTCGATTCGCGAACGTTGGGAACCGGAAGTAAAATTCTAGCGTTTTGCAGAGTAGCGTTTCTCTTCGAGGAATCGACTTCATCGCAGTTCGACAAAGAGAACAGATATAGCGAGCGAAAGTGAAGCAGTGAACGCTCGAGGTTTGACGCGCAATAAAGAAAATTTCAGTTATGTTTGTCTTACACCTTCAAACGTAGTGACGATGGATTGTCGAGAGTCTCCCGATTAGAATGAGCCCAAACATGACGTGAATCGGTCGACTTTTACAAACTTCGTATATAGGAATCATAACGTATGTCCTCCATTTTGTTATTTAATTTTATATGTAAAGCTAGTCCGATATATGTCGTGTTTGGACTCATTTTAATCGGAAAAATCTCAGCAATCCACCTGTAGTATGTTTAAAGTGGTACGATGTAAGTGCTTGAATTTGAAATTTTCTTTATTGCGTGACCATTTTGTTATTTACATGGTCTGTAAAACTAGTCCGATATACGTCGTGTTTGGACTCGTTTTAATCGGAAAAATCTCAGCAATCCACCGGTAGTATGTTCGAAGTGATAAGATGAAAGCGACTGAATTTGAAATTTTCTTTTTTGCTTGATTGTCTTTTGGCTGCACCTCTTCGAGGTACGTTTGTCTTTTCTTCTCTAGCAATTTTATTGTCTACCGAGATAGGGCCCCGCTGAGGAACTTAGTGGTGAGGGAAGAGACCCTCAAAAGGATTAGATGACGTCACGTGGCAATTGTCCCTTGAATAGTGGACGTGCCTAGCGATAGGATCCCCACCCTCACGACGTCACCGGGTTAGACTACACTATAGCTTCGTGACGTCACTTCGACTGTAGCATTTCCAGCGAGTATAATTAGTAGCTGGTTGCGAATTCGAGTGAGCACTACTGCGATTGTGCCGGGGCCCGTTCTCTGCGTCATCTTCGAACTGGAGTGAAAGAACCGGTGTGTTTCACTCTCCGATAAGAAAGCGAGGAAAGTGGCCTTTCGGATGAAAGTTTTTCGGCGGCGTGCAGCGGCCGATTTCGATCGTTCTCGTCTTTTTTCTGTCTTCTCCCTGCGTGTTTATTTAACGAAAGTAAAAGTGGCGGGGGACCTTGCCGTCCGCGGTATCGTCGTCATCGTGCATGACATCGAATCCTCCTTATGCGACTTTGCCCCCCCCCCTCCGCCCTATCGAAACGAGAGGGGAGCGGGGTGGGGGGAGAGACATTTCGCCTTCGTCGGCATACCGGTTTTCGGGTGAAACGATACCATCTTACAGGAAGATCGAACCCGGTGAAAACCGCGGCCTTCGGGGAACAGGGTTACGTTACGTCACACGTGTCACGGGATCGCTGTATGTATGTACATCCTTCGCATGCGCTTCTACGTAACTTCGAGGAGAGCAGAAGCTTCTGGTGCATTCGAGTCGCTTTTTTAGCCCCGCTGGGATCATGGCCGATTGTTGGTCTCGTTCTGCAAATCTTTCAATACTAAAAGTCGACGAAGCTTGCAACAGACCCGATGGAATGCAACGAAGGATGTTTGCTAATCTATTGATTTTTATCTATCGATTTAGACTTTTTGATACTTTTCGTGGCTGCCTTTCAATTCTGGGTGCTGAGGAATCATGGACGAGGCAGATTTTTGCTAACCCTTCAGCACCATTGCTGGTCCACTAATTAACACGTTGACCGTCATGTCACCCATATGTGGGTGATGGAATTATTTATTCAGGTTTTAAAATAAATTTTCATGTTAATATATTCATTATCAATATCAATATCACACATATAATTATTTTCAATTTTTATTTCATTAAATAACTTACTTTGATTTCATGGAATTTTTTAGGGTTCTGGTTTGGCACTCAAAGTGTTAATGGTAGTTAGAACGCGAATGGTCCAAAGCGTTCGCAACATATAATATATTCGCGTAATTGCTGTTAGATTCAAGGGACACCTTATGGAAACTTGGACAATACAAATGAAAATGAATTTTACATTGAACGAGACGAGAACGAGTCGTGTTTACTCGAGCGAAGCGTATATTAACATCGATTCTAATTGTCGCTGTATCCTTTAAAAGACTAGACTAGATTCATTCGGCATTAACGTCCACGATTGGCCGAAGTTATAAAAGATTACACGCACCGGGCGCCAAGTTTTGTATTTATTAATAAGAGCCCGGGTTACATCGAAAGTCGCCGATTTTATGGATCGTTACAGCGAGCCGATGGTGATCGTACGCTCTCGTTATGTAACGACGCAAACGATGAACTTTTACATTTAACGGTGTAGCAGTTTTGCGCGTAGGAATGTTGACCGAGTGCGAACCGGCTCGCGTTGTGTGTAGAGGAATTTAAATTTCTTACAATGTAGCTTTGCGCCGAGTGAATGGACGCGAACTTGGTCTCAATAATGCATATGGGAAGTCCTACTTCAAACATATTCATTCTAATCCTTGTGCCGGTGTTGTTTCACAAGCCGGTCGCGAGAAGCAATGGAAACACTCTCTTGCTCGTTCCTGATCCAAGAATTAATATCGTTACCTAAGAATTTCGAACTTCCATTGAGAATTCCACCACGAAGTGTTTAGTAATATCTTTCAGTTTCCGATATGTACAATTCCGTTCTTTCAATTATCCTGGAAATATACTTCTGATTCATTCTTCTTGATCCAAGAATTAACATTGTTATCGGTAATTTCAGGCGAGGTTACAAACTTCTATACCAACACGAACTCTGTTGGCATCGATTTTTAAATTATTCTATTATAAAGCAATGGAAATAAAAATTATTGTCCCATTCTAACACGAACTCTATTGGCATCGATTTTCAAATTATTCTATTATAAAGCAATGGAAATAAAAATTATTGTTTCCTAAGATCGGTTAAATAGCAGACTTCAGGTATTTTATTTTACGATTATTAACGAATGAATGAATAAATTTCAGGAACCTGATGAGCCAAGGGGCCCAAATTCAATAATTAGGACCTAAATAGGATCACTTCGTTTCTAAATTTGGGACAACTCGTTACAACGCAACAGAACACAGTGATCTCGTAGAAACTAATCGGGTCACACGATAAAATTCTGGAATGTCGAACGTCCATGATTCAGGGACTACACTGATTCATTTTGGGCCTTGACAGTTGCCCACAAGGTTCTCCAGCTGGAAAATAATAGAAGTACAATCTACTATCGACGTTTCTGAACAGCCTACGTTTACTAGTCCCGATTAAACTGGTGGTGTCGATAAAAATTTCTAGTTTCATTAGCACAATAAAATACAAATGCTAGAGCATACTGCTTTCTAATACAAAAAAAAACCCCAAAAATCACAGAATCGTCAAAATTTAACCTCTTGCCCTACAATATCGAGTCAGACTCGTGATGAAGATGCTGAACAGGGACGAATAAATATGTTTCTTATTAATTTCTCTTAAACCGAAATAAAATTCTATTTTGGCGTTGTTAATATACAGCTATCGGAGAACATATAGGCATACGATAGATATAAATTTTCTCCTTTTTTAGGAAATTATAAATTACAAAAAAGTTCTAATCACCGGAACCGTGAAATAAATCGTAGTACAAGGGGTTAATGGTCACAGATTATCTCAATTTATTTCAAGCTTTCAGGTTACGTAAAGCACTTTGCATTCATAACAAAAATTCTGGCTCAAGAGGGCTAATTTTGTGTCGTGATTTTTATGCATTTACAAAGAAATTGACCGAGTGAAGTATAAAACGATAGAAGATTAGAAATACCTAAGAATTTTTATTTAATTCCTGTTTCCCACAATCGAAGCAGAAGATTTTTATTTTGCATAAAGACCTGAAGATTTTCTAAGGGTTGATCACGCAAACGGACACCGGACGGTGCACGCCTAACAAGGATCTGTTAGTCGATCGGCAACGGGCGTCACCAAGAAAGTCGTTGTGTTTGTTCTACGATTCCACCACCACCTGTTATACCTCTTCGCCGGTTGCATAATCAGTTGGTCGTTGCGTTCCGAAAAAACCGTCGAAACAAGCAGAATCGCGAAGACGAGGGAGAGAAAGAGGATCCGGAGGATCTAGCCGCGTGGATCCGGATGATCGTTCCGGCGGCGGAAACGCGTCGGCGGCAGGATTTTCTCGGCTGGTTTTTCTAGGCAGCCTAGACGAACGGCGTTCTTGGTGGCAGAGCGAGAGAGCTCTGTTGTGTTCGTGACAGTGTGTACGTGACAGAGTGTGGGCAGTGCTGCAGTCGATCGTACCAGCACGTTGCGAGCGGTCGGCCATGGCATACTTACTGATGTCAATCACACCGGCAGGCATGCACCGCTCGAACGTGTGTCTGTGGCACACCGACGGAAAGACAGCCGCAGAAGGACAGTGTGTGCTGGCGCGTACACAAGCCTCGAAGACGCTTCTCGCCCGCCATCGAATCTCCTAGCCTTTTGCTCTTTAACCCGTGCAATTTTCTCGACCATTGATATCGGCTCGCAGCTGCACACTCCGCGTTCACGACCGCTTCGCTCTGAACTTGCCGATCCTCGCCATCGATATCGAAAATCAGAGAAAAAACGAAACGAAAGCGGACCGTGACCGTCGCGGATCACCCACACCGATTTCCGATCGGTTAATTTTTATTGCGATCTCGCGCGCCCACCGGAACCACTCTTCGATCCTTTCAACCCTTTGCACCGGAAGACATTTTGCTCCGATGTCACAAAATTGGAAATTTTTGTGAATTTATTTACTCTGACCTTTTCTATTAATTTACTCTATTTTTTTTTGGATATGACCAACCGAAGCGAAGCTCTAGAGGACATTTTATTTCGAAGTCAGAAAATTTGAATTTTTGTGAATTTATTTACTCTGCCCTTTTCTATTGATTTCCTTAATTTTATTTTGTATATAACCAAGCGAAGCGAAGCTCCAGGGGACATTTTATTCCGATGTGAGAAAATTTGAATTTTCGTGAATTTATTTACTTTGCCCTTTTCTATTAATTCACTTAATCTTATTTTCTATATAACGACAGTACTACTGTTATAATTAGTAATTATTAGCCCGTAGTACACTAAACATTCTGTGACTCCATCAGCAACCCCGATTGATGAAGTTAAGAAAATTGGAAATTTTTCTGAATTTATTTCCTCTGACCTTTTTTATTAATTCACTGAATTTTATTTTCTATATAACGACAGTACTGCTGTGGTTATTATTAAATATTAACCCATAGCACACTAAACATTATGTGACTCCATCAGCAACCCCGATCGATGAAGTTAAGAAAAGTGGAAATTTTTGTGAATTCATTTCCTCTGACCTTTTCTATTAGCACGTTGACTGCCATGTCACCCATATATGGGTGACGGAATTATTTGTTCAGGCTTTAAAATGAATTTTCACGTTAATATATTCATTGTATCAAATTTGATTAGGATCTGTAAAATGCAAGAAAGCTGGAGAACTACACAATAGCATACATTTAATTTTTTTCAATTTCTATTTCATTAAATAACTTACTTTGATATCATGGAATTTTTGAGCTTTCTTGTTTGGCGATCAAAGTGTTAATTCACTTAATTTTATTTTCTATATAGTATTGCTGCTGTAATTATTAGGCACCGCAGAAAAACGAAAGTAAAGCGGACCGTGACCTTCAAAGATGACTAGTAGAGTGATATTTCTGAGCGTTTAATTTTATTCCGATTTTGTACCCTTACCGGAAGCCCTCTGCTACCCTCTTCAACCCCTAAGTGGTCGACTAGATCTGTCATGAGTAGACATCGGATTTTATGCATTTATTACAAAAATGAGTAGGTGTAATTTAAAACAGTAAGAACATTAGAAAAATTTAGAAATACTGTTATATTATTTTCAACCTATTAAACATATTAGGAAAGAAAATAAATTTCTATTTCGTTCCAGTTTGTTGCAATTTAGGTAGAAAATTTTTATTTTGCATAAAGATCCGCTGTCTAGTCATGAGTTTATGAGGGTCAAAAGAGCAATGTGTGCAATTGTTTCGACGCTAATGTAACAGTAGAAAAAGAAAGAAAACGTAATCGAAGTAGATTAGACTGCAAGGTATACTAAAGTTCGGAAAATTTATACGTTTACATGTAGGCCATGCGCCCCTTTTGCAATTACTATCGCGCTGGATCGCGCGACGGGTGTTATTTTCAAAGCCGGCCGTCATCAATCGTCACTTTTCTTTTTATCCGATATGCCTGCAAAAGTACAAGCGCTACCGCGCGATACGATATCGCAGCGCAAACGTTTCTAGCATGTTTGATTAGTCTATTCTGTATGAACGAGCGACTTCCACCATTGTGCTCGAGGTAGCGACGCGATAATCACTGACTTTCCTATTTCTAAATATTTGTTTTCCAGTTGTTTTGTCGCAGTCTAAGGACAAATTCATAAGGTTTCGTGGAATTGCCTTCGCGGAGGCTGATCTAAAAAACCGGAATAGATCCGCCGGTTTCGCTGATAGAAGATATCAGAACCGAACGGAAAAGAAGGAAGGCCGCGAGACGAGACGTCATACGAATTAACACGTTGTGGACTTGTGTTCGCACGCGATTCACTAAACAGACAACACACTTTTTCGAGACCGTTTTACTTCGCGATCTAATTAATACGTGAAACAAGCTCAAACTCGAAATAGTACATCTTGAGAATAAAAATTCAATAATTAATTCCTCCGTTTCAAACTTTTGATAAATACTTTTTGTAGTGTCACAGGTGTTTACTCTATATATGTCGCAAATGCCTAGCCGATAAAAGTCACAGAACTGACTCCACTGAGGGATCATGACCCACTGGGGCATCCAGCTGTCTTTTTCTACGCTCTTACCCGATATATGTCCCTGGCTAGACCCGCGTTTTGGACATATATCGAGTAAACACTGTGACACATAAATAAATATATAAAATGTAAATGCGTGTAAAATTGCATAAGATAAAATAGTGAGAGAGTTTGTCAAGTCTATTAGCTCAACAATAAGTAGCGTTCGGTTTGCTGGTTGAATGTTCGTCGTTTATTTAAACGCTTAAAGTTGTTTTTAAACCGATCAGTATAAATAGTAACACAAACACACGTTCCCGGACGGGTTTGCTTTTCAAGTAGAATTGATTCCCTCCAGGAGGGTAGACTAATAGCCATCGTTCAGTCACGTTTGCTACTGACGCTTGGCGCCATGATTACTGCTAGTTGGCAGAACCTATGTAAACAAGATGGTCGGTTTCGGTAAATAGTTATTGATAGTGCCATTCGGCTTTTCGACTTCTCGAACGAAGGCTGTGCCAAATAAAATTTGCCACAATTTGCTGACCTCAGCCCTGTTTCAGTAGCTGTATCATTTTTTATTTTCAATTATAATTACCTGAATCTCCTAACACTTTTTTCCCGTATATTTACATACTTTTCACTATAAATATCGCGATACAGAATTACAAGATTATGTAATAATATATTCTGCATTTATTTTTAACTGTCAAGGTTCAATATCGATTTTTGCTGTCATATAATGATTACCATACCGAAAGTAAATTTACATTTTTATGGGCAAATTTAGAAGAAATGTATTTACATGTATTTATATATTTATATTTATTCAATTATGGGAGTAAATATTCTTTTACAGAATTATTAGTTACAAAGACAAGGTCCGTACAAATGATCCTTGCAAATTGTTAATCTATCTCCCTATTTTATCTATAGAATCTCTGGAAGCTATACACATTTGACTTAACGACATTGAAAAATTCAAATAAAATTAATTTAAAAAAAGTTAAAATAAAATTGCACCATGTGAACTCAATGTCAAATTCCGTTTAAAGATTTAAAAGCACAGTTCCCCTAAAGTGTTCTAAATTTTTATGTTGCATTTTGAGTAACCGTGCTTATAAAACTTATCAATAAAAACAATATGGCTACTAACAGTCTCAAAAGCAGTTCGTGTCTATCCCGACAGTTCCGTTCAGACGCGACGGACGAACCTCATTAAAATTCCTCATTAAACGAGACGCGGGCTGTCCATGATCTTGATGGAATTTCCTTTGGTCGAAGACGATCAGTCGATCACGATTTTTATCGCGAGATGTTGGTACCGGCGGTGCTCGCGAGCTATAACAAGTTTGAAGCTATAAGGCCAGCCAACGTCCATGAGCGACGACCTCAAACTAGTCACGACGCACCGTGATCATTATGCGTACGTTATTTCTGACGGGCGACTTCGCGACGAGCAAACACTGTTCTCACGTGGAAACCGAAAGTCAATCGTTCTCGCTCGTTAGGAAAATTCAAAGTGACTCGGATTCAATTAAAAAGAAGAAGAATTAAAAAGGCGATAATTCTACATATCAGTAAACAGGTATATTTAAAATGAAACTTTTAATTCATATAAGAAACTTCGTTGACAAATTGAAAAATTATTGCAGATTTTTTCGAAAGTCTGGAAGTCTGAAAGCGTATTGAACTTTTAATTTTTAATTTCCATCGAGTGTGTATATCGCTGAATACTTGGTTAGCGTGTCTGTCTATGACTTGCCGTTTCTACTTATTGTAGGCCAGAGTGACTCGGATTCAATTAAAAAGAAGAGAAATTAAAAAGGCGATAATTCTACATGTCAGTAAACAGGTATATTTAAAATGAAACTTTTAATTCATATAAGAAACTTCGTTAACATTTTCGTTGACAAATTGAAAAATTATTGCAGATTTTTTCGAAAGTCTGGAAGTCTGAAAGCGTATTGAACTTTTAATTTTTAATTTCCATCGAGTGTGTATATCGCTGAATACTTGGTTAGCGTGTCTGTCTATGACTTGCCGTTTCTACTTATTGTAGGTCAGTTTCCACTTACTGCCCGTGCACTTTGATTTATTTTTTATCATTGACTACACGTGATTTATGAACGTTTTCTGTGAAATCATTATATGGGTCGATTTGTTAACTTTGTCTATGGTTTTTGTTGACATGTTTTCTTGCCAATAGTGCGTACATGCAAGTATACATTATCTTTCACTTATTCCTTTCCCATGAAGAATTGCTACTCACCGATCTGTATAATTATGCAAAAAAAAAAACTAAGAGAGATATATTAAATAAAATAAATTAATGTTAGTAGGGCTCAAGGAATTAGTGACATGTGCATTCGGATGAAAAGACACACTTTTACGCACCTAGAAGAAATAAAGCAATGTTTATGTATTAATATTTGACACAAGTAGCAATCAAATAATGAGATTAATTCATTTCAAAGACCAAAAGCGACGAGAATGATTCAGAATTTTTTATAATGCCCAGAGATAATTCATTCTGAACCAGTCAACTGATTTGTGAGACTATAAGCGCCACTGTAATCCGGTTTCATGGTAAGTGACATTTATTAATGTGTCAATGCAGGAGAATAAATGTTTAAGTTCAGTCTATGCCAAGTTCTAAGAAATTTTATTACAGTTTTGTTCCTTCATAGGGAGTTCAGAGATTTGTTCAATATATTTTTCATTACTATTTCTTTTTTTCACCTGAATCCTATGTTTCGAAAAATGCAGAAATTGAAGTATTCATAGCACTGTGATAAACCAAATTTTGTTTTAAATCATAGGGCCTAGAAAGTCCCTAAAAATTATGTTCGCATATTTCGTGTCACAGAATATTGCGTATTGCAAAACTTCTCTGTGTGTAAAATGCGACGTTAGAAATGAAACATAAATTCTTCCTTCTATTTTTTTCACCTGTTGATTCCCTACATTTTCCTCAAGCATCCACCCGCTTGACATGGGTTTTAATCAATGACCTTTCGTTTTCGATGATGTATCTGGTTGTTAAAAGAATGTTTAGTATGCTCGTCGTATAGGAAAAAAATTTGCGTTTGCTATTAAATAAAATTTAAGCATACAGGTGCACGTTCTTGAAACGAAGCAAAACAGTGAACAGATTAAAAACGTTTAAAATTGCGATTAAAGAGACTATTAAAAAATTTCTGACAAATTGACTGCGAAGGCATTAGAATTCAAAAATGTTATTCTTTACGTATCGGAATTTTTACCTAGCTTCCATTTCTAACGATCGACATAGAAAATATTTATTAATGCTTATTTTCCATTAAAAATTAAGTCTTAAGCACCTTGAAAATTCCTTGAAAAATCTGACTGTATTTAGAAGGCATTAGAATTCAAAAATGATATTCTTGACGTATCGGAATTGTTACCTAGCTTCCATTTCTAACGATCGACATAGAAAATATTTATTAATGCTTATTTTCCAGTAAAAATTAAAAGTCTTAAGCACCTTGAAAATTCCTTGAAAAATCTGACTGTATTTTCCTCGAGCGTCCGGTCGCTTGCCAGCTACCACCAGTGGTGTCTGCTGCTCGATGACCTTTCTCAAAAATCGTGCGAGCTGGCCGTTTCGATTGCTGCGTTCCTTGGTTATAGTCACGGACGTATGGCAGTGTCATGCACCTTTCGAGCGCGTTTCTCTCGTAACGAATGGAGCCGGGTACCCGCGCTCGAATACCGGTACTCGCCGACTACGCGTGTCAGGGTCAAATGACATCATTCCGACGCAAGGATACACGACGCGGCTTTGCTTTGTCGTTGTTCAGCGTCGCCATAACTCATCCCCGTCGATCGTTCGCGCTTCTGGTAGACGGGAGGAACACGTCGGAATCTTTTCGATCACTTCGCCAAGGAATTCCGCGGAATGTCGTACCCGGATTTATCTCTCTTCGCCATTTTCTTCGCGATCCATCGTTACGACCATTCTTTTTCTGATGAGTACAAGACGCGGGGAACGCGGAACGGAACCGGATGACTTCCGGTTTCCGCGGATTAAACATGCCGGACGCAAGAGAGAATATTGCTGAAATGCATTATGAACGGGCGCAGTTGTTTCCTCGAATGCAGACTTTATCGTTAACTTATCTCGCACAATAAAATTCACACGAACTTTTATTTTACAGTGGAATTGTAAATTTTTAATATGCAGCACTCGCAATCTCAAAAATTTTATTTACTCTGACCTTTTCTATTGATTTATTTAATTTTATTTTCTATATAACGACAGTACTACTGTGGTTATTATTAAATATTAACCCGTAGCACAATAAAAGTGGTGTGACTTCATCAGCAACCCCGATTGATGAAGTTAAGAAAATTGGAAATTGTTGAAGCTCCAGAGGACATTTTATTGCGATGTGAGAAAATTGGAAATTTTTCTGAATTTATTTACTCTGCCCTTTTCTATTAATTCACTTAATTTTATTTTCTATATAATGACAGTACTGCTGTTATAATTATCAATTATTAACCCGTGGCACATTAAGCATT
Source organism: Seladonia tumulorum (assembly GCA_913789895.3). Taxonomy (NCBI): domain Eukaryota; kingdom Metazoa; phylum Arthropoda; class Insecta; order Hymenoptera; family Halictidae; genus Seladonia; species Seladonia tumulorum. The sequence continues at coordinate 6,192,576 of OU565277.1, read as the reverse complement.
CTGTGACTCCATCAGCCACTCCGATTGATGAAGATGAGAAAATTGGAAATTTTTCTGAATTTATTTTCTCTGACCTTTCCTATTAATTCACTCAATTTTATTTTCTATATAACGACAGTCCTGCTGTGGTTATTATTAATTATTAACCCGTGGCACATTAAGCATTCTGTGACTCCATCAGCAACCCAAAAAATTTTAAGTTATTGTTCTTCTAGATTAGTAAGTATATATTTTGCATTATTTAATGACTATTACTCCCATTCATTTTAAACATACGAATTTTTTACCATTTTTCGCAAAGAACGCACGCAAGGTTGGAAAAAGCTGACTACGAAAAAGTTACGAGCACAGTGTGTGCGAACGCTACTTTTCTTGTGACGCGAGCATAATTTTGTTTGCGGAGACGTTTCAAATAGCCCGCTCTTTTGCTGCATTTCCGTCATCGAGTCGGATTCAGTTTCAGAGTGCAGCTCGTAATCCGCAGCCGCCAGTCCCGTTGCATTCGTTAATGAGTCACTGTAAGGTCGACCACTCGTTCAGCTAGCGATGTTATTTTTTTTCCACGTGCCGAAGCAACATTATCGTCTGCGATTTTTTCCCACGATGTATCAATCGTGATTGCCGACGTGTATTACCTTAGCCTTTTTTTTCCAACTCGTTGTAGCGTTATGCTACTTTGTCCGTTGGCTTACGTGGCTTCGCGCGGTGCGTAAATCATTGTAGATGATGAAATAACAGTCGCGTTCTTCGTAAGAACAGTTTTCGCGAAACTACCGAACACCGTTAGACCACGAGAATGCCGGGAAAAGAAATGATTTTGAAATGACTCAATTTTCGGGAAATTCTTCTGTCAATAGATTTAGTAAATTCCATTTTTCATGTTCCGTATTTCACTTGCACGTTTTTGTTATAAATGCATAAAATCTGCAGTACAATTAATTTGTATGAGAACTGGGACCAGAAATACTAGTATTTGACTGTTATCTAACATAACAGAGGAATATCTTAACATATCAAAGAACGTTCAGAATTTATTTAAATTTACTTTGTAGCTCCTTTAGAATTTCACAGCGAAATGACAGAGTGACCTGTTAAGTGAAAAAATAATAATAAAAGCTTCCTATTTTTCGTACTACACTTCATTTGCTAATGCAAATTCTTATTCCACGTAGGAATTAATTTGCAGATGTAAAAGAAGAATTTTTTCCTGTTAAACTCCTTGCACGTGCGAGAGCAGTGCCAACGTGAAAGTAATTGCTAATGACTATCGTTTCTCCATTTATGCTTCACAAAAGATTACCAGTTCTCATATAAAGAGTCCTTTGAGATAGTCACTGTACTGCAGACACTAATTCAATCTTCTTAAAAATCACAGTATTTTACATGAAACTGTTATCAACATGTTTGCGACGTTTTCCTGATTAAAATGACTCCAAACACGACACAGTTTGTATCATATTCGCTCGCTTAATTCACGATACAGTGGAACCTCGATTATCCGAACTAATCGGTGGGCCAGTGTTCGGATAATAGAACAGTTACTTATCTACCCTGCTAGAATAAATCTTTGCTGATTTTTACAATGCTTTATATCGAGCTGTTTACACGTGAATCATTTATTCGGGGTGTTCGCATAATCGAGGTTCTACTAAATCGTCATCGAACCAAGTCATGTTCGGACTCGTTCGAATCAGAAAAATGTGACAAAAGTGTAGATCAAAGTTTCTGAAGAAAATAATAAAAAATAACAAAGTGCACGTGTAAGAATGCAAGTATCGTGCACATGTCTAACACATATATCGAGGCAGTACCGTAATGCCTGACACGAAACGAGAAAGCGTCGGGTTCCGTATTTTGGTAGCCGGGTGCTACGCGATGATTTCCATCAAGCGGAGGCTACGTTGCTGTTGGAAAATCGGACGTTCCTCTATTAGCCGTCAATCGGAAAAACATGAATCGACGGGGTTCGTTATTCTGGCCGAGTTATGCTCGGTTGATCGTTGAACGGCATTAGACGGCGTCAGATAGCGTTAGCGCAGCGGAGATACGATAGACATGGCGGAGTTCGCGAACGCAATGCCGCGATTACTGGCGGGTATATTTAGTTTCAGATTGGCATAGGTCGCGAGGAGTCTGCTAGCTGTTATCTGTTTTCTACGCACGTGGCCTCCATAGGCCGGGGTCTAGCCTGTTATAATCGGTGACACGTCACTGCCGCGGATGTCGTTTTCGGGCTGAAATTCCCCTGGTTTATTAACACTAGAACTACCAAGCACTAAATGCAACTGGCATACATTGCCTTATAATAACATGAAAAAAATATTTGTTTAGATTTCCTATCAGTTTGGTTTAAATATCTACTTCGATAGAGAAGTTTATTAAAAAATTTTCTCATGGAAACATATTTATAATTTCAATATCTCTAAAAGAAGAAATTAGGAGGAAGTCATTTTGACCCATCCGGAAGTTCTAGTGTTAATGGACCTCGGACCTAAATAACAATTTATTTCTCAATCCTTTAAACCCTCCACACACTCCTTAAAAATGGTTTTACAACAACCCTTGTATTTATTTTCGTTTCACGATGTAATTAGAAATGTTTTAGTCCCATACTTTGAACGAATTTACCAAACTGTAACATGGTCATAGAGAAATTAAAAAATTTTGCAATGTCCGAAACAGAAAATTGGGAGGAGGGTATTTTATAAAATTCAGAGCGAAGAGGAATGAAATCGATCAGAAAAATTCTCATGACAAAGCGAGAAGAGCTATTAATGATGGGAACATTAACCCCTTGCACTATTATTTATCTTGCGATTATAACGATTAGAAATTCTTCATCGTTCAGGATTTTATAGAAAAGAAAAAATAGTTTACGTTTATTGTATGCCTACGTTTTCTCCAAAGGATATATATCAACTACAACGAAATAGAATTTTATTTCGCTTTAAAGGAAATTAATAACATACATATTTGTTAGAGTCTGTTCAAAATCTTCATCACGAGTCTGACTCGATATTGTAGGGCAAAGGGTTAATATTATCCTTGTATTTATGGAATTATTATCTGAAAATTTATTGTTTAATGTTAATTTGTTTAATGCGTCAATTTCTGCCAGTGGTTTTAATAATTTCTAATTTGGTCACTTAGCTTACGCAGCTATTAAATAGCCACCCCCTTAGGTGAACCATCCTGCATGCTAATTTTCCGAAAAAATCGGCTCATAATCGCCTGAAGAAAAGGCCTGAAGATCGTAGAATAGTTGGATCAGGTGAAAACGGCGATGAATAATTGCCGCCGGTGTCAGAGGATCGTAGTACGATCGTCGTTGAACTATAGCGGAGCAGCACCGGGTCTCTGTACGTAACATGCATTCGTACGGACGTTTGTACCCGACCTATCTCAAGCTCCGTCATCGGGAGAGGGCGCTTGTCGGGTACAGGCCGAGAGGTTAGGCTAGGTTAGGGACGTCACCGGCTACTGCGCTCATCCGCCAGAATAACTTTAAGTGGGGTTGCACAACTCTAGTTCCCGCGACGTGCTGCCGCGTGCTCCTTACTTAGCGTGCCTTTAACGTGGCTAACAGCCGCTTCGCATAAATACCTTCTGTTGGATATTTATAGCCGGCCGGGGTGAAGGGGAGGCCCTCGAAAATTCGGATCGATCGCCGTTACCACCCCTTCTATCGTTCATTTATTATTAGGCCTGTCATCGTTCCTGCCCAACCACTTTTCACCCGTACCGAAATCCGTACGTTCAACCCCTCGCGGACTCCGTGTTAACAAAAATTAATCTAGACACAAATTTACACAAAATAATATACCGAGAATTTTGCTTTTTATTTCACAGAATTCGTTTGCAATTCTTTGAAAAGACTGTGTTATTATTAACACAGGGAAAGGGGGTTGCTCTGCGTAATAACAAGCCGAAAACGAAGTAGAATAGAATTTGTTTATACAAGGATAATACTTGTATAAGCGTCTCATTGAATAGGGATCGTCTGGCGCGTCTGCTTCATGGCGTACCGATTCTACTTCTTACAAATGCTAGTCGTGCGAACTTGACGGATTCCCAAGGTCGATTTTCTCGAAATCACCGCCTCGTATGAAGATATTTTCTCCTACATTTTCGACTGATTTTTCTCATACAAAATCACCCCCTTCTTCTCCGACCACCGTAAAAATGATATTCAATAAGTTTTTATTAAATACATCCTTTCCTTCTTTTAACTCTTATATTTTTTCCTGATTACTACATAGTCTATTAGAACGAGTGTATTTTGTAGTGTTGTATGAGTGTATTTACGAGAGTGTAATTTTTATTATTCAGTAGGGTTCCACAAAATTAGTTCTCTTGTTGTCAGAAGGGTTTTTTTATTGCTCAAGGTTGCGAGCTCAAGTTTGTAGCACAAATTCAATTGAATTTCACAGCCCGTTGAATTTCCCGGAAAATTCGACGTCGACGCAGTGTCCTCAGGATAGTCTTCGGCAACGCAGCGATTCTACATTGTCGTAAATAGTTCGAGCGATGGTAATGAATTTGTCGCCCGATATTTGGTTTATTCGAGTGTTCTGACAAAGCGCATTGTTTGGTTCGAGACTGTCATCAAAAGTGCGGAACGTCGTCATCCGCGGGACATGTATAGTTCATGACGGGAACGTCGTCCGACCGACGAAGCTAACTTCTGGCGCATTTACATGTGCCAGGCTTTGTTAACTTCGGGATACTATCGCGCAGATTATCAAGACAACGGGCCTCAGAAGTGGGGCAATTGGATTTCACGCAAACTGTTGAAGACACGAACGTCGATATACACCTTCGTTCTCTCCACCTGAGGATCTGTTTTCTTACCCACCGCCGTCAACCTTTCGCCTACTAAATTATTTACATCATTCCTCGTGATTAAACCGACAAGGGAAGTCGTGCAAGTGACGCGCGCGCACACATACAAACACACACACACTCGCGCGCGCCAATCCCGATGCGCTTTCAGCATTATAGACCGCGATACTTTATGCGAGTTTTAGTATATAAAAAACGTTTTGATGAAATTCCGTTTTATACCTGCTAATCGGATCGGGGGATGGGAAATTAAACGAAATTGTATGAAATTTCGATTAACCGGACGTTTTATATGTTTTCGAAGATTTATGCACGCTATGAACGCAGAAAGGCCGCGCAGCGTGCAATTATTACCGCTGCAAATTGTTTTATGTGCTTCGGTGGACTCGACCGTTGCGAACATATTAATATCTCTAAGTACACTGTGTCCAGGGAGTGCTTAAAACGTTCGCGATTATATTTTGGTAATCGGGACTCTGGTATAACCGTCGAACATGAAATACGTGCGCGGTCTGCACGCGATAATAATATTTACTGCGAGGAAAAAAATCGAAGAATCCATTAAAATTCCACAAAACAAAAATTCGGAAACGTTTACCACCTTTTAACGTATCCTTTAAACGTCTTATCAAATATCTCATGGAACTGAGTTCTCTATATAAAAATACATGCAAATAAAAAAATAAAAAAGTTAAAAAAGATTTTTAAAACTAAAAAGTTCAGTAAAACTAGATTCTGCAAAGATTGTAAATATTTCAGCGTACCCAGGACAGTGCGAGAACGGTTAAAAATTTTATCGCAAAGTACGCTTTATCCAGGATCGTCGGAAAAAAAAGAACAGAGTCGCCGGGACATTTGTTCACGAATTAACAAAGGAACGAACAAAGGGAGAGGAGGTATTTTCAAAGCGGAATTTGATGTCCTGTGACAACAAAAGAAAACTACCGCACGAAACATGTTTGCACACGTTATCGCAAGAATTCAATTTGATAATACGAAAGCACGTGTGCGTTTGTGCACCACTTGTCTCACGTGTCTGTTCATTATAGGCCGCTTCCATTTCTATCAACGTTAATCCACATTTGCAACAGGGTTTCGCAATAATAATTCATTCATATACATCGGTCGGAAATATTCAGATCAGACTGGTAACGCCGCTTGCGAATGGGTAGTGCCAATTAGAAATGGTAATACGCGGCGTTGGTCAACAAAATCATCCGTGTCCTAAGGAGACGTTCGATTTTCCTGACAAAAATAGTACTTTCGCAGAATTTATTTTCGCGCGTCACGTTTCGTTTCCTCTCGCGTCACTAATTGCGAAACGATTCTGCATAAAGAAAGAAACGATCCTTTCTTTGGACGATGAACACCGGGATGTGCATAGTAATGCGTAACGCCTCTAATTCCACCGCGAACGTCATAAACGCTACCGTTTACGCAACGCTGTCGTTTGAAAAGTAATTTATTGAAGGGCAGGGTACTTCACGTTCTTTTCAGTCACGCGATTCACACCGAATCTTTACGTAATTACCGGGAAGCGTCTGGACGGGACGTTTGCGATCATCAATTTTTTCCGAAACACTGGACAAACCACCGCAAATTCCCGAAATTCTCCCCAAATCTCACCAAGACTATTTTCATGTTCCCCAGGATTTTTTTTACCAAGGACCGTTCACAAAGTACAGTACTGCCTCGACATATGCAAGAGAGATGCCCACGATATTTGTGACAAGTATACTCCTACTGTTGCAACGTGTCCTCAATGGCCCAAAAGCTTTTAACCCCTTGCACTACTATTTACTTAGTGGTTATAATGATTAGAAATTCTTCGTCACTAAGGATTTCATGGGACAAAAAGATAGTTTATATTTATCGTGTGCCTATGTTTTCTGCGAAGGATATATGTCAACTACAACAAAATAAAATTTTATTTCGGTTTAATGGAAATTAGTAACGTACATATTTATTAGGCTCTGTTCAGAATTTTCGTCACGAGTCTGACTCGATATTGTAGGGCAAGGGGGTTAATTATTTCTTTACGAAATGTTGTATGAACATATTCCTGAAATATACGAGACCAAACACGGTACAATTTGGATACTTGAATTGAGATCTTATTATCAGAATGATTGCAAACGATTAGCCAAGTAATTTTATAAATCAGCCGCGTCCCATTCGCTGCACCTAGGCGTGCAAATTATTGTATGCAATCGGCGAAAAGTGCAAGACAAAAAAAAGTTTTCTTCAACTGACATTTCACGTACAAGTTCTGCATTTTTTCGCAGTATTTCTCTGTTTTCGCTCGGTGAATTAATAGCATTCCGCATACGTATTTTCACAACATGACGTGTAACATTTTTCTTCTTTTTTTTCCCCCAGAAAAAGAAAATCTTTGTCGCGTTGTCATACGCGAATCAAGCTTTCAGTGTGCTTAAATACTGCGAGACTGCCACGGGGCTTCGACTAAGCTCGACGAAACGAGAGACGCGCACATCAAACGAAGAAACACAGATAAATATCTTGACTGCTCGACGCAGAGAGAAACAAAAGCACAAAGATTTCTTTTTCGATTAATTGCTGGTATTTCCGATCTGATGAAACGTTTACAATATCGTGTTATTGCTCGCCGATACTTTTTCTCGTGACGTCAGGACGTTTTAACAGGAGGATTGCAATGATTTTCACAGTTTTGTTTGCACGTGTCCGTGCATCGTAATTGAAAATAATACAATTACTGACAAAGAAAAAACAAATTATTGGACAGGTTCCTGCTTTGAAGCAAGCATTACAATGCTTTTTAACACTAAAGGTACCGAGCTACAAATGTAACAGATACATGTTACCTTATAAAAATGACCAGATTTAATTTATTTACACTTTGCGTGTCAAGCATCTTTATAATTTCAAAAATTGTCAAATAAAAAGCATTACAATGCTTTTTAACACTAAAAGTACCGAGCTATAAATGTAACAGATACATGTTACCATATAAAAATGACAAGATTTAATTTATTTACACTTTGCGCGTCAAGCATCTTTATAATTTCAAAAATTGTCACATAAAAATCTAGAACCGGCCACTTGACCGGTGGTGGTACGTTTAGTGTTGAAATAAAAGTTTATTGTATCGTCATGATCACTTTACTTGTCACAAAAATCCACTTTGTGAGGAATCCAATTTTCTAAATCTCATAAAACTAAGAAAGCGGAAACACCAACGATATTAACAATTAATATCGAACGTATATTTTTTTATTTTTCAGCAAATCGTGTTGGTAACAAATTATTTACACTTTAGCACGATCAGCGAATTCGATTCAGGCCTGCGTGTCTGTCTACTGTTTACCACTTCTACTGAACCGTTCCGTTCCCTGATTGAACGTCGATTTTCTCGAAAACAAAGGCTCGGACGGAATAATGTTATTGCAGATTTTTGACTGGTTTTTCCGCGAAGAATGAACACACTGAATGGTTCGCGCCATTGTTGCAGCCGCACCTTTATAATACGTGCGTCTCGTTGTCTTAGCAGCACTAAACGCTCGAGCAACATAGTCGACCGACGTATCGGTTCGTCTCGCGTATATTTATAGATAGCAGAGAAACCGTACCGTCCTATCGTGAACAAGCGATCGTGCAAATTGATCTACGATGATCCTGAGAATAGATAGGAGCCAATTAAACGGAAACAATAGGCGCGGGGAACGCGAACGGGTACGTTGGCGGATCAGCAAAGATCATGCTGCTTTTCTCGAACTCGCGAAGATAATCTTTAAACGGCGAACGAAATCTTCGCGGTTCAAGGCAGCGGACTGTCCCACATAAGTGTCGCGTTTTTGTTCCGATCGCAGATAGAACCAAGTTCAACACGAGCTCCTCGGATTTTCAATCAATTCGACGCTTAACCCCTTGCTATTAATATAGCCCATGTTATTAATATTCTTTAAACCGAAATAAAATTCCATTTTGTTGTAGTTGATATATATCTTTTGGAGAAAACATAGGCATACAATAAATACAAACTTTCTTTTTTTCTATGAAATTCTGAACGATGATCAATTTGTAATCATTATAATCACAAAATAAATAGTAGTGCAAGGGGTTAACGTTCATTTTGATTGTACTAATAATTAGCGATATACACTCTTGTAAAGAAATGCATGGTTTAACTGTTTACGGATCTGAATTTATTAACAAATTCTCTGCCGTGTCTTCTATGTATCGGTGGCGTAATTTTTTGTCTATATTTTAAATATGAATTTATATATCAATATTCATATATCTATACTTAAATACCAATTTCTATTTCTTTTCTATTTCAATATATTCATTGTGCCGGTTAAGATCTAAAATATGTAAGAGGGGATTTACCATACTATTGCTATTGTTATATTACGACATTCTGTGTAGTCAATTTCTGACGAGTTGACTGCGGCGCGAAAAAATTTTAAATAATCGTTTTAATTACTCACACAGGCACAGTGAATTTTTATTTAATCCGTTTTACTTTCCCATTTTTATTTCAACAGCGTGAAATACTATTTCATTCGAGCAGAGTTGCAGCACACATTGTGTTAATTTTAATCGGTTCCGCGAATAAGAAATGTGTGTATTATCCCGAGCAAAAAAGTCCTTTCTCTGATTCTTCACAGCCTTCAAGGTCGGAGGATTCCGTTTAAAAAATTTATTTTCGTATCTTTGACGGTTGCATCAGCGTCGATCATCCCGTTTTGCCTTCGGAGAGTTTCTTCCGGGTCGAGTATATACACTGTGTCCATTAAATATGCAAGTAAGAGTTAAGTAACTTCGCGTGTAAAAATTTCGAGTGGCAAGATAAAGAAAAAATATAAATGTTTTCTCGGTAGTAAAAATCGAAATTTAAACATCTCAATGTGCTGTATTTTTGAGTTTTCGTCAAGCGTAGAATGATTTCTTGCTTGTGTTTGCTTCTTGTTGGACTCCGTGTATCTTAGGTGGGGGAAGGTTAGGTTTGTACAACAAATTCTCACGGATTTCGGTGAGCAGGAAGGAGGCGAGCTGTTACTAGCCGAACGACCTAGACCTTTCGACTTGTCCGAAACCTGTACATCGGATTTGCATCAATTATCGATTATTGTTCCTTTCTTTCCTGTTCTTTCTTCCTTCCTCCCTCTAGTCTCGCTTCGGAGAATGACAGACCCATTACCAATTAGTCAAACCACTACGTAATTAGCTGCTGCTTTTTGCGTGAGAATTATTGGACCAGGATATTACAATCTTTTCAATATTCCGTCAAAGTTTACACGATATTAATAAATCATCTCCTTTCAAAATTTCATAAAACCAACAAAGCTTCAACACGATTACCCTTAAATTCCAAATTCAGTTTAAAACTAACACGCTAAGTGCCAAACATCAAGCCCAGAAATTCTTACAAAATCAGAGTAATTTACCACTTTGACTGCCAAACTAGAAACCGCAAAAATTCCATATAATCAAAGTAAGTTATTTAATGAAATAAAAATCGAAAAAAATTTAATGTATGATATTAAGCAGTCCTCCAACTTTCTTACATTGTTCTGAACCCAATCAAATTTGGTACAATGAATGTATTGAACGTGAAAATTAATTTTAAAGCTTGGACAAATAATTCTGTCATCCATATATGGGTGACATGGCAGTCAACGTGTTAATTAATGGAACCACAACTAGAAATTTAAAATGTATTATAGGAGATGATCTTAGGATTATAGAAGTTTATTTGGATATCTCATAATTAGACAGCGGATCTTTATGCATTTATGGCTTATGGAAATGTTAAAAAAATGCTACAATATAAAATTCGAAAGAATTTAACACGATTTTTATTTGCTTTGGATCTAGAAAGGCTGTTCCCATTAAAAATAGGATTTTATTTCATTCCACTTTCTTAAAATTTTTCTATAAAAATCGGAAATTGCATAAACATCCGCTGTCTACTCATAATAAAAATGATTTTCCAAACCCAGTCAAAAATCACTGTCAGTCATATGTGACTGACGTGGCAGTTAGCGTGTTAAATTACCATAAGAGTCCCTCTAAATTAGAGTACTACAAAAATCCTTCCAGCTGTTTGCAATTTAAATAACTTTTTCGAACCAAACAGTCCCGTTTATTAAGCCTGGTGTTAATCAACAGCGTGCAACCATTAAATTTCATTAATCGACGCATACATTAACCCCTTGCCCTACAATATCGTGTCAGACTCGTGATGAAGATTATGAACAGAGTCTAATAAATATATATGTTATTAATTTCCTTTAAATCGAACTAAAATTTTGTTGTAGTTGATATAGGTATATCCTTTGGAGAAAACATAGGCATACAATAAACACAAACTATCCTTTTTTTCTTTGAAATTCTGAACGATGAAGAATTTCTAATCATTACAATCACAAAACAAATAGTAGTGCAAGGGGTTAACAGCAACAAATAGAGGTAAAACTCCAATCATTTCCTGTTGCCCCGCAGTGGGTGTTCCGAAGGGAAAATCTGAGGGGGTGCAAAACTTACATCTTTTTCCGTTTATGACTTCCAAAATACGAAACTTGTTGGGCGGTTGCGAGGTGTTTCCGAAATCCCGCCGACAAGCAGTCGGTGCAGTATGCGAACAAGGTCACCGACGTCCCGACGACGTTGGATCGTCGATCAGGTGTCAAGGGGAGGTTCGTCGTGTTACGTCAGCGTTTATACACTGGTGGCGCGCTGGCGCGTTCCTGCATCCACACTATACGTATACGAACACCGGGACGAACACACGTGTACGCGGGTGCACACAAAGAGAGAAGAAGAGAGGAAGAGAGAGAGAGAGAGAGGGAGAGAAAGAGAAAGAGAGAGAGAGAACAGGACAGATATCACCGAACGTCACTGGCAGCCGGGTCGTCTAACCGAAAACCCGCGTCGCATGATGTATCCGACGTCTGGTCCGTTTTCTGAAGCACGTGCACTTGTTCCTCATTTGACAGGCCCGAGAGTGTGTCCAGCTTCCTGCGAGCCGCGATCAAACGAAGGGAGAGATCGACGGGTTCAGTCGGATCGCCGAGGAAGGATCGACGCTCGATCCCGAGTGCTCTCGGCGAGCGGTAAACGGTATATAGGATGCAATAAAAATCAGTCGAGTCGATGTCGAAATCGATAAGAAAAATACGTTTCTTCACAGCTGGCGCGCGTTCGACCTCCGGGTCCGCAGCCCTGCGTCGGGGATCGTTTAAATATCGATCGGTTTTAAGTATCGGAGTGGCCAAAACGACGATAGTCCGAGACACAACCACGACCCAGTTGCACGTGTAAAGCTCCCTCGCCCTCGGAACTGGGTTATCCTTTGTCCAAACAAGAAAACCGTCGGTCGTACGTCGTCCTCGTCTTTCCGGTTCCTCCGCGTCACGACCAATAACGCTCCTCGGCTCCGCAGCTCGTCTATTTGTTTCCAAGTCCTTTTGTAACGCGTTCCTAATCCTTCCAGCTATTTGTCACTTTCCCTCCGTGCTTGTATTCCTAGAGCACATCATCGTCTCCTCCGGAAGAAAAAGAAAATCGATCACACGATTATCGCGGAGAGTTCAACGCTGTTTCACTGGCACCGGTTCACTATAGAAACAGTCCCGCTATCTAGAGGAACCCTTTCAGTCCACTAATACTTCCCCAGGGATATACGAAAATACTTGTCGATCGAGGCTCGTATCGCACAAAATTCCCCTAACGGAGTTCGTTGCACCTTCGCTCGGCACCGGCTCGCTTATATGTCACACGGCTCGGTGTTTGTTCTAGCATAAGCCGGTGTGTGCCCCGGTGTCGTTGTAACGCTATCACACGACCGGGAGAGTCGTTCCTTATCGCTTGTCCACGGGTGTGCGCGCTACCATTCATGCGTCGGTTTTTCACGGAGACGCGGCCCGACGCGGCCCGACGCGACCACGAGACGCTGAACAAGCGTGGCGAGCCGACACGCATATGCAGTTCGCGCGCGTGCGAGCGCACCAAAATGGCAGCCGCGCGCAGCGGTGTTACGTAAGCACAGTTTGTTCGGAGAAACCACACTCTCGGTTCTATCCTTTCCTCCCCTCTTCAGGAACCGTGCTTGTCCCTCTCGATTGTCTCCACTTCCAATTAAAACGTCGAATCGAAAGCGACCAGGAGGATCCGAGGATGATTCAGCGTCGCGACGCTGCCTCGGGAAAAGAGACGGTGCAACGGGGAAGGAGGGAAGTTAGGTTTTATCCGACGGAGTTGGTCGTAGAAGAAACGGTTCGCTGATAACGTGGCAGTATCGTTTCCCGCGTCCTCGTCCACGCGCTGCTATCGATCGGCAGTGTCGGGTTGCGATTCCAGATCGCTCGAATAATGCATGAGCAGCGAGCAGAAGAGAGAGAGAGTGAGAGAGAGAGGAAAGAGGAGGTGCAGAGAGAAAGATAGCAAGCGACTGTGTACCAATTTTGGCTGACCCGGTCCGGCTGGATCTCCCTCTGACAGTGGCAGTGCGATCCCCGATAGAGGCCGGGGTTAATTCTAAAGGTCTCCGGAGAGAGTCCCGCTCTGGCAGTGTACGGAAACGTGCTGATCGATCGATCGATCGACAGCGATCATCCCCCCGGCACGCGCGGACAGGCGCGTTCCCGAGGACCTTCGGCGCGGGAAGATGAAACGCGAAGCATTGTTGTAGAATCACAGAAGTTAAGAGGTTTCTCTTCGTTTTGTTTTGCTTTTTCGTAATTTTGACGATCAGTCGATTGGCAGTGGCAGTGGTTGTTCGAGATCGGGCGAGACTCCTGTGCCGGCTCTCCTCTTGTTCCTGCGATACGGTTTCCGGGCGGACACGTTGGTTTGTTGACACGGAGAAACTGCCGGGACAACCAGGTGCGGATCACGGGTGCCAGTGGGTTTCGAGTTTGCGAACCATGCGCATGGAACAACCGAGGGAGAGAGAGAGAAAGAGAAAGAGAGATAGAGATAGAGATAGATAGAGAGAAGGGGATAGACACACGATGATGCTGAATATTCTCGCTCGATGGCACTTCCGGTTCGAGAGCCTGGTGCACTTTCTCCCCGTAACGCCGGGAGTAACGATCGTTTCCCTGTCGCGGCTTCCTGGTGCGAACCAAACCGATTTCTCGTGGACGATTCTTCTGGTTCGAGATAACGACGGGCACAAGGGCACACACACAGCCACGCACAGAGACAGACTGTGTCACGGTTTTCACGGGACAACGGAAGAAGAAACTTTAGATCGATTCAGCGGCATCGGAGGAGGTGAACGTCCGGCACACACATGTACACACGCACGCACGCACACCAAGGCGATAACTCTGGACGATCCACACCACCCAGAGGTGTTCAACGGGCCTCTTCTTCTTCTTCTTCCTCTTCTATCTTCGCTCATTCGTTCGAGTGTCCTCTTGTCGCCTCGCGGCGGGATCCTCGCGAGTCATCGACGGCCAGGCACGGTGACAACGAGGTATCAAGGTGGATGAAGATCGATGAACGCGTGGCAGGTTGTCGTAGGTCGCGGGAAGGTCTTCCGCCGCGGTCTTTCTTTCGTCGAGCTGCAGCGGGAATGGCGATTCCGGTCGCGCTCGCACGTGGTTCCTCTCCCCGAACCGTGCGAACCGAGTACTCGCGCGGTACACTTCCGGTTCCTGGCTGAACGACCACCACGTCCATCACCATCACCATCACACTGGTAGACGCCGCCGCGCCACCACTACCACCCGGCACCACCACCACCACCACCACCACCACGACCACCAAAGACCAAGACCACCACCGACGTTGTCGTTGCAAACGTCTCGCAGCACGTCGAGCACGTTTGCCTCCCGTAGTGTGTTGTGTCTGAGTGTGTGTGTGTGTCACGTACGTGTGTCTCTTTCAACCACGTTCCTTGTGTGTACACGTGTGTTTGTGTAAATGTATTTTTTCTCTCTCTCTCTCTGTCTCTCTTTCTCTTTCTCTCTCTCTCTCTCCTCTCTCCCCCCGGGCGTGTGGATGTGTGCTTGTGTGTGCCCCCACGAGAGTGACGGTAGAACCGTGTCTGTGAGCGTGTGGGTGCGCGCGTGGACGTGTTACTCTCTGGTCGTACCGAGGTGTAAACCGAGTGTCGAGCTGAGTTTGCTTCGACAAAGTAGGGCGACGACTGGGACAGCGGCCACGGGCACCAGCGCTCACCGACGAGGAACCCGTGCGCCGTGCGGTGGAGGAACTGTGGAAGTGGAAGAGAGAACCCTCCTCGTAAAACGGCAGCGTTGCTTTACTACGTTCTCCAGTAGGGGAACCTCTAACATCGCTGCAACAAGCGTACGCGATTGCTTAGCGGGACGCGCGCCCGCGGAAAAACCGATCCGCCCCGCGATTTTTCGACGTTCGCTTCTCCTTCGCTTCGACCTGAGCACGGTTCACACCGTTTCTCGTAACCACCATAAACGACACCGGACCTCTTCACGCGTTCAGTGCCGAATATCGTTCCCGGAGATTTTTACAAAGTCGGAGTAATTTAATTGGGGAAAGCGAAACTAGAACTTTTAAATAGGGGATGCTGTTTTAACCCTTTGGAATTCCCAAAGATTTTAATAGAACTCGGTTTATCTGGATATCTCATAATAAAAATTAGTGTCTAAAGCTAGTAAGAAATTACTGTCAGTCATATAATGAAAGCCAAACTTGAAATTTTAAATATACTGTAGGGTATGCTGTCTTAACCCTTTTGAATTCTATAGATTTTAATAGAATTCGGTTTATCTGAAAATGTCATAACAAAAATTAGTGTCTAAACCTAGACAAAAATCACTGTCAGTCATATAATGAAAGCCAAACTGGATATTTTAAATATATTGTAGGGGATGCTGCTTTAACCCTTTGGGATTCTAATGATTTTTAATAGAATTCGGTTTATCTGGATATATCATAATAAAAATTAGTGTCTAAACCTAGACAAAAATTACTGTCAGTCATATAATGAAAGCGAAATTAGAAATTTTAAATATATTGTAGGGGATATGCTGTTTTAACCATTTTGAATTCGAAAGATTTTTAATAGAATTCGGTTTATTTATCTGGAAATGTCACAAGAAAATTTAGTGTCTAAACCTAGACAAAAATCACTGTCAGTCATACAATGAAAGCGAAACTAGAAATTTTAAATATATTTCAGGGGATGCTTTTTCAGCCCTTTTGAATTCTAAAGTTTTTAATGGAATTCGGTTTATCTGGAAATGTCATAAATGCATAAAGATCCGCAGTCTAGTCATAATAACAAAAATTAGTGTCTAAACCTAGACAAAAATTACTGTCAGTCATGTAATGAAAGCGAAACTAGAAATTTTAAATATATTGTGGGAGATGCTGTTTCAACCATTTTGAATTCTAAAGGTTTTAATAGAATTCGGTTTATCTGGATATGTCATAATAAAAATTATTGTCTAAACCTAGTAAATAAATTACTGTCAGTCATGTAATGAAAGCGAAACTAGAAATTTTAAATATATTTCAGTTTTAATAAAATTCGGTTCGTCTGGATATAGAAAATAGTGTCGCGGAAAAATCGCTCTGACTAGCGAATTTTTACGCGGCAGTCCTCCTTACTTTTATCTTAAATAGAGTGGTTACTGTAGACTGCGGATTTTAAGCATTTACGACGAAAATGAGCAGGTTTTATTTAGAGCAGTAACAATATTAGAAGAATTTAAAGATTTAAAGAAAGAAGAAATTAAATTTTTACTTCACCCCAGTTTGGTGCAATTGGGGTAGAAAATGTTTATTTTGTATAAAGATCCACAGTCTAGTGATTACTTGTAGGAAACAAAAATTAGAAATGTATTTCTTTTTTAATCATTTTGACAAGTTGAAAATAGTGTAACGATGTCCTTAGATTCTTCTAATGTTTTCAGTTTTGTATTTACTGATTATTAGTTGTGACACATAAAAATGGCAATGCTGAATGATCTTTTGGGTTTCAAAAAAGCGAAAGCTGCTGTTTCACGGTTAAGGTAAAGGACAATCGATCTTTATCGAAAGTGCAGCAAAAGTGACAAAGGATGTCATCTTATCCTTGAGTTGGGAAATCCCCCTTATGCTGTTTGTTCACCTGTTGTCGATATGGTTCCACCAGATTATCATTTCTCTCAGTCGACACGTGACTAATCGATAAGTGATTCAGTATTGTTTATTCTGTACTGGACACACCGATTTATCATCAGCAACGAGACTTTGAATAAAAATAAGCTTAAATGTAACGAAGGTTATATGATAAGACTATAAAAATTGTACTAAAATTTTTTTAACATTAACTAGTCTATAGACAATGTCGTTTCATGCTTTCTGCGAGAAATTTAGGATGCTAGACCGGTAACATTATTTTCTGTATAACTCGTGAACTAAAAGATGAAATTCGTTTAAACCGTGTGGACATGTTCCTTCTAATTGGAGGATGAAATTTTGTTAATGGAAAATTGAAATTCAATTTTCTCTCTGTTAGAAAAATGTCATTTGCATCCCTTTGGTTCCGAGTGCTCAAAATTGAATTTTCAGTATTTCATGTTACTATTTTATTTCTTGGAAAACTGTTGTTCAATTTAAAAGTACCTGTCACAGGTTCGTAGGTCATTCGAAAGACCATATTTTTCAAAATGGATGTTGTAAGTGAATTCATACAAAAGAAAATTAAATACAATTTCAATTCCTGCATTGAAGCTTTTGTTGTGTTGAAGGTATTTTTATTGTTAATGCATTCTTTAGATTAAGGAATATTACAGGTTCACAACAATCTGTATATATTAAACATTATTTACCGAAATATAATTATGTATTGTAATAATTTTTTTGGTGGGCAGCATCCTCGACGTCGAAAGTGAAATCGTAAGTAGAAATGGCAAGCAATGACCAGACACATCGCCAGAGTACGTAACTCAAGGGATGACAGTAACACGATTGAAAATTACTGCGACTACTATCTAGCAGTATACTATAAAATGTTTATGTCAGTTGCACGAATTGTTGAATGTAACCACCAATCAGGACTAAGTAAACTACTTTCGAACTAGCGAAGTAGGAGCTGTCAGCAACTAATCATGTCACTGTCAACGAACGCATAACTGTGGCGTACATGTTAAATGACAAATAGTGTAATTATGTAACATTAGAACTGGATTATCAATAATTTAACATCAAAGTATTTTTATATTATTTTCAATCTCTGAAAATCATCGTGAAGGATTTAAAATCTGTTTGTTGCAACTGCGATAGAAATTAATAAGAAATTAGTTTCCATATATAATAATTTATTTAAATATATTGCAAAGGCAAACTAAACTAAACATGCAAGCAGGCTTGCTAAACTTATAGGATGCAGCCGTACCAATTAGAAAAGCTTTTCACACGATTCTTCTTCGCACGGAATTTACGTAACCGCGATAAATAATTAACAATCATACTTATTACCATCTTATGTTTCGATAGTGCGTCCGCAGCTTTGATCCGTATCGAAGCAAATTATTTCAGGAAACGTATAACCCGGATTAAAGACTTCCTGATTCACGGTTAAGTTGAATGTCGCCCAGATAAAAATTAAAGGCTTTACAAGCAACAACTCGGGCCTCGCAACTTTGTTCGTTAACTCGCGAAACTAGTTTCGTTCGATTTCTATTTCAGTCGTGTCCGATTTTTAGCAATCCCAGGCATTGCCGTTTCGCTACCGATCGAATAATAGTCGTAATCTGTGAAACGAGGTACCACAACGACTGAGATGCTCGAATAGTCTCGTAGTTAAATGACTAATGCACTGCACTGTTTATAAATGAGAACGTGATTGCGTAACGCATTCCTGTATCGATGATATGGCTGTTTGCAGTTGCAAAAAAAGAAACTCAGGCTGGTTTCTCCCATAAATTCTCAATTTTGGACTTTAATTTCCAAAAAGAGCGGATCAAACAATTCGATTTCCTACATTAGAAATATCAAAATTCAACTTGATCAAATATTAATTGTGCATAGCTTCGCGAGAAATTTTAATTTGTAACAAGAGCGGATCAAACAATTCGATTTTCAGCATTAGAATTTTCATTGGAAAAATTTGCACTGTAAAGTTGATTGACAATGATTTATCGTTACTTCTTCTAAACAGATTAATATCAAAATTAAACTTGATTAAATAGTAATTTTGCATTGCTTCGCGAGAAAGTTAATTGAGCTATATAAATGAATAAATTAAAGAGGGAGACCCAACAAGCTTCTCGTGAAAACACACAATTTCAGCAATAGTTTAATTACATTTTCTTCGTAAAAATCTGCGCGTTAATTGAATAGCGATTGTTTCATAAATGTTAGAACCCAATTACAAATAAGCTTTCTCCTTCAATTAGCCGGCAACATTGGTGCAATTCGATTTCGGATCAATGTTTTGCGAATCGAATTGAATCAATGCAACAATTACGCGAACGGTTGGAAATGGATGCTTTAATGCGTATACTGATACAATTATTGAAAAATTTATGCGACCTTCTATTATCTCCTCGCAGTTCTAACGCAACATGGTAAATCAGTTTAATATTGCTATATATCGAACGAAAGACCTATATAAAATTGCAAATCACGTTATTTTATTAAATATCTTTTCGAACGAGATTGAATGGTATTAATACTAATAATTTTATTCTTAATTTAACTGTGAATCGGAGTATGTCTCCTGGACGATATATGTCGCTGGCAAGACCCGTGTTGTTGACATATACCGAGAATTCACTGTGCATGTATTTTAGTTCGTCGATGCAATAGACGGATATCTTTAGAAGCAAGATCGATCGATCGATCCTACGCGGCTCAGGTGTGGCACCGGTGTTGACGAGAATCGGAATCGATTCGACGATAGATGACAATGGGAAACTATGAATATGAAA
Organism: Seladonia tumulorum; assembly: GCA_913789895.3. NCBI lineage: Eukaryota > Metazoa > Arthropoda > Insecta > Hymenoptera > Halictidae > Seladonia > Seladonia tumulorum. The sequence continues at coordinate 6,172,840 of OU565277.1, read as the reverse complement.
ATCAGTATTTGTTCTACTGCGGCACGTTTATCCGTTCGGCAGAGTCCGTTCTATGCAAACAGGCTGCGAAACGTTCGCGCAAATCCTTATGTTTATGGATTCGGTCACAGAAATTCGAGTCAAGTAGAATTCGTTTATCTCGTTAACCGTTCTATTACATATCTGATAAGACGGGAGCCTCGTTCAGATACGCCGGAGGAAATGCAAATACTCAATGAATTTATTGAAACCGAAGTCGAACACGAAAGTGGTGATCTGTTGTTGATTACGTCGGGTCCCAAATGAACTAAAATCATTTAATTCATTTTCTTTTTTTTAAGAATCTCCTTCGTGGTTCCAGTAGCGTTGACGTCAGCTTCATCAAGTGTTCATTAATCGTTGGAATAGATTTCTGAGAGCACGCGACAACTTCAGTACTAAGAATTTCATGAAAAGGGTTTTTTCTATGTGTGCAGTTCATACAAGAATTTATTACTTCGTTTGACCAGTACTTTTCTTTTTGCCATAATCTTCAACATTTTTTAAGAAATTGTGTATTACTTTACGACTTCTTTTTATTACTTTCGATATTTACGCTACTGATAACTGTTGCTGTTTTAGTTCAAGAATTTGCTTTTTTTCAGACTCGTTTAATTTTTTTCCGCGTCCCATACTTACAAATTTATATAATATTGTACTGTAATCTTTACTCGTTGATAGATCATGAAGTACTGAGCAATTTCTAAACATATTAACAGAGTGTGCTATCATTTCGACCTTAGTATGGAACAGTTTTTCTTTGTTGTATACAAACATCTACGACATTGTGACTTATTTCCAGCAAGCCGCATATTCGCTATAATATGATCTTTTTTTTTATAGTATAATCTTTTTGACGAGGAGTGTATGAAAAGGGTCGGTCGGTTCGCAACAGTTCCCATAAACGCTTCCGCGGTAAATAAACGGCGAATCGTCCCGAAAAGCGAGCATACCAGGAAAACGCGACTCGGCGGGAAGTGTTTAGAATCAAAAGAGAAAGCCCGAACAAGAGCCCGAGCCCGAGTCCGAGTCCGAGCCCGAGTCCGAGCCCGAGGAACGTTCTCTCGTCTGTGTACCGGGGTTCTTGTTATTCTTTTACGGTCTAGGCCACGATGTTCGATAACCGAAAAACTTTCACCTTCCGAACCGCGCGTTACATTCGCGGGGAGTCCATGACCAAAGATCGGCGGAACAAACAGCACGTGTTCGCGCCACGGAATCGCTACCGGGAGCAGCACTCTCTTGATCTTGATCTTTCGGACCGGGCCACGTTACATAAAGACACCGGCCGGCCGAAATATCTTGTACAACCGAGTCCTTGGAATTATTTCACCGCGGTCCCGTTTTTTATGCATGCTACAGCTCAAAATTGTTTGATCGGATCTCCTGTTTTCTTTTTCTTCCCGAGTCAAGAGAAAGGCCTTGACTGCCGAGGCAGTGCCGAGGTCTTTGGCCGAATATTTGACCGCTTGCGGTTACGGTCTATGCAAAAAAGAAAACGTGCCACTTAATTTCGAACTTGTCAACCGGTCTGCCGATTTTTTTTTTTTTGCTTTAACTCAAAATATTAACCTATTCCTGAAATTGCAAACCTACCATTTAATTGTGTACACCAGGAAATATGTATTATCCGGTTCTCCTATTATCAACAGTAAACCTACCATCGATTCCAGATTTTTTATTTCACAATTCTTCGTAGGAAATGATTTATAAAATTCGAATAAAGTCAATCTCGCAATTTTTATAAAATAGCATGTATCAGTTATTTTTAAGGCTCGAAAATATTAACCCTTTGCACTCGAAGCTATTTCAACTCCAAAACGAAACATTTCCTATAACCTAGAATATTTCCCTTGTATATATATATTTTTATGTTATACATATGAAAATGGTGAAATTTACTCGTACAATACTGAAGTGTTTGGTAATTTATTACATACAAACAAATTTAATAATGTAAAAAATATTTTGAATAACGATACAGAAATTTTTGGTGGCGCCTTACAGTCGCCATTCGAGTGCTAAGGGTTAACACATGTTCTACTTTAATCATCTGTCTTGTATTTTCTAATAAATTGTGACTCAATCTTTTTTAATGTTCGCTGGTTATTTTAGTTATTTAGATTTAAAGAGGAGGAGTCTATTTACTGCAAGACGCAAATGAGTATACAGTGGATTGTATTTATTTCTGACAAAAATATTATAGGTGAAACGTGAATTGAAATAGTCTCTAGTTAAATAACTAAAAAAAAATTGTTGAACAGTGTTCGTATAATAGAACATAGTTGCGGTGCTATTCCAAATCCTCGGTAAGTTGTACAATAAATCGTGCTGCACATGGATCGTATTATCCGGACAATAGAGAATTCAGAGAGCGAAGGTTTGGATAATCGAGCGTCCGCTGTATCGCGACATAAAAAAAGTTTAAAGATTGATCGATGGTCCGGTATCGGCGCCATCGGAAAGATGGATTATCAGAGGCAATCAACGCGGGGAGAAAAGTCAGCCTTGGTCCCGTTGTAAGAAATTAAAGGAAATGCTCGGTCCGAGGATATCCGCGGGACGGTGTCCGCGACAGGAAGAATAGTCCTGCAAAAAACAGGCAGGATCGCAAGTGGGAGAACGACGTTCAGGTCGAAGGCCACAGCCGGAGTGCTCCTTGGTAGGTACGTCACAAGGATCCTCGGCGTCGTTGCCCTGACCTCAAAACTAGCTGACTCTCGCTATCGTCGCTACAATTACGATCTCGCCGCACTCCGCTAGATTTACCTCGCAGACGTGTTTCCTCGAATTCAAGAAAATTTCTGTGTAATCCATTCTATCTGCGAATTAATTCGTGGCTCTCAGAATTTATTGCAACTTTATTTCCGATTGAATTTTTCCGCTCACGGTATCCGAAGGTTCTCTGATCGCTTGCAAATGTATTCTAAGTATTATTTTGTAGAATGCATTTCTGTTGTACGCAAATAATCGGTAAATTCATGAACAGCTGCGAATTCATGTTTAGTCTCTACGAGAAGCAACAAATATGTCTTAATTAATTGAAATTTTTCTTCATCGAACTTAAGGAAGATTTTGGTCTCTTACTTTGGCAATTTTTGTAAAAAAATCATACGAGTCTTTTGTAAAAAAATCATACGAGTCTTTTGTATTAAGATTTCGCGTACACGTTCTCCATTATTCGGGCCATACGATATCATTTTTTCAAGTCAAAATACTTAAAATTGTGGAAGTTTATAGTTCCTTGAAGAGGAATTTCTAAATAATCACTTGCAAATGTATTCTAAGGATTATTTTGGAGAATGCATTTCTGTTGTACGCAAATAATCGGTAAATTCATGAACAGCTGCGAATTCATGTTTAGTCTCTACGAGAAGTACCAAATATGTCTTAATTAATCGAAATTTTTCTTCATCGAACTTAAGGGAGATTTTGGTCTCTTACTTTGGCAATTTTTGTAAAAAGATCATACGAGTCTTTTGTATTAAGATTTCGCGTACACGTTCTCCATTATTCGGGCCATACGATATCATTTTTTCAAGTGAAAATACTTAAAATTGTGGAAGTTTATAGTTCCTTGAAGAGGAATTTCTAAATAATCACTTGCAAATGTATTCTAAGTATTATTTTGTAGAATGCATTTCTGTTGTATGCAAATAATCGGTAAATTCATGAACAGCTGCGAATTCATTTTTACACCTTTCCGCGAACTCGAAGTATACTAATGTCTCGCTTAAATTACAAATTTGCGGTTATCGAGGTTCCCCGGGATTTTGATTGCCGCATAAATAAATAAATTTCCGTAGTTCGTTGGCAGGAATATTCTGGGTTATCCTGAGCACAACGTCGACCAAGATTTATAATTAGAAAAAAGTTATGCTCGTTTAACGTTACCATTGTTTCGACACAGTGCGAAGATTCCGTTCGCCGGCTAGTTTTTAGAGGTCAAGAGGTCAAAACAAGCTGGCCGGCCGCCGTAATTTTGTGCTTTCACCTCCGATCGGAAAGAGTAAGACCAGCGGAACGACGTTTGACATACTTGCCGCATGAACCGGCCCGAGACGGCGACACTCTTCCTGGAAGAGCCGAGGAAGTGAACGCGAAACGAAACTATTCGTCACCGGAAATAGATTGTTCGTTGGCGAGGCGGCCGCTTAATACCGCGGCAAACAATAGTTGACCCGAATATGCGCGCTGAAACGACGAACAAGACCCGACCCTGATGAGACGAAAGCCGCTCGTTACGAACAATTGCACGCTGAAAGGTCATTAACCGCGGCTGATTACGAACCGGCGAACGTTCTCCGCGTTGTCCCTTAAATATTCCCGAGTAGAAATCACCCCGGGATCCAACGGAGACAGAGAGGCGCCCTTAATGGGCCGCAACAGCGTGTCGCTTGCGTGAATCATTCACCGGTGGAACGATCGACAGGCATATTGTTCGGAACAGGAAACAACGCGTCGACTCGATTCGATTCGATCCACGACGCTTCTCGATACCTCGGGCTAGAACCGATTTATGGCCGTCGTCGATCCACCCGATATTTCCTCGTATCGCTTCGAAGAAAATCTGGGAAATCTTCTAATATCTTTTCTAATAGGTTCTAATATTTTTAGGATTATTGAGATTGCGAAAAAGATCCATCCACGTTACTCAACGAATTTATTTCTCTAGGTATATACAGGGTGTTTGGTAACTGGTGATACAAGCGAAAAGGGGGTGATTCTACATGAAAGAATAAGTCGAAAATATAGAATAAAATTTGTTCATCCGAAGTTTCGTTGTCGAGAAAATCGAGTTTGAAATGCAGCGAATACGCATGCTATTCGATAGGAATTGTCTGACGCGTCTGATCATGACCTACCAAATCTACTTCCTGCATATACTGAAGCACACAAACCTGACAGATCTTCAAAGTCGATTTTCTCGAAAACAAAGCCTTCGACTTATTCTTTTCGCTTGTACCACCAGTTACCAAACACCCTGTATTATTTTAAAAATTGCTAAAAACTTGAACAGACACATTCTTCTTATTCCCAAAAATGAATATAAAATACGCACTTTTTTAGTGCTTCGTGAAGTATTAATAGTTATCACTGCGGAGCTTTAAGGTAAGTAAAAATTGTCTTCGTTAATCGCAGCGCGCAGGAACTAAATAATTTAATTAATTTAAGCAACTCAGCATTTTCTAATCCTTCTAAAGCGTCAAAGTGACGGTTTCTAATATTTTTAAGACTATTAAGATTGCGAACACAAGATCCATCTACGTTACTCAACGAATTTATTCCTCCAGGTATATATTATTTAAAAAATTCCTAGAACCTTGAACAGTCACATTCTTCTTATTTTTGTAAAGGAATGTAAAGTACACACTTTTAGTGCTGCGTGAAGTATTAATAGTTATCACTGCGGAGCTTTCCGGTAAATAAAAATTGTCTTCGTTAATCGCAGCGCGCAGGAACTAAATAATTTAAATAATTTAAGCAAATATGCATTTTCTAATCTTTTTAAAGCGTCAAAGTGACGTGTTCTAATATTTTTAGGACTATTGAGATCGCGAAGAAGATCCATCCACGTTACTCAACGAATTTATTTCTCTAGGTATATATTATTTAAAAAATTCCTAAAAACTTGAACAGACACACAGACACATTCTTCTTATTCCCATAAAGGAATATAAAATACTCACTTTTAGGGCTGCGTGAAGTATTAATAGTTATCACTGCGGAGCTTTCTGGTAAATAAAAATTGTCTTAATCGCAGCGCGCGGGAACTAAATAATTTTAGTACTCGCACGTTGCAACAGAAAATTTTCATTTCACAACAAAAACAGGGGGTCAGGGGATGAGGGGGTGGAGGCGACGCGAGGGTGAGGGGTGACAAGTACCGCGAAAAATTCGCTAGGCATAGCGGAAGGTTGAGCATAGTGGCCCGTTGAAGGCGAACGGTTCCAAAAGGATAAACGATGCGGCTCATCTGGATTACCGTTTCCCGTTCCGTGGCTCGAGGCTGCTTAAACCGTTGAACGTCGTGAGGTACCGCAAGCCCCACTGACTCACAGAACTACTTTCCCTTCTTTCTCGACGAGGTATACCTACTATACTACCTCCGCGCGGCGAACAGAGAGCCCCGTTATCCAGCCGGCTCGTCGAGAGTGAAACGTTTGTATACCGAACTCTCTGCCTTCCCACAGAATAACGTGACTGTGTTCCAGCCCACGTTCAAAACCTCTCCCGCCGCATAACCTTTTCCATTTCGGGCCTTTTATTTCGACTTCTCTCTCGGCTCACCTCTCTTTTCCCTTCTTCCCTCTGTCGCCGCGTGCTGCCACCGAATTTCTAGCTGCTTTTTCCACCGTACGATTCTCCAGAACATTCCAACTGTTCGATACCGAACGCTAAAAATCACTGGATTGAATTTATCTCTATCTTTGATCAATTACTCTTCGCGTGGAATTAAAATTGTCCCATTACCAGTGGCAGAAATTCAATAGAAAATTGTTTGCATACTCCTAGTAAATGCACGAAGCAGCTTAACACGTTGATTGCCATGTCACCCATATGTGGTTGACGGAATTATTTGTCCAAATGTTAAAATGAATTTTTACGCTAATATATTAATTGTATGAAATTTCTCAAGGATCTGTAAAATGCCAGAAAGTTGGAGGACTACTCAATATCATACATATAATTTTTTTCAATTTTGATTTCATTAAATAACTTACTTTGGTTTATGGAATTTTTGAGGATTCTATTTTGGCAGTCAAAGTGTTAATAACTAGTGTGATTGTTATAATACAGTAGATTCTACTAAAGAAATGAAGTAATTTTATTTCAATTCTAGGAATCTCGAACTCTTCCTTCGCTCTTCCAAAGAAAATTCGAAGTTAGAGGTTTTTAAATTATAAGTAAATTCTTACGGCCGACTTTGGACCGGGCAGATCGGAAAAATTGAGCGACGTGAAATATTGATTTGTAAGAAAATACGCGACATTAATAGCCTGCAGAGAAATCGTTGTAATTCGAATTGCCGGGCGGTTTCGCCTTTCTTGGTTGCTACGTACTTGGTTATTTCAGAATGGAAGCACAATGAAGTCAACGCCGTTTGAAGCACGAAATCTGACACCCGCGAGCATGTATTTTGCAGCACGGTAAATAGAGCGGCAAAATTTATTGTAGCGTCGCGAACACAGCGAAGTACTGGTTCTAAAAAACATTTGCCACTTATTCTAGACGGATTGCATTATCTACCGTGTCAAGGATATTGTTCCAACTTTCGAAGGTTCTTTCTTAACGTGTTGCCAACCGGAAGTAATGCACTGCTACAATTTTATCTTTGAACTTGATTAAACCTGCCAGTGGATGGCGAGGTTATTCCGTTATTAAGCGCTATAATTCCCGACTAGTTTAATAGGTCTAATTTCCGATTTTTAATTGCCCCAGAAATTCATAGTTCAAGTGTCGCGTACTCCTGAAAATAGTCTTGAAAATAGACTTGGAAATAGCAATGTCCACCAATTGTTCCAAAACATAATTTAACCATTAAATATTATAGATTATTAGGATTTACATAATCATTATAGAAGGTTTTCCCTAATTTTTGTTTTATATTACTAATAAAGAGTTCCAAACTAAATTGAACGGCAATTTTATTGAGAAAATTCCGTGATAATCAACAAAAATCGAAACACGTTTAATTGAAAAATGTGAGTGGCTTCGCAGGCGGTCTGCAATAATTAAAATATAGAGTTGCATGTAACTTGAAACTCCTATGCCAAACATTACCGTAAATGCTCCGCAATTTTGAAAATCGAGCGATTTGCTAGCAAATTTTATTTTTCCTCTCCCGATCAGTTTTTTTCGTACGAGATTCCTTCAATCATAATTGTATACTGTGCGCCTAATGCCGGTCATACACCGTCAACACAAAGGAAGGCAATGACGACGCTGTATTTGAACTAAATTACCCGTAACGAGCACAAAGAGATGGCATTGCTCGAAACACAAAATGTTCGGTTACATTGTGCACGGTTGTTGCTACCAACGAAATAGATAACTATGACATTCTATTAACGAAAAAATTGCTAACAGCTACTCGAATTGCAGCGACGCTTTCAGCTTTCTATCCGCCATTGAGTCGCGCGGCAGATCAAGATGGCGGCGCGCAGTAAAAATGGCTCCGTCGTGAGTGTGCGAACACTTAAAGCGACAACAGTTTCTAATTATTTCATCGTAGCTTAAAAATTAACCCTTTGCACTCGAAGCTATTTTAACTCCAAAACGAAACATTTCTTCCGACCTAGAACATTTCCCTTCTATATATTTATTTTTCATGTTATACATACGAAAATGGTGCAATTTACTGGTACAATACCGAAGTGTTTAGTAATTTATACAAACTTTAATAATGTAAAAAGCATTTTGAATAATGATACAGCAATTTTTAGTGGCGCCTTACAGTCGCCATTCGAGGGCTAAGGGTTAATACATTTGTCATAGCTCAAACCTGTACTCCTGTACACGTTCTAAACACGAAAGTGTTTTCTGAGCAGCTGTGCATACTCCCAGTTCAATAGTGTGCGCTCTGTACATACACTTAACCCAGATAGCACGCGACGTCTTAAAGACGTCTGTTTTACGTCCATTTTTGGTCTGAACGTCTTACGTCCTGAAAAGACGTCTTTAAGACGTTTCATTTCTTGACGTTTCAGTCATTCTAAACTGCTAGATAAAAGCTTTACAAACTGTAATTGATTATCAAACTGAATATTCCATCAACAAAGAAGTGCACAGAAAAGTAATACATCAAAATAAATAGATAAATAAATAAATAAAGCATAAAATTTTAATGTTCGCGGATATGCTGAAAAACATTCTTTTAATTTATTTTATTTATTTATAAATAAATAAATTAATTAATTAATTAAATAAATAAATAAAGCATAAAATGTTAATGTTCGCGGATATGCTGAAAAACATTCTTTTAATTTATTTAAGACGTCTTTAAGACGTCTCTGTGCTATCTGGGAAGTAATAGGCGTGACGATTTTGCGTTGCATGTTTCGTTACATCTTTTATGAAATCACCCCCCATCTGTACAACACTTTTCTCTCTCTCTCTCGCTCTCGAACGAGGAGTCCCTTCTCGAAAGATTTTTGTACTTTTTGCCCGTCCGTTTACCTTTACCTTTATGTTCACCTTTTTTTTTCTCTACTCGCTTTATGACTCTGTCGATCATCAGTACCAGGTAACGGATTACTAGGGTTAGGGAATTTTACCTGGGACGATTATCGTCGCGTGACGCATTTCCGTTGCATAGTTCGCGTTACATCTTTTCTCAAATCACCCCCCATCTCTAAAACACTTTCGTGTTAAAATTAATACATTTTTCTGACATTTTTGGGGACATTATATTATATCTATCGATTGATCTAAATTACGGTATTATTGACCTCCTAAAATGATTGAACTCGTAAAATATAAAATAAAATAAGTATCGTTGACTTGGAACATTTTGCAAAAAGATTCCAAAAATTTTATGCGCAATTCTACTAAAATTGCACGAGCAGTTGATCGGTAGGTAGGATGATCAAATTTCTAAACAGTAAATTGTTAATGCGTTCGGATAGCCGAATCGATGATCCGGTTTTTCATTTTGTTGCGAAATAATTGAATAACTGCGGAGGCATGCATACTTAATAAAACAAGATTCGCAAGATAGTAACGTCCATTACTTTTGCATATGCTTAACTCACACGCACACGCTCACACACACACACAGTATCCCCGACAGAAGTCATCGACCGAGTACGATTACCTTTTCGTCCCTTATATAACCCAGCCTGTCGCGAAACTGTTACGCGATATTGGCAGCGTAAAACGATCATTATAGCACGACGACAGCAGGAAAATGAAACTGTCGTAGGTGAAACTACCTGCGCCGTTTAAACGTTCTTGTAATGTTTTCTTCCTGTCTCCAAACTGAGTTGCGTGCCGCAATTAGACAACCCGGCTATTTAAAGATTATCAAGCGAACGAACCAGTCGCATCGTGTTTTTTCAAATCTTTCGAACATTCGCGGGAACATGGAGGGAGTTGCCTAACACCGGGCTGCAGCGAGTCCAAAAAAGCATTTCAACACTAAACTTCCCATTCTCCAGAAATTCTTCATATTTGAACCACGATAACTTCGTTAAAAAAAATAGTACAGTCACAAGTTTGGACTCATTCCAAAGCTCGAAGTCTCTACTTTTTTCGTTTATTTTTCTCAGGACACTTGCACACGGTATAGCAGGTTAAAAACTGTGCACGTTTTCGTTTTTGGTCGAAAATGCTACCTACTGAATCGTCTGTGAAAGCATTAACACTTTGACTGCCAAACTAGAAATCACAAGAATTTCATAAATTTAGAGTTAGTTATTTAATGAAATAAAAATGGAAAAAAATTAAATTTCTTATATTCAGTAGTCCTGCAACTTTCTTGCATTTTACAGATCATAATTAAATTTGGTACAATTATATATTAACGTAAAAATTCATTTTAAAACCTGGTACAATGGATATATTAACGTAAAAATTCATTTTAAAACCTGGACAAATAATTCCGTCACCCACATATGGGTGACGAGGCAGTCAACGTGTTAAAAAAATTTTCTGAACGAACCTATTACAGATTTGAAGATTAAATTTCCTATTTTACAACGACTGAAATGATTCATTATAAATTCCCTAAAAACTTAAAAATGTGCCCGGTTCTTCCAACACTTCTATTCTCGTTTCTAATATTGTTGATTTATAAATAACGCGGAATAAGAACTAAAGAGTTTATTTAGGAAAGACCTCAGATAAGTGTCCGACGCTAGAGGAATTCCTCTATCGGAACCAGTCCGAAACAGTCTAATTAACCCCTTGCCCTACAATAACGAACTAGACACGTGATGAAGATTCTGAATAGAGTCTAATAAATGTGAACGTTATTAATTTCCTTCAAATCGAAATAAAATTCTATTTTGTTGTAATTGATATATATCCTTTGAGGAAAACGTAGGTATACAATAAATATAAACTATCTTTTTTTTTCTATGAAATCCTGAAAGATGAAGAATTTCTAATCATTATAATCACAAAATAAATAGTAGTGCAAGGGGTTGAAATCGAGAGACAACGAATTCGGTTGGCACAAACGCTCCACCGTAATCCCGCAATAACCCGTAAATAAACAACCACCGACAGGAAAATCCTTATATAACGCGTGTTAACGGAACCAGAAACTACTCGGGCGAATTATTTGCTCGCTACACCGACGAGCGAGAGCAAAATTCGATGAACGCTCCGTTCGAAGTGCGAAAGTTCTTCTAATTAACGAACCGGTTCAGCGACGGAACTTCATGACGCAATTGATAAGGGGATGTTTCTTCACGGGGGTGGGAAGAAAAAATTAAATGCTTCGCAGCATGTTCTCGGAAAATTCGTCTCAGGTGCGTCCGATTGAATTCGATTCGGTTTTGAGACTTTTTTGTACGGACCGGGTCCGAATAAAATTGAAAAAAAATTTTTGTACGCGCCGATTTTCGAGGGGAATTGGTTCTCGAAACCTGTCAAAAATTAGAACGAGGTGTATCGTTATTACTATGCCCCGTCGATTCTGTCGATGTTTACGGTTGCGTTAATGTTGAATTGCGATGTTACGTGTCACGATGAAATTTTGCTGACGCAGAAACAAATAGGGGGAACGAATAAATAACGCGGAACGATGTTTTATTTTGTGAAATTCAGTCGGAAGCAGAATTATACTAGTAAGAGTAAACGTGTAAGATTTCGTATTTTACTGTGTTATATCCCTAGTAGCACAAAAATATTAGATAGATATTTTTTTCAAATATTGGAAAAATATTTTTTAAGCCACATTTTTTCATATGAGAAAAACATTGGATCTGAATATTCTATACATGTACAAGAAATATAAATTGAATGTTTAAAAAATATAAGCTAAATATTCAGAGGATATAAACTAGATATTTAAAAAATATAAAGTAAATATTTAAAAAATGTGAATTCAATATTTGAAAAATATAAATTCAATATTTAAAAAACATTCAAAAAAATTTTCAAATTTACGAAAACATTATAACAAAAATTAGAAACTGTGAATATGTATTACTTTCTGCGCACTGCTTGTATTATCTGTATTTGGAAAAAATATTCTATTTCTAATGTTAAATAAAGATTTGTTTTATAATGAGAAAAAAATATTTTTTTCATGATATTAAATAAATATTATTTGTATATTAGGAAAAAATATTCTACTTCTAATATAAAATAAAGATTCATTTAATATTTAGAAAAGAATATTTTTCTTGTAACATGAAATAGATATTTCCTGAATATTTAAAAAGAAATATTTGTTACTTAATATGAAATAAATATTGTATGTATATTTGAATATTAAAAAAAGATTGAATCTCTTTGTAATATTATATGAATGTGAATGCAATATTTTGTGCTACTAGGGATTCGTCAGTTAAACATTTTTTCAAATACTCTTTTAAATACTACACTTAATAAGAATAAATGAACCGAGTCGGGCGATAAAATACTAAATGAAAACAAAATTTATAACGGGAACGTAATCATTAAGATACTAAAAAAGAAATATATATAGCTGCTGTGTTTTGAAATTAATCTGAATCACAAGAATTTTACAATAGAGGGATTAAGATGCTACCTGAGCGTTGGGCACAAGTAGTTGACAACAACAGCGACTATATCGTTGATTAAATTATTTTGTTTAAATAAATTAGTTTTAAAAATGTATTGGAAAACGACATTAATTATTACTACACCTAATAGTAAGAGTAAACGTTATTACGATGTAAGAGTAAATGTTATTACGATATTGTAGTCTGTTTATCAACATATGACATATTCGTAATTAAACTACAAATAATACTTTGCTAACTATTATAGCTTCTCATGTTAAAAATTATAATTTATAATATTAACTACTTGCTCAACTTATTTTCATTCTAAGGAAATATTTGAAATACAAAATAAAAATATTTCATTTTATCTATCTGGTTGTCAAAATAAAAATATTTGATTTAAAGTAGTATCTTATTTGAAGCACATTAAATTATACTATATACCAAATCATTAATAATCGTTAATATACACGTTGTAAAACATGATAGAAAACCTTGTATCCAATATTCCACATACGAATACTAATCGTACATTATAAAATACTAATGTAAAGTGTACTTACTTCTGAATCTTCTGTACCTCCGCCGGATCCACAGCACACAATTGTTGACTCACGAGGATAGGTCCGGACAAGAATTGAAGAACAATCACTAAACAACACACAACACACTTAACGAAATCGTGACAGCAGACGAGAAGATGTTACTCCGACCACGAATAAAATAATACTGCGATTTTAACAATGATCCCTTCCACGCAGGTGGTACGGTCAGGTTATCCTAGGAAGGTTAGACGCTGAGGGTCTATAAACACTAGATACAAGACCAAGGTAAAAAAAATTATGGCGGGGCGCCGACCCTATTTCCCGGAATTCCCTGTTTTCGTATCACACGTCCGTGGAAGGGGGACGGTTAAAATCGCAGTATTATTTTATTCGTGGTCGGAGTAACATCTTCTCGTCTGCTGTCACAATTTCGTTAAGTGTGTTGTGTGTTGTTTAGTGATTGTTCTTCAATTCTTGTCCGGACCTATCCTCGTGAGTCAACAATTGTGTGCTGTGGATCCGACGGAGTACAGAAGATTCAAAAGTAAGTACACTTTACATTAGTATTTTATAATGTCGTTTGTAGTACATTAGTATTATATTTTATTATTCGTATGTAGAATATTGGATGCAAGGATTTCTTTCATATTTTGCAACTTCAATGTCCCTTTAACATTAGATTTACAAAGCACTAAAACTGACTACTTAACATTATTTTACAAAAATAACAAGAACGTGTCTATCCACATTTGTATCAATTTTTTAAATAATATACACCCAAAAAAATAATTTTGTTGAATAATTCCCCATGGATACGTCTACACAATGTCAATAATTGTAAATTATAAATATTAGATCCCGTCATTTTGACAGGCCCCGTGAACCTATATAGTGTCAAATTTCGTTTGTCTCGAGGCACGCACACGATTATGTTCCATCTCACACACTGTACACTTTACATTAGTATTTTGTAATGTAGGATTATTATTTGTATGTAGAATATTGGATGCAAGGTTTTCTTTCATATTTTGCAACAATCATATTTTGAAATTTTTAAAATATCTTTCATATTTTGGATCAATGTCCCTTTAACACTAGATTTACAGAGCACTAAAACTGACTACTTAACATTATTTGGTAATTATTTACTTATCAAAATCGGTGAGGAAGCCCCTGATGTAAATAATTACCGAATAAATGAACCGAGTCGGGCGATAAAATACTAAATGAAAACAAAATTTGTAATGGGAAGGTATTCATTAAGATGCTAAAAAATAAATATACGTAGCTACTGTGTTTTGAAATTCTTATTTTGCAAAAAAATCGGCTTATAATATTGCCCATCGGTATACTTATTGAACTTGACCAGCGACACGCAACGCATCGATTCGCATGATTATTCTCGACGATGGACAAGCAGAGATTCCTTCGACGAGCCTAATTCGCAGTTCGAGCATCTTCGGCCGCTAAAAGAGGAGGCCATTACTCGAACGACGGCCGTGACTGGTCGCGAATCACCGATACCGAATCAATTCAGCTCACGGTGCTCACGAACCGTTCCGTGCTCGTTTGTCCCTACACGTGTAAATCGTTAAAGCCGGTAATGGATCATCGAGGATCACGTAGATCCTTGTCGCGGCGTGCCGTGGGAAACCCGGGGCATCGTTGATCGGTAGAAACGCGAGATACGGGGCCGATATGCGCTCCGACGTTGCCTCCTTAGATATCGAATCGGATGTCACCGGTTCCGTAAAAGGAGGATAACGTTTGCGCATGCAGCACGCCGCGCGGACTGTACTATACACATATTTGTGAAATAAATAGACGGGAACGGATCCCAGGGAAGCCTCTTAACCAGCAGATGTCTCGATCTCCCGGGCCGATATGTCCTGCTCGTATATCGATACCGGTACTTCCGCGGAAAAACCGCAGCAAAAGGTTCCGCCATCGCGTATGTAGACAACTCGCACTTGTCCACACTGTCATGGAATCAACGGATTAACCCCGTGCCCCGCCATTTTCTTTACGGGTACAGTGATTCACCAGTCTTCGTAAACAAAAAAAAATATTTGTTTCCATGGCTGTAAAACAATATAATTCTATTTCGTCCAGACAGAAAGAGTCTGACTCGTTAAAATATGGTATAGGGTTCGGCGGTAACTTAGAAATTTAATATTTAATGCGAAAGTGGTGGAAGAAAATTTGTCGACTATTCAATTGCAGCGTAACATTAATTATAAATTTAAAAAGAACTGTCTCTGTAACTTCTCCGAGTTGCAACGAATCTAAAGAATTTTTATTTTGCATGAAAGTATTTTTATTGGTCCCCTAACAGCGGAAATAAAAAATAAATAAATCAGAGCCGCGTAGAACGTTTTCGAAAAGGAAAAAGTTATTTCAAATGATCCGAGCAATCTCCTCTTTCGAAAAAATATTTTTCGGACAACCTGTATATGCACATTGTACAACGTAAGTAAACTTCGTGAGAAGCAATCGTTTTTCAAAATCATATAGAGCGTTACTCAAATGTTTTCCCAGGTGTATCGGACCCCGGGGACAACCTGTACAATTTTAAATATACACATTGTTAATTGTGAAATACCTACTGTAATAATCCTAACATTTAATTGTAACACTATATAATTGAATGGACTATAAATGAGTGGAAGACGCAGTGGCAAAAAGGGTCAGAAGAGCGAAAGGTAAACGCAGAAAATGCGCAGTCTAATTATAATCGGTGGATGTAACCGGTATAGCGTTCATCGGTGAACTATAGGGGTCCAGACGATCGGCTCGCATTGCTATAGGAGTGCATGCGAACGAGCGTTCGCCGGCTAAATGGATGCGAGTAGGAATATGCACCGGCAGCCGGTTTCACTGCCAGCCAGCAATAGAGCGTGGGTCGAACGCCGTTGCCATTGTACGTTGCGCGGAGAAACGGCTCGCCTCGGTTAGCCTAGACGCGTTTAGACCTAGCCTACGAGAATACGTGGACCGTGTCGGTGCGAGAGGGATCGAGAGAGAGATCGAGAGAGAGATCGAGAGAGATCGTGTTCCTCGATACGGACGCCGAGGACCGACGCGCGTCCCAGATTCGAGCTTTCGAGGAATTCCGCGAGCGAATCTGCTCGTTTAACCCCTGTGTTAACGACCGAAAATTTTCTACGGTGTTTTAATTAGCCTGTTGCAAATGAAATGACCGTTCTCGAGTCGTTAACCCTCCGTCTATTTTGACCCAACGTATCGAAATTTTCATTTAACTGCTCAATTTCAATCAATCCCAGAGATTCTCACAAAATGTGATTTAATTAATGAAACCGAAACTAGAAATTTAACCCTTCTGAAATCAACCCTTCTGAATTCTAAAGATCCTAATAAAATTCAATTTATCTGGATATATCACAGTAAAAATGAATTTCTATACCTAGTCAAAAATCACTGTCAGTCATATGTGACTGACGTGGCAATTAACGTGTTGAATGAGCAGCTGTCACCTCGGACACAGCAAAAAAATTTACTAAGTCTCTACGAGAAGTAACAAATATGTCTTAATTAATTGAAATTATTCTTCGTCGAACTTAAGGGAGATTTTGGTCTCTTACTTTGACAATTTTTGTAAAAAAATGAGACGAGTCTTTTGTATTAAGATTTTGCGTACACGTTCTCCATTATTCAGGCCATACGATATAATTTTTTCAAGTGAAAATACTTAAAATTGTGGGAGTTATAGTTCCCTGAAGAGGAATTTCTAAATAATCCTCGTCTGGCTACGGCTGACTGAATCTACTAGCGTGCGCTTAAGGAATCCTTAAACTCGAACTCCTGAAAAATGCAGTTCCATTTGAAACGATTTTAATTGTATATTCTTGACTTAGTTTTTTTTTGCATTAAATTGCGAATATTGTTTATTTCATTAGCAGGATCAAAGAAAGCGAATCAAAGGTGTAGAAAGAATGCCCGTGAGAAATACTACAAGCTGAAAGTAAATGAAACTCTGAAAGTTCTACGCTAGCTAACTAGCAACGTTTGCCGGGCAGAACATTAAGCTGCAATATTGAATGCAACATTTTCCCCCGTCCACAGAACGCGCTGTGTGTATTATGCAAAAGCTTCCATATTGTCGTTGCAATTACTGGTACCGCATCGTAACGCAATCTCACCGAAACAAATACAGATTTGGCAACGAGAAATGAATTATCGAATCGATCGAGTACATGTTTTTCAGTTTTAAGTAGAATAAAATGAGAGTAATATCCATGCAAATGAAACATTAACATACACACGCTGCCCACGTCGATTCCACTGCAATTCACCACTGTTCAATTCGTCTGCGGTTGCTATTCGGCTAAACAAGTCCGTAATTTTTGTTGACGTAGGATTTTGGAAACGGAACTAAAGCCAAGTCCGTCATTTTTGTTGACGTAGGATTTTGGAAACGGAAGTAAAGCCAAGTCCGTAATTTTTGTTGACGTAGGATTTTGGAAACGGAAGTAAAGCCAAGTCCGTAATTTTTGTTGACGTAGGATTTTGGAAACGGAAGTAAAGCCAAGTCCGTAATTTTTGTTCACGTAGGATTTTGGAAACGGATGTAAAGCCAAGTCCGTAATTTTTGTTGACGTAGGATTTTGGAAACGGAAGTAAAGCCAAGTCCGTAATTTTTGTTCACGTAGGATTTTGGAAACGGAAGTAAAGTCAAGTCCGTAATTTTTGTTGACATAGGATTTTGGAAACGGAAGTAAAGCCAAGTCCGTAATTTTTGTTGACGTAGGATTTTGGAAACGGATGTAAAGCCAAGTCCGTAATTTTTGTTGACGTAGGATTTTGTAAACGGAAGTAAAGCCAAGTCCGTAATTTTTGTTGACGTAGGATTTTGGAAACGGAAGTAAAGCCAAGTGCGCTCCCTAGCCGCGAGGCTGAGTAAATAAAGATTATTTTTATCAGTGAAAAAATGTTTCGGCGAGCATTTCTGTAATTCCGCTAATTGCTCGGGACAGAGTCTGAAAATCGTTTGACAGGCTCGGTGGTTCCAGTGTGAATCGAAGCGTCTCGCGTCAGGCGAGACAAAAGGAGAAACAAGTGGTACAGTTTCAAAGAAGCAGCTCGGGCATTGTGAATTTTATTTTCCGCAGCGCGGAGCGTATTTCGACACGCTTTCCTCGGCGCGGTCACCGGATGCAAGAAGCGCGAATTGAACGATCGCCGGGTTTAGAGGGAACGGGGCCGTATAAACCGCGGTGGATTCGCTTAACGCCGTCACGTTCCATTTAGGAGCGGCTCTGCAGAAGCAGCCACGGTTCCTAAACCCCCCTACTCGCCACCGTAGAAAGTGTTCCTTTGCTTATTATCGCCAGCATAGTCACTTCCTCGTCGACGGACTGACCTTTCCCTCCGTCTTCAGGAAGGGAACGCAATTCCTGCTGCCATCTTTACGTTGCGTGCTCGCTTCAAAATGTCAGACTCCTCACACTAATAGAAATTAATAAGAAGCTTCCAGTCGTCATTCAGAATTTTTTTCGAATTCATATTTTCATGTCTTAACCCCTTGCACTACGATTTATTATACGGTTTCAATGATTAAAACTTTTTTCTAATTCGTAATTTCCTTAAAAAAGGAGAAAATTTATATTTCTTGTATGCCTATATGTTCTTCAATAGCTGTACATTAACAACACCAAAATAGAATTTTATTTCGATTCAAACTAAATTAATAACATACATATTTGTTAGACTCTGTTCAGAATCTTCATACGAGTGTGACTCGATATTGTAGGGCAAGGGGTTAAACTTAAATCAATTTATAATTATCCTTAACTTTGCTATTAATCCCTATGTGTCCTTTAAAATCATCACCACAATGTTTTACGCTTTTCAGCTAATTCCACTACTCCGGGTACAAAGGTATTTCGGGGAGAACACTAGAAAATCCACAAGTACAGATTTCAATTTTGTTTGTCCAGATTCAAAATACTAAGCCTTATGTGAATATCTGAAATTTTCTAAAACACCCTAAAACTGTAGTTTAATGCATATCTTGCCATTTATCGACAAGAATTTTATGCATCCTAGTCCTGTTTTCAGATTCGAAAGTTTTGAATGTTCAAACGATTTGCAACACGATCGGTTCCGAATTTTGTGTGTCAAAATTATTGAGATTACGAAGACGCCTCCGTTAGAAATGATTAAAGTTTCTTCAGAAATTTCTCAGTCTTGCAATTTCTGTGAAACTACGTGTAGGAATCACATGTGCTCGGTACGGTTACTGTTGATGTATGGTAAATTAGTTACTAACGGGTTAAAAACCAGAAATTCTAGAAATAGATCTATGTCTAGAAATGTGGCGGATCTTCCAGTGGTTTTCAATCGTTATTCTACGCGGGAGAGAACATGTTATCTCTGGCACTCGAGTCCGTTTCAAAGTAAACTCGGAGCTGGTACGTGTTTCACGTTAAAAATGAAGTCGGGAGTACAAGGGTTGGGATTTCTTTAACAACGACTCTTTAATAGTCTCCGATAGTTGTCCCTTTCACTCTGGGGAGCAATAACTCGCAGGTGGTTCGCTCGTACGTACCTACATACATACGCTGGCTCACGAAAGTGTTCGAACGCCCTTTAAAACAGTATAACTTTTTTAAATTGGACCAAACGACCTGATTTCTTTGAGCAATTAGAAGAATTGGCTTACCAAATGACGTGCAAAAATGATTTAAAAAAAATTTCAATTCAAGCTCGGAATTATAAGAGCAAATAAAAAAGGCATTTTCCAAAACTTTTTTATTTGAGCCTGTAATGAAAATTTAAAATATGCATTTTGTGGATCTGTGTTAATTATACACGTACTTAAAATTTCATCGAAATCGGCTGACGCAGATAAAAATGGCACCCATCAAAATATGTTAGAATCTGAGGATTTCAAGCACAAACTGACCAAAAGTGAAAATCTACGCTTTTCACCACTTTTAACTATTTGTAGCTCGCGTGTATATTAATCGATTTCAATGAAATTTTCAGCATGTATATAACTAACATATATCTACAAAACGCATATTTTAAATTTTCACTACAGGTTCAAATAAAAAAGTTGTGAAAAGTGTGCCATTTTTATTTTCTCACTTAATTATTACCAATTGCAATTTTTGCAAAATCTTTTTTGCACATCATTTGGAAAAGCAATTCTTCTAACTCCTCAAAAAAGTCAGGTCGTTTGATGCAATTTAAAAAAGAAAGTTATACTGATTTGAAGGGCGTTCGAATACTTTCGTGAGCCTGTGTACATACGTACATGGATAGATAGAGATAACCGTTCCAGCTTGGCACAATTCTCTTTTCTAACAAACCGACGAGCACTGTTTGAATCGATGCAAACTGGTCATTGACGCGGTGCTCCAGACTCCCGGGCACCGAAGATCCGAGAAAGTTAGGTCAATCCGGCTGTGCCAGGACTGTCCTTCGGCCTTGTTTGTCGAACGTGTACTCGAAACACGAGGTTAATGGTATACTTTACAATTCTTTTTGCTCGCGCGGTAGATATAGACGTGTCGGGGGTCTCTCGCGAGTATGGCAACTGGTTTACATTATCGATCCGAAGTTTGGCTGTGACTTCGCTGAACTTGGGCGCACGAATGCGAGATCGCAGGGCAACTGTCCTTTAACCTTTTACTAACACTTTGATTGCCAAACAAGAAACCTAAAAAATTCCATGAAATCAAAGTAAGTTATTTAATGAAATAGAAATTGAAACAAAATTAAATGTGTTTGACATTGTGTAGTTCTCCAACTTTCTTGCATTTTACAGATCCTAATCAAATTTGGTACAATGAATATATTAACCCCTTGCCCTACAATATCGTGTCAGACTCGTGATGAAGATTATGAACAGAGTCTAATAAATATATACGTTATTAATTTCCTTTAAAACGAACTAAAATTCTATTTTGTTGTAGTTGATATATATCGTGTGTAGAAAACATAGGCATACAATACACGTAAACTATCCTTTTTTTTCTTTGAAATTCTGAACGATGAAGAATTTCTAATCATTACAATCACAAAACAAATAGTAGTGCATGGGGTTAACGTAAAAATTCATTTTAAAACCCGAACAAATAATTCCGTCACCCATATATGAGTGACACGGCAGTCAACGTGTTAAATGGGCGGAAGTGGGGATACTTCTCGGACTTTTATCGCCTGAATATTTCGGACATATATCGAGTAAAGACTGTACCTACAATTGGCACACCCAGTTTCAATTTGTATCGTAGATTGTATCGCGGATTGATAGGGGCAGTGTATATTTCAATTAAAAATCGAGTCACAAAATAATAAGAAAATCTAGTCACGTGATTTTGACTCGCTTCCCTCATTTTCGGGAGGTCCACGCCCGAGGTTTAACCCCTTGCCCTACAACATCGAATCAGACTCGTGATGAAGATTTTGAACAGAGTCTAATTAATATTTATGTTATTAATTCCCTTTAAAGCGAAATAAAATTACAATAAAATTACAATAAACAAACAATAAATATAAACTATTTTTTCTTTTCTATGAAATCCTGAACGATGAACAATTTCTAATCGTTATAATCGCAAGGTAAATAGTAGTGCAAGGGGTTAAATCTCCACGTATTATTGTATTCAAGATCTCCGACTTCCAAGCAATCAGCATGAACTTGACGAGTCTTTTACGACTTTCGCACAGACCAATTAACGGTCCCCGAAAACCCCAGAATCGTCCTGTCGCTCTCGAATAATGTCGCGACCGGTTGTAACCGTCGTTTCGATGAGTATCGAGAAATTTGCGCGTCGGTGCGAACGAGTCCGTTTGAAACGGTGATCGCGAACGATTGCTAGAGCACGAGAGCGAGAGAGAGAGAGAGAAAGAGAGAGAGAAAGAGAGAGAGAGAAAGAGAGAGAGAGAGAGAGAGAGAGAGAGAGAAAGAGAGGTTGAACGACCTCTTTAAAACGCGCGTTCGGAGCGGTTGAACGACCTCGGGACGGCCGCGAGTAGCGGCTTTATTTTTTAAACAATGGGGAAAGTCTTGCGAAAGCAGCGGCCCGGCGCCGGCCCGGTGTAACGCCGGGCTCACGTGCGAACGCGAAGCCAACCAGGGGGACACGAAGAGCCCGGAGAGCCTTTCGCGACAGGGAATCCTTTCGTTTTCGCTTGTCACGGCTCGCTTTCAAGCTCGTGCTCTCCCTCTCTCTCTCTCTCTCTCTTCCTCCTCTCCTCTCCGCGAATATTTAAGCCTTTCACCCGCGCACACCGGCCACCCGACGAAACTTAGCCTTAATGGCCGCCACGCTCGCCTCGTTACGAAACGAGTCCTCGCCGAGCGCTCGGTTCGGTCGAGGAATTCGGCCGAGGGAAGGTCAAGGGCCACCGAGCACCGGCTTTCACCAGAAACTCGATCGGCCGACCGGAATCGGCATGCTCGGGTCACCTAGGCGAATTTCGAGGCACGCTTGCTGCCTCGAACCCGTCTACTCTGTCTACGAAACTCTGATCGTCGTCGGAATTCTGATCAACGGTAATTCCGTTTTTCAATGAAGAACTAGCAAATTCCAGAGTGGTCGCCACTCAACGGTAGAGATGAATAGTAAATGGAATATTAACACGTTGACTGCCATTTCACCCATACGTGTGTGACGGAATTATTTGTCCAGATTTTAGAATAAATTTTCATGTTAATATATTCATTGCACCAAATTTGATTAGGATCAGCAAAAAAAAAGAAGAAAGTTGGAGGACTACTCGATATCATACATTTAATTTTTTGAATTTTTATTTCATTAAATAACTTGCTTTCATTTTATGGAATTTTTGAGGTTTCTAGTTTGGCAGTCAAAGTGTTAAATAGAATCGAATAGAATCACTGTTACGGTAGAGATGAATATTAAATGGAATATTAACCCCTTGCCTTACAATAACGAGCCAGACTCGTGATGAAGATTCTGAATAGATTCTAATAAATGTGAATGTGAATGTGAATGTGTATCATTATTAATTTCCCATAAACCGAAATACAATTCTATTTTGTTGTAGTTGATATATATATCCTTTGTATGATATGTATGATATATATATATCTCAGTTTGTAAATATAAACTATCTTTTTATTTCTATGAAATTCTGAAGAATGAAAAATTTCTAATCATTATAATAAAAAAATAAATAGTAGTGTAAGGGGTTAAATACAATCGAATAGAATCACTGCATTTATAAAGTACAGTCTTTCCTCGATATACGACGCGAATATCTGGCTGATAAAAGTCGCAGAACTATCCCCACTACCGCGGGTTATACCCCGTGGGGGGCCACGAAGCTCGAACTAAACTCCTGGACGATACTTGTCACTGACAAGACCCGTCCTATTGACATATATCGAGAAAGGACTGTACATTTCGAAGGTTCACTTATGGATTGTCAAATTATGCATCGAAATCTTAAATATTAGGTCCACGAAGGGTCCATAAAGCACATTCGTCCGCAAAGGGTTAATTAACAGGCCTTTCTCGTATCCGGTGCTTCTGTTCTCAGCGTATCTGCCTAAGTGTTTCGAATTAATTTGCTCCATGTAATTCTGAGATTCGTATCGTTCAATTTATTACTGTGACACACGCGGGTGAATTTGGTTACGACGGACATTTCGGAGAGTGGTACCGATGAATCTCGTTGAAGATGAAACTTTCACGGCCATATTTGTGCCTACACACTGAAATTTGATTGATGATGATTTTTGAGAGCTTCCACCTTTCTCCCACCAATGTCTCTAGTTCAACAGACTGATCAGTGATAATATTAAATTTTTGTAAAGTCTGATAAGTAGACAGCGGATGTTCATGCAATTTCCAATTTTTATAGAAAAATTTTAAGAAAGTGGAATGAAATAAAATCCTATTTTTAATGGGAACAGCCTTTCTAGATCCAAAGCAAATAAAAATCGTGTTAAATTCTTTCGAATTTTATATTGTAGCATTTTTTGAACATTTCCATAAGCCATAAATGCATAAAGATCCGCTGTCTACTGATAAGCAATGTATGCATTGTATATTACCCTTTTTACAGAAAAATCTGTGAGAGCATTACGAGGTAAACTATGAACTGATACTGTTGAATTTTTATAATCCCCGGTAAACAGTATAAAACATTATAAAGTCACTAGTATAGCCAATGGTCAGAATTGTACGTTGATTACTTTAATTCATGAACACGTCTTCACCGGCGACGCTGTTCCCACGCATTGATGTCACTGGACTTCTGGCCGGGCTCGCTGTGTTCACAACAAACGACGCAGCGATACATTCTAATAAGCTGTAATAGAAGTTATATTATCTACTAACCCATTAACTGCCAAATTGTAGAATGAAAGAATGAAACTAAGAAGTTTTGGCGCCGAGTGGTGTACGTAAAATTACAAAATCTCCAAACGGGGATCGTGGAAGCTAATTATTCAAGATGTCTCCTAAGAAAGAAATATATTTTCTCTTCGAAAGGTGACCTAGGCAGCTCGAGCTCCTGGGTCCCTCGTGAAGTATGCCCCCCAGTGGAGGGGATAGGCGACTAAGATCGTGTGGCTCCGTTCGGCTTAGATCGAGGCTTTACTGTACAAATTGAGCAAAAATCTCATGGCCGCCTATCTCAAAGCAGACGTTTATTCGCACAGTTTTAAAAAATCTGACTAGGTCAAATATAGCTCTTGTCGAGCTGTCAGAAATATGCTTTGCAAAAATTCAATGGGCAATAGAAAATGGCAGATGCCCCAGCAATGGAGGCACCGTTTCCAACGTCCAACACAGAACTTCTCCATCGATCGTAATATTCCGTCGATACTATTCGTGAACTCGTCTAGAATCTGGCAGTGCGAGCCGAGAGCTCGAAATAATCTCTGCAATATCGAGGTTGCATCGAAATCTTCGAATTCGCGGCAGAGAAGCCCCGTTACGTAAGAAGATTACGATTTTCGATCGTAACTCAACTTTTGTTCCGCCCGGATAAAAGGATTACGCCAATAAAACAATTCGCCGAACAGTCGGATCGACTTTTGACATTTTACCGAAACTTCGATTGTTTCGAAACATTTTACAAGGCACCTTGTTTCTACAAATATTTCGAAATCCACCTTTTAGTGTATTTATAGCAATAACGCTAGAAGAATTATGGTTTCATTTTGGTTTCGGTCTGCTTCGAAGATTTAATTCGGTGTTTTTGGTTCGGTGATTCAATTAAACTAAATATTGCTGATATTAAATTCAGAGCAATTTATTCGATCAAGTATAATCGAAATTATTGAATATCGTATTGTGCAGTGCACTGTGTGCGCCACTAAATATCATATCAGTCTTTAATGAGAATCTAAATTTCCAAGTTGATTATAGAGAACAGAGGATACATTAAAATACTTACTTACTTTTCATAATTTTCATAAATCGAAAATAATGTAATGATACAGTTTCGTGTCTGGCCTACAAAACAAAAATTGAGAATGCTATTAAAATTAAAATTATATAGGATGAGTGGCTAATAAAAATTAAGCTAAATACCAGATCGTTAATGCACCAATATAAAAGCTAAAATGGTCAGAGAAAATCTTTAATTCCGACAAATTTCCCTCCAGCTTCCAATCTCAATAAACATAATAATCCGTTATTTTCCGAATCGCGGATCTTCGCGCATTTATAGCACATATAAATTGCTAGATCACCAGGATATGTAGATATTAAGAAAACGTTAATACTGTATTTACTATAATATACTCCAAGGAGTCATTTAACGGGGGAAATAAATTCTTTCCTGAATCCAATTTCTATTAAGCAACCTACAGGACTTCCCGATTTTTTATCGAGATCCGTGACTCGATTAAACTATTAACGGTATCTTATTTTATTTTGGCTAGATCAAATAGATCCTTCATTCACACTCATTGTTGGCTGGTCCCTGAATGAGAGTGGGTTGCGGACTCATGAGAACCGATTATTTCCACATTCGCGTTCGCACGATATCGCGATCATTCTGCGTGTGCGAGCATGCACACACATGTACGCGCGCACACTAATTCCTACGTGCGAACTACGTTCGAGGGATCGATTGCGTAAATGTAGGAAGCGCCGATGCATTCACCTTTTGCGTGGTGCAGCCTTGCTCGGCTAGCGGTTCTCATCGAGGCTCGTATTTTTCCCGCCAAAAACCCACCAATGGCCTGCGAAATTCGTGCAATTACCGTGTCCACGACAGAGCATTTACTTTACTTAATTTTCTTAATTTTATTCTTAATTTTCGATATATGTCGCCGAGGCCTGGATGATAAATGTCACGGAATTATCCCCACTCGAGAGACCTTGGACGCCGTGGAGTGTAAACTCGCGTGGATCAATGAATAGGATCTCCTGGCCGATATACATATGTCCGTGGCTAGACCCGTGTTTTGGACATGTATCGAGTAAACTCTGCGTTTCTAAATTCGCGGTATAGTCGTTAGAAATATAATACATAAGGTATTCCAAACGTTTTTGTAGATTTAAATAATAATTAAAAAATTGGGAAGTAAATTCACAATAAAAACTTTTCATTCCAGGATAAAATTCTCGAAAAATGTAAATGTCCGCCAAGAACTGAAACAGCTTGTAAAATGGTAAACACGACGAGGTAATGAATGTTGGTGATCGCGATAGGAACGGAAACGCTTTCTCAAAACACCTCGCGGTAGCACCGTGTCCCTTTCGATAAAACGACATAACATCGTACCTTGGACAGCAGCTTCTCTTAGGTCGCCTAACTTTCTCCTGTCTTCGCTGCCGACCGACATATCTATCGTCTATCGAGCCCGCCGCGTAGATAATGGTCGTTCTGCCCACTATTTATGAGTCAACTGTCGTCAACGTTCAACAACAAGACGAGTGTAACAGGTACGTCATTGTATAATAGATTGAACGCCGTGAACTTCTACGCGCTCGGCACCGAAACGTTTCAGATACGAAATCAAAAATTTTGCAACAGAAGCTATGCCATTTTTTCAGTTTCATCTGCTCGACTAAAAATAAAATGACGACTCGATTATAGAGATCTATGCTGACCTTCATTTTTTGGATAAATTACAGAAAACTGGAATTAATTACCTTGCAATATATATTTGTAAAATTTAATTCTTAATATTATATTCTTCATTCTTCATTTGCAAAATTTAATGCTTAATATTATATTCTTCATTCTTCATTTGTAAAATTTAATTCTTAACACGTTGACTGTCATGTCATCCATATATGGGTGACGGAATTATTTGTTCAGGCTTTAAAATATTATTAAATAACACTTTGATTTCATGGAATTTTTTAGCTTTCTTGTTTGGCGATCAAAGTGTTAATATTATATTCTTCATTCTTCATTTGTAAAATTTAATTCTTTATATTATATTCTTTATTCTTTACTTTATATTCTTAATATGTTACATTACATTGTTTCGTCGACGCATAAAATCCGCAATAAAGTAAATAAACGTGTAACAATAAATTACAGTGCAATGACGATCCTAATGGACTCAGCGTACGTCGGGTAAAGGCCATAACGCTTTCCACGCTCGCGAGCATTATGAATGCATAAAACTTGCCGTGTCCTAACAGATTCAGATAACTCTTTCCCCTCGTGGACACGCAACACGTGATCAACCGGTAAGAATGATTCGAGTCTTACGTATCGGTCGGCTTTCCACATGTTTTCTTATTCTCGAACGTTCGTCCGTCATACGTAATTAATGCACGCACGCATTTTTCCAAACAAATAATCTCCGTCCACCGATTAAACGACACCGGGAACGAAATCGATAAGTTGTCAGCAAGCCGGAAAGCTACGGAGACGAGGAGAAAGGTGCCAGAACGTTACGGAGCCCCAACACCGTTAGCATAATCGAATGATAATAAGGCTAAAATTTTATACTTCGAGCGAGCACGCCACTTCCGCGAATTCGTTCGAGAATACAGAACTAGGCACACGTTTCGTGGGACAGGTGGTGAGCAGATTTGCTTGTCAATCGAGAAATCGAAAGTTGAGGGATTACATGCGTCTTTCTCGAGGCATAGTCCTCCGCGAGTATGTCAACCGATCCCGTGGATCGGCCGATCATTATTTGCAAAGTAATTTTCTGAGAAACTACGGTGACCGATTCTCCAATTTCTGTCTTTCTCTATTTCGATTTGACAATTTTAGATATTTCCAATTTTCATCCGACTTTTCCAAATGCAAGAAATACCCTTGAAAAATTTACAAATAATTTTTATGCATACACGACGAAAGTGAATAGATGAAATACAAAATTGGAGAGACAAGAGATTGAGTAAAATTAAATTATTTTTTACTTCTCAGACGATTAAAATTTCATTCCTTACAATTTAATTTCCATCAATTTCTTGCAATTAGCTTGGACAATTTCTGCTATTTTGCATAGAGATTCGTAATCCAGCGACAAAGGTTTGCCAACAGAGAAAATAAAAAGTAGCAGAACTGTTTCTCTGCAGAAGCGTGTCCAAAAATAGAGAATCAATTTTGATCTGACTTTTCCAAATGCAAGAAATACCCTTGAAAAATTTACAAATAATTTTTACGCATACACGACGGGAGTGAATAGATGAAATACAAAATTGGAGAGACAAGAGATTGAGTAAAATTTAATTATTTTTGACTTTTCAGACGATTAAAATTTAATTTCCATCAATTTCTTGCAATTACTTTGGACAATTTCTGCTATTTTGCATAGAGATTCGTAATCCAGCGACAAAGGTTTGCCAACAGAGAAAATAAAAAGTAGCAGAACTGTTTCTCTGTAGAAGTGTGTCCAAAAATGGTGGCCTGTTAAATCGACTGACATTATCCTTGAAAATTGCCCTCATACCGACACAACATCGGTCGGCGTACAATAGCAACGGTGTTGACTGTACACACGTACGCTCGCGTACGAGGCGGTTAATCATTCATCCGGGCTAACAGTAATATTATTCCTCACCTCGGGTTCATAGGCTCGATACAAGATCACTAGAACACTGCCGGCCCCATCGAAGGTGAATCTTTAAATTCCGCGCACCCCTTTATTCTATACGCCACTGTCGATGTTGCCTCTTCGTCACCCTCCCACCACCGTCGATGTTCCCGGTACATCACGGAGGGAGGATTTCGCCCCGGTGGTGGTGGATAGAGCGAAGAGAGGGGGTGGCAAGCAAGCACTTCAGTGACGTCACCGTGCTAGGATAGGGGTGGTAAAAGTGGGAGCGGGAGAGGGGCGTCGCAGTTACCGAAGGGTGGTGGACGGTTGGTAGGGGTTGTCGGGTAATGTTGGGGGGATGGTGACGGGGTGAATGACCGACCTAGACTCGAAGTCAGGGGTGTGCAATGTATGAAACCATCCGTAATAGCAACCCTCCTTCAAAGCAATCTACAAGGGTAGGCTTTACACCCTCTTTCTTCGTGTTTGTGTTCTTCTCGCTGGCCGTGGTTGTGTTCGTTATAGGAGAAATGCTGGCGCATAACTCGCGAGGGTTAGAGTGCCTTAATGAACACAAGAGTGTGCTAAAAACACATTCCTTCCGTCTCTCTCTCTCTCTCTCACTCTTTTTTTTAAACAAAATCCACGGAGGACGGTGCACCGATTTTTAGTCGACGCTACGCGAAATAGATTGACATTTGAACTTTCCGGTATTGCTGTCACTGTGCTGCTATTCGTGGAATTGTCAAGTGCACCGAATGTTAAATTCTACTACAATTTCCAACAAAAAACTAATTCAGCAGCTGTCCTCCATTTTTTAAATTTATAACTTTTCTTATAATTATGCGCACTCCCTTTACTGTTAGAAATTAATTACCAGACTGCGGATTTTGAGAATGAGTCTGCGAATGAGTCTACAAGAAATGTCTTTGAAAATGCGTTCGAAGATATTCACAAATACAGCAGTGGACGATTTTAAAATTGCTCATGCAAAGCAGAAGTTGAACAAAATGTATCTCGTTTCTAATAATTTCAATAAATTGGTAGCGAACAATATTCTTGAATTTGTCTAACGTCTTCATTGTTCTGTACTTCGCTTATCAATTGTTACTATGAACGCGTAAAATCCACAGTCCGTTAATTACCATTGCCGGTAATTAGACAGAAATGTTACTTGAATGAAGACTGTCACAGTTTTGAATTGAGCTGTATTCCTCGGAACCAAAGTGGCGCCGACTATTTCAGATCGGCAGGCCTTATCAGCGATCGGCTTATCACTCTTATTTGCCGCGGCTATTTTAGACGTTATCGGGACGGTTCCCTCCGTCGATATCTCGAAAGCAATCGATCCCCCCCTTTCGATTCTCGAGCCGGAATATCGTTTCGCTGGAAGGTACCTGTGTTACTCCGTTCACGCTAATAATGACATTTGGCTGGGTGACAGTACAGCCGGTAGCCGATCGGCGAACTTCAACGGGATCCCGGGCCCGTGACTACGTACCTCGAGGTCAGAAGATCATCGATGCAGATCAGCCACTGTGCGCCCGATGACTTCGTGTCCCAGAAAGATAAAGGCCGTTCCTGGTCGGTAAACTAAACGCGGGCTTCAGCCCGGGGTGAATCGAGTGCACGAAGAGGGTAACCGCGATCGATAGCTGACCAAAAATAGGATCAGCCCGCGGACTCCGTGGGAGCTTTATTAGAAAACACTTTCTCGGAGCTTTTCTCACGTTACACAACCCCCTCCTCCCCTAAACATGGACGGTAGAAGAAGATAGGTCGTAAATCTGTTATCTCGACAATTTCGTAGTTTGAAAAAATAGTGAAAGAGGAGAAAAATTAGGTAGCTAGCCGACTCGGTCCCCCGGCGACATTGAAAGACTTCAGACGGGGAAAGAGTGGTTCCCCCGGGGTCGGTGAAAGTCAAAAGCCGAAAATGTTACCCTACCCCCTCCTCCACCAGGAACCGGAGTCCTCGTGTTTTCGGGTTTGGGTTGTTGCGTGCACGAGGGTTAGGCTCGTCGTTCTCTGTGGCGTTACTGCCACACCACGTGGTCCGTATTGATCCTCTTCGGTGGGCACGCTGAAGGAGAGAGAACAGAGAAGAGAGAAGCAACGAGCAGAGGGGTTGCGAGAGGGAGGTTCACCAGTTCTCTCTCTCTCTCTCTCTCTCTATTGGAGCTTCCCTCTCCGAGGCTCTCTCCTACTCTCTCTCTCTCTCTCTCTCTCTCTCTCTCCTCTCCGGTGTCTTTCTCTAGGCCACGTCCAACCCCTGTGCGAGCCTCTCTCTCGTCGCAGAGGGTAGCAGCCTAGTGCCCCTGCCTCTCGGTCGTTCACCCTTCGTATACACTCGATTCCGATTCTCCGTTCTTCTCCCGTCCCCCCGCGTCACCCCTCTCGTCTTCTCTCCTCCCTTTTTCTGCCACCGATACGACCAATCTGAGAACTTGTCCCGGACTATACTTGACCCCGCGGATACGCGTCGGGAATTATAAGAAGCAGGTAGAGCGGTTATGAAAAAGACGGAATTAGAAACCGACGACCGAGAGACGGGCCAACGGAGGGCCACCATCTTGCCCTTAGGCGGTTTAGAGATCGACGGTGATTTCTTTCGGACCAAGGATCTTCTCCATTGTTGCTGCGTTCCGAGCGAATGCGAAAGCGGACGACCTATATCCTCCAACAGGCTCGAATTGTTGGCAAGATGTTTGAAGATGTTCGTACCTCATGCAGGTTTTCTAATTGTTCTTTCGAGATTGATGACTGACGGTTCAGAATTTTTTCACGAATTGTTTAACCCTTCTAGAATGTATATTTCTCAGAATTGTACATTTTTTGAACTTACTTCTTTGAGAGCAATGTTGATCTTCTCATTGAAGCTAATATAAATAGTGACTAGAGAGACAGCAGATGTCCATGGAAAATAAAAATTTTATAAACCTTCTAGGATGTATATTTTTCAGAATTGTAAATTTTTTGAACTTACTTCTTTGAGAGCAATGTTGATCTTCTCATTGAAGCTAATATAAATAATAGTGACTAGACAGCAGATGTCTATGGAAAATAAAAATTGTATATCTGAATTGCATCAAACTGGAGTGAAATAGGAATTTATTTTCTTTCTTGGTATGTTTAATAGGTTGGAAATGTGACTGTGTTTTCAAATTCTTTTAATCTTTGGAAAGGTTCGATTCGAAACCTTCGATTTGAAGGAATTCTTATTTAGATAGTATTTATTCTTTATTATGTTCTCTCAATCCGCTACGCCAGCATTTGACTAAAAATAAAAAGCCGATACACGGCATCTTTGTGCGGTGGAATTTATAAATAAATTCAACGGAAATAATTCATACCTATACATTTCTATACCGTTATCAACTTTGATGACTGAAATTTTTGTTGATAAAATGTATCAACGGAATGAAAAGAGAAATTCCCGAAAGAATTCTTTAAATTTTAAATTTACGAAATGTCATGACATAAATAAACAGAGTCTTGCCCCAACAATAATTAATTTAATAGCGTCATACGTTTCTAAGGGGATGCAATTAAGGTCTCGAAGTAGAATAATTAACAATCAGACTGCAGACGTTGGTAAATGGATACTTTCATGCATAAAAGAGAAACCGAGGTGAATTAAAAGATCATTTGTCGCAGTAAAACCATCGACGAATTAAGATTATTCCGAGGCAGTAATAAACCTAATTAAATTTGTGATGTATTTCACTGATTCCTAGAGGTTAGATATAATTAGACTGCAGATTTTATGAATTTCTAGAAAAAATTAATAGGTGAAATTTAAAGCAATGAAAGAGGTAAACGGATTTGAAGGCATCAAAGCGTCATTTTAACCGCAGTGGCGTTATTAAAAGGAAAGTAAATTTATCCCCTGTTTTTTGGAATAGATGTAAACATTTTTTGCATAAAACCCACAGTCCAGTTATACGTATAAGTGGGCTTATGCGAACCACAGGACTATTGTCGGATCACTGAATTAGAATATTTGCAATTAGATACATTTAAGGGACTAGAATGGCGAATGATTTTACTTACAATGGTATCGACGTCTTAAGGGTCATAGGATAGAGATCGTTCGGATCCGAAAATTATGTTGTTGGCTTACCTGTAACAGAAAAAGAAAGACGTACAATAAGTGTTTTGGCCGACCTCGTTTCGACGGGAGCTGAAACCTAGCGTTTCGATTCGTTCCCGTTTTCACAACGGCCTCGCCCTCCGAAAAAGGTTAAGGTCGTTAAAGCACCGTCAAGACGTTGCGACAGGTATAACGCACACGCGGCTGTCCTCGCTTAAGTGCGTGCTCACCGTGAAATCACTTCGCTCGTGAAGCGGTTTCCTTCGACCTTGCCTGCTCCGCGAATGTTATTACCACAAGTTGAACTTCTCTTTTCTTTTTCCATTTATCTTAGAAAAATATTCCCGCCAGGATTAACCAGATAATTCCTAGAAAACATTATTGGCTTCACATCGCATTTTTACAGAGCACATAGTCCGTCGATTGCTTGTAAATTAGCTGGAGAATTCCAATAATATATTAATATGGAATATTTCATTTACGAAAAATGTTTAAAATAGTCTATTCAATTTGTCGCACTAATTTTTCGATTCACTCAATTTTTACGTTGTGTATCAACGATTGTGTCAAATATACTGGAAAGATTATGTTACCAAGTTGAACTTCTCTTTTCATTTTTCATTTATCTTAGAAAAATATTCCCGCCAGGATTAACCAGATAATTCCTAGAAAACATTATTGGCTTCACATCGCATTTTTACAGAGCACATAGTTCGTCGATTGCTTGTAAATTAGCTACAGAATTCCAATAATATATTAATATGGAATATTTCGTTTAGGAAAAATGTTTAAAATAGTCTATTCAATTGGTCGCAATAATTTTTCGATTCACTCAATTTTTACGTTGTGTATCAACGATTGTGTCAAATATACTGGAAATATTATGTTACCAAGTTGAACTTCTCTGTTTTCATTTATCTTAGAAAAATATTCCCGCCAGGATTAACCAGATAATTCCTAGAAAACATTATTGGCTTCACATCGCATTTTTACAGAGCACATAGTTCGTCGATTGCTTGTAAATTAGCTACAGAATTCCAATAATATATTAATATGGAATATTTCATTTAGGAAAAATGTTTAAAATAGTCAATAGTATTCAATTGGTCGCACTAATTTTTCGATTCACTAACTTTTAAGTTGTGTATTAACGATTGTGTCAAAGATACTGGAAAGAGTGTGTTACATTGAGGTTTAAAGGGCGAAAGGGTCGGTTTAATTTAAAGTTCTCTCGACCCTTTTTGTTCTAGTAAGAAAGCTATTTTACATATCTTGGGTATTTTCGAGCATTTCGCCTAGAAACGCTTTAGACATTTTAAATATCGCTTCGCGACAGTTTCCTTTGCACACAAGTGCGCCCGTCGTGGCTTAAAAAGGGTCTACGGATATATCATAGCGTTTCGCAGCGTCCTGGGAACGCGGTAAAATGCGAGGAGGCGTTAGACTGATGGAAGAAGGGCCGGGGAAATCTCTCAGGAATTCACAATTGCGCTCGCTCCTTGCACATTATCGCTGAATTCCCGTTTGCTCTGAATTTTTCTGCCCATCGAGAATTTTTAACCGTCTTTGAACATTGCAAAATGCTACACGTCATTTCGCAAACAAATCGTCCACCTCAGATATAGACTGTTTATGCAACTTCCGATTTTTGATAGAGAAATTTTAAGAAAATATAACGAAATAAAATCCTATTTTTCTGGATAAAATTCTGTCGAATTTTCATAGGCCACAAATGCATGAAGTCCTTAAACCGAAGAAATTGTTTATATACTATATACTAATTTTTCAGAATTCTCCGTGCGATTTTATGGAGATATCGTTGATATTTAGTAGAAACATTGGGAGAAAAGTTTAGGCGAACGGTGGACAAATTTTGCCGGAGCTTGTCAATCGCTTCAGTGTCTCGTCGAAGCGTACAATGGATCGGCTTAATCACGCGAGGCTGTTGGCGAAACCAGATGTCGGTGAACCGACCCCTAAAGAGCATCCTGATTCATAGTTCACGGCCGAATAGAGGGCCTCGACCCCAGCGGGAGAACCGATCAAGGTCATTGACCTTCGAAGGGGATAAAGTTTCCGATTTGTCACCGAACCGGCGAGAACGTCGCGGATTAAACCGTGGCTCCGTGAATTCGATTCTCCCGGAAAAATCAATACCGCCAGACTCGCACTGTAGACAAATGTATATTCGATATCGCACGTTTGTTTAATCGATGAACCACCAACTTCTTTCGTCCAACAGTTTTCACACAGACACCATCGAATTACTTTCTTGAGGAATATTTAACACTTTGACTGCCAAACTAGAAACCTCAAACATTCCACAAAAACAAAGCAAGTTATTTAGTGAAATAAAGATTGAAAAAAATTAAGTGTATGATATTGAGTGTTCCTCCAATTGCCTTGTATTTTACAGATCCTAATTGAATTTGGTACAATTAATGTATTGACGTAAAAATTCATTTTAAAACCTGGATAAATAATTCCGTCACCCACATATGGGTGACATGGCAGTCAACGTGTTAAGGAAAATGCTGTTTAGCAAATGATGTTAAGATGGGAAATAAAAATACTGGAGGCACACTAATTATTTTTTTAATAATTTGAAGCAGTCGAGAATAATACTTTAATCCTTATATCTCATATGTCTTTACTGTATTACATTTGATTTATTTAAGTATATAAGATCGTATCTAAAAGGCTAACATTTGTCACAGTGATAATATTCTGCTGAGACTTTCAATTGAATCATAACGAAAATTTATTTTTAAATACAGATTTATGTAGAATTCTGTTACGGCCAGTATAGCAATCAACTTACACATCGTTAGAAGTCCAGAATTAATTTTTCTTGGTACTGTATCACTGTCACTATTGGTTACTGATCCACCAGGTTCCTCGCTCAGTGCTTGCAAATAATATCGACATGAAATTACACGAATTACCTATCTCTGAACTAGCCAACGAACAACTGAAGTTGTAGAGCAGTGTTTCGAGTAGAATCTTGTAATCGAACACGACTTCAAAAGTTTCCTGGCCAACACCAGTTCTATCAGGTAATTATCCAATCTTCTCGAACAACCATTTGAATTGCGATACCGGCGCAGTAACAGGTCGAAAGGCTTTCTAACTTTCGTTAATCCGAGCGAAACCAGACCACGCAAGCAAGCTAACCAGATTCGTTATCGTCCAGCGTGGCGCAGGAAACGCGAATGCGAGCTAGCGAGACCACGTAGAAATGCGCGTTGCATCATTAACGATTTTCCGTGTAACAAATGTTTCATTATTTCGAGGCGAGTCACTCGGCTCCCGCTAATTACCGTCGACAAGAGGCCGGCGCGCGTGAAAATGATTTTAATGATTCGATTAAGCATCGGAGATTCGCAATTAGGCCACGCCTAGCCTACTTTCCCGGAGTCCGTTCACCCCGTGTCGAGGGATGCAGCCACCCCCACGCGGCATCCCCTGCACCTGCGCACTCGGAGCAACTCGGTGGCCCACGTGGACGCCACGTGGTCGCCCAAGGAGAGAGCACCCAACGCGAGCGGAGGGTGGCGTTCGCTCTGGAAAAAAAAGGCTGGCTTCGAGGGGATGAGTATCGACCAAGGGCAAGGGCGAGGGCATGCGTATACCACGCACTGCCTTCCCAAAAGACCACGATTCAATTTCGACTTTTCGGACGTCTTGGGAAACCCCTCGACCGTAATCTCTCTCGTGCCGGTTCTGGTGCACTTGTTGCACCAATTTGCGAAATCATTTGTTACTGTCTGTGAAATATGTACCTCTATCACAAAAATGTGAACACTCTTCTATCACAAAGGTGAAATAAGAAACTACAAAGACATTAATAGAATTTATGGACGCTGAAATATTTTCCTCCGAATAATCAAAGGACAATATTTCTATTTAGTTTCCATTTTTCATAATTTTTATAATTAATAGTTAATTATTAATTTTAGTCATTACTACACAGATCTTATGCACTTATCACGTGGGGTATCTGATCCTCAGTAAACTAAATCTGATTAGACTTACTAGATAAAAATTAATTGCTTAGTTTATACATAGTATCTAGAACGTGTCACAACAATTTCAAAAATTTTAAAAACTATTAATTTGAAAGAAACGATAGTCCAGGAACAGTGTAGAATAAATGTGCCCTATTTCAGCCCTGACCATCCCAAAAACAAATTAAAAATAAAAATCCACCTCCAACGTTCACCCTACTGTGTTATCAAACATTTAGAAAACAGTATAATAATAATAATAACAGCGCTTAAGATGGCCGCCAGCTGGTCTCAAATGGCCGACTATCTAAACAATTATCCCAGACGGCATCGAAAGAATAATTTGGGAGCGAATAATTCTTTGAAATAATGGGGGAAAGGTGTGACGCGGGGTCCCGCGGGAGCAACAGTGGAAAGTTAAGTTAAAACGGAAATTGACGTGCTCTTTCCAGCCCGCGTCCGGCGGGAATTCGTGCGCGAGGCTTACGCGCACGTGAAATTGGCTCGGCACCGTTTTGGACAGCCCTGACTATTCGTATCGAGCGGCAATGCCAAGGGCAAGGGCGCCCTTCCCCATCCCATTCTTCCCAACGGTGTGCTCTCCCCCCCCCCCCGTTTCTCTTCCTCGTTCTCTTCCTCTTCCGTCGAACACACGCATAAGGGCCAGGAACACGCACTCCCGGCGAACTTGTTTTCTCCATGACGCAGCCGACCGTGGAAATTCGGTTTCGATCGCAGATAGGGATGAATCGAGAGGATGATACACGTGGGGGATCGGGTAACGCGTTTAACGCCCACGACACCAATTGGTTTAAGGGGGAAAAAAATCGTTTTCTTTGCGATCGTCAGCGTAACCCTTCGGAAATGTTCCGCCGAAAAGGGTTTAATCGCAATTATTTTCTACCTAAACGATTATTCAACCTATACATTTGACTTTTTGCATACATACTCGTTAACCCCTTGCCCTACAATATCGAGTCAGACTCGTGATGTAGATTCTGAACAGAATCTAATAAATACGTATGTTATTAATTTCCTTTAAACCGAAATAAAATTCTATTTTGTTGTAGTTGGTATATATCCTTTGGAGAAAACATCGACATACAATAGATATAAACTACCTTTTTTTACTATGAAATTCTGAACGATGAAAAATTCCTAATCATTATAATCTTCATCATCAAAATTTTTACCTAATATTGTTTAAACAACTCATTTTTCTAATGCAAAATTTTTCGTTCAAAGTGGTACAGTTTCTTCAATTTTCCATTTAAACTCACAAGATATTTCGCTCCTGTCGTTCGTGCTCTTTTCGACTAAAAAAGATATTTTCACATACTTCCGTAATGCAGCAAGACAGGCCTAAAATTTCAAGATCGTTGGTTCAACCCGTTGGTTAGAATAAAATTCCAAATATTCACTCCTAAGGAGGGAATGCAAATCAAGGTGTTCTTCAAAATTACAACAATCGTACCTAATAATTTTTGTACAATCAAATTTCGACTCCGAAGGGTTAGATGAACGAAAACGAGAGCTCGAGTGGAAATTCAAAGCGCAGAAAATCGGTCTCTGGTCGCGGATTTTCAGGAATATCCCAAAAACCGTCGACGAAACACGCTCGCGGCAACTCTCTCCTTAATACTAGGAACGGCTTTTCCAATCCGGAGTGCGCAGATAGAAAGAGAGAGAAAGAGAGAGAGAAAGAGAGAGAGAGAGAGAAGAGAATCGTGTCCCGTGGCCGCTTCGGCGCTGCTGGGTTTACGTAATGGTAGAAACATCATCGTTAGTCGCAAGACAGTATAACGCCGAGTGCGTTAACCCCGTGGAAGCCGAACACGGCTTTCTCCGGCGGCGAGTGTTCCTCCCTCCTGCGTCTCTCTTCCTCGTACAACACTTTCCCCTTTCCTCTCAGACGGGCTCGATTAAATTCACCTTCTCTCTACCCCCGGTGCCCACCCCACGGCCACGGTTCTCCAACAATATATTCCTTGTCCCCTCCTCCCCCTGGTTCCTTCTATTTCCTATTTGTTTACCTTGGTTCCCATCCTCTTGTTCGCGCCGCAGTATCGTTCACCGGAAGCACGTTCTACTCGATCGTGCTGCACCAAACTACCCCCTATTTACAAAATTTTCCAAAGCTGGACTCCTGGACTTTTTTACCGCACCCTCCTTCTGACCAATGTCACATCAGAACCCCAAAAGATCAAGAGTCAAAGTAATTTAATTTCACCGGAACCGATACTGAAAAAGTCAAATTTATTTTATCGATTGCTCCTTCAGCCCCTCTGAGCCTTGCAAATTTTAATTAACACTGTATTTGGCATAACGATCGTTCAAAATATGGTTCCAATAGTTGGCAATCTTGTGCGTCCCGGAAGCACGTTTTACTCGATCGTGCTGCACCAAAGTACCCCCTATATGTACAAAATTTTCCAAAGCTGGTCTCCTGGATTTTTTCACCGCACCCTCCTTCTGACCAATGTCACATCAGAACCCAAAAAGATCAAGAGTCAAAGTAATTTAATTTCAGCGGAACCGATACTGAAAAAGTCACATTTATTTTATCGATTGCTCCTTCAACCCCTCTGAGCCTTGCAAATTTTAATTAACCCCGTATTTGGCACAACGCTCGTTCAAAATATGGTTCCAGTAGTTGGCAATCTTGCGCGTTGTTAGTCTTAGCCCTTTGTGGACGAATGCTGACAAAATTTCTATAAAATTATTTTTAATTCCATAAAATTTCCATTTTAATCAAATGCCCACTTAACACAGCCTCCTTCCTTTAACCAGTGAAGCGCGTTTCACGTGTATACTCGTCGGACCGAATCTCTATAATTTCTTATCGAATAGAAATGTAATTCTTTCTCACTTTGCTTGACTTTTTTCGTAAAATTTATAATAGCGGTATTTGGCCTGCGTTCGACGTGTATATTCGTCATCGTTTGATTGTAATTCCGTGCCGCGAGGGATTTTAAAAATTAAATGCCACAGTTAACTGGTTAATTTACCTGATGCGATGAACTCCACATTGTTTTAACGAGACGGCTAGATGCTAGATCGTTTTCCCCAGAAATTGCCTGATGACGCAATCGGGACGAAATAATTTTGAATGGGCCGGGCATATCGCGTCCCGATGACGAGTTCGACTCGTTTTCAATCAAACGGTCGGTTGGCACAATAGAGCGGGGTTGCGCAACGCGACCCAACAGCTTCATCGGAGTTTCCTAAACCCGTTCAGAAGCCGTTCCGCGTTGCCGGAGCTCTGCCGCTCGCAATACACATCGTCTGCAGAAGCAGGAAGTGAATCTGAGAACCGCTGAGTAAAGAGAAAGTTGCGACCGACATATTTTGCGTTCGCGCAACCGTGCGATGTACACGTTAGGTGGCCCGTTAGCCCGTTGAGGACGCGACTCGCGGAGGATGGATATGGCGAGACCATCGCGAGAAAGAGAGAGTAGGAGAGAGTTGAAGAGTGAGAGAAAAAGAGAGAGAGAGAGAGAGAGATGAAAAGAAAATGATCAACCGGTTGGTGCTAATAGCTTCATTCGCTACCGTGGAAAGCAAC
Organism: Seladonia tumulorum; assembly: GCA_913789895.3. NCBI lineage: Eukaryota > Metazoa > Arthropoda > Insecta > Hymenoptera > Halictidae > Seladonia > Seladonia tumulorum. Next base: position 6,131,947 of record OU565277.1, on the reverse strand, counting down.
CGTGCTAAGGCATCAATTAACGAGCAACCGTGTTCGCGCCATTTGCGGTGATCAGAGCGGAATTACTTTTTACTAGTGAACTCTTCCCTGTGGCTTTTCCGATGAGACTGCTCGGGACCCGCAACTGCTCCTTGGAACGATATCCGTGGCCATTGTACCTCGAAATTTAAACGATATGCAGTCCGGGACGCTTTAGGATTTAGAAAGTTCATGGCAGCGGTTCCCAACGGGATCGATAGACTATTCGTTTTTGAATTTAAACTGCTCAATTTAATAAATAACTGCGCCTATTCGTCAACTGCTCAATACCAAAATAATATATTAATATTGATAATATTAACCCTGAAATGGTGTTCCGAGGTCCCTAACAAAATTTCTGTACGCTTTTCTACAGGGTGTTTGGTAACTGGTGATACAAGGGGGTGACATGAAAGAATAAGTCGAAAATATAGAATAAACATTTTTCGTTTGAGGTTTTGTTTTCGAGAAAATCGACTTTGAAGATCTGTCAGGTTTGTGTGCTTTAGTATATGCAGGAAGTAGATTTGGTTGGTCATGATCAGACGCGTCAGACAATTCCTATCGAATAGCATGCGTATTCGCTGCATTGCAAACTCGATTTTCTCGATAACGAAACTTCGGATGAAAAAAGTTTATTCTATATTTTCGACTTATTCTTTCATGTAGAATCACCCCCTTTTCGCTTGTACCACCAGTTACCAAACATCCTGTATATTGATTTGTATTTATCTCCTCTTTCTCAGAATTAATGTGAAAAGGTTTAACTTTGCACAGGTCCCCAGCCCACTTGCTAACGTAACAGCAAGAATAATGTTTGCGCGTCGAGCAAAGGCAACTGTTGTATTACTTTGCATGATGATTATATTGCTGTATGTATATGCGCAGCACCGCGTCGCGTTCCATATGTGTTCCTCATATTCTGCTCGGTGAACGATATCAAAAGAATTCCACCGCCTTTTAACGCACGTTTTTAACATCGTTCCTCTTTTTATAGGCAGCCTTACGGTCGGCAGCAGCCTCAGCTCTGGTAACGTGTAATCAGCTAGCAAACGCGTTATACAAGATTTAATAACTCTGCTCCGCGTCATCAGAAACGTCTAATGAACTCCCGCGATTATTCGCTGCGACGAACGATCAAACGCGACGCAACATAATTCATCAAACACCTTCAATACGTACGTGATCTATCCGGTGAAAATATATAATTTCATCGCCTTCAACTGTCCTGCGTGTTACGATCAATCTTTAAAAAATTTTCTAGCTCCAGATATTAAATCAATTTTTAAAACAATTTTTCTAACTCCAAAACACTTTTTAAAGAAATTAATATTTCATACTGGACTTTCCATTTGCAGCTAAATTTAAAACTGCTGTTAACCAGTCATACTACCTTAACCCCTTGCACTACTATTTATTTTGTGATTATAATGATTAGAAATTTTTCATCGTTCAGAATTTCATCGAAAAAAAGATAGTTTATATTTATTGTATGTCTACATTTTCCTCAAAGGATATGTATCAACTACAATAAAATAGATTTTTATTTCGATTTAAAGGAAATTAATAACGTTCACATTTATTAGACCCTATTCAGAATCTTCATGACGAGTCTGGCTCGTTATTGTAGGGCAAGGGGTTAACATTATACCTGATCATGCACGTTACTTTTCATTATGAACAAAATTATGGGAAATAAAAATTGTGTGGTGTCTGAAAATTGAAGTACTATGTACAGCAAATAAAATAAATAAAATAGTTTGCGGATTTTCATGCAAAATAAAAATTCTTCAAATTAATTGTAAGAAACCGAATTGAAATAAAAACATATACCCCCTTTTAAATATCCTAAACTCTCATGAAATCTTTTCAGTCTTGCCCTATATATTGTTATCATAAATATATCAAATCAGTTGTACGGTGCTAAAAATTTTGATTAAACATCACCTAAAAATTTCGGGAAGACGTCGCTATTTATATTTACGAACTTTGATCAAGAATTTATTGAATATTGTAACATCATTTAATGGGAATTTCAGTAGACATGTACGATGCAATAGCGATCAGGAGACTAATTAATGTAACGGTGTCCGCGTTCGCGATTCTCCATGCGACGGTTATGGTTTACTTTTCATAACGTTTCGGACTTTCTAATCGAATGGAGGAAGCGGTTTTTCATTCGTTCAGGAAGTCTCGGTGTCCGACGGCGGAATTCCATTGGTTTGGAAGAAGTATTCGGTGTAGGAGAATCGTTCGCGAAGAATCCGTCGAGGGCTCGGTGTATGCGTGTTCAATTTGCAAACAGTTCGAACGCAGGAAGAGGAAGACTTGCAACTCGCGAGTTTTACGCGCGGCCGAGCAAAGCGATGCGCCATGACGCACGCCGCCATGCTCGCAGTCACTTTCGCTTCGGCCGACATCCTCATTTGACAAGTACGAGTATCTCGTTAATCACGCGCGCCAGCTCGGAGAACACGTATAATTTAAAGTACCGTCGGACGATACGTATTCGCCGCAGACGATTCTTCGTTCATACCGCTGCTCCGGCTTCGGCCTGCTCTTGTTTCTCCCACGCAAAATGGCCGCCCCGAACCGAGCGAATTTATCTCGCGTCGCTTTTGAAACGTCTTCCAATTTTAATTGCGCCTCGAATTTCAATTTTAGCCCTCGTGTGGACGATTTAAACCAAAAGTAACTTTTTGATGCTTTATTCCACATTTTAATTTTTAATCTTATCGAAATGTTCAGTAATAAATATTAATAATACAGTAGTTCTTGCGATAATGACTGCCAAGTTACTCACTCAGTTTATAATTTTAATTGCACCTCAAATTTCAATTTTACCCCTCGTGATGCTTTACTTGATGTCTTGATGTTTAATGTTGTGTTGAACTTTTTGATGCTTTATTCCACCTTTTAATTTTTATTCTTATCGAATCGAAATATTCAGTAATAAATATTAATAATGCAGTAGTTCTTGTGATAATAACTGCCAAGTTACTCACTCAGTTTACAATTTTAATTGCTCCTCAAATTTTAATTTTACCCCTCGTGATGCTTTACTTTATGTTGTTTTTAACTTTTTGATGCTTCATTCCACCTTTTCTGCATCAATTTTTATTCTTGTCGAATGGAAATGTTCAGCAATAAATATTAATAATGCAGTAGTTTTTGTGACAATGACTGCCAAGTTACTCAGTTTACGAGAGTTAGAACTTCTACAGACAAACTGGTAGAAATTGACATTAAAATTTTCTGTTCAGCCCCAATTTTACTAGTAAAACATCTCGCTATTGTGGTGACAAATTAATAATTGTTCTTAAGCTCCCATTATCCAACTAAAAAAAGGTCAACATAGTCCATATCTTGTTCTGCTTATTCAACAGGTCTCTCCTTAACTGATCAACACTCTTTCTAGCAACTCGAACTTTTTACTGCAAGAAACACTTGCACAGCAAAACATTGAAACGTTTTAATTGGGCAAATTGCAGTATCTACTTGATCACAGAAACTCAATTCTCTTTCAATTTGCGTTAACAACTGAGGAAAAACTTGTTACTATACACAAAAAATCGAACAAGTTGATTACAGTGTGGAGTAAAACTGACGGATGCAAGGAAAAATTAATTAAAGTTTTAAAATTAATAAATGTTTACAGCTGCTCGGATAGAAAATAAAAATGAAAAAGGATTGCAAAGAAATTTTATACTCGTATAATAATAAAGACGGCTGTTTATAGTTACGTTCAGCGCGAACCATCGCTGTGTACCAGTTTGTTTATCAAGTTACTTTATCCGAGCGAAACTTTTAATTGAACAAACAGAATCATCGAATCTCCTGACGCTGTTTTTGTCATTTAATACTCGATCGGAGGTACGAACAAAATCATACCTTACATAATGAAGATTTTAAATAAAATTGCTTTTCACATTAATTTGGCCAATAATTTTATTACGTTCTGTAGTGACATATTGATTCTCACAGTGCTTTGATATTAATTCTAGCGGAACTGAATAATTTATTGTATTCAGAATTTGCCTACCAATCTTGTCTTTTGCGCGAGCACGTTTCCTGGATTAATTACAAACGCGCGGACAGGAACAATATATTGTGAACAATGGCGTAGCGTTATAAATTAGAAAAGTTGGAGAACTATGTGCGAAATCGTACACAGCACACGATGGTATGTAACATCGACACAGGAAGCGGGAAAGCTGATACGTGCATTTCGACTAATACAGATAGGAAGTACGCGATATCAGTTACGATAGCATGTTCGCAAAAAATTAAATAGAAAATACCTTGCGTTTCGTCGCGTATTTTAAAACGCCAAGCAAATGCTAAACGTTCCAAAAAATATTCGAATTACCAAAGTAGAAAGGTGACTAAAACGGTAAATTTTGCAATTGCTTTGATATTCAAAAAATTGTGGTATTCGAAAATAGTTGTTACTCCTCCTCCCCAAAAATAATTACATAACTGCCTATTTATATATTTTCTTTTTAACACTTTGACTGCCAAACTAGAAACCTCAAAAATTCCATAAAATCAGTGTTATTTAATGAAATAAAAATTGAAAAAAATTAAATATATGATATTGTGTAGTCCTGCAACTTTCTTGCATTTTACAGATCCTAATCAAATTTTGTACTTATATTAACGTAAAAATTCATTCTAAAACCTGGAAAAATAATTCCGTCACCCACACGTGGGTGACATGGCAATCAACGTGTTAAATATTTCAACAATATTTTCAAATGTTTTTACTGTTTCGCGTTTGATCGGCTCGTTCTGGTCACGAATGCGTAAAATTCGCTCGTCCTCGATGAAGATAGAAAGGTTGAAAGCGTTTTCTGGAAAATTATGTGCAGAAAAATTTGCAGCGTCGGACTGGCTCGCACGAAAACGGTCCCGATGACGATTCTATGTCATTATCAATCAGCACCGCTAACAACTGCTGACCGGCCCTGACTTGTCCGCGCGAATTACCGAGTCACGGGCTCGGTTGCACGCCGCGCTTGCATATCTCCGCGTGCACTCTTCTTAGTCGCGCGTTGCATAGCCGCGAATGCAAGTGCAAGGTAGTGCGGCGGCTGGTAACCGGTAGAGGTGAGCGAAAGTTTCTTACGTCACCCATATACACAAGGCTCGCGCACGGTCGCCAATTGCGAACACGGTACCAACGACGCGTGTCCGTGTACACAGTATCCGTGTCCGTGTCCGTGTCCGTGTCCGTGTAACGAGCAATCCGGTTGTCGGTTTTTCGCATAAGCGTCGCTCCACCTCTTTCACTCGAGTCTTGCTTTTATCAGACGCTTAGAAAAAGGATGAAATAATCTCCCCCTCTCCCCTCCGCCCCGGTTTACGCAGATCGGGAAGTAAAACCAGCCGAAAAAGTTAATGATATATCTCGCAGTCTTGAATAGAGCTGCCCCGGACGATCTTGATAAGCGTCGAGTAATTACCGAGTAATCGGGATCCGAGGAGAACGTTCGTGGCTTGCTAGCTTTTCGTAGAAAGTGCACATAGATTTTTCGGCGGATTTTAACTGGTAATTCGAGTTCGATTACGCTGTCTCTGATTTAGGGGGCTGGTTCTTTCGATTACGGAGACCGTTTTTAGAATCTCGTAAAAATTACAGTGACAATTTATATCTTGCACTAAAAATCCGCAATCTACTCGTAAGAGGAGTACAGTATAAAGCCTCATTATTAATTATTATTATTAATAAAACTAACATTTATGAAGCTTTTTCGACTTGAGCTTGCTTAATGCAAAAATGGTGCAAGTCGAAGCGAAGAACGAGGAATCGAGCAAAAGTTTTTTCAATTTTAACTCGTCAAAGTTGGCATAACTCGAAATGGGAGAACGGGAACAATTAGGACAAATTGCTTTTGAAATATCTTCCAATTTTAATTGTGCCTCGAATTTCAATTTTACCCCTCGTGTGGACGCTTTAAACCAAGAGCAACTTTTTGATGCTTTATTCCACCTTTTCTGCATCAATTTTTATTCTTATCGAATCGAAATATTCAGTAATAATGATTAATAATGCAGAAGTTCTTGTGATAATGACTGCCAAAGTTACTGAGTTTACAATTTTAATTGCGCCTCGAATTTTAATTTTACCCCTCGTGTGGACGCTTTAAACCAAAAGAAACTTTTTGATACTTTATTCCACCTTTTCTGCATCAATTTTTATTCTTATCGAATCGAAATATTCAGTAATAATTATTAATGATGCAGTAGTTCTTGTGATATTTTTAGAATCCCGTAAAAGTTACAGTGACAATTTATATCTTGCACTAAAAATCCGCAATCTACTCGTACTCATCTAAGATATATTAATAAAGCTAATATTTATGAAGCTTTTTCGCCTTGAGCTTGCTTAATGCAAAAATGGTGCAAGTCGAAGCGAAGAATGGTTAAACGAGTCTATCGAATGGAGCTGAATCGGTTGGATTATAAAAATTGATCGACCGTGTTTACGATTAGAAACGAAGAGAGTTCTGGTTAGAGAATGCTGGTTAGAATGTTTAGCAGAGCCGTGGAGCAGGAGTTGAAAATGAGAATGGCTCGCGCAACGGAAGAGCATTGTGAACAGCGCTTAAAATGACCCGTCATGAAGCAACGACCCGGAAGCGATAACCGCGAGCGAGGTCGAAACCACGGTCGATAAAGAGGTCGGACCAACACCAACGAGAGCCGCTTTTACAGGGTAGGTCCCCGTACGTGTGCACACGGCTAATCGAAAGCAATCTGAGACAACACCGATGCGTTTCAGGCATACTGCGATCGCTCAGATACACCGTTGCATTCTGATGTATTATTATTTTTCACGCAACAACGCTTCGAACGTCTCGTAATCCCGTTTACCAAGGAATTATTCATGAATCGCATTCGAGTCGCTCAATCCCCTTCCTCGGGTAAAACTATAGCGATAATGCTATTGTCGAAATATTTCATGCAAATTTATATTAGCTTTGATCTGCAAAAAGAAAATTTATTTCTTCCCTAGAAAAAATGGACGAACATTTACTTAAGATAAGCGGTCCGCAGTCCTTAAATTTTGAATATAGATTCTACAATTTTTTTCATCGGCCATAAAGGTTACTCATAGCTCGTGCAATTTTCTCATTGGCCGTAGACGTTGTTCGTAGCTTCCATAATTTTCTCATTGGCCATACACGCTCTTCATAGCTTCTACAATTTTTTCGGAGGCCCTAAACCTCGTAGATGGACAAATATTGAACCTTAGCTCAGAAGTCTCACAATTATCGAAATATTTCTGCAAATTTTTATTTTTCAAAGCGTATACCATTACACAGGAATTACGTTTGATTAAATTAACTCACGTTTGAGTCGTTAAATTCTCCTTCCCGATTCTATGAAACTATAATTATAAATGGAACGAAATTGTAGATATATTTCTGTAATTTTTCATCTTGCAGATCATGTTCCAGTTTACAAAAATCGCTACAGAGAAAAAGTGTGTTTCATCCCTTAAAGCGTGGGCTGATATTCAACATGGAACTAGAAATGAGGTGATATGTGTTTCTTTTCGTTAATTCATTCAGCTGCAGTTTTAATGAATTATAGTTGGAATTTCGTTGATGAATATTCGAGAAACTGTTTTGAAACCGGGGCTTTCGTTTCCCAGTTCCGACCTGTTAAAGTCAATGTTTGCGCACGTAATTATGGTCCAACTTCGACGAATGTTAACGTAATTTGAACGAAGCGAACAATTTGAATTTTATTTCGCTGGTTCACATTTCACTCGAACTTGAATTTTAACCTCGAATTTTAACCTCGAATCAGTAGACACTTCTTGAAACGATCCTCCTAATTCTCACGAACGAATAACTGGCTGCTGAACGTTCCGTTTCGGTTCAGTTTAGAGAGACAATATTGGTATAGCAGAATCTTTCGTATCCGAATTAATTGAAAGGCAGAAGGGCGCGGATAAGCGAAATTTCAGCAGATTTTTCAATACTGACCTTCAGCCAAAACAATGCCAATTTACGTGACTACGTTAGTCCATAAAAATGCTGTAAATCTCCTGATAAATTTTTGCACGAGGCACAGAAGTTAAAACAGTAAAAACATTAGAAATTACTTACAACCTATTATACATAAATTTCTATTTCGTTCCAGTTTGTCGCAATTTAGGTAAAAAATTTGCACATGTTACCAGTCGATAATGGCCCAAACAGAGGGAAGACTATAACCATTACAATTGCGAGTCATTAACACTTTGATTGCCAAACTGGAAACTTCAAAAATTCCATAAAATCGAAGTAAGTTATTTAATGAAATAAAAATTGAAAAAAATTAAATATATTATATTGAGTAGTCTTCTAACTTTCTTGAATTTTGCAGATTCTAATCTTTGGTACGATATCATACATTAACGTAACAATTCATTTTAAAACATGGCAGTCAACGTGTTGATGATTGAAAGAGTCGAGACGCCTAATAATTGACCAAAGTGGTGAACAAAAATAAATTCCATGGAAAATTATGTAGAACAACCCTCGCAGAGGTTAATCGTGTCCTTTGTGTAGAAGGATTGCAACAATAGAACGAAATGTTCAGAAAGGGACGGATCAAACCGGTCCGTGTCATTGTTAAATAGAAGCCTTGATCTTTTTCGTGTAAAAACGCGCTCGCTTTTGTTGGTCGATCTCGAGATCCAAGATGATCAACGTTGAGGCGTGCGCGCCTCGGGACGGTTTTCTTTCGCGCACAATGCACTTGTTAGGCGTGTTTGTGTCTAGCATTCTCACAGACGGCAACCAGCTGAAAATTCGCGTGTAACGCGAGGTGAGAAGCGTTGCGACATAGGCATGTCACAGCGTGAATATCACTTAACAGGTACCCGCGATATGTTGCAACGATCGGCTAGGCAGCCAGGCGGAGGGTGAGAAACCATCGAACAATGTAACGTATACGACCCTAGATCCTTGAAAAAATTGCTCAATGCGACCATTAAAACGTGACCCCCGTCCCTCCGGGGTCTGTCTCTTTAACCCGTTTCTTCTCCCATTTCTTCGAACGTTAATGATCATTTAGAGAGAATAGGAGCACACCCGGCCTTTCAGAATTTACTGTAACGCCCGGAGATACCTCGCGAACAAAGGGGTTTCGGAGTAGAACGGGAAACAATACGGCACGGATTGCAATATTTTGCAACGAATCTGGAAGAATGGAATCATTATGACGATAGAAAACACAGTCGGGTCATCGGTCGACCGTGTGACGACCGTGCGAATAATTCGGCCTGGAAGAATTCAATCGGATTTTAATGAACTTTGCGGGACTGATTAATTCGCTGGATTTTTTTAACGAGGTGGTAGTCATTGACGGTATTCACGGGTTTCTTTTACTTCATTTTGGCCGAACAATGACACGGGTATTTCACTGTGCTGGGAACGAAATAACGACAAATAAGTGCAAAAATAACCAAAATAAGTGCCAGTAGCACGATGTTTACTCTGTGTATGTCCCAAATGGCATAAAAGTCGCAGAACTATCCCCACTACCGCGGGATATACCCCGTGGAGGGTCGTGAAAGGCCTTGAACACCGAGAAATGTAAACATAATAAAGAATCTCCTTGGTGATATATATCACTGGCTAGACGCGTGTGTTCGACATGTATCGAGTAAATTGTGTATTTACTAGCAGTATTAGTAAAAGATTGTGTATAAGATATTTATTTTTACCTGTACTTGACACTTGAACGCGTTCAGTTGTTTTACAACCCTGTTACGTCATGAACAAATTCCGTAAAAATCGGGGTGTTCGTTTGGCGTTACTTGTTACTTTTTGATGGTATGTACGCGCGTTTCGTGGATTCTCTAATCCTGTAGATCGAAGCGCGAGTCCGCAGTCGCGGGTTTGAGCAACGCAAGTCGGTTCGAGCACTTGTGGACGTGGCTTAACGAGCATGAGTGCCGTGTTGCAATGGCCCAGAAGCAGTAGCTAGGCGAAGGGTCAAAAACACCGAGCGGCACGGTTTCTAGGCCATGCGCTGCTATCTATAAACCCCTGCGAGCTTCTCTTGCCTCCTTCCCCTCTCCCTCAGCCCCTCCTACCATACTAGATCGCTCGATCCTCTACCTACACCACCTACGGAGCTGCACCTACACCTCCATACCTCGACTACCTTCTCTCCTGATCTATCCTTCTCTCTCTCTCTCTCTCTCTCTGTATGTCTCTCGTTTCACCGTCGTCGTTTGCGGCTCATTGTTTCTTTGTCTCTCTTCTAGAGAGTCTCGCTTTCGCCTCGTCCATACGTAGGCCGAACCATCCGAGACGATACGTTTCGGTGTTCGGGATACAGAGAGCGAGAGCATCTCGAAATAGAGCCGCGAAATTTCCTGTTCCGCGAAACGGGCTGCCCAGGATTCAATGCTCGTCGCTCTAACCCCATAACCATATGGGGTTAGCACCCATGCGCTCCTACATTTATTGGCGGAGTTGCGCAGAATTAAAATCGAATTACTTCAGGAACTACAATTACAAACTAATTGAATTGCTTCGTAATTCAATCATATTGTAATTCACAATTCAGATCTTCGTTGAATGAAATTACAATGTAATTCGTAATAGCAATGGAGTACAATTACAAAATACTTTGTAATTGAATTACATTAATTACGATCAGACTTGTGCAGATTTACAATTTAACTACTCCAGGAGCTATAATAATTACAAAGTAGTTGAATTACATTCTAATTAAATCATATTGTAATTCATAATTCAGAGCTTCGTTCAATTAAATTACAATTTTATTCGTAATTGCAATTGGAGTACAATTACAAAATACTTTGTAATTAAATTACATTAATTACGATCAGACTTGTGCAGATTTACAATTGAACTACTCCAGGAGCTATAATTACAAAGTAATTGAATCAATTCGTAAGTGGAATTGGAGTACACTTACAAAATACTTTATAATTGAATGACATTAATTACGAACAGACTTGTGCAGATTTACAATTGAATTACTCCAGGACCTACAATTACAAAGCAATTGGATTACATTGTAATCATATTGCAATTCATAATTCAGAGCTTCGTTCGATTAAATTACATTGTAATTCGTAATTGCGAGTACGTTTGCGGCCGTTTCCGCCATTTCGTTTGGCTGCGAACGGTTTCGCTAGGAAGGGAAGGAAGAGGCTAATGCATTCGCGATCATGGTCGAGCTATTTTTTATGAGACCGATTTGATCGCCTCTAGAAAGGATATCGTTCGCGGCGCCGAGACTAAAAGTAGAATTAACCGCATTACTTTCACCGGAGCGATTAGGCGCGCTCAGTGATACCGGGATTCGTGACGGTGATTTTCAGTCATTCCAAGCGTATGCTGACCGGAGGGGATATCGGGATATCATAGCTAATCGGATGATTTGACTTGTTGATGAGGTGCCCTGAAGGACCCGTGATGTCTGACTGACGTCTGCGGCGTTTGTACAGCTGTGAAAACTTGCTAAATCGGGAATAGCAACTTTCTTCCCGACCTTTAGTAAATTGCAATATGTTCTCACGAAATTGCTAAATTCTTTAATAACCAAAAGAAAAAAAAAATTATAATTAAATCATGCAGATTTAAAAACTCGGGAAACAAGAAATTTTTAACTTTGTTCTGTGTACTCTTCTAGATTTTGGCAAGAAAATGCCAAACATTCAAGAGATCCAAGTGATCCTAGGATCCTAGTGATCTCTTAGGATTGAAACTAGGATTTTTGGAATTTTCTCAAAAAAAAACTTGCTAAATCGAGAATAGCAACTTTCTTCCTGACCTTTAGTAAATTGCAATATGTTCTCACGAAATTGCTAAATTCTTTAATAACCAAAAAAAAAAAATTGTAATTAAATCATGCAGATTTACAGACTCGGGAAACCAGAAATTTTTAACTTTGTTCTGTGTACTCTTCTAGATTTCGGCAAGAAAATGCCAAAAATTCAAGCGATCCAAGTGATCCTAGGATCCCAGTGATCTCCTAGGATTGAAACTAGGATTTTTGGAATTTTCTAAACAAAAAGAAGTTAAAAATTTCTGGTTTCCTGAGGTAAAGTTTAACCAATAGAAATATTACTTCACAGTTCCTTACGCGAAAACCCAGCTACTTTTAATTTGGCTTTATTTTGTAAATGTCGATGCCATGCAAACCAGCACACGTTCCAAGTTCGAATTAGCATGTTCAATACGTGTTTCTGCGCGAAAGATGGCGTCGCACGTGATCGCCGGTCGGAAGAACCGGCGATTAGGGGGTCACGGTTCCGATTGTATCGAACTGGCGATCGACCTCGAGTAATTCGGCGCTTAAACTTGACAATGGGCCGTCAAATCGGTGGACTTGAACGGGGGAAATAATGGGATACGCGTGCACGCATCATTATCCGTGCTTCTTATGCGGTTATACAACCGATCACGCATATCTGCGTGTGTACGGGCATGCACGAAAGTTCGCTCTCTCTTCCGCAGGGGTTCTCATTACTTTCGCCATTTTGCGAACCACCTCTCGGCTCTAACAACGAAAAACTTGATTTTCGCGATCCACGAAAATTCGTTTGGAACACGGTGCATTTTAAATGTTACGTGGTCTCATAAATAATGTAAATTTCCTTTCGTATTTTTGAAAGGTGAAATGCGCCAAGATAAATCGCAAACTAGAACAATTTATAACTCGGTTGTTGCCGGAGATGGAAAAAAATTGTGCCGCTACGTTTTGCATGGCTTAATATGCTGTATCATCCTGTAATGCGGACTTTTCGCGGAAGTGCGTCGGTACAATTGCAGAGTGCAATTCTTTGTACCCCGTATGGTGTAACGTTTACAGAGGTGGATGCCAGGAAAAATGGTAAACAATTCAAAAGGTATTGAATTTTTCCCGAGCGTACCCTAGTCGTATAAATGTACAAATATTCGATTAAAATAATTAAATTAAGCGAAATATAATGGTACTTCTGTTCTCGGCGCACGAAATAAAATAGACGCATTTTTCCGACTGTTTTTTTTTTAATACATTGTAACGAAGAATTGCAATGAAATTTCTCTCAACGTCGATATATTATTCCATGCTCCAATAAATGCAAATTAATGTTTAGCGTCGACCCTAACGGACTAAAAAAAGAGATCGGAACGTAAAATCCTTTCAACAGAGACGTTTTACGATCATGTTAATAGACCGACACGAAATTATCATACGCTTAGTGTACTCGGCTATCGAAATACATTCAGCGGTATCGATTTCCGCAGCTCGTTAATCGATTAATGGTTGTATTATAATTCATATAAACGGATGATACAACGATTACGAAACGATACTTGTTTCTGCATCCTGTTCGAATAGAAAAGAAGGGGAAGAAGGGGGACAGGGGGGAATTAATAATGAAATTGAAAGGCGCGACGGTGTCCATCGGGGAAATCTGCAGTTTCGAATGGTCGAGGAGAAATTCGAGGATTTTTTCATTGCTATTCCCCTCATCTCGCGATCTAACGGTGCACTCTGAATCGCAACTCGCCTCGATCGGTGCCAACCGAATAAGACGTATTCTCTGCAAGTCCGTACGGAAGGGTTAAAATCGGAAAAAAATACAGTTTTTCAGAGCTGGCTCGAAGCACCGTGGCGTTAGATCGTGCATTTCGTTTATCCTCCTCCGTTCCAGCAGTCCTCTCACAACGGTTACTTTAACACCGCGAGCTAACGACTTTCACTTAGCGGGAGACTCACTTCCTGAACACGCAGACCACTCGCTATTCCACGATCGAACTAGGAAAAGGAGAGACACACCGGTTACATAAAAGATCGCGGGTCTCGGCGGCCGGTTTTTCGGTCGCGAGGTTCGCCGAAACCCGAACCTTCCCGGCTTTCAAGGACGGTTATGGTTGCCGGGGCTTTAACCCTTTGCCGTGCAACTGGTTCCCTCCCGGAGAACCAGTCCATTTCGGAACTTGCTACCAGTGCAATTTATTCTCGCGCGCAACTTTATTAACTTTACCTCGGGAAACCAGAAATTTTTAACTTCTTTTTATGTCGTTCTCTAGATTTTAATGTTCAAAATTCGAAAGTTATGTGTGTTAAAGTTGATTTTAACCCCTTACACTACTATTTATTTTGTGATTATAATGATTAGAAATTCTTCATCATTTAGAATTTCATAGAAAAAAAATATAGTTTATATGTATTGTATGCCTATGTTTTCTCCAAAGGATATATAACAACTACAACAAAATAAAATTTTATTTCGGTTTATGGGAAATTAATAACGTTCACATCACGAGTCTGGCTCGTTATTGTAGGGCAAAGGGTTAAGCATTTTTGAGGGTAAGAGTCTCGCCATGTTGTTACGTGCTAGAGAGTGGAAAAGTGAGAGTGTAGAGAATAAAGAAAAGAAATTGGTGCACAAGATCTTTGCCAAAAATAAGGATTTTCAATATTCTTCTACCTATCTATACTCTTTCTAACATTCTGTATTGTTCTATCTATATTCTTGAATTCCTCTAGTGTTTTTATAGTTTTAAGTTTCGACTATTCGGTTTTGTTCTACAGACGTTAACCATGGAAACGTATTAGACCATGAAAATAGTACTCGAGGGAGTTGAAACTTTGCAGATTACAATCGGACTCTGCGAATGTAGTGTTTTATTGTTAGCGTGGAGCGTAATTGCACCGAACCAACGGCAATTAGCCCGGCGCTCGAAACAAAATGACCGGAGAAGGAATTCCGCTGCGGCCAGAAGAGTCGAGCGACTTTTCAAGTACCTCGGCTGAATGAACTGATTAAAAGGCGACGGTGCAATTTATTCGACTCGTCCATCTTTGGTAATGGTCCCGCCTCCTCATTTTCATGCTGGAGAGGCTGGCTAGATATGCTCCATGAGTCGCTTTATTAGTCTAAAACACACTAGAAAAGAATGGATGGCTCGAACAATTTCAAATCGCGAAAATCAATTCACAAATCGATTCTTCTGCACCTTTACTCCTTCTCCGGTAACTCGATTAACAAAATACTGTGCTTCATAAGTGTATCAAAATGCACGTAAAGTGAGCATGCAAAGTTATTTCATATTTCGTGACACGAGAACACAGTTTTAATCGACTACTAACGCTGTCAAAATGGCCGGATTTCGAGTTCTTTATTTTACAATTGTAGAGATTCCAAATTGCTTGCTCTACTCTATGGTGAAACAAAAATCGGTCAATTTTAAGCGGTAATAAATAATTTTACGAAATTTCTCGAAACGAGAGAAATATCATTTTTTCCATCCAGTATTAAGGAAAAATTCTCTATCATCGTCGGCATTGTTGTTCGTTAAACATTTGCCAGGTGTAGGTGAGCTCTAGCGACAGATTGTAGCCGTGATCGGTGCGTTCGAATAGGGTAATTAAATTCGAGCTTAAGAGCTGGGGAATGAGTTTCGACAGATCGCGGGAATCTGGGTAAAGAGCGGGATATCAATTTCGACGGATACATTGTGGATCTAACTAAAGAATGGGATATCGGGGATCCGTCAAAAGCAGCGCTGCAATTTGTCGAGGATCGAACCTAATTTTCGCATAATTCGATCGGGTCAAACGCGAAGAGCGGTTTACCGGTCGTTTCTTTTTTCTCTCTCTCTCTCTCTCTCTCTCTCTCTCTCTTTCTCGATCCTTCTGGATCCTTCCGAGCCGCGCGATTCTATTACTACGGTTTGCGGTCGACGGTACGGTATTAAATAAGCGGCTAATTGGGTTACGCAACGGGAAGTGAGATGACATGGATCGTTTCAGGCGAAAACGTAGGCGTCGCGAGGTCCACGGGCGGAATTAGGGGAATCGGTGGGAGGGGTGAACAAAAACCCGCGTAATTCCACCGATATACGTTCTCACCCTCGACTTTGCACGCCGTCGATAGACAATACGTTTCGCATGCACTCCTACAGCCTACGCCTACTCTATTCCGTTTGAATCATCGCGAACGTATGAAATATTGCACAAAGGATCGGTGGATGGATTACCAAACTAGGACTTCCACGTTGCCAGTTAACGACGATTATTGTCCTGTTCCAGCAACGTGTTTTCTGCGAAACGACTATGCTACTTCGATTGCGACACCTCGGTTCGAGCGGTGCTTACTTGCAATTAACGATTTCAATTTAACCCCTTGCCCTACAATAACGAGTCAGACTCGTGATGAAGATTCCGAACAGAGTCTAATAAATATGTACGTTATTAATTCCCTTTAAACCGAAATAAAATTTGTTGTAGCTGATATATATCCTTTGTAGAAAACATAGGCATACAATAAATATAAACTACCTTTTTTTTCTATGAAATTCTGAACGACGAAGAGTCAGACTCGTGATGAAGATTCTGAACAGAGCCTAATAAATATGTACGTTTTATTAATACCCTATAAACCGAAATACAATGTGTTGTAGCTGATATATATACCCTTTGTAGAAAATATATACATACAATAAATATAAACTACCTTTTTTTCTATGAAATTCTGAACGACGAATAGTCGGCCTCGTGATGATGATTCCGAACAGAGTCTAATCAATATGTACGTTATTAATACCCTTTAAAAACCGAAATAAAATTTGTTGTAGCTGATATATATTCTTTGTAGAAAACATAGGCATACAATAAATATAAACTGCCTTTTTTTCTATGAAATTCTGAACGACGAAGAACTTCTAACCATTCTAATCTCAATGTAAATAGTCCTTCGACTTTCTGGCATTTTACAGATCCTAATAAAATTTGGTACAATTAACATATTAGCGTAAAAATTCATTTTAAAACTTGGACAAATAATCCCGTCACCCACATATGGGTGACATGGCAGTCAACGTGTTAATCGTAGACTGTACTTTTTATGCATTTGTCACGTTCGTTGGAATACGAACGAGGAGAGACCAAAGAGGAACAATCGAAATTCGGTTTGAGAGCCACTGTCCGGTGCAAATAAATTCCAAGTGTACGTCGTTAGGGTAGCGGTCGGGAAGGGCAACGTTGCGATGGCCAGAGCAAAGAGTAGTATAGCGAGGCGCGAAGGGGGCAGAGCGATGTTATTCAGCAGCCAGGAAACCGATGGTTGGCAGTCGATAAGAGCGGCTTGCGGCACGGTGTCGGCGTACGAAGGCAAGGCAAAGCAAGGCAGAAGGTCTCGAGCCGCGAGGTTCAACCTCTAGCCATAGGTCATTTCCTCGTGCATAACCCAATTAAACCGATTATTTAACGCTCCGGCCGGCTCTACGGTGCTCTCTTCCCCCTGCCCGGCTCTCTTTCCCCCCTTGTGTACCCTGACGCGCGATCACCTTCTCACCTACTTTCCCACCTACTTTCGTTCTGGCAGCCCGGCGAAGGTGCCGATTCGACCGAAAACGTCCGGCCAGAAAACGATAGACTTAGGGGAGCTGACTACTAAAACGTAACAATGACTACACTAAATGTCAAATTTTTAAGACGATTTTTCAGTCAATATTGACTTTCCCAAGAGCATGAAGCCTTCGCACGAAACATTGATGTGTGATCTGGTGCTCCCAGGAAAGTATGTTCAATTTTTTAGAAAATCTTCGCTAAAAAGTCCTGTGTTCTATATTAATCTAAAATTAAAATTGAAGCTTTCGTACTGTATGTACGCCCTTAAAGAATTGACAAGGCAATTGCAACCCTCGGTGCAAAGACGTTCGATTTAACAATATGCAAAAATAGAAAAACTGATTTTTCCAAGGCTCCTCACAAATATTCACTCTGGTATACCTAAGGGTATTGGCATAATCTTCGCTAAAATGTCCTGTGTTTTATATTAATCTAAAATTAAAATTGAAGCTTTCATACTGTATGTACGCCCTTAAAGAATTGACAAGGCAATTGCAACCCTTGGTGCAAAGACGTTCGATTTAAGAATATGCAAAAGTAGAAAAACTGATTTTTCCAAGGCTCCTCACAAATATTCACTCTGGTATACCTAAGGGTATTGGCATAATCTTCGCTAAAATGTCCTGTGTTTTATATTAATCTAAAATTAAAATTGAAGCTTTCATACTATATGTATGCCATTAAAGAATTAACAAGGCAATTGCAACCCTTGGTGCAAAGACGTTCGATTTAAGAAAATGCAAAAGTAGAAAAACTGATTTTTCCAAGGCTCCTCAAAAATATTCACTCGGCTATACCTAAGGTTGTTGGCATAAGGGTTGCGGTGACGTTGAAGAGAAATTGAAATTGATTTAAGGGGATTTCTGTTGAAGGATAACACTTTGCTTACATATACAAACAAGTAAAAAATATAGAACAGCTTTCGAAATTCAGATTCTCTTGCGTATTTACAAGAAGTAGAATGGACAGGTCATGGCCAGACGCAGTCGCATTCGACAGCACGCGTACTTGACTTGAATCTCGAAATTCGATTTTCATTCGTAACGTCAAATCGACGCACGAGGGACGCGTTGAGTTGCAAAGAAAAATTAGGGAGGGACGGTGAGAAATTAGAAAGCTAATTTTCCAGACCCGTGCTCGAAGAAAACGGTCGTCCATCTTTGGATCGGGGACTGCTCCCAGCAAGTCGGTCGCAGCGACAGTAGTATCAGCCAGCAGCGAGCAGCCTATTAGAATTACGCAACTAGTGAAACTATCCCGGCAGCGCGTTGCCACTGCCGGCCACCGTTCGTTCCATCGTGTTCCGTCGATGGTGTTCGAGCTGGGTTGCGATCATGCTCGCATGCCCGTGCTCTCGCATCGTTCGCTCGAAAGCCCCCCTCTGCCCCCCCCCCTCTCCAACGAGCTCACCGGGCGTAAGTTTATTGCCAAAGTTTTTGGACACAACGACCGCGGGTAACCCTGGGCACGAGGAATAGGCCATTGCGCACTCGCGTTGCGAACCATTCGACGTGCATGCACGAAACGACGTAATCTCGCCAGGGTTAGCCCCCTCCCCCTCTTCCCCTCCCCTCGCCACCATAGCTCGCCCCCTCGTTCTCCTTTTCGTTCGTCTCTTACGTGTCCTTACCCCTCTCCGCACCCCTCTCTACGCCAGCGACTACTCTCGTCCTTCGTCCAACGCCTCGAGTTTTCTCTGTCGTCCTCTCTTTCGCGACCGACAGGAGAGCCTGATTTATCGGTCCCGTCATATAAAGACACGCTCTGCCGATTACGCAACCGGTTCGCCATCCGAAAGATCCTCGGCGACCGATTGTTCCCCTCGTTTTTCACCATCTCCGCGACTAATCACTCGCCTACCATTTCCCAGTCCCGTAGCGCACCGTGCTCCGGCACTCAAACTTTGAGCTGGATTTTGGGAAACATGACCGAGTTATTTTAAGAATTTTTAGCTATCGAAAGTTCGGATTTATTCCTCCGCAAATTCAACCGACCTAGGCACTTCCGGACCACCTATATTTTAACCCTTAGCACTCGAGTGGTGACTGCGAGGCACCACCAGAAATTGCTGTATCATTATTCAAAATATTTGTCACATTATCAAATTCGTTTGCATTTAATAAATTACTAAACGTTTCGGTATTGTACGAGCAAATGGCACCATTTTCGTATGTATAACATGAAACAGAATATACAGGGTGGGTGGTCACCACATTTTGCTATCTAGATTTACGTCATTATTATTACGTAATGATTTCTTTACACAAATAGATTAATACTTTTTTGTAAAGAATATGAAGGAGCATCAGTTGATGTAATAAAAAATATATGATTCCATTTAAAAAAAACATTAATGACCTTCATACGTCCTTTACACGTTCACCTACAAAAATAATGTACCATCAGAATGTGCCCCTCTCAAAACCATTCAACTTCGTCTAAAACATTGTTTGCTGTACGTAATAATAATGACGTAAATCTAGATGGCAAAATGTGCTGACCCATCCTGTATACAAGGGAAATATTCTAGGTAGGAAGAAATGTTTCGTTTTAGAGTTAAAATAGCTTCGAGTGCAATGGGTTAATGTTTCTATTAATCGTGACGATTTGATCAAACGTCAGGATAATAATGTCAAGCTTTTCGATCCAACGAAATTTTATCTGATGAAGTGCCATTATTGGAAGCGCGGGAATTTAAGGAAATTTTTTGCCGAATAATTAAGAGACGATTTCGTCGAGTTTATTGAGTTTATCGGTGCGCACGGTTACGATCGTGTTCGATTTATTTGACGGCCGTTCGCGCGATTCTTCTGGAAAACGCGATCCGGCCGGGGAAGATTTATTTTTCGTGAACGGTCGCTCGCGCCGGGTAGTTTCACTAGTTGCGCAACTGCCATAGGCTGCTGTCTACTAACTACCACCACTGCTACTGTCGCCGCGACCGACTTGCAACCGAGACGGTCGAGAACGCCGGCAGTTAATTCGAGAAAGTTGCAACCGGCCCCGTAATTCCTCCGTCGAAAAGAAAAGTAAACTCGCGCCGGTACTTTTCTTTGTGGAACTAGTTGCCGGTTGTCGATACGACCACGCTCCGAACCTTTGCGAAATCCCGGAAATTCGGAGGATCAGGGAAAACGAAAGGAAGATCAACGCTAAACCTACCACGGTCAAAACTACCTGTTTTATATTTTAGAATTATTGACAAATTTATGGAAAATAGTGGAACTTCCTTGTCTGAGCATCCACTATATTGAAAGTTGCGTAGAATCTTAATAAATTTAGGGCTGCCATTTTTACAAGGCAATATTTACCAGTTCACGCTTGGTAGGTTTAGTGTTAACACTTCGACTGCCAAACTAGAAACCTCAAAAATTCGATGAAATCAAAGTAACTTATTTAATGAAATAAAAATTGGAAAAAATTAAATGTATGATACTGAGTAGTCCTCCAACTTTTTTTAATTTTACGGATTCTAATCGAATTTGGTACAATGGATATATTAATGTAAAAATTCATTTTAAAACCTGGACAAATAATTCCGTCACCCACATATGTATAATAATTCCGTACCCATAACTTATCAATTATATGGAAAGAATTTGTTTTGCCTTTAGTCCTGTACCTGTATTCTTTTGTAGTTTTCGGTGAAGCCAGTGTTCAAAATATTCTGCAAAGTATAATGTTTTTTTTTACAACCCTGTAATAAAATGGCGACGTCCGTACCTTCCGAGGTAAAATTGTCTATAAAATAGAAAATGGCGGACGGATGGTAACAGACAGATTTCTTCGAACGAACCCGTGCATCCACGATCGACAAGCAACCGATAGTTTCACCGGTTACATAACAGACAGCCGCGATACTCGTTGTCAAATGGACCAAGCAATGTTGTAACCGCGCAAGAACTTCCTTTGCCATCGTAACCTAAGCCTCTAAACGAGCCGATCGTTCGATTTTTCCGTGAATCTACGGTGTATTCGTGGTACTGTTCGCGGTACTTCTGTTTGACACTTTCTTCTTTCTTGCCTTTCGGGTAATTTCACAGAAATTGTGCTCAGAGCGAAACATAGCGAAATTAGTCGACCGGAAATGGTCATTTTTATCGGTTTCGCACTAGCATAGTATCGCTTTGGAAAGGATTCAGAAATTTCCGAAAACAGTGAAGCAAAATGACTGCTCCCGCGAGTATAATAAATTTTTTCGATCGGAAATTAATACGTTGACTGCTATGTCACCCACATGTGGGTGACGGAATTATTTGTCCAGATTTAAAAATTCATTTTTACGTTAATATATTGATCGTACCAAATTTGATTAGGATCTGTAAAATGCAAGAAAATTGGAGGACTACTAAACATCTTACATTTAATTTTTTCAATTTTTATTTCATTAAATAACTTACTTTGATTTTATGGAATTTTTGAGGATTCTAGTTTGGCAGTCAAAGTGTTAAAAATAGAAATATAAAATGGCCTCCGTTACCGATTCCGATGACACGAGGTGTCTGACGTTCGAGGGTTAAACAGGCAGAAAGTTCAGAGCCGCGATAACGAGGACAGCAATGAATGTTATCTGGCTTAGAGAGATGCGTGTGTGCGCTTGGTTAACGAATGCAGAAGTGCATTGCAAGCGGAGTGCGGCGCGGCTGCAGGCTTCTAGGCTCTCGTACTCGCCGGCTGATAGGGTTGCGCAAACGTCATCGAAAAGTTCATGATACAAAGTCACGTTACGAAAACGGCGAATGACGCGAGCGCCTCGTTATACATCGACACCGGGTGCGAGAGGAACGCCGAGGGAGTGCATCGGTGAATGTTAATGCCAATTCGAACACCGCTGTAATAATAATATCGCCATAGCGTCTACGCTCGCACCGATCGTGAGCACATATATTTTTTACTCGATTTTCACAGGACTAAGATCGTTTCTAAAAGATCAATATTTTTTAAAATAATCTTAAATATTCTTGAAAATATTTTTAGCAACCGGGGCTGTTAACTCCATTTCTTTTTCCACTACAAGTGATTTGAACTTTGTTCACAATTTCCTAGAAGAGAAATAAAAACTTAAAAGACCATTTAAAATTCGAATTTGTGTTTGTGAAAGATTAAATGTGAATTTTTAAGAAATAGAAGGGTAGTTTTTGGACCAACGTGCTTGCATTTTCATTAAGTTCTAGTAGAAATGAATGACCTTATAACTATTGCGATAGTAGGTAGGCTTTGTTTAAGATTTAGACACGAGTGTGAAATGTGTTCATAGATTTTCATTCAGCACAAGTTATATAAATTAGAGAACTAGGACGAGCATCATTAACCCCGAGGAAGTCATGGCTGATTTCACAGATACACTAAAGTGTATAAACGTTTCGTCACAGGGGACCATTCCTATTTTGTTTTGTAATTGCTAGCCTTATCTGATTCAATACAGTAAAATATTTTTCATACATACATATAGACTATTTACAAAAATTAGTACAACAATGCAGATTTAGAATGACGTCTGTGTCCATCCACTCTAAATTTTCTTAGAAAGTGGTGCCAAAAGTTAACATATTTCTCATTAATATGCGTACAAACTGATTTGAAAATTCCTTTAATTTTCCTTTAAATTCCTTCAAGTTTAATTTCCAATTAAAATCTTTAACATGTCCAACGAAAAACTAAATCTCCAATGTAGATTTAGAAGAATTAATTGATTGGGTGGTTAATATTCTGAAACAGTTGAAGAGATGCTGAAGTATACAATGGATAGAGGAAGTGTGACTAATAGAGCAGACCTAATGGAAAATATGACCTGAGCGGAGTTCAAGCCGTAAATCGATGGAGCCACGATAAAGCTAAAACAGTCACAATAAAGTATGCAAACATATAGCAATTTAACACCACCAAAGAAATAGTTTTTAATTCAATAAAACAGCCATCATTAGCATCCGTAAAAGATATACTTGCTACGCGAAAATCCACATTTACAACTATCCTAAAATTCAACGTTTCACCCTAAAATATAGAACACACTTGGAGAAACGATATTACGGCTGGAAGCAGTTCCGAGTTCAGACCGGATTTAATCAAATTAAAATGTGTAATTCAATCTGCCGGAGAATTCAAAATTCCGAGCCAAACCGAATTTGGCTGCTGCTTCTGATAGTCAGCACCGGTTTGCGTTCAGCTGGGACTTTAGTAATATCTACATGTAATATGCAGAGCTGCGAAAGCAGCATACGCGGAAATAGCCTACAATTAAAATTATGCTCTCCAAATAGTATTCCTACTTTCCCACGAAAATTTTTAGTAATTAATATAGGTTTTAAAACAGGTTTTTGCTGAAAAAAAATGGTTAAGGAACAATATTTGCCACTATTTAAGCACCACTATGAATTCGCGAAATATTCCCGAGAATTATGAACCGTAAAATAGTAGTTTCACGTGGTTCTGGAAATTAATGTAAAATGTTTCGCTAATTCGTTCATCACCGTGTATTAGAAGCGTACGTACACGTAACGAAAGTAAAAGGTGTACAGGAGCGTGTTCGGTTTTATAGGTCACTCGGATACTACATGAAATTTCTCGAAATTCGAGAAAATGGGAAGAAAACTTTTTACATGCAACCCCTAACCTACATACGGTTTTATTTCTCGCTTTTCGTGAAAGTGGCGTGCTCAGGCAAACAAAAAACAAGTAGAAATACAAAGAGAAAAGTAAAGAAGAAAAAAACTATTCCACGCCGATAAAGAAATCCGTTCCGTTATTAGTTGTTAACTAAAATTTCGCGAAAGTTCAGCCGCGATTACCGAAACGCAACAGCGGCGGGTCCGTGCAACCGCATTATCAAGTGCAACATGTATTTCTGCTTGTTATCTGGTGCGCCCATATTTCACATGCAACGTATGAATAACGACGATGATAAAATAATGATGTCCAAAGTGGAGCAGGACTTGAAATTCAAATTTAAACTCTCCTTGCCTTTTATCGATTTTATTTATATTTCCTTTCGAAACGAAAAAAACGTCGGCGGTTTACCTGTCGTGCAGCTGTTAATAGGTTCTCATAAATGTATTTTAATTTACGACGTTCTTGTACGTCGGACGAACGCGAAGCGGTATGTGTTTAAGTAACAATCCCCAAATAAAATATTGACGCTCGTAAAATTGAAAATTTCGGTTACGTTCTTGATCTGCGCGGTCAATTTTTATCAATTTAAAAGTGATTCAACGTTTCCGTCGAAAAACAGAGAGTTTCTCCGACGTTTTTAATAAAAACCCGTGGCCACGTTTCGTTTTATTTTAATAGAACCTGGAGCAAGGAAAATCATTGATCAGCTCGGCTATATATAATTTAATATCGTGTCTGAATTCCTTCCGGCGAAATCGTAATATTTGTAATATCCATGAAACTGCCAATAAATTCGCGAATCAAGCCATAATTAGAAATTTCGTGCATTAACAGCACGTAGAAATTCTGTATAAATTATGTAACATACGTTCCTTACGCAACTTCGCATAGTTTTACTTTCGTTGCAATTTTACGAAACCAAAAATACAATATTCAGTGATTTTTCAATATTCGATACACAAAATAAAACTTTGAAACGTTAAAGGTGGCGCGGGGGTAAATTAAAGGAAATTCTTACGTTTGCAAAGCCCTATAAATGTTTTTCCTGTGTTTTATGCAGTTCCTCAAACGTTCATAATGGTTTTATATTATAACAGCGTTTCCATCCTTAGAAACAAAAAATGATTGAATTTTCTCGGGAACTTTTATACAATTTTAAGGAGCGATTTCCGGGAAGCGTTTAAGTGTCGAACAAAGATCTGCTTAATGTGTTCTTTTGTGGGCAAGAGAAAGTTGCACAAAATTCGCATTGTGGGTCAGACTGTAAAATGCGCCGAAAGAAGTAGTAGGAACCAAAGAATAGAGAGACGGAAGCGATGAGCAAGGGGGTGGGTAGAGAGGAGGGGGAGAGGTATCACAGGCAGAAAAGTTTCTCGTTTTTGCTGAACGGACGGAAAGAAAAACCGTCTCCCTTTGATCTCGAGCGGTGTGCCTAAATGACGATAATGCAACGGGCAGGATCCATTATCATTTCCGAGAGGGGCTGCGTTTTTTCGTGGCCCGGCCCGGCCAGGCCCGACTTTTGCCGCGCCGCCGCCGCGACGCTTTCTGCCAAGCGGCGTCGGGCCGCTCGCCGGTTCTAAGCAGCGGCAAGAAGCGATTCACCTCGCGTGGCCTAAATAAACAACCGAGAATACATCGACCCACGAGCTAGCCGAGCACTCGAGGAACTCGACGTCGACTTTGCACTGTTTATACGACGGCTAGATGCCCGTCACCGAGACCGGAAACGACAACGTCGACCCGCTGCCTAACCCCACGCCACACGATATGCTTTTTTTCCAACTACCCTTCCTCGATCCCCATTAAACCCCCATATATCCTGGGAGATTCACCGGGATACACACATTATCCTGTGTCAGTGTCCTGGATAAACTCAAGGGGATACACCACTTTGGAAATTTTTTCAAGCATAATCAATAAGTGTAAAATTCCAATTTTTTAACAGCGATATTAACACAACTCTCAACTTTACTCTCCATTTTTTTCCGAGCAAAATATTAAAAAATGGCGGAGTTATTGGTCCTTTCTTTAAATGGCCTTTTATTGGTACAACGATGGATTGCTGCTATTGCTGGGAAAAATTGAGACGTCTGAAATGAAAGATTTTTCTTATTCTTAAACCTGAAGGTGTTATCTAGAATGTAGCGTAGAATTGTTGATAAATTCAAGCGTTCATAAAAATGGCAGTAAGATTAACTGGACCTTAATCTTTAAGGGTTAAAACGACGGAGGAAAACTTATTTTATTTTCTGTAATATGTGACGTGCCTCCATGTAACTTTTACAATAATATATCGAGGCTGAATACAGGCACCTAAGAAGGCGGAAACGTTCATACGATCGAAAGGACAACAGATTTTACGGAAAAGGGAGAATTAGACGCAGAATTGAAAGCCACGTTCCCGCAGGTGATCTGTGCACAGGCATCTCCCAGCTGTTCCTACTTTCTGTGTATTATCTTTGGTCCTGTCGCCACACGCACACGCATTTTCGTGTTTACGTCACGGTGACGTAGGAAACGGTTTTCGTTCGATTGTCGCCGCAACAATGACAGGGAGCTTGCTCGAGCTCCGCGTCCCTGAGAAGCCGAGCGTTGGCATGGCGACGACTGTCCTCAGTCGCACAATGGAAATATTCCGGGGAGCAATTAAGCCGAAAAAATGACAGGGATCGTTCGCAGTAATCGTCGTGCTCTAGGCACTCTCGTTACATAAGGTAGGCCTAGGCTCGCGACCAACTGGTGTGTTCCCTCTCGGCAGAGAAGCGTGTCCGCTCCGCGAACGCTATCGCGCGCGCGGCCATTTTTCCACCTAGTTCTCGAAGTATCGGCGAATTTTTCAGCGACCTACTTCTTCGTTATCGTCTTAAAGTCTTAACAGGCTGCGTAGACGACGCGGAGCTGGCAACTCTTGGCGAATCGTGTTCTCGCGCGACTCCCCCTCGCGCGACGCGTCTTCGCGCCTTGTCATTGAAAGTGCATTCAAGATCTAGTGCAGAACGACGCGTTTTATCGTCGAACAACCTAAAGCCCGATACACACCGCGGTGTTTCGCAACGGTCAACGCTTGTACAGGCTGACTCGAAGCTCCGTTACGCAATGGAAACGCGTACTGCGATGCGCTAATTGCCGGCTCTGCGCCTCGCGGTTTCTTTTGCTTGGAATCTGTTCTACACGGTCGGGGACAAAATTAAGCAACGCCATTTCAAAGCTAACAACTTTTTTCAAGTTGACCCGAACGCCTCGAGTTTTAGAAAGACTGATTAAAAATTACCATTGGCCCTACAAGTTTTTATCTATGCCTGTAATATAATTTCAAAACTAATAAATTTTTTCAAGTTGGACCGAATGCCTTGAGTTTTAGAAAGACTGATTAAAAATTACCATTGACCCTACAAGTTTTTATCTATGCCTGTAATATAATTTCAAAACTAATAAATTTTTTCAAGCTGACCCGAACGCCTTGAGTTTTAGAAAGACTGATTAAAAATTACCATTGGTCCTATAATTATTTTTTATCTATGCCTGTAACGAACATTTGAAATATACTCTTTCTAGATCCAAATAAGTTGTACGGATGCACGAAGCAATTTAAAAAGAAATTGCGTACGTTACCTAATCAACTAATACTTCTAACATCTCAAAAAAAGAGTCGAGTCGCTTGGTTCAATTTTAAAAAGTTATTAGTTTCGTCCTAGGTCCAGCGAAATAACAATTATCGTGTTGAAATTAACACTGAACCTACCATGGTCAAAATGACCAGGTTTTACCATTCCACAATTATTGAAATTATAAAAACGTTTGCATAGGAAATTACTGAACTGACTTCTGTATCTAAGCACATATTACAATGAAGATTGTACAAAATTTAAATAAATTCAATCTTTTCCCTTTTACAAGACGTTTCACTTTTATACGTTTTCTGCTTGCTAAGTTTAGTGTTGAATACAAAAATTTCTTTCACCTACGAGAAAATTCTATAAGTGTCAACGTTTCTATATGTATAGATGGTCGTATAAAAATTAAAATATGAATTGACTTCTGTATCTAAGCACATATTACAATGAAAATTGTACAAAATTGAAATAAATTCAATCTTTTCCCTTTTACAAGACGTTTCACTTTTATACGTTTCCTGCTTGGTAAGTTTAGTGTTGAATACAAAAATTTCTTTCACCTACGAGAAAATTCTATAAGTTTCACAGTTTCTATATGTATAGATCGTCGTATAAACATTAAAATAATTCAAAAAATTTCTTCCACCTACCAGGAGACTTGTAAAAATGAAATAATTTTTCAAATCTAGAGAAATCCGCAGTAACAATGATTACGACAATCACTGAGCCAGATCCGCAAGTCGGTAAACAAATCACTGTGCAGCAAAGGTACATAGAGAAACAGAGGAAATCCGAGCAAAGAAGAAAGCAGATCTCTGGTATCGAACAAACACGAGCGCCCGAACGTTTCCGTATCAATCAGCGTCGCGCTGATACGCGGCGCTTTTTCACCGACTGGAGGCCACGATAGGAAAGAGTAAAGTGCATCTTGACTCTGACCTACAGAGTCAACAAGTAGCGAGTACGCGAGGAATTCTTATTCCCTGCATTCCTAAACGAAATCAGAGAGGCGGAGGGAGAAAAAGAGAGACAGAGAGAAAGAGAAAGAGAGAAGGAGGAGAAGCGTCCGTAACCGACCTCGGTCAACGTGCACCTAACAGCGAGGCCATCGCGGCTAGAACGGGAGACTTCTATTTGCTAGGTGAACGTTTTTTCCCTCCCGTTCCTCGAGATTCAAGGATTCCAAACGCTACTTGACCCAGATCTTCGTTAAACTTCGACCGCGCGCGACGTAAACAGACCGGTAGCTCTCGGCACCGGCGTCGCTCTACCTCAAATAAGGCATCATCTCAGAGGATGCGTAAAATCTTGTAGTTTACCTGCACGAGAACGCGTTAGAGTGATTGCTCGACGAACACGCCGAACCAGCAAACCTGTAATCAACGGTTTATTGACGTTTGCTCTGCTGCTGCGTGGCAGAACAGACAAAACTGATTTTCTAAAAATATTCTGCTAGCGTAAACCTTCTGGCACGGTCACCCACAGTTTTATTTGGTAATTTATTTGTTAACAGATAATTGAAACTTCTTTGTTAGACTTTGGTTAAGGTGATTAGTAGGGCCTCCTGCCCGTAAACCTTCTGGCACGGTCACCCACAGTTTTATTTAGAAATTTATTTGGTAACAGATAATTGAAACTTCTTTGTTAGACTTTGGTTAAGGTGATTGGTAGGGGCAGGAAAGCGAGCATTATTTATTTTATGTGTACGCTTTATGAACACGTCGTGCAGTTAAGTCGGAACGCACCGTTAAGGTGTTTGCCCGATCAGATTTTCTTGACAGTATCTGAAATGTTGAGTAAAATATCTGTTTCATAGCCAGTGCTCGGCACGAAGAAATGTGTAACGGAAAAATGAATAATAGTCGCGATACAGAAACAGCAGCGACGTTGTGTCACGCGAGTTAAATACGATTCGCAGTAGATTAAGCCACTCGGATCGTATCGTGTCGGACATGGTCGTATATACCGCGTCAGAGATACTGTGAGTATTTGACAGTAAATAATCAAGCAACGAGTTCTATGACATCGGTTAGACTGCAAATTAGATTTATAACTATCACTCGAAAAATTAAAAATGCCTCTGGCCAGTAATCGCAACATCTATGTCGTATTAATTACACTTTGAATATTTCTGACCTATATTGAATGAAATAAATGTACTGAGGATTTTATGCATCTTTGATCAAATTTAACTGGTGAAATTTAGCATGGTACGAAGATTATGAGACATTGAAGAAAATAATATTTCTGTTAGAAATCTATTTCTACTAATATTTTCTTAAATTTAAACAAGTTTGTCAGAAGTAATACGTAAAACCAACAATGTAATAATAACGAATATATCAGATTAAGAATATATGATTAGGCAATGTTATTATATATTTGCATATAATAATATAGTTGTTACACCGTAAAACTGACAATGTAACAATAACGAATATATCAGATTAGGAATATATGATTAGGCAATGTTATTATATATTTGCATATAATAATATAGTTGTTACAACGTAAAGTATAAAAAGTGGAGGCTAGTTAAGCTGAACGAATTGTCAAGAGAAACATTAGCTTTTTCCTAGTTCAGTGATTAATTTCCGGCCGCAAAAAAAAAAAAAAAAATAAATTGAATTCCGAAGTTTACAAAAATCTTGCGGTCACTGCGCTCGGTAAAAAACGACTTGGAAAAGTGAATTAAACTTTTCGTATTATTCTCTGGCCTAGGCTCTGGCGCCTTTTTCACGGCTGAACGAGCCGTGTGTGTCGAAGTCGACTCTACCTTGCAACGAGCAATGACTTTTTTCCTTGCATGCGATTATGAATCACTGCATAATATCCTCTCGACGGCCTTAACCGGCAGAAGGAAAACGAAAGGCCGAGCGTACTATGACTACTTAATTCTACTCCGCCGGTTATTTATTTATTCTTCCAGCTACGGAGCCACCGTTTGCCAACGATCTTTCTGCATTCACGAATACTTAACATTCGCGTCTCTGGTGTCGCCGTTAAGCGTTAGAAAACATTGCTTTTCCTTTGGTTGTTACTGCGCATTTTATCTGATAGAGATTCACTTATAAAAAATTAAATTTCTCGGTCTTTCACTTTGTAGCAGGAAACATTTTTCGTAACAAATTTGTTCACTCCTATTTTTTATATAAAATATTTCAGTATATTACAGCTGAACAATTCAAAAATCGTCATGAAATATTTTCCACAACCAGCTATAGTTTAAAATGCATGGGAAACTACAAATGAAGCATAGAGAATCTCATGTGGGGTACGTTTTAGATCATTGAACGGTTTCATTAAAAAATACAGTCCGGCAGTTACTTGCAAAGAATTTGTTTTGTCGTATTTTGCTTCACACACCCTGGGTTGCTATTATATAAGAGGGGGATTGAAAATTTGCAGGAAAGATGGCAAGCTGTCCTTGATAATGATGGAGATTAAATAAAAGCTTGAATGTACTACAAAGCTTGTTTTAGATTCCAAAATAATCGATTACTTATGGGTCCCACTAATATAATTTACAGAGCTAGTCGTCAACCTCCTGATTAGTATAGGGCAGAGGACGCGGTAGAATAAAAGAGAAAAAAATGGGAAAAGGACGGAGAAAAAAGTCGCAAGAAACGTGGAGAAGTGGTCGGTTAGGGGCAAACGTGTTTTTCTTGGTCGCGAGCGTGTAACGAGTGCGAAACTCGAGGCTTCGCAGCGTAGAGTTCATGCCGGCCGAGAACCCTCTCTCTGGTTCTCCGGACCAGGAGAGTGCGCTGCAAAAAGGGTCCACTCTCGTACACACGATGTGCACGCTCTACTTGCGATCCGATTGACGGAGGGCTTTCCTCCTCGTCGTTGCTCGACGGAGGAACGCGATGATGCGGATGACGGCTACTGTGTCGACGCTCCTCTCCCCCGTCCGAGTCATGCAAGAATTTTCTCCGGCGAGATCGGTTTCGTTTTTACTCCCCAGTTGATTCGATTAAACGGAGGACATGTGTGCACACATAACCCCAAATTTTGCTACTTCCAATCCCGACGCCTCTTCTTCTTGTAATCTTTAGTCATTTTAATCAGAAAAATGCCGCAAATAAGTTGTGGTGAAAGTCCCACAAAAATACTTTCCCTGGTCAGTGTCCATTAGTACTATATAAAATATACTTAATAAAAATAATGTGGTACAGCGTGAAATAAGTAATATTTATTTTTGTTTTTCAGAGCAAGACTGCGTGAGTAAATATATAGAAACGTATTTTAAAAATGAAAAATTCATTAGAACTAAACAGGTTGTATACTTATAGATATAAATGACATAGTCTTAATTCGTTAAAGAGGAAAAACTGTCTTAACACAAACGTGTTACTAGCGCCATAATTATTTAATGTTTAAAGATTACGAATTTAGATGCAGTTTAAGGCAATAATGTACATATTATTTTAAAAGATGAGAACTTATAAAGGGATTGTAGAAGAAAGTGAAGAAATATGTAGAAAAGAGTTTTGTAAAAGATGGTTTGATCGTTATCTATGAAAGAAAAATCGAGTAAACTCATGATTTCGCACGATTAGCGAAATTGTGTCCTCAGCAGATATTTTTGTACCCCGAACTTGGAGAATTCTTGTTCTTACTCGTCCCCAGGATTAGTATGCAATGCTAATGTATAATCGAAACACGAAATTTCACTTGGTAGGATATAGCGACCTTTGCACGGTGCACGCTTCCGCCATTTTACTCGGAAATTTTACCCAGTTACCTAACGTCTTTGCAGATCAGACTCAATAACATCAGTAGGGAAGCGCAAGCGTTCCGAGGAAGGTTCAGATAATCTTCGCATGATCCTCTTACCGCCGGCAGTTGGTGAGTAAAAACTCACTTTGTTAATGCAATACGATGTACTTTTGCCGAGCGTTGCACCGTCCTTATTTTTGCTCGCTGTAACACTGTTTTTTCCCCTGCGGGCTTTTATGCGCCCATACGAACAATTTATATAGTCGTAAATTGTCGCTTTTAGTCGCGTCGCGGAGTTCCTGTTTAACTCGCTCTTTATTTGTAAGAAGAAAATCGAAGGATAATAAAAATTCACAAAAATGTCTTCAACAAATGCGGTGAGAAAAATCGTAGAATATGTTCGTCATATTATCCAAATAAGTTTCTTTCTTTATTTTTTTACGTCACTCTTAATTTACTTAATTTTTTATATTTCTTCAATTTAACAAGAACGTTCACCGACGAAGAAATGTATGTCAAATATTATTACTGGACACTAATTCCAGCAAATTTGGTGTGCTAGGATTTAGTACGTTCCTTTGGTAAATACTGTGATGATTAAATTCAACTGCAATTTAGATAATGAATTCCGCATGTGCAGTATACCTATCACAATAAATATGTTGCTCACGGACGGTGCAAAGTACGTTATTCCATACTTCTACACCGCTATTAACGTTGCAAAGACTATGAATAATTTAAAGATGCACCACAGTTAAGCGTTTCTTACGTTTAGACATTGTGGCGACTACTCCCGTTGAAAAATAACGAAACCAAAATTGAATAAAAATTCTAACGAAAAATTCAACGCTCTCTAAATGTTACGGGTGACGAAAAATTCTAACAAAAATTAAGCGCTTTTTAAATGTTACGGGTGACGCAAAATTCTAACAAAAATTAAGCGCTTTTCAAATATTACGGTTGACACAAAATTCTAGTGAAAAATTCAGCGTTTCTGGGATATTATGTGTACCAGAAAATTCTAACAAAAACGAAGTTTCTGGGGTATTGTGACAGAAAAATTCTAACGAAAAGTTAAGCGTATCTTGGATAGTATGGGTAAGGTAAAATTAAGCGTTCGGATATTATGGCTAATATCTGAATAATAAAACGACCCGAAGTCTGCATGTGCAACATAGGTGCAACGCGAGACTCCGTGCGGGGGCATTGCCGCTCGTTATCGCGAAGTTTAAATGCAACAACCGTCGTGTTTACAAGCGTCGAACGAACGAGCCGTATCAACAAGATAATGCACACGGGCTTCTTCTCTTTTCACGTCGGGCGTATTAAGTTTAAGACGGGCTCCGGTCGATCGGTTAGACAAGAACGGAAAAATCGTGCGCGCCCCCTGAAAAATGGATACCGGTATGAATAGAGAATGAACGTGCACGCGAGCGAAGGCGAAGGAAAGTGCATTGCATAACATAATAAAAACTTCAATAACTTCGTCCTATATTCCAAAGTAATTGGCCTTCCTCTAATATGCACGACACCTTCTTGCCGAGCCGTGCCGGTAATTCATACCGGCGCTGTTACATATTCTGAAAAATCGCGAACGATCGCCTTGTTGCGTACTGCCTTACGCAAAGAGCGCCGTGTTTTGCACGGTTTTTCTTTTCGTTTGTTTCTTGTTCACGGGAATTGTGGAAACTGTGCACTCTTGCGCTAAAACTTACTAATTCACTTACAATTTCACGTTCTTAATTTTTTCCTCGAACTTTGCCGGCCTCCTCTGGGTAGTGGGGGGATAAGAAATTCTTTTTCTCGGAAGTGCTTCCTTTAGAATTTTTCAATTTTCCAAAATGGAAAGATTTTTCCATTTTCGAGCGCCGAAATCGCGTTTTTCGTCCACTGTGTGACGTCTGACGAGAATAGCGACGAAACTTTGTGGGCATTTTATTATTTTTTTACTGAACTTTTATATACGTGCCTGCCATATTTTTCTGATTGAAACCAGCCCGAACATAATGCAATTTGAATGTCGACTATCCGAACCGGTGGTACCTGAATTCTCCATAATTTTAGTTATATTAAATCTTTGTTACATGTTATATTATAAAAATTTCATCTAGGTTGAATACCAGGCAAAACATCTGTGCGTGGACCGTTCTTCGTATTAACCAGCTCACGTTTTATTTCTCCTGATATACTAAACTTCAGATGCCGCGTTCATTCATTGAAAAACAGTTGAGCCGACCATCAGCATTAAATTATTCTCTCCCGCGAGAATGTTTTATTCCCCGCTGGCCAAACTGAATATTTTTAAAGTTCAGTTCAAGTTCAGGCTTCCTACCAGGAGCATCCCAATCGAGCGACCTAATTCGAAAATCTCGTCAACCTCCCGGAAACTAAACATCGAACAGACACGCCGGAACAATAAATATTTTTCACTCGGGAACTCTCTCAATTTCCTCAAACCTTTTGCAAATCGTCTACAAACTGTTCCTAAGATTTCAAATTCCTCAGATATACTCTCCCCAAATTAAAAAAATTTATCAATCTACAATCTTATCTAACGTAATCTCTGCAAACCTTCTCAAACCTCCTCCAGCAACACGATTAAAATTTAAAATTGTCCAGAACAAAATTTCCTTAGTTGGATTACCAAATTACCATCTAAAATCAATTCTAATGAAAATCTCCTCCCCCCAAACCGAGAACACCATTTATCTACAAACTTTACTCGTCCCAAGGTTTCCAATTGCCCAGACCAACTCTCCCCAAATCAAAAAAATTGATCAATCTGCAATCTTCTCTAACGTAATCTCTGCAAATCTTCTCAAACTTCCTCCAACAACACGATTCCTGTTTTAATCAAATTTAAAATTATCCAGAAGATAATTTCCTTAATTGGACTACGAAATTACCATCTACAATCAATTCTAATGAAAATCTCCTCCCTTCAAACCGAGAGCAACATTTATCTACAAACTTTACTCGTCCCAAGGTTTCGAATTTCCCAGACCAACTCTCGTCAAATGAAAAATTTCTCAAACCCCAATCTCTACAAACCGTCTCAAACTTCGTCTAACAAGCTTCAAAGACCTAACTCTCCCGCCAAATCTAAAATTCTCAACGATCCCCCACCAGAACCATCAAACTCTCCGCAACATCCCCTAAACTGGTCAGATCATGAAACCCAAAGATTCTCTCCGAACAAATCCATAAACCAGAAGGGCGCCTAGTCGAACAAATCCATTCCTGAGCCTATCGTTACTCGCGTCGAGCGTGTTGCACACGGCATCGACGCAGACACGCACACACACATACATGCGCGGTTGGCGGCTCGATGCACCGAGTACGTGTTCCACGTATGTGTCCTGTACTTGCACGATGCTAGTGGGGAGGGGTTTGTAGCGGCGGCAGGGAGAAAGGGGGAGGGGAGAGAAAGAGGAGGAGGGGGAAGAGGAGGAAGAGGAGGAAGAGTAGGAGAGGAGGGTTAGGTGTAGTATCGGTCATTACCTCCATCGAGTAACTGGGTCAGTCGTCACAGCGCCTCGGTTCGCTCACCGGCTGCCCGTTTTGCAGCGTTCTCCCACCCTCTCTACCCCTCTTTCTCTTTCTGTTTCTCCGTTTCTCTCGTTCCTTCCCTTTCACGGTCTCTCTCTCTCTCTCTCTCTCTCTCTCTCTCTGGCTCTCCCTTTCACCGTTCTTTCTAGTCCTCCCTGTCTCGCTCGCTCTTCCCGTCGTCTATCGTCCCCGCGCAGCGTTCCCGCACTCTGAAACCGGCATCCCCACTCGGGAAACCTTCTACACGATTCTCGAAGCGGCCGCAGGAGGTTAGACCTTGGATTCGAATCGCGGCTGTGCGGAAAACATCCGCCTTTTTTCCATGTTCCGTTCCCGGAGAGACGTTTCACGGATACAACCCGCCACTTCGATTTCTCAACCGAACAACCGTGCACTCTTTTCAAAGAGAGCTTGGTCCCGCGAATCCCCTCCCCATGAAAGGAGGTTCACTCGATGACTGTTAATCCCCATCGAGGAACGGAATTTCTGGACGAGAGCTTGGATCAGCGTCTGAGACCCCGGTTGTTTGAATGGGACTTAACATTTAATTAACATTTTGAGGGTTACTTCTCCGTAGAAATGGGAGGCAGAATTATTTGTAAAGATCTGTATATTTTTTTACGTTACTATGCTCGGTGCATCGAATTTCGTTTCTGAAAATCTGAAACAAGTAGAATCGGTCGGTCGTGATCAGACGAAACAGTATCCCCTATTTCGGTTCGTAGATCGTGCACACGAGTTTACCTAAAATTGGATTAAGAAGAAAGAAATCCGTATTATGTACGAACTGGATGTATTTATAGTAGCTCCTCGATCCCCTTGCCAATTAGAATTTAATTATAACTCTTTGATCCACTGACTAATTAGCGAGATTAAATGTTGTACAATGCAGCGAAACATAAGCGAGCTCAACTACGAGAACGAATCGATCATTAATATACTGTGAATGGCTCTGCGTCACATGTATGCTGTGCCACATACACCAGTTCGTAAACAGCGTTACGAATTATAGTTAGCAGTAAATGCAGAACATTTTATAAATGAGGTAAACAGTCTAAACTAATGTGTTTTCTGATAGCAGACTTGAATTTTTGATCAATTTCACGAGTACAAACAAATATGGTAACGTGAAAATTGTAATAAAAATTTTGAGGATGCATCACACAAAATGAAAACAACTTATTTAGTAACACACGAATATATCCTAATAAAATTTGGTTTAATTTGATAGTGTAGTAAAAATTGTGTCAGTAATATATGACTTATATACTAGATTATACTATATACGACTAGACTAATATTCTTTAGGGTTCGAAAATGAATAAAAATCGTATTAAATTCTGGTAAAATCTGAATTGTAATATTTTTTAAAAATCTTAAGTCTATACATACGTAAAATATGACTTATATACTAGATTAGACTATAATACGACTAGACTAATATTCATTATGGTTCGAAAATGAATAAAAATCGTATTAAATTCCAGTAAAATCTGAATTGTAATATTTTTTAAAAATCTTAAACTCACGTGACGACACTCGTAGCGGTAACAAACTACACTCCTTGTACAGAACAACACACATACTTTGTTCTCATACGCAGGAATGTCGCAGTTGGACTAAGGAAAAATAAACCTTGAAGATGCGAATATTTTCCAGGATTTTTTCCCGAGGGGTGGCGGGTTTCGCAACGACGGGCCACTTGTCCCGTTGATTCGCGAAAAATATTCCCACGGGTGAAGATATGCTACCTGTTGAGGGTGGAGCGTAACCACGTGAAACCGTTGGCCCCACGTGACGCGTTCGACGCGTCCGTGCAACGAAAAGAAAGAACGGCCGATGCGTTTCGTTATGCAACGGTGCTGCGGCGAAGGACAGGTCGTTTACACACAGTATGCGATAGCAATTACGCACGCGGCAAGCGGAAGAACGGTAGCGACGAAGGGGGACGCTGTAGCACGAACTATAGCTCGAGCGATCGAGAGAAGCCGGGGGTGGGGGTTGGCACAAGGGGGTGTTGAAGGGCGAGAGGAACGGCGCGGACTAATTCCAGCCGGCATTAGCATCGTACCCCGCGAATAACAATAACCGAGCGTAATAATTGCAGCAATAACCCACCCTTTCTCCGCCGATCTTGCTGACAATTAACTTCGACGCTTTCGACTGGGACGAGAGGGGCGGCCCGAGAGTCCCGTCGAAAGCGTCTGGTAATTATCGCTAAGCGCTCCTTGTAAATTTCATTCGAACTTGCTCCCCGACTGACAAGGACTCTCCCATTGGCGGGAAAATCCCCGTGGAATTTTTTTAGCAGAGGTCCAAAATACGTTACTTTTAAAATGTTTCTGAAAATGTCATTCAAAGATTGATATTTACTTAAACGAATGCCAGTAAATCTCAAGGAAATTATTATAATTAAGAGTAAGCTCTTTTGAATGTGGCCACCGGTAGCCGGAATAATAGCTAAAATTTTACACCCCATTAAAAATACTATTTCATTTGCAAATAAAAGTCTATAGTTCCTGAAATATTAAAAATAAAATATATTTTTAACTCTCTGCTTCGAAGGCTGTTTTCATTCTCTTGACGCGATCGCTTGCCGATAAAAAAATATGTGTCAAATATTTTTTCGAGAGCTGTCTATGTAAAATAAAAATGGGTCTGTATGGGTATGTTTTCGTGTTAATAAATGTTGCACGAAAAATACTCGCGAGTCAGAATTTCTTAACTATCGTATATAAATCGTTAACTACAGAACGGGGATCTAAATTTTCACGTATTATCGTTTTAATCAGCGTTTAATCCACGATTCTGTGTAAATTTCACTGTAACTCTTTTTTATTATCAGTTGTAATTTACCGTGGATTCACTGCTGAGTCGGTCGCAAGTTCAAGAGCTTGATCCACATATCGTTACCGTGATATGGATGATCGTACGATCCGTCGCGAATCATTGAACGAGACGTGATTTTGGTAAACAGCCAACTGAAGTGTTCTTCGATCTATATTGAGTTATAAGACTGTCGAATCTGGATATCGGCCAAATCACGGCATTTCCAATTACAGCCTAGTAATTGGCTGTTTGTCGAGACGGTTCCGCACGACTTTGGTGACTATCGATCCCACGGGACGTCAGACTGCTAGTCTGGAATCTCTGTAAGCTGAAGGGAGAACTATAAACTTCCCTGACTATAAATGTTAACATTACGGAAATTACATTTACTTGGAATTACTTTTTCAATGTCAGAAACAAAAACTTTGACTAAAAAGAGCAGGAAAGCTCGTCACTGAAGAAAGGTAAGTGATTACTTTTTAAAATAAGCTATTATTTAATGCACCTCGTACGTTATTATCGAATAAAATATTAGCTTTCTTGCTGACTCGATGTAAACAGAAGATAAAAGACTCTCCACAGGGTCAAACGGTTCGGCAATCCGAGAATGAGGAGCGCTTAATGTCCCAAGTAAGCCATTAAAAATTCCAAAACTGTGGCTCGATTGCGTAACGAAGCGTAAAACTTCGGTGACTATCAAACCGTAAATTCAGAAGTCCCTTGAATCCCGAACTTTGGCGTCTCGGCGACTGTTAAGTCAGGAACTCATAAAGTTCGTCCATCGAACCGCGTAGTCAGCGAATCCGCCGCGTTACGAATGGAACCGCAAGCACACAAACTTCGCACACCCATTGTCACCGCAAATCTGGACCTACGAATCCCGATGAAAAATCGAATCTTCGCTCGGGAATCGAATTTCTGTCAACAATATTTTTCGACGATACCGACCAACCTCAAAACTTTTGAATTCCCGAACCATCTTCTAACATAGAATTACAACACTGATTCGATCGTTTACAAATACGAATATTTCCTAATTTTAATTCTACAGGGTGTCCCAAAAATGCGATACAAGTAGACTGCGTTTATGACAAAGATGAAGTGCAATTTAAAACAGTAGAAAAATGAGGAGTATTTATGCATTCATGAAAAATTAAAAGACTATAAGTATACGAATACATTTCTTGCTAAAATTATCGAAGCAGGAAACAAACGTTTCTCCAGCCTCCATTTCTTGCAATTAATGCAAGAAATTTCAGCTTAGCATAAAAGCCGGCAGTCATAAATATTACTGGAAATTGTGGGATTGCTGGAAAGTTTCTTTTTCGGTAAATATTTCCATGAAAGATGCTATAATTTAGCGTGTATTATACGGTTCGGTTAATTAATGCAGGAATTAAACGGAGAACGAGCAAGTTTCTATACGAACGTCGATTAGCATAAAAAGGTTCAGGTTAAGGAAGATCGTCCGCGTGTTCGACTGTCAAAGCGTGCGCCGCGTACACAGCGAGATCCGTTAGTGGCCCCGGGGCTGTTTGCGCATCATTTGAATAATAAACCGATTGGCCGTCGATCGTCGTGCAACAAGAAGACATGCAATTTCGCGAGAGAGTTAACAGATGCTTGGGAAACGTCCCAGGAAGCGTATCGTTATCCCGGACGAAAGTCGATCGAACCTATTTCGCCGGTCGGTTGAACCGCCGCCAGAGGCTAGTCCGTATTTGTGACGCAAAATTTCTGCCTAGGCTCGCTTGCCAAATAAGCTCGCGGGGACCGGATAAAACAGTGCGCGCCGGTTATCGCGGATCGGAGCATGACCCAGAAAACCGAGTCGCGGAATAGGTTGCATCGAAACTGAAAATTATCGAGCCGCCGTCGACACCTACGCCGGAAGCTGTATCTTCGTTCCCATGGATCGCTACGCCAGCTGCGTTCATCACGCGCGGTGCAGAGGATCCTACCCTACGTTTACTCAAACGTCTACCAGAAATACCGACCCCGTAAATCCCGAGAACGCGCCGTAATTGCGAAAGGGACGAGCGAATCCAAAATGTCGATCAACCCCTTTCACACCGTCGCCTGCACGTCGAAAAAATTCTTCCGGTCTTCCTCAGCACTTACAGTCGTGTCTACTTGCCGATTTTTGGGGACTGTGTAGCCTACTGCCCCCGATAAAATTATTAGGGAGACTCATGCGGATTTTTCTGCAAAAGAAAAATTGTCTGCATCGATTGCAAGAAATGGAAACTGAGTAGAATGTTAGTTCCTCGCTTGGTAGTTTTAATAGATGAGAAACAGTATATTGACATTTGAAATTTCTTAAATTTTCCTACAATTACAAACTTTATCTACTCAATTATCTTATCGATGCATAAAGATCCGCAGTCTACTCATAGGTAATCAATTATTTTGAAATCTAAAAAAAACTTTGTATGAAATCTAAGCTTTGATTTCTTAATTTGTTCAATCTCCATCACTATCAAGGACAGCTTGCCATCTTACCTGCAAATTTTCAATCACTTATATAAATCCAGGGTTCGTGAAGCTAAATATGACTCAAGGTGCCTCCTTACGTCTTCTCTAGAAGTAAATGTTTTATTTCTTAAATAAAGTAGTAGACAATTTTTGGGGACTGTGTAGCCTACTACCCCCGACAAAATTATTAGGGGGACTCAAGTAGATTGCGGATTTTTCTGCAAAATAAAAATTGTCTGCATCGATTACAAGAAATGGAAACTAAGTAGAATGTTTCTAAGTAGAATTCTTCACTTGATAGTTTTAATAGATGAGAAATAGTATATTGACATTTGAAATTACTTAAATTTCCCTACAATTCCAAATTTCATCTACTCAATTATCTTATCGATGCATAAAGATCCGCAGTCTATTCATAAGTAATCATTTTGAAATCTAAAAAAAACTTTGCAGTAAATTCAAGCTTTTATTTCTGAATTTATTATATAATCTCCATCATTATCAAGGACAGCTTGCCATCTTTGCAAATTTTCAATCCCCCTCTCATAGAAATCCAGGGTTAACCCATTTGCATGATAAGGATATATGAAAAGGAGGGCTTTATCACCAAACTTTTTTTTTTTTAATTATATTTAAGCACAAAAATGACTAAGAGTAAAGGAACTTCATATTTCAGCATTATAAGAAAAGATCAGAATTACTACTTTCATCTCCGACAACACCCCCCCATTTCTATTTTTTAGCTAACGAATAATGATAGTGACCAACAAAATTGAGCGCATATTTTTGCTAATGATGCAAATGGGTTTATCAAAATATGACTGGAGGTGCCTCTTTACATCTTCTGGAGAAGTGAATGTTTTATTTCTTAAATAATGTAGTAGACAATTTTTGATATTGTTGTAAGACCAATAGCATAGTACACGTTATAAGACCATCTCGTTTGTCCCGCGGAGCTTTTGCGCGTCCCTGGACAATCACGTTGCCTATTCCACAGCTTCAGGCTGATAAACTTAGGCGAAACGATCCGTCAGCCGAAACGACCGGTACAAAAGTGAGCTATCGAGCATGTTCGTACCGGAAGTCGATCGAAGTAGCTCTGCGGGTTGTTTCGTGGCATAAAATATTCGCAGAACGGGGTAAATTGTAGGCGACCAGTCGAAGTGACTTGCACGTCGGAATTGCGAGCGGCGCGCGATTAACGGGTTCGAAGCGTTGCATATCAGGATTATGAGGGGCATTCTGGGACAAAGGTTGAGGAACGCTCTCCGCAAGCTCTTCCAACCCTCCACCGAGCTGCCCCCGAGCCTCCTCTTGGCCTCTGTCCCTGTTCAACGGTCAGGGTCTCCCTCTATCTCGTGCTCCGTCCCTCTTTCTCTCTCTCTCTCTTGCTCACTCGTGTTCCACCTCCTCCATCACCTCGTTGAAACCTCCTCCTCCTCGTCCTCCCTACCTTGGCGTGTTCGTCAGGCAATGCTCTCTTCGTGCTTTCGTCCGACCTACCCCAATATCCAGTTTTCTCTCTTTCTCTTTCTCCCCGGTCTCCCACTCCCTCTGCTCTCCCCCTTTTCACTCTTCCTCCCAGCTTTCCCTCTCTCTTTGTAACCCTTTCTCCTCGGCAGTTTCTCCCCCTCGACGATACCCCTACCTTCCAACCAACTCTCCCCACCCCCTTCGGTTCGTACCCCTACTCGGTACGGGCGCGGATGTGCCCGATGACTCTCTCCTTCCGTCTCAATTTCTTTCTCCTTCGACGACGTTCCCCGACATTGCTTCCACTCTCTCTCACTCTCTCTTTCTCTCCCCTCCCTCTGTCGATGTACGTAAACTGTTCTTCCGGGAGGTGTACACCGCACACACACACATACACACACACACCCTCCCACACCCCCTGCCGCGTCCTCGAGCTCCAGGGGAAGATCAACGACGCCGGGAACCACCTTTCAGGTGGGAACGAGACCATGTTTTTGGATGCTGACTTTGATAAGTGAAACGGATTCGAGGACCCTGATGGATTCTTACCGGCTCTCTTCGAGTTACGAGCCCCCTTTTTTTTTATGGCTGGTTTTAAAGCGACTAAGATGAGGATACTTCCGGAGGACTTCGATTGGACTGTTCGGTCAAAGGTCGAACCTTGGATCATTTTATTGGCCGACTCGCGGGGATTTATTGGGGAATCGTCAGCTTAGGCTCGATGGAACCAGCAGCTTGCTATTAACCCTCCGAGTGCTGTGCCGGAGTCA
This sequence comes from Seladonia tumulorum, assembly GCA_913789895.3. NCBI lineage: Eukaryota > Metazoa > Arthropoda > Insecta > Hymenoptera > Halictidae > Seladonia > Seladonia tumulorum. The sequence continues at coordinate 6,088,500 of OU565277.1, read as the reverse complement.
TTTTTGACCCGCTGAATCTCCGTGTTAGGGGAGTATCGGTGCGAGTCAAAAATGACCCCGGCACGGTACTGCATGTCTCAGTACTCGGGGGATTCAGTGGACACACAATGTTAGGGGAATCTTGGCTGAAGTGAGAAAGATGTTTGCAATAATTACCGTTGCTTTAAATAATTCCAGGAACGTATAAATACGTAATATCGTTTGTTAAATACTTTTTCCTATATATCGATACCCCGTCCTTCGACTGTTTGAAGAAATCGACTATCGAACAACTTCTGGGAATTATATAATTTCATATCTACTATGGAACAGGTTTTGCTTCATTTCCTCGAGTATTATGCATTCGATGTAAGACAAATTTGTATGCAGATGAAAAATCTGAAATGGCAGATAAAAATGTCCTGCTTCAAGTCGACGTAAACTGCGCAGAAAAAATTCGTGATTATTAAATTTCGATGAATACAAAATTAGCCCTCGAAACAGTTGTTTATTTGATACACGTGTGATCTACGGGTTTGTTCACCGCAATTAAGCTGCGGCTCACGTGTAAATTTAAAACTGTCAACGTTATATGACTCCGAAAACAACACTTTTATTATTTAGTTTTTGTCATGGGAATGCCATTAATATAGGTCTAGTGAACATTGTGACAATTATATACATATCCATATGCATCATATTGAATTAAGTCGATAGTAATTTTGCTAAAAATTTGGTATCAACAAACATTATAAAGAACAAATATAATTGTACAACGGTTGTAAAGTTGAACAAATTTACGAAGAAAAAGCTACGAATTAATTTATGCACCTAGTAAATGCATATTCATTTTTCAAAATTCAAATAATTCACATACCTTGTAAATGCAGATTTATTTTTCGAAAGCCAAATAATTTGTACACCTAGGAGATGCATATTTATTTTTCGAAAGCCAAATAATTTGTACACGTAGTAAATGCATATTTATTTTCCGAAAGCCAAATAATTTGTACACGTAGTAAATGCATATTAATTTTTCAAAAGTCAAATAATTTGTGCATCCAGGAGATGCATATTTATTTTTCAAAAGTCAAATAATTTGTGCATCTAGGAGATGCATATTTATTTTTTAAAAGTCAAATAATTTGTACATCTAGTATAGATGCATATTTATTTTTTAAACTTCAAATAACGTATTACAAATTCTGCGTCCATTTGCCATTTAATATTTCATGCGTCTTTCCAGATAAAAACCGACCTCTCTGCTCGTGCCACACATTCGCAGAAACAAAATGGGGGATAGGATTTTGATCGCGTCTATCGCGGTTTGTTTGCAGAGGCCAATCTCTGCGTAGACAATAATCTGTTTATCAACGTGACGTTCGCCGGTATTTCGAATCGATAAAGCTCGAGTATGGCGAACATACGTAAAAATAGACACCGACCTACCCCAACGGGCTCAGACATTCCACCCCCTCAGCCTCCGTCTTCTTCGGATCTCTTATCGGAGATCTCGCGGAGCTTTTTCTTTCTTTCCTCGCTTTCTCCGTCTCCCTTTCTCGTGCACCGGTCTTCCACGAATACTTTATGCTGTCCGTGCTCTTCATCCTCTTCACCCTCCCCCCTTTCGTTTCGTCGATCTCAAGATTCGAATACCAGGACGCAACTTTTTCCAGGGGCAGACAGAGAGAATCTTCTCCGTAGCCGAAAGTGGGTCGGGGGTGTTCGTGTCGCGTGGAATCGAGCAGAAGGAAAGATTCCTTTGAGCTACGACCGGATAAAAAAAGGCTTCGTTAATAATTTATGAGCGCCCTCCGAAGCCGAGGTAAGGTTAAACCAATTAACCCTCGATTTGGACGATTTGATTCAAAGAATAGCATCTCCTGTTCGATGTATGTCCATTGCTAGACCCGTGTTTACGACATATATCGAGTAGACACTGTACTGCTCACATTACTGTAAAAATATGTACCCATTTTTCCGGATTTCTTCTCCTTTTTAATTTTTTGCGACCAGGATCGTCGACCAAAAAATCGGAAAAAATTCTTGAATGTAGGATTTGACCAGTGTAATGAGTCAGATTTTTTCAAAAATTTTCGCAAACAATTGAGTGGGGAGAAAGCTCATTTTTGTCATAGATGTATAAAAACGTACCGTAAAAATATACATTGCCGTTGTAGATTTAGTAGGAATTCAATTTTCTTCGAAAAAGACGTCCCACGTCGAGCAGGTTCTAGCTTACATTTTCAATTTGCTTATTTTCAATAAGCCGCGGCTTTTGTTGCGTCACAATTCGTTTCGTATTTATGCGGTGAAATAGCAACAGGATTACACGAGTCCGGACGATCGGATGTTGTAATCAGAGCTTTAATCGTGAACGAATAAATCTAGCATGGAATAGAATGTTTTGCGACCCAGTTTGGGAGTAACCGTACACAGAAGACGTCCCTGGTTACTTTCTACCCTCGGCGTCTTTTCATTTCTCCGGAGCGTCGATTCTCTTTCATCCCCCTGAATTCTAGTTGCCCCTCTCCCCCGTCGCCGTATGCGGCCGCTTTTAAAGACCCACTTTAATACGTGCAAATGTATGCAATTTGCTGTATGACCGGGCTAGCAGGTCGAAAGGATGCCGCGATAGAGGAGAACAGATTACAAAAATACTTTTCATACTCGCGGACCACGCAATTTAACTAGAACAGATTGGTCCGAGTGCGGAAAACTCAAATGTCGCAAATTACAATTGCGTAATTCCAACAAATCCAGTCTTTTAGCCCGATCGAATCGACAGTCAAATATTTGACAGAAAGGAAAAACTTTTCTCCACTTTGATCAGGGCGGTAATCGTATCGAATAAATCGAATTAACAAGGTTTCCCTATTTAATCGAACGCGAAAATCTAACCAAAATTTGGCGCGGTACTGAATCGTGTGTTGAGAATTTTTTACGATTTTCTAGTACAAAATTTTAAGCGTGAAAATTAAATCAAATTTGTTGAAATTTCAAGCTGACAATTTTTATATTTTTACTGATGTATTGTAACCAGACGGGTGATTTCATGCGTTTGTGATAAAAATTACTAGGCGAAATATCAAGCTGTAAATGCATCAAAGGAATTTAATTTTATTGTGACTTTTTAGATATTTAGCCTACTAATGTTTCACATAAATAAAACAATATAGTATATAATATAATGCAAGACTGAAGAAAGAAAAATATTTGTATTCGTCTCCGTGAAAATTCACTTTACATGGAGAGCAATTGATTAGAAGTTTATGGAGGCAAAATTCGGAGAGAAATATTATCAATACATTTCTGGATAGTTTTCTTGGATCCTAGTCTGCTAATTACCAATTCATTAGCGAAAGCAGCGTATCTGTCTCCGGGCGCAATAGACGATTTTAATTGGGAAGTGGAATGAAACAACCGCTGAAAATACACTCGAAGATATAAAGTGTTGATCATTAGAGCCGGTTGGGAAAGCGGAGGTCTGCCTGCACGGTTAGGCGTGGGTGGAAAACGAGAAAGGTCATTTCGGTGACGAGCCGGAATGATTTCAGAGGATCGTCGTGGTCGTCGTCGGCGGCGTTCGCGATCGACGAGCCGCCTAGAGCGTAGTCTGATAAAGCGTCTATTTTTGCGAGCGCGCAGGCCGCCTCTGCGCGGTGCAGCGCCGCTCTGCGTGAAGAGGGTCGTGCCACAATGCATGCTGACCCATATTCGGGTCGTTGCTATTTCAGATCCATCCTTTCCATAGAGGAAGGTCGTCGGACTACGTGGCTCTGCGTCGTTATGTAACGCTGGCTTGTTTTTAACGCCCGCCTCGAAAACATGCGATCCTCTCTCCACACGGAATAGATCCGTCCATTTTCCGAACCATTCCCGCTCGTCGATTTAACGATTTATCGATCAATTAGAAAGCGCGGAAACGGGCTTGTCGATGCCACTACCGAGCGCTAAACGCGACTATTTTATTTCATTCGGTAGTAGCGTACAGTCGGTGGAAAAAGCCTCCGCACACCCTTCCAAATCATGTCACCTTTTAAAATGTAGACTTCAGTTTTTCCAAGGATTTAGAATAAAACTAGACTCATTTTAGAGCTTGAAGGCCCCAAATTTATTATACATTTTTTTTTTTAAACGTATAATAAGATATTTGTAAAACCTTTTTAAATTCATTGGACATTTTTTTCCATGACTGAATCCATCACAGATTTGAAAACTAAATTTTCTTCTTTATAATGACTCTCTGAACCTTGATGGAAGATCTTTTTAGTTATTACACAAAAACAAAAATTGGCAGTACACTCTTCATTCAATAAATCAACACCCTTTCGAATTATGTCTTTTTTTAAAAAGTAGACTTCAGTCTTTCTAAGGATCTAGAATTTTCTAAAATGTAGACTTCAGTCTTTCCAAGGATTTAGATTAAAACTAGACTCATTTTAGAGCTTGAAGGCCCCAAATTTATTATACATTTTTTTTTAAACGTATAATAAGATATTTGTAAAACGTTTTTAAATTCATTGGAAATTTTTTTCCATGACTGAATCCACCACAGATTTGGGGACCAAATTTTCTTCTTTATAATGACACTCTGAACCTTGATGGAAGATCTTTTTAGCTATTACACAAAAACAAAAATTGGCAGTACACTCTTCATTCAATAAATCAACACCCTTTCGAATTATGTCACTTCTTTAAAAATAGACTTCAGTCTTTCTAAGGATTCAGAATATTCAATTTTCAATTATGTAAAATAAAACTGGACTCATTTTGGAGCTTAAGGGACCCAAATTTATTATACACTTTTTTCGAAGATATTTTTAAAACGTTTGTAAATTCATTGGAAATTTTTTTCCATGACTGAATCCACCATAGTTTTGAAAACTAAATTTTCTTCTTTATAATGACTCCCTAAATCTTGATGGAGGATCTTTTTACCTATTTTATTACACAAAACTGGCAGTACACTCTTCGTTCAATGAATCAACCACTGTAATAAATTATTTATTTAAAAATGAGAAATAAAAATTGAAAGAATTACAGAATTTTGACTATCGTTTATAATGCGCATTTCCAGTGCAAATTGATACGCATGAACGAATCTTTATCATGCGTCATTAGAAACTATAAATACAGAAAGATTCGTGGTCTAGCCGTGTTCACCGAGCCCTAGCGATAAAAGTCTAGATAAGAATGTGTCAACAATAATAGTAATGTGGTTACGAAAACTAGGTCTGCGATAAAGACAATGAAAACCGTGACAATAACTGAAATTGAAACTCGCGGCGGAAAAATATATACGTGTGTGCCGGAAATGAAAAGCAAAAATGCGAGCAGTGGCACAAAGCTGCATTGTTTCGTGTGATTTGTGAAGATAACGGTGTGGAACATCCGAAGAATAATAAAAACGCTGATAATAGACAGAAACGCGGGGAAAGTAATAAATAAACGAAACTGAATGTAGAAGCAAGAAAATGTGGTACACGGGGTTCCTCTTTAGAGCGTATCGATTGCCAGTTGTTTATTAAATTCATAATTGAGAAAGCAAATATTTTTAAATTATCACGAGCTCTCAAAAATTTTCGTACTGTGGTAAATGATCTAGATTCTGTATAGATCGACAGATATTTGTGAAAGTGTCCCAACAAAGAGTGTCTTTTTATTTCTCGGCTGTCGCGAATTTTAAAATTCGTTTACATTAATCACGCGGAACGTTCACCGGAGTGTCATGAATTGAACGGGGTGTTTCGGTGGGAACGTTGTTTCGCCTCGAATGATGAATAAAACATAGGCAACACTTTCTCGCAGATGCGTTTTAAATTTAATACGACGAGTGGCCACACCATGCTAAATTGAACCGATTTGACCTCTCCGTCCGCCAACACGGCTCTGTCGTTTGTGCTGTTCGGTAACCGGCGGTTCGATCCGGAATTACTTCTACCATAGAACGGGAACAGAAAAAATAAAATAAAATACGTCCGTGCGAAGCTACATTTTCGGAGAATTCGAATTCGGGAACGTATCGGGCACGCGATGCGGTTGGCTAACGATTCTGTCCATTATTTAAGCTTCTTCTTGCTACGATGTTGGTATTATCTGCCTCTAATCGATTTTATTATCTCAAGGAAAACGAGTGGTAAATATTTGTGAGTGTAACACAAGTAGAAATGGTTGGAAACAGACTATCAGAAACAATGTCTATCCGAACATTTGAAATTTAAATACTGTGGAAAATTTATATAGTTTAACACAGCTAACGGGATTCTTTATTCGAGATTTGTATTGGCTAACCGTGGTAATTTCCTTAGATTTGTCTCGCTGATTTTACGAACTTCGATCGACTAAAGTGACTTTTATCAAAATTTGATATACACGATTTTGACAACTTCAGGAGCTGTGTCGCATCAATCTTCTTTCATTTGCTAAATGCAGCATAAATTGAATATTGTTCTGTAGTGGGGATGTTCGAACGAATCCCGATAATTCCGCTAATTAATACCGGCAAACGGCCGTGACTGGTGCTCGAACCTCTTACACAAGAGACCGTGTCTGATCAATCACGACTCGTACTACTTGCCTGTCGAAATTTTGCGATTCGGAAACTTGCGGCCTCTGTGTTAAATCTTCGGGAAACAACAAAATACCCACTGTCGCAATGAGTTCTAAGAATCAAGAAAATGTTACTTTTAGAACTTTTACATGTCGATATTTGATTATAGTAAATCAAAATGGCGTAGAAGATGTTCCAACGAAATCGTGGCTTTTTGGAATATTAAGAGCACGGTTATGAACTGTTTATATTTGCTCCCCGATAACAGATCGAAAACCATTTTGAAATTCCTTTCGTTGATTATATCCTGGCTTCCTCGATTAACATCGAATTTCCCGAGTCTGTCGCGAATACCAATCGGTTTCGTAGTATCTCAAATTGAAGTTGCAAATAACGCGGGGCATCTTAACAATTTAGTCGAAGTCGGTCTATGCAACTGATAAATTCGGTTTATACTCGAACAAACATTTTTTGGAGTGCATTTTATAGAAATAATAAATATAAATTCTGATATATTTTTCAACTGTTTTTACACAAACTTTATGAAGTCTAGATTATTTTTTTAAATTCAGGGTAGGAGAAAAATTCCTTCTGGTGAAAATACAGGAAAAATAATATTGGAGATTACTTATTTAATCTTTCTTTAGTATTAATATTCTGAAATCTTCAACTGTTTTTACACAAACTTTGTGAAGTCTATAGATTACTTTTTTAAATTCAGGGTAGGAGAAATATTCCTTCTGGTGAAAATACAGGAAAAATAATATTGGAGATTACTTATTTAATCTTTCTTTAGTATTAATATTCTGAAATCTTTAGATTTTTTGAAATTGGACACGAGTTTAATGCTTGCAACAATGTTTCAAAAATTCTGCTGAAAAGCCTAAGAAGAATTTGTCTTCCTAATTTTCCTCCTAAAATTTGCTGATTGCTCCACTTTCGTAAACGCATGAAATTTGCAGTTTTTAAGCGAAAAATGGTTTGAACAAAGCGAATTCAGATATTCGCAGCGTAACCGGCGCGTTGCGAAACAGGTTGTCATCGGTTCGCTGTGACCAGCAGTTCCCAGAATGCCTAGCTTCTTATCCTTCGACTTTCACCGTGGTTTTCCCAGCGGCGATTCCTCGGTCAGAATAGATCGGTGACGATGATCGATCGCGGGCTCTTTCGTCAACAAATTTCACGGTTCGTCGAACAATCTCTCGGCGTTGGGCGTCGATTATGCCGATACACGGTCGCGATAAGATGTGCTCGGCCTGGTCTCTCGGCGTTGGTCTCACCTTGAACGCGGAACCTTAAAGACCATAATCGAGGAAAACTCGTTTGTCGCGCGACCAAGTCGGCCCGCTCCCGCTCGCTCCGAGAAGCATTTAACGAAGCGAGGCTGAGTCCCTGGCAGCGACGACGACGACGACGACGACGACGACAGTCCTCGAGACTTTTAACCCGGCATATGAAATGCCGTTTGCTTTTTGCTCGCTGACGTAACCCGTGGAACTGGAGCAAAAAGCGAATTGCGTTTTAATTGTGTAATTAGCATGCTGCACGCGGGGTGGGACGAGGGACGAATTACCGCGCTATCGGCGCCGAACACGCCTGAAAAAATAGGCTGCATGGCGGAGGCGAACCTTTTGGTCGAATTACGTCAGCTCGTTCGCCAATGAGGATACCTTTCCGTTCGACGGAAAACCAAATTTCGAATCGGATATACACGGTGTCTAAAACTTTCGGAAAACGCAAGCCAAGACGTTGCAAAGAAACTAATCATTTTTCTACACAAAGTACTCCTTTTGCGAAGAAATCAAAAGTGTTTCAAATGGTGTGTAAATCAATCAAGATAAAGGCAACACAGTAGTTGACCATGTACCAGTAGTTGACCATTTTATAGAAAAACATAAAATATAAGGTTTGAAATGTTCTTATTGTTTTGAAATTTAAACAACAGACGGCATGGCATCCGAGGTTCACTTTCATCAAAAGTGCACTTATAAGTGCGCTTATAAAAACCTTATTTTTTATGTTTTTCTATAAAATGGTCAACCACTGGTGCCTTTACCTTAGTTTCATTCTACAAAATAGAAGTGACCTTCGGAATTATACATTTTGCCTTATTCGAGAACCCGCAGTGTTCCCGCTTCTACACGCTCGTATCATACTTTCGAATTCAAGGCGCAAAGCGACAACAGGACATACAAATTTGCAAGATCAACAGGGAAGGGTAGCTCCTGGAGGATCTGTCGGGAGAGAGTGGCCACAATGGAGGGTAATAGCAGTATTCATCGAAGAAACGGTGCTATTCGAAACTCCATCGACATCAGAAACGTTGAAATAGAAAAGAGAGACGGGCGAAAGAGCGAAGGAACAAGAGTCTCGAGTCGGAAAAGAGCAGGAAAGACAAAACGGTTGAGGCGTGGTAGAACGTGCGAGGGGGGGGAGAGGTGAGGTGGAGGAGGAGGAGGAAGAGGAGGAGGAGGCGATCATTAGTCGTTCGACCCTCGCGGGGGTCCAGTGTCGTCGCATCCGCTGCACTTTCTCTCCCGCCGCTGTAGCGGTGCATTCGCGGCAGGGTGTAGGTTACGTGTCATAAAACGTCGCCGGGGAATTCCCCACCTGGAATGCACCTCGTCGAATGCACCTCGTCCGGCCCCACCGCGTGGCCGGTCTTCTCCCTCCGCGCCGGTCACCGACTCGGTGGTTGCACCTCCGTACTCCCCTCCCCTCCCTTAGAGCCCCACCAACCGTCAACGATCCCCACCACCGGGCAACGGTTCGTTTCCCCTTTATCCTTGTTTCACCTTCGGTTCCCCCACTCCGGGGCAGCGTGTCATCCCCTCCACGGCGGGCCAGCCACCACCAACCGTCCATCGGCTCTCCATTCGACCTGTCTTCCCCCACCCCCCGGGCCCCCCATCCTTGGCCCTCTCTCGCGCGTTCGCATGAATCAGAGGGTGGCCTGGCGGCGGCCGGTGTGCGCACGCGCGAAAATAGTAAACACTCCCTGGCTGCGCACTGCGACTCGCGTTGAGGCAGGTCCGGGCCGAAGACCCGAGCGACAGCATCACCGCTGCTAGCAGCAACATCGCCCGCTATAACCAACTACGACCATACTCTCTTGGCTCTCGACGGTGTGTTCTACCGGGAGTAGGAAGAAGGGCACGCTGAAAGAGAGGGTGAGAGGGTGGGTAGGGAGAGAGAGAGAGAGAGAGAAGAATAGAGTGGTTGGGTGGGCAGCTCGATACCCGGTCTGGGTTCAATGCACACCGCTCACCCACCCCTACACCCCTTCAACCCCTACCCCACGGAACAGCCAAGCTTCCTACTACTCTTTCAACCCCTTCAACCGCCCCGCGGATCATACGCTCCTCGTTCAGTCTTGCTCCTCCCTTCCCCTCTCGCGCTCCCTTTGCCACCACACCGGTTCGAGGGCTTTCTCTTTTTTACTCGATCTGTCCTTGCCTGTCCTCCCTCCTGGCCCTCTCTTCCTTCTCCTCTCGTCTATTGCTCTCCTCCTCGTTCCAACTTACACCACTTCCGGCTCTCGTTTCTTCACCCTACGACGGGCAAGTTCGTCCCGAGGAGAGGAGGAGGACCAGCCGCGCCGCGCCGCGGTGGGAAGATGTTTTCTATTCGCAGAGAAAAGAGGACAGCTTGAGGATGGTCAGGGTACCATCGTGGCCCGCTACCGCACCGCATCACGGCCAAACCGTTTCGACGTTTTTGCCGAACGCAGCTATGCCCGGAGTTCACAGGGTGCACCGATACCGGAACGGTTTACGGGCTCTTGGGCCCTTTCACGCCGAGATCGAGATCTACCGAAGGACCACCGGTGACAATAGGTCATTTTTCGGACTAGATCGTAGAGAATCCGGTGGAATTTAGTCGGAGCTTTTCTACCCTTACGTAGGCAACCCGGTGTATTATTTACTACATCCCTTTCAATGGTTTTTAACCGATTGCCAGCTGATCTGGTGTGAAAACCCCTTTAATTTGAATTTTACACAAAATGTCAAACACACTGTGACTTCTGTAATTCTGACAATATAAGAATATTATAGTACGATATGTAGCATGACAAGAAAAATCAGATATACCTCAATACACACTGTATTTTATTTTTTACTGATTAGAAGCACCTATAGTACCACGATATTTTCTATTTGAAGGAAACAATTCTAAGAAAATTATTTTCATGAATGGAAAGACTTATGTGCACCAATGAATATTTAATTTGCCTTTAGTTACTTGTCATTACTACATCCCTTTCAATGGTTTTTAATTGATTGCCAGCTGATCTGGTGTGAAAACCCTTTTAATTTGAATTTTACACAAAATGCAAACACTACTTTTATCAGATTTCTTAAAGACTGCACAAATAAAGAAAGCTCTGATTAATATAATGCTGTGACTCCTATAATTCTGATAATATAAGAATATTGTGATACGGTATGTAGAGTAACATGAAAAATTAGATATACCTCAATACACACTGTGTTATATTTTTTACTGATTAAAAGCACTTAGTACCACGATATTTTCTATTTGGAGGAAACATGTCCATCTGAGAAAATTATTTTCATGAATGAAAAGACTCATGTACACGAATGAATATTTAATTTGCCTTTTGTTACTCGCAGTTTCGTAAAGTCCATGGACTCCGCGAGTTCCACAAAATTTCAACGAGCCACAGTAGAGAACTCCGTTAATGACCCGACAAATGACCGGCGAGGGTTAGAAAAGAGTGCAAAGTAAAGAATGAATGAAATGTTCCGAGACGATAGAGGCCTGTTACAGTTACCCCACAGGACATTTTCTCTTTTCATTAGTTCGCGTAACTAAACGAATCATTTTGATTTTTATCAAATGGAACTAAAACCGTTTACGAGGCAATTGCATTATTCTTCGCATAAAATAACACAGGGGCAATTTTCTAGAGAATTAAAAACTGCAGAAACTGGACGGGGGCAACTACCCTTAATTATAAATAGTACTTTTGGTAAAATCGAATTTTGTTTCGTTTGCACGTAAAATAAAGGCAATTGAGTTACATTTTTGGAGTCTATTTCGAATGCTGAAATCAGATTAACATTTGATTATTTAACCATCCGATGGCGGGACTTGGCTCCATTTTGATACGGAGTTACAAAAGTTTCATCTGAATTTTAATTTCTCAGCAGCCAGCTCAAATTGTTAGCTATTTGCAGATTTAACCTCTTCCACTACTACTTATTTTGTGATTATATTGATTAGAAATTCTTCATCGTTCAGAATTTCATAGGAAAAAAAAGATAGTTTATATTTATTATATGTCTACGTTTTCCTCAAAGGATATATATCAACTACAAAAAAATGGATTTTTATTTCGATTTAAAGGAAATTAATAACGTTCACATTTACTAGACTCTATTCAGAATCTTCATCACGAGTCTGGCTCGTTATTGTAGGGCAAGGGGTTAATAAGAACGCAAACGTCGATCACAGAGAAAATCGAACGACTTAACTCAGATGCTGAGTTAAGCACAGTGTGACGCTCGCGAAAACCATTTTGTCGAAATTTTCACGGGTGTGTACGGGGTTTTTCGCCGTTCGCAAATCCTCTTAGTGGTTTCGGACACATAATCGTGAAAGATACACGCAGAAGAATCAACGACGTTGCGTTTCTCCTCGTCGCAGGGGGCATCTATCGGCTCCTGACTCCGTGAAATCTTGTTTCACGGTAGATCACGTAATAGCGCTTTATGGAAACGGAGCCGAAGGGGGACGAGTATGTTTTATGCTGCCCCCGTGAATAGGTGAATCGGAAGTAAATAAGGAAGGGTATGCCGATGCCAGCGGGGTGCATTTCATTTGGTAATTCGAGGTACGGTACTCTTTCGACTGCAGATTCGACGGCACACAGGCTGTTGCGGATTTTTACGGAATCCCTTCTCACTTTTATTTTCAGACAAAGTATCGCAGAATTTCTGAGCGAACAATTCTCTCCTGAACAAACATTTTATAGCCGTTTCATTGTTGCGAACCCGTATGAAAAATGTCTACCAAAGTTTAACGCTAGAACTCATGTGGAAATCTCAGGAGTATTTCGATTTTGTGCAATTTTCAACACTAGACTGCGAATGTATTTATGGAGAAAAAAAAATAGATTAGAAAGACTACTAAGAAAGCAAAATATGAATAAAATATGTAGGCATTTTTTGAGAGAACAGTATATTTACGTGAATATTTTCATGCAAAGTATCTTGTAACTTAACTCATTTGCATCATAAGGAAATATGAAAAGAAGATCTTTATCACCAAACTTTTTTTAAATTAACATATATTTAAGTACAAAAATGACTACAACTGAAAGAACCTCATATTTCGGCATTATAAGGAAAAATCAGAATTACTACTTTCATCTCCAACAACACCATTTCTATCTTTTAGCTAACGAATAATGATAGTGACCAACAAAGTTGAGTGCATATACACGCTAATGATGCAAATAGGTTAAAAGTTATATGATATTAAAAACTATAGATCTGCGATCCGATACAGTTTCAATTTAAAACTCTCTTAGCACCGAATCGTTGAATCTTACTAAACGTACAACATTTTTATGTATCAATAGCCCTCACGTTTCAGAAGTTAATTGAAAATAATTGGAAAAATTCTGCTTCGCTCTGAAATAACAGTACGTTGCATAGCGAAATTGTGAATACTTGAATAGAGTTTTTATGGATATATCTGAATATTTTTACACGTTCTCACGCTTTTATCGGATAAAAAAACCTGCAAATTCTTGCACCATATTCGACAATACTCGACGATTTTATCTGGTAAAAATATCAAATCATCGTAACCGAAGATGAACTAATTGCTTCGACGCAGAATTTGCAGTTCGCGTGAGATTTCCATTCCGTCGCGTGGAGAGCGGACACGTTGCCGGTGGTGGAGAGGGAGCATCCTTGAATTTTAATTATTTCCCCATTTTATTTCGGACGGGCGAGCGTCGGGACTAATCCTCGTTCTTTGGCCGGCGTGGCACGTGGCCTCGGGCGTACCTCTGGAAATAATTTATTTGGGAAGGTAAAAGTCTGGTGGTGGTTCTCGATCGTGGAAAAACGAGACACGGAAGGAAGGAAGGAAGGACGGAGGGGTGGATAGACAGGGACCGAGGATTAAAAAAAAAAAGGAACGGGAAAGGGAGGGGAAGAGGGGTTGTCGGGGAGAAGCCAAAGCCTGCGGAGGAGACATCGAAATTGACATGCCCTCCGAGGATACCTCTGCCTGGCATCAATCGAGCTTTTTCGGCGTAGTCGATGCCCTCAGCTACTATTTCAATCTCGAGGAAGCAGCGAACGGAGACGACACAAAGACGGGGCCGGCTTCGCGAACGAGAATAGTCCGTCACCGCGGTCTGTTTTGACGAGCGGCCATATTTACGATACCGTCTTCTTGCCACGGCGTCGCGCCTCGATGCAAAACGCTTCCTTCGTTTTATACCGTCTCTCCGCTCGCCCAGGGAAACGAATGAACACTTTTAAGAAATTGACGGCCGGCTACGGACCGCGAATCCTCCGCATTTCTTCAGCAACGAACGGTAACAACGCTTCTTCACGTTTTATTTTTATCCCTGACGACGACCGACTTAATTCTTTCCTCTACTTCTCTCGAGGACTCAAAGGTCGTCGATGATATCGCTCCCCTTTTGTTACCGCGAATCATGATCATCAGAAACTTCGGTCATAGCCGGGGTTAACTTTACTGAATTAAAGCGTTGAAAATAATTGTTACGGAAACTGTTTTAATTTATCTGCTGTTTCAAAATCCGCCAACTCGTTTCTGTCACATAAAATCAGCCGACGGTAGAAGTGCACGTGTAAAATTGAACTTGATAGACCCTTGTGTAATACTTCAAGTAAAATATTCCTAAAACATCCACATTGACATCAACCCCTTAGATTTGTTTTACCGTCGTTTATAGTTTCTTGAAATGAAATTGACATCAACCCTTTAGATTTTTTTTACTGTCGTTTGTAGTTTCTTGAAATGAAATTGACATCAACCCTTTAGATTTATTTTACTGTCGTTTATAGTTTCTTGAAATGAAATTGACATCAACCCTTTAGATTTATTTTACTGTCTTTTATAGTTTCTTGAAATGAAATTGACATCAACCCCTTATACCACGATTTGTGCTACTGTCGTGTATAGTTTATTAAAATGAAATTGACATCAACCCCTTATACTACGATTTGTTTTACTGTCGTTCATAGTTTCTTAAAATGGAATTGACATGAACCCCTTTTAACACGATTTGTTTTACTGTCGTTCATAGTTTCTTAAAATGGAATTGACATGAACCCCTTTTAACACGATTTGTTTTACTGTCGTTCATTAGTTTCTTAAAAGGGAAAGAAAATTTACATCTATTTCTTGCCTTTATATTCCCCAGTGCCTATTGACAACAAATACAATGGTATTTCAGTTTGAAGAAAAACTAATAATACAGGAGAAAAGTAATATAAGCCTCCTAAAAGTTCTAATCGATTGATCCGAATAAGTCATAATAAAGATAATAGAAGTCAAATTCTGAAGTTAACAGTCAACGTGTGAGCTGACGGTATCAGGAAGACCTCAAGGTCCCGAAGAGCTTAAAATCTCTGTTCTTTTAAAAGGGAAAGAAAATTCACATCTATTAAGCAATAATATATTAAGCCTTTATATTCTCCAGTGCCTATAGACAACAAATACAATGGTATTTCAGTTTGAAGAAAAACTAATAATACAGGAGAAAATTAATATAAGCATCCTAAAAGTCCTAATGAAGTTCGATTCATCCAAAGAAGTGATAATAAAAATCGTAATAAAAATAATAAAGGTCAAATTCTAACGTTACCAGTCAACGTGTGAACTGACGTTGTCAAGAAGACTTAAAAGTCCCGGAGAGTTTAAAATCTCTGCTTTTTTTAAGAGGGAAAGAAAATTTATACATCTATTGCTTGCCTTTATATTCCCCAATGTCTATCGACAACAAACACAATTTTATTTCAGTTTGAAGAAAAATACAGTTTCTTAAAAGTGAAAGAAAATTTACATCTATTTCTTACCTTTATATTCCCCAATGCCTATCGACAACAAACACAATGGTATTTCAGTTTCAAGAGAAACTAATAATACAGGAGAAAAGTAATACAAGCATCCCAAAAGTCCTAATCGATTGATCCGAATAAGTCATAATAAAGATAATAGAAGTCAAATTCCAAAGTTAACAGTGAACGTGTGAGCTGACGGTATCACGAAGACCTTGGGGTCCCGAAGAGCTTAAAATCTCAGAAAACGGTTCGCTAATTAATCGGCAAAGTCGCACTAACTTATCCATACCTCGGGACCGCGTTCATTCGCGCGCACCGATGCGGCGCTATGCAGCAGCTCCGGTAGCAACAACAACAACAACAGCACCAGCACCAGCACCAGCACCGCAGCAGCAGCGGCAGCCGGAGGTCCTGCGGTGGTCGGGGTTAGCAGAATCGCGAACTAGAACTTCGAGGAGTAACGCATTGACCCTGGCTTGCGCAAGATCCAGGGTGGCGGCCCTCCGGCCCCGAGAATCCGGTGTCTAATTCGCCGGTTCGGTGTTCCGGGTGGCAACGTTGGATCTTTCCCCCGGCATCGATAATTATCTCGATCCAGGCTGGCGTCGGCGTCGCGGTCGGCGTCGGTGTGGTCTCTCTCGTACGCGAAATTTCAGTGACGGGGCCGCGAATCGATCGCGATTAAAAGTCCTGCACCGATGTAAACAAACTGCAGAGCGCCGGAGAGAAACAGCCGAAGAGCAACGGGGGGTGGAGGGGTGAGGGCGAAGGGGTACGAGGGGGATGCCCGTGGCGGGTGAAAAGAGATAGAGGGTCGGATCGTGCGAAACTGGTTGGTCGGTGGAACGAGGACAGAGAAACCGGGCTGGAGAGAGAGAGAGAGAGAGAGAGAGAGAGAGAGAGAGAATGGGAGTCGTTGGTGCGTTACCTCGCGGAGGTCGTTGACCGAGGGTGCCAGAGAGAATGGAGGGGTAACAAGACTGGGGTAGGGGCGCGGAACGCGGCAGCTGGAAGGGGTTGAAAGTCGAAGAAAGAGGGTCGCGAGCCGAGAGAGCCGGACGGGGATGCAACGCTCCGGTTGTTGGAGGGGTTCTCGCGTGCAGTTGCATCGACCGACGGCTCAGCTGTGCGTCTACATCCCTGCGTCTCCACCCCGCCGGTTGCACCACCGAACCCCTTGCTTTTGCAGTTCGTTCTCCTCTGGCCTCACCCCCTTTGTTCCCGCCCCCGCTGCACCCCCTCACCACCCTGCGCAACGGCCGTGCTAACCCAACCGACACCCCTTCCCTCTCTCTTTCTCTCACTGTCTCTCTCTCTGTCTCTCTAGCCTTGCGCCAGCAAGTTCGAGTCCCTTATACCCCTTGCGGCCCGGACCTCGCGCAACCACCGAATCGACCACGCCGTCACAGGGGATGCTGCGCTGTGAACGTGACCCTCAAAACGGCACAACGTGTATACACCCCGCCCACACCGAGAGGAACAGAGAGATCCTGTACACCGCACCGCACCGCACCGCACAGCACCGCACCGCACCGTGCCGCACCGCATCGAGACACACGTATGAACGTGGGCCGCGCCGCTAATGAATCGGGACTATACTCTCTCAAGAAGCTTCGTGAACTTCGGCCTTTCCCTCAAGACCCAACCGGGTTCGTTGAACCCGGCCGAGCCACCAACCGAACGCCGTTCGACCCCCTAGCTGCCTGCGATGCATCGGCGAATATCGACGGGGTTCTTCTTCTCCGCGGAGCCACGAGCAGAACTATGCCAGCCGTGAATGATTCCCAGGATTGTCCGAGACAGGACACTCCTCTGGGAAATTGTTTATCACCGTTTTTTATTGCTTTCCGGCCCGCGGTTCCTGGCCAGGACGCTGCGGCGGAATTATCGTTGACTTCGACTACTGCGAATTATTTAACTTTTTTCCTTGACGAACCCTGTTCGACATTTCGTGTGCGTCGGTCACGTATCACTACACCACCTTCATACGAAATGAAAATTGTCCAAATCGTGACAAAACAGAAGTTATCCCTCTGTGGGCAGAGTTTTCTTTCGTTGGTTTCTATTCTATATTTGCAAGGCATTTATTTTGATATTTCAAGTTGATGGTGCTGCTAACCGTTATCAATATTGTTATTGGCTATCTCAGAGACATTATGTAATTAAGACGTGTACGTCATCTTGTGAAAAGACTGAAATTATTTGGTAAAATGTCCGTACATTAGCATGTGACCTGAAAGTTACACGAGCCCGTAGAGGGTTAAAAGTGTATATACACTTTCAATCATTTTAACAAGTCTATACTGTAATAATAAGATATGTTTGCATGATATACCAAGTTGGAAACTGAGGACCCGTTATACTTGAAGATACTCTAAACTGGAATGGCTCCAAAAACTTTGAAAATCGTTTTCGGAACTGCATCTACCATACACTGGAATATTGTTTCACTTTACATCCCCTAAAAGTTGATATTACAATTTTTTGGTCGTTTTACAAAAAGGAAAAGTGATTTTATTTTTTAGTCATTCTGTTAGCTTTGCTTTGTTAAAATGCATTTAGATTTTTGTTACAATTGTTTAGCAAATGTTCAACATTTTTGGTTCAACCCCTTGGCACTTGTAACGAGTAGACAGTGGATTTTTATGCAAAATAGAAATTGTATTTATTTAACTCAAATAAATACGGTTGAAATAAAATAAGGTAAATCAGTTTAATAGAGATAAGGTTGAAAACAAATAAGGTTGAAAACAATGCAACTGTCTTTAAATGTCTTTTCTGGTTTGCATTTAGTCTATTAATTTTTGTCATGAATGCGTAAAATCCACAACCTAACAATACCTATAACAGTACCTATAACAGAAATTTATAAAGAACTATTTTGTTACTTCATTAAGGAACTGTAGAAGAAAGTAACAAAAATAAATAATTGTACTCTATAAATTTCTAAAATACGAGAAATGGTTTTATGCAAATTTTTACGCAAATGATCCAAAGTAAATTTAAAGATTGTTCCCGTGACGAGGGAAGTAATTTGTTTCTTTTTTTTTTTCTGGAGTAAATAAATTGTCCCGCGAACGAAACGAACGGACTACTAAAACGGACGAAGAAATTGGCATGTGCAATCAGAGCTTGTCTGCAGCGGCTTGTCTCTGCAGCGACTGCAAATATCGCTTCTCCACAGATAGAAATCAGCATGTGGGATACGCAACAAGTCGGTACATCGCGGAACCACTGGCGATGTTATTGTTCCGTTCAATTACATCACGGCACGGCTGTATTAAGAGCAGAAACAGATGAGATTGCATGCTTTGATTACCGAAAGAGCATAGAGCACGATGCATTTGGGGAATCACATTTTTCAGCCTGGAATATTACTCTTAACATTATTTTTAGGCACGCAAGCGAAGAACATCCACTACTTAATAACGATAATACTGACAATATTCTTCCCTGAAGATTTTACAAAAATAATGTCGAATTTGTCGAGGTTTCAATGTTTAAATACAAACCTATACATTTTATTCGATATTGTTGCAGGGTATAAAAATACGAATCCAACGATACCTATAACCATACCGATTCGATCATTCAATCTCGAAATATTTCTATCTGAAGGGTAAAAAATTTACTGCTTTCAGACATAAATATCTCGAGATGAAATGATCGCAATGGTATGGTCATGGAGGTCGTTGGATTCATCTTCTCGAGCTCTCTAACAATGTCGAAGAAAAAATGTACGCTTGCATCTGAAAAATTTCCGATCACCTCGAAATTTCGTAAAAAGCATTGAGAAGAAACTTTTCTCAGCGTCACATGTACTCTTTAAAATAGTATAACATTGTCCTAACAAGTTTTCCCGTGCACTTACTTAGGCCCACAAAATTTACTTTCTTCCTCGCAAATGCTACCAATTTTTAAAAAATTATTCACGCAATACCGAATAAGTTAATCCTTCCAATATGCAAAAATAAAAGAAACTCAAGCCGTTCAGTGCAACTTTAAAAAGATTTTTAACACTAAATGTACCGGAGCTATAAATGTAACAGGAACATGTTGCCTCATCAAAATGACAAGATTCAATTTATTTAGACTTTGCGTGGTCCTTATTACAATGCGTGTTCTACTAAAGATATTTATTGAATCATTGCTCATGAGAGCATCTGTATAATTTCAAAAATTGTCAAGTAAAAAATCTAGAACCGGTCATTTGACCGGTGGTGGTACGTTTAGTGTTAAAGGGTGTACGGACACTTTTTGCACGTACTGTATAGGTTATTATATTTAGAACTGAACAAGAATGTTGACCTATCTTCCAAGTATGAAAACAGCAAGAAGGAAGACGTCTCCGCCGCGTAACAGACGGGGCAAGCTGTAGGGGTTGATAGGGGTTAATCCAGCCCGGTGTAGACCGGGTTCTATTTACCTGTGCATGGGTGGGCGGAAGTGTGAGCTCGTGTAACAGACCGAAACGTCCGATCCGGAGGTCCGAGACGACCTACGCCCTTCACCCTGCGTTTCCCGGGGCACCTCCAGCCGGAGCGATGGCATAACCGGCAGCGCTTAGAGTGCCGTTGCGCCGGTTTTACGACCGGCAGACCGGTAGTCTGCCACGTTATACGATATACGAGCGACGCTATATCCACGTGTCTGGCTGGGGTGGCACCCCCGCGGCTCCGAGCCGGGGTAGGAAGGGGTGCGTGTTTCAGGTGGGGACACCGAGGCGAACAGAACTCGAAAAGACTTCGAAAACTACGGTCGCGAACGACTCCGGGACGAGGGGATTGGCTTAGGGGAGCTTCGAGACCGAATGCATTCGCCTAATGTCTCTGTACCCTTCATCCTTCGGAATTGCATTCAGCGCCGAATTTCGCAGTATAGAATGATGATACTAGTCGACATGGACGTTTTTGGAAATAATGTACGATCTGAAGGCATTTTTTAATCAATTTTTACACAATTCAACAATTTTGCTAAATATTTACGCAGGTGTTTCATGAGAAATCAGCTCAACCCCCTTGTTTCACGATTCTTTGCTGTTCAGAATCTCCTGTAAGGAAATTTTGACAGAATTTTATTTCGAGTTCAAAGAATTGAATAATATCCTCCGTTTCGTATGCATGATTCGAAAGAGATTTTTTGGAAATAATGTACGGTCTGAAGGCATTTTTTAATCAATTTTTACACAATTCAACAATTTTGCTAAATATTTACGCAGGGATTCATGAGAAATCAACTCAACCCCCTTGCTTCACGATTCTTTGCTCTTCATAATCTCCTGTAAGGAAATTTTTAAAGAAAGAACTCAATAATATCCTCCGTTTCGTATGCATGATTCGAAAGAGATTTTTTGGAAATAATGTACGATCTGAAGGCATTTTTTAATCAATTTTTACACAACTCAACAATTTTGCCAAATATTTACGCAGGTGTTTCATGAGAAATCAGCTCAACCCCCTTGCTTCACGATTCTTTGCTGTTCATAATTCATGATTCGAAAGAGATCGGGAAAAATCCTAGGTCGAAACAAATGGCTCGGTTTCGCGGTTAGAGTAGCCTCGGGCGTAAAGGGTTAACTGATGCTCGCGTCGGCAAGATCGAAGGTTCAAAGCCCCGAGCACTTTGACCCTAATTCTCGCCGCGCGAGGAAACAGCGATCAGTTTTGCGCATCGCGACGACACCCCCGAAATACTCTGCTCGACCGGAACCGTTTAAAATCCCTCGGCCGCTCCATATCGAAGAAGATGATTTCCAGTTATGGGGATACGCAGTATCCATGACAACGTGTGCCACGCTGATGTACACGTTACACTCCGGCCCCGAACGATGGGGTAGGTCAATGCACGGTTTGTCGCTTGGCAACCTAACAACCTACCCTGCGACCAACTGCATCCAAGGACTAAACCCTCCTTTTTTCTTTTTTTTTTTTTAATCAGTGCCTTTGTTCCGCGGTTCGATTGTCTCTGCGTTCGAGGAGAGAGCCCCGGAGAACGGCAGCAGGGAAAGGGTAGGCCTCGGAAGTTTGATCGACGGGGAGGGTTGTGGAACGCCTTTGGTTTTTTTTTCCAAAGCGACGCTGGCTGAATGGCCGGAGCGTGGTAAGAGCGTATCCTCGAAAATCATCCCCCTCGCGACGTGTAACCTACATTCGAGAGCTCGCTCTCCTTCGAACTAATGATCGAACTGTAATTGGAGGTTACCGTCGCCGTCTCGTTATCGCCAGCGAAAGAGAGGTGTGCTCGAGCTGCTTTGTGATCAAACTGCCTGTCGACTTTCCCTAAACTCTGCGTTTCCAAGGGATTTCCACTGTCGAGCACTGTGTCGACCGT
Organism: Seladonia tumulorum; assembly: GCA_913789895.3. Classification (NCBI taxonomy): domain Eukaryota; kingdom Metazoa; phylum Arthropoda; class Insecta; order Hymenoptera; family Halictidae; genus Seladonia; species Seladonia tumulorum. Next base: position 6,066,564 of record OU565277.1, on the reverse strand, counting down.
TCCCCCATGGTCCACCATTTTGGATCAACAGCTGGCTCTCGCGAGGGCGCACATCGTAATTCTTAACGCTAGCTTTGCACTAAAAATCTGATCCAGTGATCTTTCACATTTTATTAACACGTCAACTGCCACAGTCACATATGACTGACAATGATTTTTGTCTGGGTATAGAAACTCATTTTTATTATAAGATATCCAGATAAACCGAATTTTATTGGAGTCTTTCGAATTCAAAAGGGTTAAGACAGCACCCGCATTCTAAATTTCTAGTTTTGGTTTTATTATAATAATTAAATTACTCTGATTTTGTAAGAATCTCTGGGATTGATTCTTGGCACTCAACGTGTTAATACTTTACAAACATTCCAAGAATGTGTCTATCCAAATTTTAAATTGAAAGAAAATTCTAAATCTTTATTATTCCGAGCTGTATAAAGTCGGAAAAATTCTGAGGTACTTATCGAAGTCTCTAGTTTAATGTATAAGTGTTAGTGGACAAATATACAAACATTCCAAGAATGTATCTATCCAAATTTTAAATTGAAAGGAAATTCTGAATTTTTATTATTCCGAGCTGTAAAAAATCGGAAAAATTCTGAGGTACTTAGTTTAATGTATAAGTGTTGGTGGAACGAATTGTTCAATCAATTTTACTATAAAAATAAAAACTCGAAGGCAGGAATTAAATAAAAAAATTTTCGCCTGGCCCTAAACCAGCCACAATGCCGGCCAAGGATTAATTTACACCCAAAGAAATAAATTTGTATCTTTGCAATAATCGTGAATTAAAAATATTAGAACCTGTCATTTTGACTCTGAAAACTGTCACTTTTGATTTTACAAAGATCAGTACAAGGAACAAGTTTGAATTATCAACTAGAATTTTACCGATGGCAAGAACAAAGTACAATAAATTGTATCGTCTCGAACGAATAATTTATAGGGACTGATCATGTTCATGTTCATGTTCACGTTCATGGGGTAGGACGGGGTTCGAATTGGGAAATCGGCCACTCGGTAGGTGGTCGCGTAGGTCGTCTCGCAGAAATTAGGTTAAACTACGAGCAATTATGACAGGATATGATTTAGCCTGGCTTTCTTAACCGTCAATTTCTGCGCTGTGCACGCCAACGGTTGTCCGCACGCCATTGCGTTGCCGGTCAGGGCCGGCCTTTGACACGTATACTTCGATGCTTCGTATTTTATTGTTCACGAGCTTCGACGGTGCTGTACAGAAAGCAAATAATTTTGCAATTTACATTTCACTACAATTTCAGCGTATTTTTCAATGCTTCGTGTTTCATTGTTTACGGGTTGCAACGATGAATACAGCGAAACATATTCAACGAGAAACAGAAGGAAATTACGGCAATAAATTCGCAAAATATTTGTGAAAATTGCCGTTAATCTATCCGATAAAATTGTTTTTCTGAGGAATTAACTACTAAAAATGCCTCTGTTAAAGTAATGACTGGATGGAATGCCAGGAGTTAAATTTAGAAAATGGATAAAAACTATAGTTTTGAATCTGCCTAATACTAAATCGATCGTTAAATAACCGATTCTGGATTATATGTTTCAATAAAAATGAATGAAATCCTTCACTTTTAAGTGAATATCGTCAGACAAAATGTAACTAAATTCAATCTTGCCCTTTCACTAAGACATACATCCTTTTGTAATAGTTGGGTGGTACATGTAGCCTTAAATAAACAAATGAATCATCGCCAGGGTAATCCGCAAACCGTCGGAATCGATCGCAAGGAAGGAGATCGACGAAAGAGAAGAAAATCAGAAAATAGCCCGCACGTATCGCCTACACGGCATCGAATATTACCGGCGCAGAAATAGAGAGTCTAATTCGGAGTCAGAGGTCATTAATACACTCCGGGGACAATGTCGGCGAGCAGAAAAATCGTCGACCGTGGAAACGGCAGAAAATTCCTCAAGATTCCGAGCGCGTTGATCACGCTACACCTTTTAATAATAGATCTGTCGGCCGACAACGGGGCAAGTCACGACGACGGGGACAGCAAAAAAAATAAAAAAATAAAAAGAACAGATAAGTTTGCTGGACAAAAACAGCTGCTTCCCGATTTCACCGGTGACATCGGTACCTCGATAACGAGCGTGCCCGAGCAAACAGACGTGGAAACAGATGTAACCGTAATCGTGGTTCAGCGTCACCGAGTTTATCGCTCGAAAATGCTTTCCAACGTGGTCCCCTTTCCTTCCTCGCTTTTCCACCACGATTTTCACTGCTATTGTTTTTTTCCGAACGAATGTTAGCAACCCTTAACATCAAGAATGATTTGATCACCTGTGCATTCTCTTTTCACGATGAAGTGAATTAACACGTTGACCGCCATGTCACCCATACGTGGGTGACGGAATTATTTGTCCATGTTTTAAAATGAATTTTTACGTTAACGTATGATATTGTACCAAAGATTAGAATCTGCAAAATTCAAGACAGTTAGAAGACTACTCAATATAATATATTTAATTTTTTTCAATTTTTATTTCATTAAATAACTTACTTTGATTTTATGGAATTTTTGAGGTTTCTAGTGTGGCAATCAAAGTGTTAAGGCTCCTAAGTAAATTGATTAATCTTACCATCACGGGCTGTGCTGTATTTTCATTTATACAATATAAAGAATATTAGATGAAAATCAAAATTACTTGAATATTCATATCTCTAAGTTGACATCAATGTAGGGAAAATTATATTTAGTGCATATGAATTTTGAGCATTTATAGTACTGATATAGCTACGATGAATATACAATTAATAATAACTTTTGCTGAACGGATCTTGAAATAAATCACAAAGCATTGTCAATTATATCTGTTTTTATAAAAATATACTGTCGCTTAAAAATGTCACTGGTTTTTCATATTTTACTGTGAAGAAAAAGAAAAGATAGCTAATTTTAGAACGTGTTTATTTAATTTTATCGTGATTAAATGTTTAGAAGAAATATCTTTTACGAGACAGTCAGATGACGTATACGTAACACCGGCTACCGTACGGCATTAATTGCATTAGAAAATAAATCAACTCCGTCATTGGGATTGTTAACGCGCTTACATGTTCTGGATATTGGTTCGTTACTGTCGTATTCAGTTCTACACTGGTGAAGTGGGAAAATTTGAGGTTTTCTGAGCGGTCTAACTGAAACCCGAAATTGCAAGAGACATTTAGTATGCGAATTCAGTTCAGGTATCCGTTTATAAGTTTGAATGGGAATATAATATCTGTGACTAGTCTCTACGCCGCTTCGTACGTGTGCGTAATCATAACCGAACGCACACAATTCAATTTGTATTTATTTAAAAAACGTATTTCCTAGAAAATTTCACAATAAATATATTTATTCAAATGTCTCTGAAAATGTATTAATTGCTACCTTCTATTTTCCACCCAAAGCAATAAAATAACAGCTATACTAAAACAATCGTATGTGAAACATTATTCACTTGAATTTATTATGAAATCCCAAAATATTGTATTTATTAAATTGTTTCATCTCATTCTGAATATTTCACAAAAATCCCAAAATATTTTATTTGCTAAATTGTTTCATCTCATTGTGAATATTTCACAAAAATCCCAAAATATTTTATTTGCTAAATTGTTCCATCTCATTCTGAATATTTCACAAAAATCCCAAAATATTTTATTTGCTAAATTGTTCCATCTCATTCTGAATATTTCACAAAAATCCCAAAATATTTTATTTGCTAAATTGTTCCATCTCATTCTGAATATTTCACAAAAATCCCAAAATATTTTATATATTACATTGTTTCATCTCATTCTGAATATTTCATACGTTTCAAATTTTGTATAAGCTAACGACGTAATAACTACCATTTTACAGTTTCAAAAATAAAATATAATTTACTGTACTGACACCAAAATGGTGATTTCTGTACAATAATGCTTTATTGCTGTATGCTTCAACGTAGCGTTTTGTAATATCCGTTGTGTGATATGCAAATTCCTGATCTTCTACTACGATAAACAAAGGTCTATTGTTGCATAATTGAATGTTGGTGAGACCGTTGGCTCGTCCGTTGCCCAAAAGAATTTTCCCCAGAAGGGTTCCGAGGGCGTGCACGTCTTCGCCGTTTAATCAGATGGTAGATTAGAAACTGCCCGTTTAGGCTGACACGCGCGGTCACGGCTTCAACGGTTTTAGGATTAATTATAGAAAGCGAGCGTCAGTGGTGTACGCATCATGAAACTGTCGTGCGAGAACCGGCGAAAGTCACGTGCGGCCAATTAGTATTTAAATGATCTCGTTTCCGCATACGTATGCAGCCTGGGACACGTAGAGTCGCCACCTTTCTATCAGTGTCGTTACATCGCGTGAAAGAACCACGTAAACAATGACTATGATTAAGAGGGTGTAAGCGGTTCAACTCTTGCAAACCAAGTACACTTTCCGGATTTTTTTGACGACTTGATAGAAAGTTTTTTTTTAGTTAGACTAATGGAATTGAACTCCAAAAAAAATGTCTTTCTAAAAGTTGTGAGTATAGAAATTGAATTTTTGTTTATTAAAACGGTAATAATAACCGATTCGAGATTCTTGAAATTTTTTAAAAATTAAGGAAACTACACCTCTTTCCCTCTTTATAACTACAAACTCTAAAATAATTTAAAGTTTAAGTAATTTTTAATGTAACAGCTGAACTGTCATTGAACTCGTTACGTTCGCAAAATAATTTGCAAAAGGGACATTTTTCCGTCGATTAAATTATCTAAAAATTGTTTCCTGTTGTCAAAGGTAACACCGAATGTATATACAATTTTAAAAGTGCTATCGCGCTGGCTTCAGTATATTATTTTCAATTTTTTGATCATAAACAACGAAATAACCGCCAAGAATTGGCGGTGGTAGTTTATTATAGTAAACCCGTGTTTACCGGTGACTTAGGGGTGTCTATCGAATTCATAAATCGTCCATTACCGCGCCACTCCCATAACGACTCGAACAACATAAAATATGATAGCGATCTGCATTAGTTCACGGTATCACTAATTAACCTGACGCTTGTCGAGCTTTTGCCAAATGCGTCAATATTGATTCAAACGCGCTTCAATGGTACCTGCCATTCGACTGGCCAACATTTACGATCAGTTGCAAAAAAGGTTGAAAGAAAAAACTAAATAGCAGAATCTAAGAGAATCTAAGAGAATACATAATTTATTAACAATACTGGACCAATATTTTACTGTCCAGCAGCATCCGAGGCAACTGCACAGTTCCATCGATTCAAAAACCCAATTTCCACCCGATCCGAACTACCCTAAACGATAGAGACTGCCAAGGATCGGGATTGCGATTGCCGAAATGTCACTATCCCGAGGGACAGGACATTTCCTCGGTAATCAGCCCGAGCAAGGTCACGCGTATTCGGGGGGTGGAACCTCGCACGGACGAAGGAATTCTTTGGCCGTGTGGGACCCGCTCCGCCCCGAAGATGCACCCGTATCTCTCGCTTTGTAACTGATCGATCGTCCCTCTCGTCTTAAATCTCGCTCTTTTTTTTTTATCCCCCGTCTTCGGCCGATCTCCACATGGGCCTTTGCAGCTCGGATAGCCGAGTTTCTCGGCAGTGGTCGGCCGATTGCGCACGCACACCGCCACCAGTGTCAGATTAAATTCGAAACGGCCTGTAAAGCATTACCGAGACACGTTGTGTTTTGTGTAGTTTCGAATACGTGTAGCGCAGAGTGCGCCGCGGGGTCAACGACCCGTCTACGTTGTGGAGCACACGGACACACGGGCCACACAGGGGCGTGCATGCACCACGCACACACCGGCACACACGGATGCATAGATACGTACCGTAGGTGTGCACGTGTGCGCGGGTAACCATCACACCTACATCGAGAGCCAATATCACCATGCACCTCCACCAGATGGAGCTGAATCTCCAACCGCCCCCGCCTACACCCGCGCTCCACTACCGTGCTCCTCTTTTCGCTGTGCGGCGAGAATCTAGCCTAGACCATGTAGACCAACGAACATAGAACACCGGACGGCCCGGCATAATATTCCTAACGAATTCCAAAGGCCGAACAAACGTCACGTGGCGTTGCAAAAATTGAGCGGACGCGAACGACGCGCACTCTTTTTCCGATTATCGCTTGTTTACCGTCTTTGTGCATCGGCGATGCTCTGCCGCAATGATTTCGTACCTACAGTCCTTGACAATACTACAAGACATCACTTGAAACGAAATAATTATGTATAATATGAAAAAATTTCATCGTCTTTCGCGCAGTGTTATTATTTACTTCTGGGGACGTCGTTCCACGCATCCCGAAGGATGGTTTAAAGTTACAGAAAACGTATTAGGGGAACTCATAAGTAATCAATTATTTTTTATTATTATTTTATCTTCAACCATCGGTACAGAACTAAAGGCAAAACATATTCTTTGCAAATAATTGATTACTCACGGGTACCTCTAATATTTTAGCTGCAAAATGAATAAAAATTGTACCGTAGAAGCGATTGGGTTCGTCGATACTAACAATGCTCTCAATCATTGTTTGAGATACATTTTTTGTGAACAGCAGAAAAATTAATTTTAGTTGATTCGGTTAAAGAAAACTCATCCCCCATTTGAAAGGTGGTTTTAAGTTATAGAAATACAAATGTCACTGTAGTAGAGACTGGTATGTTTTGTTTACCCTTTGCACTCGAAGCCATTTTAACTCTAAAACGAAACATTTCTTCCGACCTAGAATATTTCCCTTGTATGTATATCTTTTCATGCGATACATACGAAAATGGTGCAATTTACTCGTACGGTACTGAAAAGTTTAGTAATTTATTAAATACAAACAAAAATTTAATAATATCAAAAATAGTTTGAATAATGATACAACAATTTTTAGTGGCGCTTTATAGTCGCCGCTCGAGTGCTGAGGGTTAAACATTTTTGTGAGCAGCAGAAAAATTTATAAACGATTCCAACACTAACATTTGTCCCTGGTTTTCTTAATTTTGCGTTTAATCTGTCGTTGCAAAGTGGCACACCGATCGATAGAACGACGTGAGGAGAAATTATTGCGCGTTCTTCGGTGCGTAAAAATTGCATTAGGAATATTTCTGTTGCAGATGCGCTCGCATTTTGGAGATCTCCATAATTGGGCAACTTCTGCTGCTTCTTCCGGACACGTGCTTTTTTGCCTCTGCATTCAGACCCGTTCCCGAACATCGGGACGATTTTAGCTCGATCGGGTTTCAAGGGTGGAATTATTTTTAGGTAAAGGTATATCGGGTACGTGGCTCTGGTCCTAGACACGCGGTTAGGGAAACTGTTTTTCCGTCGGAATTGCCGTGGAAATTTGTATCTCTGTGTCATGGGTCCATGGAGAGAATCTCTTCCGAGGGAATTTGCGCAGGCAACGCTGCGGTTTGCTAGTAATTGATAAAATTTTAAGCGGTGACCTCATGCTATTTTTTCGCTGTCCTGCGATGAGAAAAGCGTTCGTTTTATGGGCCAGCGAACATTTTTATGCGGGGTGAATTGCTGCTATTGTTATCTTTTTCGGACATTGTTTGCAATGCTTTTAATAACCTATTTGCCGATCTCTCGTTTGTAAGAATTGCTACATTCCACTCTAAGGAAAATTCGTGCTTTATACGGTATGCTTTATCATCGGTTCGGATATTCAAATTGCGTCGTGTTTGGTATCGTTTCAATCAGAAAATTGTCACAAATGTGGCAAATGCTTATTACAAAAAATAATCAAAAAAATATTGTCAAGAGGTGCATAGCTATAACTTCTACAGTCACAAATTAACCCATTTGCATCATAAGGAAATATGAAAAGAAGGCCTTTATCACCGAACACTTTTTATTAATTATATTTAAGTACAAAAATGACTACAAGTAAAAGAACTTCATATTTCAGCATTATAAGAGAAAATCAGAATTACTACTTTCATCTTCAACGACACTCTCCATTTCTATTTTTTAGCTAACGAATAATGATAATAACCAGAAGAAGTGAGCACATATGTACGCTAATGATGCAAATGGGTTAAAAAAAAGTCTATTTTTCCGTGCACCTATGCGTCAGCAATTTCCAAAAAAAAAAAAAAATGTACTTACACCAGCAGCGGGAGCAATCAAACTAACATTCGAAAAGCGTGGCAAAGCGTGAAATCTCAGTCGTTCGAATGATCACGAGCGGCGTTGCGCAGTGCGCAAGGGAGAATGGGCCATCGAATTTGGCACGCCCTATAACGGTATCGCGCGATAAAGTAATTCGCTGTTCAATAACGCGTGACGCATGTACAAAATACGCGGAAGCGTATGCGGATAGCAGTCGCAGGATTCGGTAGGTGTCGAAGAGCGCATCGGTTGCATCCGCGCGGATGCACGGCGAACAATAATGATTTCTGGCTGCGTATGAACACTCTTCCCGAGTCCGTGACGGACCGATAAAAACTAACCCCGTGTACCCGGCCGTGTTCACCCTCGTGTTCGCGAACCAACCCCTCGTTTCTCGTCGAACAGGGTCGAACGCCTGCACAATCGAGCAATTATAAACATTATTCGTATTGCGCCGCGCTGACCCATCGTGGAAGCTCAGGAAGCGAAATGCATAAGCGTGTGATCCTATAAGGATCCCATAAGGATCCTCGCGACTACTTCGAAGTTTTATACCCGAGCAGCAAGCATACTCGTTGCGTGCTGGTCCGCGTGCTCATTATTTCCTTTATTTTTTCTAGCACGCGAGCTCTGCCGACAATCAGTTTTACCTGACTGCAGTTTTCCCCGTGCGCCTACTGAACGCGCTGCTGCCTGAAAATGCCATATCGAGTTTTAACCCAATTCTCGCTTTTCACCTCTCGTTGCCTCTGGTTCGGTAAAAGGTTATTATCAGACTGCGGATGTTTATGCAATTTCCAATTTCTGAAAAATTTTAAGAAAATCGAATGAAATCCTACTTTTCAGCCTCTGTAGATCCAAAGGAAATAAACATCGTACTAAATTCCATCGAATTTTATATTATAGCATTTTTTAAACATTTTCATAAGCCATAAATGCATGAAGATCCGCAGTCTAGTTGTTCTTGAAATATTGCTGACTATGGGAAGGTTGAAATGTGGTAAATGGTTTGTCAAAAATTCTGTCTAACTTTCTGGAACTCGTTCTATATGAATGGTTTGTAAATAAAAAGTGACTCTCGCAATAAATACAAAAATCGACATCTCCGGGCACTGAGCAAACATTCCGCAAACTGTTTAATTTCCATACTGTTTTCGCGAAGTAATATTCTCACTGAAAACAATAATGTGCGAACAGATAATCAATGTCAAGAGTATTACAGAGTATTTTTAATATTTCACAGCAGATGTCCCCCGGGAAGCCCCACCCCTAATCCCCAAGGGGTTAATGCCCCGATTGTTCGCAATTTTCTTCAGGCTACGAAAACGTTTCTGCAACCCTTATCTCTAGCTTACGTTACATCGACCATCGTTCGAACAACTCGCACGCTACACTGTACCGTACATACAAATGCTTTATTCGTCACACGAAACGGGTTCGTAGAGGGACACGGTAAATCGGTCCGATTTTATTGACACTTTCGTTACATTCGTACGCAGCGAGTACGTTGTTCTTCTCCAGGAGGTTTCTCTCGAAGATTCGAGCAATACACCGGACAGCTACAACTATGTTCTACACCCCAACGGTGCCGTTACGACCTCGCGCGAAAGCACCCCTTTCCGAGCGAACGTCAATGGCACAACGAAAAGCCGTTCCCGTGTAGAATTCATTAGAGCAGAAGATTTGCTCTCGTATCGTTAGAGCCCAGGTCCTTGACCTGTCCCAGTCCACCTCGTCCGTCAACACGCTCGCGAGCACAGCCCTTCCGCGAGTTCCTTTTCCTCGACGCACGTCCATATCGATCGTGGTGCCATTAAGGCGCATCCCGTTGTTCGACGATACCAAAAAAAAAAAAAAAAAAAAAACAAAGGAAAATTGCAAAGAAATCAGAAAAACCAAAAAGAAAATAAACGAGTATCCCCGAGCAAATGACTGTCAAACTTGTCGAGCTAAATTTCGGATCGTCACTCGCGAAAAGCACGTTGCGACGACGTGGAGGCCGCATATCTGTGTCTTGCGTGTAGCCGAAAAGCGACGAGGCTCGTCGGAGACGCACGAACGGAGTCCGTCGTCGACGGAGAGACCGACGGCGGCGCGACGCGACGCGGCTTCGGGTTCGCAAGCGCGAAAAGCAGACGGGAAGCTCGACGAGAGACGAAGAGGAAGCGAGGAAGAAGACGAGGAGAGAGGGCGGGCTCTGAAAATCGACTGGTCGTCGTCGTCGTCGTCGTCGTCGTCGTCGTCGTCGTCGTCGTCGTGCACATTCGTCGAGTTTTCACGGTCAGGCTTTATCGATCGTGGAAGGAGGGCGAAGGAGCGGAAGGAAAGGAGTTTCGGAGTGCATCGAAAGGGCGTTGAACCCGGCCTTTCGGCAGTCGCGCGGCGCCCATAATGTAACGATTGTGTCGTGTACCCGACCCGGCCCGGCCCGGCCCGTGCCCGGCGATCTTTCTCTCTCTCTCTCTCTCTCTCTCGCTATTTTAACCCCTTGCACTACTATTTACTTTGTAATTATAACGATTAGAAATTCTTCATCCTTCAGAATTTCATAGAAAAGAAAAGATAGTTTATATCTATTGTATGACCAATGTGTTCTCCAAAGGATGTACAGGGTGTTTGGTAACTGGTGGTACAAGGGGGTGATTCTACATGAAAGAATAAGTCGAAAATATAGAATAAACATTTTTCGTTTGAGGCTTTGTTTTCGAGAAAATCGACTTTGAAGATCTGTCAGGTTTGTGTGCTTTAGTATATGCAGGAAGTAGATTTGGTTGGTCATGATCAGACAATTGCGTCAGACAATTCCTATCGAATAGCATGTCGAATAGCAAAAAATTTTATTCTATATTTTTGCGACTTATTCTTTCATGTAGAATCACCCCCTTGTACCACCAGTTACCAAACACCCTGTATATCAAATACAACAGAATAGAATTTTATTTCGGTTTAAAGGGAATTAGTAACTTACATATTTATTAGACTCTGTTCAAAATCTTCATCGCGAGTCTGACTCGATATTGTAGGGCAAAGGGTTAACGACCCCGGCACTGACCAACTGAAATTTTTATTCCGTCCCTCTCCCCCGAACTTAATCAGGCCGGTCCACGTGTTTTCTTTTTTCCTTCATTCTCCACCTCGTTCTGATGACGCGCGACGGCTCGTCTCTCTCGCGGACATGGCGTGTCTCGTTGGCGTAGGTCCGAAATGTCGTGCTCTCTACCGGGACGGACCACGTGTTTCATAATTGGTCCGATCGTTTTCGCACGAGCGACGCGACGCCGTGTTTACGGCAGGTGAAACTCGAGTCACGGAGCCGTGATCGTTATCGCACCGGCCACCTTTCCTCGACTCGTGCCAGACGTCTCGGGACGCCCGAACCTATGGGGCATGTTCCACGGTGGAGAGAATAGAAACGCTTTCCGAGCTTGCGAAAATACTGACGCGGCCCAAGGTCTGTCATGGTCTAGCGCCAACCTGCTCCGAGCAAACTGGACGCGATAGTGACCTAGAGCTGAACGTGTCAGAGTCAATGACGAATATGAACTGCTTCCAGGCCAAAAATATAAAAATAGTGATCAGAGGTACCTATTTCTTCAGACTTGCACCACAGAGCAGGTAGCTAAAGTGATTGTAAACATATTCCAGGTGTTTTCTTCCGAATACCAGGTTAGAGCACAGTAAGAATAGAACAGAGAACGTGAAGAATATCGTGATCTAAGAATAAGTCTTCTAGGCCAAGAGAAAATGTCGTAGACAGTGACATTACCATTTTTGTTTCAGACTTGCAAGATCAAGCAATTACCACTGTAAATTCCAGAGTTCTTCTGGAACCTGTTAAGGTTACAGTGAATCGAAAAGGTCGCGAAGATAATTTTCGTTGGTTGGAACAGAGGGTGTCTCGACTTGCGATTATAACGATTAGAAATTCTTCATCGTTCAGGACTTCATAGAAAAGAAAATATAGTTTATATTTATTGTATGCCTATGTTTTCTCCAAAGGATATATATCGACTACAACGAAATAGAATTTTATTTCGCTTTAAAGGGAATTAATAACATACATATTTATTAGACTCTGTTCAAAATCTTCATCGCGAGTCTGACTCGATATTGTAGGGCAAGGGGTTAATGACGAATATGAACAGGCTACGAGTAGGTCTTCCAGGCCAAAAATATAAAATATAAAAATAGTGATTAGAGGTACCTATTTCTTCAGACTTGCACCATAGAGCAAAGTAACTAAAATAATTGTAAACATATTTTAGGTGTTTTCTTCCGAATACCAGGCTAGAGCAAAGTAGAAATAGAACAGAGAACGTGAAGAATATCGTGATCTAAGAATAAGTCTTCTAGGCCAAGAGAAAATGTCATAGACATTACCATTTTTGTTTCAGATTTGCAAGACCAAGCAATTACCACTGTAAATTGCAGAGTTCTTCTGGAACCTGTTAAGGTTACAGTGAATCGAAAAGGTCGATTTTCCGTGGGGGTGGTTCGAAGCCCGGGGCCCGCGAGCCCCTCGATGCGGCCCTGCGTGAGCGAGCTTAGAGGATGACAAGGCTGTCGATGAAGCGGTGAGATGACTACGGGCATTGTTTCAAGACGACCGCTAATCGTTATTATTAGGTAGCCCTTTTCGGAATTCTAGGGTTCTTGGTGGTTTTTCCGTGCATCCCTAGGGAGCCTCTAACGTGGGGTGGAACAGAGAACATGCCGCGTGTGTATGGGAGAGAGAGAGAGAGAACGGAGAAGAGAGGGGAGACGCATGTGCGAGCAACAACGATATATTTCGGTGCAGCGCTCCATACACCGCGTGGAGGTCAATGCCCGTCCTTACTCCGACCCAAGGAAGAAGCGGGAGGGCGGGCGAGGAGGGAAGGAGGGGCGTGGAGGTCGGGGAAGAGAGACAGAGGGCAAGCACTGAGCGGAAAAAATGAACAAACAGTCGGAAAGAGCTGAAAAGGGACACGCGGAGTGTCCCTACGTCACCTTCCTTCTTCTTCGTCGCTCTTTTTCACTATGTTTCCTGTTAACTTTAATTGATGATCCGAGATTGAACACCTCGTCGAGATTTGTACTTTGTATCCACAGATGGTTATCGCGGAAATGTCAAACTTTTGCTTTACCAGTTCAAAATCTCGACGTCGAAAATGTCTCCTACTATTTTTTAACCCTCGTGTCAGCACTGAAAATTTTCGAACGCAAAAGAAGAAGAGGGGATGATAGCGATTTTCTTATTTCGGAATGAAAAGCGTCGTCTTATGTCGGAATAAAATTGTGCGTACTGAGAAAGGTCACTGTTTCATTTACCGCAAATTCACCCCCCACGGTAATAATATTCGCGATGGGCTGTCTAGCAGTATAACTACACTAATTTTGTATAAAGGTATTTCTACGTTGCCGTGCATGTCTACCAGTCTGTCACTCGTTTATTTTCGGTGCCGATTATGCAAACTCCTGACACATTGCCAATCGCTGGCTGGTGATGATTCACGGGGCCAGCAGAATTATTCTTCGAAACCGGAAATCTACATGATACACGTGGCGCTGGGGAAGTTACGAGGATCGTTCGAACTTTTGTTCATTTCCGCCCGGAAACCTTGCCATTGATCTTTGTCCACAAACTTCTGGGACTTTTTGAAGTCTAATTAATGTTCTTCCTGTTCTTTGTTTTTCTGCTGTTCTGCCGCGTGCTTTGTACAGTACACCTCAAAAATACGACCATTCATTGATCATTCTGATAGGAATAGTTCCAGACGTTTAGTGACGTTAATTGATTAGATTCTGTTAATTGCTTAGCGATTCTTGTACCTTGCAGATTAGAGAGTATCAATTTAAATCGGACGACTGAGATACAGAAGTTCTGAACTGTAGTGTGTACTGAATGATTCATGAATTGGGATTGTAGTCTCGGTTGAGGTAAATCTGAACGACAAACCTAAACATAAATTTCAAACCACATTAACACTAGAACGACCAAGCACTAAATGCAACTAGCATACATTGCCTTATAATAACAACAAAATAAGATTTGTTTAGATTTCGTATTAGTTTTGTTTAAATATCTACTTCGATAGAGAAGTTTATTAAAAAATTTTCTCATGGAAACATATTTATAATTTCACTATCTCTAAAAGAAAAAATTAGGAGGAAGTCATTTTGACCCATCCGGTAGTTCTAGTGTTAACACACTATCGGCGGGTAACATCATGCGCCAATCTCTGGAAAAGGTATTAACCCTTTGCACTCCGCTGTCCCCTCTCATGGGACATTAAAGTTTATTAGCGATTACGGGGAATTAATTTATTCCAGCGCAACTTTAAATAAAATATTGATTTTTTTGCAAATATATATTCCTCGATGTCAACCAATTCATATAGGTCCAATATCATTATAATACGTTACTTGGTTCCAAAATTATACTAAATAATACGAGGATTTGTAAATTTCTGCCAGAATGGTTCGGAGTGCAAAGGGTTAATACCCTTCCCGCCGATAGTGTGTTAATATCGAATTTTAAAGATCAGTGAATTTGTACTTTTCTCAAATTTTAAAAATTCTGAGATTTATTCGAGAATGTACTATCGACTCTTCCCCGTATCTTGAGGGTATAATTTTTGAGTTTTAATTCAATAACATTCCTGTAAACCATTTCAAAGTGGAAAACAATAGCCTCAACAATTCTTTCGCTCGGAAGTGATGAAAGTATCCATTCCTTCTGTGATAGTACTGTGTATATTGCTATCAATGGAATTTGCACGGGGGTGGAGAGGGGGGACATTTTGGCCCCTGGATCAAAAGGACGAGGGTCACGTACTAGACTGGACGCTCGTGCAACATTGATCAGACATTACGACCACTGTCGTTGGCTCGGGATATACGATTACAGTCCTGTCGAATGTACTCGTTCTGTCGTGTGTAATCGTACGATCGGAGTATTTGTACGTATGGTCCTTCTCCAACATCCCACGGAATAAGTGTGTACTGACATCGGCCACCGTAAGTATGAACAGAATGTTTAATCAAGGATAACAATCACCGTTCCTGCAGAAATTTCTGTCTTCCATACAGAATTTTATCGAATTTATTCCAAATTTTAGCTGTTCAATGAACTTTCATTTTTTCGGAAATTATTTTAAATTGCTTAGAAAAAGCGGTCCTCGTACAGAATTTATTTTTTCATTCAGAATTTTATTCGATTCTTTTCGGACAATAAACGCAGTTTTAACTGTTCAGTAAATTTTTCCGGAAATTCGGTCGAACGCTGAAAAATTGTTTAAAATTAATTAAGCGTATTGGTTCTTTTACAGAAATTTTTTTATTCCAGAATTGAATAAACGAAATTTGAACTGTTCAATGCGCTTCTATTTTTTCGGAAATTTGGTCGACCATTAAGAACATGTTCGAAATTAATTGGACAAAGTGATCTTTGTTCAGAAATGTGTTCTTTCTATTGCATGAAATTGTTATAAAATAAATGAAATTGCAACTGTTCCGTAAGTTTTTATTTCGCCAAACAATCACGCCAAACAATTGTTGAAAATTAATTGGGCGAAGTAGTCTCGGTTCATGAATTCACAAATCGCGTTCACGAATCTTTTCAACTTCCATTGGACCACGTAACTTTTTATTCCACTTTCAGAACTGAAACTTATACGAAGCTTAAAGCATTACTTTTTAAGTGTGCGAAACAACTTTCGATGGTTCTAATCTTTTCTGTTGAGATCTGACTTGGATTCAATTAATACATAACATACGAACCAAAAAACTACGGTTCAAACAAATTAATCTGAGACAATTGACAGACTGATTGACTTGAAAAAAATTTGCCAAAAAACGTGCCAAAGTGTTAACAATAGTCGCCTAGGAGGACGTGCCTGTGCGAATTTTTGTTCTAATTGATCGTGGAAGGTAGAGGGGGTGTTCTTGGATGAGGAACAGGGAGATTTTGCAATTCTAAAAGATCGCAGCGAACGATAAAGAGAAAGGGTAGTGCATGGCGTGCGATGGGGACGGGGATGGAAAAAAACGGAAGAAAGGTTTCGTTGGTTCACCGTGTCACTGGGTTAATGGTGGCGATAAATGAGACCGCGGCCGATAGGTCTGTACAAATGTCACCGGTGTAACCGCTTAAATATGTCCGTTTCTATTTAGATTAGCACGCCCACATCGGGTCCTCCTTCCGTTCTTGCTTTCCTTTTAATCCGACGCGTTTCAATGCCAAACCCTGCTCCCCGGCTTCCTTTTTAACTTCCGGTTGCTCTGCAAATTCAATCTGGCTCGCCGAACCGGACTTAATCTTCGCGAAAATGAATGCAATAACAAGGCTAACTCGATCATTAATCAGCAAGCTGAAATCATGAGCGAACGCAGGAAGACACTTTGGACTTCAAAATTTTGATTTGCTCCCGCAAACAAGAAAACCAGTAAAATGAGAGATGATAAAAGTACGTCGAAATAATACTAGTTTTAACACGTTGACTGCCATGTCACCCACATATGTGGGTGACGGAATTATTTGTTCGGGTTTAAAAATGAATTTTTACGTTAATATATTCATTATACCAAATTTGATTAGGATCTGTAAAATGCAAGAAAGTTGGAGAACTACACAATATCGTACATTTATTTTTTTTTCAATTTCTATTTCATTAAATAACTTACTTTGAATTCATGGAATTTTTGAGGTTTCTTGTTTGGCAATCAAAGTGTTAATCATTCTCTATACTCATAATGAATAAATAACGTCGAAGACTTGAGAAATAAATTCCGGTAATAAATGAGTCACAGAAATTGTTGCAGATCTTGTTTATTATGAGCCAAGCAGGCGACAATAAACGGATCCCTAATAAAGCGAATAAAATATGGCGTTTGTCATTGCAGGCCCCCCACCCTTCGTACGAAACTGAATTTACACGATTTGTTCAGTCCGGTAAACTCCGACGATTTCTTCATAAGTACACAACGGTTGCCCGACGCGATTATTTAGTAGCTTATCGTCCGTCAGCCATCGTCGCAGCCCGATACCGAATCCTCAAACATTTGCGTGTAATCGTATTGATTTTCTATTTGCTTTGCCGAGCCAACCTGACTGCGAATACGGTGCGCCTCTCGCCCCGATAGCTTTCGAAGGAACTTCGAAATTCACCGGTCGATCCAAGTAAACTATTGTGTCCGGCGTTCGCGTCTGCACCCGGGCCAATTGACGCCGGAAGTTGTAATTCCCGTGGAACATTCGCGACGGAATTTCGACTTTGAGAATTACCTCCGCCGACGTCCCGCTCGAAAAACTTTGTTATAGCCCCCCCCCCCCCCCCCTGTTGGATTTTGGGCCTGTGCGTTGGTGCTAATTTGCGTTTCCCGAAAATTATTCAAATGCCAGGTACAATTTTCTACACTGTTATTTCTTAAAAATTACTTCTTAATTTGCTTAGCAAAGCTTTTTTTTAAGTATTTATTCGTGAAACTTTTAGCAACATATTTGTGATCTTTTTACGATTAAAATGAGACCAAACACGGTATAATTTGGATCAAAATTACTTGTTCAATCCACGACTTAATAGAACCTCGATTATCCGAACTGATAGTATTTAAGAAGATTAAATCTTTACGGATTTGTACAATAAATCATGTTGTATGTGGTCTACTTCAGTTTGAACTGTTCACATGGAACACGTGTTTGGATAATGAAGAGTTAAAAAATCAGCGGTTCGGATAATCGAGGCTCTACCATATCCCGGATTAAATAACTAAATGTGATGCAAACTGTACCGTGTTTGGACTCATTTTACACGGAAAAATGTCACAAAAATGTTGGTCCAAGTTGTTAACTTGTCTTCCTGGTACATGCTGTTTTCAAACAAAATATTTGTCATGTACACTTCGTAATAAAATAATAAGTCTTCACAATTAAATATTGATTGTTTCGACGTTTATCAATTTATCACGGGTTTCTACTACTTTGACATAATTGTAGAATGTGTGCACAGTGTGTTGTTCAGATTGCAAGTCCATTTCACATAGCTCAAGGAGAAGTTTAAGTGCTCACTTTTGGAGGCCTGTAATTATACAGGTTGTTTGGTAACTGGTGGTACAAGCGAAAAGGGGGTGATTCTACATGAAAGAATAAGTCGAAAATATAGAATAAACATTTTTCGTTTGAGGCTTTCTTTTCGAGAAAATCGACTTTGAAGATCTGTCAGGTTTGTATATGCAGGAAGTAGATTTGGTAGGTCATGATCAGACGCGTCAGACAATTCCTATCGAGTAGCATGCGTATTCGCTGCATTTCAAACTCGATTTTTCCGATAACGAAACTTCGGATGAACAAATTTTATTCTATATTTTCGACTTATTCTTTCATGTAGAATCACCTCCTA
The DNA here is from genome assembly GCA_913789895.3 of Seladonia tumulorum. NCBI lineage: Eukaryota > Metazoa > Arthropoda > Insecta > Hymenoptera > Halictidae > Seladonia > Seladonia tumulorum. Next base: position 6,048,037 of record OU565277.1, on the reverse strand, counting down.
TTCGCTTGTACCACCAGTTACCAAACACCCTGCATAAAAATCCCGATTACTCGGAGGAGCAGATTGCGAAATTAGTCGGACGTCATCGGGAGCGAAATTCGTATTATGCGCCACTCTTCCTCTCTTAGGCGAACGCGGAAGAGAATCTCGAGGCGAGTGAAACAGGAAGCGTGGTGTCGAGCGACGGCTCGTTTCGACTTCCAAATTTTTCCTCGACTCGGCGATGATCGTTCTCATGAAAGATTTAACGACGTGCCGGGGCGTCAAAGGCGGCTCTCGTCTACAAATTCGAACATGATCTCGCCCCCCGGCCTTGAGAAAAACAGGTTGCTCCGCCCGAAAGAAAAACGCTCCGCTTCGAACTCTCGCTGGTCCCCGCTCCGCTCGGCTCTGCTCCGCTCGGCTCCGCTCGGCTCCCGTGCATCGCGGCGTTTCTCCGCGAAACTATTTTCGAACTTACGACTTGTTAGGTCCCCGGTGGAAACCGGGATTAGGAAGCCTTAGCCGGGAATGAATTATGAAGCCGCCACCGTCCGGAACGAGGAAACGTCCGTCCGTGATGTATCTCGAATCGTTTTACATTGTTTCCTCTCGTGTCCGTTCCTTTTTTTCTTTTCTCGTTTCGTCTTTTCTTATTCGATTTGTCATTGTTTGCGCTGCCCGCGAGATAGGATTGGCCGCGCCGTGATTACCGGCCCCCGAGGGAACTGCATTTAAATTTCCTCTTCGCTTACACGCGATCAACGGTCTGTTTAGATCTCTGATTTACGACGCGAGCAACCTCGTCTTCTGTTGCGTTCCTCACCGAGGGGATGATTTAACGTTCGATGGGTAATTAATATTGATGCGAGTTATTTTTGCGCGGTTTTTAACCGCGTGCGAGCGACAACAATGGGGGATAAGAACTTTGATCTCTCGCAATGGAATCTCCGTTGTTCGGGAAAGAGTTTTGTCTACGTACCGAATAAACGGAAAGAAAAATATAAACTAGGGATCCGAAGAGTCGCTTTTCAATCAGTTCCACTTAAAAACATGAATTTTTATAAAAATCTTTTAACATTAGAATTGTCAGTAGAAATAAATGAACACGAGATCTTGAAGCGAAGAAAATAAAGTATCGAAATAAACATGCATTTGTGATGACTAGACTGATGTTTATGAAATTTCCAATTTTAGTAGACAAATTTAAAAAAAAAATAGAATGAAATGAAATCCTATTTTTCATGGGAACAGCCTATGTAGATTCGAAACAAATAAGAATCGTACTAAATTGTAACGAATTTTATATTGTAGCATTTTCTGAACATTTTCATAAACCATAAATAAAGATCCGCAGTCTAGTGATGCCAATTGAAACACCAAACTGTAAAGACGTTGGAAGAACTTGAAATATTGTTGTACTCTGAGAAGGAAACGCATTTTTATTTAACTCGGAAAATTCTTATTTCGCATACCGATCATCAATCTGTTCGTTAATATTAACCCTTTGCACTCGAAGCTATTTTCACTCCAAAACGAAACATTCCTTCTGTGACCTAGAATGTTGCCCTTCTATATATGAAAATGGTGCAACTTACTGTTACAATACCGAAATGTTTAGTAATTAAGTACAAGCAAATTTAACAATGTAAAAAGTATTTTGAATAACGATACAGCAATATTCAGTGGTGCCTTATCGTTCGAGTGCTAAGGGTTAAAATAGTTCTCAGTATCGTTCAGAAGACGAGCCATATTATGTTTGCACTCCTGAGCGTCCGAGGTCTCTCGAGCTTCGTAGACTCCGCGGTGGTGGGGATAATTTCGCGACGTTTACCGTCGAGGCCTTGGCGACATATACAGAGAAATCGCTGTAATTGTCAGAGGGATAGCAATAGTTTGTAACGGAGTGGGGGGAGTCCAGCGTAACCTCCGCCGGGCCTTTATAGATAGCAATTTCCCGAACAAAGAAACGGCGATTATCGGGGAGCAGTCGTGACATGCCGGTAGCCGCACGGCACCAGGAAGCGAGCCGCTAAACTCCTCCGGTTGCGGTGCAATTGCAATCATCTCGCTGCCTAGCCACTTTCACTAGTGACCTACTGTTACGACAACCTGGCTCGTCGGTGACGCGGCACCTTCCTCGTCGGTCTCACTGTGTGTGTGTGTTTGCGTGTGCGTGTGTGTGCGCGCGCGGGATCGTTCACCCTATGCGTGTGACAGCTATTGCACGCCGTGGCCTATTCGCGATTCGTCTGCACGCACGCGGAACCGTTGGAACATCATCATGCCAACATCATCGACGAGAGCACGCGACGAAGAGAAGATCCTCCGCAGGAGAATGATCTTTCACGCTCCATGTGACCGCTACGGTCTTAAATGATCGCATCTCCTCATCAATGACGAGACTTTTCGCTAGCCTTAACACTAAATGTACCAACACCGGTCAAATGATCGGTTCTAGATTTTTTATTTGACAATTTTTGAAATTATAAAGATGCTTTGATGAGCAAAGATGCAATAAATATCTTTAGTAGAACCGCGCAGGGTCTAAATAAATTAAATCTTGTTATTTTTATAGAGCAACATTTGCTTTACTCGTGACTCGTGATGAAGATTCTGAACAGAGTCTAATAAGTATGTACGTTATTAATTTTCTTTAAACCGAAATAAAAATCTACTTTGTTGTAGTTGATATACAGTCGGGGACAATATTAAGTGGACACTTTTAAAAATTGCATAACTTTTTTAAAATTGATCCAAATGACTTGATTTTTTTAAAGATGTTACACTGATTAGTTTGCTAGACAATGAGTAAACAAAAATTTCTTTAGATTGCAATTGGTTCGAATGATAAAAAAATGAAAAAATGATGATTTTTTCACTTTTTTTTTGTTTTAAAAAAAAATGGTCATTTGGATCAATTTTAAAAAAGTTATGCAATTTTTAAAAGTGTCCACTTAATATTGTCCCCGACTGTATATCCATTGGAGAGAACATAGGCATGCAATAAATATAAACTACCTTTCTTTTTCTATGAAATTCTGAACGACGAAGAATTTCTAGTCAGTATAATCACAAAATAAATAGTAGTGCAAGGGGTTAAGCCCTGTACCCGCGTCTTTAACATGATAATAGTAGTTGGAACGAGCAGGATGAATCCGGATTGATGATAGAACGCCCTGATTTCGTAGAAGAGAATCTGTCGCGTCGATTAACCTTCGCGGTGTCTAGGAACCAATCGCATAATAAATACCGTACTGCCTCGATACATGTCATCATTTCATTATCGTGAACAAACAAAAGAAGAAAACACAAATTGATTGAACACGCAAATACGCTCCGAACACTAGGGACATTTTTGGTCTCGTTTCAATCAGAAAAATGTCACGAATATGTTGATATACGTTTCATGAAAATATAACAAGTTTGGCTCGCTACTCTTTGAAAAAATATTTTTTAGAGTTGCGTCAGTATCGTCGCAAGCGCGCAATATTATATTTATTGGTTACCATTCGTTGCACTTCACGCACACGGTTCGTGCCCCGCGTATTTTATGAATACTGCAACCATGTTTAGAATATTTATCAAATATCTCGCGACACTTGTTACTGAATGTACCCGGACATTTTATTGTTGGAAATAAAATAACTGAAATTTAGGAACAATACTTATCTATTTTGGCACAGCTTAATTTGTGCACACTGATAAATAAGAAGACGAAGGGAAATGGTACACGATTTCATAAAGAAAAGAAAAATAGGTATATTTGAAGGGGGTGGAAAATTACAATTAACACGTTGACTGCCATGTCACCCATATGTGGGTGACGGAATTAGTTGTCGAGGTTTAAAAATGAATTTTTACGTTAAAATATTCATTGTACCAAATTTGATTAGGATCTATAAAATGCAGGAAAGATGGAGGACTGCTCAATATGATACATTTAATTCTTTTCAATTTTTATTTCATTAAATAACTAACTCTGATTTTACGGAATTTTTGAGGTTTCTAGTTTGACAGTCAAAGTGTTAATTTAGAAATGATATCTGCCGCGTTTGCGTATTAATTAATAGATGTTGCTAAATTATATAACAAACCAAGATCACCGAAACATTTAAAAAGCAGCTAGTTCATAGGCATTAGAATTCACAGGAAACCCCGTAGAGGCCTAGACGTCAGATTGTTTCGGACCATTATTATCCTCATAACGGTAAAATTAGAGTTACGGTTCCGGTGTATACTCGAACGTCAGAGATCGGAGCTATAACAACCAGTGCAAATGGCCAACGGAAGAAAAGGAAGAGACGATACGCCTAGGAACACCCATCGTTCGTCATCTCTTTTTCTCCAGCAGTTTCGACTTCCGCGTCACGAGTGTCATGATCCTCATCGTGGCTGCTGGATCACGAAACATTCCGTCGGGGAAGATCGATCCTCCGCGCCACGATACTCTCGACACGAAGAAAGGGGATGAGCACCGGCTAGATCATTGGCTCGAAGAACACTCAAAGCAACAAACCCATAAACTTTAATTATACCATTTATAATTAACGAAACGCCTAGTTTAGGTTCCAAGCTTGGGAAAGTCTGAATAATAGATTTTTGATAATAGATACTATTCTGTGATCCTCGCCGAACGTAGAAAGGTGCTTTTTGTAATAAAAATTTCTCATTAATCGTTGAAGCATTTCTTGAGAATCGTTCGAAAAATATTTAACGATTTCTCTGAAATTTTCTTACGCTATTCTTCCCGATATACGAGCGTGTTTAATCGCCTAACTGAAAACTCTCTCCGACGTTGGAATCAAAATCGACTTGTGTAACCCGGACGCGTTTCCTTATTAGAAACATCTATCATCGGTGGAGAATGATCAAAGAATGTGACTAACTTTCGTTGCTGCGCATCGATAGTCGTGAAGCAAGATTTATCACGTTGCTCGCATAAATTCAGCCTGCGATTCAATGCATATCCTGCTGATCTCCGAACGTCGGTTTACTGAAGCACTGTGTGCCGCAACAATAGGATGTCTAGATGCTCAATCAATTCATCATTCTTTCTTTCGGTTCTCCGTCCCGTCAGATATAGATATAAGTTGCGCATGGTCATGGACTCGGAAGCCAGTTTCTAGCGATCGAAGTTATACGGTATAGTCCGTTTAACACCTATCCTATCTCATCTCCGACAGACTCTTGCCAATTATCCAGCAGAGTTCGGGACTCGGTTGAAGAGCAAACTATTGGATTAGGAGAACCAGACTCTCAATTGAAGAGATTGAGATCAAGCTTCCGATGTAAATAGTCGTCATAACTGTAAAAGCAAATCGAACTTCCCTTGTATACCCTCCTCCCCCCCCCCCCGCCGTGTTAATTAACTAGATATCGTCAGCTTCGGAAAGATTATTATTACAATTATAATGTTTCAAACTTGTTTCCAGCGGTCTAATTATTCGGACATTATCTTAAACGTCCTTCAGAGAATTATAAGCATAAGGAGATCTTCAAGGTGCTAGATAAAATTGTTTAATGTCTTAATCCTAATAAAATTATTGGGACGCTGCAAGTGAGGTAATCTCATCTTAGCCATAACGTTATACGCAACTAATGATTTTCTAAAATATAATATGGAACGCGACCAGAAAAATATATAGTACATATAGTACATGTAACAAATATAGTACAATATAGTACAATATAGTACAATATATGTAATAGTACATATCTTCCAGTAGGAAGAACTATTTATTTACAAAGAGTTGTATCGGTTAGTATTAGTGTTTACGCTACGGTTCTATGTTATTGGAAGAATTATCTTCGATGACTAACAAACATTTAACACTAACGCAAAAAAAAAGAGTATTTCCTCATACCTTTACTAGTTTCGAATACGTTCTCCAAGACTGCGTCAGAGCGATGAAAATATGGAGGATAGTTTCACCCGGTAAGCTTGAATTTCCGTGCCTAAAAAAATATGTGTCGCTTATTTTTTACTGTTCTACGAATTTGGTGAAAGAACCGATTGAAACATTGCAGATATTCGTCTATGCTACATTTTTATTCGAACATTTATAATCGTACCAAAGAGTGTATCTGTTCTTTGTGTATTTTTCAGGAAAGTACGCGCGTAAGAGTATGCATTAACCTTTCAGAAATTGGTACCAAATGTCTATGAAATGTCTATCTATCAAAAAAATGCAGTCAAAAACATTTTTATGAGAACGAAAATTGAAATTGGTGGAATTCGTAGTTGAAACGTTCGAGCATCTCGAAGCGTAGTTTCCGGAAAAATGAGTAACAAAAAGGGACGTCCCATAGACCCGGTTTGTCCAGGTTCAACACGCTAAATATGCAAAATAGATTTTGCAGTGTCAGGCCGAGGAACGTTTAAAAAAATCGCGGCCGGTGAGTTGACCTCGGGCAACTTTCACCGCCGCGGGGCCGCAACGTTTGCTCCCATATGCAAGGCGACCGTGCGCGCACGCTCTAGCTCGCACACATACACTGCATCCACGTGTAATTTATGCATGTTGCGTGCCATCATGGTCTCACCAGAACCGAGACCCGCCTGCATGGTCAGGTACACGAGGAGGAGGTTGCGGCTTGCGCAACCACCCACGGTTCATGCACCTTGCCCTCCCGTGGCAACGGCCTGCCGCGTTTCTCTTCCGCGTTTTCCTGCCGGCCCCCAGACCAAACTGCTGGAACGTCGTTTCGAGGACGTTCCTCGGAAGCTGATGCAGTCTATCGATCTGTCGGCCCGATATCATTCAGTCCGAAAATACTGCCTATCCAACAAGCATTTTAACCCTCTGCACTCCAAGCCATTTTACGCTCCGAAACGAAACGTTTCTTCCGACCCAGAATATTTCCCTCCTAAATATATATTTTTATACATACGAAAATGGTACAATTTACTCGTACAATACTGGAATGTTTACCAAATTTATAAAAAATATGTTAGATAAGGATACAGCAATTTTTAGTGGCGTCTTACAGTCGCCATTCGAGTGCTAAGGGTTAACAGTGAATTCCCGACTCAAGAAAAATTACCCACAGTGCTTCACAGTAATATTCGGACATTTTTAAAAGGATCACTTTTTCAATCCCGGGCCATACCGCTTGAATTTTTTTGAGAAGCCTGAGTTTACTAAAAATTTCAATCGGACGGTGCTGCGAGAAAAATACTGAAAGTTGAACCTACAATATTTTTGTGTGGGCCTATATTGAAAATTTACAGAACACGTTTTGCAGATCTGTGACAATTATATGAAACTAATTTTTATCATTCTCAAACGTTATATTTTACGTAGACTGTAGTTTGATTTATCGAAAATGAAAAATTGTTCATTCAGGTGAGAACATAGGAACGCACAGGAAAGTATAGACGTCTACTAAAAATATACCGTGTGGTAACCTAACCACTTCAGAATATTCATTACCAGATCGTTTAACAAGACTTTCAGGTTTCTTAGTAACAGTTCTTAATGAAGTAAAGAAACATTGTACGTATATATATGTGTACACGGATTACCAGTTTCTTGTTGAACTCTGGACTTTGAGAATATAGTAGCTGCTAGTTGGTTCACAGCACTATTCACTTGTCAGTCTAGACGCTCATTCCACTTCCGCTAAACTCGCTTTCACTTATTTATCTTAATACTTGATGCAGCATTATATTCGCGAATAATTACAATTTGCACTCGTTGATGGTATTTCTTGTCCCAGCTATGCGCATATTTTTTACGAAAATTGAATAAACAGATAAACTAAATTGTAATATAAAATAAATTGTAAGATGCAGTAGTTTTAAACTGCGTACTTGATAAATGTGTACACAATGTAATGTAACCACAGTGCAAGAAAAAATGCACCGAAGCTTAATACTAATTTTAACGCGTCTTTTAAATTTATTTTATCACATAAACGCGTATCAGACGTCAGACTCGAATGGGAAGTTTACTTAAAAATGTCACTAGATAAATAGTGTTAGTATATTTTTTCAATGTGTCGAACAATAGCATTTGTAGCCAGTATATTTGTGAATGTATCGGCTGAATACTCGGGTTCAGAAGTTACATTAGAAATATTATAAGTACCAATTCTACGAGGCACAATGTACATTGAAAGAAGTTTCGAGTCGTATAAAAAGGAGAAAGAGGTCGCGATGGCTGCAACCTGGAGTGTCATTGCACTTCGGAAGCCCCGCGGAGCTTTCAAGCTCGTGCAAGCTACAATGGATGCATGCGCTTTTTATCGATGTTTTGGAATTCTTAGGACGGAGCTGTCTTCAATTTTTAAGCCACCAAATTCCTTGTTTGCGAAATTAGACGTTATATAAATATCAAATTACGTTTCTACAAACCATACAATCTTTGAATTTATAATTTACTCATTCTCCAATAAAAATAATTACCGGTAACGAGCAATTTATTTAGAAAATTGAATTTTTAAGCTATGCAAGCACTAGTACTGTAACAGATATTTTTTTAAATACTATCAGCGTCGTCTCTTAGGTAAATTGTACAATAATCTCTTTAGTTAGCTTCTGACTCATTTCTATGTACTCGTAAACGATATATTAAATACAAACTAAATAAAATTCGATACCATTTGTCCAGTGGTGTAGACTCACCCCAAAGACGGATGACCACTACTTTTTAAACACCCTGTACAACGACATAAGAAACAAATGACATCAAACACCTAATAGTTTAAAAACCGTGGTACCTTGGTGAACGCGAGAAACATTTATTTCATGGCACGCTCTCGGATGCAATTCATCGACTTCGAACGTCTGTTATCGCAGTCGAGACAGATTATCTTATTTCTTTCCTTTTTCTTTTTTTATCAAACAGTCAGCTGACCGCAACACCGAGGCCTATTGTCAAGCTCGGCATTTGTTATCGGACAGGAAGGAAAGCGTGGTCGAGATTAAATTCCCTCCGTTGGCAAGGTTTAGGTTGTTGCGCCACATTCTCGGCGTTCTTCCGCTCAATTCGAAGGTTAAGGTTCGCTTAATTCCACTATTAAAGCTGTCGATCATCGACACAATTATATACTAAAAAATTTGCACCTGTCGAGCGAGTGCTATTATCCTCTCTGACCGAGAAATAATGTAATGTAAAAACTAGCTGTTGAACACTTTATCGAAACGATGTTTTAACTGTCGCACATTAGAAATAATTAATAAACTGCCCCGCAGTTCCAATGGAAACAGAGAATTTTTGCGTAAGAATGCGGAATCTAATTATTGCTTGAAAATTAAATGTTTGCTTTGTACTATGATCTGGTTCATTTCAATATTAACCCTTAGCACTCGAATGCTAAACATTGCTGTATCATTATTCAAAGTACTTTCTAAATTATTAAATTTGTTTGTATTTAATAAATTACTAAACACTTCAATATTGTACGAGTAAACTATTTTCGTATGTACAACATGAAAGAAGGTAATTATTTACATTAGGGGCTTCCTCACCGATTTTGATGACCTTGAAATATGTTGTCAAGGTCATCATTCCGAACAACTTTTCCCTATGCATGTTACCGCCGCTCAACTTTAGTTTCCGAGATATTCGCAAAAAAGTTTCAACATCTCAAAAAGTGATCGGTGTAGGTGTGGGTTAGATTTGAAGGTAAATATTATATCAAAAAATCTACATTACAAGATACTAATGTAAAGTGTACAGTGTGTGATATGAAACAAACGAAATATGACACTAGGTTCACGGGGTCTGTCAAAATGACGGGAATGGGGAATTATTCAACAAAATTTTTTTTTTTTGATAAATTGATACAAATTGATACAAATGTGGATGGACACGTTCTTGTTATTTTTGTAAAATAATGTTAAGTAGTCAGTTTTAGTGCTTTGTAAATCTAGTGTTAAAGGGACATTGAAGTTGCAAAATATGAAAGAAAACCTTGCATCCAATATTCTACATACGAATAATAAAATATAATACTAATGTACTACAAACGACATTATAAAATACTAATGTAAAGTGTACTTACTTCTGAATCTTCTGTACCTCCGTCGGATCCACAGCACACAATTGTTGACTCACGAGGATAGGTCCGGACAACAATTGAACAACAATCACTAAACAACACACACAACACACTTAACGAAATCGTGACAGCAGACGAGATGTTACTCCGACCACGAATAAAATAATACTGCAATTTTAACCGTCCCCCTTCCACGCACGTGTGATACGAAAACAGGGAATTCCGGGAAATAGGGTCGGCGCCCCGCCATAATTTTTTTTACCTTCGTCTTGTATCTAGTGTTTATAGACCCTCAGCGTCTTACCTTCCTAGGATAACCTGACCGTACCACCTGCGTGGAGGGGGTCATTGTTATAATCGCAGTATTATTTTGTTCGTAGTCGGAGTGACATCTGCTCGTTCGTTGCCACGATTTTATAAAATGTGTTGTGTGTGTTGTTTAGTGATTGTTGTTAAATTATTCGGACCTATTCTCGTGAATTGTGTGCTGTCCATCCGACGGAGGTACAGAAGATTAAAAAGTAAGTACACTTTACATTAGTATTTTATAATGTACGATTAGTATTCGTATGTGGAACATTGGATAGAAGGTTTTCTATCATATTTTGCAACGTATATTAACGATCATTAATGATTTGGTATATAGTATAATTTAATGTGGTTCAAATAAGATACTACTTTAAATCAAATATTTTTATTTTGATAACCAAATAGATAAAATGAAATATATTTACTTTGTATTTCAAATATTTCCTCACAATGAAAATAAGTTGAGCAAGTAGTTAATATTATAAATTATAATTTTTAACATGAGAAGCTATAATAGTTAGCCAGTATTATGCTATTATTTGTAGTTTAATTACGAATATGTATCATATTGATAAACAGACTACAATATCGTAATAACATTACAGGCAACAAAATATCATAAAAATATAAATTACTGTCAACTATTTGAAATATTATTTTACACAGTCCTACACACACCTACTCCGATCACTTTTTGAGACGTTGAAACTTTTTTGCCAATATCTCGGAAACTAAAGCTGAGCGGCGGTAACATGTATAGGAAAAAGTTGTTCAGAATGATGACCTTGACAACATATTTCAAGGTCATCAAAATCGGTGAGGAAGGCCCTAATGTAAATAATTACCGAAAAAAATATATGCAGTGGCGTGCAAAACTTCCCGGCTAGATCTACGTCCATGCCTCGTCGCTGTGCTGCTGTTATTGCTGCAAAAGGCATGGCTACGAAATATTAATTATAACATATTAAATAATGTACTGCAAAATTGTTACAGAATGAAAAACAAGTATAATTTTTTCGTTAAACACACTGGCCGGAAATTTTTTAACATGTTAATTTACTTATTCTGCAAGTGAACAAGTAAGAAAAATAATTAGCGTTGATTTTTTTTGTAATATCCTTTCATGTAATACGCCCTTATATATGATTCTAATCAAAATTTCTTAACGCTTTTTTTTTTTGAAGAAAAATAGCAAAAACCATCTGGCTGAGAACTTTTGCACGCCACTGTATATAGGAGGGGGAAATATTCTAGGTCGGGAGAAACGTTTCGTTTTGGAGTTAAAATAGCTAAAACGGTTAATTAATTAATTTTCGGTAGCAGTAATTTAATAACATTCATAGTGTTAAATATTGCCAGATCAACGATTGTACGCTTCTCTTCTGCTTTTTATATGTGAATATAAAAATGTATTGATCCTCCGTCCAGCCTCCCCTATAAATTCAGAATTTTTCCAGAAACGAAAGCTGCTTATTTCTGCGTAAAATTAATTATGAAGTCCTTGCTCTGGTTAGCAGGGTGTCACGATTCAGTCGATAAGATGGCCTCGCTGGAACGATCCCGTGGCCGTCTTTAGAATCGTTCGACCGAGGCCCCGTGACACCCGGCAGAAAGATGGCAACGTTCGGTTCCTTTTTTAAGCCGGTCGGTTTTTCTCGTCGGTTCGTTCGGCTTTTAATAACTCCCACGCGTAAAAGCGCGGTCCCATCCGTGCGCGCTCGCGCTCGCACACACACGCACACACACACACGGCGCGTATCGTTGCGCGGGTGCGTGCGTGTGGATGCTGTGTAACCACCGCACCAGTCAATGACCCGGCTTTAATGCCGAACGCCCATTTGCTCTTTGCACCGCGACGAAAGTCAGCCTGTTACACGCGACACTTGCGACTCCTCATCGGCTCGCCATTTTCTTCCCCCTCACCCCCAGCCCTTCGCGAATTTTTCGACTATCGCGCTCATTGTACAGGCCAGACGTTTCCGGAAGGCCGAGGGTTTTTCCTCTCTTTCTCGTTCCTTGATCTCGAGCCGATTCAGAACCCCGTCGAAACGATCGTGTAACCCGAGCCTCCCTCGAGGGTGGTTTTTCGCGCGACTACACACCGGGCTCTTTCTTTGACTGACGCTTTCAAGCAGATCATATTCTTTTTTTTTCAGAATTCTTGACAGAATCATCTGTACGGTTAGTCGACTTTGTGGGTCGCGTGCTCTCCCCATGATTTTTTTTTCTTCTCCGCCCGGAGCTCATTCAGAACCCCTAAAACGATCTTGTAACCCGGGCCTCCCTCGGGGGTGGTTTTTCGCGAAGATTCTCTTGGACCGGTGCTTCGAGACAAATCTTTTTATCATTTTCCCTGGCGAGATGTGTGTACAGGGTGCCTCGGTTGAATATGATCTCTTAACCCTTCGTGAACCTTCCCCTCCCTTTTATCTCAAAACTTATTACAATCTTTAATTCAATTCTATTACCACTTGTAACTTTACTAACCCATTTAACACAGTTGAGAGCTAATTCTTTAACGAGATTTCAAGGTCTGTATTCTCGAACACAACTCATATGCAGTCTTCAATATTTTTGTACGGCATAAAAAGACGTGTCCAACGACCCCCATGACCATGCCATTACGATCATTTAGTCTCTTGTGTCTGAAGGGCAAAATATTTACAGCTTTCAGACACAAATATCTCGAGATTCAATGATCGAAACGATATGGTTCTTCGGGTCGTTTGATTCGTCTTTTCATGCTGTGTAACAGTGTCAAAGAAAAAACACAAGGTTCCCTTAAAAAAAGAAATTCTGATCAACTCGAAATATCCTAAAAAGTATGACTCTGAGAAGAAACTTTTCACAGCACCTCACGTACTCTTTATTCTGAAAAGTTTTGACATACTAGCCATCCCATTTAGCCGAGACACCCTGTACATTTTGTAGAACAACAGGTAACCTTTTAAATGTTTCTCTTTCTTGCGCAGACCTCTAAAAGAATATTATAATTTTCCCACAGGTGTTTGTTTTTCGAAGTGACTGATTGTTTCTCACCTATGCTCATCAAGGGCGGCAGGAGTGAAAAGGGTTTTCTTTGCGTTCAGTGGACTTTCAAGGGTTAGGCGAGTCTTTGTGAGCTGGTTTCTTGCACTTCTTTGACGGAAGCGCAGGATACAGATTCGGGCCGAGTGTGTGTACTATAATTAGTGGCACTGTGGCTCGTAAAAGCGCGCGTGTAATTAAGAAAATGCGTTGAAGACCTTTCTGCCCCTTGTCTTTCTGCTCGAGGAAGTGTTCGCGAAGTTTGCACACGTGGGACGGGTTCGGGATTGCTTGTTGCCTGCTGAGAGACCGAAAGTGAATGGATGCTTTTCGAATGAAAGCGTTGCTTAACTACTTGATCTTCCGCTTAATTTGTAACTTAAGATGTAAAAAAAACCCCTAAGAACTCCCTCGTTCTTTCGCGTGTAGAAATTTACAAGCTTGGAGCTCTGTATCATGAAAAGATGATTTATGAGAAAACTTTTGTTTCAAGGTGTTTTGGCTTGTCCGAGTGAATTATTGACAACCTTACAGCAGCGACCTTTTTTGGAACAAATTTTGTTCTATTCCGATTAGAAGATAATTGTAAATTTTTGAAAAATTATTCAGATATATATGATAGTAAAAACGAGGATAAAAATTTCGTCCGAGTGAAACCTCGTCGTTTAAGGTTCGCTATTAGTGTCTGCCACACATACATTTTTAATAACTCTATTTAAAAGTTGGAAAAAATTTTCGCAACAATCTACATCGTATTAGTTGGGACTAAAATTTTCAGTTTAAGGGGATAATTTAATATTGACTTTACGGGGGTGTCTCGTAGGACCTTCTGCCTCGTCGAGATGAAACCCCACGGAAATCCCCGTTTTCCCGCTTTGGAAATGGGATTACCTAGGTATAGATTTTTATTCTATACAAAAAAATGTTCCAGAAAATAATACGTTTCTGTAACATAATAATCCAGGTTCGCAGATAAAATTGGTAATTCGGAAACGTAGCCTTAAAGAAATTTTGTCGAAATTCCCACTACGATTTGCTTAAAATTTTAGACGAATATTCCACATACAGTGCTCTAAAATGTAGCCTGGGATTTTTTTGATCTATCAAATATTTTTTCGATTCAGACTGCTGCCATTTCTACAACTGATAGAATTTCCTAAAAATTCTACCTTATGTGTCGGGGAATGTCTTTAATTTTTCTATCTTCGTCACTGATTAGTCGAAGAAAATTGCTCGCTGCCCTAATCGAAGGCACGGCTGTTCGGCGGGCCGTTGCGGGCTCGTAAATTCCGTCGGGTCTCGTTGTTTCGCGAATCCCGGCTTTCTCCGGCGCGCTCCCTCCTCGAGATACGAGCAAGCGAGAGTGTGTACGGTCCGCGGTTGCATTTCGCTGTATTTTTATGCCCGAGTCATCGCTCCCACGGTATATTTTTATCCTCTGCGAGAGATATGTAACGTTCCGCGGTGATCGCGGTCACGCCGGGACACCACGATGAGGAAGGAAGAAAAGACTTGGCTGGAATCAGCTTATGCGGTGTCGCCACGCGAGATTCTCCCCATTCTGCCGGATTACGCGTGTCGAACTGTACTCTCTCTAACGTCGAGTCGAGTTTCAGCCTTCCCCAATCGGTCTGTGCAACAACCAGCTAAATAAACAACTTCGGTATCAACTGGCAACAGATTTCCTACGACGTACATAAATAAAGAAAAACTGAGAAAACTCTGAAACTTTTGTAGACACAGTGACTATTTTTCGTAAGAATTAAACAGTGGAATTGTTGGGCAATAACCAGCTAAATAAACAACTTCGGTATCAACTGGCAACAGATTTCCTACGACGTACATAAATAAAGAAAAATTGAGAAAACTGAAACTTTTGTAGACACAGTGACTATTTTTCGTAAGAATTAAACAGTAGAATTGTTGGGCAATAACCAGCTGAATAAACAACTTCGGTATCAACTAGCATAGACCTCGTACGACGTACATAAATAAAATTGAGAAAACTTTGAAACTTTTGTAGACACCTAACAGTGACTATTTTGTGGAAGAATTAAACAGTAGAATTGTTGTGCAATAACCAGCTAAATAAACAACTTCGGTATCAACTGGCAACAGATTTCTTACGACGTACATAAATAAAGGAAAATTGAGAAAGCTCTGAAACTTTCGTAGACATCTCACAGTGACTATTTTTCGTAAGAATTAAACAGTAGAATTGTTGTGCAATAACCAGCTAAATAAACAACTTCTATATCAACTGGCAACAGACCTCGTACGACGTACATAAATAAAATTGAGAAAATTTTGAAACTTTTATGGACAACTGACAGTGACTACATATTTTGTGTAAGAATTAAACAGTAGAATTGTTTTCTTGTTTGCTGGAGGTGTAAATATCATAATTAGAGTCCGTTCAATATCTTATGGAAGTTGGCTGCTAGCTAGAGGCAGTACATTCTACCTGTGCGCGCAAGAGCATAGCTGCAACACGTTACACTCGGGAACCGTCTGATATCTTCTAATAGGAGTTAATCGGTAACGACAGCTTATGCGACCTATCCACGGGCATGCACACTGTTTCCTGGTTAAACATGTTACACTCAGGGACCGCCCGACATCTTGTAACCTGCAGTAAGAAGCCATTAGCGAGGGCAAACGAAGATTGCCTTTTGTGAACTTTAATGAATTTTTACCGAAATTCAACCACCAATCTTGTAGGTAATAAATACAAATATGCAAATATTAAATTTCGCAAACTAATCCATGGAGATTGATATAAAAAATCCTGAATTACTCATATGTAATTAAGAAAATTTAATTTTGTATCAGATTTTAATCTTGGTTATAAATTGAGATAAATCGATGTCCAATTTCCGTTCAGAAAAAGAAATCTGTCATAATCGTTCTTTGCTTTGAATTTTTCAACCGACACGGATATTTCTATGTATCTACGAGAGATGATTCTACGCTGGAGAAAGTGTATCGGTGTCAGTGACCCCGCTGTTACATAAGGCCTTCGTGTTGCTCTGTTATTTATCGTGTCTTTATTATTAACGAAATTAGCGTGCAAAGCACCATAAATAGACGTCGTAGTCTCTGCTTGGAATGCAGATCCATTTCGACTTTCGAGAAGCAAAACGAGTTCCACGCTTCGAAGCAAGAACTCCTGGCTGGTTCAAATGATTATTATTCTTCCAGAGAATATTATTATTCCAGTCTCTCTTATACAACTATTTTCTAGGATTGCGTGTGAGGGTTCACGGATTTCGTTCGAAAAAGGACTTGCTAACACTTTGTTATCTTTGACTGCCAAACTGAAAACCTCAAGAGTTCCATATAATCAAAGTAAGTTATTTAATGAAATAAAAATCGAAAAAAATTGAATGTCTGATATAAAATTTGGTACAATGAATATATTTAATACATCTTGTGACTAAAGTCGTTTTGCGCGGATTTCACATCTTGAGCGGGAAGCGACTAAAGTCGTTTTTCACGAATTATTGATGGATTATTGTTATCGATGGGTTTTTGTGATGTTTTTACAATAAGATCAGATAGACATGAGTTGCAGAAATACAAAAGGTGCGTTGCAAGAATGAATTCCTATGAATTCGTCGGGTTGGCGGCAAAGTGCCCGCGCAAGATGTGTTAACGTAAAAATTAATTTTAAAACTTGGACAAGTAATTCCGTCATCCACATATGGGTGACATGGCAGTCAACGTGTTAATCACGGAATAAGTTCGAAAATATTCCTTGAAAGTTCAAGTGGAATGGTCGAAGAACCATGTTTGCTTTTTTTAGGGTCGATTTGCCAATGAACTCGCCTTCGAAGAAGCGATTCGCAGGTGGCCGGCTTCGGGCAACATCCGCACTCTCGGGTGTCTGCGCGTTTTTATCCTCCATCTCGCGTGGATTCTCCTGTATTTCTTTTTTTCCCCGCTTTTTGTTTTTTTCCTTCCACTCCTACGCTCGCTCCCGTGAAACTAATTTAGCTACCGAGACGATGACTGCGAGGAAAAAACTCCCTCAATCAGTTCCCCTCGGGACGAAATTGCGGCGGTAACGCGTAAACCCCGAGTTTTAATGCCGGCAAGTCGCATCGAATTTTTCACCGTCGAGACCGGCCGATTCTCCTGAACACTGTCAGCTGCATTATGCAGAAGCGACGGCAAACTTTTGATCGTTCTCGACACAATTTCGTTATTTCTGCGTCTTCCCCTGAAAGACAAGTAAATCGTCGATTTGATAAAGCCTGGACTCGTTCCCCAGCGAACTATATTCCTTCTCCTACCGTCGAATACACTTTCATAGATTCTTCGCGCATTTCTCGAACATTTCTCTCACGCAAATAATTTTAGCAAGCTCACTGCCGTGCCAAGCGACGAAATTATCTGCCGAGATTTAAATGAAAATTTGTACTAAAATAGTCGATCAGCTTGCCCGGATACAAAAGGATTATTGTCGCGAATCTTATCTCTTCAGTCTCTGCTTTATTCGATAAACTAATGCAGTAGAAAATTGGAGCGAATGTACATATAATTTAATTTGCCACGTGCTCACACTCGGTATAGTCACAGATTCTATTCTCTTGATCGGTATCAGTCGAATTTAATTCGCGAAAACTTGAAGAATGCTCAGGGGAATTCGCAAAACCAGAATCCGAAGTTTCTTTCGCCACGGAAGAAACTTCTAATCTCGTGAAAGGTCCCGAGCTCGAACCTCGAAGTTGATAAACTCCCTTCCCCCCTCCTTATTTCGTCTTTGAAGTGATGCTAATTTGTATTATTTTATTTCAACCGGGGAACTCTGCGCGCCTCAAAGCTATCGGTTCGTCAGACTTTCAGGAATCCTTTGTACCTGGTTAAACTTCGCGAATAGACTTCCTGCTCGAGTCATTTCGAGCTTCATGGGAACCCATTTCGGAGCTCTGGTAACAGAACCATTCAGCCGCGTCGACTTCATTAATCTTTACATTCGCGCTGTTTCACTGACAGTCCGGGATTCGCAGAAACCGTGTGCCAACAACGCCGAAATCGATCTCCACCGACCTGCTAAACGTGCCTCATTTGTTTATTACACAATTTCACCGTTCCGTACAGTGGTGGGCATAGAAAAATATTTTTACTCATTTTAACACGTTATGTGCCAAATATCAACCCCAGAAATTCTTACAAAATCAATGAAATTCAGTTAATGAAAGCGAAACTATTCCATAATAAAAATGAATTTCTAAACCCAGTCAAAAATCACTGTCAGTCATATGTGACTGACGTGGCAGTTAACGTGTTAAGTAAGCAATTGAATGACTATTTTGATACTATAGGTAAAACAGACCCGAACTCTGGACGGAGGGTTAATTTCTTTTGATTTCTCTATACAAGGCCTGGATGATGAACTCACTACAATTAGTAAATAAAATTGTTTAAAATTAGGACCAATAAAGGACCCGTTTTAAACGTGCTAAACGTGCCTCATTTGTTTATTATTATTAGACAATTTGACGGTTCCGTACAGTGGTGGGCATGGACAAATATTTTTACTCATTTTAAGTAAGCAATTGAATGACTATTTTGATACTATAGGTAAAACAGACCCGAACTCTGGACGGAGGGTTAATTTCTTTTGATTTACCTATGTAAGGCCTGGATGATAAACTCACTACAATTTGTAAATAAAATTGTTTAAAATTAGGACCAATAAAGGACCCGTCTTAAACGTGCTAAACGTGCCTCATTTGTTTATTATTATTAGACAATTTGACCGTTCCGTACAGTGGTGGGCATGGGAAAATATTTTTACTATAGGTTAAAACCGACCCGAACTCTGGACGGGGGGGCTAATTTCTTTTGATTTCTCTATACAAGGCCTGGATGATGAACTCACTACAATTAGTAAATAAAATTGTTTAAAATTAGGACCGATGAACCTAGGGTTAGGACCCATCGTAAGGACCAAAATTGAGAATAAAATTCGCTAGAGTGTTCGTCCAGGAATAAAACAGTGATAGGACGGTTTAAATTTTTCGAGCCCCGTTTCGCAGGCGTCGTTCGAGCACAAAGGGTTAATAATTGCAAGGAAAAACGGCTGGCCGAGAGCGTTCGTATCGCAGCGACGGATGCAAGAGGCTGGTGGGGCCGGGTGCATCGTCCTCGGGGAGAAAGTTTGTTGCAGCAGCGTAATACGTGATCTAGCCCAACCTAGCCGAGCCAGACGAACGATCGTGCCAGCTAGACCTAGGATAAGATTGGCCAGGATTGAATCTCGTTCGAAGCTACGGTCGACCAGCTATGAGGAACGGTTGTGCAACCCGGTTGCAACGCCGCGTCGAGCTCTTCTGAGCCACGAAAAGTGAAATGAGATCCATCAACCGATCCGTTCTCCTTCGTCTCAGGCTTGTTCGAGATTTTTGACTCTGATAATGTATTCCACGACCGTCCACGGCAACGATCTGGTCACTCGAGGATCCTCGAGATCCTCGTGGGACAGTCGATGGATCATTGTTGCTGCCAGAGTCGCTTAACTGCAACCGGTAATCAAATCAATTTTTAGATCCTTTGCTTGCCAACTGTTGCCGTGCTTCGTTGACTTAGGATCTTGTGGCATGAACAGATTTCTTGCCAATCTTGACATTCGAGCGTCCTATTAAAATATGATTAACACTTTGACTGCCAAACTAGAAACCTTAAAAATTATATTATGATATTGAGTAGTCCTCCAACTTTCTGGCATTTTAAAGATCCTTAAAAAATTTGATACAATTAATGTATTACAGTAAAAATTAATTTTAAAACTTGGACAAATAATTCCGTCACCCACATATGGGTGACATGGCAATCAACGTGTTAAGTACACTTGCAAAGCATTAAAAGATGTCGGTGAACATGTGTTTAAAAATCGAATAAACTGTCTACGCTCGTGGACAGCAATTTATATAATCAGAAAGCAGGTCATTCGAAAGAAGGAAAAATTGGAATGACTGAGTTACACAGTGATACTCATCGTCGGTGGCATTTGATTGCAAAACTTTTCGATTCCCAAGGAAACAAGGAAGTGGTGGCCGAGCAAAACAGAAGAAAAGGCCCGATTCAACTATCGCACCTGTAACCCAGTTAATTGACATGCCTCGAGATGCTTGCACAACCATTGTTTCGTTTCGATCTGAACACGGCGATACCAATTTTCGTAGCGCGTGGACGCGGGATCGCGGATCTACCCAGTGCGTCGATCGCACGGTAATATTCTTGTAGTTGAAGCTGATCAAGATAATAAATCTTATAGAACGATTTTATTGAGCTGCGTAATGTCATGGCCGATAGGGCCGCGCCTTTTCGAGACAGATAGACAAGCGTTTATTCTATTGTAATACACCAGCAGCCTGGGTGCCATTTTTTCAAATTCTTTAAACATTAAAAATGAAACTTTTAACTCTCTTATCGCATGTTTAAAGTTTGCAGAATCTTGGTCTATCGATATCTATTCTTCAGTCGATCGAGCATGAATGGACCCGACTGTTCGATCGAAATGTCACGATGTCCAGGAACGATGTCTGAACTGAAATGCATAGCTCTTGCACACCGCAGTTAACGAACGTCTGCGACGTACAGGAAAATCCTTGTCGCCGAGACGAATATCCACTGACAGCCGCTAGACGATCACGTGATTTATGACCCGCTTCTGGATCACGAGGATCTCTCCAGGGAGACATCAATTGAGGTTTAGAAAGCTAGTGGAGCATGCTGATTTTTGCTGATTCTTCATATTCATCCGCCTCGAACTCATTAGGAATACGTGCTTCCACTTCGGCATTCATATTTATTTAAAAACGTCACCGGATCGGTGTGCACGCCGAAATGTTCAGAGTCGGTCCGCAGAAACAGAAATTTACTGAATTTCTTCGTTTCCCCAACAATTTTAGTCGATACTCTCCAGTTCTCTTAGTATCTTTACTGCTTCGAGTTGAAATCATAAGATCAGAAAATAAATTATCTCTCT
The DNA here is from genome assembly GCA_913789895.3 of Seladonia tumulorum. Taxonomy (NCBI): domain Eukaryota; kingdom Metazoa; phylum Arthropoda; class Insecta; order Hymenoptera; family Halictidae; genus Seladonia; species Seladonia tumulorum. The sequence continues at coordinate 6,026,718 of OU565277.1, read as the reverse complement.
GGTCACATTATCTACCGGCGATTATTTCATAATTTTTCAAAGCCTAAGATCTTTTGATAAACTTTACAAAAATAATAGCAATGTCAATTTCGTTCGGGATTACCAAACTGCCTATACACTTACCTTCTGCAAATAAAACCGATATAAAAATTCCCACTGTAATAATTTTACTAATGTACGAAAAGGTTTCCGAGGTTCCTTTTAGAACAACACAATTATTAAAAATTATTATTTCATAATTGTTCAGAGCCTAGGATCTTTTAATAAATTTTACAAAAATAATAGCAATGTCAATTTCGTTCGGGATTACCAAACTGTCTATAAAATTACCTTCTGCAAATAAAACCGATATAAAAATTCCCACTGTAATAATTTTACCAATGTAAGAAAAGGTTTCCGAGGTCCCTTTTAGAACAGCACAATTATTAAAAATTATTATTTCATAATTTTTCAGAACCTAGGATCTTTTAATAAATTTTACAAAAATAATAGCAATGTCATTTTCGTTCGGGATTACCAAACTGTCTATAAAATTACCTTCTGTAAATAAAACCGATATAAAAATTCCCAGTGGAATAATTTTACCAATGTAAGAAAAGGTTTCCGAGGTTCCTTTTAGAACAATACGATTATTAACCCTTAGCACTCGAATGGCGACTGTAAGGCGCCACTAAACATTGCTGTATCATTATTCAAAATATTTTTTACATTATTTAGTAGATTCCTAAACATTTCAGTATTGTACGAGTAAATTGCATCATTTTCGTATGTATAATATGAAAAAAAATGTATAAAAGGTATATATTCTAGGTCGGAAGAAATGTTTCGTTTTGGGGTGAAAACAGCTTCGAGTGCAAAGGGTTAAAAATTTGAAACTCACCATTTTGACAGGTTTCACGGTTCTAGAAGCGTTTACGTAATACAGTGGAGTAGAGAAAACGGTTAAATTCAGCTCGGGTGATTAGGCATCGGTGCATAATTATCTAGCGAACGTGGTTGTAAGAAGTATCGAAGTCGAAAGGAAGTTGGAAATATTGACGGTGATTCTATTTCAGTCCCATCAGCAGCCACGCGTGTGTTACGAGCCGGAAAGGGAAAACCCGGAAGCCGCGCAGCGTGAAGCAGCATGAAGCGCGGCATGGTGGCGGGGACGAGCCGTGCACAGACTGGGAATCACTGTGGCCTAGCGGTACCATGAGTAAGTTAGCGGAATCCTCATCTACACTGCTCCGGGAGCCAGTGGAGCGAGTCCAGTCGCGACTGGACTTCGGCTCGTTCACGGAGCTGCCTTCCCAGTGAACGACGCCGCCACGACTGAATGGCATCGCCATGCCGTCGGTTATGGTGTGGCTATGGACTTTCACCTCTTTCCTGTAACTCCTCGACAAGGTTCCCACTTCCATTTCACCAGCGTCGGCCGATCTCGGCGCACATCGCCGCTCGACCAGACTTTGGTTTTACACGTACAATGATAGCATTCGGACTGCGATATTGTCCTGAATTACGTCCAGATTTATTATTTTACTACTCAATTTAGAAATTACCTCCTTCACTCGGACTTGTTTAACAAATAATTTTAGCTATCCGCATTCATACTGCGATATTGTCGTGAATTATGTCCAGATTTATTATTTTACTACTCAATTTAGAAAGTACCTCCTTCACTCGGACTTGTTTAACAAATAATTTTAGCTGTCCACATTCAAACTGCCAGTCCAATTCTGCCGTCCAGATTCAAATTTTACTACTCAATTTAGAAATTACCTCCTTCACTCGGACTTGTTTAATAAGTAATTTTAGGTATAAGATATTGATATACAGGGTGTTTGGTAACTGGTGGTACAAGCGAAAAAAAAAGAATAAGTCGAAAATATAGAATAAACATTTTTCGTTTGAGGCTTTGTTTTCGAGAAAATCGACTTTGAAGATCTGTCAGGTTTGTGTGCTTTAGTGTATGCAGGAAGTAGATTTGGTTGGTCATGATCAGACAATTGCGTCAGACAATTCCTATCGAATAGCATGCGTATTCGCTGCAATTTAAAATCGATTTTCTCGATAACGAAACTTCGGATGAAAAAATTTTATTCTACATTTTCGACTTATTCTTTCATGTAGAATCACCCCCTTTTCGCTTGTACCACCAGTTACCAAACACCCTGTGTATTCAGTAAAAATGCCAGTGTATATCCGGGCCCTGTAACACAGGCCGTTATTAACACTAAACGTACCGAGTTATAACAGATACATGTTGCCTTATAAAAATTACGAGATTTAATTTATTTAGACTTGATTGTCAGATGAAAAATCTAGAACCGGTCATTATTGACCGGCAGTGAGTTTAGTATTAAACAGTGTGGAAGAAGGTAAGATTGTCGAACGAAACAGAGAACCGCTCGCACGAATCACGGGATGATCTAACCGCAGTTCCCACTATAGTTACTCACGGTACCGCTAGCCCAAGGTTGTTCGCATCCCGCATGACGCACGATCATTATGGTGCCCCATGTAACACGGGCACCCTGTTTTCCCTTTTACCGTTCCCTCGACGGGACCCCACGAGGGTGAAAGTGGGATCACCGGGTTATTGAAACTGGGAAAGTGACACGCTGTTTTCTTCTGCTCTTCTCTCCCCTCTTCCTCTCTTTCTCTCCTCTCTTTCTCTCTTCTCTCTCTCTCTCTCTCTCTTCTCTCTCACTCTCTTCCTCTTCGCCGTATATTTTTTTTTTAACAAACTTACGTGTACCACGTTTAATGGCTCGTGCGGAGAAAGGGTGGTTGCTCGATCAACGAAGGGAGAACGATAACCGTCCCTCGAGAAGGGAGTTAAGGGAAAGAATGTTATTTTCGATGACAGAAGAATCATCCACCGTCGCTCAAATATTAATCACTTCGGATTCTCGTGCAAACCGAGATTTCTCGTGGTTCATTAACAACAAATTAAAGTTTCAAAAGAAAAATTTGAGAGAGTAAAATCCAACGCGTTCACATATTCTTTCCCATTTATTTAAAAAAAGGGGAAACAATTTTTCTGCTGCTGTTTCTCGTGCGGAAAATTTTGTGAGAAATATAATTTGAAACTTTCTTCGCACTCGTCGATCTATACTACATTTCACTAAATAAATTTCAGTCTCCATATATGCTCTTCAGAACAGAACGGTTTTTGTTTCAATTATTTGAAATGACTTGGACTTTTTAATAAAAACAAAACAAAACTCGAGGTTCTTCAGGGGAGCAAAATTAGTGACAAGAATAGTGCAGCGATCGCTGAACGCGATGCCTAAAAAACAAGATGGTCGACTTTAGAATTTAAGAATAAAGAAAAAAGAATTTCGAAACGAACTCGATAGAAAGCATTGTGTTGAAAGCACTTTTCAAGCTCGTAATTACAACAGAGGACAGGCTCGCCCCGAGGACAAATGTCGGCAACGTGGAGGCTGGGGGGATGACGGGCAGCGTATAAATCGTGTATGCGCTCGTGGATTATAGCGGAGGACAATGGAGTCACCGATAAAGCGCTGATGACACGACGTAATCAAAAGTCACGAATTATCCAGCATGCATAATGCACGATCGCAGCTACTGCAACATTCATGCGAAACCGCTTGAGGACTCTCCGCGCGCGCGGTTGCTTAGTGCCGATTCGAATTTTGTGAACAGGCCTCTAACAATACCCGAATGGCAGACTTGAGATTATGCGACCGAAATTGGATTGATCGTGATCGATTGTGAGTAATCTGACCAATAGCTGTTAGAAATCAAATAACGGTGAACAGTCTGTGAATGGTTGCGCGAATTTATGCAAAATAAACATTTTCTGCATCGACTGCGAGAAATGGGAACCAAATAGAAAATTCGTTGTACCTCTAACAATTTTAATAAACTGAAAACACAGTATATTAACATTCTTAAATAGCCCTACTCTTTTAATTTTTTCAATTTTGTCATAAATGCACGAACTTCACAGACTAATCTAGTCTAGTTAAGAATTAATTTAGGGAAAGTATACAGTTTTTTTTTTTTTTTACGTGTAATTATTTTAGAGTGGAATTCGGCATCCTGTAAAAGGAATAGGAAATACTTTCTACAAACAACATTTTCGCTTTCATAGATAACACTCTTTCCACCGCGCACTCTGTCAATACACTGTCTACTTTCTCTTTCCAAAGGCGGATATAAAAAAAAACCCGGAAACTGCACTTCTACATCTATTCAATGTTAACCGAAATTAAAATTTAAAATGAAAAAATGAGTTATGCAACGTCGGATTTTTATAGTAAAGTGCAATTGTAGGCGATAACATTTTCCCTTTGCCAATAACACATTAACATTATTAAGGGAACCAGTGAGTTTCCAAGAATATCATTTTGCACAAAATTCCTTAGTTTACGAATTCAATCTGTGACTCTTTAACAAATTAAAAACTCTTTATAAAACTCCTCTTTACAAAATTACAGTTTCAGAATTTTAAAAATATGATCCCAGAGTATTATAATAAAATACCGTGACACTGCAATTACTCCAGACTAACACAATATTTTTACTTGAAAAGCATACTGCATATCATTGCATAACTTTGTACTGACAATTGTATTTAAAAAGAATTTATGGGAAGTGTGCTTTCGTAAATATTCAGTTTGGTCGCCCTAAGTTTAAATAAATAATTCATTGGAGATAGAAAAGTTACCAAGTTGCGCGTACTTCTATGCACAATTGGGTAGCAATTTGCGGCACTTCATGCATCGATCAATGATATATAGATTCTAAATGCGTCAATGGCCTAAGCGTGTTACGTCGACGTTTCGATGGGAGAGCGAAGTTCTTGAAGTGTTCTGGAAGATAGATAGGGACAACGGTTTCGTGCATTCCTTCGGGCGATCCCGCGTAGGATGGAACAAGGGATAAGGTGAGACGAAGAGAGCGTGAAACACCATGGGGTAAAAAGCCGGACGAAAGTGTTTTTACACGCGGGAGGTCCTGAAAGCTTAAAAAAGAGCGCAGAGGGGAGCATGAGATGTGTATTTCGAATTTCCTTCGGACCCTCGTAATTATTCATGCGACGTCGAATTATGGTTCCAAAGAATAACGTGATAAATGAACGAAACCGCACCGATCAGTTCAATTAGAGGCGAAATCAAAATTTTAGGAATTGTTCAACCTGTGAAATTTGAAAATCGTGCGACGTATGTACAAAGTTTCAGAAAATTCAGAAGTTTAACAACGTGGACGGAATTTATTTATGAAATAAATGTTCCGAATATAAATATAACTTTCCTCGTGGCAGAACAACTTTTCTCACGAGTTCTGCTGACTAATTTAACGTATAATGTTCTAATAATAGTGCAAACAATCTCGCGTAGGGGAGGACAGAAATAACCTTCATTTTTATTGAAGGTAAAAGACGTCTGAGGAAAAAGGAAAACTCAAAATAGAAGTTGAAATAATACCGACATAAATTCGGATTGATTTTACAAAAATATCCCAATACCCGAATTTCGGACTGTGTTTGTCGGAAATGCAACGTTTCACATATCATTGCAACAATTATAAGTATTATGTTGCCGTCATTCAGCGCCCTCGCGTCGACAAGACAAAAGCATCAATTTCGAAGTTGTGTAATTGTTGCAACAAAAATAATGTATCGCGTATTATTCCCCATTGCCATGACACATAGTATCTTATCCGGTGCTCGTTGAACTTCGACAGTCCACGGTCAATAATTACATACGACCTTGAATAGTTTTATAATGACGCTTCACGCGTCTCAACGTGACTAACAGGTGGCCTAAACCTTAACGAGCGCGACACACGTGCCAATCGGCTCGACGAAAGGTCACCGTGCAGCATACAAACAAAAAAAAAACGGCATTTATAAACTATCGGAAACTGCAATTCAGGAATTGATCGACACGGTGGGATAGAACGATAAAAGTTTCGTTGTTTTACTCTCACCCCCACCCTCGCCCGTATCGTTCTGTGAATCGAGTTTGGCCCATTATTGGACGTTCAGCCACGCGAACGGCCCTCTTCGTCAATGTCCCGAGCTCTTCCTTGATGTCGCAAGCTTCTTCTACATTTCATCTTACTCGACCTATTGGCCAATCGGTCGACGCTCGGCAAGCGAGCGAGTTTCACAAGCGTCGAATTAATTGCGAGCTAGAACGACTCTTTTTCCCTCTTTTTTTTTTATCGTTTAATCGGGCAATCAAATGAAACGCGTTTAGCCCGCGATAACCCCCGTCCTCCTCGTCGACTACACCAACGCTCGGTCAAAAATTGCATCGAGCTGCACACCTTTTTGAGAACCGACTCCTCGTAATTTTGATTCCACCACAGATTCGAAGTCTGAAAGCTTCCAACGGAACCTCGAAATTTAAATTTTTCTTTACCGTTTTATGGAATAAATTTTGCAAAGCCTCCGCTACCTTAAATTCGGAATGAAATTTTAAATTACCGTAGAATAAATTGTGATCAGTTTGAAATCGTGCACAGATATTTTCGTTTCGGCGAAGGTCACTGCACGGAAGAGTTCAACAACCTGCTCTGATGTAACCACGAAACTAATCAGCGGCCGGAGCGTTTATAAACAGACGAAATGTGCGGGCTAGTGAATTAATTGATAACACGGTTTGCCGAACGAGATTTCGCACGGAACGACACGAGTCCGCGTTGATAGACGCTGACGCTATCGCTGACGGATGAATGAAGTTATACTTCCCAGCGGAAGATTACCACCAGAAGGAATGTTTTTGAAAAAATTCTTACGCGCGTTGCGAAATCGAAAAACGATATAAATCGTTTCGGAGCATGCGGGAAGCATAGCGTTAAAACATGTTCGAACGTTTTATGTATCTGGCGACGACGATCCGATCACCCGAAACGGCAATTAAAATTAATTGTAGCAATAATGGTGACCTTGTAGCCGGCCAATCTGCGTACCGTTCGAAGTAGCCGGTGCTCGACAGGAGGACTATCACGTGGGCAGAACCGATTGTAAAGGGGGAGAAGCATATTCTACCGGGCGGTTGCTAATTGCCAGCGACAAATTAATAAACACGCGTTAACGGGCGAGCCTTGCTCGAGCGCAGTTTAATTAAGCCGTTTCAATTACAGTTTTTAATATTTTTAACCCTTGATCGCTCGGTGTAAACTGTTTTCTACTGGGAAATTTTTTTTCAGCGGGCAGCAACCATGTTACTACCTAGTAACCCATACCTAGTAATTCATTCACTGTATGATAATACATCATACGCTGCATGCATTTCATGCATAAGCTCATGATTATTCGAACGATTGGAAACGCTCGGAAAATAAAATGTTGCACTTGAAAAGTGAAGTCGTTTTAGATAACGAACTTTTGCAGCATGTGTGATGGTTAACAATTTATCACCGGTTCTTTTTTTCCTTTGAACGATAGCTCGTATCAACTTTGTTCTCTATTGTTGCGTTGAAGAATGTTTGCCACTTATCGAGGTAATTTCATAAACATTTTTGCTGATTGACTATTCATGTCTCGCAAACGTTTGAACCTCGAGGCATGGAAATAGGTAGAACATTTGAATAATTGCAAGCTGTCAAATTCGAATAACGGGAAACGTATTCAAATTTTTCAAACCTAGAACTTCAGAATTTACGTAGACAAATACGTAGAAAATTGTTGGTGTAGATCGGAACTGAAACTGTCGTATTAATAACTGGCGAAGTAAGTTGGATCAAACTTCTAGGAAATAAGCGAAAATATTTTAAAAAAGGAAAAAAGAAAGTCTTCGTGCGGATGCTTGCGGAGTTGGTTTTGATTGCTATTATTAGCAGCGATAAGACGCGTATCCGTGTCCACAAGTAAAACTAATTCCAATTTGTTCAGTCATGTTCTAATTGCGTTCTAATTACCTTAGCTATTTTTTTTTTTTTTTTTTTTTGATACTCGTTAATAAAGTGTAGCAACGAGTTATTTCGGTAAATCGTGCTTCTTCACTTGCACGAAACTGCAAATGCATCCAGTGAATACTAATAAACATTTGTGCGGTGTACTCTCTATTAACATATCTACGTGATATGAAAATTATATAATTTCTATATTGTATCTGAAGCGTGTAAAATTGTGTAAACGGACTAAAAGAATCTACTGTCGAAAGAAATTTGTATTCACTGAAAATAACATGCAATTTATATTTGTATGAAACTATACATACATATACAAAATGGCGTGTCAACAGGGTGATGTATGTATGAAGTGTTACCAGCTTTCGAAATCAAATTAAAATGGAAATTGCCATTCTTTCTCTGCCAGATTGTTATTCATTGTTCTTACTTTTCTCGTGAAATACATTGCCACGTACCAAATATAAAATGCTGAACAAAAGTATAAATAAAGACAGTACTATTTTGATAGTCAAATATAAACTGCGAAAACGATTTTACTGAGTGTTTATTTTTCAAGAGCATTTATATTGAATAAAAATCGATTGTTGAGGAAATATTTTGTATACTGTACGGGACTGCACTGTACTGTACTGTACTGATACCTTCGTCATATTTTTTTCTGTTCCTGTTTTTGTTCATTCTAAGATACAATAAAGCGTACAAATAGCCTCATTTTGAAACACTAAATATTTCAATATTCCTGTCAGAACTATGGACATTTATATGGTAAAAATTGCGCATTGCCAAAGCTTTTGTCCACCATCGTTACGCCTGTCTCCATAACAGAAAATCTAATAAGGAGGGTGGGACTTTCGGGGGAAATTGAAGCGGACGATGCGGGAAGGAATGCTGTACATGACGTTTCATGTTATTCGATGATCTCACACATAACACGTGCGCCGGGACGCGCAGCGGGGAAGCCTATAGGGACCAATTCTGAATACGAGGTCGACAACCACGTCGTCGATGCCTTGTTGAACGCCTGACCGGGACCACTCGCCTAAGTCAACGAAAGCATTATCGCACGTAATAAGGTGCTATCTCCGCGAGTCACGGTCGCGGTCAACGTCCAAACACCCAAATAAATGATGGCTGGCGTTATCTACATGTAGAGGTTATGTATACACGGTGTCGCCAGATCAAGACTTGTCCCCCCACTCTAACTTCCCCTTCTACCGCTCTATTCCTCGCGGCCCGGTCACGTGACGCGTTTAGTCACACTCCGGTGCTGACAGAGAGAGGGGGCAATCTATTCCCCTCAATTCGTGCTCCCTCCCCTCATCTGGCGACTCAGTGTATACCTCGAACGATCCTACTGGAAACTTGTAAAAATTATTGAACGAAAGGCAAACTTATTTACTATAGTTACTTCGCTATTATTAACTTTTTACCACGAGAATTAGACTGTAGCCTAGGCAGACTATTATCTACGAATTTATAGACCGGAATGGGTAAATATAGACTTTTTATCAGTTCGATGACTCGAATGCTAAATTAGCATTTCAGACTAGATAACCTCTACGCACGTACAGTGGATCCAAGAAGTATTTGAACGCTAACCCTCCTAAAAATACCTAGGAGGAGAATGAACACTGCTTTGCGAAAATAGAGGCCTCAAGCTCTAAAGTGAGTCTAGGTTTATATTTGTACTATTTGTGTACGAAATTATCACAATTTAGATATCGACAATTTTCCAAGAATCGGAAATGCAGCGTTTAAATACTTTTCGGACTTTTGATACACTGTATTGTGGTTTTCAAGTAGCTTGAAACAAGTTCTCCGAGAATTAGGTTGATGCAAAAATTGGCAATTCAGTTGACGAAATGTAACAATTGAGACGTGAAGATGGATACTCGAAGACGGCAGATAATGCAATCGATATAATTTTTTCGCAGGCCAGACGTCATCGATCTTATAAATTCCGATTTGTAGTGGCTCCTCGTGGTTGGGAAGCGATCGTTTCCAGCAGCCAATTGAATTAGCGTCGGAGATTCTGGATCAGCGGATAATTAAGCCCGTACTTGCTAACGCAAATGATGATTAAATCAGTGGGAGTGTTTTTGCTCGACTCGTGCAAACGGTCTCGCTGAATTTGTGCATGCGTGTAGTTTTCGTTTCTAAGACCTCGTGTCTTGAGTCATATTATTCAGAAATATTCCCAATTAAAATATTATTTTGATGTACAATTTTAATCAGAAAAATATCGCAAACATGTGAATTGACATTTGCATTGGTCCATAGTTATTTTATCAGTTAGATATATGTTGCATATGTTACGTTATTACTACCCATATCGTGCCTTACGTTCACTCTGCAATACGGAATCGATGAGACGATAAAAAAAAATTTAATTGATCTAGGGGTACACCCCCGTGGTGATGGGAATGAATTGTACGTCCGTGGACATCGAATTCGATGTTGGTAATTTCGCATAAGCGAGAATACACCTTCGTATCGGTCTTCCTTCGCGCAGGATCACGATGTTCGATCTTGAAGAAGATGGATAGGTCAACTAGATCACGCGAGCGTTGAGTTTAGCCTGAATTTCACATGCTCCCTGCGCCCGTTGACAGTATTTACCGTGAAGAGGGGGTGCGACGTTTCGTGCCTTCGCGTTAAATCTGCAACCCCTCCGTTGATCGAACGGCGGGAATCCCGGTCGATTGTCATCGACCTCCGATTCTCGTAGTTGTGTGCAATTTTCGAACGATTTCGCCGCAACGTTATTTCTGCTCGACAACTTCGACAATTGTTTTACCATCGACAGTGAGAAAGTTTGTTCGTCGATTCTCCTCGCACGGCTTACTATACACTCAATCTCTTAACGCTATTTCGAGGCACTCATTCTGGACAATCGTGCACCTGGTTCGACGCATTATACACCCTAAAGATAGATTTCACTCGAAAGTTTATTTGTTATTCACCTCCCCAAAAAGAGGGGATCAGAATTAGCAGATTTTATTATTTCAATCAGAAAAATATCACAAACATGTGAATTGACAATTGACAATTCGCCGCCCCAAAAAGAGGGAATTAGAATTAGCAGATTTTATCATTTCAATCAGAAAAATATCACAAACATGTGAATTGACAATTGACAATTCGCCTCCCCAAAAAGAGGGAATTAGAGTTAGCAGATTTTATTATTTGAATTCTCGTGATAACTCGATGAGAAAATTAAAAGATGGCAGAGAATCTCTGTTGCTAACATAATAAATACAGCCGAGAGAGAAGAGCAAGCTGTACTGAAATTACCAGCGAACCTGCGCAACACAGGATAAGAGACTTCAAGGCTGCCAGCCGAGTGACCTCGAGTTACCCATGCAGTGAAGCATCACCTGCAGATTTTCTGACCACACTTTGAAGCCGGTCCGCGACTTGTTTAGACTCGGCTCGAATGATAAAGGGATCTTATTCGCGACGGAGGCTATTATTGGAAGCATACCTAGGGCCGCATTATCCATTAGATACTTTGCCCGTCAGTGCCCGGGGCCTATGAAAACAGACTCTGGGATGATATCTGTCCCCGGTGATGCATCAAGCCGTGACGGAGAATACAAAAGTGTCCAGGGCCTACGAAAAGGTTAATGCGGCCCTGGTCATGCTTGTGCAATAACTAGCCGAGGGAGGATGGACATTGGGTCGGCGTGGAAATAGTTTCTACTCTGCTGGTAACTTCGGCATACTTCTTCGCCGAGCAAAAATGTCCTCTGTACGGAATTAACTTCCACGTGTTGGAAATGAGATTAATGCATTTTCTTATGAAAGAGAGTATACGTTGACAACTCTCGGGATGTTTGCAAGCGTTACATATTGGATAAAAGCAAGAACAATCGAGTTGCCGAGGACCGACACACTGGTCCAGAGTCCCTCGGCAACTTTGTTAACGTCGTCGAGCGACGATGCGACTCCGTTTATGCGACCAGAGAAAAATATTTAAAGCAAGGACACTTTCACTGCTCCACTGTCCCGGGGGAATACAATGATCCTGCAAGTCTGAGGATCTATAGCGATCACTCGAGCTACCCGCAGCATCTATTCCCGACTCGAGTTCGAACATTCGAAGACGGGGAAGACGTGGTCTTGCTGTAAACGCCCCTAGGAAAATACACGCTGATTAACAAACGGACGCGCAGTTTGTTATTGCGTCGAGGCGTGTACATGGTTATCTAGAGAAACGGTACGGATATGCTGCGAACGCATAAACTTCCCGGTTTAATCATGATTGAACAGAATCAAACTCATTAAACCTCGTATTGTCTTAACTGCCGTGGCCTCGTGTATATACATTTATTAATTTGTTCGGTTTAATATGTGTTTAATTAATGCTTATCTTGCGCGCTGTCGCTGTGGTTTCGGTCATGCCACTTGGATTTACTTGGAGTTCATCTCCTAAACTAATGATTTTATTGTGCGAGTAGCTTAATACTTTCTTAAAGAAAATTACAAGCTGGATCAACTGGTACTGTAAAAAATGTGTGGTTCTATTTCAAAAAATGAACTTGACCTTCAAATGTCCTTCACGACCTTTAAGTTATGCGTCTTTTAAGTTAAGCACCGAAAGATTAACCCTTTGCACTCGAAGCTATTTTAACTCCAAAATGAAACACTTCTCCCGACCTAGAATATTTCTATATATTTTTTTATATGTCATACATACGAAAATGATGCTATTTACTCGCACGATACTGAAGTGTTTAGCAATTTAGTAAGTACAGGCAAGTTCAATAATGTAAAAAATATTTTGCATAATGATACAGCAATTTTTAGTGGCCGCCTTACAGTAGCCATTCGAGTGCTAAGGGTTAAAAAATTTACAATAGTTCCAGCATAGCACAATAAATTAGTGTCTAGCGCTTAACACTAGAACTACCGAGCACTAAATGCAACTGGCATGCATTGCCTTATAATAACAACAAAATTGCATTTCTTTAGATTTCGTATCGGTTTCGTTTAAATGTCTACTTCGAAAGAGAAGTTTATTATGTTTAAAACATATTTATAATCTCAATATTTCTGAAAGAAAAAATGAAGAGCAAGTCATTTTGACTGATCCGGTGGTTCTAGTGTTAAAAACAGTACACAGCTTCCAACCATTAAAAACCATCCCGGTAATTCATCCACCCCATTTTCCATAAAAGAACGGGGTGAAGAAACCTCGGTGTGCCTCGCAAATCACAGCCAGCGGCCGACAGACAGGCCGTCAAATCGCATGCATTCGTTGCCGAAGACGTGGTGGCCGGTTTGTTTTCGCATAGTCGCGCGAGCCGCGAAGGCAATGGCGTGGCCGTGCGAGTAAACCGATTACATATGCGCTCTCGATCAGAGGACGATCGTTGCAAGTGCGGGGGCGCTGCTCGCTCTGGCGTCGCTCGGCTCTCTCGAGGGGCGCGGTGGGAGGGGCGTAGCAACTAGAGGGGAAAAACATCGGTGGTGGGGAGAGCTTGTATTCGCGCTTCGAGCGGCCGGAGGGGGTGGGGAGAGGCAGTGGGCAGGGTGGGGGTCGTTCGGTGGCAGCAACGGCGTGCTCGGTGTCATTGCCTCGACGCTCGGGGCGGCCAGTGACTCCATCACTGACCTAGTGCCGAGCGGTGCCGAGCGGGCACGGAAACGTCCGAGCGAGCGGACGTCGACCTCAGCCGGCCTCCAGCGCGACACACACCGATACTACGAGTAGCGCCCCGCTACCGTACAGATCAAGCTTTGTCCTTCTCTCTCGTCGCTCCCCCCCACCCCGTGTCCCGTCCATGCGTACCCCGTGCGCTCGGTCTCCGTCTTTCGCGCAGTTCCGCGTCTTCCTCGCACGATTTGTTTCGATCTCCGTTCCACCTCTTCTCGTCTCTCTTTCGTCGAGCTTCTCTCGGCTTTCGATCTCTCCACCCATCGCTCGCACAGACACACGAACGATCTCGCGTACAGACCGTTCGGGGCCGGTACCGAAAACCGCGGAAACGGGGGACTCACGGTTACGCGTGAGTTTTGTAACTGCTCGAGGGAACGGAGGGTCGGCCGTGGCTGGCCGGACGGACCGTCTTCCTATTCTACTGACGCTTATGCTTACGCTCGGAAACCGATCTCTCTCGGCCGTCGTCGTCGACGACGCGAAAACGGAGGCCAGACGCGCCTCGGTTGCCACCGTATGCCGCTCCTATGACCAGACGTATCGGTTTTACGACGGAAGTCTGGCTAAGCCGGGTTCATTGTTCCCTGGGAAAAAATTTGTTAGCTGATTGGAGCCGCGTTCAGAGCCGCGGGACCTCGATCCCTAACGAGCCTGCGTCGTCACTTTTATCGATAGCACGATTTAGATAGAGATTTTTTTTTTCCTAGTCCCGATAGTCAACCGCGCTCTACAGCACGACCCTGTTCTATCGATCGATCGGTTCCCAACGTCTTTCGTTTCGGTTTCAAGTTGAGTCATCGTGGCCGCGATGCTCGACGTTCGCGCGTCGCATTGATTAACGCTTGGATGCGCTCTCTGCGACGTGATTCAATGAATAAATTGGCCTGGTCACGTGGACCGGTATACTTTTTGGGAAATGATCTATCTTTACCGCGAGCTTGTGATTCAGTAGGAAATTATTCATTTGCATCCTCAAATATCCTCGAAAAATTGAATCGTCTGCGACGGTAGACTCTTGAGACGAGTACAAATTTATTATTGTTCAAATGATGAGAATTTCTCGAGAATTGGAAATTTGGCGTCACTCGATATTCGGTCGAAGGACATTGTTTTCTCGGCCGACTCGCTGTGATTCCAGTTACGAGGTCATTTTTCCCCGCATAAACGCGCGACCCGAAGACTCCCGACTTAGCTTCCGGGACACCTTGCGCACCTCCGGCGAACATCCGCGACAAATACAATGAGGCTGTAAATCAAGTCGGCGGCCAGCTATTGAACGCTTCGTGCCGTAGGAAGTATCGCTGACACGCGTATGAATCATTACGAGAATGGTATTATCAGGCCGCCGTGGAAAGAAAGGAAGAACGGGGTGAAATGGCCCACAGAGAAAAAGTCCGTTTCGGTCAGATTCGTGACGGGAACACCGAGGAAAAGATTGATTCCATTGGTCAATGAAGATATACTCTGCACACAAGTAAAAGCACATGAAGTTGATCGTTGTAACAAGAACGGAGCATGAGAAAGTCGAGTTGTGTTCTGTCCGTGAAACTGACACGCCCAGGAACTTAACAATTCCTACCTGTGTCTTAATGAGCCATGGTAAAAACCACTGTTTATTGTCTCGTAATACACGCGATACACGCTTCCGGGTTACCATTGTACCGTGGGCAGAGTTTATTCTTTAGGAGAAAAATTTGAAGGATTTCTGAAAGATTTATACCGACTGTCCGAGGAGCTGTTGCTAGCTTGTTACGCAATTGCATTGTTAGCTTCATTATTCAAGTTAATTCAGACCCCAATTTGAAAGGAAAAATGCGGAAAAGGTGGCAGTCCTGGCTTCATTAGCAGAACAGTTTCTTACTATAATGACGGCTTCTGTTTGTAGAGGCAACAGTAAAATGACTATTACATATCTGCCAAGTAATTTGACGAAAATTATATACTAAATAATTTGTCTTAACACATTCGCGACAGCTGACGTGAATTCACGTTATTTTAAATTCTATTCCTGATTAATATTAATATTAATATTCACATCAGCGGCAGCCAGGAATAGAATTTAAGATGACGTGAATCAACGGTCGCGAATGTGTTGTTAAGGTCGAATGAATCCAGTTAATAATGAAAATACAGTAACAATTTCTTTAACACTTTGACTGCCAAACTAGAAATCTCAAAAATTCCGTAAAATCAAAGTCCTCCAACTTTTTTGCATTTTATAGATCCTAATCAAATTTGGTACAATGAATATACTAACGTAAAAATTCATTTTAATACCTCGTCAACCAATTCCGTCACCCACATATGGGTGACATGGCAGTGAACGTGTTAAGCAACTATGCAACTGCACGTTGAGCTTTTATTGAATGATAAAAAGAATGTAACGCCTAACAGACAAAAACAATGTGTTGATCTTAATTGGAGTGACAGAGGATACAATTTGCAATTCAAACAGAAAACAAACGTTGAAATTGAAACGGTGAATACCACGCAAGGAAACAAAATAAGAATTCTTTTTTTCGGGAGGCTTTCCTGTTCTGTTATTATTTGTCATTAGTTCTGGCTGTGACACAAATGACCGGCCACAGTTAGTTGTTCTCCCGCGTTCTCGAATTTCGGCCTCTTTAATGGTCATTGTCATTCGGACCGACGCGTTTGCCTTTTTCTTTCCATTGTGGTTCAAGCGTTCCGCTGTTCGAGTTATTGTGCGCGGATATAACGGGAGTCGATCGTGTGGTCGGACAGAAAATTATGGTAAGATATACGGGATGCGTCTGCAGCGGGTTTTGTGTACTTGAGTAGACGCGGTGGGACCGGAAGCGAGATAAATGGGCCTTGCTGTACATTCACAAACGAACCGTTCAGACCCGCTAACACTTACCAACGTGAACTGATAGTGGCCGTTGGTAATGTCAGTAATGTGTATCGCTTCGTTCAGACGTGGAATATTAATGATCTTCGAAGGCTAAATTCCTTATTTTATTGATATCCATTGCATTCGTCAACAGTGTCACAATTATACGGTACCTACGAACAATTGTATGAACAATTGTTTCTAGGTAGTGGTACTACCTGTGGAAATATGATTGAGTTGCACCATTTTGTAGCAAGTTCTGACATAAAAAGAGAGGGAGCACGTCGGATCGCAAAGCTGTAATGATCTTGAAGGCTACCGCGGCGAAAATGTGCGAAAGAAAATTGGATAAAATGTTAACGTTTAAAGTATACGTATTAGGGGTTACACAACTGATAGTTTCTTTTACATAACTGCGTCCGACTCCTGCAAAAAGGCCAGTTCTTTCGAAAAGTACGAGAAATCGAAACAACAGGTGTTCCACGTGGAAGAATAATTGTTTTATGGATCAACAATCGCCAATTAGATAGATTAGTTTTTTCTAGTTTTAACACTGAGTTTACGGGACTCGAAACAAAATGGCAGGTTCTAATATTCTTAATTGCTCACTATTGCCACGGATTATTATTTCCTTAGGCATATATAGAGATATTATTTTAAAAGAAAAATTTTGATAGGCAAAATTGTCACTTTCGGTGCTGAGTAAGGCTAGCGTGAACTGCAGCAGGTTTTCGCCGGGAAAAATGCTAAAAAATCGATAGGCTTTATGAAAAAGAAAAAGCAATTCGCTCGGAAATAAATATGCATAGCATCGTGCCGAGCTTCATAGTCCCGGCGCGTGTGTTTCTCCGCGTCGAGAGGGTTGGAAAGAGGAGAACGAAAGCGAAGGAAGGACGGAAGAAAGAAAGAGAGAAATGCGGCAGGTATGGCGCGCCATGTGCGCCGAGATTGGCACGTTCCTAACCTACCCCATTCGTTAACCTGACCCGTGTCGCGATTCCTCCGCAGGTCGATTCCCATCGAGCGCGGATTAACCTACATACGCGCGGGCATTTCTGCGGGGCCGCGCCGAGCCGAGCCGAGCCGAGCCGGCACACGACGCGTAGGTGCCTCGTCGATACAAAATTAACCGGCCCTCACCCTTCCTCGTCAGCAACGTCCCAGTCGATACGCACCAACCCTCTCCCCGTGGAATCTGCACGACCTTTTTACACCCTCGTGGTGCTCTCCCCTTTTCTCGCTCTCTCTCTCTCTCTTTCTCTCTCTCTTTGTTGCTCTCGCGGCGTGAATGAATAATAGAACAGCATTATGAACGTTCTCGCAGGCGTGAACTTTCGACGATCGTTCAACGACCGCTTCTTGCGAATGACGGTTTTTTTTCTATCGCGGTTTCGCGCTCCCGGTAATCGTTGAAACGGTGATCACGCCGCTCGATGTCCGACTTTTTGCGCGCGAGCACGTTTCAGCAGCGCAGATTGCTCTGATCGCCGTTTGAATCCTAGGAAATTGAAATTGGAACGGCTTTCTTGTCCAACTGTAACGCGCGGAAACTTCGGAACAGAAATTTGTCATTCTTGTCGTGCACAAATATTTCTCAAAATAAAACAGTTCCGCTAATAACGAGGCCCCCGAGCGAATCATAACAATTTTTCAAGAGAATTCGTTTAATTTCGACCTAATCGATTCATGACGCATCGCTCCACCTTTCGATCGAATTACACAAGCGTATAATAATAAGATAAGAACATAGTCTTCTGACACAACTTACAAATACCTCGCGAGAGATAAGTCGCGTTACGTTCACTGTTTTATCTCCGCCTACTTCAAAGATAAATTATTTTATTCTTGGAACAGCACTTTGATCGAATAGCCGAAATATTTAGACTTGGAATTTCTATGCAAAATAAAAATTGTATATACTCGTTTCTTTGCTCAACCCCTTGCACTACTATTTATTTTGTGATTATAATGATTAGAAATTCTTCATCGTTCAGAATTTCATAGAAAAACAAGATAGTTTATATTTATTGTATGCTTACGTTTTCCTCAAAGGATATATATCAACTACAACAAAATAGAATTTTATTTCGATTTGAAGGAAATTAATAACGTTCACATTTATTAGACTCTATTCAGAATCTTCATCACGAGTCTGGCTCGTTATTGTAGGGCAAGGGGTTAATATTTTTAGTAAATCGAAAGTTGTATAGCTGTATTTTTAGACCAGAGGTCTTTCGTGACCCCAGCAAAGTATTTCTGCAAATATATTCATTTCGACGGGCTCCGGTAATTCTAGTGTTTTTAAATGCATCAAAGTCCATCAATATTTTAATGCGAAGTATTCGGTAACTCTGAATAGAATAATGTAGTTTTCGAACGAGCAATGACCCTGAGCGGTTCTAATTCTTTCATTCGAGACGAAACGAGTCGCATTGAAATGTAACCAGATGAGCGTCGAGTGCGTCTGCGACATTTTATTCAAGAATCTCGGCCAAGCACATATTTTATCAACCAATTCGGTCAAGTCCACTCGCCATTGTGCGCCGCATCGGATTTCGAGGAAATCGGTCGAATTCATTCGAAATTACGTTTTCCCTCTACAACCGTTCCGCCGTTGCCGTGGCTCGTTCCACATTCTCGAATTCCAATATTCAGTCCGAGTCCGACTCGCTAACTTTCAAGATCACCGAGCATCGATCACGCGATCGACGGGATGTTCTGACTCTCCCCTCGAGCGAAATATTGCCACAGACTCTGTCTATTACTCGGAGGACCACCCAATTTAGAAATATTGCTGAACTATCTACAACTGTTCATTTATAACTACGACAAGAACTCGAGCCTTGACTCGCGAGTCTAACAGAAGGCCGATTGTTTGGGATCGTTCACTGTGCCTAATCACGGAAGCTCGAACCTCTGTTTAATGGCTTGTTTGACACTGTAATACAAGGCTGAGTGTAGGTCGACATACTGCCTCAAGCTTTTATTAGCTCGTTCAGAATTAAAGAATGAACGATTATTACCATCTTTACCATTTTTACCATTTTTACCATTTTCGCTTATCTATGCTAATATCTATATCAATAAGCTGCCGATCAGATTCCTCCAAGCTTGGAAATATTTATGAAGGAATGTGGATTGTTTCCTCGGTATCAAAGCCGAAACAGAAGCGGGGAGGATTCGAGTAATTAGCCAATTTTAATCAGAAGGAGGGTGGAGAAAATGGTGGGAAACGAGCCACTCGAATGAGTTTGCCCGTGAACCGGCAATCATTCTGCGAATGGGGGGTGGGGATGGGGGGATCGCGGATTCCCTTTCCACGGGAAGGGAAACGCTTCCTTCTTCGAGCACGCGAAAACGAGTCGTGGAAAGAGACAGTGAAGAAGTGAAACTCGATCCAGCAGCGCGAGCGAACCGCCTGCCTAGAGCTCGTTTCTATCCGCTTCCTTTCCTTTCTATCGCGCGAGCCGAGGCTCCTTTCTGCTCTTTTCTAAGGGGCCCCCGCGACGGTACATTAGAATCGCGAACGCTCTTTTCCACTTTTTCGCCGGCGTTAGGTAACGATGTCGTTACGCGACCGAATTAGATTCTCGGATCATCAACCCTTGGCGCCCTGACTGCCTCCGAGGCGGCTTTGACTGATCCGAGTGACGAAATTGATTATTCGCCAGTTTGGAATCGGCGCACAGTGGTCCGGAATTTAGCGACATTTGACCAAAAAGTCGACCTTTCGAAAATCGAAGCTAATCAATTTGTATTGCTTTGTAAGCGTCTATAGAAAATGAAGAAATTAATGGAATCAATTAAAGTTGAGCGTTTTGAAAGTAGCATATTTCACCAGGCAAAATTGCTCACAAGCCCCATATTTTCTCTTAGTTTTTTTTTTACATGATATAGAACATCCCTTCCTAATAAGAAATCGTATTTTTTTTAGTAATAACTAATAATAATATATTTAAATAATAATGCTGAATGATACGTAACAGATTAAAACAATTTTGTATATTTATCTTTTTTTTCCCAAAACATCCCAGACTCTAACAAAGAGGAATATTTTCGGTATAAACATTTTAGAGCAGCTCAATGAACTTTTCATTTAGAAACCTAGTAGTTCTAAATTGTTATTGTCACTTTGACTGGCCCCAGTGACGAAACTGATTATTCGCGAGTTTGAAATCACTGTAACGGCCCTGCGAATTTCCATAGACTGCGGTTTTTTATGCAAAATAAAAATTGTTTACATCGACGACAATGAACGGAAACGGAAATTTTATTCCTTCTTTAATTATTTTGGTAAGCTGGATCTATTTGAAGCCTTTCTGCTGCTTTAAATTGCATCTACTCATTCTTACCATGAATGCATAAAATGTATGTTTATAATATACATACAGTGCTCAAAATAGCGCACTAAACGTGTGATTTCACGTTAAATTAATAAATTCTTAAGTGAAAGCCTACTTATCACAAATTGTTAGCATTAGACTACATGCATTTATGACAAGAACGACGTGGTCGTATTCATAACTTTAAAGGCAATCGGAGAATTGATTGTTACGCTCGACTTATACAAATTATTCAAAGAGGAAGTGTATTTAACTTCTGTTTTTCACAACTGACTCGGACAATTTTCATTTTGCATAAAGACGCGCAATTACTTATTATCACTTTGACAGAATACGAATAGTCCGATTTTGAAACGTAAATTTTTGCTCGTTCACGTAGAGAAGCTTGGGCCGCACGGGTACGCTATTCGATTAGAATAACTTCGATTTTTGTAGATAACGTTAGTCGGACTTTTAATCTAGAAGTATTTAATGGCTTACATTTACAGTCTGTCACAAAAGTCTACGTGTACACGTTCCTTTGGAATCTCTATTATGTTTACAGTCAATTAGAACAGTACATTTCTAATTTGTGCATCGACACTCCTTGAACTTCGAATCTATGAATCAACCTACGTTGATTTATTCCAAAAAATGGGGATTCAAAGCAGTTTAACTTAACTCCTCACCGGATTCAATTTTTGCAAATCGGTAAACCAGTAGTCATCAGTACTTAACTCATTTGCATCATAAGGAAATATTTGCTTTTATCACCAAACTTACTTTTTATTATATTTAAGTACAAAAATGACTACTAAAAAATCAGAATTACTACTTTCATCTCCAACAACACCCTCCGTTTCTATTGTTTAGGTAACAAATACTGACAGTGACCAACAAAGTTGAGCGTATATATGCGCTAACGATGCAAATGGGTTAATTCCCTTTCTCTAACAGTAAACAATCCCCACCGACTCGGTCATCGACCAAAAATCAGCAAAATCGGATCGAGAGATCTTCTAAACTGGCCGATCGTCAGGAAGGTGGGCCTAAATGGAAACCGACAGCGAGCCTAACCGGCGACTGGGCAAACACGAGGACATAAATCATGTGGGTAATCGAGTCCGGTCCTCGATCGGGAAAACAAACGGGTGCGCATTCTTCGATAAACGATGCAGTGATTAAAAACATCAATGGACGGCGCACCGTTCGATCATCCCGCGATCGGAGGGGAGTTAGAGGTACAGTGTGAGAGGGGAGGGGAGTCCCGATGTCCCCGGATCGAGCGGGTTCAACGAACGTGTGCGCATATGTTGTGCGTGGTATTATATCGTGAAACTTACATTTTTAGTTCGTCGATGATCGGCCATCAACGTGAGCGTGCCAGCTGTTAGCGTAGCCTATTCCCCCCACCGGCTGTTCCGGAAGTGCCACAGGGAGAGTGCCTGGACGACACCGGGCTGGGCGATGGTCGCCCACTTTCAGCTGCTCGGCGGCTCGCACCTGCGTGCCATTCTCGCGGATGATCTTGCTCGCCGGGGACCTGTCTCGTCGACCCCGTGGAGGATCGCTGGACAGGAAAATCGGTAACCGTCGATCACTTTCACTTCCTTGTCACGATCACCCACCACGACGACGACGACGACGACGACGACGAGGACAACGGCGACGACGACGACGGGGACGACGACGAAGATGACGACCACAGAGGTGAACGAGGAGAGAAAGACGACGAGAGAAGGATCGACGAGCAGCGTGACGCGATGTGGAGGGAATCAGCTCGGCTGGAAAGGGGACGCACAGGGAAAGAGAGCCGAAGAAAGAACCGTGGAATCGAGGAGTTCTCTGGGGAATAGACAAAAGGGGGTGTCGGTGGGGGGATAAAGAAGACGGCGGATGACGACGTCGTCTAGTAGGAACGGTAGCAAACAGGAGAAGGGGGAGACGCGTGGAGTGCCGGTGGATCGTCACAGTTTCACTTTTAAATTCCTCGAGGCGGTCGCTCGCTCGCTCGCTAGCCGCTCTCCACTTGCTCCGCTCCGCACCGCTGCGCCGACTAGGTCGCGTGCGTGTTGTGTACGAGGGTTACCGTTACCGTTAACGTGACGTAGCGAACGCTAACGTCATAGAACGCTCCTCGGCACTCTTGTCTTTCCTGCCAGTCCTCTGGCTAGGCGAACCTCTCGGGATCCCAATCTCTCCCGATCCCGTTTGGTTCCTCTATCGTGGAATCGGTGGCGTTGCACTTGCTTCTATTTCCCTTTCCCTCTCTCTCTTTCTCTCTCTCTCTTTCTCTCTCTCTCTCTTTCTCTTTCTCTCACTCTCTCCCCCTCTCGAGAGATCTCTCCCTCGCCGGGGCCTCTCCGTTCCCGTCGCTTTTCACCGAGTTCGAGGCCGCGGGATCAACGATACGGCGGTTTCTCTTTCAAGAAAACATAGACGATTCCGCGGCGGCGAATCGACGATAGACATCGCGTCCCACGCTCACTAACTGCCGCCTTCCACCAGGCGAGGCTTCTTCATCGTTTCTCTGGGTTAACGGTGTTCGACCGGCGTTCACTCTTGAAACTGCACCATAGACCACGATGGCCGCCGGACCCCCGTACGCCGGTCCCCGGTGAAAACCGTTTTTCTCAGTTGTCGTTCGCGGATCGGGCCTCCTCTTCTTCTTCTGACGATGCTGATGCTGTTGCCGCCGATGCTGTCGCCGCTGCACTACAAGACGAACTACCGGGTTCCCGGCGCTTTCGAGCACTTCCCGCCAGCCGCTGCTCGCGGTCATCACAGTTCAACATCGAGCCGAACACAGCCGTCGACTATATTCCACATGCGTCGCGAACCGAGGACCTCTCGCGCGGTCGTCTCCTCTTCCGGGTGATAGGAGCCCGCTCTGGAACACTCCTCCTGGAATCCCAGTCCCCGCAAAATCCGCTTCCTCGTTACCCGCGCTGCACCGAACCAAATTGGAATATCACGAGACCACCTCTCGCGGCGATCTACGCGCGACCGTGAGCCGATCTCGATCGAAATTGCGAGGGAGAACTTCCGAGATCGTCCGCACCCGAGGTCCAAGGTCCTGGGAACCGTACAGTGCCAGAAACTTCGACCTGGAGACTGTTAATTAACCCCCTCTGCTCGAATCGATTAGTTCTCCACGTTGCAATGTTAAAATACCCTCGATGGTACCCCCTGTGCTTAAAAACCCTGTAAATCTAGAAACATTGACCCTAGAGTCTATAACCCGAACCCTTACTCGAAGCAGGTTGCTTTGCTTTATCAATCTTCTAATAAATGAACAACTCCTTGATAAATACTTCTCTGCCAGAAGTGCAATCTTACTTTTAAAAAATACAGTGTTTTGTCCTACCAGTCTCTGGGCTTTTAATTTTAAGAATTACTCAAAATTTGTTCTGGAAATATGACCCTGATAAATACTTCTCTACCACCCCAAGTGCAATACTACTTAAAAAATACAGTGTTTTAAACCAACTGTCTCTGAGCCTTTAATTTTAAGAATTACTAAAAATTTATTGAAGAAATATGACCCTGATAAATACTTGTATACCACCAGAAGTACAATCCTACTTAAAAAATACAGTGTTTTGTCCCACCAGTCTTTGAGCTTTTAATTTTAAGAATTACTCAAAATTTGTTCCGGAAATATGATAAATACTTCCCTACCACAAGTGCAATCTTACTTAAAAATACAGTATTTTATCCTACCAGTCTCTGGGCTTTTAATTTTAAGAATTACCCCTCTACCTCTTTTTAAGAAATACCTCTACCAGCCCAAGTGCAATCCCACTTAAAAAATACAGTGTTTCATCCTACCAGTCCCTGAGCTTTTAAAAAATTACTCAATTCCGGAAATATAATCCTAAACAACCTCCTGATAAATACTGCTCTACTACCCGAAGTGGAATCCTACTTAAAAAATACAGTGTTTTATCCTGGCAGTCTCTGAGATTATAATAATTTTAAGAATTACTCAAAATTTATTCCGGAAATATGATCCTCCCCTAATAAGATACGAGTGTTCTAATTATTTTTATGAACTGCAAATGTTGAAAGTTATGGCGTTCCTGTTCGAGTCTGTCTCGACGGTTTAACCGTCGCACCTCGTTTCTCCCTCCAATTTTGAATTCGGATTCACGCGTGGCTCACGTGCGCGCGTCCCGCCAGTTTCAAGCGTACGGTGAATAGGTTGCCTTGATTATAGCAACGGCGTCACGTGACGAAACAACGAAGCAGAGATATCACCCCTCCTCTAACCCTGGTCGAAGATCGGTCGCGATCGATCGCGATGATCGTTCCAGCCAATTAGCTAACGGATTTCTCGCGGGCGGAACCCCCAGAAGACCTTGCGAAATGAATGGAGAATTATCGATCGACCGGACGTGAATCTCTTTTTCCGAACACACGGAGTTTCCTGGCCACGATCTATCGGCCCCCCTCCCCAGAACAAGAGGAATTATTTTCTTTTTGTTTCTGTTTTTCTACGATCGTCTGTCCCCGATATTTCGAACGGATATCTACTCTCCGCTTTCCACAACATTGTCGAGCGTCGAGAGGCGTTAGTTGCGATAAGGTTCAATCGATAATTGACTCGTTATTGTTTACAGTCGGTGTTGCGCGCGAGGACGGTACACTCGTCGGCCACGAATTATTGCTGGATAACGAGATCGGGTTCGGTTAATCGTTGTTAGGTGAACGATTTCAAAGGTCGACACGCTTTGCCGCGTGTAATGTGTCGCTCTGTCGAATCGGTATGCTGTGGAAAAACTGGCGGTCGATTTGAATCTTGTGAAACGACCGTGTCACGCTTGCGATGATGAAGTAAATTTAATTCTTCGAGTAGAATTGTATGTCAAGAAGCATGAATTTAATTCTTCGAGTAGAATTGTATGTCAAGAAGCAATACGTCCCCACGAAGAAAGTATCGAGTGTATTCCAACAATGCTACTTGGAGCAGAACTGCTTGGAGATGAAGACGATAATTCGGGCCGCTGTTTAAGCAGCGATTAAAAGTCGAATCGCCAAGTTACCGTTCCCGCGGTAATCGAGAACAGAAGCCGCGGAGAAATCGATTATTGACAGAAAGTTCCTCTCCGTGACTTTCGCCTCGGCGGATTCCACGACGGATTGTTTGCTATTCGCCCGGTTAATGTTCGACGCTCGAAACGAACGAACAAACTAATTAACAGCGTTATCGTATTGTCAAAATTTACATGCTAGAAAATTCTGTTAATTAAACCGCTCCCGGGTGTCGCACTCGCCGTTATTGCCAATGGATTCAATTGATTAGCCGGCTGCAAATTCGCTGGCCAATATGGAACGTATTGTTGCCCGATATTTCATGAGCTTCGGAAGCCTCGATAACGATACTTTGTTGCAATATCCTTAACCGTGAAAAGTAGAGAGATAACTTACGAGATGAAACACGAATCACTATATGAATTATGTTCGGGACAAAAAGTTTTCATCAGCAATTTGCCCGACACTCAAGTTCTCTTGAAATGTGTATAACGTTACAATAAACGGATAACTTTCCTGATCTGCAAAAAATTTGTAAATATCGGAACAGGTATCCCTTGTCTATGGATCACGTGGTATAATAACGTTACAATAAACGGATAACTTTCCTTAAAATTTGTAAATATCGGAACAGGTGTCCCTTGTCTATGGATCACGTGGTATAATGAACGCCAAAAAAAAAAAAAATTAAAACTAGATGTATACGTACGGTACGAAAATTCACAAAAGTAAGAAAAGAAGTTCTCTCCCAACAGGGGGCTAAATTGTCAATAAATCAGGTGAATGAATACTCTGAATTGAGATAAACAATAGGAGGAAAGGTAACAAATGGTCCCCACAACGACACAGCAAACAAGTAGCCCTGTTTGCCTAGAAACTTCCAAAAAAATCCGAGCAAATGTTTACGTTACGTGATTCAAAGAACCCTGTGCCGAAGAATTGACATTAATCACGACAGGACGACGTAACAAATGGTCCCCGCGAGTTAAACGATCGAATTCTCCGTAGCATCTATAATTTTGATCGCTGGTCTATAGGTCAGCTGGTCCAACGACCTCTGAATCGACATAAACAATACAAAGAATCGCAAAAACGGTGCCTAAAGTCCCCTATATATCTCTCACCAAAAAATTCTCCAAAAAACTTACTCAGAGTTGACACGAGCAGTACGAAAAATCAGAAAAATCGCAAGCAACGTTGTCTCGAAACTTTCAAAATATTGGAGCGACTGTTTATTTCCAAACGCCTTGCAAACGAACCCTGGACAGAAAAATGGCCACAAACAATGATCGGAAACGTAACAAAATCAAACGATCGAATTCTCTGTAGCCTCTGAAATTTTGATCGCTCGTCTATAGGTCAGGTGGTTCAACGAACCCTGCAGCCGTCTCGAAATCGATATAAACAATGGCAGGGGTGAGGGGTGGGTGGGTTGAGGGGTGGAGGACGGTGGAGCCGATTCGCGGACGATGATCGAGCATCGAGGAGAGAGTCAGGGTTTCCACGGGAGCAGACATGCTGTCTCTATTTTCATTGACACGTTGTTACACCGGCACGAAAGGAGGCTCGAGCGTAATGCGGTGCCGCGGCGGCCACGACGCGCGTTTTATTTATAACCAGCGTCGCTCCGAAACGGCCTCCGTCGTGACGCGCGTGTCGAATATTACGCACGCGTGCTGCGTCCTCTCTTGATACACGCGCGCACGCACGCACGCACGCACGCGGGCCCACCGTCGAAAAGGTGTTACGGGATCGAAAAAGATCACGGGATTCGTGTGGCGCGAAACAGACACCAGACCGAGTCCGAGCTTTTTATTTCCCTGGCTATTCTAATCCCGGGGGGGGGGCGGGTTTGCAACGGGAAAGCGAATTGCTCTGATCGACGAGCGGCTCTCGATATGATGCTTCCGAAAATAACGCTCGCGCGTCTCGATTTAGAACCGACGCCGTTTGGAAGATTTTCGTATCGATCCCTCGGCGGCGGGAAATTCGAAAGACCCCGACTCTAGGCCACGTGGACACTCCACCGTAATTTCGAAACAATCTTGAACACGCTTGGGGAATAGAGCAAGAGGTTCCGCGAAAACCAGTTGCAAGTCTGATCACGCGTGTCACCAGATAAGATCCTCTTTGCGTGCGTATCAGGTCCGATAGATCGATGCCAGTCGGAAGACGAACATCACCGAGCAAACAGAGAGACCCGAGAAACAACCGGCGACGTCACCTATCAATTTCGAGGCTGCGTTTTCATCGCGACAGATCCTCTTCGGCGCTATTCGTCGATATTTCCCGGACCGGAAAGACGGTTCCGTTCCCTCTCTCTCTCTCTCTCTTTCTCTATTTTCTCTGTCTCTCTCCCTCGGTCGAAAGTGTGCACACGTACCACACCGACTCGTACGAGCGACTGGGGAAAGAGGAAACGGTAGCCGTGGAATTGGCACGGGCGAGCGCCGAGCTTTATAGACCGACTCTCTTATGCTCTATAGGCTGACTCTTTTTAGCTGGAACCGGTCGTGTATCGATACTTAAATTTCGTGGCTCCGGGCACGCTCGACGAGATGACACCCAAAACGGATATCTAACGGAGCCTTCCGGTACCGTCCGGTTCTGGAATTGCAGTAACAGAGATTCAGAGCCGAATTTCGGTGGGATACCGCTGACAGAAGCGCGTCCGCGGAAGCAAGAGAAGAAGAGCATGCACACACACACGCGGCGGCTCGCGGAGCAGAGAGAGAAAGAAAATACACAGCGGATTAATGCGCACGGCGATGCGTGTGCACGAACACGTGCACGCCGACAGGGGAACGACGAAGGATCGTTTCGATAGAAGCGGATGACGGGCCGAGAGAAGCGAGCGTGTGCGCTTCTCTCGAACGAGAGCGAGAACGACGCGTTCGCGGAACGTGAACGAAAGAGAGAGTGGCCGAGGGATGCCACGAGGAAGAAAACCACGAAGAAGCAGCACACGGGGCCTCAGGGCCCCCGTCAGTCTGGCCCCGGCAACGGTGAACGCGAAATCACGTCAGGATAATGTAACCGGGCGATCTCAAAGGACACCCTTGATCCGGTGACGAGAGGCTGTGGATCGCGCTGTAACGGCAAGAGGGGGGCGAGGGGAACGGGGTAGACGAAACGAAAGCTGTATGTCGCAGGAATGAAAAAAGAAAAAAACGAAAACTCGAAAAGAAAAAAAGAACCGCGCGGAGAGGTGAAGAAGATCGAAACTGGAGAACGTCGACGAACTCGTGTCATATATGCATCTATTTATATGTAATACGCGTGTGTGCGTGTGCATGCATGATGAATATATCCGGGAGTTCTCTCTCGCTCTCCGGCTGATCACTATATGTGACAGATTTCTCTTCCTGTTCCTTTATCTTTCCTTTCGGCCTTATTTTCCTCCCCGCCTGTCGTTCTATCCCCAGCTATTTTTCCCCTCTTCCTTTCTCTCTCTCTCTCTCTTTATATTTCTCCCTTTATTTTTCTCTTTACTGCGTGTTATCGTGTCAGCACAGGTGATTCACTGATCATTCTTCCACTGTTCCTCTCGGTCTGGACCCTCCACCCGCGATCATCTCCGCGCCGACCACACGGGACAGAAGAAGAAGTTACTATTATACGTATTATACGTGCGTGTGTTGTGTATTATTACATAGAGAGCCCTTGGTTACGGATTAGCAGTAGAAAAACAGCACACACTCGGTAACGTGTAGCAGGTATCGCGCACTCGCGTAACTCGATTATACATATTCCGTAATCCTGGCGTTGTTTATCCCACCGTTCCGGTTGTGTACAAGTCCGAAACGGTAACACGCGCCGAGAATAAAAAAAGAAACCGACCGACCGACGAAACAACAAGCGGCGTATGTGCACTATTGTGGCCCGGTCGTCGCACTCGCGAGTCTCTTCTTCCTCCTACTCTTTCTGCTCCTTCTTTCCGTTCTTCTTCTTCTTTGCTTCTCCTCCTCCTCCTCCGCCACCACCACTTTCTTCTTCTTCTTCTTCTTCTTCTTCTTCTCCGTCTGCCTCAGTATCGAGTAATCCTTGCTGGTCGCCTGTCACAGGCGAAACGTCACTAGATGGAAACCAGCATCGAACGAGTTCACGTGCGAGACGAACCGAAAAGCAACGTTAACGTTAACCTTATCGTGGGTTCACGTAATTTTTAAAAACATTCTCGCACACTGTTCCACCACGGACACCGGTCGTCCACACACCGTCACTGTAAACCGTGTGTCCCTAACCGTGCACCACAGCCGTGTAGGATCTCGACGTAGGAGGATGCAGAGACAGACACACTACTCCGTAGAGAAAACCGTTCGGCACGCTCGTCCGCGATAAGCCGACTCTCCGCGCGTGCACGCGTGGAGCCTCGAAGCGCGACAGACGTCTCTCCTCCCTCGTGGAGAAGGGAACGGACGCGCGCGGTCAGAAAAGCCGGGGAAAAAGACACGCGGGGAGCGAGAGAGAGAGAGACAGAGACAGAGAGAGAGAGAGAAAGAACGAGGGAAAGAGAGAGAGAGAGAGCCAGTTGCGGCGGACGAAGACGGAAGCAGGGACAGAGAGAGTGAGATGGAAAGACGACGGTGATGTTGGAAAAAGAGAGAGAGAGAGCAGAGAGGAGAGAGAGAGAGAGAGAGACCGTCGCGGCGACCGGGAATCGGACGGTACGACACTTAACGAGGGAGAGAATTTTCCTTGTTCGCGTGTGTAACTTGTGACGAAATGTCGGGCCCCAAAACCGCGTGTGCCACACGACACCGGGAGTAGCCTCTGTCGTTCGAACCGGTGCACGTCGGGGGGGGGGGGAGGGTTCACGGTGTGAACTTTAACACACCAGGTACTACTACGCAGGTAAAAGAAAACAGGAGCGGCGGCGACGTAACGCGGAACACGCGCTCTCTCCCGTAGTCGCCGCGATCTCTCGCGTTGTAACGCAACGTCGTCGTCTCGTAGGGAAACACACGGTGTGCGCGCACGGTGCGGTGTGGTGTGCTCTCTTTCTCTCTGTTTCTCGCGTTGCGCCCTGCCGGAATCGCGGCGACGAACAGAGGCGAGAGAAGGTACACGGTATATAGGGACACACGGAACGGAGAGGCAGAGAGAAAGAGAAAGAGGGAGGAAAGATGGAGAAAGAAAGACGTAGGAACGGTGTGTATGCACACAAGATAGACAGAGAAGGGAACGGAACGATCCCAGTGAACGATCAAGGGAGCGACCGAGAGGGATTTACGAGATCGACAGAGACCGCGCACGCCGAAAGAGGAGACAGAGGTGTGTACGGGTGTCTCTTTCCCGCTTGCACAGCACACACGAGGTTACGAACAAACGCGGAACAGACGAGGAGAGGCCAGGGTAGCGCGCGAGCGACGTAGCTCTCTAGCAGCCGGCAGCCTGCTGCTCGGGTCAATGACCTCTCCTTGCCGTCGTCGAGCTCTCCTCCGCTTGCGTTTATTCCCCACCTAGAGCTCCTTCACCCCACCGCTGCCACGCACACGCTCCCCCACCATTCAACCTTCTCCCCCACTCTGACGGCCATCCCCCACCCGAGAAGCTTTGCCCCACTGTCGGCTCGCGAGACACTCGAGCCAGCACCGTCGACGTAGACGCAGAGAACGACGACGGCGACGTCAGTTCGGAGCCGTAACGACGTTTCAGACGAACCGTTTTCGACGGAGGGATGTTTCAAAAGGGTTAGAGGGGAAACCGTGTGGAGGGGAGCAACGTTCGTTACCCCTCTCTCGGTACCGTAGTCCGACTGGTGGGGGAAACAGTTGTTTTCTTTCCTTCGTGTTCTCCTCTCGCTGTTCTCCCCACCCCTTCTTTTGCCCCCTCTTTTTCGCAATCTCTCTCCCTCTCTCTTGCCACTTCTCCAGCCCCCGATCTTTTATCGTCTAATCAGGGGGTGGGGACACGCTCACCTCCACTCGCCGACAACGTACACCGGGTTCACTGGTACAGTGTACCCTCTCGAGCGGTGCAACGCTCTCTCTTCCTGATTCCGCTTCTAATCCGAACTCTCCCTCCCCGGACCCGCTTCGAGGAGATCGACGCGTATTGCGGCCGACCGGCCGGCCGGTCGGTTAGAGGAGCGAGCGAGCGAACACGAAACCAGGAGGAGGGTCAGTGATGACCGATTCCGGTGGTAATGGGATACGATCCAGGGTCAGATTCGGTGCGCGTGGAAATCGGGGGTGGGATCTTCGACTTGCCGACGAGCCGGCCGCGGAATGGGTCATGCTTATCGATGAGACGGCCGGCTGGCTGGCTGACTTGCTGATAACGTTCCCGGAAAATTGTTAACCTCTCGTAACCCGGTTTTATTTGTTTCCCGCGGAGTATCGCGCGGGCCTCGCCTCGTTTCAAATACTGTAGCGCCAGCAAAAATGTATTGGCACGCTCGATTTTCGAACAGTCGTCTCTACTTGAGCTCTTACAATTTTAGAAAAATAATAACAATAGTTCTTCAATAGTAGAAACGAAATCGGACTCATTCTGAAACGTCCAGCTTCCTCTTTCCATATCTTCCATATTTTATTACCACACTTTTGCATGGTAGCAGGTGGGAAAATGAAGACACGTCTTTTCTCGGGAATTATGCACATTGGAACGACTCTAAAAACAGTGGAAAATATTTTTCGGGATTTACCAGATATTGACAGCTTTGAATAAAAGCTGTATGCACTGTCAATTTTATAGTATTGCAAGTTGCACCGTGAGGGTTTCACACCGAGTCTACTCCTCGTTTCCCGTTTGTAAAATTCTACTTTCTACAGGGGTCGTTGTGAACTTCAAACTGGAAATTAATGGTACATTCAGTCACGAAAAACATTGTCGAAAGTTTTCAGAGACGTTACCGCTTTCGCGGTTTAATTTGACCCAGAAGCAATTTGTAATTTAAACTCTGCTTGTTCGATGCAGCCGTAGGCATGCACACATCGTTTAATTAATTTGAAAACTGATGTAATAAATTAGGTGGGTTGGAATTACTATTTGCTTCCGAGTGAAATGGGAGAAGTATAGTCTGAATTAATGATAATCTAGTCGCGATGTAGGGATGTATATTGTAGAATTTGTTGTGATTATTGGTTGGAATTATTTCGTGTAACGCGTTGGTTCGAATATTAGAATTTTGGGATCATTTTTGAGTAGTGGATAATCATCTAAGAGACAATTATGCTTCTTCGACGTTACAAGATGAGAGAGTTAATTAGAAAATTTTCTTTCCTATGCGAACTTTTCAGCAAAGAGTGCGAATTCCTTTTTGACGTTTTAGCTTTCGAGAATCGCGAAACCAATTAAGTAAATATGAACCTTCTGTAACGAGGTAAATGTAATCTTACTTCTGGTAGGTTCTGCGCAAGGGAAATCATTCTGACGATCAGATAGAAGGATATTATGCGATTTAGAAAATTGTGTGTTTACATTATTCCGTTCTACGATTATCGTATATGGTATCTTTCTAATGAGAAGAAAGTTTCGAATATATAAAAGAATTATTCGATTCGTTACGAATCAAAGTATAAATCGAATTATTACAGTTCGTTTCAACACAACTATTTTCATTATTAATTAATCCAATTTTACAAAAAACATAATCTATTATTACAAGACTCACCTGAGAATCTCGAGGCTCCAAAGTGACAAATAAAATAATTGACTATGATTTTGTCTAGATAACTAAATATTTTCAGTCTCTCCTTTAACTATAGAGCAGGTATGTATTATTAAACTAATAAGCTGAGATATTCTGGTGCAAAGTTAGCGAGAAAGGTTCTTAATGCTAATTATACTAATCGGAAGCAAATTCTCTGCATCAAATCAGACCGAAAAGTTTCAATTAGTTTGCAGCAAGTACGATTGGAAATGATTAATAACTAAGTAGTGTCGGCGTGAAGACACTTCAGGGGCATTTTGAACGACCATAAGCTCAGCGGGCAGATCAAAAGATTCCTCGGTCCGATGATTAATTGGCCCAGGCCGTTTCTCGCCTCGACGAACTTGGCGACACTCTGTCGATCGAATAAATAGTGGGGCCGTTGACTTTTTCGTCGACTATATTTCGTCGATCTAATCTACGATCTCCGATCGACACGGCACGATATCGGCCGCATAGGAAACTTACGGCCGGGCTACCAATGTCACGAGCAAAGGTCTATCGAGAGAGTTCGTCGCCGATAACGGGAACTAACGAGACCTAATCTATCAAGGACGCTCGACAGTGAAAATTTGACCTTGAACAGCCAGGGACCGTTCACTCGAAAGCGGAAGGCAGGGGAATACCCTCGTGCACAGGTAGACACACCTGGTGACAGTGAACGTTATGGCAAAAGAACCGTTCAACTTTGGTTTTATTTTGTTGCTTGGGAACACAGTTTGACAGACCAACAATAATTATTATTGTAAAGTGAGTAATCTACAAAGCAGGGCATTAATATCAAAAAATTCAAATATTAATAGACGATGCATTTTCAGAAAAGAAAAAAATATTTCATTCTTCCTCATGATTCTAACAATCTATTAATTATTCTTAAATTGTATAAATATTTAGAGTTCATGACTTGTTCAGTTACCTACTGAAACATAATTGAGGTTCTAGATTTATGTAATTATTACAGTAATCAATGAACGGGGAGAATTTATAACTGAGAATTAAAGTAATTGGAAATTATTGCAAAGTTTTATATGAAACACTATTCTTTAAAATCTGTATACATGTTGGTAAGCAAATATTGTAAAGAATAAAGAGAATAATTAAGTGTTTACAACTTTTATACAAAATCCAGGCTTCGTCCATTATTTTAAGAAATAAATTCATGGAATATTAACGACTCTTTATTCTCACAATGTGTATAACACTTTATCGTCAGTGTCGCATGATCTATTTCGTGTATTCAGGCCTAAAACCGACGTTCTGACTAATTTAAGAGGAAATGTAGTATTTGTAGACCGAGGAAGTTTTATCATTACGATTGGATTCTTGTGATTTCGTAGTTATGTTTGCTCAATAATGACGCGAATTGCCAAAAAACGTTCCGTATCGCTAATAGTCCGAAGCATTTACTGACACCACGATTCTACTCGATCATAAATGATTCACGGTGTAAAATCAAGTCGACGATAACAGAATTCTATCTCAATCAAGATTTCCTTAATCCCCTTTACACGAATAACAATAAATTCTTGATACATCTTCAGACAGTGCCGAAAAGACGGAATAAAATAAATAAAACTATAAATTGAATGATATTAAAAATTTCTGACGTTAAACGATGTCCTGCGGTAAAAATGTGCCAGATTTTTCCAATAATTTCGTGCTACGGAAAAAGATTAACAGAATGCGTATAGAGTGCGGGAACTAGCGCGTTGCAAAACTTTTCTATTCAATGCTGATTCCTGTCCACGTGAAAGTCTCCAAGTAGAAAGAAACGAAATATCGGAGACTGGCCGTGCGTGCGAGAAAGTGTTCGGAACTTCTGCAGTGTTAGCTTCGTGTCTGCTCGCTTCTTTTCCCATCGAAATACAGAAACAGATTTATCTTGCGAGCCGAAAATAATGATTGTTCTTTTCGGAAAGTTTAGTGCATCGAAACTTCTGTCCAACTACTTTATGCCGCTCGCGTGCCGTTCATATAACTACATAAAACATTTTCCAAACTGAAGTTCCATTTCGAATAAAAGCAAAAGAACGAACGAAAGAAAAGAGATCTAAACTATTCGTCGCATTGTTTTAATTTCAATCAATCTGTTACATACAATACTTATTCAAGATGTATT
Organism: Seladonia tumulorum; assembly: GCA_913789895.3. Classification (NCBI taxonomy): domain Eukaryota; kingdom Metazoa; phylum Arthropoda; class Insecta; order Hymenoptera; family Halictidae; genus Seladonia; species Seladonia tumulorum. The sequence continues at coordinate 5,991,189 of OU565277.1, read as the reverse complement.
ACATTTTTTAGAGTGAAATTTGTATAAAATTGCTCGAGCATTGTTAGATATAACACTTATTCAAGATATTGTTCACTGCAACGACATATTAAATTTTTTAAAGTGGTATAAAATTGCTCAAGAATTGTAAAATTCATATTTTAAATTATTTTGGAGTAAAGAAAACGAGTCGAATAAAATTGGATCGTCTTTTAAATTAAAGTACCCGCGAGCAAGGGCAATTAAACTATAAATTTTTTGAAAATTTTACTATGAATGTACAGAGAGCTGTAACCTAGTTATAATTAATGCGTTGCAGTGAATGCAGTTTAGGGGATGGAGGGGGAGGAATTTTTCGAGAACAAGGAAAGAGAAATTAATAATAGAAGACCTCCCAGGTTTAGCGGCGTGACGCGCAACTAGACAGAAAAATATGACGAACCACGATTATTTCGAGATCGGAGCGGCGTCGCCTGAAGTTTAAGGTCAGAGTCAGATTTCGATGTTCTTATCGCGTTTCTAGATATCGCGTTTTATCGTAGCCAAGCTTTGTGTTAATGTAAGCATGGCGCTTTCAGTCTACCCACGGCTATGTTTGCGCAATGAAAATATTCTTTACGACGCGACAGACCCGGCCGTATACTTGTTGAACATTGAAACGACGGTGCGCACATTCGGAACAAATTTCAACAATTTTGATTCGACGTGTTTCCTATCCGAATTTGCATTTTCTGGTTTCGTTCGCCAATTAGACTAAACCGAGGCAGTACAGATTACAGGCGTTGCGGAATAACAAACAATTATCGCTAGATGTTTGTTCTTTTTTTTTGTCAATCTAAAAAGTTTGTAAATCAACCTCGAAAGTAGGATAAGAGTGGCACTTCATTATTCTTGTTTGTCGTCGAATTAGTAGGTGCTGTGATATTCCACTCTGTTTGTTTCAGCTTCGGTAAATAATTTACACAGGGGATTACATGAACGGAACAATGTAAATGTTTGGAGTACTTATAGGCGTGCGAAGGAACAGTTTAATTTCAAAGTGTGATAGTTTACTGTCGTTAAATAATTTTTAATGTATTTAGAACGACGGAAATGGTTTTACCAGATTGCGGATTTCAAGCATTTATGATAAAAATGGGTACGCATGATTTAGCACGTTGTCCGCCATGTCACCCATATGTGGGTGACGGAATTATTTGTCCAGGTTTTAAAATGAATTTTTACGTTAATATATTCGTTGTACAATTTTTATTTCATTAAACAACTTGCTTTGATTTTATGGAATTTTTGAGATTTCTAGTTTGGCAGTCAAAGTGTTAAAGCAGCGGCCATATTGGAAGATTCAAGCACGTCAGCGTATCAGTTTCAGTTTAATAGGATAATTAAAAGAAGACAAAATTTTTTATTTTACTTGCAGTTTAATTATTACTTATGGCCAGCCGATCCTGGTAAATGTAAGACCAGTTAGATTCCACATTCCATTTTAAGAATAATTTATCCACGAGATTGAAGCAAACAATGTTTGAAAAGTAGAATCGTGCAAAATCATGAAATACAAAGCTCAACATAGAACTGAATGGAGTTCAGGAAACCATAAAACGGAAAGCTGAAAACTGAAAAGAGTTCTGGCTGATTGCACAAACATTCGCAGAGCGTGCAGGCTGCAGCAGTTATGATAGTCATCGTCGTGCTTCAGGTCTCTCTTTTGAGGAACCAGGTCGTGGTAGAGAATGGGTGGGAAGCGGGATCAGAAGTTCTTTTCAGAAAACTAAAAGAAGATGCCGGCGGACAAGAGGTTAAATAAGAATGTACGAAAATAGCCGAGGTAAAAGGGCTCGGTGTTTAGGCATCGAACTCACCCGTGGGACAAGGACGCGGAACGGTTTGGTCTCGCGAGCGAGCGAGCGAGCAAGATGGCGAATGTCAGTCTCGGGCTGCGATGTGGCCCGTAATCAGAAAGCAGTACGTACGGTGGTCGAGTGTTAGCAGCAGTCCTTCATAGGACATTGACTTTGAGATATGGCTGGCTGCGACGACGCTATCTCGTTTCGGCTTATCGCACTTGTTTCGCTGTACCTTATCGCTCCGCCGCCTCCTTAAGTCACTTTCTCGCCGGCTGCTTCGTGAAATCGTTATTGCACGTTTTGCTACAACGCGGGCAAAAGCGGTCTGAAAATTGTGTAACGGGTTTAATAAGCTGCGGAAACACGAATTACCTTCGGTCTGCTGGCAAGAGCTGTCTTTTTTCTTTTTTCTTTTTCTCCTCATCTTTACAACCTTCTCCACAGGTTCTCGCGACCACGGAAGTTTAAGGCGTGGGCGTGAAGTCACGTGGGCCGATTGTTCCGTGGGTTTGCGTTTTGTGATTTGAGAACCGTACACCGCCATCGAGTGAAATTCAATCTTTGTTCAGCGATAGTGCGACGCGACTTTTTCCTCGCGCCGAGAGTATTTTTAGAACGAGTTAGATGGGAAGGTCGCGTTTGTTTTTATTACGTTCGATGCTGTGCGTTGATCATGTTTGCGCGTCCACTATGTTATGATCACTGTTCCGCGCGCTCTTTGTCCTTTGAGGCTAGAAAACTAAGAGAATCACAATGCAGAAATAGTATTATCTGTTCCAACCGGTGTCAGGAAAGCAGCGAAAGAATAATAATCTCGTCGCCTAATGTCCAATCGTGTTTCGCAATGCCGGCGGTAACGATCGCAGAGAAATATTTCTGCGGGTGCGTAGCCTCGCATAATTTTTATCTCTGCCATTGTCGGCGATCGTATCTACGGTTCAACTATTCCCGGCAAGGCGAGATCGTGTGCGTCGTTTTTGTTCGCACAAGCGCGCGCCGTTCTTTTATATTATATCGGTGTATCAGGATCGGGGGCCCTCCTCTGTCGCGGCCGTTTACCAGTGTCTACCGAGGCAAAAGTTAATCCCGATTGATTAACAATCTAGCGTAAAATTATCACGTAATCGTACCGGGTAATATCGGAGCCGATCGGAGAGCCGGGCGCGAAAACGGCGCAGCAACAACGCCTTCTAATTATAAATCGAACTTCAATAGGCTTATCACGGCGAGGCAGGTGGCCCTTGCCGGACTCTGTTATTAATAAACATGCTCGAACGCTCGGACGATCGGTGAACCGCGAAGCTGTTCGCTGCAACGCGAAAGATCGGTTAATAAACCTTGACACCGATCGACTGCCGAGCCGACGCGGTTGCTTCGGCGAACCCGAGGAGATCTGCACGCGGCGTGGCTCGAAACATTGTTGCAATCGCGATAGTGATCGCTTATGAACGTGTTTACCCCGTGCGAGCCGCGTTGCTTTCGAATTAAAGCCTTTCACCGCGTAGTCGACTCTCCAGTCAAGTTCCTCGGGCTTTCGTTAACGGGGTAGACCTGTTGTTTCACTATTTCTCTACGTACGTCGTCGAGGCCTGGACGATAAACGTCACGGAATCGTCCCCACTACCCCGGTATATACTGATCGTCGTTACTAAATTATTACAGAATTTTCGAAAGATTCCACTGTGATACTTCGAAGACCAAGTACCACTTAACAGTTTGAACGCCAAACAAGAAAGCTCAAAAATTCCATAAAATCAAAGTAAGTTATTTAACACTAGAACTACCGCACCAGTCAAAATGACTGGTTCCTAATGTTTTCTTTCACAATTACTCAAATTAATAAAAATATTTTCATCAGAATTTTTTGATTGAACTTTTTCATTGAAGCACATGTTATAATAAAAATGGTATTAGGTTTGAATAGATGTAGGTCTTGTCATCATTACAAAGCAATATTCATCAGTCGTATTTATTACTCGGTAGTTCTAGTGTTAATGAAATAGAAATTGAAAAAGTTCAATGTACGATGTTGAGTAGTCCTCCAACTTTCTTGCATTTTACAGATCCTAATCAAATTTGGTACGATGAATATATTAACGTGAAAATTCATTTTAAAATCTGTACGAATAATTCCGTCACACACATATGGGTGACACGGCAGTCAACGTGTCAAGGGTTGCAAGAAGACTAACTAATAAGTGCTAACAGACTTTAGAAATCGGGCTGCACAGCTAAGGGGTTAAATGAACTGCTCGAGACGCAACAGGACAAAAGGACGATCGAACGGAAGCAGAAAATGGTGGAATTTTCAGTGGGGGATCGCAGGAGGGTTAATTAACACTGGTCGAGTGCCACGTCAGTCACCGACGTGACTGGCACTGAACTTTCCGTTCAAGCCGCGTCAGTCACCGGTGACTGACACTAAGTTTTCCAGCTTCACTAAGCAGCGCGCGTGGCCTGACGGGGATTTCCTTAAGAATTCGCGTGGCGCTCGACGTGTTAAACCTGCGGAGTGCAACAGCCGTTGTCGAAGAAAGCGGCGTGCGAGGAAGATATAGAGGGTGGGGGGTTAAACGTAGGGAAAAGGGGAGAGAGTGGAGCGACCGGGCAGGATTAATTCGACGACGTAATCACGTGCTCGTAAATCAGTCGGAGCTGTTTAACCGTTTATGATAGCTGCCACCGAAAGCTCCCCTTTTTCTTTGTATCGTTTCCGTCCCACCTCCCCTTTTTCCTTCACCCTTTCGGTTCTTCTTCCTTCCTTTTTCTTTCATTTTTATTGCTCCTCTTTCCTTTCCCCCGTCTCACCCCCTCCACCCACCCACCCCCCGTAGTTAGCTCGGCCTGGTTCGACGGTCGTGCTCTCTTTTTTCTCTCGACGGCCGCGATTGTACTTTCTCTCCCGCCTGCCGCCGTTGCCATTGCTATTTGAACCACGACGACCCTCACTCTCGGAAATATTATCGACACTGCCAAGTTCACTTCTGTTTACATTCGGCACGCCCGACGACCCTAACGAACAACCGAGAACCCCGGCGCCAGCGCTGTTTTCTCACGATGCCCCGGACCCGCTCGATTTCCCCCAGCGATATCTCAGAAATGAAATTGGCCAGACGGTTTCGGGGGTGGCCGTGGATCGAGTGGCTCTACACGCGGTGGAGGTTATCGAATTTTTCTCGGGATCCGACCTGCCGCGTAAGTAATGCTAGCTAACAATAAGCGGAGAATGCTTCTGTTTAGGGGAGACCGGGAACGGTTGGATGCAACGAAATTATTTGGACGCTTTGTGTTCTACTTGCAACGAAGTTACGATTTCTATACTGATTTTTGTATGCCTCGAAGGGATTTTTAGATTTTTTATTAATCGTTAGGTAGCTAAGGAAATACTGTGTTTACTCGATATATGTCCAAAACACGGGTCTAGCCAGAGACATATATCTGCCAGGAGAGACTATTCTTTGATCCACGCCGAACGTAGAAAAGAATTATCCTCCAGGGGATAGTTCTGGGACTTTTATCAGCTAGGCTTTTGGGACATACAGTGACTCGCAATAATATTCAGACGCTTTTAAAAATCGTATAACTTTGTTAATATTGAACCATGCGACTTGGATTTTTTTTTTTTTTAAAGTTAGCACAATTGATTTGCCATATAAAATGAAAGGAATTTTTCACAAAAATTGCAATTGCTCGAAATTGCAGAGAAAATACTAAAAGTTGTATCTTGCAACCTTTTAATGTGTACTTACATTGAAAATTTAGAAAGTACGATTTGTAGATCTGTATGAATTATACATATTCTGAGAATTTCATCAAAATCGGTCAACGTTGCAATGAGCTGCAGATGTTCCAAAATGATCACATAAGGGCGAAATTCCCTGACAAAAGGCCAAAATTCTGCGACTTTCGCCCTTAAGTTTTCATCGTTAAACGTTTGTAGGTCAGTGCAACGTTGATCCATTTAGATGAAATATTTAGAATATGTATAATTGATACAGATGTACAAAACGTGCTTTTTAAATTTTTAATATAAACCCGCATAAAATAGTTGCAAAATACAACTTTTATTATTTTCTCTGTGATTTCGAGGAATTGCAATTTTAATCAAACATTTTTCTCACGTTATGTGGTGATCCAATTGTTCTAACTTCTAAAAAAATCCAGGTCGCATGGTTCAATATTAACAAAGCTATACGATTTTTAAAAGCGTCCGAATATTATTGCGAGTCACTGTACATAGACTAAAAGCTGTACTTGTATTAGAAGTAATTTGAACGACTAAATATTTGCACTTCCATGATCTTTGTTTGTGCATTAAATCGCGCAAGAACCCCAATCTAATTGGAAAACACTTGTTGGGAATATTAATTATTAAATTGTTCGATTCTGTTTGTTTTTTTTTTTTTTTAATTTTTACTGCCACGTTGCAACGATCTATTAAATTGTATAATAAACTGCTGACAAGTTATGAGAAAGTAACAAGTTTATTCTTTCCCAATAGTATAAGATTAATGTAACAACAGCGATTATTGTATCTTGAGATCTAACGGACCAGATTCTTCACACTTCATAAACTACTAATTGAAATATAAATCGCCGCGTGGATGATAATTTCTTTCCGTTCTACATGTTCTATTCGTTAATATGCAGCGTCGCCTTGAAAGTAGATTCTGAGCAACATTGACGTTTGAATATTGTATCTGCTAATTAATAATCATGCTACATTGCAAGTCAATGGAAATCGTTGCAATCTACGCGCGCAGTTTGCCGATATTTTATGCGTGCGTCGCAAGAAAACAATGTCGTTTGGAGATTACTCTGTTTATGATTCATTTGCTCATTGCGACAGTATTGTAGAAACTAATTTTTTATAGTTTGTTGCAATGGAACTGTCTTTTACCTATTCCCGTTCCTGTGTGACCAGAGCATATTGGCAAATGCATCGTTGTTGAATACATTGTGCATAATTTCAGAATAAGTACAATTTCTTTAAAGAATTTCTGATAAATATTTTTTCGTTAATAACATACTGTTGTGTGCAATTTTTTTATAATTTTTAATATTACGATGATGTTACGAATCAAATTTGAACAACAATAATTTATGAATTGGCTTTTCGAAGTTTTAGAAACTAATTATAATAAACTTCAAAATGAACTGCAATGAAGAATGGAGCACATTCCAAACTTTCTAGAGTGTACACTGGCGAGACGGTTTCTATGCAACGACAGGAAAATTGAACGAATCACGAACAGGGTAATCATATTAACTATAATTCCCGGACGCTTATCGTCGCCGGTCGGATATTGCTGTGTAAACACGAGTTTAAGCGCGATCATCACTGGGTAATCAATCTAATCGAGATGTGCTTCCATGACGAAGCCCATCGAAAAATCAATATCACATACCGCAGCCTAAGTGTACAAAAAGTATGCAAGCGTATTGTGATCTGATAATAGGCTTGGTTAATAATATCGCATTATAAATACAATCGTGTACACAAGTAGAGAAATTTAGTTGAACTAGGATACAATATAATAATTGCAATTATATACTTCGTCATTTACCATTTTAACCGTTAATCTAAATAATGAATTTATTAACCGTTGAATTTAAATAATATTAATAGTGATTTACAGATATCAGGGATTTACTGTTTCTCCCTGCTGATATATGAAATTCTAAAAAAGCTAACACTTGTATGGAAATATTGAATGTAATAGATTCTCAAAAATATAAACAGGAAATTATAAAATGTGGAGAAACAAAGGAATTAAAATTTTTTAACAATACAATATAAATAATTTCAAAAATTATTGACCAGTATATGATTGTACCGATTGTGGATAAATATATATCCTAGTGTGTACTGTTTGATGGTACATTTATTGTAATAATTAATTAAGTTATTCAAGCCGATATTTATATCGCATATTTATTTAAATAAATTGATTATGATTAGTGACATTATACATGGGAGATGACCCTCCCTGACGGTCACTGAAACGCTATAGACATCTAGCAGTGAGCGCCCGAACTAAAAGCACATTACAGACACGCGTTAACTGGACAACTCATCGGAAAATAATTAATAATTAATTAATTTGCCACGAATTCCGTTCGAAAATATTATGTGGATGTGTGTAAGGGTTCAAAGTGTCTTTCTAAATTATGTAAGCGCGCCTAGTAAATGCAGAATATTTTTAAAAAATTATTTATTAGAAGGTCGGCTTGGCGATTGCAGCGCGACGGTGGCGCCATCTATGGTGGCGGATTTTGGAACTAATTTCCCTATCCCTGTAATGAGTAAGACAAGGACAGAGATAGTGTGCGACAAGGACGGCAGATGTCTCGCTCGTGCCACCTCCTTTTCTACCGCGCTGCTACTCCCCTGATATGTACCAGGAGTACACGTCGAGCAAGGAGGTATCCGACAAGGACAGACTTATGCAGTTTACAGAGAGAGAGAAGGACAGACATAAGAGCTTCGGCATAATCAACCAAATTGAGGGAAAATTAACTAATATCTTATTTATTATTAAAGAATCACAAATGTTTGCACTTGAAAACTATAGACTAGACCTTCCCCTAGTTTGCCATACAATTTTTCGTAGAATTTTGTTCCGAATTGAATAGTTATTAACAATTATTCAAACGCTCGTCAGAAAATAACCTCACTTAATTTCACAGGTTTCCCGTAAATAATTAATTTTACAACTTTAAAGATATAATTGACACACTTTAGCGATCAAAGAATCTAGAATGAAGTCCAGGCTATATTCCTGTTGAGGTTTTGCGTCGGTTTGATGCTTAATTAATAAGTTATTAACAATTTCTGCAGAGGAGGTATGTCCTATGTCTCTGTCCTTCTCGCACACTCTCTCTCTCCTTGTCTTACTCATTACGGTTATACAGGAAGGACGTAACCACAACAAAAATCGTTAATAACTAGTTAATCAGGAATAATTCGTCGATATTTACATTCGAACAACATAGAATAGACCTTTGGTAACATTCACGTTTAGTTTTTGAACGGAATTTGTTTCGGAATAAATAGTTATTAACGATTATTCAAAACCTTGTTCTATTATAACCTCAAATAGTTTGACAGGTCTCCCGTAAATAATTAATTTTCATACTTTAGAGGCACAATTAGTACTCTTTTATGATTAAAGAAAGCAGAGAGGACCTCTAGCAACATTCCTATAACAATTGTTGACTGGTTTAAATTGTCGTGAACAAGTTATTAACAATTTCTCGATGGCTTGTTACTTTACCCAATGCCCGCAATGTGTAAGACAAGGAGAGACAGAGTTTGCGACAAGGACAGAGACACACGAGATACCTCCTCTCCAGAAATTGTTAATAACTTATTAATTAAGCATTACAGCGACACAAAACCTCAAGAGGAATGTAGCCAAGACTTCATTCTAGATTCTTTAATCCCTAAAGTGTACAAAATATGTCTGGAAAGTTATATAATTAATTATTTACGGGGACCTGTCAAATTAACTGAATTTATTTTCGGACAAGTGTTTGAAGAATTGTTAGTAACTATTTAATTCGGGACAAAATCCTATGAAAAATTGTATGCGAAAGTAGCGGAAGGTGTATTCTATATTTTCCAATTGTAAATAGTTATAAATCTTCAACAATAAAGAAGATATTAGTTAATGTTCCCTCAACTTGGCAGGTTATGCCGAAGCTCTATGTCTGTCCTTCTCTCTCTCTTGATAAACCTCCTATGTCTGTCCTTGTCGCACAGCTCTTGTCGGATACCTCCTTGCTCATCATGTGCTCCTGCTACCTCTCCTGGTATTTGCCAGGGTAGCAGAAAGGTAGGAGGTGAGCGAGACATCTGCTGTCCTTGTCGCACACTATTTCTGTCCTTGTCTTACTCATTACAGGGATAGGGAAATTAGTTCCAAAATCCGCCACCATAGATGGTGCCACCGTCGCGCTCCAATCGCCGGGTCAGAATTTCGGCGTTTTACCGTAGGGTGGCGCTGCTCGCACGTTTCGTAAAGCAGATGATTCGTGCTGGTTTTGCCATACCAGACAATGTAACTTCCGGCAAAAATCATCTGCTGAATACTTGACATCACGATTCGATATTACGATGTAAACATAACCTTTGAAACACTTGTTACACGAGGTACTGTCATTGATAGCAAAGTGTGAAATGATGGAAGCGTGACGAATAAACGTGTTAAAAATGAGCGACTCCTAAAAAGAAGAGACTGCAAAAACAACGAGCCAGTGGCCAATGCGTGGTCATTGAAAATCCCGGCGTTTAAACCCACTGACAACACTCATCGTCTTCTGGAGGAAAGTGCATTCGCTACGTTGTTCCCAAAATACAGAGACCAATAATTGAAAGAACACTGGCCCCTAGTGCAAAAGGCTTTGGACGATCATGTTGACAAAACGGAGCTGGATTTGATCGAAGGTAGCATGACGGGGAAAACCACGAGGAAAACATGGGATCCCTACATCATCGTCAAGGCATGCTCAAGTTCATGTCCAGGTCTGTTCCTTTCGAGCAAGCTGTGAAGGTTTTACAAGACGACATTGGCTGCGACATTATCAAGATATCTTCCTTAGTTAGAAACAGACAGAAATTCGTAAAGAGACGCCAGAGATTGATTGGCCCTAATGGATGCACTTTGAAGTCCATCCAATTGCTGACTAATTGCTACGTACTGGTGCAAGGACCGACAGTGGCTGCTCTGGGTCCTTAGAAAGGCCTCCAGCAGGTCAGAAGGATAGTAGAGGACACTATGAAAAACATTCATCCTATTTATAATATAAAAATGCTGATGATCAAGAGAGAACTGGCCAAGGCTAAGAAGAAGAGGGGGCTAAGAAGAAGAGGCAGGAACGCAGGGCACAAGCATTTGTACCACCGAAAGAAAAACCTACAGAACCCAAGAAACAGAAGAACGATATAAACTTAGAAGAATTTAAGAAGAAAGTGAAGAAGGGACTGAAGAAACACAGTGCACCTGCTTGATAATACAACAGACAGTAATAGACACATATTGAGAATTTTCTTGACATATTTCTTTGTACAGGAAGTATACTTCATTAATAATTTAAAAATTTTCAGGGTACATATACTTAGAACACAGCCTTAATATGTCTAATCATATTTATTTGTTCATGTACTGTTACTAATAGATACTATACGCTTAAATACAGATGATGTATTGCAGAAACGAATATACCAAAAAACTTAGCAATGTACACGCTATTCAAGTCATTTTAAATAGATTACTTTATCGTTTATCGATTACATCGTCCAACAAGATGGGGTCTAGGGGAAGTGAGGAGGGGATTACTATTAAATATATTAATTTCGTGGTGTGTGAAAGCTCGACGATAGAAAATACTTTCGGTGCGTGTGTGTTAAAGAAAGTACAAAAAAAAGGAAAACAACAAGAATAAAATCGAGTGGAAAAAGGGGATCGAGGGACTATATAGAGAGGGGAGACAATAGGAAGGACGGAAGGTGAGGAGAAAAGGTGTAGTTTCGAGAATTGAAACGGAAGGTGGAGGATATATCTATATATATCTCTATACAAAAATAATCGGCGGAAGGCGAGAAAATAAAACGTTCTCACAGACGTTCGACGATAAGCTATGGTACAAGTCGACAAGAATAATACTTTTCTTCTTTTAAATGAGATTAGACTGAACCGTAATCTTCTCTCACTCGCTGCACACGTCCACGCCATTCGTACATTCACGCAGATTCGCTCTTCCATCATTCTCTCATTCCTCCTTTCTTTCAGTCTATCGATCTCTCGCACGCGTGCATCCTCGTTCCACGACACTCGGCTACGATTAAATCGATGACTTCTTCCGTGTGCTGGTTTCGCTGTGTGTTTGCGTGTGATGTCAAGATGTAACACAAGAGGTAGAGCGACGAGGGCTATGTTTGTCTGAGTCTGATGTCGTTAATGTTGTGCATCGACAGTGCGAAACCGGAATCGAATAAAAAAAAAAAAAACGGGCGAAGGAGAAAGACACGAAAAAGAAAAAACAACAACGAGAGATTAGAAGAAGAAAACGAGGAAATAAACAAATTCGACAGCTTCGAAATTTCGAATACTCGCGGCCTTGAACGGAGGCGAGTCTCGAGACAAAACTAAATATCTTACAAGTAAATCTCTGGTGCCCGCGTGCACTCTCTCTCACTCTCTCTCACTCTCTCTCTCTCTATCTTTCTTTCTTTTTACAATGAAAAAACTCTTCATCTTTGGTAGAAACTACTAAATAAATATCGTCGCTTAAAGTAAGAATTTCGGGCGGGGACGCGCGCCAGAAGCTTCCTCGACTCGGAACTTTCGAGGACGACACGGGGATCGCCGAAAGTTCGCGTTTTAAAAAAGCTAACCGGTCGAAAGGTGGCGCATAAAAAGGAAACTAGAAAAATATACACACATATACACAGAGTGTCCCGCAGTACGGTGCTCGAGTACGCCATTACGGTGCGCGACCAATTCGGATTACGATACATAAGTGTAACTGCTTCGTACATGCTCTCTAGACGGGGTTACGGTGCATGCGGCTGTGCGTCAAAGGTACATATGCTAAAAACGAATGAACAAATTGTCGAACCGAGGTCAGAAACATCGTTCGTTAACCGACGGGGATCTAACGAACCGATCTTGACCTCTAGATCCTCCGACAAATTTTCGACAAAGAAGAGACTCCGTCAACTTTCCAGGCCCGTTCACATCGAACGATGGAAAGCCGCATAAAAGACGCAAGGCAGATCGTGTTCTCGACGAGACTCCGCTGTTCCGATCGAACACACAATTTTTTACGTACAAATCCATCCTAAACACGCAATGTCACGCGAAGTTCGACGTAAATTAATCTACTTAAACCGTTTGCCTATTTACTAGGTAGCCTCTATTTTCGCACGCCACGTGTTTCCTTTCTCCCTTTCCCTTTCACTCTTTTTTCTTCTTTTTTTTCATTCTCTCTCTCTCTCTCTCTCTCTCTCTCTCTCTTTTGTTCACCTAGGTTCGTCAAAACCTAACGCGCTCGAGGAGGGGAGCCTCAATTTGTCGCGTCTCGTCAGCGAATCAAAAAGTGATCCAGAAGAACTCTTTGTCGTCTTCTCGAGAGAAAAGAACAAACAAAGAAACAAAAAAAGAAAGACTCCAGGTTTTTTAAGCTCGGGAATCGCCGGTTGTCGTTCGTTTCAGCGAGAGATACACGTCCTCCTCGAACGAGAGAATTTTTCGTCGACGAATACTCGGTTTTCTCGGGCGATCCCGTCGGAAACGGGATCCAACGGCCTAGGATCAACGGAGTCCTCAACAGGACGAGCTCTTCAGCTCGCCGATGTCGGCGATGTTCTGCAGCAACGCGGCTGCCTCACTGCTCGGCTGGCTCTTCGCGTTGTACCGTTGCTTCAGGGTGCTCAATGCGGACAACAGTCTTGTATTTGAAGTCATCAGACGCGAATTCGCGGCGTCCAGGGCGGCTATTTGCTGTTCCTGCGCGTCGATCACGCGCTGCTTGTACGACAACGCGGCCGACATCTTCTGTTGCTCGCGACGCAGCTCCTCCTCCACGGAGATTAACCTACAATTAGCAAAAGAACAATTGGGTTTTAGTACTGGTCGAGTTAGAGTCGATGGGAGATGTGTTCGTCGCTCGGTCACCACCGGAGCACACTTTATTCCTCGAAAGATTGTTTCAGGTACCTTCGAGATCTATGAACATTCGATTCAGGCTTTCAATCGGTAGGTCAAAGTCTTTCAGAGGAATAGAGGTACTCTATCGGGTAGCCAAAACACACGGAACTGAGCTTCGCCTGTTAATTCTCTCTGTCTTTTTGTACATGTTCATCTCGAACTGCCACTTTTGCAAGTTACCTCGTAGGTATCTGTCAGAAAATGTTACTCGATTACAGGAAACGTATTTGTTTTAACATGCAAGTCTGAAACATTCCATTGAAGCCTAACAGTTGATCAGTCTGTGGATCTCTGCAAAGATTGACTTGATGGAGCTGACGTTAAATTATCATTTTTTAAATACTTAAGGGGTTATGCAACCTTGCCTTACATTGCTTAGAGATTCTTAAATTGTTACAAGAAGGATCCTTGAAATCTGACCGTTCAGAGAGATTTCACAGGGTAGCTATCGGAATATCCAAGCGCGTCACGATGCATATATGTAAGAAAAACGAACACCAATGTATTTACTCGGAAATGAAAGTCAAAGGAAGCAGCAGTGTCTGGTGCAAAATATTATACTCTCGGAGAACCAAAACAGAACGATGAAGAGTAGTGCATGGGTACGGGGGGGTTGTCCTCGATAAAAGAAGCAAGGCGTTCGCTGCTGGTCGCAGTGAATAGTTGTGACGGTGTGTGAGTGATCGCTAGGCTAGAAACCTTCGGGACAATCCCTTTAATTAGCATCGACAATCTTAATTTCATTGTCAATGAAAATTATCATTCATTTTCAAGCTAATATCAGAAACTGAAAAACAACAACTGTGCTACTTGATTTTCAAATACTAAAAATAGCTGTTCTAATTTTCTAGATTATGTGAACATTGCCAACCTCATTGTCTTCTCAACACATATCTGACCGGCATTTTATCTCCGTTCTTCTTTACATTTTCTAATTAATAGACTGCAGATTATTTAAACAAGACTGATTTTAGTCGCATGTGGTCAGATATGTGTTTCTTGACGGTTCGGTATTTAAAAAGAAAATATCTGTGTTTGTCTGGTTTGTGTGAGCATTTAAAAAATTATAAAATTAGGGGATCCCGAAGATTTCCGCGAAGAACGGACACACAATAGTCATGGTTGCATATGGTGAATCCGTGCACACGCGAGCAGAGAGACGAACGTGTCCGAGGCGTGTGTAGAGAAGGGTATCTCGGTGAGCAGTGAGACTGACATGTGAGATTCGATTGAGAGAAAATGTTAGTTGGACGGTGATGTAAGTATATTGCACGTAGGGTGAATAATGCTTTTGTCGGGCGCATGGTTCAGAGTATAATTGGGTGAGCTGAACAGAGATATACAATATAATAAGTATCTAAAAGACGTATCCGAACGTGGCGACATTATCTTGCGAGAAAAAGAACTATTTTTTTTCGCGCGTGTTGTCGTCGGAGATAAAACCAAGAGATATATATATGTAAATATATATGGAGAACCATACAAACATATGTATGTATATATATATATATATATATCTATAATATATATTATTATATTCGGTTTCGATATGCGCTACATACGTATAATATATATTATATTTATATGCTAAACAACGTGATGTAAAAACGTAAGAAGCTTAGAAATATAATTGACTCTTACACCAAGGTCCAGATCAAGCCAGAGTATACCAAATGCAGCGGATAGAATGCACAGGAACACACAATCAATTAAACATACATATTATTTCGAGAACCAGTAACCGTTCGGGCGAGATACGCGCGGCAATTGTTCTTTCTCGTTTCACTTTTCGTTTTTTTTTTTTTAGTAGAGAGAGCGTTTCAGGCGTGGCAAAGCTATTTTAGCGAAAACTATTACCGATACATTGTTGATAATAATCTTCTTTTGTTTGACGTTGTTCGATGAGGCCCCTTGCGAGATACCGTGGTGGCCAATAAAATTGCACCATTCCTTGAAAATACAGTCTCTTGAACAAACTTATGTACATTGCACTATACTAGATTGTTTTAATTGCAGTTTTTAATAGCCTCATGTTACTGCTCGTGTGAGTAGGAAACTAAAGACATTTTATATTCTTCAAGCGGTATAATTTCCATTGCCACTATCGTAAAGGGTCCTTTTGCAACTCAATAATTACTGTAATCATTTTTCTACTCCAACTTTTGACGATTAAAATCGTTATCATGAATCAACAGTTGACAAACAACTGTATAATTGTTTGTACCGCGATAATAAATATTGTAATCAATTTTCGATAGGTCAGAAATACCTAGTTTTTCAAAATACCGATAATTAAATCAAACTATTTCTTCGTTAAGCAAAATTGGTATTGCTGTTTGGAATAACACCAGCGACAGCACTATTTTAAAAGAGAAAATTCAAATGGAAAATAAAATACAAAAATTGTAAATATTTTTGTTATTAGCGATAAGTATTCTATACAATAACTAGTCTCATTGAACCACGTGAAATCTAGTAAGAGTTCAATAGATATCAGTAATAGTTTTGGAGGAAATAGCTAGCACACGTTATAATGAAACACTCCGCACTGTTATACAAAGAACAAACTCTCAGTTGTATAATCGACTTATTTACAACTTTTTACAGATAAAAATTACTATTTCGCAGATTGTGTTTCGTTGGTAGACAGAGCTGAATAACGAGAGAATCTCTTGTAATATTCAATAGGAAATTGTTATGGATAAACGACAGTATTTTGTTATTTTCAGTGTTATCATCGATCCGTTATAGCAATCCATGGGTTAGTACACGCTTTAGTCTCGAATTAAACGTTTGTTATACATACACATCGATTTTTTTTTTTTTAGAAACGGAGTAATGAACAATTTCTTATATGAACTCCCCACTTCACTGATTCAAAAGATTTTTAAGAAGTGTGAAATTTTCAACACGATTAAAGGTAACCGTTCAATAATTTGTTGTTCAGTTGACAATACGGTTAAAATGAGAAAAGACTAATTTGTCAACGAAGGAAGATTGAATAGCACTGCTCTACGCGATAATACCTCGACCCCGTTTCCAAGTGGCGAGCTCTTATCGAGGGAGCACTGTAGTCACAGTTTTATCGCTATCGTTTGTTCCTTTTTTTCCTTTAATGTATTTCGTTCTATACCTGAGAACCACACTGGCCTAACTTCTCTTTTGTTAGTTTTCACCAGACCAGAAACACAATAGTGATCGCACATTAAGCAACGTTATGCGTATCACTAAATCTTCTTTGTCGCGAAAATGTCATATTGCATAAAACAAGACTTCTTTAAATTGTAAATTTAATTTCTGAGAAAACGATTAAATTTTATCAGAAAAATGTCACAAATATAGACGCAACAATACAGTTTTATCATTGTTTCGTGAAATAGTGGATTCAAGTTGTCCCGGCTCTCAGGTATAGTGTTCTCATCGAGCAAAATGACTCGACAACAAGTCCGGTATTGAAGAATCAAAGTTCCCCGGATAACCGAAATCGGACGTGCACTAATCCGTGTCGGGGCGAGTATCCAGCTCCGTCCAGCCTTGCTCGACTCGCGTTTCTCAACTGTGCTTCGATCTCGACGAGGCAAGCGATGAGCGACAGAATAAATGATCAAGATCGAGCCAGGGAAAAACGATCGAAATCGATCGACGTTTTCGCAGACTCGTTTTTTTTGCGTTTCGATGGCGTCGCGACAACGTAGAGAAAAAGAGAATCCGTGGGGGGGGGGGGGATTTCGGGGATGGAAAAGAGCTGAAGTGACCGAAGTATGAAATAGATAGAGAGAGAAAGAGAGAGAAAAAGAGGAGGGTAGGCCTTCGAGTGAAACGCAGGGGCAAGAGAAATATGGTTACCACGATGAAAACACGGGTAGGGTTTTTAAGGTCACACTCAGGCAAAAGTCGGTGGATTAGTTGGCCGCGTTAATGAGGATTAAGTACCTGGAAATGATGCTCTTCATCTTGGTATCCGATGCAACGCCGTCTATATCGGTATCCTCGGTTGCGCCTAACCGGGCCCTCAGTCGATCTACGCTACTCTGCAGCCTCTCGATTTCAACTTCGTACTGGAAACGAAGAGACGTTCGCTATTGTTAGTTACAAGACACACAGAGAACAGGACAGAGAGACGATAGAGTCAGCCGGTTACGTTAGATAGATCAGAGAAAAAATTAAAAAAAAAAAAAAAAGAAACGCGATGCGAGCGCGAGAGGAACTTGTTATCACACACATACGTTACAACGGTACAGTATTATATATGTATTTACACACGAGAGTTAAAACACGAGATTTTAGAAGTTCCTCTTTGATTTTTAGAAAACGGAACAGTATTATTATCGCTGTTATACTGAGTTTCGGCTGGTTCCTTCATTTGATGCGGCTGTGGGAATCGAAAATAGCGCTGGAAGAAAGTTTGGTACGGTTGACCTTGGCTACCATGGACGACGAATCATATTGAACTGAATTATTAATCATTTTAGCCCCTCAAGTGGGCAAAGTATTTTTGCGACTCATTTTGCTTCATATAAAATTTCAAAAAATGTTCATCTTACGGTTCCATAGGTTCTTTAATATCCTGTATATTCTATATTCTGAACTTATTTCTTCATATAGAAAATCCTCTCTGAGGACAAAATGTTTCCAAGCATCATTCGTCGTCAAACCGGACCAAGTAAATTCGTCGAAATCATTGAACTAACAACCACTGGGTAAATTTTTGAATTTACCTGATCGATGCTACGGTGACTACGCGACTTGCTCCTCCTAGTTGTGCAGCTCTCCTCTTCGCTGGTATCGGACAAGTCTCTCGTCGAGTCCAAGGACAGCCTCCTCCTGAGCTTGGTGCAGCAGACGTTTTGATTCTGCTCCGAGTTATTCCGATGCGTCTGGTTATTCTGCCTCCACTGGTTCTGATTATTCCTCTGCAAATTCCTGACGTTGTTCTGCGGTGGTGGAGAGGGGCTCAGGTCAACGCCTCGTACTCCTTCCACCCCTCCGCCGCTTCCATCCCTTTCTTCGGAACTGCTGCTTCCTCTCCTGCCGCTTCTACCGTGGTTCGGTTCCATGTGGTAAACAGGATTGGCGAAAGCCAACGGCGCGGCGCTGAGTATATGAGCGTTCGCGTTATTGCTGCTGAGGTCGACCGGGCTGGAGCTCTGACTGTAAGCAGCGAAGCTCTGATATCCTGAGGAAGCAACGTTGCTCAACTGGGAAATGGAGATCTGAGAGCCCTTCTGCGACTTCGACTCGGAGACCTCGTCGTCGGCGTACCTTAGCAGGTCGGACAGCTCGTCCAGGTTCCCGTTGGCAGTCGTGTTGTTGGTCTTGCTGTTGTTGTAATTGTTGTTCGGTTGATGGTTGATGGACAGTGTCAGATTCGACGACGGGTTCACCACCACGTTGGCGTTCACCGTGGTCTTCGAGACGTTGTTGTAGTTCTGATGCTGGGTCTGGTTGGCGTTCTCCTCTTTGTTGCAGTGGTTTCTGCTCGCCGATCTGGAGACGTTGTAGTTGTTGTGGTTGTAGTTGTCCTCTCTGTCGTGGATGTCCAGGTTCTGCAGTCTGGCCATGTTGTGTCTGTGGTTTTGCTGTTGCTGCTGTGAGACGATCGTGCAGATGTTCGGCTGGTTGTTCTGGGACGTGGTGATGTTGTAGTTCGAGTCCTTCAGGTTGCTGTGGCTCTCGGATCTCGTGGGGCTGGTGGGATGCGTCTGGCAGTGGTTCACGTTCGCCAAACTAGCGCTGGCGGTCAGTCTGTATCCCGCGGCGGCCCTGTTGGTCCCGATTCCTCGGTGCTGTCTGACGATCGGGGTCGGTGAACGGGACACGAAGGCTGGTGGTTCTAGAGGATAATCGTCCGTGGTGATCTGCAGCTGAAGCTTCCCGTTCGCCGGCATGTAAGCGTTCCGAGGAAGCGTGGCAGCCCTGGCAACGTTCGGGCTGCGGGAGCTGTTGTGGCCGAGGGTGTTCGACTGCAACACCTCGTTGCTGTCCCTGATTGTCCCGTTGAGGGTGCTGTGGTTGCTCAAGGTCGAGGTCGCCGAGACTGAGAGATTCGTGTTGCTGTTCGCGATCGTCGGGTCGTTGTAGCGGAAAATGTTGTTCTGCAGGTTTGGGTAGCGATGCGATGTTGGCACTGGACTTGGACCCGGTTGATCCAGCGCCAGAGAAATCCTATCAAGGATCTCCGGCAACCTGGACGGGGGCAGTGATGACGAGGAAGATGATATCGAGACTAAACTCTCGCGCAACAGCGCGTGTAACAGGGACAATTGCTTGCCCAGATCGATGTAGCCGTCGAACTCGAGGGAATTGTTGGCTGGCGCGTCCTTGGGCAGAGGGCTCTGTAAAGGGGAATTTTTTTGGATCAGTGACATTACACTTTTCAGACAATACTAGGTACAATAGTATTTGAAATAGAATATAGGAATATGTTGAGACAGTGTAAAATACTGTATAAAATACTTTAACTAGCTACTTGAAATAAATATTTCCATCGTTGCAATGAAAATTCACTGTCGAGTTTAGTAACAACAACGATGTCAGCCCATATATGACTGACGTGGCAGTTAAACTATTAACGAACTTGTACTCAATGAGGAGTCTCTTCTATTTTGGAGTTCTTATTGAACGATATTGTGGTGGAAGAAATATACAACGTACGCTGATCAGCTGGAGGAAGTTTTTCATGGAGGCAGCTTCCCGCTCTAGGAGGTCATTCATGAATTCCATAAAATTCTCTTTCCCTTGGAATCTCGTGAAGTTCGCGAGCGTTTGGAGAGTCTTGGCCACGAGGGTCAGATTCCTCGCTGCCTTTTCGTTCGGATATTCTGAAAACAACAACGACATTCGTTAGTTTATGCTCTTCACCATCGGCAGAGCCGCTCAGAATCAAAATTTTCGATGCTGTGTTGCCGTGAAGGATGCAAGCTCACCGTGCGTGATGTTGAAGAGAGATGGGCTGAGAATAGCTGGGCACAGGAATCTGAGGAATATGTTGGCGGAGATTAGATTGTCTGCGATGTCCTCGCGGCCCATGTCGGCCAACCGTTCGCGGAATATACGGAAGCACTCGCGTAATTCGAGAGGGAAGTGCGCGTGGCTAGCCAGTATCCTGCCCCAAGCCAAGTCCACCGCGTTCCGCAAATTCTGCTGTTGTTTGTGCAGGGCCGCCACCGAAGCAACCTTCAACGGGTCCACCTCGCAGTCACCACCCTCTACTGCGCCCCTGACCACCGCGCCCAACGTCTCTTGCAGGTACCTGTCGCCCGTCAACTTCAAGTAGGCCTCCATCGCCTTCGTGGCTAAGGAATTTCCTCGAAAGGTGAGCCTCTCATCGTCTGAAATACAAAATTCAACGTCAACCACTCGAAACAAAGAGACCTTTAACCCTCGTATGCTCCTCAGAAATAGTTGCATAAAAGGGCTTATACTTTAAATCAGCAAAGCATATCATATTTTAATACTATATTGTGTAGTCCTTTCAATTTTCATACACTGTATCATCTATTTTCTTGTATATTCATTTTGTAATGTTTATGCATTGGACTTACATATTATAACGTAACATATATATATAAATAGTTGCATAAAAGGGCGTACACTTTAAATCAGCAAAGCATATCATATTTTAATATTATATTGTGCAGTTCTTTCAATTTTCATACCCTGTATCAGACATTTTCTTGTATACATATTCATTTTGTAATTTTTATGCATTGGATATACATAATATACAATAACATACATATAAATAGTTGCATAAAAGGGCTTACACTTTAAATCAGCAAAGCATATCATATTTTAATATTATATTGTGTAGTCCTTTCAATTTTCATACACTGTATCATCTATTTTCTATTATCTTTTCTATTTCTTTATTTATTTTGTAATTTTGATGCATTGGACGTTTCTCTGTCATCCTTGTGTTATGCATTTCTTTCAGAAATTTGACTCCAGAATCATTTCTACCACAGGCATCATCAATACTAGGCCCACAACACACGAAACTGAACCGCCAGTTCCGTGAATCGTCATCGACCATGTCGAGGGAAGTCTCGACGACAGCAACTCACCTATTCTGTGTATGTCCATCATAACCAAGTCAGCAAGAAACTGTGGCGCTTTCTTTTCCCGTTGCATGACAGCCACCAACGCGGTGGCGATGTCCTCTTTCGCTTTCACGGCAATCACCGGCTCTAATTTCTCGCACAGCGACTTGTAGTCTGACTTCAGGTATTCCAGAAATTCCTGGTACACCTGCACGGGTAGTATGTCCACGGATTGGAACCGGCATTTCACCCTAAGCGTCGGTGGTTCCTTTAAAGGACCCTTGTCCCCGACCACCGGGTACCATTTTTCTGTCAAATAACGCGACGTCACGTTGTGCACCGGTATGCTGACGGAACCTGAGAACAAGGTTGAAAGGATTTTATTAATTGCATATCGTTACGCAATAATGCGAAAATAGTCCCAAAATGAATATGGTAACTTTTCTTTCTACACGTGGTGAGACATGGTCTGCATGACAATGTTCGAAAAATTTATACCACTGAACATCGAAAGTAGTTTACATGACAGGTTGCTGGTATCTGTGATTGCATCTACATGTTACTCAACAGGGAAAGTATTATATAATTCGGTCTGAACTTTGAATGATGAAATTCTAAATCGTTCCAGTGGCAGTGGCTTCAGGCATCAAAGTGTATCACTTAAATGTCACGAAACAATCCCGATACAAGAAGAACGTATTATTATAGGATACATGAATAGTGTGCGCAAGCCATAGTATTATTGCTAGTCAAGCTAGACAGGCTAGTGTCAAAGTTAAATAAGTTATCATGGCTACCATTGTTATAATAGGGAATGCAGATCAGATATGAAACATACAAAATCTAAAATTGTTACAAGTAAATTTGCAAATAAATACTGAACAGCTGACATAATTATTATAAACATCATTTTGGATAGAGTATATAATAATTATGGATGTAGACTAAATGTTCGACTTCTAGTAATTATTTTGAGAAATAATTCTACAAGGAAAGCTGAAATAATGATTAAAATTATAGTTTTGACTTTGAATATAACTGTATAACTCTTTTGACACTATATAACTTTGACTCTTGATTATAATTTTGTCGCTTCAGAAAGCTATTTTCCGCGAAATGGCGACGGTAACTAATAAAAATGTCTCACCGATCAGGACATTTTTGTCTCTCTTCTTCTTCCGGTCGGCCTCCCTGTACAAGTTGACTTGTATCGTGTTGACAGAAGGCAAATGATGAAAGTCAAAGTGTTCGCCCCAGAAGCAAAGGTCGGCCTTCAGTTTCGCGGTGGTTCTGGCGTACAGGGTGCTGTCTAGACAGACCTCGCAAAAATATCGCTTCTTCGCCGCCACACCTTTCGCCTCGAGCAGCCAGATCTGCAGAGAATTGTCCGTGCGTCTTGTCTGCTCCGCATCCGGTTGAACGGATTTCCTTAAACTGCATTCGAAGAAACGCCGAGATTAGACTTCAAAAGTTTCCGAAAATAATAACACAAATAAATCTAAATAAAGCCACAAGAAAATTCTATCCTTATTAAAAAAAAAAAAGAAGGAAAAGTCGTCGGGGTTCAGCTCGGTTAGGGACACGAATAAAAATCTCGGTTAGCGTAATTCGCAGCCGGAAGCCCTCGAATTCGTCAGAGGGCATTCGGGATTGCCGGTTGTCCGGCACGGTCGAGGAAAAAGAAGCGAAAGAAGAAACAGAGGAACGGTACCAACCTGTGTAACCACTGGTCCCGTTCGTGAGCGGTCCTGCAACTGAAATACTTGGGCCCACCGGTGCTGGGTGTGACCTGGAAGCAGTGAGGTCTGCCAAGCAGGCTCGGATGCAGCGGTGTCACGGCCGCGAGGTCCATCGAGGTCACCGCCTGTCCGCAGAGGAGGGACTCGTGTGAACGGCAACCCCGAAGACCGGCGCCACGTTGCTTCTGTCGCTCGAGCTTCGTCACGCTCTTCGTCCTCTTCAGCGGGTTCGAGCGGAACGACCTCTTCGAGAAGAAATTCTGCGAACCGAAAGAGACGAGCACCTTGAATATGTGTCGCGTGGCGCGGATCGTCCTCGGTAAAAATTTAACAAAAATAATACAACAATAATGTCTCCATACACAGCGACAGGCATATGCTCACTTTCCTCACAAATTGATAACCCTGAGTGTACTCGAAGAGCCCAACACAGCTCGATTAGTTAGGTCATCCCATAAGTTCGTGCCGTTTAATTTCTAAAAATAAAATATGTAATCACTAGACAGCGGATCTTTATGCAAAATAAAAATTTTCTACCAATATTGCAACAAACTGGAACGAAATAGAAATTTATTTTCTTTTCTAGGTTGAAGGTAATATAACAGTATTTCTAAATTTTTCTAATACTCTTACTGTTTTAAATGACACCTACTCATTTTTGTAATAAATGCATAAAATCCGATGTCTAGTAATCACCCTTCAATCCACAACCTCTTCTGATCTTTTTTTTTCATTAAAATACTTTTCAACGATGAATAATATATAATATATATTATATAATAATATATAATATAATATCCACGGCACGAACTTGTGGGACGACCTAATACATTAAATTATACCAGCACGCTTTATTCGAATGTGAAAAATTTTATTTGAATGTGCTACAATTCCGATCTTCCTCGCAATAATACGATTTTACGTCGGCGTGAAAAGCATCCGGGAAATTCCTATTCTGCCTCGAAGGAAGAAAACCGATTCGAAAATTGTTGCGAGTAATGTAAATCGCGACAAGCATTCAACTTCCGGGACGCCGAAAGTTTTATTCTCTTTTGGGACCGAGTTTTGTAGATGGTCGCGCCACGCGAAAATCGAATCTGAAGTTCTTTGGGAGGGTAAAACGAAATGTAAGAGTAACGGAAAATTGCAGTCTGAATGGAAAAGGCGAAGTGTGAGATTGAGGGAGGGCGAGAGAAAGATTTGAAACGAACCGAGTTACGTATTTTAAAAACCATGTAGCACCTCTTTCAAACAAATATTAATATTTACCGAGGTAAATATTAATTCGCGTGGACTTTCCAAGACGTCAAAGAAAAATGTATTTCGTCCAGAGACTTTATAAATCAAACGCAAAATGAATATGTAGAACGAAAATTACTAGCAGGAGAAACCAAATAGAGAATTCTCTCTTTGATAACTTTATTAGCATTACAAACTCTTTGAACCTTCCTGTCATCTTCAATTTCACCTACTTAATTTTTACATAAATACATAAAATCCGCAGTCCACTTATTAACTTGTAATATTTTAACGATTTGATCGCCAAACAAGAAAGCTCGAAAATTCCATGAAATCAAAGTAAGTGATTTAATAACATAGAAATTGAAAACAATTAAATGTATGATATTGTGTAGTTTATCAACTTTCTTGCATTTTACAGATCCTAATCAAATTTGGTACAATGAATATATTAACGTAAAAATTCATTTTCAAGACTGAACAAATAATTCCGTCACCCATATATGGCTGACATGGCAGTCAACGTGTTAAATATCAGATTACCACTAAATTGAAAGCAATATCCGAACTTCTCAAACAGTACATAAAATGTTGAAATAACGGATTCACCGCCAAGATTAAAAGCTAATATTGCAACTAAACAATTTCACGAGCACATTAAACGGTTCGAATATTACAATCAGCACAAATGCGAAAGCAATAATTACCCTAAGATCAGAATGCAGTTTAAACAGAAGCCGGGAGAGGCGTATCGAAGCAGCGGACGCGGCCGAGGAGCATTACATGTCACGTTAACACACTTTTCAAGCGTCTAGCGCACGGAGATGCTTCCCTCTTGCCGAGCAGCGCAAGAAACGATCGCATGATGGATTGAAAATGCTCTTCGCGAATGTTCATTTCGCTGCATTAATCCTCATCAGTCACGCGTTCGAGATAAGGATCCTGATTGAAATTGAAAATGCAACGGCGCGCCGATATTCACGTCTTTTTCACAGAGGCTAAACCGAACTTTAAACGCGACACGGAACGTTAATACTGCTCGATTTGATTCGGATAACGAGTCGGGGGCACGCTAATGATCGCACGTAAAACCGCCACGAGGAGGGAGCCTCGGTAGCAGATGTTTGCAGCGGCCGCGAGTGAAAATCATCGACTGGACTGTCCCGAAGCGACATCGGGAATCTTTCCTGACATTGCTCAAGTGAAAGGTATTCCGCCGTGGCGCGTCCCGACGCCGGCAGGCATCGCCGCATATATTCGGATCAAGCACAACGTGCTCCAACGATTCTTACCGGCCTGTGACTAAACGGTATACGACCTGAACCGTAAAGGGACCCACGCCACCTAATGATGTATCGCATACGAGTTCTCGCGAGTCGCGACGATTGGCCGAAGCGACTGCCGTCCACCGTTTAACTATACTACATACAGACCATACTATAAGACGTCACTTGAAACGAAATAATTATGTGTTATACGAAAAAACTTCGTCGTCTTTCATACAGAGTGTTATTAGTAGACTGCGAATCTTTATGCATTTATAGCAAAATCGAGTAGATCAAAAATTTTAAATTGTAGAAAAATTTAGACGGATTCAAATGTCAATATACCATTTCTCATCTATTCAAACTAGCAAGTGAAGAAATAACATTTTACTTGCTTTCTATTTCTTGAAATCGATGCTGACAATTTTTATGTTGCATAAAGATCCGCAGTCTAGTTAAAAGTTACTTCTGGAGACGTCGTTTAACGCAGTGTTTTCGTTAGTATTTCTAAGAATTGCAGAAGAAGTTGCAGGGTTTAACTCCTTGCACTACTGTTTATTTTGTGATTATAATGATTAGAAATTCTTCATCGTTCAGAATTTCATAGAAAAAAAAGATAATTTATATTTATTGTATGCCTACGTTTTCCTCAAAGGATATACAGTGAGTAACGAAAGTATTCGAACGCCCTTTAAATCAGTATAACTTTTTTTTTTAAGTGAATCAAACGACCTGACTTTTTTGAGGAGTTAGAAGAATTGGTTTTCCAAATGATGTGTTAAAAAGATTTTGAAAAAATTACAATTGGTAAGAATTACATGAGAAAATAAAAATGGCACTTTTCACAACTTTTTTATTTGAGCCTGTAATGAAAATTTAAAATATGCGTTTTGTAGATCTCTGTTAGTTATACACGTACTGAAAATTTCATCGAAATCGGTCAACGTTGCAATGAACTACAAACGTTTCAAAATGAGAGTTTAAGGGTGAAAGTCGCAGATTTTTGATCTTGCCAGGGAATTTCGCCCGTATGTAATCATCTTTAAACGTTTGTATCTCATGACAACGTTAACCGATTTCAATGAAATTTTCAGTATGTATATAACTAACATATATCTACAAAACGCATATTTTAAATTTTCACTACAGGTTCAAATAAAAAAGTTGTGAAAAGTGCCATTTTTATTTTCTCATGTAATTCTTACATTCAAAATCATTCTTATTTTCAAAATCTTTTTTACACATCATTTGGAAAACCAATTCTTCTAACTCCTCAAAAAAGTTAGGTCGTTTGATTCACTTAAAAAAAAGAGTTATACTGATTTAAAGGGCGTTCGAATACTTTCGTTACTCACTGTATATCAACTATAACAAAATAGAATTTTATTTCGATTTGAAGGAAATTAATAACGTTCACATTTACTAGACTCTGTTCAGAATCTTCATCACGAGTCTAGTTCGTTATTGAAGGGCAAAGGTTTAACCCTTAGCACTCGAATGGTGACTGTAAGGCACCACTAAAAATTGCTGTACAATTATTCAAAATATTTTTTACATTATTAAATTCATTTGCACGTAATAAATTACTAAACATTTCAGTATTGTACGAGTAAATTGCACCATTTTCGTATGTATAACATGAGAAAGAAATATATAAAAGGAAAATATTCTAGGTTGAAAGAAATCTTTCGTTTTGGAGTTTAAATAGCTTCGAGTGCAAAGGGTTAAGAAACTACGTAATATGGTATAAATGATATTCTTGTAGTTTAATCACGTTGTAAAGCGAGCTTTCTCGGTTACCCAGGGCAAAAATTACTTTTACCTGACACCGTTTCAGAGGATTTATGCGTGGCATAAATCGCGATTTTAAAATTCAGTTTTCTCGGGGCCGCAGTTCTTTCTTTGTTTACCGCGGATATTTTCAACAAGATCGCCGAGACGATATCGAACTCGCCCGTTCCACTTTCCTCGACTTTTGTGAACGTGTGTTGCCTTTCCCGGGTCATCGGATAAAGACAAGCTGGCCGTGCGCCAGCGTAACTCGGAAAGAGTCCAAAGTGTTTTGCATGTTCCCGGAAGTGCACTCGGCAGTGCGACGGGTCGCCAAGTTTTCCCGAGTTCGCGTCGAAAATTACGATTAATAAGAATCTATGGGACGTTTCCCTGGTAAGTATCAAATATCCTGCGGGAATTATTCCTCTGGCGGAGTTTATTCTTTTATGGTTATGAAAACGATTACGGTTACGGTCCGCATCGTGGGGTAAGTTGGAAAACCATTTCCGAGCGAATTATTTGCTGACGTGACTTGGCAAAAATTCTTTCTGCTGGATTCACTGTTAAACGTACAATAAACAGAACTTTTGAACCGGTGAATTCCTTGCCTTGAAACTTCGATTTTTCGAAGATGTACAGGATTAGTGAAAAGTTGAAAATTCCTGGGTTGCCAAGACGATGTTTAACCTCTTCCCGTTCTAATATTTTAATGTACGGCGGGTTTTAATGTTTTAACGCTTTGACTGCCAAACTAGAATCCTCAAAAATTCCAAAAAATCAAAGTAAGTTATTTAACCCCTTAACGCACAGTTTTTTTTTTTAAACCGGCCAAAAAAATCAATGGAATAGGTCCGTTCCATGGTTCCATGGAAAAAGGCCATATTTTATTCTTGAATAAACAAGTGTTATAGCTTACAATCCCATGTAAATGATAAATATACACTAAAACGATTTTTTTTTCTTTACTTTCACATTGTTATTTTCGATTCTCGATTAAAGTGGAGTGGGGTAAGTGCACCCCAGTTTTTAGTAAGTTTGACTTTCAACCCAAATATCTTGAATTTGTTTTATAATAATCTAACATTTATTGACATCAACGAATACTTGAGTTAATACTCTTTAATTAACATTGGCAATAATGCCAATTCCACCTGTATATTTTAATTTTTTAAGAAAATTGTAAAAAATTGCAACAACTGTGCACTTACCCAGAAAACGGGGCAAGTGCACAATCGACAGTTAAAATCTATTTGATGCCTTATATTGTATGCTACGAGGCAAGAGCATAACTATCGATACATATGTCTGCTACAAAATGCTTTTTACCGCATTCAAATATGTTGTTTCGTTTTGAAGTAAAGCAAATAAATAATATAAATAAATGAATACAAAGGGATTAGTAAAATAAGATCAATGTAAAAAGAATAAGATTCCGTATAAGAGTCTCTTGTATTAATAAGAGTCCGTTTATGCACTTACCCCACTCCACCTTATATTCGAGTGTGAAAAATTATAGCAGCATAAAATACAACGCCGCTCGAATTATCTCGAGTGTGCACAGTTTGGCCTGTGAATTAACTCGAGCGTACAATTTAGGGGTTAATGAAATAGAGATTGAAAAAATTAAATGTACGATGTAGAGTAGTCCTCCAACTTTCTTGCATTTTACAGGTCCTAATCAAATTTGGTACAATGAATATATTAACGTAAAAATTCATTCTAAAGACTGAACAAATAATTCCGTCACCCACATATGGGTGACATGGCAGTCAACGTGTTAATACACCTAAACAGCAAATAACAGAATTTACCGAAGTATCAGAAGCGAAATATCGAGCCGCAGCGTTCAATTATGCAGAACGCAATTCGAAGCAACGATGCAGAGTGCTCTAAAACGCCCTCGTCTGCATATTTACCCTGGCAGCGAAGTAGTTGATGATCATGCTGACAACCTTCTCCTCCTCGTTCTCCTCCATCGGTTTCACGCACATTTTTCTCCTGGTCATGCGAACTGTACCGCGTGAGAAAGCACAGCAGATGTTCCCGGGCTCCACGAATTCCACGACGGAAAAAGCAAACGCGTTCGTTCCTCCCTCCTCGGGGGCTTCTAGATCCCGACACTTATCCGTTCCGAAAACCCGAGTTGTGCGACACGCGAACGCACTCTTCCCGATCTCATTTTCCCTCGAAAATCCCCCTTCGATCGAACCAGCGCGACTGAGAATCTGTTCGATCGCAGGCAAGTTCGAGGTGGGACACGCAAACAGGGATTTATCGCGACTTAGTCATCGACAGCTTTCCAGATTCCCAATTTAGTTAATTAACCGCGGTCACGAGCAAATCCGTTTTCTCAGCAAGCACCGTTAATTTCCTGTTTCGTTTGAAAACGACGTACACCCTCCGTGGCGGAGTTATTAACGTATTTGTAATTTTCCCTATATCTTCTCCGATTTTCTTCTACCCACACCGACGTGATTCAACTTTATCTTGCTCCTTTCAACGACGGAATTCTCCGATTTTATCTGCTACTACGCTGAGCGTAAGTCTACTTTCCGCTATCGATGATCCATCGATGATTCAACCCCATGTGGAAATACTTTCGTTGTTCTTTAGTACTCTGAAAGTATCCAAGGTCGCCGCAATTCACAAGTGAAACTGTGTGCGTTTTTATAATAGCATATAGCGTCCTTGGAGAAACATAAATCAATACGTCTTCAATTCTCTCTTCGGTTCTTCCCAGTTTTCGATGATTTAATGTTTACGAAATGTATTCGTATAGTGTTGTTTCGTAATATTATTTATTTATTTCGTTTAGCCGTACTCTCCCACCGACGATATTTATTGACGATTCGATGACGCGTAGGTTTGTTGTCGTCGAGCACGTTGCCGGGTCGAATGTGTCCAACGTCGTGGGACCGACCCGTCGCAGCTACGTTATCAGGCACACGTGCGGGCCCGATAAGCGCCGGCCAATGTCAGGATGCAGCCTAATCGGCGGACTGCGTCACCGGTTTCGTGGCTGGAAACCACGCCGGAGATAGGAGTCGCAGCTTTCGCCGAGAGACTCCCCAGCCGGTGGGGATTTTACGGGCCGAACAGGATCGATCGCAAATTGTTGACAATACGATTAGAAACAGTGAGCAACTGCGCCCCGACCAACACCTGTACTCGATCAATCTTATCGGGAGATCGACGAGAATCGTTGCTGGAAGACGCTCGAAATTAACCGCACAATTCGTACTGCACTGCAACTTCTTTTGGGTACTAGTTAATATTTTCTTGCATTTTCTTCAATACGATAGATGACCCAAATAAATTCTGTATCGCGTGTTGGAAAATTGTGAACGGTTAGTATACTGTATTTGATTTCTTTAACACGTTAAGTGCCAAATATCAAGCCCAGAAATTCTTACAAAATCAGAGTAATTTAATCAATGAAACCACAACTAGAAATTTAAAATGTATTGTAGGTGGTGCTGTCTTAGCCCTTCTGAGTTCGAAAAACTCCAATAAAATTCGGTTTATCTGGAAATCTCATAATAAAAAAGAATTTCTAAACCCAGTCAAAAATCACTGTCAACGTGTTAATCTTTCGATTTTATGTACCGATTCTTCGAAAAATTATAGAACACAACGAACAATTTTCTCTGAACTGCCTGGACATCGAACAGGAATATTACTAACGCGCACCGGATTGAAATCACAGTATTAATCAATATTCCTCCGGATCAATAATCTCTTAAACGTTGAGCACCATTAACACTTTCAGTGGGAAACTCAGTAACAGTTCTCGAACGTCTTGGAACAGTCTCGTGCCTCAACAAACCACCGCCATTTTCACGTCCAACTTCGCGAAACTGTCCGACAGACAAGTTGCACAACTCCGGAGTTTAAAACAGTCTCAAGTCCGATCGCAATTCACAAAGATGTCCAAACGTTTCAGGAGAACGTAGGAACGACGCTATCGAATGTCCTCGCGTGTCGCTCGTACTCTCAACACTGAGGTTCCTCGTTTCCGTGGAACGGCCATGAAACCGAATTTCCTACCTGACAACAATAGCTCAGCAGGGATTTCTATTCACTGGCGAAAGCACGAGCCAAGAATCTCATCGGGCCCGGCTCAGGTATCGGTTCGAGGGCCCCGAAAACGGGACCTACGTTTCCAGGCATGGCAGTCGAAAGCCTCTTTTTCCCTTCTGGGCCCAACCGTGTCGGGGGATTTAAATCGGCAGGCTATTTAAACGATCTCCCGCCACTTCTGCGCCGATCGGTCCCCGTTTCACGCTTCTCTGATTCGACGGGAACCTTTCCACTCGCATCGTATTTTTTAATAACTATTTATCCCGATCCTCCGATCCAAGGAATTGTAAAACCGCTACGCTTTCTTAATTCGCGTTCTGTAAATGCCTTTTATATTTGTCAATAGGGAAGAAATCCTTCAGAATTCTTCCGAATAATCCAAAGGAAATGAAATAATTTTTTGAAGTAACAGATTTCGAGAAATCAATGCACACAAAGGTCGTTTCACAATTTCTTCATCAACGAAATTCGTGCAGAGAGCTTCTTCATTCTACGTTTTCCCGATTATGCGACTCTAGGGACGGCCAAATTTGGTTTCACAGACCATTGACGAAAATTCAGGATTTTCAAAGAATTTAAAATTCATAATTTTTCGAAACCGACGTTGATCCGACGTGACAGACTCGGGGGTTCTTCCTCAGCCCGCACTTGAGGAGAACCGCGAAAACACAAGCGGTATTTTCAGCAGACGTTGCCGCGTCGGTTTTCGTCGATTGCGGGGCCGTCGACCCTGCAGACAGTCCGAGAGCTTCTTTGATGCTCCTTTATTTGGACACGAGTCCCTTTATTTACCGGCGTCTGTCCGTCGATAAATTATTGCGCGCCGTCATCCGCGGCGAGCTGCCCGAATCCGCTTCCGAGCAATCGGTCTTCGACTATTTCTCGCCGAGCCTGTCCAATTTCCCGTGGATTTTTCGACCGCTTTTCGAAACTCCCTTCCAGTCAATTCCCACCGGAAGATTGCTCAGCGAGTGATAATTGCGTTGCAAAGCTTTGGAAGCTTCAATTCCTGTGGGTCCGCTCCGAAATTCCAAAAAACTAGAAAAATTTCAATTTCCAATTTTCGCATATATTTCCTCGCATTGATATCTCGAGTTCCACAATTTCGAAATTGCGTTGAATTCCTGTGATGAATTCCAGTGCCCCCGCTTCGAAATTCCAAGAAACTCTTTTCTCAACCAATTTTCGCTTATATTTCCTCGCGTTGATATCGAGTTCCACAATTTTGAAATTGCGTTGAATTCCTATGGAGGTGTTGCATGCTGCTTACTTTTCTCTGACAATATTTATAAATTCGATAAATTTTCTTGCACTGACGTCGACTCTCACAACTTCAGAATTATCATTAGAAAATTTGAACTCCAACGAGCGGAATGGCCACCGTGAAATTACTACTGCCAAATTGACAATTTCCACAATTTTCTCGTATTTTCACAATTTTTACAATTTTCTAGGAAGCAGTAAATTTTGAAATAAGTAAACACCGCTTGCAGTCACTGGTTCCCGAAACCACCTTCATGTAATTCCAGAAAAATCCATCGTGCGGGTCTCGACAATCTTCGGAGTAAGATCGATTAGAATTCGCGGTGGATTTGTTGAAGATCGGGGATCGTTTGGATCGATTTTAGCTGAAGGCTGCGCAGGATCCTCGCGGGAGCAGATGATTTCGCGGCAAAATCTCGTCGTCGACTGGCGCAGATGTTGCTCATCCGCGTAGTCGAAGTCAAGGGATCCTTGGGGCGCACCTTTGTGCCACGACCAAAAACCCTGCCCCAGCATTCAGGTGAGGCAAAACGGGTCACCCCTTGGCCTCTCAGACCCCCTCCCTCTTCTCCCCTGGACCCCTCGGCCCTCGGTGGCACCGGTAAGAAGGACAAAAACGTCTTCGAGGGGTTCTCAAATCACGTCGTGCCAGTCCCCGACCGATGCAGCTGGGATGCACTGTGACAAATGCTGTGCTCCTCGCAGATGCGGAAATCGCCGAGAAGACACACAAGCTCTTCGACTCGTCCCTGCGCTAAAAAAATCCCTTCCCTGCCAATTTTTTCTTTTCTCGTGAAACGCGGCGCAAATTTGCACGAAGAAACCAAAGAAATTTCCATTGGGTGGACAACAGGGACAATTTAATTAATTCCTTTAAGTAATTCTTTAAATTAATTTGTATAACAGTTCATAGTAATATTTGTCAGCTTCCTCTTTGCTTTGCTAAAAAATAGACACCAGATTTTTCGGCTGTGATATTTTATTTTTCGAAGAAACTCGGACCAGCAAATAAATTGTACAAGTTCACTAAAGTGATTGTACAAATAATGATCTACAACTGCAGCAAACTATTAAATTATTATCTACTCTCGAAATTGTTAATGAAATGAATGTATATTGTGGTATTTTATTTTTCAAACAAACAGACCAGCAAATAAATTGTACAAGTTCACTAAAGTGATTGTACAAATAATGATCTACAACTGTAGCAAATTCTATTAAATTACTGTCTACTCTCGCAGCTGTTAATGAAATAAATTTATATTCTGATATTTTATTTTTCAAACAAACTCAGACCAGCAAATAAATTGCACCAGTTCACTGAAGTGATTGTACAAATAATGATCTACAGCTGCAGCAAACTCTATTAAATTACTGTCTACTCTCGAAATTGTTAATGAAATGAATGTATATTGTGGTATTTTATTTTTCAAACAAACTCAGACCAGCAAATAAATTGTACAAGTTCACTA
Organism: Seladonia tumulorum; assembly: GCA_913789895.3. Lineage (NCBI taxonomy): Eukaryota > Metazoa > Arthropoda > Insecta > Hymenoptera > Halictidae > Seladonia > Seladonia tumulorum. Next base: position 5,956,779 of record OU565277.1, on the reverse strand, counting down.
AAGTGATTGTACAAATACACTACAACTGTAGCAAACTCTATTAAATTACTGTCTACTCTCGCAGCTGTTAATGAAATAAATTTATATTCTGATATTTTATTTTTCAAAAAACTCTGGCCAGCAAATAAATTGCACCAGTTCACTGAAGTGATTGTACAAATAATGATCTACAGCTGCAGCAAACTCTATTAAATTACTGTCTACCCTCGAAATTGTTAATGAAATAAATGTATATTGTGGTATTTTATTTTTCAAACAAACTCAGACCAGCAAATAAATTGTACAAGTTCACTAAAGTGATTGTACAAATACACTACAACTGTAGCAAACTCTATTTAATTACTGTCTACTCTCGCAGCTGTTAATGAAATAAATTTATATTCTGATATTTTATTTTTCAAAAAACTCTGGCCAGCAAATAAATTGCACCAGTTCACTGAAGTGATTGTACAAATAATGATCTACAGCTGCAGCGAACTCTATTAAATTACTGTCTACCCTCGAAATTGTTAATGAAATAAATGTATATTGTGGTATTTTATTTTTCAAACAAACTCAGACCAGCAAATAAATTGTACAAGTTCACTGAAGTGATTGTACAAATAATGATCTACAGCAAACTCTATTAAATTATCATGTACTCTCGCAATTATTAAATGAATTTGATCTGTTTACAAGTAACAGGTTTTTCGAATTTCACGTGGAAGAAGAGTCGTGTACATACCAAAGCGGGAAAAATAAATGAGGCCTCGGGCTGTTGTCGAGAGCTATAAATTTCCCGCGCAGGACACAATACGCTTCACGGAGTTATAAGAGTCACGGTTTTTTACACGTTCGCTCTTTTACCGGGTCGAGGGTTTCGTAAACAATTCGTGATAGCACGTCGCACTTTAACCGGATCGATCTGTGAAGAAGTCGTCGGTGTACCGCTCGAAAACCAGTTCGTTCCCTCCTTTGTTCCCCTGAAGGGGTCGGCTAACTCCTCGTCGATAGAGAGTAAAAGTACCTTCTTCTATTTCAGGTACTCTTTCGCCAGTAACTATTCACACCGAAGTTTACGTATTCTTGCGAAATCCGAGAGCTTCTTCTTCGACGAAAAATTTCGGTAAATCCTTTTACTACCGCCATTCCTTCCAACAGCCTTTCTATTTCACCTTTCGTTAATCCCAGAACCAGTAAAAATAATTTATAATGTCCCATAACCACTACGAAAGAGTGTGTCTATTGATATTTCGCACGACCTTTATTGTAACACGAAAGCGAATAAACTTGCTTGATAATTTTCCACAAAACTAGCTTTACACTTCCAACAAATGGTTAGAAAATAATTTTATCCCAGCGGATAGTGTTAAATGTTTCTCATACTGTATTTTACTGTATACTCTCTTCGTTGATTATTTAGAAAATATCACGAAGTGAACATTGCGAAATGCCCTTTGCAAAACATTACAAAAATTCCGTTGTAGCTAGCATTCTTGTACAATATTTTTTTAAATGTCAGAGATAATACTTTCCGAAAACAAAATTTAAAAAATATCGCAACGAATACCCTTTGGCAAAACGTCAACAACATAAGTCCCTGAGTAACTACATCATCCAGCGGTTTAAGTAATAATGTATATACACATATTTTTCTGTGAAATTACAACCATCTCGTACGGATGAAATCGATTGTAAATTCTTTGAAAATAGTTGCGTTCGAATAATATCGACGGGATATCATGCAGCAACGTTTTAAATAGCGCGGTATAAAATCAAGGCAACTCGATCCATTATAAATTGTCGAAGGTAATCAGCATTCTTTGGTTACAGTTGCATCGAACGAACACTGCCGACGATCGTTTACAGAACTTCTTGCTCTTTCAATTAATTTACTGCGATCCCGTAGGGATTTAAGGCAAGCTGGACTTTAAATTCTGTCGCCCGGCACAAGTTTACGAGAATCTCGCGTTCAAATGGATTTCTTCGAGTCGCTAACTGGATAAGATTACAAGATATTCCAAATATTTTTTCCTTGCCGAGACGTAACGACAAATAAAATTTCCTCGATCCTCCACCACTGTATAACGCGTACGTTCCCCGGTTTCGTGTACTTTTTATTACCGGCGCTGCGAATCTTTATACGCGTTTCCATTATCGTAAATTACTTCACAGGGCCAGGGAACAAAGAGAGACGTTTACTTTGCCAACCGAAAGGTTAATTAAAGTCGAAACGAAATAGAAATATTTTTCCACGGCGAAAAAAGCCGGCGGGCTTGTTATATTTTTGCCTGTATTCTCGTGCGAGTTGGTAGTAAAATAATTTATCCATATTTTGGTTCGGAAAAGAAAAATCCTTTTAACCCCTTGCCCTACAATATCGAGTCAGGCTCATGATGAAGATTTTGAACAGAGCTAATAAATATGTATGTTATTAATTCCCTTTAAAGCGAAATAAAATTCTATTTCGTTGTAGTCGATATATATCCTTTGGAGAAAACATAGGCATACGATAAATATAAACTTTTTTTCTTTTCTATGAAATCCTGAACAGTGAAGAATTTCTAACCGTTATAATCGCAAGATAAATAGTAGTGCAAAGGGTTAACTCTTTTTAAAAGCCAGCAGTGCTTTTACGCCTAGTATAATACGAAGAAATTAAAAATTTAACTCATTTCGATGGATCCTTTCCAGGCTCTTGTTTAAGAATAGTTATCCAACGGAAAATCACTGTAAAAGGCTTGGATATATGTTATTAATTCCCTTTAAAGCGAAATAAAATTCTATTTCGTTGTAGTCGATATATATCCTTTGGAGAAAACATAGGCATACGATAAATATAAACTTTTTTTTCGTTTCTATGAAATCCTGAACAGTGAAGAATTTCTAATTGTTATAATCGCAAGATAAATAGTAGTGCAAGGGGTTAACTCTTTTTAAAAGCCAGCAGTGCTTTTACGCCTAGTATAATACGAAGAAATAAAAAATTTAACTGATTTCGATGCATCCTTTTCAGGCTCTTGTTTAAAAATAGTTATCCAACGGAAAATCACTGTAAAAGGCTTGGGCTGATCTTTGAAAACTTGTACGAAAGTGCCTCAAGACCATAAGCGAGAGGTCTCGGCCAAGAAGCGAAAGAAATCTCTCGAGACACGGGATACGTATCGATACAAGAAATCCGCTCTCGGAACACCTGCAACTCGCAGTCGCAGCCTGGTGTGATTTGAGAACACCTGCAGACTTACCGGGTCGATATTTTCCATGCCGCGACGTCCGTCTACTTTTACGTCCAGCGTGGGGGTTGGAGGGGGAGAGGGGTGGCAGCTTGTCGCTTTATGGAACAAAACGGAAGCGAAGGGCAAAGGTGACAACATCCCCGAGAAAAGGAGTCCTTTTCCGAGCGGGACGGGGGATGAAAACGCTTTCGACGCGATAATATTACAGCCATCTACGATGGATCTATAATTCGATCTCTACCGACACACCGTGGATCCAGTGGTGCGAGCGGATTCACGTTTCAGCACTTGCAACTATTTTTGTGCTAAATAGCTCATAGTGTAGGGAATAGTTCATCGGACATTGTATATATAGATAACGACCATAAGGTCTGTGTTAGGTGAGTCGCATGGTTATTGCAATATTTATCGGTAGACTTCTAGGACAGAATTACGCAATCATGTTGACGCAAGCCATAGGTATGGAATTAGCTGAGAAAAACTCAAAGTAAAAAATTCATAGTAAATATTGAGAGATACTTAATATTTAGAAACACAATATTTGATTACATTTCATAATTTTGTTAATTTTATTATCAATATTATTTAAAATTATAAAGTTCAGTATTATATAAAATGAAAATAGAAATTTCATAAATATATTCTAGTTATAAAGTGGGAAATAAATTACTTGATACTTTGAGATTAAACCAGAATAGATACAACACACCTTCGAAAATCAATGCTACTCGATAAATGTCGCAAATATCTAGCCTATAGTTGTCCCTGGCCAGACCCGTGTTTTAGACAACTGTCGAGTAGACACTGTAGTTCAAAAATAATTGTTTGAAACCGTTTCAGCGATTCCAGTGAGTCGAACGTTTAGCTGGGGGGAATATTTCGACAGTTTAAACGGTCTAACAGATTTTTCCACCGTTGGCATTTCGAAAACGTTCCACTCGAACGTCTTCCATTTTTCAGAAGCACCGAGGCTCACCGCAACGATCTCGGGAACAGAATATCTCCGGCGTGGAGGGTATTTGTGAAAAATTTCGAACAGCTTGCGAGCGCCCCTCGAGTTCGAGGAACAGAAAAGAAACACAATGGACGCGATGTTTAGAGTGCTCGTTGTTTGAATAAAAGGAAAAGGTGCCCGGTTGCGCCCGTCACCGACGGCTCAATGTACCGAGAGATTCGAGAGATCGAAGATACGTGATTGGAAAACCGGAGTTTCGTTTTCCGTGCCTCGAAAGCGAAACGTGGCACGCGGCCCGCCGCGCGATAGTCCGAGCATTTCAACCGGAAGCAGTGGATGTAAAAGCTGCAACAAAAGAATCGACTACGACGATTTATCCTTCCGAGGCTCGGGGAGGATCTTCCCGAATACGTGAGAGTATTCCCTGAACAAAATCCTCGAACATTTTTAGTTCATGAATTTCTGAAACTATCTTCAAATCCAACATTCAATTCTAATCCCTTGGAACGGTACATATTCAAACAAAATCAAAATTTGATGAAGTATCCTAAGTCACAGAATTTCAAAATTAAGTTCAGTTTCAGCCGTTTACAAAGTGTTTAACACGTTGACTGCCATGTCACCCATATGTGGCTGACGGAATTATTTGTCCAAATTTTAAAATGAATTTTTACGCTAATATATTAATTGTATCGAATTTTTTAAGGATCTGTAAAATGCCAGAAAGTTGGAGGACCACTCAATATCATACATATAATTTTTTTCAATTTTTATTTCACATTAATTTGATGGAATTTTTCAGGTTTCTAGCTTGGCACTCAATGTGTTAACTACATAATATAAATATCCTCATACGTTCGGCAATAATTACAACTTCAATGTCATAATTCATTAAAAATTATGAAACAGCCACACCAATTCTAGCTTGGCAGTCAAAGTGTTAATAATTTATTTTTACATCAAAAAAGCATACCACACAAAAAGCTGTTTAAACTGGTCCTTCTGACTTAAAAGACAAATACACGTTTCTTAGGACTTTGAAGTAAGTGTCTATTATTATCTCAGCAACATGTACACCTGTTTTAAAATGATAGGAAATTGATTGATGGTTTAATTACGCGTCGAAGCAAGATTGAACGCGAATTGCGAAATAGGTTGCATGAACGCAGAAAGTATTTCGTCGGGCAGAATTGCAAACGGCCTTGAGACGCTCCCGACGCTTCCTCCGATCTTCGGAATTTCTTCAGGATCGATCGAAAGGAGAAAGTTGCCGATAATTACGGATTCGGGAGAGCGGAAGCTGGTTTCGTGTATCGAACCCGTTGCACGCGGAAGCGGGTACGACGAATTCCAGAAGCGGAATCGTCGGCTCGAATCTCGAGTGTAGATCTAATCTGCAAGTCTAATGCGCATCGACGCAGCGAGCTGACAGATTCGCCGAAAGTATTCGGTCGCGATAAGGATCTACGACGAGACAGCATACCGGGGGTCTTCTTCGGTGTCCCGAAACAGGAGACGTCTAGCCGTTAATTGCGAGCTCGAGGCGGCACGATAAAGTAATTATTTCGAGACATTTCGCCGATTAACGACTTTTACATCGCGACGGAACGTCCTTGGCAGGTGACGGGCCAAATGAAGTTGTTCCTGAAGGGAAATCGTTAATTCGTCTGTCCTCCCTTCTCTGGCGATATTTAACGCTGTTCTTCTGCAGACTGTGATTTACATAAAAATTTCTCTGGCGAAGCTCTTTGCACAATTTTTATTGTACTGTGTTATCAATCCTTTGCACACGGCGCTATTTTCATTCTAAAACTAAATGTCTCTTCCGTCTTACAATATTTTCGTTTTATTTACACGAAACTGATCCGATTTCTACGTATAATATTTAAATGTTTAGTGGTCTATTAAATACAAATTTTGTAATGTGAATGAGCGTGAATTTTGTAGTGTATTTGTTTTGTGTTGTGTTTTGTTTTGTGTGTTTTGTTTTGTGATGTGTGTTTTGTTTTGTGTGTTTTGTTTTGTGATGTGTGTTTTGTGATGTGTATTTTGTAATATTTTTTGTAATTTCTTTGAAATAATGCCACAACAATTTCTAGTGGTGCTTCAGAGTCACCAATCGAGTGCTAAGGATTAACCCTTTGCACTCGAAGTTATTTTAACTCCAAAACGAAACATTTCTTCCGATCTAAAATATTTTCCTTCTATATATTTGTTTTTCACGTTGTACCTACGAAAATGCTGGAATTTACTCGTACAATACTGACATTTTTAGTAATTTATTAAATCCAAACATATTTAATAATGTAAAAAATATTTTGAACAATGATATAGCAATTTTTGGTGGCGCCTTATAGTCGCCATTCGAGAGCTAAGGGTTAATATGTTTATAGACTGCGGATCACTATGCAGAATAAAAATCACAGTATCAATGCAGTGTCGCCCAGATTAAGATTTGTCCCCCCACTCTACTCTTCCCCTTCCACGACGCCATTCCCCCACGCTTCGGCCACGGAGCCCGGTCACGTGACGCGTTTCTGTCGTGGATGTGTCACAACCTACTTGGTGCTTGTCATAAAATCCTAGTAATAAGAGAAAAGTGATTTTTTGTTTACTGAATATAGTCCAAGATATGTACAGAGTAATATTTCTGAATTAAAAGAAAAAAAAACATTTAACTGCAGAGCTTCAATCGTCGACCCATGGTTATGCGAATTTGCATAAAGGCCGGAGCCTAGTTGCAACTGGCATTCAAAGGGAAATACACTTTCGCCGTTTGCAGTACACAATGAGCCGGTTCTATGAATCGGGCCGGACGAATGCCATTCAGCATTGTGAGAAAGATCGGAAATTATAGTGAATGGAAATTACACAGGGATCCGAAAGAGAGCCGAGTACCAATGAAAATTTACTTACGACGATTCTGTTGGGGGTGACGTCCAAGGGTCGTGCTCCGAGGACAGGGGTGGCTGGTGCGCTACCCCTTCGACAGGCCTTCTCGTAGGACGTATCTGAAACACAACGGGCAACGTTTGCAATCCAGCGCAGGGTAATTCGACGAGTGGGCGTTACCACCCTCGTAGGGTGCCGCGGGGGGCGGGAACATTAATTATTGTATCTCGTTTCGGGCGCGAATGGTAATTCGCGTAAACTGAAACCGCATTGTCGAAATAATTGCGTTCGTCACGGGATTCCACGAGCCTGGAAAAATTCCACTACCCTGGGCTTATATTTCACTTTTAATTGCCTCGGGCGTGCCGGATCGTTTTTGGGCAGGCAGAGCACAGGGGAGGATGTACACTCGTTAGGCTCTTCTGTCACGATCATTTTTCAAGCTTTCGGGGATCATTGTTGTTATCTGCAGTTTAATTATCTGCCTGATTCTTGTATCCGAATTTTATTTAGAATGTATCCGATTTTATAAAATTTTGTGCATGCTGAGGCCCATAGTTTGTGGACTATAATGTGCCTAGGAACCTGGGGAAAATCCAACAGTCGCAGTACCGTACCTATTATTATAGCGTTTACTCGATATATATCCAAAACACCGGCCTAGCCACGGACATATATCGCCTAAGAGATATACACTGCGGTAGTGGGGGTAGTTTTTTCTTATTGAAGCTCTATAGACCCTTAAATGGGTCCGTTTCGCTTTACAATGTGGTATTACAATTTTACAGGTTGGTATTACAATGTTACAAGGTGTAATGATGATTTAAATAGATAGTTTACAATCTTTGAAATACAACTGAATATAACTGCAAGTCTTAATATTAGGTTCCGCCATGAACATGTCAATAATTAAGGGTAATTGGTAGCCCATTTTACCTGAAGATTAGTGGGGGTAGTTCTGGGACTTTTATCGCCTAGGTATTTGGGACATATATAGATTAACACGTTGACTGCCATGTCACCCATACATAGGTGACGGAATTATTTGTTCAGGCTTTAAAATTAATTTTTACGTTAATATAATTCATTGTATCGATTGGGATCTGTAAAATGCAAGAAAGTTGGAGAACCACACAATATTATACATTTAACCCCTTGCTCTACAATATCGAGTCAGACTCGTGATGAAGATGCTGAACAGGGTCTAATAAATACGTTTCTCATTAATTTCCCTTAAACCGAAATAAAATTCTATTTTGGCGTTGTTAATATACAGCTATCGGAGAACATATAGGCATACAATAGATATAAATTATCTCTTTTTTTTTTTGAGGAAATTATGAATTACAAAAAACTTCTAATCACTGAAACCGTGAAATAAATCGTAGTACAAGGGGTTAATTTTTTCAATTTCTATTTTCTCAAATAACTTACTTTGATTTTGTGGAATTTTTGAGCTTCCTTGTTTGGCGTTCAAAGAGTTAAACATTGTACCGACTGGTCGAGAACCTTGTCCAGAAGTTGACGGCCAGAATATGGTCCCAGATAAACCTAATTCGCGGAGATTTCTCTGAAGCACGTGTCAGGTTCTTATCAAACGAATCTCACAGGCGATTAGCACACCTGTTATCGCGCTACTATCTACAACGATGGGGGGACAGACCGGGCGCACCGGCGCTAATCCAGGAAGAGGAAGAAAAACGCATGGAATCGCGATTAAAGAGGACTTCCGGTTATTCGGTTAGTTGAACTCGGTCACGGCATGGCTCGAGCAATGTCGTAGGAACCTGGCGGGATTTCAATAGAACGGCAACGGCGCGCTTTTGTGTCGGCAAAGGGCATTCACGGGGCCCTTATAATGCCGAGGTTCCATCGAAAACGGCCACAATGGCGGCGGGCCGCGCGCAGGTACCGCCACCGGTCAGCTTCTGGCCCCGGAATCCGCGAACAGAAGAAGCAATTGTTACGACAGGAGTGCTAGTAACCTGATACCTGTTGTTACGGGCTCTCTGGTATGCGAACGATGACTCCCGATTGCTGGTAGTAAAAGAATGACACCGTCATGTTCGTTTTTCCCAGGAAAGTTTCGGCCCTGGATCGCAGGTTCCGTGGCCCGGACAAGTGTTGCCATTTAAATTTTTATTTTAACCCATTTGCAGCATTAGCGTATATATGTGCTCGTTTTTCCTGGTCATTATAACCGGAGAGTACATATACGCTCAATTTATTTTTTCTTATAATGCTGAAATATGAAGTTATATTATACTACTATTATATAATAGTCATTTTTGGTGATAAAGGCCTTCTTTTCACATTTCCTTATGATGCAAATGGGTTAACAAGCTTTTTAACACTAGATTTACGGGACCCGTCAAAATGACGGGTTCTGGTACTCTTAATTCACAATTATCGAGATTGTAAGGATGCACGAAGAAGAAATTACTCAACAAATTTGTTTCTTTGGGTATATATTGTAAAAGAAACGGCTATAAATTTGGATACATACATTTTTGTTATTTTTATAAAGTAATGTAGAGTAGGCACATTTAATGCCCCGTAAACCTAGTGTTAATTAACTAACACAGTTTTCCCAGTTTTCTGATGTTTACTAAATAGTCCACACAAAAGGAAATACACATAATGTATTTTCTTTGGTTAATTTGCCGTATGAATTTTCATTGAATATATGTTGTTTTCTCTATGCCCGTGTTTAATAATGACATTGGTTAGCTTGGACGGTTTGACCGTTCAGAATCGAAAAACAGGTCGTTGGTTAATTAACGTTACAGCATCCGACTCTACCGAGGTCCGCGGTTGAATAATTGAAATACCGGTAACAAGAAAGAAACAATTAAGTAACAGTTGATAACAATTTTTATACCGAAAACCTGATTTAATTAAAGAAAGTTTCAAGAATACAACAGAGTCAAACGGAAATAAATAACCTCACAAATACGTATACTAATTCTTTCTTTGGAAACACGTGGTGGTTTAACTGCCTGATAAATTAAATTATCGAAACACCATGTCGTCGAACCGGTTCCTAACACCATGACTGCCGAACCGATGGCCGTAAAAACTCCGCACGCAACAAGGCAGCTTATTTTATGACGTAACAACTGAAAACTGAAGATTTATATCAGCGATTTGTATTGCGAGTAGAATACAAATTGCGATCAAGTGTAACACGGTTTAATTTTATTTTCGATTCACTGGCCCCACGATATTTCAATATGTTTCTTTCATAATCTCAGTGTTTCACGATTTAAAGTGAAGCAGACTTTATGTGAAAATTTCAAACAAACCTCAAATAATTTTGTGCTTCAATCGTGTTTTAATTGGCCCTGTATAAATGCTTATTATTTTGTCTATAATTTGTATTGTAGAAGACGAGCAACAACTTCGGTTTCATTTTCTTGCATTCCACTTCTCGGAGACAGTATACTTTTACCATCAAAACGCAGTGCGATAGGACTAGAATGTTAATCGGGCTTCTTCGTGTAATACAAATTCCAGTATAGGGCACAAATGACCCTGCGATAGCGTGCTAGGGTTTCAGCCGATCGAGTGCGACTGTTAGCTCCTTGGAGCACGTCGAAATAATAAGTGTCGACAGTTTGAACGTTTCAAAGGGATCAATTTAAATGCTGTTCTCGAGACGACGTTACTTCGTGTAGCAGTCGTTTCCATTTAATCCGACCTAACCCACTCGACACGACGAGCTCAAGCGAGTGGCGTGCTTCAAGTTCCCTTTTTCTTCTTCTTCTTCTTCTTCTCTCCCTTTCTCTCTCTCCCCCACTCTCTTTCTCGCCTCGGTCACGTTTCCGGCAACGGAAATCAGCCGCGGGAGGAGAAGAAACGAATGCAGCCCTGTAATTAACGCCCTTTGCGAGGGTCCAACGGGTCCCCCCTCCTGGACCCTTTCCCTGGGCCTTTCTGTTTACGGTCAGCGGTTTAAAACGCTTCTCTCGGGCACAAGAGTCTCGAGTTACCTCGGTCTTTCTTTCGTTCCTGGGCCTGCCCTCCCTCGGCTTCAGGGCTGGCCCAGGACAACGGAGGAATTCGTCTGCTCCTTACCGCTAACGATCCCCGCTCTGCTCTTTCAGCTCCCCCGTGACTCGATTTCATTCCAAGTCCGATTGCGAACGCGGTTCTCCGGATTTGCTTTTCTTCTCGCGTGTTTATTCTCCTGCGCGGTACAGGCTGGACCGAAAGCCACGCGGAGGTCTCGAGGTTGAATCACTTCTTTTGAATCAGTTGTTGCTTAACACTTGATAAAATAGAAATTGAAAAAATTAAATGTATATTTTGTGGTTTTCCAACTTTCTTGCATTTTACAGATCCCAATCGGTACAATGAATATATTAACGTAAAAATTCATTTTAAAGCCTGAACACAAATACAAATATACCTATATATGGGTGACATGGCAGTCAACGTGTTAATTCGTTTCTACAGATTTTCTGGAGAACACCTCCGGAGACCCCTTTAACTCGTGTCACCGTACAGTTAAATTAACCCTTTGCACTCGAGTGGTGACTCTGAAGCGCCACTAAAAATTGTTGTGACATTATCTCAAAGAAATTACGAAAAATATTACAAAATATTTGTTATATTACAAAATTTGTATTTAATAGACCACTAAACATTTAAATATTATACGTAGAAATCGGTTCAGATTCGTATGAATAAAATGAAAATATTCTAAGACGGAAGGAAAATTTAGTTTTAGAATTAGAACAGCGCCGAGTGCAAAGGGTTCAATTAAACATGATATAATGTCTTTTTAAAATGCACGAAATAACACCAAAGAAAAGAAAAATTAGGACAATAAATTTGAAATTGACAATATTTATGAAGTATTTTGCTTAATTCAAATTTTAGATTGAACATAAATTGTTAGCGTGAAGGTGAGCAGTTATTGTCGTGTTTCATACTTTTTCAGACTGAGAAAGTTCTGTTTTCAATGAAAACATTGTGTTCTACAAGTGGAAAAAAACACGAGACACCCAATCAAGGGACGACACTGGATCTCGAGGAAAAGGTGATCCACGTGAAATCAGATCCAGTCGTCACTATCGAAATACGTAACATAATCTTGACAGGCTGTGATCGAGTCAAAGTATCAATCGCATGGTCCTATACTGGGTGGTATATAATTATGTCAACGACACTCGACATTCGACAAGTGTTCCATTTTTGGGGTCATCGCACAATATGGTTAAACTACAATGAATATTCTAAGAATTATCAAGCCAGAATTTTTAAGTTGAAGCAACTGTGGACAGTCGAAATATTTAACCCATTTGCAACATTAGCGTATATATGCGCTCAATTTTCCTGGTCAATGTCATTATTCGTTAGCTAAAAAATAGAAATGGACGGTGTTATTGGAGATGAAAGTAGTAATTCTGATTTCTTCTTGTGTATAATGCTGAGATATGAAGTTCTTTTACTTGTAGTCATTTTTGTACTTAAATATAATTTAACACGTTGACTGCCATGTCACCCATATATGGGTGAATTATTTGTTCAGGCTTTAAAATGAATTTTTACGTTAATATATTCATTGTACCAAATTTGCTTAGGATCAGTAAAATATAAGAAAGTTGAAGAACTGCTCAATATCATACATTTAAGTTTTTTCAAATTCTATTTTATTAAATAACACTTTGATTTCATGGAATTTTTGTCCTTTCTTGTTTGGCGATCAAAGTGTAAAAAAAAAGTTTGGCGATAAAAGCCTACCTTTCATATTTCCTTATGATGCAAATGGGTTAAAAAAGCATAAAAGTGTCTCCAAGCGTTCGTCTCGAGAACAGAAAATGAATTCGCTCGATTACGCAGGCGCGACCCCGCCAGGTGAACCGCTTTTGTCAAATCACGTAACAATTTCGAGTAAAAAAAAAACGAAGAAGCCACGAGAAGAAGAAGAAGTGGTAGACGAAGAATGAAAAAACCGTTCTCGACCGCGTCTTGAAAGTCCAGTTTGTCGGCGGGAGGGAAAAACTCGCCCCTGAACTGGTTGCGTACGACGGAATGGAAAAAGGCCGACGCACGTGTCGCCGTTGAATGGCCGCTTTCTTTGCCGGCCGACCTGTGACACGAATTCAATGCCGTTCGACAAAGGGACAGAGTACAAAAGGCAACAGGCGGACTTCTTGAAACTGATAGCGCGCGACCAGCGAAGAATGCCGTTTCTTGGCAACTTTGTGGTCGTCGTTTGTGCGCACTTCGGGCTCCCATCGACTATCTGTGGTCAAGCTTGTACAAGGGATTCTGCTTCGGCGTCAAACATTAGGGGGACCCATAAGTAATCAGTTATTCTGAAATCTGAAACAAACTTCCCAGATAGCACAGAGACGTCTGTCAAAAACGTTCAGACGTCTATTAGACGTCTGAATGTCCTACGAACGTCTTCTGAACCTCTCTGGATCGTCTTCGTAAAAAAACTGTACGTCTTAAAGACGTCTTTAAGACGTTTCGAAACAGACGTATTCAAGACGTCCCGAAACAGACCCCTAGTAGCACAAAAATATTAGATAGATATGTTTGTCAAATATTGGAAAAATATTTTTTAAGCCACATTTTTTCTTATGAGAAAAATATTGAATTTGAATATTGTATACATGTACAAGAAATATAAATTGAATGTTTGTTATAATAAAAAAACTAAATAAATAAAAAAAATAAATTAAAAGAATGTTTTTCAGCATATCCGCGAACATTAACATTTTATGCTTTAATTATTTATTTAACTTATTTATTTATTTATCTATTTATTTTGATGTATTACTTTTCTGTGCACTTCTTTGTTGATGGAATATTCCACTTTCCCTTCGAAAGGACCTTAAAAAATCACATTTATAGAAATTTTTATGCAGTTGGCGGGATTCGAACTCGGGACTTGCCGTTTACTAGATGATGTGTTTCTGCGATTCTATTGCGAATATATATGTAATATATTCTAATAGTACTAAATTAACAATTTAGTTATTTAACTTTCCTAAATAAATAAACGTCTATTCGAAGGATGGAAAACTGGGTTATATTGCGTTGCGTGTGTACAGTTTGTAAAGCTTTTCTCTAGCAGTTTAGAATGACTGAAACATCAAGAAATGAAACGTCTTAAAGACGTAAGACGTTCAGACCAAAAATGGACGTAAAACAGACGTCTTTAAGACGTCGCGTGCTATCTGGGTTTGTAGTAAATTCAAGTTTTCGAGGACAGTTTGCCACCTTTCCTGCAAATTTTCAATCCCCCTCTTATACAGTTCGCGACAATACTATAAGACATCACGTAAAACGAAATAATTATGTATGTTACGACGGAATATTTTACGACGTGCATCGAACTCTACATTAACGGCACGACAAATTGCGACAGGAACTGGCGTAAAGACAAGTGTCAGGACAGTACAACGAATAATAAAGGCTTCAAATAATTTAAAAATGTGTAAAATTTTGAAAAGACCGTCGCTAACTAACCGTCATAAAGAAGCCAGATTCGAGTTTGCAGAAGAACGCATGCATTGGCGTAAGAAATGGAGGAAAGTAATTTTTTCTGACGAGAAACGGTTTACTTTAGATGGTCCTGATAATCTAAATTATTATTTTCACGATTTAAGAAAAGAGGAATTGACACTGCATAGGCGACAAATGGGTGGAGGAAGATTAATGCTTTGGGCGGCTATAGGATATCATGGAAGAACTAAAATTGAATTTATTTATACTGATAAGCAATTGTTAAAACATGCTCAGTCCATAGCCAACCAAAAATACATTCTCCAACAAGGCAATGCAGCTGTGCATTCGGCAAAGATAGTACAGGCCTACTTTAAAAATAAGGAAATAGACGTTCTCTACCATGGCCAGCGAGATCTCCTGACTTAAATATCATTGAAAACATTTGGGGAATACTAGCCAGGGAGGTTTATTCTAAAAGAAACCAGTTTAGTACTGTAGAACAATTGAAAAACTGCGTTGAAAGACGATGAAGTTCTTTCGTATAACACTTAAACCTTTGTACTCGAAGCTATTTTAACTCGAAAACGAAACATTTCTTCCTACCTAGAATATTTCCCTCCTATATACATTTTTCCATGTTATACGTACGAAAATGGTGTAATCTACTTGTGCAATACAGAAACGTTTAGTAGTTTATTAAATGCAAACGAATTTAATAATGTAAAACATATTTTGAATAATGATAAAGCAATTTTTAATGGTGCCTCACAGTCACCATTCGAGTGCTAAGGGTTAATTATTTCGTTTTAAGTGATGTCTTCCAGGGTTCCAGTGAAATCCAGGGTTCGTGAAGTAAAATATGCCTCCTCGAAAATGTGCAAAATATGATCCTCGGAAGGGACGCCGGGATTTTATCTCAGGGTTGTAAAAGAAATTGTAGTTTTTAGAATATGTTGAACACACAGGCTGCATTAAAGAAAATTAAGTAATTCGATGAAATCGACAAAGGACCAACACACAGGACCTCCCGGACTCAATCGTTGCGCACACGCACATGCACACCACGCCCTCGCACTGACAGAGCACGAAACGCGAGTGGCGCATGAATAGCTAATTGGCCGGGCAGAAAGGGCACCGGTTCGCGCGCGGCTCGGTCGTGGACCCTTTTCGCTGGGCGATGCGATGGATGCACGCGGGTCCCGTGGGCTGCAGCTGCACCGGCGCGACGCGACGCGACGCGGCGGCGTGCAGCGAGAAAACGCATCTTTTGTGCGTTGTACTCGAGTACACGGAGGAGGCGGCGCACAAAGAGAGCTCCGGGGCCTCGGACCGTCGAGATCAATTGAAATTGAAACGAAATGAAACGAAACGGAGTCACCCAGCCACCCCTACGAGAGAAAGAGAAAGAGACAGAGAGAGAAAGAGAGAGAGAGAGAGAGAGAGAGCAGCCCCCATTTCATCGAGCTACCGTTTAACCGAGCCATAGTGACCGCGTGACGCAAGTCACGAGTTATTAATGATTCGCTGGTCGCGGCACGCGAAACCCTTTCATCTCGAACGACTGTCGATCGCGATATCGTTCTCTGCCCGAGCCGAAAATCGATCAACATCCCCCACTCCTCCCTCTGTCTCTTTCTCCATTACGTTTCCGTTTCGAACAGGCTGACTGCATGACACAATGGTCGCCGGCTAGGGGTGCGATTGTTGGCATTCCTCGGCGAGCCATTAACGGGGCGTAACAACGACCCGGAACAATCAAGGATTTTTAATGAAACCGAACGACGACTGGTGGCCCCGTTCCGCTGATTGATACGTCTTCGTCGCTTTTTCTTTTTTCTTCTTTTATGGCCAGTTAGGTGCGGGGGGTGCGTGCGGGATACGGTTGCGATCGGCTCGGTGACGGGGGTTGTTTGGATGACTGTTGCGAACGCTGGGGGTCACCGACACGGTGGTGCCGATAATGGTCACGTTATGCGGGATTAACCCCTTTCCTGTTCGACATTGATGACTCGACCCGAAGGAGGCCTTATGCTACCGACTCGGTAACTGTCTGCAATTTGCGTTTCGAAATTCGTTTATGCTCACCGGTTGAACTCGAGCACTGTGTACATTTTCCGGTATCGGTATCTTAATACAATTTTTAATCGATCCCTCGACGGTAATGGCACCTTCAATCGTGAACTATCCCCGGAAACGCAAATTAAAAATTTTGTCCGAGATTATTACCTACGAGACGATTTTTAAGCTTTCTTTTGGCACAGTATAATTATTGAAAATCCTACTAATAGGCCTCCGGTGGATAAAATGTTCAAGTTAAATTTAACACTTTGACTGGCAAACTAGAAACCTAAAAAATTCCATAAAATAAAAAGTAAGTTATTTAATGAAATAAAAATTAAAGAGAATTAAATGTATGATATTGAGCAGTCCTCCAATTTTCTTGTATTTTACAGATCCTAATCAAATTTGGTACAATGAATATATTAACGTAAAAATTCACTTTAAAACCTGGACAAATAATTCCGTCACCCACACATGGGTGACATGGCAGTCAACGTGATAATCCTCTATTGGCCCGTGTAACTTTTAGGTCACGTGCTAATATATCGACATTTTACCAAATAATTTTACTTTTTTCAGAAGATGACGTATACGTCTTAATTATATAATGTCTCTGAGATAACCAATAACAATATTGATGACGGTTAGCTGCACCAACAATTTGGAATATAAACGTAAATGCTTTGCAAGTTGCTTGCAAATAGAAATCAACGGAAGAAAATTCGGTCCACACACATAGAGGGTTAAAAATTCCATAAGAAGAACAATCTCAAAGAAATGTCCAGGAATTCCAAATAAAGAAGAATTGACGTGTGAAGATTTTAGTGGACATTTTAGTGTTTAAAATTTGAAGGGCATGAATGAAGAGAAGAAGTGCATACAATACTTGAGAAAGAGAGAGCTGTACACTGCAACTGTTGCAGCCGAGGAGCAAGTTAATTACAGAGAGACAATCGATCGCAGTTGTCTACGTATGAATACGATTAAGATTTAATTGAACGAAACAATGTTCTTGTCGTAACGAGCCAGCAACACGGAAAACATCTGCCCCGGATCGATTCAATTTGGTTTCCTGGCCGTGAAACGTAGAAAGAGAGGCTCTCCGCAGAATCGCGGACCATTCAATGGTCAACAATGCACGATTGTGCCTCTTGCAAGGTCGACCTCTTGCATTCCGTTGCATGACGTAATGGCGGAGAGCTAGACGCTACCGATGCCGATTGGATTTTTGATGGTAGAGCCGAACCGCTCATTAAGTCATTTATAGACCATCTGATTCGACGTTGATGCGACCACCCAAAGGGAGGCTTTAATTCTATACCGTTAAACTGACACAATTGCTTGGTTACAGCAGCGTTGTTATTGTAGTGCTACTTCTACCGTTATGCGGTCTTCGAACACTGCTGAACTTGCAGTTTTTACTGACAATTTTTTATCAATTAATTTTAATTGCTTAATTCATCGGTATTATTGAACAAAAAAAGAGATCGTAAAATACTGACAAGAGAAACGGGGCATGGATAATAGAATAGATAGAATAGATCTTCTCTTAGCTGTTTTCATTGATCGAAAATAATATAATTTTTAATATCAAAAGTATAAGTGACACCTAGATTGCAGTATTTCTGCAGATTATTTTATAAAAGCTAGAACAGGGAAACATCTTCTTAATAGCTAGAAAATTTCGTATAATAAAGATTGAATTAAACTGCAGCTTTTTCTTGCTGATGTACACTTACACACGTTGCCTTGGATGCAACAAATGCGTGATATCATGACTTATTAGTCACGTCATAACGTGATCAATACTCAAGTGATGTAATAAATATTTCCAGTGATTTATCTTCTCCTTGCCGACATATCCTTTCACTATTGTCAAAGTTAATTAATTCCACTATTTCTCTGCAGTATTAATAACCTTCGTTTACCGTATGCGTTGTGGAGTTTCTTGAACGAAATACTAAAAAAGTAAATGATTCTAGAGAAGTTGAAATTAACAGAAGCATTCGTAACCATCCGATAGTACGTTCGTCGGAATTATAATGATTTCGGTGTTGGTTTTCTACGACTACTTTGTATGTACTGTTAATTTCGCGCAAACGCACGAGCAGCGGGCAGTTTTCATAAATACTGTTAAACTTTTACCGACAAAGCTGCGCCTCCGAGCGAAACGGTGTTCGAGTACGGCATACTCACACACCGATTTCTGTGCAATTGCGTGTACCCTGACTGATAAGATCACGATGCAAAGCTCGCTGGCTGGCCGTGACAAGAAGTGGTCGCGAATTTACGAGCCTGATGTTGTTTCTCGCCACTGTCTTTAAGCTGTACGCACAACGGAGCAAATCGGCAGATTTACCTAAACTATTCTAAAAGAATTTCTACATGGTCCTAAAATTAATCTGGAAAACTGTGCCAACTGTGACTGAACGTTTACGCAAATTGTGTCGCAAATTGGAACGCTGTTTAAAAAAATTTCAACGCTTCACTCACACAAATAGGTGAACAATTTTTAAGAGCTTTTTAACACTAGAACTACCGAGTAATAAATACAACCTTCAGAATATTATATTATATAACCGATGTATATTGGTTTGTAATAATAACAAGACTACATCTATTCAAACCTCGTACTATTTTTATCTATTCTATTCTATTCTATAAACAAATTCTGATGGCAACATTCTTATAATTTCAGCAATTGTGAAAGAAAAAATTAGGAATCAGCCATTTTGACTTGTTAATGATGAATGAACGAATACTAGTGTTAATGATGATTTCCAATTTTAGCGAGTTATTTAAGAGAAGTTTATCTCAAAGTATCAGATCAGTAAAGTATCTCCTGGCCGATATATGTCGCAGGCTAGACCCGTGTTTTGGACGAGTATCGAGTAAACACTGTATGCACGCTGTGTATCTCTTGTGCTTTAAAAACAAGTATAATTGCTACGGGTAATTGGTACCCTCACAGTAATTGGGTTATTGGAGGAGACTGAAGGACCAGTTTCTCGTGATAAATGCAGAAAATTTTGCATAAATATCCGCATGCTCGTTATCACTTAACTTCCTTTTTGCGTGGATGTGACACCGCAAAAGGGGCGAGACGATATATGGAAATCCTTTTTCACCGTGTTTCTCCAAACATGGCGAATGGAGTTATCATCTTCTTGCGAAATTACTATAGTCACGCGTGATATAGCGTATCGAGAGACACGGGCGTCGATATTCGATTGCGGAGTAACAAGCGGTCGCAGCGTCGATGCTTTATCATCATCTTCGCCGTGGCCGGCATTATTATAAACTCAACTACGCCTGAGATAAGCAGTTTTCTCGGGTGTTAGGTACCCGATTCCCCATGTTGATAGCGACGCACCTTCACAGCTGCACTCTTGAATGCGCATTCAGTCTTCGGGGACATAGCAGTGAACTTCAACTTAACAACAAGCGACTCCTACTTTATCTGTCCTCCAAGAAATGGTGTGAAAAAATTGACAAAAATGGTCTAGTGACAACAAGCGATTCCTGCTTTTTCTGTTCTCCAAAACTGGTGTCAAAAAATTGACAAAAATGGTCTAGTGACAACAAGCGATTCCTACTTTTTCTGTCCTCCAAGAAATGGTGTCAAAAAATTGACAGAAATGGTCTAGTGATAACAAGCGATTCCTACTTTTTCTGTCCTCCAAGAAATGGTGTCAAAAAATTGACAAAAATGGTCTAGTGACAACAAGGGTTACCTACTTTTTCTGTTCTCCAAAAAATGGTATGAAAAAATTGACAAAAATGGTCTAGTGACAACAAGCGATTCCTACTTTTTCTGTCCTCCAAGAAATGGTGTCAATAAATTGACAAAAATGATCTAGTGATAACAAGCGATGCCTACTTTTTCTGTCCTCCAAGAAATGGTGTCAAAAAATTGACAAAAATGGTCCAGTGATAACAAGCGATTCCTACTTTTTCTGTCCTCCAAGAAATGGTGTGAAAAAATTGACAAAAATGGTCTAGTGGCAACAAGCGATTCCTACTTTTTCTGTCCTCCAAGAAATGGTGGGAAAAAATTGACAAAAATGGTCTACTGACAACAAGCGACTCCTGCTTTTTCTGCTCTCAAAAAATGGTGTCAAAAAAGTGACAAAAATGGTCTACTGACAACAAGCGACTCCTGCTTTTTCTGCTCTCAAAAAATGGTGTCAAAAAAGTGACAAAAATGGTCCAATGATAACAAGCGATTCCTAGTTTTTCTGTCCTCCAAGAAATGGTGTCAAAAAATTGACAAAAATGGTCTAGTGACAACAAGCGATTCCTACTTTTTCTGTCCTCCAAGAAATGGTGTGAAAAAATTGACAAAAATGATCGAGCCACTTTTGAGCCAACCTGTATCACCTGTGAGAATTTGCAAAGATTACAGCTGCGCGGTCCGTTTGAATGAAACGAAGGAAACGGTCGCCGAAGAATTCGATGAAATACCGATCGCTTGCAATAATACCGGGACGCCATAATGGAATATTTGCCCCATTGAATTGTCGACTATGGGAGTCGCGAAACACGCTGTCAAAGAGGCGCAGAAATTTCTCTCTCGCCCCGTTGGCGTCCGCTTCTAGGCTCTCGTGGAAATTATTCAGAACACGCGAAACCCAATTCGCGGAATCTCAAAATCCCGTGGAAAGATTTTCCTTCCACATTCCGCGGAGCGTTTGGCGAACGGCCAAGAGTTTCTCTCCGCTAGATGAGGGAGTTCTTCAGGGGACAATGCACCACCCGAGGAACGCTCCAGTCGCTTGCAGAATTTCTTTTAATAGATCATCGAAAAGTGCCCCCCCCCCCGGATGAGACTTTAGAAAATTCCGGGCCGTGAACAGACTCGCCAGACGGAAGTGTCTTATTAATATTCCTATGCAAATTGTACGACGATTAATTTTAGCGCGAATGTACAGTAGATCAAATTATTAAAGAAAAAAAAATGAAAATTACGCATTATTCCATGTGACAGGCAATGTTACCAAGTACAGTGTTTTTACTCTCTACATGTCCCAAATGCTTAGCCGATAAAAGTTCCAGAACTATCTCCACTGAGAGAGAGAAGAGGCCAAGAATATCTCCTGACCGATAAATGTCCCTAGACCCGTGTTTTGGACGTATATCGAGTAAACACTGCATTTGTTTTCACTGTTAATCTAGCTAGGATTTTATAACTTTTTGTTTGTAACTCTAGTAATTCGAGCACTCACCGTGTGTCGGTTTTCTGTTAATTTAACCAGTTAAGCGTGTTTGACGTGTATACACGTCAATCCAAAACTCTTTTGCGGTGCTGTTAGCGTTAATGAATTGTTAATTTCTTATCGAATAAAAATGTAATTTTTGAACCCTTGCCCTGCCCCCCCTTTGAACCTTTTTTTTATTTTTTTTTAACTTTTTTTCGTGTATGAAATTGAGTTCCACAGTTAACTGGTTAAACATGTATTAAACAACTGCGACAGATTTAAACACTTTTAAATGATTTTGATCAGTCTAAAATGGTGTACAAATATTATTAAATTCTTTTTCAATTACATTTTATCTTAAATTTTCATAGCATAAAATTCTCTAAGTAATATTCTGAGTAATTTTTCTCATAAATGCGTACAAAATGTGCTCTAAGCGGTCTAGGTCCAGCCGCCGAGAATCACTATGACATTATGTACATGCATGTCCTAACAGGTTTAAGAGCGTCCGTGGCTTCTGTTTGCCTTAGCCCCCTTTAAAGTATATTTTGATATACAATATCTTTCTCCGTGTAAATCTATATTCTTCTACCCTATTTCGTCCCTTACACGTCGATCAATTTACAAGGGCGGTAACCTAAAACTCGCCTTGAATGACTTCGCTGCGGATCGGACCAAAGGATTTCCGTTCGTTTCTCAACTCCACGTTGTTTTTTTTTTTCAACTGTGGGAACCAGCCTCGTAGAAGGGCGGAAGGGTTGCCTCGAGGCTCCACGTTACTCGAGAAGAGTTTAAATTACTCTACCCTGTGCTCTCCCACGAATTTTCCGTGTTGCAAACCTGGCGTTTAAAAAACTCTCTCGAACGCTGACCTTTAAAGTTCAATCACCCTAACATTAATCCCTTGACAGCTGAATTTTAGAAGAAAAGTGGAAAAATTGCTACTTTTACTTTTACTACAGTGTTTACTCGATACAAGTCCAAAACACGGGTCTCCAAAGTCAAAAAAAGTCTCAATCTCAAGTCCAAAAAAGATCAGCGAAGCTCTAGAGGATAGGGGGATAGTTCTGTGACTTTTATCTGCTAGGCATTTGGGACATATATCGAGTAAATACTGCAAATGTTTATAAACCTGGAAGAAACAATTTTTCTGAGACGGATCTAACTTTAGGATGACAGACGACTGGATTTTCTGCATTTTTGACAAGAATTCGTGTAATTTAACCCTTTGCACTCGAAGTTATTTTAAATCCAAAACGAAACATTTCTTTCGACCTAAAATATTTCCCTTTTTTTATATTATACATACAAAATTGTGCAATTTACTCATGCAATACTGAAGTGTTTAATAATTTATTAAATACAAATAAATTGAATGGTGTAGAAAATATTTTGAATAACGATACAGCAATTGTTAGTGGCGCCTTAATTCGAGTGCTAAGGGTTAAAGCAGTGGACGTATTAAAACGATTTCAGGGCATATTAGTTTCAGCTTAATAATTTTTTATTTTGGTTATGGCGGACCTCTGATGGGGCAAGTGTTTTCGACAAAGTAGAACACAGGAAAAGCACACGAACATGCGAGCCATTGCTATAAATCTGGACCAGTCAGTGAAAAGACCAGCGATGACGACCGGTCGCGACTGGTTTCCATTGAAGCCGACCGCTAACCGGTAGGACTCACGGGATCCCATGGGATTCACACGTCATTAACCCCACGATGACTGCTAACGCGACTCCAAAAAGGACAGGACGCGACACACGGGGTCGGTTCTTTTAATTTATCGCTTTATTATATAGTGACCGGGGTGTGCACAATGCGCCGGTCATTAGCAACGACCAGTTAAATGCGCACTCAATCCTTTTTTTTTTGTCATGGGGCCCTGTGTCCACCGTGAAACCTTAGCGAATTCGCTATTCGTGCTCGCGACACATTGTTGCGCAAATTGCTCGCGGCCATGTCGCACGACAGCGTTTCTCGTTGCGAATCAACGCCGCCGGTGCGATTTTTATGCGAAACGATGCGAATTTTACAGCGGGTGCGAAACGAATCGGCAAACGTGAATTCCTCATGAGGCTCGAATGAGTTTCGAAACACCCTGGCGCGCACTCGATCGGCTCATAATTGTTTCACCGGGTAATTGCACGTTACTCCCGAACGATAGCGACTGCACAGGAGTTTCAGAGTTTATTGCATTTTTATACGGTTGTGTATCCAAAGTTGCTCAATTTAACACGGCTGTTTCGGATATATACGGATATATATTATATTATATTCGGATATATCATTAGGATTTGTTTCTAAAAGATTTTCAAGAGATAAAGCTACGAAACATTGACTTGTTCCTCGCAATTCCGACCAATAGCAATTTTTTCGAAATTACACTTGCACGATTTTTAGTGGACTAAAGAGTCTCAACTAAGGCAAAGGCACCAGCAGTTGACCATTTTATAGAAAAACATAAAAAATAAGGTTTGAAATTTAAACAACAGTCGGCATGGCATCCGAGGTTCAGTTTCATTAAAAGTGCACTTATAAGTGCGCTTACAAAAACCTTATTTTATTATGTTTTTCTATAAAATGGTCAACTACTGGTGCCTTTACCTTAATTTGGCTGAACCGATTTTTTGCCAGGGGTTGCGTAGCGTGAAAATATTTTGCGAAGTCACCTTTTCCGAGGGAAAACCAAAAATATCGAGAAGCACAATCGAACGCTTGGTTGTACGAGGCGCGCCCTCGACTCCTCGACTTTTCATCGGCCGTTGCACCGGTTATTTTCGCAGGCGACACTCCCTTGCACACGTTCGCACCCCCTTGCACCGCAATGGAGGCAGTGTCGTCGATTTTTCTGCACAGAGTCCATCGAAAAGCGATCGCGAACACGGTGTCGCGTCACGAATAGGTCTGGTTGCGCCGGGGTTGGTTTTTAAGGGCGTTTCCAGCTGTCCGTCCCATTGTGTCCGCTCGGAATTATTTATAGGCGAAGGATGACCAAACACAATTTATGTCGGCGATACTGCGTACGCGTCGCACAAGACTCATTGTGCGGGACACGACGTAAACGCGCGCGGTTGTTCGCTCGCGTTGTCTCCTTTGAGTGTCGTCGCGCGCTTCAACCGTGATCGAACAACTCTCCAACACGTCGCCAGTAAAAATACGGGGTGAGTCAATGCGAACTTGGCTAACTGAAATAACTCCCTTGTTTGTGATGCCGCTGTGGAAATGTTTCCGACATACACACTCCCGTCCATAAGTCACCGGACACTTACTCGTTTTCAGCTAAAGAATGATTAAAACACAGATACAACTCTGTAGCTTGATTTTATTGTTGATCTTATAATATTTAAGTATTTTACGATCATTTCGGTATGTAAAAATAGAAATACATATTAGTTATTTACGGTAGGTTAAGTATAGATGTAAGACAGAGGTGCGTAAATTGTGTATGGATTTGTAACCCTAAGGGGAACAAATAAAGATTCTATTCTATTCTATTCCATATTAGTTATTTAAATAAACGTTCAAAAAAGGAACTGCATGCGTAAACACTCATTTCGTTAGGTTTCTATTCGGTACATGTTAGGATATATTGTTCGCTTTGGACGTTCAAAACCATCAGAGGATTATATTTGGAACATTATAAAGAGTTTATAAACACTGTAAGAGAAGTTCTAGACTAAATAGAGATAAGCATGGAGCTGCGAAGGCGAAGTCGCTGTTTCTTCTTCATTTCAAGTTTGACAGTGCATGTGATCGGTATGAGCAGTTCTAGAAAAGAATGATCCGTTCAAAAGCGTTCGAGTATTATTACTCTTGCTAAAGAAGGCTATTCTGTGCGGGAAATTTCGATAAAAACTAAAATTCCGAAATCAACGGTGCATGATAAAGTGAAAAAGTTAACAGATACTAATACTTTTGAATATAAAAAACGAACTGGACGGCCCAAAAAAAAAAAAAAAACAACAGAAACTGAAGACCGCTATATACAAACGTGAAGTAAACGAAACAGGAGGATGACAGCAACAGAAATTGCGGCAGAAGTTAACAAAGTTCGAGAGGATCCAATTGGTACAACAACAGTTGTAGTGTGTTGCAGTTAAAAAACCGTTATTAAGGACTCAAAATATGAAAAAAAGACTGCAGTAGGCAAAATTATATAAAGATTACACTGCTGAAGATTGGGAAAAGGTGTTGTGGACCGATGAGTCGAAATTTGAGGTGTTTGGTACAAAACGACGAAAGCGAGTAAGTGTCCGGTGAGTTATGGACGGGAGTGTACATCGAGAATTCACTGTACTGGATTTACAGCTCTGATAGAGCAAGCGTGGACAGATAATTGAACGAAATGCAGCGTTATAATAATTCTTTAGGAAGTTATAGGAACTCTTTTTTGGCATTTTTTAATTCTCGGTGAAACATGCAGAAACGTACACGGTACATGAACAATAGGAGCCTGGTGTACGATTCCGAATACTCGCACGCAGTATATCAGGTAAATGCGAACCGTTAGGGAGGAAAAGAAGGAAAGCACGGTCCCCTAAAGCCTCGCGTGTTGTGTACACAGTAATCGAAACGCTGTTTCCACCACAATGGCGTCGTTTTTTCACGGCGTAAAACACGCCGCGCCATACATTGTGCCAGGTCGTAAACGAGGATTCGTTCCGAACCGGCTTTCCCGGATTTTCACGACGAAGGCCAACTGGACCGACGGTGTATGTGTGTGTGTTCGCCGTGGATCGTGTCGGTTGGATCTTCGAGCGAGGCGTGAATCAGGTCACGCGGATCTGACCATTGTGCCGAGAAACCATAAATTCAGCGACGTCCTCTCGCTGTCTTTCTCTCTTCGATAAATAGCGCCATTCGAAATCACTTTTCCAGATGCATCGATGCATAAGCGAATCCCGTGCGTGCATGAAAGGAGACGCGCACGGGCGGCGGATCATTTATCAAGCGAACGCCAAACAAAGTTACGCGACAAATTTTACCGAAATTTCGACGTTGTTTGGGAAGAAACGATTAATGTGAATAGCATTGGACCAGTCATGGGATGTTAGTGCATCGGGGATTTTGTAGCAGATGCAAAGTAGAACCCCGTCATATCGGACCAAGTTTTGGGAAAATTTAGTGTCGGAGTTTCGGGCTGTAGCCTGCAGTCTGTGGACCTATGCTGGTGTTATAAATTATATAATAATTTGGGCACGTTGTCGACATATTCACGATAGCAGGACTATATATTCAAATCCTTAGGTAGTTAATATATAGTGTGTTAGAGTCAAGGATCTAATTACTGAGCCTATATTAATTATACTTACTTTTAAAGCATATTGAATTTAAAAAAGAGAATTTCAAATTTTTTAAATATTAAAAAATTTAATATCTTCTTTTAATATTCATCATGCATTAAAGATAAGTGTCCCTTACTTATTCTTTATTGGAATAAAATTAAAATTAATATACAAAAATCAAATAAAGTGAAATAAATATTTGAGGAATTAAATCAATAAATTAAACTTAATAATAAATTTAAAATTCTTCATGAAGTTATTAAGGTCAAGGAGTAATAGTTACTATATGATATGGATGGTGATGAGAAATTTTCATTTGATTAGATTCATTAAAATATAATAAAGATAAAATAGAAAATACATAAGATTGAATGATTGAAACAGCAATTTCTAAAATTATTAATAAATTTTGAGTAAAAAAAAGAATAATTATGTAAGGTATATTTGCTAAAGTTGATCCTAAAAGTGATAAAAGTAAATGTCCTGCTAATATATTTGCAGATAATCGAGTAGCTATGGTTCATGGACGAAGGAATAAGAATCCCTTACGCTATTGTTCATTTTTGAAGAATAAGTACGACGAAAGGTGAAATTAATTGTTATAGAGAAATTGTGGATATTATTCAGTGAAATGTGGTTAACCTTCGAGGTGCGGAGAAACAATCGGCTCCGGAATTCTATAGTAAGTGATTTTTCTATGAATGAAAGGACAAAAGTAGCACATTCCACGACAATCGTTGTATTATGTTATCGGCGTATCGCGTTTCTGGATCACGGGCGGTCAGTGCACACGTATGCATATTGACCAGACTGAGATTAGCGAGTTATGCACTTTCGAATTTTAATCGAGTGAACGAGAAAAACTTGTTCACGGAGACGTGAACGTGTTCCCGGAACTTTCTTCGAGTAAATCGTAGCGATACGCCAATAACTGCATTATTGTATCTGGGTGGCTGCATGGGAATCGAATGCACCGTGACCAATGTGTCGTAACAAATATCTGATTCTTTCGAGAAAATTATTTATGAAAATGTGAACGTTGTCGGGAATGTTACGAGACAGATCTGGCACGTTGCTTTATCCCACGGACGGTGGATGATTTTAATAACTATCGATAGCATCCGGGCAACATTATTCGAAAAAGTAACGCATACTTCACCATCAGAATTCGGTCAATCGATCGTGGTATCGAGGGAAAAGAATATGCGTATTTAGCCTCACCTGGAACAGAAAAGGAGAAACAATAATTACATAGTGTTCTTATTTCGGAAAAAGTACAATTTACTTCTGATTCGCATTCTTATGTTTCATAAAGTTCCACAATCCAGTTATAGCAAAAGCATGCCGTCAGGAATTCGGGTTAAACTTCATCTCGACGACCCAGAAATTTGCAACATTTTTCAAAAATGCCAAAAATCGAAACTTCAAGGCGAGAAATTCGCTGATTCGAAGGGTCAAGAGAGAGGTTCGTTCTACTCGGTATTTTTCGTGAACAAAATTTTTTAGCAACTAACGAGCGACGGCTAAATTCTTTTGAGAATCGTTCATGAGGATGATCGCGATGACATATGCGAAGATAAAGGTGTGTCCCCTAAACTCTACCTTCACCGAACGAATAGAACAGTCTGGGTATTTAGACCCCTAGTTACGCTGGTTGCATTAGGCCAGCGAGGGGAGGGTAAGTCCGAAGTCATCGAACCTAATTTACCAGTGCCAATAGAAAAAAAAAATAGAAGGGGGAAGGGGATGCGCACGTGAATTCGGACAGAGATTTTTTTCTTTCAGCTAGCAGACAGAGGTTCGGCCGCATTATGTTTGTCGCCTGCACGCAGCGAATATGAGCGGCGTGAATGGTATACAAATGAGCAAAGGCGGGTCTTCAAAGTGACGAGGACAGGGGGGGGGGGAGGGGGTACGGAATGCGAGAGGGCCAATGGGCCCTCCCAAAGGGTTCTCCCTTTCGTTTCTCGGCGAATTTCTTCCGGCTGGAGAACCGCGTCATTTCTATTTTAATAAAGCCATCCTTTTTACAACGCGACAGTCACCGGTTTCCGTTCCGATGACAGAAACCGTGGAGAGGGAAGCTGCGAGAACTGCACCTAACAATGTGGTCGGTTGTTTATGCTGTGTGCTCTGGATATTGACCCATTTGCATCATAAGGAAATATGAAAAGAAGATCTTTATCGCCAAACTTTTTTTTAAATTATATTTAAGTACAAAAATGACTACAAGTAAAAGAACTTCATATCTCACCATTATAACAAAAAATCGGAATTACTACTTTCATCTCCAACGACACCATTTCTATCCTTTAGCTAACGAATAATGATAGTGACCAACAAAGTTGAGCGCATATATACGCTAATGATACAAATGGGTTAAGCTCTATTCTCAGAACCTCGATGTCGAATCATTCGAAACTCATCATCAACCAGCTGCGTATGCTTAACCAGATTTTACGGCTGTTTTATGAACGCTGAGGAACCTGGAGAAATTTCAGAGATTGCGAAACTTGCCAGGGAGAGCAACAACTTAGGGGATGATTGCAGAACTTTCCTGGCGCCTCAAGATCTTTTTTTCTGAAGAAGAAGAAAGCAGCTTTTACGGGAAAGAAATTCAGAAACGTTGGAAGACGATTGCAGAAAATTGAGCTGTTGTTTATATCAATTTATTTCTCCAGGGGTGATGTCACGTGAAAAATATATGTTATAGGTGAATTACTGCAGTTACAATGTCTCGAATTTTCAATACTCAATGAATTAAAATTGACTGTCAACACAGATCATCTGGAGAATAGAGTTCAAGAGGAATGTGTAAAATAAATTATATGAAACAACTGAAAAGAAATAGTTCTTTCTTTTTAATTATTATGTCGTTAATGAGATTACAGACACATTGGACGGCTCGTTTCCCGTAGCCAAATAAATTGCACAACAAAATAAATTAAGAACTCGAAATTCTATACAGGTTTTATTGTTCGTCTAACGAAGCTCTCTAATCCTTATGCAAAATCAGAAATTTTCTTTTTATCTGAGGTTTATCGGAGCTTTTTTTCTGTTTTGTATTCCACGAGTCTGTGTCATAGACGCATAAAATCCGCATTATGTCTTCAAAACCAACATTCAGTCAAAACGTTTTCATGCGACCCCAAGCATTTCAACGGAACGACACACACACACACACACACATATACACGTTCTATATCGCTTAACGAATTAATCCTGTACCACACACGGTTTCCCTTTCGTTTCGATTTTTCATTCCTCGTTTTGACAGACTGTCACGGATAAATTATCGCCGACGATTAATGGCCACATCAAATCGGACGGATCCGATTTCGCACGGTATATGCAGATGATGCATCATCAGGAGCGACAAGGTCAATGAAAACGGGAGGAGGATTTCTCCCTTCCGCAACAGACCACGGCCACTAGCCTAACAAACTACATTCTCAGGCTCATCAAATCCTCGGCCGACAATTACACACGAATCTCAAACGGTCGTATTAAATTCCAATTAATCGCGGGACTTCTTTCGTTCGCACAAATCATCGCGTTCTCGGTTCATGTTCGCAGTCTCATTTAAATTGCCCAATTCCGAAAACATGTGCAAAATTATTGCAATTTAATCATTCATTTTAATAACTGCATTTTAATCATTGTATTCTAATAACTGCATTTTAATCATTGCATTCTAATAACTGCATTTTAATCATTGCATTCTAATAACTGCATTTTAATCATTGTATTTTAATAACTGCATTTTAATCATTGTATTTTAATAAAACCGTACATAGCTCGCCAGGCTATACGCAATCAATGAGCACATTCGATGGCAAAAAATTAATTTTATTCAACGAGCGTGCTCCTAACGGTGCTAATTGCTGTTGCGAACAGTAGAAACCGTACTTAAAAAGAAAACATGCAGGCCTGTCTTTCTGACTATACTCGAGCGCAGAAATATTATATACGTGAGACCAATTTTTTTTCACCGAAGACGATCGCCATAAATAATTCAGGGCATGCAGGAATCACGGACCGACGTCAAATGGGATATTTATCCCGTAGCTCAGCCATGAAATACTAATGACATTAATGACGGTCGATCGACCGTCTACCATAGGGGAAATATGGATTATAGCGAATAACCGTGAAATGCCTGTACCCGTCGCCGGGCCGGAAGACCTATTCACTATACACGGAACGTGAAAATGAGTCCGGGTTGAACGGCGAAAGATTTGCAGCTTGCGTCTGTCATCTACTTATGCATTCTATTGTTTTATATCGCCCATGAAAGTTTGAATTTACATTTCAAATTGATTAAATTGGGAACGTCTTCAACGGATGTGGCCTATTTCGATAGATTATTTAAATTCTAAATCGTCGTGTGATCATATTTATATTTTGTCTCTAGGTCTATTTTATCTCTAGGTTTCTGTGCATCAATTTATTTAATCCCTTGCACTACTATTTATTTTGTGATTCTTACGGTTAGAAATTCTTCATCGTTCAAAATTTCATAGAAAAGAAAAGATAGTTTATATTTATTGTATGCCTACGTTTTCTCCAAAGAATATATATCAACTACGACAAAATAGAATTTTATTTCAGTTTAAAGGAAATTAATAGCATACCTATTTGTTAAACTCTGTTCAGAATCTTCCCCACGAGTCTGACTCGATATTGTAGGTCAAGGGGTTAAATATATAATTTTTAATGCTCCTGTATCTTACAGTTCGCGAACATTTGCATAAAGATCTGCAATCCCGTGATTAGGAAGTTATTGAGAGTCAACCGCAGTAAAAAAGACGTACATTTGTGTGCATAAGCTTCCGCGGTCTAATTGCGATTCGATTGCACTGCCTCGGCGCACGCATGATTAATTAAGGGTATTAATGTGAAGGGACACTAGACGGTGTCAATGGGTCAACCGTATGAATCCTGGAAATCAGTGAATAGTGCTCCGAAAGGTCACAGTGCGTAGCGTCATGGTCGTTTTCGCAGAATGGACGCGAATTTCCTCGAGAGCCCAGTTTACGTGTTACTGCCACGTTAGGCAGCACGCTTAGGCTAGTATTGACGATACGGTAGGTCAGTCACGTTATGCAAAGAGCGTGGGATCCTGGCTAAGCGCCGCGATGGGGCACCTTTTGCGCAGCGCGGATACACCGATCTGTTGCGGAACCTGTCAGCTATCATACGCGCTGCCAATGTCCTTTTATTTGCAAACGATCATGGCAGAGATCGTTGCTTCTCCGAAGATAATCGAGGGTCGATCTCCAGACGTCGATTTACAATATTTTTCACGAACGTAAGAACCCTCCTAGTAATTGTTCGTTGCTTTCATAAATTACATTTCAACGTTGGTTTTCTTGTCTAAACTCTATTTCTCATTTGCTTCGTATATTTAAAACAGAGTAAATTAAAAATGACTAAAAAATAAAAACGGCGATATGAATGAAAAATTACTAAAAAATAAATAAAGTAATATAAACGAGAGTTTACTGAAAAGTAAATGAAGCAGTATGAATAAAAAATAATTACAGAATACTTAATGCAAGATAAATGGAGAATTACGAAAAAAGAGAAGCATTCATGAAGAATTAACGAATGAAAAATTAATGTGTGAATTGTTGATTGACGCTAGATATCGGTAGTTCTGCAGAGTGTGCTGCATTTCTGTCAAAACTCTATTTCTCATTTGCTTCGTGTATTCAAAACAGTGTAAATTAAATATGACTAAAAAGTAAATACGGCGATATGAATGAAAAATTACTAAAAAATAAATAAAGTAATATAAACGAGAGTTTACTGAAAAGTAAATGAAGCAGTATGAATAAAAAATAATTACAGAATACTTAATGCAAGACAAATGGAGAATTACGAAAAAAGAAAAGCATTAATGAAGAATTCATGAATGAGAAATTAATGTGTGAATTGTTGATTGACGCTAGATATCGGTAGTTCATATTGCAAACATTATACAAATGGTGCGCTGCAGATTGCAAGGTTTACACAAATTTTCAATTCATCGCGATCAGTATTATTACGTCTGGCAGCAGGTAAGTATGCTTTAAGTGTACACGATTGATCAAGTCTCTATCTAGGAAACTATTGTAATTACGGGATGACTATACCCGATTTATTCCTGGCTTCAATAATATCAAAGACTCGGGCAGAGCTTTGTATAAACGAAGAGAATAAGATGATCGATTTAAATCGCGTTTCTCTGGGCGACGTTCCAAATGCGTCTTTCAATCGCATAATGATCTAGCAAGAACACAGGAGGAGAGCAAGCGAGCCGATGATTAAATTGTAACTACACAGCGCACGTGTTTCCGAGGACTCAATTATTGAATCGCGGAAGATGATTAGCAAAGAAAGATTACCCGCGGTAATCTCCTTCCCTTCCGGGTCGCTAATAAATATTAATCAGTCGATTAAAATTCAAACCCGCGACATTGATAATGCTCTTGTTTCTTTGCTCCACCGCAATTACCGGTGATTCACTTCTGCGATCGCTTCCTATGCTGATAACGTTTCTCAAACAGAAAATAGAAGGCAAACGTAGAACATGAAAGAATTGGAAATTGGTATAATTCAGTTTGTTTAGTCTTTTGGTAAGGAATTATTTGCAAACGATCGCATTTCCTTTGTAATTGCAATTTTTATTTCCTGGGCAGAGTTGTCTTAGTCTAATCAATTTTTCTGATCGATAGACTGTGAATCTTTATGCATGGCTTATGAACATGTTTAAAAAATATTCGAATATGAAATTTGATATGAATTTTGTTTAGTTTGAATATATACCGGCTATTCTCACGGGAAAATAAGATTTCGTTTGATTTTACTTTCTTAAAATTTGTGTAAAAAATTTAAAAATCACTGAAACATCCGCGATCTACAATTTTATTTGTTAAATGTTAAGTATTGTAGCTTCGAATGAGACAGACTAGTTTTCATTGTATTTCTTGGCGAACACTCGAGACGGTTACGGTTGTACATGCACACAAGCATTTTTATGAACTTCTGCAGCACGTTGAGCATTATTCCTTTCACTATGGGGTGTTGCTCGATAGCATGCTGTCATTATACAGAACAGTTGAGACGCAGTTGGTCTCTCCACCATTAAGAATCACACCGTTCCCAAACGAACACATCGGTTTGAGTATTTTGAGAAGTGCTGTCAACAATCCTAACCAAAAGAAAAATCCTAACCATTAGAAGAATTAAAAAATGAGCCTGTTAAAAAGAGAAATTTTCTATTTCACTATAATGCAATTATTAACATATTCTACTAATGATTTGGACGGTTATAGGATATCATGAAAGAACTGAAATTGAATTTATTTCTACAAAAATAAACAGCAGGAAATACATAGATGTCACTGATAAGAAATTGTCAAAACATGCTCAGTCCATAGCCAACCAAAAATACATCCAACAAGACAATGCAGCTGTGCATTCGGCAAAGATAGTACAGGCCTAATTTAACACTTTGACTGCCAATCTAGAAACCTCAAAAATTCCATCAAATCAAATCAAAGTAAGTTATTTAATGAAATAAAAATTGAAAAGAATTAAATGTATGATATTGAGTAGTCCTTCAACTTTCTTGCATTTTACAGATCCTAATCAAATTTGGTACAATGAATATATTAACGTAAAAATTATTTTTAAACCTGGACAAATAATTCTGTCACCCACATATGGCTGACATGGCAGTGAACGTGTTAAAA
This sequence comes from Seladonia tumulorum, assembly GCA_913789895.3. Lineage (NCBI taxonomy): Eukaryota > Metazoa > Arthropoda > Insecta > Hymenoptera > Halictidae > Seladonia > Seladonia tumulorum. Next base: position 5,921,966 of record OU565277.1, on the reverse strand, counting down.
ATAAGGAAATGGACGTTTTACCACGGCCAGCGAGATCTGACTTAAATATCATTGAAAACTTTTGGGGAACACTAGCCAGGGAGGTTTATTCTAAAGGAAACCAGTTTAGTACTGTAGAACAATTGAAAAACTGCGTTGAAATGGTATGGAAGAAAAATAAGCAAAAAACGATTAGAAACTTGTATAAATCTATCCCAAAAAGAATGTTACATGTCAGAAAAAAATAAAGGTGGCAACACAAAATATTGATAACCGATAAAAATGAGCTGTACGAGTTAATTTTTTACAAAAACATTGCCTGTCTTATAGTTTTGTCGCGGTTAATAAAAGGTAAGTTGGTGTTACTTTGAAATTCTTGGAAATACTAACGAAAACACTGCGTTAAACCACGTCTCCAGAAGTAACTAATAACTAGACTACGGATCTTTATGCGTTTACGGGTTCTGAAAATTTTCAAAAAATGTTGTAATATAAAATTCCACAGAATTTATTACAATTTTTATTTATATCAGATCTACGAAGGCTGCTACCACTAAAAATTAGATTTTATTTGTTTCCACTTTCCTAAAATTTTCCTACAAAAATTGAAAATTGCATAAACATCCGCAGTCTACTAATAACACTCTGTATGAAAGACGATGAAGTTCTTTCATGTAACACACAATTATTTCGTTTTAAGCGATGTCTTATAGTATTGTCGCGGACTGTAGAAAGAAGAAATCATGGTCGCGCTGACGCGTTTGGAACCCGTAACCGCTCGCGGGACCTACATCGCGAGATAAAGCCTGTTTACCTGGAAGGGAATAATTATTCGTGGGGAACCAGTTCCGCGAGAGCGCACGGCGGCTGCTTGTGCATCGTCTGCCGAGAAGTCACCGTAAAATATCGCCGGATCGTGTTCCTCGGGGACGAGCAGCACGGTTTCGATTCTGGGTACAAGGCCGGGTTTCGATTCAATTAGACGCGGTGCGCTGCTCGAATACGCTCGGACGCTTCCTTGTTCGGACACTCGTTTTTTCGCGGTACTGTTCCACTACGCACGTCGTGTTTACAATAATTAACTGACCAACGACACTCGCTAAAATCCCACTCCAAAGCGGCTTTCCATCTCACCAAAACCTACACAAAACACCTGCACATTCCAAAATGTGCAATTAAACGCCATTTTCATATTTGCATCGGTGGGGACCCAATTACTGTGCGGGTACTAATATCGATTATACCTATCTTTAAAGCGTAATGAATACTAAAAAAGAAATATTAAATTTTTTCTCATTAATATCGGTTAATATTTTCATAATTAATGTAGACACGGTAATTGGTACCCAGACAGTAATTAGGTCTCTTAACCCATTTGTGCATCATTAGCGTATATATGCGCTCAATTTTCTTGGACACTATCATTATTCGTTAGCTAAAAAATAGAAATTGAGGGTGTTGTTTGGGATGAAAGTAGTAATTCTGATTTTTACTTATAATGCTGAAATATGAAATTCCTTTACTCGTAGTCGTATTTTTGTACTTAAATATAATAAAAAAGAAAGTTTGGTGACAAAGGCTTTCTTTTCATATTTTCTTATGATGCAAATGGGTTAACGAATAACATGGAACTATACGAAACTGCACGAAGCCACTTACACATTCTTTAAATTCCCTTCGACGACTTGATCACCGGTTAATTAGCATCATCAATCAAATTTCTAGCGCTAGCTACACTCTTGCTCCAATCACAGTGATTTCCATACCGAAAAGAACGAAACTAGGTTTTTCTTTTTCCGCTGAACGTGTCGGGCCTGTCCACCTTGAGATCGCGAGGCGCTCCCCTTTCCCAGCGTCACACACTTTGATCCACTTTTTTCTTTTTTTTTTTTTGGTTTCGAAACGCAGTGAAAAATTTAATTTCCACGGCGTGATTATCCCGGTAATAAGGGTAATAAAGTCGATCGTAATTCAATGAATGACGGATACGCAGCGAGCGTCTTGTTCGTGGGCAATTCCGACCGATTAAAAACGATGTTGTTAATTGCTTACGGGACGGTCGTTTTATTCATTTCCGTTAATCGGGACCGGCGAAACGACGGTGTCTAGAGATTCTCTCCCGCAAAAAGGGGATAATCGGCTGAAATTGTTGTCTGCGCGAAAAGCACGAATTACCCAGGAATTATAGCACAAACCCAGTCGAATAAATTATTAAATTCTGGTTGCCTTCCTGCGACAAGGTTCAGCCGTTTTAATAAACACTTACAAATTTTTAAAATTGACATATTATCAGAGAGATTAACCCCTTGCACTACTATTTATTTTGTGATTGTAACGATTAGAAATTCTTCATCGCTCAAAATTTCGTAGAAAAGAAAAGATAGTTTATATTTATTGTATGCCCATGTTTTCTCCAAAGGATACCTATCAACTATAACGAAATAGAATTTTATTTCGCTTTAAAGGGAATTGATAACATACATATTTATTAGACTCTGTTCAAAATTTCTGTTCAAAAGGGGTTAATATAACCTTCTTTTTTGTTAATAGCTCCTTAACAAAGCCACGGAGAATATTTTCGCAAAGGAAAAAGTTACTTCGTATGGTCTGAGGAATCAACTTTCAACGTGCTTTCCAGGAAGCACACCATTTTTAGTACATCCTGTAGATAAATAGTGGAGTATAGGAGTTGAGCGGCCGATACCATGGATTAAAAATGTCTGTATTTATCTTTACGACTCGTGATTCGATTTTCTATGGGGTTTCTCGCGAAGTTTATGCGTGTTTCATGTACACAGCTTCAGGTGGAAGCATCGGAAGAAAACGGTTCTCCAGTTCTTGCACCGAAGAGATATTGGAACCAACAACCGTCAATCGATGCAACAGCAATAATTATCACTTGCGGAGCGCGCGAAAGAATAATTACGGTCGGCCGGCATTGCAAATAACTTCCTGCTGTTACGCTTATACGCGATTCTAAGCGATCTGGGCGTGACGTCAGTGTCGTTCCAGATGATACATACAAATCTAACGGAGATCGCGTATTCGCGTTTTACGATCTGCAGAAGTAAACATTTGCATGTCGATGGCCGAGAATTACCGGGAGAACATTTCGCGAGTGTATTACCAACGATGGTAAAACCAAATTAATAAATCCCCGCGAGCAGTTACACTTGCTCAAATTAGAACGACAGCTTCGCAAACAGTGTAACGGCAGTAATTATGCATTTACATGCCATTTTATTCGTCGTACTTTGAATTATTCATCGTACAGTTCGTTAATCAGGCTTTACTCGTGTGGTGTAATCGACATTAGCGTTTTAACACAGGTGAATCGTGTTGCAACATTCGCGTCGAATGTAATATGATCTTAAAATTGATGAATTCGTCAGTTGTCGCACAATAAAACTGACATTATTGCCCACTTTAGTGTGTGGCAAGCAATGATTATCGAATGCGAGAGTTTAATGATGTCGACGATTCTTAACACTAAACCTGCCACGGTCAAATGACCGGTTTTATATTTCACAATTATTGAAATTATAAAAATTCATTTATGGAAAATAGTGGAATAAATTTCCTTGTCAAAGCATTTACTATATGGAAAATTACGGACAATCTCAATAAATTCGGAGTTGCCATTTTTATAAGGCAATATTAACCAGATACTGTTAATGCTTGGTAGGTTTAGTGTTAAGAAAAATACAGTGCTCGATGAGCGAACAAATATGCACAAAATTTGTAGATCTGAAAGTTAAAATGTCAAATTCGAAAAATTGTGGATGCTTAATACTAGAACGACCAAGCACTAAATGCAACTGGCATACATTGCCTTATAATAACAACAAAATAAGATTTTTTTAGATTTCGTATTAGTTTTGTTTAAATATCTACTTCGATAGAGAAGTTTATTAAATAATTTTCTCATGGAAACATATTGATAATTTCAATATCTCTAAAAGAAAAAATTAGGAGGAAGTCATTTTGACCCATCCGGTAGTTCTAGTGTTAAACAGCAATGCTTTCGTTGAAAAAAAAATAGTACAGCAATAAACTTGGACTCATTTTGAGAATTGAATCCTCTATCCTCTTTATCCATCGTTCATTTTATCCTAGGAAAATGTTGCAGGATGTAGTTAGGCGAAAAACCCAATTTTGCAAACACCTCTAAAAATTGAAAACGCTTTTAAACGTCGAGCAATTTTTTCGAGATATTATTTATCTCGCATTAAGATTATTTCGAGGTCGATTCGAACCAGATACTGGTAATGCTTGGTAGGTTTAGTGTTAAGTTAACACTGTTAACACATTAAAGGCGGGGGATCTTGATGAAAGTATGCTAGGTAACGCGAGATAAATCGTAGTACTACGACTCCCGCCTTTAATGTATTAAGAAAAATACAGTGCTCGATGAGCGGACAAATATGCACAACATTTGTAGATCTGAAAGTTAAAATGTCAAATTCGAAAAATTGTGGATGCTTAAACAGCAATGCTTTCGTTGAAAAAAAAAATAGTACAGCAATAAACTTGCTCATTTTTAAAAATTGAATCCTCTATTCTCTTTATCCATCGTTCATTTTATCCTAGGAAAATGTTGCAGGATGGAGTTAGGCGAAAAACCCAAGTTTGCAAACACCTGTAAAAATTGAAAACGCTTTTAAACGTTTAGCAATTTTTTCGAGATATTATTTATCTCGCATTAAGATTATTTCGAGTTCGATTCGAGCCTAATGGATCGGACCACGAAATGTGCAATCGCGTTCCTCGAGGGCCCTCGTTTCTTTTACTTCGTTCAGGGATACCGGCCCTGAGATAAGTGTGCTCACAAAAGGGCTTGGGCGTAAAAGGGTGAAGGGAAACGAAAGTCCTCGAATCGAGCCGAGCAATCGGAAATACTATGCGGCACCATGGACACCGTACCTCGAGTGGCGAATGGTCAGCCTTATGCCGTACCCCAATCGCGCTTTGTGCCGCGCTTACCATGAAAACTACCCCTAATCGCCGTGATCTTGACGCACGTTTGTGCATCGAGGAAAATAGCGATGGGGTCGATTGTGCACGCGTGCAAATGAAACGAAAATGGAGCTGAAGAACGCCGGAGGAAAACCAATAGACTCGAACGGAATAATGAAACCGAGCAATTTGTGTTATTGTTCATTACAATCGGCTGTTTCGTCGCTAATTACACTGAACCGTGAATACCTAAAGTAGCTCTATTGTTAACGCGGATTGCCGGTATTTAGAATTGTAAACAACTGTTCTGCGCTCCCTGCGGCAACGACGTGGATTATTTTTAGAAAATCTAGGAAATATTTTCTTAATGAATTAACACATTGACTGCCACGCTAGAAACCTCAAAAATTCCATCAAATTAATGTAAGTTATTTCATGAAATACAAATTGAAAAAAATTATATGTATGGTATTGAGTAGTCCTCCAACTTTCTTATATTTTGGTGTAATGAATATATTAACATGAAAATTTATTTTAAAATCTGGACAAATAATTCCGTCACCCACATATGGGTGACATGGCAATCAACGTGTTAAGAATGTTAGTGTATTAAAATGAAATAGAGTTACTAACAAGTTTTGTCTAATTTTAGCTCACATAAAACATTGATAACTGAATCGATAATTTTAATGCAAAGTAAGGGTCTGTATGTTCAAAAATTCTCTAATAATTAACACTATAGAGTGTTTATTCTATATATGTCGTAATATGATAGTTTATAATAGTAATATGATATTTGTCCCTCGTGTGATCGCAACATTTACCACCACAGTCTAAAAACATTTATTTTTGTCTTTCCCATTTTTCCACGCTACAGTAAAATCGTGAAATGTCATCGAGCACTAAAATCAATAAAAATGAACAAAAATGAAATTCCTCAGAAGCGTTTTAATGGTTCAACGACCCGTTTAGGCTCGCACCATTCCACTCGGTTATCGACTGGAACTGTTCGACGACTGGCTTTATTGAAACGATTAATAACAGCCTCGTATTGCAGACGGTCATTGATTACCCTCGCATCGGCGGACCCGATGCGTTAATAAATAACGATTAACCGGAGTGTCGGTCTCGAGCGAATCCGTCGATCGCGATCGAAATCTTGCAGGAAATTGGGTCACCGGCTGATGCCGTTTTATCTTCTCGGAAGAGATTCGAGGAACGACGACGGTGTGAGGCCACCTTTAATCGCGAACAACCGGCTCCGTACAAGCGTGTTCGTTGTTCCATCGGACCGCGTCGGAGGAGTTTAACGATCGTTCACAGTTCCGCGATAAATCGTGTGGTCGTCGCCGAGGGTTCTCAACGACCCGGGCATTTTGTTTTTGCGAGGGTGCGCGAGAAACCGGGGTTAACCCCCTCTGGCCACTGAGTAGTTCCACTAGACGGTTGCTGGCTTATGGTGGTCCTTCAGAAGGTTGTTGAAAGCATATTTTTCGAAAAAGTTCGACACACGTCCTCGAATAGAGTACCACACAGTACCGAAAATAACCGGTTCAAATTGTTATAGGAAAAGGAAGAATTTTTATTTTCAGCGCAAAAACCCTTGACAGAAATTGCTCTGCAAAATCGGAAGTTAGAACATATATTTTCGAAATTATTATCGACATAGAATACAATATTTACTCTATATAAGGTAAAGGCACCTGTAATTGACCATTTTATAGAAAAACATAAAAATAAGGTTTTTATAAGCGCACTTATAAGTGCACTTTTGATGAAAGTCAACTTCGGATGCCATGCCGTCTGTCGTTTAAATTTCAAAACAATAGGAACATTTCAAACCTTATTTTTTATGTTTTTCTATAAAATGGTCAACTACTGGTACATGGTCAACTACGGGTGCCTTTATCTTATATGTCCAAAACACGGCAGGGACATATATCGGCCAGGAGATACTATGGAGAAGTTCCTTGGCAGTGGGGATAGTTCTAGAACTCTTATCGGCTAGGAACTTGCGACATACATACTATAAACATTGTATTTGGATTTGAGTGGCTGTAGGCCACGAATTCAGTGAAGCATTTTGTATTGAGAACAATGAGTTTAATAGTCAAAATTTTAATAACAATTTTAACCTAATCTAGGATGCATCTCAAGCTTCCAACATTTCTAAATAAATTTCTTCCCCGGTCGTGACCAGCATCGAATTGTTCGAGCGACAATTTTCAGGTACTATTTTCCATTTCCGACGAGCACTATTAACGATTATACGCACGGTACGCGTTCATTTGAACGGCAAAGAAATAAATATCTTTTCTCTTCAATTACGCTAGCATCCGTTTGCATAACAATCGCGACGCGTGCGCGTTCGTGACTCGCTGCCACACGTTTCATTTCCTATGGAACAATGAACATCCGTCTAGCATTCCTCGAATGCAACATCTGCGTCTGACCAATTGCAAAATGTTAATTTGCGTTCGTGCCAAGCCTTTCTCTGCGGTCCGTAAGCTATTATGTTTTCACTCGTGATCGTGGACAATCGAAATTTTGATTTTCTAACTACCAGTGCGAACTACTAGCCGTTCATCGGTATTAGAGAGACCCACAAGTAATCAATTATTTTGAAATCTAAAACAAACCTTGTAGTAAATTCAAGTTTCTATTTCTTAATTTATTGCATAACCTCCAGTTTGCCATCTTTCCTGCAAATTTATACAATCGAAATCTACAATCGAAATTTTGATTTTCTAACTACCAGTGCGAACTACTAGCTGTTCATCGGTATTAGAGGGACCCACAAGTAATCGATTATTTTGAAATCTAAAACAAACTTTGTGGTAAATTCAAGTTTCTATTTCTTAATTTATTGTATAACCTCCAGTTTGCCATCTTTCCTGCAAATTTATACAATCGAAATCGACAATCGAAATTTTGATTTTCTAACTACCAGTGCGAACTACTAGCTGTTCATTGGTATTAGAGGGACCCACAAGTAATCGATTATTTTGAAATCTAAAACAAACTTTGTGGTAAATTCAAGTTTCTATTTCTTAATTTATTGTATAACCTCCAGTTTGCCATCTTTTCTGCAAATTTATAAATCGATTCCGAGTCTGCAGGGATAACGGTTGCATCGGGCAGAATCGTTGCAAAAAGAAAAAGAGAAAGTGAAAAAACGATGGTTTATAAACATTAGCGAGTGCGAATCGACGCTCCGCGACATCTGCATGTGCACGTGCAGCTGCACCTTGGTCGCGTTTCAAGAAAGGCACCTAGCATCTGCCTTGGTCGTAGGGTCGCGTGCCCGGCTCTGCTCCAATTACCCTTAATTATTATCACGATAATCATTATTACCCGAGCCGGAATGTCGATCGGGAATCCCGATAATGCCTCGAGGACGAGTTCCACGACGATTCGCGCTTGTTCAGTCCCTCGACATTTTCTCTTCTCTCTCTCTCTCTCTCTCTCTCTCTCTCTCTCTCTCTCTCTCTCTCTTGTTTTCGCTGGCGAACCGTGGCTAGATCGACCGGCCGAGATAACGCGCGCGTGCAATGAGGATCCACGACGCCGGAAAAGTGACCATAAACGAGTTAAGAGGCGACTTCCTTCGGCATCGAAGCCTACACTTCAAACTATTAACCCCAGAGGGACGCAGGGTTGTTCCGAGAATTTTTGCAACGAAGAACACATTTTCTTATTCCCAAAAATAATTTGCATAGACAATTATTACACAGCAGTAATAGCAGAAATAGACTCGGAATGAAATAAAATTACACAACGAGACAAACTTTTTCTCCTACAGTATGCAGATAACAAACAAGAATTAGCTATGAATCACGAGGTAATTATAAAGAAAAATCGAAAGAGAGACCTGTTTTTAGACCGGCCATAAACCGGGGAGAATTTTTTACAGTAGCGTGCGCGATAGAGCGAAATGAGCAATCGTTTAATGAACACGGAAATTATGAAAATTCATCGAAACGCTGCGACGAAACGCGTAACGACGGGTTATGAATAAATCATAATCCGTTCAATCTGTCCCTGGAAAGAAGCGGGGCTCCGGGTGCTCGATGATAGTGGTAATACCGGTTTCGCATTATAATTCGCCGGGTTTGTTCGGTTGATAAGCGTGCGACGTCTCTCGAAGATTATTATCCCCGACGGTGTTGTTTATTTCTGTTTCGCGGCTGCTTACCGTTTTCGTACCCCTCGATCCTCGTTGTCCGCTCCGGAACGGGAATACGCTTCATTGATTGCGCGTACGACAAATCGGTTGCGCGTGCATCTGCGCAACGGAGCGCATCCCCGTCGACACGTGTTTGTTCGCGTTTCAATTGGCGGAACGAGTTTCGCGCGTCCGATTGAACGCTCCGCTTTCTACGAACGTTTTACCAATGCACGCTTTAAGCACCGGAAACGCGTAACTCTTTTTATAATTAACACGCGTTCAGGACCATATCAATGTGCTCTGAGAAAACGCAAAATCAAAACAACTTGTTCAACCTCTTAGCGGACGAGAAATTCCTCTGTTATATGTTCCAGTAGGTCGAATGTTATCTACTTTCTCTATACATCCTACACCGAAGAGAGAAATGTAAGGATCGAGTCGAGAGAAATGTGTTCTGTCCAATGGAAATTTGTTTCTTAACACTGAGTGCCAAACAAAAACCCTCAAAAATTCCATGAATACAAAGTAACTTATTTAATGAAATAAAAATTGAAAATAATTATATGTGTGATATAGAGTAGTCTTCCAACTTTCTTGCATTTTACGGATCCCAGTCAAATTTGGTACAATGAATATATTAATGTAAAAATTCATTTTAAGACCTGAACAAATAACTCCGTCACCCATATATGGGTGACATGGCAGTCAACGTGTTAAATATCAGATTACCATTAAATTGAAAGCAATATCCGAACTTCTCAAACAGTACATAAAATGTTGAAATAACGGATTCACCGCCAAGATTAAAAGCTAATATTGCAACTAAACAATTTCACGAGCACATTAAACGGTTCGAATATTACAATCACAGCAAATGCGAATCAACGTGTTAATATTGACAGTAATTTTTTCTTGCAGGTACATTCATCTGTGAGGAGCTAACGATACCAGAATAGAAAACACAAAGTTTACTGCAACAATTATTTTTGTAACGCCTCGTGAATCCTAACAAGATTCATAGATTGTCGTAAAGACTGATTTTCAAGTTTGGGGGAAAATCGGTTTTGGACATGTATCGAGTAAAGACTGTACAACTCCAGCATTTAATATTTCCATTGTCAGATAAAAAGAGTTCAATTATACTCATGTTTTTAATTGGCTACGTTATTCCCGATAGTTACTTAGATGCAGGTTAAATCGGATTCGCAAACCATTTTCTAGAAGAGATTATTTAGGAGTCGTGTGCGATGGAAGCAGACCGTAGAATAAGATGATTATGTCGTTCGAAATTGCAATTTCAGGGAAACACGCGACAAAGTTCTCCGTCGAACAGGAATAATAGTGGAAGGGTGAAAAAGAAAGGAAAGTTAGTTGTCCGTCAATTGTATTTACGACCTCGCTATAAATGAGCAACTCGCTGTCGCTTAATGGACGGCACGCCACCATTAATTCGCAGGTGCTGCAGCTGCACGTGCACCGAGCGCGTGAGGTGCGCGCACTACTACCACTACTAATTCCTGTCATTCAATTACAACGCGGCGGACGCGCGCGACTACGCATTGTAGAGTGACATTTCGAATATGGTGTTCCAAGGGGGAGGAGGGTTTCTGCACCGTTGAAAACCGATTAAATAGATGCTCGTTTCACGCTTTCTCTTTTGCCCTGATCGTATCGGAAATTAGAGGCTCCCGGAACACACCTTTATTTTCTTGCAGCGGATCGCAATCTAATTTAGGGGATTTTTCAGCTTAAATTAATTTTTGAACAATTTTTCTGAAAATCGAACTCGGGGGCATTCTTACAATACTTTTTAATTTTGAGCTTAATTCAGAGGGACTTCCAAGATTAAATTAATTTCCGAAGAATTTTTATGAAAATCTAATTCAGGGGGATTCTCACGATGATTTAATTTTGAGCTCCATTCAGAGGAATTTTCAAGATTAATTTTCGAAGAATTTTTATGAAAATCTAATTCAGGGGGATTCTTACAATACTTTTTAATTTTTAGCATAATTCAGAAGGACTTCCAAGATTAAATTAATTTTCGAAGAATTTTTATGAAAATCTAATTCAGGGGGATTCTCACAATGATTTAATTTTGAGCTCAATATAGAGGAATTTTCAAGATTAATTTTCGAAGAATTTTTATGAAAATCTAACTCAGGGGGATTCTTACAATACTTTTTAATTTTGAGCTTAATTCAGAGGGACGTCCAAGATTAAATTAATTTCCGAAGAATTTTTATGGAAATCTAATTCAGGGGGATTCTCACGATGATTTAATTTTGAGCTCAATTTAGAGGAATTTTCTAGATTAATTTCCGAAGAATTTTTATGAAAATCTAACTCAGTGGGATTCTTACAATACTTTTTAATTTCAAGCTTAATTCGGAGGGATTTCCACGATTAAATTAATTTCCGAAGAACTCTTATGAAAATCTAATTCAGGGGGATTCTCACGATGATTTAATTTTCAGCTCAATTTAGAGGAATTTTCAAGATTAATTTTCGAAGAATTTTTATGAAAATCTAACTCAGGGGGATTCTTACAATACTTTTTAATTTCAAGCTTAATTCGGAGGGATTTCCAAGATTAAATTAATTTCCGAAGAACTCTTATGAAAATCTAATTCAGGGGGATTCTCACGATGATTTAATTTTCAGCTCAACTTAGAGGAATTTTCAAGATTAATTTTCGAAGAATTTTTATGAAAATCTAACTCAGGGGGATTCTTACGATAATTTAATTTTAAGCTTAACCCCTTGCCCTACAATAACGAGCCAGACTCGTGGTGAAGATTCTGAATAGAGTCGAATAAATGTGAACGTTATTAATTTCCTTTAAACCGAAATAAAATTCTATTTGGTTGTAGTTGTATTCTTTGGAGAAAAAATTGGCATACAATAAATATAAACTATCTTTTCTATGAAATTCTGAACGATGAAGAATTTCTAATCATTATAATCACAAAATTAATAGTAGTGCAAGGGGTTAATTTAGAGGGCTTTTGACATTACCAATGAAACAGAGTTCGTTGATTTAAATTGTAATCCAAAAATGAGTGCTCTATGCGAGATTCTGGCAAACACGTGAGCTTCAATTTACAATGTAATTTTCTGCAAATTAATGTATAAAAATGCGAGCTATGACGAGAGCATTCACCGCTCGTATAACTTTAAGGAGAAACGAGTTTTCTAATTCAATGACCTGACTTAGCTGGTTACATTACTGTGAAATAAATGGTCGACTGTCGTGAGTGTTACAACGCCATATATTTAGCAGACTTCAATCAAACTGCCGTCCATTACAGTTCATATCACTTATGCAAAGATTAACCTTTATGGGAGTATAGACACGATACTTTTCTTCGAGCCGGACGAGCGATATTAATCTAAGTCTGTTTGAAAGGTCTAGTTCTTTCACGGTAGCTTGATGCATTTGTTATTTAACGCGCAAAACATTCGGCGTCCTAAAGAATGTACAAAATATACACGATTCACAAAATGTAGAACAAAATATTACTTGGCAAGTTAACATTGGTATAAATTACGTATTAGAGATGTCTTCGTGTGTCAAAGTACGTCATGCTTCTCAACAGATAATTTAAGAATTTAATCATTTTACCGAGAAATTAGAGCTCTCTTATTCACTTCGTGAATTCTCTCGTTAACCAGTTAAGCGCGTTTGACGTGTATACACGTCGGACCAAATCTCTGTTGCGGTGCGGTCAACGTTAAAGAATTGTTATTTCTTATCGAATAAAAATGTGATTCTTTCTCATTTTGGTTTAATTTTTTTTTTAATATTGCAATAGCGGTACTTGGCCTGCGTTCGACGTGCATATTCGTCATTGTTTGATTTTAATTCCGTGCCGCGAGGGATTTTAAAAATTAAACTCCGCAGTTAACTGGTTAATTTCCTTTGCCAAGAAATTGAAGAACACCTAGGTATACTTTTCGAAACGACAATGGAAAGAAAATTATGAACCACGATACGATCGTCGTATCGATATCCTAACGTCAATAGAGCAACAGTCACGTTGAGGGTAATTAATTCAATGTCCACGACACGAGCTCGTTCACCTTCAAGTGTTCGCCGCTCGTAATTAAGCAATGCTCGCTGCAGCACAGTTTTCCCTTCTCTGCTCCCCCTCCCCCTTTTCCCTGTAACCGTTTTTCTGCACCGTAATTTCTTCTCTAAATGCCTGGACAATAAGTCACCATCGCGGGACTTCGCGGAGAATGTGGGAGAGACTGAGATCATCGACTCTGTTGGCCATAATATATTTCTCCTCGACAACGGTATACCATCCTCCCCCGTTTCGCACAATTTTTTCATTCTTCTTCTCTTTTTCGCCATGATGAATCCACGTGGACTACATTCATCCGGAGCCGCGGCGAGATGAGTTTCTACTTTAGAGTAGTTGCTGGCCGTGGGGAACACGCGCGATTCAACAATGCTGTCATTGTTCCGGGTCGCGGAATATTTCATACTGTGCAACATCAAAATAACACCGGAACAGAGAAATTGTTGTTGGAACGACTGCCAAATATATTCTTTGAAGCTCTTCTTAAAAGTACCCGAGATACGTGTCCCTTGCTAGACCTGTGTTTTGGATATATCTACACAGACTCACGAAAGTATTCGAACGCCCTTTAAATCAGTATAACTTTTTTTTTAATTGGATCAAACGACCTGACTTTTTTGAGGAGTTAGAAGAATTGGTTTTCCAAATGATGTGCAAAAAAGATTTTGAAAAAATTGCAATTGGGGTAAGAATTACATGAGAAAATAAAAATGGCACTTTTCACAACTTTTTTATCTGAACCTGTAGTGAAAATTTAAAATATGCGTTTCGTAGATATATGTTAGTTATATACATGCTGAAAATTTCATTGAAATCGATTAATATACACACGAGCTACAAATAGTTAAAAGTGGTGAAAAGCGTAGTTTTCACGCTCAGACTATAACATATTTCGATGAGTGCCATTTTTATCTGCGCCAGCCGATTTCGATGAAATTTTCAGTACGTGTATAACTAACACAGATCTACAAAACGCATATGTTAAATTTTCATTACAGGCTCAAATAAAAAAGTTTTGGAAAATTCCTTTTTTATTTGATCTTATAATTAAAGAAGTCAGGTCGTTTGGTCCAATTTAAAAAAGTTATACTGTTTTAAAGGGCGTTCGAACACTTTCGTGAGTCAGTGTATATCGAGTGAACACTTTATTCCACGAACAATGTTTCCATACGATTCTAATTACACTTCTTAATTTTTTCGGTAATTATTTACATTAGGGGCTTCCTCACCGATTTTGATGACCTTGAAATATGTTGTCAAGGTCATCATTCTGAACAACTTTTTCCTATACATGTTACCGCCGCTCAGCTTTAGTTTCCGAGATATTCGCAAAAAAGTTTCAGCATCTCAAAAACTGATCGGAGTAGGTGTGTGTAGGACTATGTAAAATAGTATTTCAAATAGTTGACATAACTTATATTTTTATGATATTTTGTTGCCTGTAATGTTATTACGGTATTGTAGTCTGTTTATCAACATGTTACATATTCGTAATTAAACTCCAAATAATACTTTGCTAACTATTATAGCTTCTCATGTTAAAAATTATAATTTATAATATTAACTACTTGCTCAACTTATTTTCATTGTAAGGAAATATTTGAAATACAAAATAAAAATATTTCATTTTATCTATCTGGTTGTCAAAATAAAAATATTTGATTTAAAGTAGTATCTTATTTGAACCACATTAAATTATACTATATACCAAATCATTAATGATCGTTAATATACGTTGCAAAATATGATAGAAACCTTGTATCCAATGTTCCACATACGAATACTAATCCTACATTATAAAATACTAATGTAAAGTGTACTTACTTCTGAATCTTCTGTACCTCCGTCGGATCCACAGCACACAATTATTGATTCACGAGAATAGGTCCGAATAATTGAACAACAATCACTAAACAACACACACACACACAACTCATTTTATAAAATCGTGACAACGAACGAGAATATGTCACTCCGACCACGAACAAAATAATACTGCGATTTTAACAATGATCCCTTCCACGGAGGTGGTACGGTCAGGTCATCCTAGGTAGGTTAGACGCTGAGGGTCTATAAACACTAGATACAAAACCAAGGTAAACAAATTATGGCGGGGCGCCGACCCTATTTCCCGGAATTCCCTGTTTTCGTATCACACGTCCTTGGTTCCGAAGCGGTTAAAATCGCAGTATTATTTTTTTGTGGTCGGAGTAACATCTTCTCGTCTGCTGTCACGATTTCGTTGAGTGCGTTGTGTGTGTGTTGTTTAGTGATTGTTGTTCAATTATTCGGACCTATTCTCCTGAGTCAATAATCGTGTGCTGCGGATCCGACGGAGGTACAGAAGATTCAGAAATAAGTACACTTTGCATTAGTATTTTATAATGTAGTTTGTAGTACATTAGTATTATATTTTATTATTCGTATGTAAAACATTGGATGCAAGGTTTTCTTTCATATTTTGCAACTTCAATGTCCCTTTAACACTAGATTTACAGAGCACTAAAACTGACTACTTAACATCATTTTACAAAAATAACAAGAACGTGTCTATCCACATTTGTATCAATTTTTTAAATAATATATACCCAAAAAAATAATTTTGTTCAATAATTCCCCATGGATACGTCTTCACAATGTTAATAATTGTAAATTATAAATATTAGATCCCGTCATTTTGACAGGCCACAACTTAAAACGACTTCAATCAGTTGAGATACACTGTCTTTTCTGTTCATGTTGACAGGTCATATACAGACATATTTCAGATCATATTTTAAGGTCATTAAAATCGGCGAGGAAGCTCCTAATGTAAATAATTACCATTTTTTCTCGTTTCAATAAACCGAAGAAAGTGAATATTTGAGTATGTAAACATTTTTGGACCCCGGCTGGGCCTTTGGAATGCATAATATATTCAATTTTGATTTCCCTAGGCTAAAAATCGACGGACCTTGTCGCACCGGTGCGCACAACAATTGAGTTTAAAAGGTTCTGCAGTTTCGCAGCAAAAGTATTTGAAAGGCGGCTTAAAATGTAACGTTCTGAACTAAAGTGACTCTCTAAGCGTTAAATACCGTGTCGAGCGAGCAAACACCGTGATTATTCATCGACACTGGAATCACACGCACACTCTCCCACCAAGTCCTAGGAGGAGGTGCGCCGTTCGTTTCACCGGTGATCCACTGACTTAATCCCGAAACGGTAATTATGCTCCCGAGTATTTTGCCGTTCAAACAGCCAGAAAACTTTCTCGTTTCTTCGCGGACTCGCGCTGGGCGCGTGCCGCCTCAACGCTCCAGTGAAGCGTTCGCAATTAAATTTTCAGCACGCTACTCGATCTACGGCGATTAAAGTCTCCGTGTCGCGTTGCTTCTTAATTGACAATTAAGGACACACTGACGCACCGTGGTGTACCGGTACCGTGACGAAGAAATGAAAAAAGAAGTATAGAAAAAAAAAAAAAAATGAATGGAACCGTGTGCACAGCTCACCATCGAAACGCGCACGCGCCAACAAAGAGAAGAGCACTTGTCTTCTTTTTTTGTTTTAGTTTTTTCGGACTCACCTGAAACAGACAAAGGACATATTTAGCGTGGTTGTCGAGACGCTACGGATGCAGAGGTCGTTGGCCGACGACAATAATAACCCCGAGTAATGAACTAATTAAGGATAGAGACGGTATGAATGTGAAACGTGGAAATACCAGCCGGCCTTTGTCATTGGCTCTTGGTCGAATTCTGGCATTTTTTTTTATAGAACACTCGGGGCAATTGTTTGACCATGTTTATGGGAATATGTGGTTTTGTAGACTAATTGTATTACTTAACAATTTTTTTAAATTAATTCTGTGCGCAGCTGTATATAGGCAGGTGCATTTTTAAGTGCACTGCTCTCTGCAATTATTTAAATATATTTACAGATTTATGTGATAATAATTTATATGGTTTATGAGTGTTTTCTGGACAGGTCATTTACCGTTTCAGAATAATTATTTTTTAATGAAATAGCACATCGATTAATATTTACAAATATATGTGATATACAAGTATTGTAGAACGCTCGAACAGAAAGAGATTACATAAACAGGTTTGCCGTTTCGAAAATGTGCAATAAAAACATTTCTTGAAGCAGTAATTTTGCACAAATTAATTACCGCCGTCGTAATTCTTTTTATTTCTAAATAGTTACGCACACGGAAATTACTTTATATAAAGCCTGTTTCCAGAATTTCGTAATACTGTTAACACCGTGAGGGAAGAGTATACGTTAACCTAACTTGCGCGTTAACCAGAATAATTCATGATCGAGTAATACCTTAGCATAGCATTTTCCGGCTTTCACTCCCGGCGAACTGTCTTCCAAAAAGAGAACATAAAGTGACTCTCACTTTCCACGTAGCAGCAATTAGACGAAATCAAAATTCACTTTCGTTTTATAAAAATCAACGATTATTAGCGTAACACGGACACGAGAGAATTCAAAATGGTCGTCGTCTACACTGCCTCCGCTGGAGGTTTCGACAAGACTGGCCATTCAGTTCACATTTTCTTAAAAATCTTTCCGCGGCATGCTCGAAAGGGGTTGGGGGGAGGGGGGGGGATTTATGAAGGTCTCTGAACCCATATCTTTTATGATCGGTTATTTTTCACGGGGAAATGGAGACCCTTACAAAGTCTCAAATTTCACGGTTTCATTCGGCCGCAGGTAGTTATTACCTGAACGGAATAAATCGCAAGGTGAAATTAAATTCCTAATAATAGTCGAAGAATCTATTCGGAGAACATAAACAACACTATAACAAGTAGACTGCGAATCATTATGCATTTATGGCTCATGGAAATTTTGAAAAAATACTAGCACATTAGATTCGCGAGAATTTAGCACGACTGTTATTTGTTTTATGGATCCACATAGGCTGTTACCATTGAAAACGGGACTTTATTTCATTCCACTCTCTTAACCTTTGTCTATAAAAACTGGAAATTGCATAAATAATAAGGAACGTTCATCTTCTAATATAAATAATAAGGAACATGCATCTTCTCATTGTTCTAAGACAAATTCTGGCTTTATCTCGCTTCGACTATTATTATTTTCGATAACATATTCAGCGTTACACATGTGTATACCAATGTACATACAGAACGAGTTCTGAAATAAAAAAAGACGGTTCACACGTGACTCTAAGTCGCCTAAGGCTATAAGCCAAGAATTCCAAGCAGCTGCTAAAAACAAAAGAAAAACAAGAACACGAGGCGAGAGGTCACGAATGAATGATGACGATCATCGTCGACCAAGCCCGGTACTAAAATAGTCTCCAACAAGAATAATAAAAGAATACTCTTATTTTTAACAAGATTATTCTCCTAAATTTCTTGAAAATTAAATCTTTTCTAAATACAATAAAAACTAAAATTCACAGAAATAACCGCTACAGGGATAGACATCAATAAATAACTAGACTAACCGTAAGCTACAGTTAACCCATTTGCATCATTAGCGCATATATACGCTCAACTTTGTTGGTCACTATCAGTATTTGATACCTAAAAAATAGAAATGGACGGTGTTGTTGGAGATGAAAGTAGTAATTCTGATTTTTCTTATAACGCTGAAATATAAATATTTCACTTGTAGTCATTTTTGTACTTAACACTAGGAATATCAAGCAGTAAATGCAACTGACATACATTGCCTTATAACAATAACAAAATTGCAGTTGTTTAGATTTCGTACCAGTTTTTTTTTTAATGCCTACTTCGATAGAGAAGTTTATTAAAAAATTTTCTCATTAAAACATATTTACAATTTCGTTATTTCTAGAAGAAAAAATTAGGAGCAAGTCATTTTGACCCATCCGGTAGTTCTAGTGTTAAATATAATAAAAAGAAAGTCTGGTGATAAAGGCAAATAGTTCCTTATGATGCAAATGGGTTGAAGAGCATGAAAGGGAATTGATCAACACATAATTCGATCACTGTTGCTATTAATCTGGTTCGTTGTAAGCCGCGGGAGCTACTATAGCGATGTTTACACGTTGAACCGACCCCACCCGTGCCGACGCCATTCACAAACCGTCGAGAGACAGTGTTCGAGCTCTAAATCCGTAATAACTATGACTAACACGAAGCCCCGAAATCCGGGCGTTTATTCACCAGCTGATTCAGAAGACGACTCTCTTTCCCTTCTAGCTGGTCGTGCTTTAATTATGTATTTCGTGGAGAAGGGGGCCTTTACGACACGCTCGTCTCATAGTGCATGACTCACGGCGGCAAATTCACGCATACACGCACCCACCAATTCCGTTTATTTCTACGGATTTCCGTGCGTAAATGCACACGGCTCTCTCTGTTCGGCTGCATCGCAGTTGATTGGGAATTTCCTCCGGTCTGGCTTTATGAAGTGGACGCAAGAAATCAACACGCACGCCCCGTTGCGAAGATGTTGGTAACGGGAACTCTGGGGTCAACGAATGTCTTAATGCACGGTATCAAGCCTGCTCCGAAGATACGCCATTTTCTAAATTAGTTTCGACGTGTTAGCCGTACAGAGTCATTTCAAATAAAATATGTTGGAAGTAATA
The DNA here is from genome assembly GCA_913789895.3 of Seladonia tumulorum. Lineage (NCBI taxonomy): Eukaryota > Metazoa > Arthropoda > Insecta > Hymenoptera > Halictidae > Seladonia > Seladonia tumulorum. Next base: position 5,902,189 of record OU565277.1, on the reverse strand, counting down.
ATGGAAATGCTTTTTAACGGCCCGGTCTTCGTAGACTAGTGATAAGGTAGAGTGACTACATTACCGTCAAAAAATGGTCCCACGTGCCTCAAGTTTTCGTCCTTCTATAAGAATATTTTGTCGCTGGTGAAGGGCTCGATCGAAAGAGGAAGGTTCGATCTAGTGCTGGTCAGGAGCTGCCGAGATTATGCAGATATATGGTAATATAAGCGTTAGAAGGCTATAAATGTAAATTCATAACCCTTAAATGGGGTCAACATTTTATTTCTGCGTTAGGAATATTTGAAAATTTCTAATAACTAGACTGCGGATCTTTATGCAAAATAAAAATTGTCTGCATCGATTACAAGAAATAGAAACTAAGTATAATCTTATTTCTTCACTTGCTAATTTTGATAGACGAGAAATAGTATATTGGCTTTTAAAGTTTTTTAAATTTTCGTACAATTACAAATTTAATAATGCATAATGCATAAAGATCCGCTGTCTACTGATAACAATTCCCACTACGCTACACCCAGTTTTCCAGATATTTTTATTCGGCTCCTATCTTCCGGAATTAACGCGGGAAGTAATAATCGACGAAAGCAAATAATCAACCGAAACTCAGTAATAGCATTGACCAGCGAAATTCCTCTACCTAAAACATTCCGAGCAAAACTAATTTAGCCAATTGACGTAACGCCAGAGCGCTTATCATCAGCGAGGCAATTAGCGTTTCTTATTAACATTTCTTATCGTCGTCCGCTGTTTCGAGCTTCCGTGTTGTTTCTCGGACGAGAACCAGCCAGAGTTTTCTCCGGGAGAAGTTGAAGGAAAATCGGACTGCGTTGCTGCGAGCGCTTTCGTTATCGATAATGGATAGCAGGCACGGCGGCTGTGTTCCCAGATAACCGTTCTGCAAGGTGTGCCGATAACGTGACGCCATTCGGTCGCGCGAATGCCTCGAAACTACCGGGCAAAACTCTCGACGAACGGATTTCGTTCTTGCGACAATGGCGAGGCAAAAGCTTCCGAAAGCCGGGAGTTCTTTCTCCGTTCAGTTTCCGAGCGGAGGAATTTATCGTTACTGACAGACCTTCCGAAAAATCCCTCGTGTCTCCGATGGGAAAATTGCTCCGAATTTAAATTTAAATCCGAAGACATTTCTTTCTCTGGAGGCATTTCTTTCTCACGAGATGACAGTGGAGGTCTAAGACAACTTTTTTATTTATTTTAGCTTTCTGCAGAATTTTCCCATAGAAATTACAATTTTTAAAGCGGCTCCCAGGTGCAAAGGATTGGTCTACATACTCCTCATCAAAAAGACAGCCCAGGCGTGCTATCTTTAATTTCTCAATGACGCATGTAAAGTTTTACGTTTGTGACGTATAATCTCAAAACATTATGAGCTCAGAATATGCTTGGTTCGTTAAAAATAATTAAAAATATTATAAGGTTTAGTTTTTTTTTAATATCTTAAGGTTTAGTTTAATTTTTTTCGGGTCTCATACTTAGAAATTGATATAATATCGTACTGTAATCTTTACTCGTTGATAGATCATGAAATACTGAGCAATTTCTAAACATATTAACACTGGAACTACCGAGTAATAAATACAAATGATGAATATTGCTTTGTAACAATGACAAGACTGCATCTATTCAAACCTAATACCATTTTTATTTTAAAATGTACTCCTATGAAAAAGTTCATTCAAAAAATTCTGATGAAAACATTTTTATAATTTCAGTAATTGCGAAAGAAAAAATTAGGAACCAGTCATTTTGACTGGTTCGGTAGTTCTAGTGTTAACAGAGTGTGCTATCATTTCGACCTTAGTATGGAACAGTTTTTCTTTGTTGTATACAAATATCTACGACATCGTGACTTATTTCCAGCAAGCCGGATATTCTGAGCTCATAATGTTTTGATATTATACGTTACAGACGAGAAATTTTATATGCGTCATTGAGAAATTAAAGATAGCACACCTGGGCTATCTCTTTGACGAGGAGCGTGCACCTCGGCCATTGTGGAATTAAAAATCCATTAGAGACGACTTTCCAGCGCTAGAATTCGAATTTTCGAACAGGTCCATTTCCGTCAGGAGGTAGTCTTTCAAGAGTAGTCTTTCTACGAGATTATTTTAATTACCGACGCCGGTACACGGATCAATCAAGCATTCGCGTTAGTTCGCGATTAGCATAGATACGGGCGAACGAGTCCCGGTGCGATTATAATTTTCTGGGCCACACAGCCACCGGAGCCTCGATCCACTTTCCCGGCCGCGCAGCGCCGGCGATTTTCAGTGTTTCGACGCGCCTCGACACGCCGGGACGAGATGAAACGAGGAGGGAAAGATAATCTAACCGGCGGTGTATATTTGCATTATTCATTGGGATTCGCAACGTCCACGCCACATCGCTTTACCACGCTCCGCGGCCGGATGTCCCAGTTCTGATGCCGGCTAAGTGCGCCGAATGATACAACGGTGCACACGGCGCAACGGTGCACTGCCCGGGGCTCGTTTCGGTTAGGGGTGCACCGCGAAACCGTTTTACAGTGGGATAGGTTTTTCGAGCTCGAATTTACGGCGCACCATTTTCTTGTAATAATTAATAACCTTTAATGTAAGGAGCGAAACTGAACCAATAACCACAAGTTTTGTATAAATCATTATTTATTTCTAGGAATATAGAAGAATAACAAAAAATGAACATTATAATTGTTTTTGTCATAGTTAGAAGTAACTTAAGAAATTTTTTTCAGTAATTAATGTCTCCTCGATTAGCAATGACGACAAAAATAGATTGACTCGGTTTTGCACCGGTCCCCACAAGAAATGTTTACGTGACATGTTCTACACTCCGCGACAAAAAGATGGCACACCCGTAAATATTGCTATTCCTGAAAACTGTGATAAAATTTGATATGTTTCTCTCCGTGTATGTATTTCGGTGGAGCTTCGAGGCTACTTACACCGGCGGATTTAAGCGCAGGTTACAGATTCTAGTCTAAATCTAAACATCGGGGGTCACCGAAGCGACAAAATAATGGCACAGTCTTAAAATTCTTTCTTTGCAGTTGACACTAGACCGTCAGACTGTTTATATCGCGTATACTGTGTTACTGTGCATTAAATATTGTGTGTGTTTCTTATTATCCTCTATTGAAACTACACTATGGGTAGTGGAAAATCTTTATCCGATGCTGAAATAAAAACAATTTTGACATTGCGTAAAGAGAATTACTCAGTTTCGAAAATCGCACGTATTATACATCGGAGCAGAAAAGTGGTGTATAATTTATTAAAAAATCCCAAAACATACGGTACAAAAAGGAGTTCCGGTCGACCGAAAGCAGTAAGCAATCGCGGAAAACGTGCAATTTTAAAAGAAGCTTCGAATTCTTCGGGAACATCACGACAAATTGCTAAAGCAGCTGGCGTACACACAAATATGCGTAATGTGCAAAGAATAATAAAAGAATGTCCGCACTTAGTTCGAATGAAATTGAAAAAAAGCCACCTTTAACCACTCAGCATAAATCAGAGCGTTTGAAATTTGCTCAAGAGCATATACATTGGAGAAAAAAGTGGCGTCGTGTTATTTTTAGTGATGAAAAAAGGTTTAATCTAGATGGGCCGGATGGTTTCGCACACTATTTTCACGACCTGCGGAAAGAAGAAAGGATATTAAGCCGCAGACACATGGGTGGCGGAGGAGTAATGCTTTGAGCCGGAATTGGGTATCGAGGAGTGACCGAAGTAAAATTTATAAACAAAACTATGAATAGCAAAATTTATATAGATTTGATAGACGAACAATTAACTAAATTCGGACAGACAATTTCCGGGGAAAATTGTATATTTCAGCAGGATAATGCAAGTGTGCATACTGCGAAATGCGTTAAGCAGTACTTTGAGCAAAACAAAATTAGTGTCTTAACGTAGTCAGCGAGATCGCCAGATCTCAACATAATTGAAAATTGTTGGGCACAACTAGCAAGGCATGTTTATGAAGGCGGAAGACAATTCCAAAGCCTTGCACATTTAAAAACGTGCATAGAACAAAAATGGACAAAAATACGGCCAAAATATATTAAAAAACTTTTTAAGTCACTTCCGAAACGTATGTTGGCTGTTCTAGCAAATAAGGGAGGCCACACAAAATATTAAACATAATGTTATATATTTTATGTACGTAAATCACGTATTTTTTTGTATATGTGCCATCATTTTGTCGTACCAATTTTTTGTTATTTTTTGTTTCCATAAACAAACGGATATTTTCTTTAATTTTATTGTTTGTAATGTAGTTTATTTTGCAAAAAAAATGTATAATTACCAAAAAAGACTAGATTTATTATGTCCAAATGATGAAAACATTGAATTTTCGTGGTGTGCCATCTTTCTGTCGCGGAGTGTAGTAGTATGTTTACATCTAGCACTTTGGTATGTTTACAAACTATTAGTCTACGTCTTAACACTCGGTTCTTCGCAATCTGTCGACCGGAAAAGCACACGAGTGAAGTAAGAATAAATATGAGGTCAATTGCTCCAAATTGTGTAAAAAATGTCATTTCTCTTTTGAATGACGGCTTGTCAACGCTTAACACGGCGAAAACCTGCAGTGTTAGTCAATCGACAGTGCAGAGAATAAGAAAAAAATACTGTAAAAGTATATTATTAAATGTTGGAGGAAGACCAAAAATATTATCACCGCAGGATGAACGAAGGATTATACGGTTTGTCACATCTGGTGAAGCTTCAAGTTCCATTGTGGCTTCAAAATTATTAAAAGAAGATACGAATATACAAATAAGTCAGTGAACAGCACGAAGAACCCTCAAAGGAGCTGAGTTTAGAAGCATTAAGAAAAAAAAGAAGCCAATGTTATCGAAAGAAACTATTAAACGTCGTTTGGAATTTGCTAGAAAATATCAAAACTGGACAACTACTGACTGGGAACAGGTTATTTGATTAGACGAGACCAAAATTAACAGAATTTGTTCAGATGGCATGTCTTGGTGCTGGATTCGTAAAAATGAAAGGCTCAAACCACGACATGTGAAACAAACGTTAAAGCATGGAGGCGGATCCCTAATGTTCTGGGGGTGCCTAACAGCATTTGGTGTTGGATCATTGCACCGAGTTAATGGCATCACGAATCAGTACATGTACAAGGATATTTTACAAGATCATCTGATAGATGCTGTTGAAAATATGCCCTTTGAAGAAAAGAATGTAATTTTCATGCATGACCGAGACCCTAAGCACACTGCTAAAAGTGTAAAAAATTGGCTCTGTACTAAAAAATTTTCTGTTCTGGATCGGCCTGCACAGAGCCCCGACCTCAACCCCATAGAGAATCTATGGGGTTTACTAAAAAGACGACTTCGGGATTCCTATGACTCCCAACCAACATCAATCACAGATTTGTATGATAGAATTCAAGAACAGTGGGAACAAATATCTCCGGATTATTGCAAAAAATTAGTAGAATGTATGCCAAAGCGAAATAGTGCAGTTTTACAAGCACAAGGGTTGTGGACAAAATATTAAAAATAAATGATATATTAAATATTGCCATGTATTGGACATGGTGCAAAACCGGTGGTGTTGCCATTGCTAAAAGAGGAGACATTAATTATTGAAAAAAATTCTTAAGTTATTTCTAACTATGATAAAAATAATTATGATGTTGATTTTTTGTTATTCTTCTATATTCCTAATAATAAATAATGATTTATACAAAACTTGTGGTTATTGGTTCAGTTTCGCTCCTTACTGTAAGTGTACTCTATTTATCAATTTTTTGAAACACTTTTGAACCAACTTCTTGGACACACGTTAATTTTTATATTGTTCCGATTGCATTTACAACGGTAAGAATACAGCCTTCGCCATTTTCTGCCTATAACTGCAACTTTTATGTTAACCCATTTGCATCATAAGGAAATATGAAAGGAGGGCCTTTGGAAACTGTTTTTTTTTTTAATTATATTTAAGTACAGAAATGACTACAAGTAAAAGAACTTCATATTTCAGCTTTATAAGAAAAAATCAGAATTACTACTCCATTTCTATTTTTTAGCTAACGAATAATGATAGTGACTTGAAAAATTGAGCGCGTATATACGCTAACGATGCAAATGGGTTAACAAACATGGACTTTGAGGAGGGTTCGTTTCGTGTATGCACCGTAAGGTTAGGTAAGTAAAGAATTATTAATTTATAGAAGCAATTCGAAGTGCACGGAGCCTCGGTAATATTTCTGCTAGATGAAAGGTATTTTTCGGTGAAATTGGGTGATTTTCGTGCCCTAAATTGTCTCCTGTAAAATGTATGATAGTAACCCTAAGCGGCAGCAGGGCCACAGAGTAGTCTTCCAAAGACGAAACTTCTGTCGGAGCCTTTGATGTTCGAGTCTTCAAATTAGGTGTTCTTGAAACACTATTACGAGCCGGTGCGGCTGCTTCTACGAGTATAGGGGCTATAAAGGAAGAGGCACGTCAAGAATCGGAAATGTGAGATCTTGGAAAATGTATTTAAGAAATTTATGTGCACACGTAAAACCTCCGTTTGTATTTGTGTCTTAAAAATTCTTGTACGAGAATTGTGCACCGCAGAATTTACTCCCAGTAAATAAATATTATTATTGCAATATTTATCCAGCCAGTATTTTGTATTTTCAATAGCTTCTAACCGAGTGTAATCGAATTTAGTAAAATGATTTGCTACATTATTGTTTGACACAGAATGAAAGAAAAGGTTCGACGACCAATGAGGGTAGTACGATCGAATGTAGTATAATCGAGCGAAGCTAAAGCCCGAATTATAAATAGACATCCGCATTCGAAAATGAATTATTGATGAAAGACCGAGTTGAACTTTTTAAACACTTGGAAATCGATCGACTCATTCGCACAATCCATTTGTTACACGCAGACTGGCAGCTCGCATTTTAAATAACCCTCCACTACCATTGAATTTATTATACAAACACGCTTTTTCAAGGTGGTCAAAGTTCGTATTACATAATAAAGCTAATTGTATCGCCACAGTGTGTTTTTTCCTGTTCAGACTGCTACAACTATGATTCAACAGAGGAAGGAGACCATGTACAACACACATTGTTTAATCCTTTAGACAACTATATTTACTTGAAGCATCAGAACACGTGACAAGATTATGCAAATTCTGAAACGATGAAGGCGACAGTGGGACATTCAAATATCACAATTCTGTTAACAATGCAAAAGTAAATATATGGATGATTAAATAGTAATTTGCAAACATTTCATTTAATTTTTTTTTTTCAAGTGTTTGGCTTCGATCTTTGAATATAATTCTGCATTGACCCTTTATAAGCCCTGGGAATTAACTGTCGCTGTTCAACCCCCTCTTTTCTATTTATTTTAGGGATTACCGTCTTCAGCACCTTCAATGCATTCTGTATTAACTGCGTGTCGTTTGCGAAGCAAATTGTCGTCGCTTTATTCTTTAAAAATTATCCTTTATCATCGAAAAATTAAATAAACTTTTATCTACCGCAAAATGTGGAAAGTTACATTCTTCCGGTGAGCTAAGCCTTTAAAACTGTGGATCGAATTCTGTGTCGAGTCACGGAAATCTCAAGATTACACAATCTTTTTTGTGGAGCTCGTATCAAACTGCTTTCAAACTTTTATCGAGAAATTCTTTTATTTCGAGACCAAACGAAATATTGTTGTTGTTGTTCTTTTTCGGTAAATCATCTAAATGGACCGTCACGCGAGCATCGATGTCACTCGAACGACACGGTGTCGCTCGATAAATAAACATGAAGGCTCACAATAGCGGACAGAAATATTTTATTGTCGAGAAAACGATATTTCATCGGCCGGAGACGAACGCGCGAACCGTTGCGGAGCAACTGAAATGTCAGGTGTTAAGGGGGCGCGCACGAATTTGACCTTGACTTCTGTCCATATACATTTACGTGTAAAAAAAGTTTACAAACTGACGCTTCAATATAGCAACGAGCAGTTTAAAAGTGGTCAATTATGATTCCTAAAAGTCCTAAAATTGTCTGTGCAGAGCCCAAATTGCGAATTTCTACCTCATCGTGGAGTAATTTGTAATATTCTGCCGAAAATTCGATTTCTGAAGAAAGTATGACGTCACAAGATGGCTGCCGCTGAGAGTTTTTCTTAATTTCGAGAGATTTAGAACCCATATCGAAAAAAGGGCTCTGCACAGACAATTCAAAGACATCTACAAACACGGTGGTGTGCATTTTTAATTGATTAATTACTTATTAAAGACGTAATTTGTCAACTAAAAAAGACACCATTTCGCTGTACTGTTTACTAGCGCCACGGTCTCTCCACGGCAAACACTGTACGTTGCGATAGAATACGGTCGATAATGCAGATCAATAGTACAGATTTACGTATGTACGATATGTATGCTGACGAATATTGCAAATTACTCGACTCTGAGGCAGAAATTCGAATTTTGGCCTCTGCACAGTCAAAGCTTGAACCCTTGGGAAAGACAATTGACCATTTACAAACTGCTCATTGCAATATTGGAGCGTCAGTTTGAAAACTTTCTGACCCTTGCACGTTTCGCTTCGCATCGTGTGACGTCATGCTTGCTTCGAACGACTCGCGACAGGCCGTATGCTGACGAATATTGCAAATTACTCGACTATGAGGCAGAAATTCGAATTTTGGCCTCTGCACAGACAAAGCTTGAACCCTTGGGAATGACAATTGACCATTTACAAACTGCTCATTGCAATATTGGAGCATCAGTTTGAAAACTTTCTGACCCTTGCACGTTTCGCTTCGCATCGTGTGACGTCATGCTTGCTTCGAACGACTCGCGACAGGCCGTATGCTGACGAATATTGCAAATTACTCGACTATGAGGCAGAAATTCGAATTTTGGCCTCTACACAGACAAAGCTTGAACCCTTGGGAAAGACAATTGACCATTTACAAACTGCTCATTGCAATATTGGAGCGTCAGTTTGAAAACTTTCTGACCCTTGCACGTTTCGCTTCGCATCGTGTGACGTCATGCTTGCTTCGAACGACTCGCGACAGGCCGTATGCTGACGAATATTGCAAATTACTCGACTATGAGGCAGAAATTCGAATTTTGGCCTCTGCACAGACAAAGCTTGAACCCTTGGGAATGACAATTGACCATTTACAAACTGCTCATTGCAATATTGGAGCATCAGTTTGAAAACTTTCTGACCCTTGCACGTTTCGCTTCGCATCGTGTGACGTCAGGCTTGTATCGAATGACACAAATCGAAAAATCTTCTTTTTCTGCCAAATAAAATATTTTCGACCCTTCGGGTCACCGATTCGGTTGAAACTTTGCACACTTATAGATCTCGTTCTCCTGTTCACAAATATATATACCATTATAGGAGTAGATGGCCAATAGTTTTCGAGACATTGACGAGTTTCATTATTTTGTATGTAATGCCGTATTTTTTCCAGATTGTCAGGAGAGTCGTTTTGGCGTGACACTAAATGCTTTTTTTTTAAATTTCATTATGTTTTATCATTGCATATTTATATTATTCATTTCAATCGATTAAATTTCATGCATTAAATTGAATTACAAATAACATGTATTTATTTTCTAACAGAAGTAGAATATGGAAAGACCGTACTTGTTCAAAAAAGGTAGATGAACTTATGTCACATCACATAAACGTAATAGTAACTTGTTGAAAATCCGGAAAATTAACACAAAATATTTATGAAGAATTCTTAAAATTTAATATATATATATATTTAATATATAAATTACTATTACTATTTAATTACTATTGATTATTATTAAATATATAATAATAGTAAATAATCCTGTTGTTAGAAAATAGATACATGTTATTTGTAATTCAAAATGCACTTTAATGGAATTAATAGTATAAATATGCAATGATAAAACATAATGAAATTAAAAAAAAAATGCATTTAGTCGGCAGGATTCGAATCCTGGAATCTCCTTGTAAATATCGGAAAGAATTAGAATTGTTTCATGCTGTGCGTGTAACTTGAAGTGTTCAAATATTTAATTATTTTTATTGTGATTGTGTTCTATATAAATATACGTTTATATACGTATATAAAACTTCTCGGTAAACTTTGGAAATCGCTATAAACTTTTATTTAAATATTATATAATATTATTCGTTTTTTTTTACATTTAGTCTTTAGTTGTATATTTGTATTTGTTTGTTTGTTGACTTCAGATTCGACATCATTCAGATTCGTAAAAAAATATGATAAATTTTGTTTAATTTTTAATGCGGGGTAATAAAAACTGCAGGGGTAATGTGACGAGTCCTGCCTATATCTACGCGCCCGTGGTAATGTATGTGTTAGCATGTGTTGGTCGGCTGAATCGGACTCATGAGGCAGGAATCAGTTTCACGAAACGCTTGTAAATACATTTACGAGTTTGATGACATGGCAACAGTGAGGCGAAGGATATGTGGCAACCATGTCTAGTCGCTAGCTTTCTCTCTCAATTTTCGTTTCTCTCTTCCGCTACTACTCAATCTTCTTACCGATACGTCGTAGACGCGACGTAGTTCCACACAGAAAATTTTAACCATTCCACAATCTGTTTTCCCTACTGGCCGTTCGAGGACCATCGCGGGGATGGCGTGACAGTCAAGGTCAAATTCGTGCGGGCCCCCTTAAGTAGCTAATGTACTTGCAAATCGGCGCGCGTAACAGTAGCTTGCGGAAAAATTGTCGAAGGTCCGTTACGCGGCAAGAAATCCTTGCTTTCGCGCAGGATCGATGCGCATTATTGTTGCAGGCCTCGACTGCAAAAGTGGCAATAATCGCGGGTGAGATGTCAGCGGGAGGAATGCGAGTCTCGGTGGTCGGAATATCGGCAACACCTTTGGGACAGATAAACAAGCTTGTCGCTGATTGGCTCGGAGAGACCACGGCACCTTCGGGTACACGTGTCGTTTGCTACAACATTCCTACCTGTCGATATAGCAACCGCTTCGTGCTACCCCCTGGGGACACTATCCTCAGAAGCGCACGTTAACTACTCTACCTTTCATTAACACGGGAAAAAATAAGAAGGAATAAGCGGACGCTCTCGCACGTAAGCATCCGGACACCTGCTGTATCCGTGGAACACGTGATATTTCGTGAAAAGCCATATACTTTGCGCTGTATTTATCGTCCCATAATAATACAGAAATATGGTGCATTAAATTTTTATACCGAGCCGCGGATGGCAGTGCGTGTTTATGTTGTTAACACGTTCGCAGCCACGCAAATCTTATGTTTCGCTGGCGAGTATCGCTCGCTTTATTCATGGCAGAGATAAATTATGTTACCGAAGACTGCTTGTCGAAACAGGAGACCGAGTTATAGTTGGTCTCGAATACAGTGAACGAAATTTTAGATCCACTTGCATAGCCATTTTGCGTTAACACGTTGACTGCGAAATAATCTCCGGGGAATCCAAATCAAAATTTATTTAGGAAACCAAAACGATACAGTTTTTACTCTGTATATGTCCCAAATGCCTAGCAGATAAAAGGCCCGGAACTATCCTAATTTCCGCGGGGAATACCCCGTGAGGGACCATGAACTGCGTCCCTAACAATTTAACTTTAACCATCAACTGCGAGCCGTGGTAATAATTATTAAATTTCTGCTTCTTACTGGGTTGTTACATAAATTGGTTCGATTGCGTATGTAAATGTTCTAACTGTGATTGTGATTTCCGAGCGAACGATTTTATAATTAAGTGACTGTATTTCTCTACTTTGTTAACAAACTGAAAAAGGATATCGAAGATAACCAAACGAATTTATATTACGGATCAACACGACTATGATCCAGATATGTAGCTGGCTAATTAAAGATACATTTTCTAGTTAAGGAAGCCTATTAAACCTGCATTTAAATTCGTAAAAACGTTAATTTGAGGTTAGAAACGTCATCGGAAATAAGAGGTTGTATATGCAGATAAGTTGTTTACTCTCGGGATTCGCTTAATAACTTCCTATACTTTATTAGCTGGTCGCGAACGTTTCTATCCACAAACGCGGCTACCTGGCAGCAAGACGTCGTTTATAATTCTAATAATTTATGCAGTTATTAAAGTGCGTAAATTATTCTTCAAAATTTCTTCGGACGAAAATAGAGAGATATTTTTTAAGCTTACAGAAGATATTTTGAACTGTCCCGTTAGACCGTTCCATAAAACATTGGGAACCACTCGATATTCATTATGCTAATTCTAAGTATGTCTACTAAGCACGAAGATGCACTAGAAAGAAGAAAAGATGTTAATTAACTTTTGTCATCGTACTACAGGATTAAGCAAATTTTAAGGCTCCTTAAAAAGCTGCAGTTTTAAAAAATAGAAATATACATAGTTTTGAAAAAGATGTACACAGCCTCACGAAAATATTCGAACGCTCTTTAAACTACTATAACTTTTTAAAAATTGGATCAAACGACCTGACTTTTTTGAGTTAGAAGAATTGGTTTTCTAATTTAGTTTATTGGTAAGAATTACATGAGAAAATAAAAATGGCACTTTTTACAACTTTTTTTATTTGAGCCTATAATGAAAATTTAAAATATGCGTTTTGTAGATCTATGTTAATTTTACACATGCTGAAAATTTAATCGAAATCGATTAATATACACACGAGCTACGAATAATTAACAGTGGTGAAAATCGTAGTTTTTCAAGACTTTTGGTCAGTTTCTGCTTAAAATCCACAAATTCTAACATCTTTAGATGCGTGTTGTTCTTATCTGCATCAACCGATTTCGATGAAATTTTCAGTACGTTTATAACTAACATAGATCTACAAAACGCATGTTGTATATTTTCATTACAGGCTCAAATAATAAAGTTTGGAAAAGTGCCTTTACTATTTGCTCTCCTAATTCCTAGCAATTGCAATTTTTTCAAATTCTTTTTTACGGGTCATTCGGTAAACCAATTCTTCTGATTGCTCAAAAAATGTCAGGTCTTTTGGTCCAATTTAAAAGAAGTTATACTGTTTTAAAGGACGTTCGAAAACTTTCGTGAGCCTGCGTATAAATCGAAAAAGCATTTCCTCGGCGTCCGAGATCTCTCGAGCTTCGCGGTAGCGGGGATAGTTCCGCGACGTTTATCGCCCAGGCATTCGCGACATATACAGAGAAATCACTGTAATTTCAAAATAAATTTCAAAATCTTCAATCTGATCTGAAACGCACCACCTCCTCTGAAGAAACTGCACCAGTACGAACGCCAAGGACCTTCAAAACTGCAAAAGTCAAACTTACTCCTAAGTTGGGCAAATTATCTACGGATCTGAACAGTCAACGAATCGGTCAAGAGAAACGAAAGATCCTCGAGTTCGACGAAACACGAAAACAAGGTTCGACCGTTGCACTGTCCATCGTGGCCGCTGCCATAAATCCTAACTGCAATCTGTATCGCGGCTATTCCCGGCCGTAGGTATGTATTTCGAGCGTCTTTCCGGCGACGGGACAACGGGAGATCGGTTTCCGGTTTTGACCGAAGAAAAACGAACAGACAGGGTCGTTAATCCCCGGGAAGGATGACGGGGCGGGAGTTCACGAGACTCGGTATAGTGAGCGTGACTCATCCGTGTTCGGAGAAGAAGAGACCGGCGCACACGACAACAAGGAAGGGAACGAGAAATGGCTAGAACCGGGAAGAAGAGGGAAAGGAGTCCAGGCTTCCGATAACGCCGCACAGTGATCCCAAAGCCGGAAAACGTGGCCAAAACCTAAAAAATGAACTTTTAGGTAGGTAAGTTTTAAGCATGAGGTTGGTTACTCCTTAGAGTGTTTTTAAATGGTGGTAAAAAGCAAAATGATCATTTTTTGATACCTGACCAACAGTCACAGTCCGAATTTCGAGTTCATTAGACCGTGCCTTTTTAAGCTTGTGAAGCGCATTGCCAATTTTAAGTGTACAGTGTACAAATTGTATTGAAACGAATTGATTTTAATTGTGCATTATGGATGCTGTTTCTGGAGGTAAGTTGCATAGTTTTTAGTGCCAAATGTTTATCGTTAACTGATATCTATGTATGCAAAGGAGAGAGTGAAAGTGAAGGCATAAATTTTTTAAATGTAGAGTAAAAGTTGAAAATCTCGCCATATCACGCGCTAAAACTTGTTGGAGCTTCTACTACATAGTATTATCTTGCAATTCTAAAAAAAATTAGCTGCACATATTTGCACTTTTCGTCGTAACATTGTTTTTTGTAACGCAGAGTAGGTATTTTATGTGGTTTCCTTGCATTTCTTGTCAAACTGTGAGAGATATGTACTAAGTCTTTCTGTAAAATTTAAACAGATTTTGAATAGGATGTCAATTTTTTATAAAGAATCATATATCCGAATTTTTTTAATACCAATTTTCAGGTAGAACCAATAATTTTTGAATGTATATGTCCACGAAATTGGATCCGCCATTTTGTTTTTTCTAATTTCAAGTTCAGATTCGTGATCAGCGACCCCAAAAACGGCATAATACTAATTTTGAAGCAGAACCAATAATTTGTTAAGACGTTGTGAGGTTTTGACCACGTTTTGGCGATCTCGGTCCCTTCGCTGCGAGCCTTCGGTTCTATCTTTATATAGGTCACACGACAAGCATCGCTGAAACCTTCAAGGTAACGTCTCGACGTATACTGAACAAATTCGGCTCAGAAATCTCATTTATGTGGAGGAGATACTCTTCGATCGTAATAAAAGAGACAAACGGTGCTAGAACTCTGTTGTTTTTAATTATCTTTTCGTTAAACCTTCACCAAGATATCCGTGACGTTTTCCCGATTAAAACGATACCAAACACGACGCGATTCGGATCTCGTTTACCCGTTTAATCCACGGTGCAGTGGAACCTCCATTATCCGAACTCTTCGGCGGAACACGAGCGTTCGAAGCTTCGAAGCAAGCGAAACGTAGAAAATTTATATCGCCAAGAGTACAATGATTTCTTTCTATAGTTAACCCCTTGCCCTGCAATTTAGAGTCAGACTCGTGATGAAGATGCTGAACAGGGTCCGATAAATATGTTTCTTATTATTTTCCCTTAAACCGAAATGAAATTCTATTTTGGCGTTGTTAATATACAGCTATCGTAGAACATGTAGGCATATGATAGATATAAATTATCTCCTTTTTTTAGTAAATTATAAATTACAAAAAAGTTCTAATCCTAACCCTAATACAAGGGGTTAACCCCTTGTCCTACGATATCGAGTCAGACTCGTGATGAAGATTCTAAATAGAGTCTAATAAATATTTTGTTGAATATTTTGATGATATATACCCTTTGGAGAAAAGATAGGCATGCAATAAATATAAACTATTTTTCTTTCTCCATAAAATTCTGAACGATGAAGAAATTCTAATCACTATAATCACAAAATAAATGCAAGGGGTTAACAGGTTGCAAAAGTCCACTAATCATTTCATTAAAAAATAAACAGCATCGTAAAAGATTGTAAAGCGTGTCGTTGCAACGTGCCGGATTTCTGGAATTTCTCCGAGATAAAAGGTATAAGCGTCGGCAAATAAAATGGAAAATTCCGGTGTGTTCGATAGCCAATATCCCGATATCGGAAGCAGACTATAATTCGAGGCTGCGCGCGAGGTGCCTGCGATCGGTTTCGGAAGTTCAGGTAGCCTCGGGTGAAACGATGATCGCGCGGAAACTCGGGTTCCTTTAGCGAGCGAACGAGCGGTTAGGTTAGCTTGATCGCGAACTCTAGTCGGCAGGCAGTATCTCAAAGGCGGTCGTGTATCAGAGGAGGTCTGAGCGTCGTCCGGATAAATTATGGGAGCGCTGTATGCTGAAAAGGGTAGCGAGAAAGAGAGAGAGAGAGAGAAAGAGAGAGAGCTGATATAGCTCGCGCTCACGTACACGTAAACAAGCGGGACAACAAAAGCCCCGAGGAAAAGGGCAACTTCAATGACGGCCGCAGGATCCTCTCGAGGGGTGTCAGGATAGCCAATATGTACCATAAACTAGCTTTTAAAGGGATCGTAGGGGAGGGGGCAGGTCCGGAGGAAGGGTGGGGCAGCCAGCGGGTTACAAAGGGGACATTTTTGCGGATTAAGGGCCGGCTTTGTGCGGCTCATTGTTACCAAAGCAGATTTAAATATCGTTGCCGGTACACAGAGAGGCTCGATGAAGGATCTCCGGCCGGCGAAGGACGACAATAAGGGATGATCCTTATCGCCGGCAGTAATGAGGGAGAAAAAGGGAAAAAGTTACGGGCCGGCCGTACGATCGATGCTGTTTTCAGGGCCGACGTGTACCCCAACCCCCTGCCGCATGCCGTCCCCCGAATCCTTCTAATTTATCGAATTTACATCCGACGCCCCGGGATCAGGGTGTAAGTTAATCTGCAACCCTTCCGGGACCGATTCCGCCGTGAACTGAATCTCCCGAGTCACCGCTTTGTCGAAATTAAAAGTTCCTCGGAAGAATTAGGCGCACAATGGGGCTGCGGGAAGCGACGGCGGACACTTCGGCGAGATTACAATTAGAATGCCAAATTGTTTTCCGTGCGGACTGGACGACAGTTTGAAATTAACCCCTTGCACTGCGATTTATTTCACTGTTTCAACGATTAGAACTTTTTTGTAATTCGTAATTTCCTAAAAAAAAGGAGAAAAATTTATATCTATTGTATGCCTCCATGTTCTTTAATAGCTGTACACTAACAACGTGAGAATAGAATTTTATTTCGGTTTAAAGGAAATTAATAACATACATATTCATTAGACTCTGTTCAGAATCTTCATCGCGAGTACGATTCGAAATTGTAGGGCAAGGGGTTAAAAAGTAAATGTATTTATTCGTGCGTACCGAGGGTGAAATATCTTGGCATTCGTTTCTAAAGTTATCATATTGTAATTTATAAAATTACCGTCACTAATGTGCGAGTCGTTTATTTTTTAAGCACAATGAATATTAAAAAAGAGATATAAGGAATATAATATTAACACTAAACGTACCAAGCTATAAATGTAACAGGTACATGTTGCCTTACAAAAATGACAAGATTTAATTTACGTAGACTTTTCGCGATTTTTATTGCAATGCGTGCTCTACTAAAGATATTTATTGAATCGTTGCTCATGAAAGCATCTTCATAATTTCAAAAACTGTCAAATAAAAAATCTAGAACCGGTAGAAAAGATTTAATATCTCCTTTTTAACCCTTAGCACTCGAATGTCGACTGTAAGGCACCACTAAAAATTGCTGTATCAATGTTAAACATATTTTTTATAGGTAAGTAAGTTGCACCATTTTCGTAGGTACAATACGAAAAGAAATATATACAAGGGCAATATTCTAGGTCGGAAGAAGTGTTTCCCCTAGTAGCACAAAATATTGTATACACATTCATATAATATTAAAAAGAGATTCAATCTTTTTTTAATATTCAAATATAGATGCAATATTTATTTTATATTACGTAACAAATATTTCTTTTTAAATATTCAGGAAATATCTATGTCATGTTACGAGAAAAATATTTTTTTCTAAATATTAAATGAATCTATTTCATATTGGAAGTAGAATATTTTGGTAATTATTTACATTAGGGACTTCCTCACCGATTTTGATGACCTTGAAATATGTTGTCAAGGTCATCATTATGAACAACTTTTTCCTATACATGTTACCGCCGCACAACTTTAGTTTCCGAGATATTCGCAAAAAAGTTTTAACATCTCAAAAAGTGATCGGAGTAGGTATGGGTTAGAATTAAAGTTGCAAAATAAGAAAGAAGACCTTGCATCCAATATTCTACATGCGAATAATAAAATATAATACTAATGTACTGCAAACTACATTATAAAATACTAATGTAAAGTGTACTTACTTCTGAATCTTCTGTATCTCTATCGGATCCACAGCACACAATTATTGACTCACGAGAATAGGTCCGAATAATTGAACAACAATCACTAAACAACACACACACAACGCACTTAACGAAATAGTGACAGCAGACGAAAAGATATTACTCCGACCACGAATAAAATAATACTGCGATTTAACCGTCCCCCTCCCACGGACGTGTGATACGAAAACAGGGAATTCCGGGAAATAGGGCCGGCGCCCTGCCATAATTTTTTTACCTTGGTTTTGTATCTAGTGTTTATTGACGCTCTGCGTCTAACCTTCCTATGATAACCTGACCGTACCACCTGCGTGGAAGGGATCATTGTTAAAATCGCAGTATTATTTTGTTCGTGGTCGGAGTGAAATCTTCTCGTTCGTTGTCACGATTTTATAAAATGTGTTGTGTGCGTGTGTTGTTTAGTGATTGTTGTTAAATTATTCGGATCTATTCTCGTGAGTCAACAATTGTGTGCTGTGGATCCGACGGAGGTACAGAAGATTCAGAAGTAAGTACACTTTACATTAGTATTTTATAATGTAGGATTAGTATTCGTATGTGGAACATTAGATACAAGGTTTTCTATCATATTTTGCAACGTATATTAACGATCATTAATGATTTGGTATATAGTATAATTTAATGTGCTTCAAATAAGATACTACTTTAAATCAAATATTTTTATTTTGATAACCACAAAGATAAAATGAAATATTTTTATTTTGTATTTCAAATATTTCCTTGCAATGAAAATAAGTTGAGCAAGTAGTTAATATTATAAATCATAATTTTTAACATGAGAAGCTATAATAGTTAGCAAAGTATTATGTGTAGTTTAATTACGAATATGTAACATGTTGATAAACAGACTACAATATCGTAATAACATTACAGGCAACAAAATATCATAAAAATATAAGTTACAAGTAATACATATTCATAGTTTCTAATTTTTGTTATAATTTGAAACTTCTTAAATTTGAAAATTTTATTGAATGTTTTTTAAATATTGAATTTATATTTTTCAAATATTGAATTCACATTTTTTAAATATTTACTTTATATTTTTTAATATATTTTTTAAATATCTAGTTTATATCCTCCGAGTATTTAGCTTATATTTTTTAAACATTCAATTTATATTTCTTGTACATGTATACAATATTCAGATCCAATATTTTTCTCAAATGAAAAAATGTGGCTTAAAAAATATTTTTCCAATATTTGAAAAAAATATCTATCCAATATTTTTGAGCTACTAGGGTCATTTCGGTGTTAAAACAGCTTCGAGTGCAAAGGGTTATTCATTGTACTTAAAAATTTAGTGTAATTGATATAGGCACAGTAATTGGGTCCCTTGCCCTACGGAGAGAAAATCGGAACGGGTCGATTTATATCGTTTCGCAAGCAGATGCCGGATTTCGCGCGAAACTGGCATGGAAGCGTTTCGATTAACGGTGTTGCGCAGCCTCGTGTCTGGAGAAAACAGCACCGCCTAATTAAATGGAACCAATTAAACGATCCTCGGCGGCCGGCGAATAATAACGACGCGTTACAATCGATCAGGGCGAACCGAGGAACCGATTAACTCTCGCGAATCTAATCAACGGGCAAGGACATTAACTTTCCCGGCGCGATAACCGCCGTGTACACGACGCGGAAACGCGGGGGAAACTAGTTATTGCGGTTTCCAATTTGCCGAGGGAAAGCATCGTGTCGTGAGATCGCGGTTACCGAAATCATCACGGGATCCGATTGATCCTTAACAGGTAACCCTGCCAAGCTCACCGGTCTCGCGAGTTGCGAAACGATTATGTCGATCCGTTCACCGAACTCTGGCCCTATTCTGTGTAAATTGCAAGTAATTAATATCGCGTTTCTTAATCGTACAAACGCTCCGTACACTACCATTTTGTACAAATTATATTAAATTCTTTTATTGCAGATAACATCAGAAATCAGAATTATTAACCCATTTGCATCATTAGCGTATATATGCGCTCAACTTTGTTGGTCACTATCATTATACATATGTGAGCTAAAAGATAGAAATCGTGTTGTTTCAGATAAAAGTAGTAATTCTGATTTTTTCTTATAATGCTGAAATATGAAGTTCTGTTACTTGTAGTCAATTTTGTACTTAAATATAATTAAAAAACAAAAGTTTGGTGATAAAGGCCTTTTTTTCATATTTCCTTATGATGCAAATGGGTTAATTTATTAGAATTATTTCGTGTTTGGAGTCGTTTTAGATATGTTAGCAGACGTGAAACCTCGATCACAGAAATATAAAATAATCGATAAATAATGTATAAAAATTCTCGCACTCGTGACACTACATAAATTAGGCTTTTATACACGGTTCGAGTGATTTCTATGCAGATTATAATTGTATTACATATAATATACACACTTACTTGGTATATTACATTATATTACATTATTAGAATTGTGTAATATTGAAAATAGTTTAGTAAAGAATGTAAAAGGTATCATGAATCACTCCTTTGTGTAAATTGATTTTATTACATTTGATTATCCATGCGAACCAGTTCGAGGGGTCAGCAGCAAATATGGCGTAGGGTAACAAGGTTGTAAAACCCCTAAAAGTTGATCCCTTCTGGGGCCACGAGGTCGTTAAACCTGGCTACACAGCGAAATATTTCAATGCGTAAAATCGTCGACACGAAACTGTGCCGCAACCTGGTAAACACGTGCTGAGAACCGTGGATCTTCCTCTCGCAGATGTTCGTGAACTGACTCGTGTGTTCAAGATGGAAGACGCTTTCTTGTGAAAACGAGAAAGTCAACAGGATGCATCGAAATATGCTTGCGAAGTCAGAACCAAATTATCGTATTCGCTCGTAATAATTCCCATATTATGTTTCCAAAAACAAAAATAGACTGTCTGCAATCTCCCAAAAAAATTCACTCAATTGGTACATTAGCATTAACTTCAATGAGTTGTGAATATAAAATGTAATAAGCGGAAAAAGTGCATCGGTTAATGCATTAATAAACATGTGGGCTATTAGAGTCTGTCCCGATAGCAATCTTCATAGTGGTAAGTTGGTATTAAAAATCTTATAAAATATACTAAAGATATTATCAGAAAAAGTGTTATAATTAAACTGTGGATCTTCTAATACAAAAGAAAAATTTTCCAGGTCGGTTCTAGCAAAGAAGCTGAAATTCTTCCAACGTTTTCACAGATTGATGTTTCACCTAGTAATTTTTATTAATGCATAAAATCCGCAGTCCCCGGCTATAACCATCTTTAAAGAACCACCGATGTAAAATTAATTTTCTTTATGGAAATAATCATGGTCGTCACGCACATGTGACGGCCGGTATACCAACGTGAACTTGCTAATTAACGTTTCTATTTTCTGAGAAACATAATTGTCGAGAACAGCTACTACGTAAGAAGTAGAATATTTCTTTATCGTTTTCGAGCATCGGTTCCGAGCGAGCAACTTTTTGCGAGACGCCTCGCGACTCGATATCTCTCGCTGCATATTTTAGATTGCTGGAATTAACAATGCACGATAAGCCGGCATAGGTGAATGGTCTTATCAGTCGAACGTAACGCTCGTTAAACCCGGTTGTTATCGGGGGGAATTCTTCGAGAACCACGAGAGCTCGTTGGTTCGAATGATTCGCACACGGTTCGGGAATTCGAAGTGTCGATCTCGCATGTTACGTCCGCGAAACAGGGGGGACTTGTTTACTATGATAAAGCGTAACCTTAGAGATGGAAAGTGTCGTAAGTTGCATTCACCGATCGGTCGAAAGCGCGTTCCGCCGGCGAAGTGCAACGAACCCGCGATTAATTATTCACGACGATCTCGCCGACACGGCTCGGTCCGCCGCGTAACGCGATAATGTAATAACGCAATTAATTTCGCGATTATGATTGATTGACACGTCATACTTTCTAGCCGTTCCGCGGGAGACACGGCCGCGCCGAGCTTTTGTCTCCGATTGACAAAACGCGTCGGCCGATGCAAATTGTTTAATTGCCGCCATTGCCAGCCACGGAAACTCTGCTCGCACGAAAATAGAGGATCGATTCAATTAGCTCGCGAACAAGCGTTGCTTCGTGATCGATGGACTTGTTGGCAAATATTATTTACAACTTCGGTTTCTTCGCGCAGAGTGTCTCGATACAAGTGTTATCAATTTCTGCGTTTCTGCATTATTCTAGTGGATTCCCAACCGTTAACTCGCTGCGAGAATAGTATAGAAAAATGTGCTCGAGTTTAGAAATATTTACCCACTCGGTTGAACTTCTGGAAATCCAGAAATTTTCAATTTTTTACTATACAGGGTGTTCAGGCTATTACTAGCCAGCGTTTTTCTTGTAGATAGTAAATATTAGAAAAAAAAATGAAATAGGAAAAAGTATATAATTATATACTTTTATGCGTATATAATTTTTTTGTGTTTATACTATTTCGTTAGATCGTTACTTTAGATTCACCGTAAGAGATCAAGAAGCAGTGACGAGTGACGTCTCAGTGGGAAAATTTTTCGAAATTTTTCCTCTTTCACTTTTTTCTAATATTTACTATTTGCAAGAAAAACGCTGGCTAGTAATAGCATGAACGGGGTTAGGATAAGTTAGGTATAAGAATGTGCAAATGGGTAATGGATTGTAACCCCTAGGGGAACCAATAGAGAATTGAATTGAAAATAGCATGTACACCCTATATAGTCCTGCACATCTTGACGAGAGAAAGTCAGAGTTTCAAGGAATTCACTGGTTCCAAAGTTACGGGTGTTTCCGTTCACGCTGTCCGTTCATCTTTAGATTCACCGTAAGAGATCGAGAAGCAGCGACGAGTGACGTCACGGTGGGGAAATTTTTCGAAATTTTTCTGTGCATACGGGGGCCACGAGTAGCGTCGTGGGTGCATCAGCGATGCAATGCGTCCGCGAATTAGGCGAATCAGGAATCGCGCAGTCCTCGCGGCCGAGTTAGCGCTCAATTCTGCTAGCCTCGCGGCAAATTGCCGTCTCAATTGATCTCGTCCTCGACGGTTAGGCTTAATGATTCCTGACCGCAGGAGGCCACGTGCACCGGGGGCACTTTTCCGACTGCAACGCGGTCTCGATCCGCTGCACTCCGGCCGCGGAACCGACGCCTGATGTCACTTCCGGCAGCCCCATTGAACCCGATAAAATCGAGGAAGTTTCGCGTGGGCGTAATCGAAACTGACCTCGCGTGCTATACCGGGCCGGGCCGGACCGGGCGAATATCGGGACACCCGAAGACCGGTTTCGAAGTTGCTCGGCACGGGAAGAAAGTGAAGTCAATTCGCCAGCGGAACGTGACTTCGGGAACGGTTACGACGTTACGAGCATCGGGGCGAAGATAATCTTGTCAATTATGGAATATTTTGCGGCGGTCTATAATAATTATCTTAATTCGCGTCGTCGGTGTATGCTTCTCTCTTTTTCTTTCGTTTTTGCATAATCCTGTTACGGTATAACCGTAACGTACCAGCGTTGCATTGTTATTTGTTCGCGGCCGATACGATCTGATACATTAAAGATAAAGTACAGGTACTGTACGAAAGCGAATGAAAATGATTAATGCTGTATACTGAAAGATTGCAGAACATAGAAAGTGGAGCATGTTCCGATATCTTATAACATTATATGTTACAAAGGCTTGTAATAATATTGAATGATGATAACTCGAGCAAATAATGTGTTGTAATGTTTACTTATGACGGTACGATGCTCCGAGTTTAGTAAGATAGTTATTAAGAGCTTTCGATTTAATAGGAACGTAGATTAGATCATGATCGATGTAGTTGCTTTATTTAAGACGCTGAAGTTTGACTTGTGCGTGTTTTTTCACAAATTTTAATGTACCTATCAAATGTAGTGAAAAAACCATTAAACCACAATTTTAATTATAGATTCGGACAGTTTGGTATTCTTTACTTTCGAAACCGAGCGCATAATTATTATTTCTCAGAGCATTAAACATTTTATAACTTTCATAAAATCAGCGAGAGTTCTTTTCACGTAATTAAAAAATCAATATATTTTCTATGCTTTCTATGCTTTCGATACTTTCCCAGCAACGTTATAATTAATGCATAAAAAAATGCGTTGCGTGTATTGCGATGTGTTCTCCAATATAAAAATACTTGGTTCGAGATCTGTAGAGTCTTACAATCATTAAGTAGTCTAGATTACTTTAAATTAAAAATAAATATTTCAACATATTAGGCTAGTACTTCAATGGAAGTCGTATTATCAGCTCAGAACAGAAACAGCCGATGAAATAATGTTTTCAGCGAATTATGTCACACGGTTCGATCATGCGCTTGCGGTCATCGAAGTCTTCGGTCATCCATTAATAGGACCTCCTTGTTACGGGAGATGGTGTACAAAATTTTATCCCTAAATCTCAATCGAGAGGGTAGCTATAGACTAAGATATAAAAATATAGTTTTCAGACTATTTTAGAAAATTCGGAAAAAATCGAACTGACGTCAAATACCTAGATACGCATACTCAAATTAATTCGGATCTTTCAGTTGAAGATCCTGGTTGCAAAAAATCTCAAAGAAACCGAGGAAATGCAGTTTTCGCATCGAAGCTCAAAAGCGACATTATTTTTACAGTATCGGTGCATAGGTATGAATTTCTTCAGATTTAGTATAAAAGGAAATAGAAACCGCTTTTCTCGACGTTTTCCGACGCGGTCGTTACTGTACAGAGAGAGAGAGGAGAATGATCGAGTGAACAGTTGATCATGCACCGTCATTCGAGAGCACGCGCGACTTGACTGAGTACAATGATCGCGAAGGGACCCTAAATTCGGGCTCGTTCGGACGTTTGTGTACTTAGGACCCTCCCTTGGAAGACGGTCCCCGTCCTCGAACGCGAAAATGCAAAGGACCTCGTTTAAACAAGCTGAAACGATTTTTCTTCGGGGAGAAGGACGCGCGTCTGGCATCGCAAACTCCGGCCACGTTTCGTTCTCGCAAAGTGGGAGCTCCAGACGGGGCAACGAAGCATAATAATCGCATGGAATTTCGGGAAACTGTGTTACCCTGCGCATTCGAATGCTAATGCTGCGAAGCACGGACCAAAAGATGGAAAACGCGTCTTGGATAGGAGAGTTCTTTCATACTTTTCGTTACCATGATTTTAGATCGCTTTTAAATATTGCAACAAGCAAATTTTGTATTCTATGATATTTAACACGTGAAACGTAAGAAAGTTGGAGGACTACTCAATACCATATATTTAATTCTTTTCAATTTTTATTTCGTTAACACTAGAACTACCAAGCAGTAAATTCAACTGACATATATTGCCTTATAACAATAACAAATTTGCAGTTGTTTAGATTTCGTACCAGTTTTGTTTAAATGCCTACTTCGATAGAGAAGTTTATTAAAAAATTTTCTCATGAAAACATATTTACAATTTCGTTATTTCTAAAAGAAAAAATTAGGAGCAAGTAATTTTGACCCATCCGGTAGTTCTAGTGTTACATAATTTACTTTGATTATGAAATTTTTGTGGTTTCTAATTTGGCAGTCAAAGTGTTAAATAATTCTGATAGTCAAAAATATTATCGGGGTTTTTGGACCAATAATAAATTTTTTAGGATTTTTAGGAAATTTTTTATTATTTGCAGGTTCGGAAACGCGTCTTGGATAGGAGAGTTCTTTGATACTTTTCGTTACCATGATTTTAGATCGCTTGTAAATATTGCAACAAGCAAATTTTGTATTCTATGATATTTAAATAATTCTGATAGTCAAAAATATTATCGGGGTTTTTGGACCAATAATAAATTTTTTAGAATTTTTAGGAAATTTCTGATTATTCGCAGGTTCGGCAAATAATATATGGGTGAAAAGGTTAACGAACGTTGCTTACGCAAACAACTGTTTTGTTCTGGCAGACAGAGTGGGCTGACGATAGTGTTCTTTATCGCGACACATTTTTGCCAGTGATCCACTTAAATGACGCGTGTCGCACTGTAGTATTTCATCAAGTTCAACGAGTGCTGAACGAGCCTGTAAGAACATTTATATTTGCGTTAACCTACTGCGCCTGTTTCGCGGAGTGTGCAAAAACGACGGGAAAAAAGACGAAAGAAACTAGTTGTAAATAACGTCAAGCAACGTGATCGATAAAGATCAAGAGCCGCGCGCGCGCGCGCGGTGAAACGCATTTTACCGGTGAAAGCCGGTAGATAAAAAGAATAAACGTTGGAAAAGGCGAAATAAAAGATCCCATTTGATACTGTTTTAAATACGCTCTGGCTTGCTAAAACGTTATTACTGTCCGTTCTCACGCATTAAGAGCCTCCGGGCAAAAAGAAAGAAATCCGCTCACTACATAATTGCGGTGCTGGCTGTTAGAATGGCCTCGCGCCGTCTCGGAAGAAACCATATTCCTGCCCGAGGAAATACGATCGCTTCTCACGAAAATTTCCAATAACATGTTTCACTCAAAAAATAAACGCAAAAATAAACGCGCATGATAGCCGCGCGAACATGAATTTTCGAGGCGGTAAACGGATTATCGGTTTTGCTCTTGTTCCAGGCAATTTTCCATGGAACATCGTCGACAAATTAATATCTTATAATATCATATTTTACTACAAAAAGATTTAGAGAATTTAGTTTTGAAATTGCAATAAAAAGATAAGAATAAAAGTTTTCACAGTTTTCCTTTACTCGCAATTAAAATTTTCAGATACAAAACGCCATTATAATTAAATATTTACGGAGCAATCGAAACGGTAAAATATTTTCTAACAATACCAGAAAAGTTTTTCGTTTCCACGTGACAACATAGAAAGATTTTCAGCGAAAACAATTTATCTCGAAACAACAAAATCATGACACTCTATTCGATCTCAGTTCGTCGATTAGTTTCGCTGTATTTGCAATCTCTCTCGACCGATTCCAATCAATTCAGAAAATCAATTGTTCGTTTAATCCATTTGCATCATTAGTTAGCTAAAAGATAGAAATGGTGTTGTTGGAGATGAAAGTAGTAATTCCGATTTTTTCTTATAATGCCAAAATATGAGGTTCTTTCAGTTTTAGTCGTTTTTGTACTTAAATATATGTTAATTTAAAAAAAGTTTGGCGATAAAGATCTTCTTTTCATATTTCCTTATGCTGCAAATGGGTTAACTACAAATTGTTACCGAACAATCGGTTACTTTGCCAAACCAGTTGTCCTGTGTCGTTACGAGAGTCCGTGAAGCTTAAAAGTTCTCTGTATCCTTTAATTCTAAATCTCATCAGCCGTCAGCAAGTTTGTATGCGCGTGTAATACCAGCAAATTAACAAACACGCATACAGATCCCGTGGCTTTATGGTGTAAGGGCTTCTCTAGCTGTTAATTGAAAATCTTTCGCTCTAATTTTTATGGCGCTTCGACCAGTCATTCCGCTGAACCAATCGTTAATGATCGCAGACTCTCGCTCTCGAGGACCAATCGTGAGAAAGCGAAGTTGCGAATCGATCGATCGGTCGGTCCTTCGCCGCATAGAATCGAAGCACACCGTAAAATCCGATGGGAATAAATTTCCGGCGTATTCTCACGTTCAACCGTTCGCGGAAGGACGCGATTTCCTGCCCGAGGATTTGATTCATTCTATCCGCAAGGACCACGAGCTATTCCGGGGCGTAATACGGGCCTGTGCCCGATGCAACTCGCCGCGACTCGATTTGAAATGATAAACAAATTCCATCAGACAATCACCGTTACCTGGAAATCCTCGATTGTTAAACCGATTGTGCCCGGAAAAACTTTTCTATCATCATTCGAGTGCAAAAACGGGGACCGATCTTCTGCAAATGGAATTCAGGACCGGATTCTGCCACTTTCAGTATTGCACTTCAAACACTTCGATAGGCAACCCTCCGCACTCCCGACCCTTTTCAATTTATCCAACATTTTGTATAAAATTTTAAGACAGAAGTTCTACACATTATTGCTTGTTTAAGCAGAACAGAGAATTAAACTTAAATTTAATTTAACCCCTTGTACTACGATTTATTTCACGTTTTCTATATGTTCTCCGATAGCTGTATAACCTGTATTGTGTAGCTGTATTAACAACGGCAAAATAAAATTTTATTTCGGTTTAAGGGAAACTAATAAGAAAAATATTTATTAGACCCTGAACTCGATATGAAAAATAAAAGATATCTAGAAAATATCTAGACTCCCTCTATTATAATACAGAGCGTCCCAAAAATGTAATTGTTTGAAAGGGGCGTCTTGTTAAAAATAAAAATGAGCAAGAAATGCCCTGACAGTAGTGCACCCAACTTAATAAATATCAGAGTCCCGATAAAATAGTATAAATAGCTTCTACCGTAATTCGACGCTGTGAACGGAATAAATAATTAAAGGGGTGGGTGAACGGCGCAATAAATAACATATTTCTGTCGGAGCGTGAATAACTGTAATTTCACGGATTGATATGAAACACAGTCGCACGAACCGATACACGGGTTTACGAGCGGTAAATAATATGTAGGAGTGAATACGCGCGTCGGTTTCAGTTTCTACGGACAAGATCGTGGAAATCCGAGTCGGTTCTCGTGATACTTTGAAACATCGCGTCGCAACATCGATTGTTGAGCACGATCGGCCGTAATTAAGTAACAGCCAGAGCCGTTTCGAAATCATTTCATAACGAGACCTACATTCAGCCGGCTCTCGGCCGCCTGAAATTCGTTTCGTTCCCGGTCTGGGTATACGTTTCATCCGTTTCGCGCCGAGCTCGAACACAATTAGAGCGCAATTACCGGATAAAAAGAACAGAGGATCCTGCCGATATTGTTTCCCGCTTTTATTGCTCGCGATTAAACGCGAAACCCATTGTTTCAGCCTTTCACCGGCGACGAGGTATCACACTTTTTCCATCCTTCGTTGTCGACATTTATAATTGGGACTGAGAACCGCCATTTTTCACGGATTCTTTTATAACCGAAGGAAAAGCTTGTTTCGACGCTGACATTCTCCGAGACAGAATAAATAAATGCACATATATTCTGGTGTTTTAAAAGCCGGGAAATTACTAAATATAATAAGTAGACTTCTAACAACTGCAATAACTCGAAAATAATGTGACAGTGTTCTTATAATTTTTTACTAATGTCTTCACCCTTTGGTATTTCCACAACGTCTAGTAATAACAAAATACCCCAGCACGTATAAAATTCTGCAGTTCAACGGCATTTTTCACGGATTATTTTATAACCGAAGGAAAAGTTTGTTTCGACGCTGACATTCTCCGAGATAAAATAAATAAATGCACATATATTCTGGTGTTTTAAAAGCCGGGAAATTACTAAATATAATAAGTAGACTTCTAATAACTGCGATAACTCGAAAATAATGTAACAATGTTCGTATAATTTTTCTAATGTCTCCACCCTTTGGTATTTCAACAACGTCTAGTAATAACATAATACCCCAGCAAGTATAAAATTCTGCAGTTCAACGTACCGATCAGATCATCCCGTGTATACCGAAGCAACCGCGAGTAAATTCTGCCAAAGTGTCCCGTACAGCGAACATTGCAAGATAAATATTGTACATTTTTAACCGTTTCACAAGACCCGAGAGAACTCGATTGCACAATAAACGGATTACGTTTTCGCAGCAGTGCAACGACGACAGTGTTTCGTCGTAATAAACTGTAAAGACCGCCACAGAGTCCACGGATCACCTGTAAATTCGCGGATTAAATCTCTCGGATCCGTGCGTGTCGATTATGCAGTTCCCGAGAAAAATTGTCGCGATCGTTATGGCGGAGATCGCGTAATCCGAAAATCACAGTAGCTTACGAGCGGAGCCCTTCTGAATGAGAAAAGCATCCTCTGCTCTGCACGTGAAACAGGATTTTCTGGATTAAACGTGGAACAGTGGACACGTTACCAGTTTCTTCGATCGGCAAATAATATTGAAGAAAAACCAGATGATAAAGGTATATCCAACAAATATAAACGTTCTTCGCATTTCTCTCCACATAGTAACTGTTAATACCTTCTATGGCGCATTTAGGAATTTCGTTCTCTGTTTAACCCCTTGCCCTACAATATCGAGTCAGACTCGAAAGTCAAAGTCTAATAAATATGTATGTTATTAATTTCCTTTAAACAGAAATAAAATTCTATTTAATTGTAGTTGATGTATATCCTTTGGAGAAAACATAAACGTACAATAAATATAAACTATCTTGTTTTTCTATGAAATTCTGAACGATGAAGAATTTCTAATCGTTATAATCACAACATAAGTAGCAGTGCAAGGGGTTAATAATCTTATGAACCTGGCGAATGATATATGTATACAATAAAAATTCCTTGCTTTAGTACGGAATTTTCTATGCGAGTAGTTTTAACGATTCGTTCTTCCACTTTAAATTGGGAGATTTGAGTCGGTAAAATATAAAACTGTGGAGGATTTCGAAGAATTCCAGAGATTGTTAAAATTATTAAAGAGTACAATTTTTATTTAAATTGCCTGCCGTACGGTCGATCCAGAAATTTTTATTTCGCCGAAAAATCCGTCAGAAACGCACGATTGCACCAAGATTTAAAATTCGCGAACAAAGAGTGGCACGCAGCGTTTCCGGTAGGTTAATACGAGCCAAGGAATAATTGTAAATCCCAGCGCAGAGTAATCCCGTCGCAGGAGATTCGATTAACCACGCTCAATTATCCGTCAAAGGGCCGGCACGACACGGGTTCCCAGGCGAAAGAAATTAAGCCATCGAACAAAAGCGCCGCAGACACCGGTGTGCTCGCTGAAATATTCATGCGAGAGCTACTTATGTCCACTCCACTTTCGAGCCGAGCTACCACGGATCATTAGAACGGGCAGAAATGACGTAGAACCGTCCTCGTTCCTCGCTATTCCCCCGTTCATTGTCCGCGAACCGTTTGCGACAATGGTCGTACAAAAGCGAACAAAAGAAAAAAAATCAGAAAAAAATGTCGAGGGAAAAATTGGGTCAGAAAGGGATTTTTTCCGATGAAGAGATCGCTAAACCGTAATGTCATCGCGATTTTTCACAGTCGAGGAAGGGGCGAATTAGGATTGATCTCCTCTCGTGCGTCTAGAACCGATCCCATTAAGCGCTCGTTTGCGGGATTTCGGGGATTCTGTTTTTCATCGTGAAAAATCGAAATCCACGTCGCAGCTCGGCTACGGTGAAAGGGCGAGAGGGGAGGGGAGAAGGGGAGGGAGGACATGATCGAAAGAACGACAGATAAACGGACACCGCACACGATCGAGCGTAACTTATCTGCGACGCACTGGCGCAATATGGCCCAGAAAAGCAATATACAGCGATATCGTGTGCCGACCTTATGTCGCTTTTAGGGAAAATCGGGCATGCGTTTCTGGGACGCTGTTCTAATAAATTCCTGTTACTTTTTAAACCCTGGACCGTATTTATCCGTGTGATTTTTCTTAGATGCCTAAATCCTATTTTTTTTTTTTTCAAGTGTGTGCGTATGAGGACACAATTTTGATGAATCCGAGAAAACGAAAGTTCACGAATTCGTATCTGGTTACACAAGAACTGGATTCTCTTCTTTTCGCGAGCCATAATTTCCTTGACTCCTTTAACTCATAACTCGTTGCATAAGTACCGAATATAATTTGAAATTCAAATTCAAAAATATATATGAGTTATCGAAGTTTTGTTTTACGGAATGTAGCTCCGTTTAGGTTTCGCGCGATATTGAATTATACACTGAATATCTAATAGCTTGTCATCTGGAACTCGTTGAAAACTGTGTTGTACCCACACACGAACACACATTTGCCTCTAGAGTTTTTAACCCCTTGCCCTACAATAACGAGCCAGACTCGTGATGAAGATTCTGAATAGAGTCTAAGAAATGTGAACGTAATTAATTTCCTATAAACCAAAATAAAATTCTATTTTGTTGTAGTTGATATATATCCTTTGGAAAAAAGATAGGCATACAATGAATATAAACTATTTTTTCTTTTCTATGAAATCCTGAACGATGAAGAATTTCTAATCGTTATAATCGCAAGATAAATAGTAGTGCAAGTGGTTAATAACTCTTTTTAAAAGCCAGCAGTGCTTTTACGCACTTTTTATCTTTTTTTTCTATGAAATTCTGAACGATGAAAAATTTATAACCATTATAATCACGAAATAAATAGTAGTGTAAGAGGTTAAAGCAACTTATACTAATTGTACAAACTGATACGAGAGACAAACTGTTTCTGATTGAATTACTTACAGATGAGACATACTCTTGGGCTGTTTTAGTCCACAGAGGTTCGTCGAAGGTAGGAGAAAAACAGTCGTAAAAGTGTCTTACCTGAAACACACAGAAACACATAAGTTAGATATATCGCAAAATAGGTTCTCGTAAAATTTGAACAAATGTCTGAAAGCCCAAAACGATTTTCCGGTGAATTTCGGTATTACCACAAATCATTCTTCCAGGGATTATAAAGAACGTAACGGGTGGGCTGGAAATTTCTAATTGACACGTTCCCATAAAAAGCCTGGCAAAGTCAGGGCGTGTGAAAGGCGGTTCACAAAGCGTCGGACACGTGGAAACGAATAGAGGATCCGAAGGGAGGATGCCCTCGTAAATCAAGCCGAGAAGCTGATCGAAATTCGCGGTCCATCGACGCAACTCATCGGTCCCGTTAGCTGGCCAGAAATTGCAAGGAGAACGATCGCGAGCTTTTTATTTCTTCTTCGAGCGCCGAGGGCCACGATAATTAAGGACAGCCGATTACAGGCCTCGGGAGGAGACCCTATCACCTGTTCCCTCGAAAGAAAATCGCGCTATTCCCACACCGCGAACTTTAGTCACCCCGTTCGAACTCCCCTGTTAACGCGTTGACTGCCACGTCACCCATATGTGGGTGACGGAATTATTTGTCCAGGTTTCAAAATAAATTTTTATGTTAATATATTCGTTGCACCAAATTTGATTAGGATCAGTAAAATGTAAGAAAGTTGAAGGACTACTCAATGTTATACATTTAATTCTTTTCAATTTTTATTTCGTTAAATAACTTGCTTTTATTTTATGGAATTGTTGAGGTTTCCAGTTTGGCAGTCAAAGTGTTAAATATGTTGTTATTGGTCTGCAAATCTTCGTAGAAAATAAAAATGGTCTGGATCGATTGCAAGATGCAGGAATCAAGCACAATTTTCTCCTTCTTTAACGAATTCAATGACCTAGAAATAATATATCCGTATTTTTAAACTCCTTTAATGTTCCAACTGTTTGCAATTGTATAAAATGCATCAAATCTGCAGTCTGCTTATTATTGTATTCAGGTTTCCCTTTGCTTTTTCCTCTTCAGCTTGTAAATCAAACTCATTTCATAGCCACGAGGCTAAAATAAATCATTTTTATTATCAGTAATAATAATGTATTATGTAATCCTGTTGCTCTGGGTACTCCATTTAAATCGGACATCAACATTATCCATTTACGTTACCACTGAAGGTAGGAAAAAGTGACAAAGATGGTTTCGAATGGTTTCAAGTTCGATGTTATACATTTAATTCTTTTCAATTTTTATTTCGTTAAATAACTTACTTTGATTATAGAACTTTTGTGGTTTCCAGTTTGGCAGTCAAAGCGTTAATCGCATTCCGATAGACCCGAGTTTCGGAGTCATTCCTAACGCTGGAAATTGACGCTCATTATACTGTCGTTAAAAGCTTCAGAGAATGCTTCTAAGTGGCCGTGACTGTTCCTCGAGAGGCCCTCTAATGAGGTCACCCTGATATGGATCATTTTTGAGACTGCTCCGGATACTTTGGAACATGTATGCATTGCGGAGCATTTTTCCACAAAAACTGAAAATGCTGTCGAATCTCTGATTTTCTTAAAATAATTAAAAAAGGAGATAAATAACTTATTGGTAACTGCACTGAACATTTTTTCACTAATCTTCGTTTTATTTAAAGTCTAATTTTCGTTGCCAGCCAGGTTCGAAATTGGCCAACTTTTGCTATTGTAATTTCATTGCAATTATACGCGCAGTCGATGAGGAATATTCCATCATAAAATCAATTTCCGCAATCTTAAAACACACTATTAAGCGAAATAAGGAAAAGAACTTGTTTTCGGTATCTCGCGTGATTAGAGTGTAAACCCATGTATTTCTAGGCTTCATTTATTTCTCTTTTGAAAACAGCGAATACGCTTAGTGTTTCGATCATGATATGAAAGTGAAACGAAAGTAAAAAGGAACCATAAATTCCACTCCAGTTAACATTCGAACATGTATTTGTACTTTCCATTTTTTGAGAGTTCGAACGCGCTCAAATCGACATTTATTCGTACATATTTTTCGTATTTGTGCTAATGTAACGTTTCATTCGTTCAGTTTAGTCACCAGAAATTCAAACTTGTCATTTAACCTTAACACTCGAATGGCGACTGCAAGGCGCCACTAAAAATTGCTGTATCGTTATACAAAATATTTTTTACATTATTAAATTTGTTTGTATGTAGTAAATTACTGAACACTTCGGTATTGTACGAGTAAATTGCACTATCTTCATATGTATAACATGAAAAAAATATATATAGGAGGGAAATATTCTAGGTCGGAAGAAATATTTTGGAGTTAAAATAGCTTCGAGTGCAAAGGGTTAATTACTCTGAGTCAAAATGGAGGATTTTCACCATTCTGAAAGTACATCATCGCATTCGCAAGACAACAGAGAATTATGGCTTTGCAATATTCAACAATTCGTAAACACACGCAATGTGTTTTCTTCGAGGTAATGCATTATCGCGTAGAGATTACACGAGCTGATAACTTTCTGCTCCAATTCTGCCACGATTTTATAAAATTTCTCTGCGGCGGCAAACTCGAACAGGATTTTTTCGCGCGATCGAATCGTCCGCAAAATGTTCTATGCACGCCGAGGCCCGGCGCGGCTATCGTTGTCAAGAATTCTCGGCCGAGCAGCCGCGAACAAAGCGAAACCTATTCTAGCAGCCGACTAACCACGCACCTAAACATAATTGAATTTCACGCGGAATTAAGCCGACCGATCGAGTCGCTTTTAATAATCGCGCCACACACAGCGACGTCCAATATTTATAAAGCGTCGTGCGTAACGGGACAGGGACGACAAGGTTAACGAAGGTCTCGGGGAAGCGTCTGTAATTAGACGACATTTTGTTCGGTGCAAAGCTCTCGCTTTGCTTGCTCTCTTCCCGAGCCCGAGGGACGCAGTGTTTGTAAAGGACCTGCGTTAAGAACCCGCAGGACCTACTTACTCGGTCGGTTCGGCCACCTGCCTTTCTGGTCCTAAAAACAAGACCAACACGATCCCCCACTTCCCTCTGCCGAACTTTCCTCTGACCTTCTTAGGGCCAGCCCTTCGCTCGAGCCTCTTTATTCACTCTTTTGAATATCAAATCTCGGAATGGCTGTGACCCGAACGCCGGATTTCTTTTTTTTATTTTTATTCAACAGATCGGAATGCCGAACCGTCGTGCTCACTACCGTGTGACACTCTGTGACGTAATGCTCCCTTTTATACCTCAAATAATCGTCTGAGAAACACGTGATACAAATTTGTGCATTTAAAATCAGCAGACGAAGTTGTAGACACCAGAAAGATTAACAGAATTTGGCAGCACAACTTTTGAACAAAGAGATTTCTTTCTTGCAATTGCTTGGGTAATTTCTTTGAATAATTTGCACATGCTCAAAGTAACATATTTGTCAATTATTTTCATTTTATTACCGGTTTAAATTGCTACTAGTTTTCATCGTAAAAGCATAAAATCCAGACTTTAATAACAATGAAGCTATTCAGTTTTATAAGTTATTTGAGAGTTCGTCAGTCCTTCGATATTGCCAATTTCTATTTCCTCTACTTTTAGAAATGTTGGGTCACTTGCAATTGGATTTATATTTCTCCAAAGCCCTTTCTATAACTTCTGCAAATATATTTATCACCGCTGTTTGTTATTTCCTACGGTAGAATTTATTTCTGGTTTAACCGAACAATACCGTTACTAAACATCCGGAAGAAATGAATTTCTATTCTGAATTCTGCGTAACCGTTCCACTGATACTTGATTTACGGCCGCGCTAATATACTTCAACGTTTTATTGTTCGCGCGATAAAACATTGAGAAGCGTTACGAATAAACGTTATTTCCTTCCAAAGGAAGTATCAGGTATACAGGAATTCATGGGCTACCCCAGTTTCAGAAATAAGGGGTGAGATCATCACTGCCACCTGGGGTGCCTGACAATGTGTCCCATATATCACATAAAAAGGTTTCGGTTTGATCTAAAATAGTGAAAAAAGGGACACGTCACCGAATGACTTCTGATCTAACAATTTGTAACGACCCTGAGAACTGAAAACCTGTTACCACTATCTTTTGTACGAAAAGCCAATAGTTTAAAAGCAAGTTTATCCGAATTAATTGAATATTTCTTTAACCCCTCGCCCTACAATATCGAGTCAGACTCTAAGAAATATGTTTCCTATTAATTTCCTTTAAACCGAAATAAAATTCTATTTTGTTGTAGTTGGTATATATCCTTTGGAGAAAACATTCACATACAATAGATATAAACTATCTTTTTTTTACTATGAAATTCTGAACGATGAAAAATTCCTAATCATTATAATCACAAAGTAAATAGTAGTGCAAGGAGTTTTAATGCTCATGAGATTCCATGATCTTACGGATTAAATGTTTACGAGTTGATACAAGACTCAATGGAAAATAGCTTCGGTGGAAACATTTCTGTAATTTTACAGTATCCAGTGTTTCTCTGAAGAATAATTTTCAAAGCAACAGTATGCTTTGAATTCTTCTTTTTATTATGAAAGCACAAACCAGTTATTTGACACTGTATTCATGCGATGACTCCACCAAAAATGGCATTACCATGGTCCCATTAAAGCGAGCAGAATACTCAGCCATAATTTCGTTCGCAAACGTTTTGTTTACCGTACACAATCGCATCGAGGCGCACAGTGTCAAAACGATCGGGAGGATAACACGGGAATGAAAGTGCATAATTGAATGACCGTGGACGGAAGCACTTTGTCCCGGATAATCCGAAGAGGATCTCTCATTCAGCGGCCGATAACGCTTCTCTCGGATCAAATTTCCCATTAAAAACCCGACGTACAATGCCGGCGAGTGTCAAAACGTTTCCCAGAGAGGTGCGCGCAACACACACAGAGAGAGAGACACCATACCTGAATGAATCCCAGCGTCCGCGTCAGCGTCCTCGAAGACGGACGACTCGGTGCCTTCGTCATTATCCGCGACAGAATCATCGGGCGTCTCGTCATCCTTGGATTTCTCGCTGCCGGATCGATTCTCGTTTCTGGCAGGGGTCACGAGGACGCAGGGGCTGTCGACCGACACGTGTCTGCCACCCACCTTCACCAAGGTGCTGGTGCTCCTGGCTAGTTTGGTGCTGTGTGTTCTACGTATCAACAAGTTGGTGAACGTGGTGTTCCCATTCTGCTTGCTCCTCGCCTCGTTGCCAGGATTCTTCGCCGATCCGTTCGGCTTCGGATCCACGATCTTGCTGGATCTCTTCTCCTCGGTCTTCCTCTTCGAGTCCTCGTCCTCCACCTCGAAGCAGGCGATCGTGTTGTTCAAACGGTTGTCCTTTCTGCCGGCGTCCTTTCTGCCGGTGAACCGGCTCTGGAATCTCTCGATGGTCTTGAACGACCTGGTCCTCTCGACCTTCTTCCTCTGCTCGGGCCCGGCCGCCGGTTGCTCGCTCTTCGGCGTCTCGAAGATCTTCGTCAGGGACTGCACCTTGCCACGGGACTCCGGGAACGAGTCCTCGGCCCTCTTCGCGCTCGACACGGACTCGTTGTTGCTGAGGGTGCGCGTCAGGATCACCGACGGCACCGTCTTCGACGTGCTGATCGGGAACGTGTTGCTGGTGAACTTGTCCGCGTCGGAGCTGATCGTCTTCGGGATCTTCGAAGGGTGCCGAGACTCGCCGTCCAGCGACACGTAGAACGTCGACCTCCTCTTCGGCGACTCCTCGAGATTCTCCGCGTTCAACATGTCTCCGGGTCACCTGGTCTCCGCGCATCAATGGGCGCTCGGGCCCGTTAAGCTTCTTCCGTTGGCACGCCTAGCAGGAGCAAACATCTTTGAAGGGTTTGTAAACGAACCCTCCAGGGTTGAAACTTGCTCTGTTCCCAGGAAACTAAATGTCATCGACGGTCACGTTTCCATCAGAGGACAACCTCGAAAGGTGTGTCGCACGTGTGACCCAGGTCTTCTCTCGGCGGAGTTACTCCGAATGCACCAGTCGAGAGTTCTCGGTCCATCCAGCGCGGAGTGTCCTCGAATTCACTTTACGGTCCAACGGAGAGGGGGGCAGGCAGACTCCGAGAACGAAGGGCCCGATGGGGCCCCGAATTTCTTGCCCTGGGTCCGAGCCCTCTAAATATAACCGACGTATCTCGGGGACCGGGAGCACGTGTATCTCGAAAAACAAATACGCGGTCACGGAACCACAGCGCAGTTGTGAGCAGATAGCGCGCGAGGTGCGCCCAGCCGTGGAGCCGTGCGCTATCGACGAGTATTTTCGCCGTTTTATCGCTGACCTCTCCGCAGCTAGGTTGGTTCGCGGAACCTTTTACGCACACGAGTTCCCGAGAATCTACGGAGCACCTGTTAATCGCACCTGGTTCCTCGCGGAAAAAGACACACACTGGCCACCGAAAGCTCACGACCGGAGAAAATACGGTCCCAGGAATGCGGGGACTCGCGCACGGGGCCCACGGACGAGCGGAACGACTCTTTATTCTCCGCGAAGATCGAACGGCGCGGTTCGAAAAACTAACATGGATCACGGTCGTCTGTCCCGAGGGAAGGGACCTATGCTACACTCTCCGGTCAGAGGAGGTAAAAGTAAAAGGGTCTGAGTCACTGCCACGGGATCGGGCCCTCTCGCGGCCCGCCGGAACCGTCACCAGGCTGGTGGAATGCGCGCAAACCGCCCGGATGAGCGACCAGCATCTCTTTCTCTCTCTCTCTTTCTCTCGGGCGTTTCTTCTCTTCCAAGGACAGGGCACCACGGATCCCAACAAGAGACACACACGCGCCGCGATCAACGGGAAACACACGAGCTGCACGCAGTCGTCCGCACCGCAGACGGGCTCACGACTATCTGCTCGCTGCGAAGCGGATCGGCGCGAGCAGCGCCTCTACCGGTCGCCTACGGCGCGCAGACCCCGCTCGATGCTGAGGAGGATCGAGTGCCGCCACCAGGGATCCACACCGTGTCAGACGCGCAGTACAGTATGTATCCTTAATTAAGGGTCCGAGATAGAATTTTTAATACCCGTAAGTAATCAATTATTTGCAAAGAATTTCTTTTACCTTCAGTTCTCTGTGCCAATCGTTAAAGAGGAAACTCGTTTTCGGTCAAGCAACCTGTGTTTTAAATATTCTAAAAAGTATAATTTTTTTTACAACCCTGTAATAAAATACCGGCGTCCGTTCCG
The DNA here is from genome assembly GCA_913789895.3 of Seladonia tumulorum. Taxonomy (NCBI): domain Eukaryota; kingdom Metazoa; phylum Arthropoda; class Insecta; order Hymenoptera; family Halictidae; genus Seladonia; species Seladonia tumulorum. The sequence continues at coordinate 5,862,692 of OU565277.1, read as the reverse complement.
AGGATCATATTCGTCGTTGCATACATTTTCATTTTCATGCTGGATTTACCCCTTGCAGTACTATTTATATTGTGATTAGAATGGTTAGAAGTTCTCCGTCGTTCAGAATTTCATAGAAAAAAAAGATCGATGCTGAGGAGGATCGAGTGCCGCCACTAGAGATCCACACCGTGTCAGACGCGCAGTACAGTATGTATCCTTAATTAAGGGCCCGAGATAGAATTTTTAATACCCGTAAGTAATCAATTATTTGCAAAGAATTTCTTTTACCTTCAGTTCTCTGTGCCAATCGTTAAAGAGGAAACACGTTTTCGGTAAAGCAACCTGTGTTCTAAATATTCTAAAAAGTATAATTTTTTTTTACAACCCTGTAATAAAATACCGGCGTCCGTTCCGAGGATCATATTCGTCGTGCATACATTTTCATTTTCATGCGGTATTTACCCCTTGCAGTACTATTTATATTGTGATTAGAATGGTTAGAAGTTCTTCGTCGTTCAGAATTTCATAGAAAAAAAAGATCGATGCTGAGGAGGATCGAGTGCCCCTACCAGAGATCCACACCGTGTCAGACGCGCAGTACAGTATGTATCCTTAATTAAGGGCCCGAGATAGAATTTTTAATACCCGCAAGTAATCAATTATTTCCAAAGAATTTCGTTTGCCTTCAGTTCTCTGTGCCGATCGTTAAAGAGGAAACTCGTTTTCGGTAAAGCAACCAGTGTTCTAAATATTCTAAAAAGTATAATTTTTTTTACAACCCTGTAATAAAATACCGGCGTTCGTTCCGAGGATCATATTCGTCGTTGCATACATTTTCATTTTCACGCGGGATTTACCCTTTGCTCTTACTCTAAATTTTACTCTTACGTTTAGTAATTTTAATAATCTCTGAAATTCATCGAATTCCCCCACAGTTTTATATTTTACCGACTCAAATCTCCCCATTCAAAGTGGAAGAACGAATTATTAAAACTGCTCGTATAGAAAACTCCGTACTAGAACAAGGAATTTTTATTGTATAAATATATCATTCGCCAGGTTCATAAAATTAAAAATATTAGAATGCTAACATGTAATTTTCGACCTACTAAGATTATTAACCCCTTGCAGTACTATTTATATTGTGATTAGTAGACGTCGGATTTTATGCATTTATTACAAAAATGAGTAGGTGTAATTTAAAACAGTAAGAACATTAGAAAAATTTAGAAATACTGTTATATTATTTTCAACCTATTAAACATGTTAGGAAAGAAAATAAATTTCTATTTCGTTCCAGTTTGTTGCAATTTTGGTAGAAAATTTTTATTTTGCATAAAGATCCGCTGTCTAGTGAATAGAATGGTTAGAAGTTCTTCGTCGTTTAGAATTTCATAGAAAAAAAAAGCTGAGGAGGATCGAGTGCCGCCACCAGAGATCCACACCATGTCAGACGCGCAGTACAGTATCCTTAATTAAGGACCGGAGATAGAATTTTTAATACCCGTAAGTAATCAATTATTTGCAAAGAATTTCTTTTGCCTTCAGTTCTCTGTGCCGATCGTTGAAGAGGAAACACGTTTTCGGTAAGGCAGCCTGTCCTCAAAACATTCTAAAAACGATTCTTTATGATAACATAAAATCAACCCCTAAACCTAGCTTAATGTAGTCACTGTACCTTATCGCGAATCTACGAAGACCCTTAAGTCATTTGCATCGTAAGGAAATATGGAAAGAAGGCCTTTATCATCAAAATTTTTTTAAAATTATATTTAAGTACAAAAATGACTACAAGTAAAGGAACTTCATATTTCAGCATTGTAAGAAAAATCAGAATTACTAATTTCATCTCCAACAACACCCTCCATTTCTATTTTTTGGCTAACGAATAATGATACTGACCAGGAAAATTGAACGTATATATACGCTAATGATGCGAATGGGTTAAGCGCATCGGGGAATTGTGTAATTAAAAATCTCGGACTCCGGGGCTTTGAGCGTTTTGTTTTTTATTTCTTGGGATTTTTTAGAGAAGCAAGAAGACTCGTGGGGTTTGCAGTTAATCTGAGACCTCGAAGATTTTATGGCAGAATATTTTACCCTTTGAAGCGAATATTATCCTTATTATTAGAGATAACAGAGACGCTGCAGAGAATCGTGCAATCGAAGAGTTTTATGGTCGGCCATATTCGATAACGCGTGTAAAAGTTTCAGATCACGTTTCTAGATTAAAGATTGGTCCGGGTTAAGCCCGGGTCAAGCATTATAGTCTGTTGTTCGAATAAAAACTCCAGAGACACGCTGATAGTCACAATAGCTGTCTGCCCCGAATCGTAAATGTCATCAGTCTCGAGTGATTATGGTTGTGGTTGACAACCAATGACCATCAATGCATTTCAGGATTTTTCTTTCTGGAAACCCTGACCTGTTTTGTGATAAGCGAAATATTATTGAAAAATGGTGAGACTGTTCCGAGAAAGTCAATAACTAATGTTGATTTAATTGTTCCTATTTTCCACATAAATCTATTCTGCATAGTTTGATATTTATGATAGATTCTAAACTGCAGTAAATGCATGCAACTCATTTAATTGTATGTTCATTCCAACGAATGGTACAAAAAGATAAAAGAAAATAACACTCCTTAACTATTAAACAGGAATGACATTTGAAGTGAAATATTCTAACATTTCCACAAATAAGTGAAATTTATGTAACTTATGGAAAATTTAGAGCAAATGGTGGTACTCGTACGCGTGCTGCTCCAAATAACTGCAGTGTGCCAATTGCATAATGCGTGCAGCGACAAACCCTGAAACCGTCGCAGCTATTCATGCAACATGATTTTTGTCGTTTAAGCTATCAGCTCCCTAGCTAAGAATGTTAAGAATTATTTATACCCGGCATGCTGCGAGCGGTATAATGACTTCTATTTGATGGCATTTGAATGTTGAACCGATTCAGGCAGGCCATGAACAACTGACCCTGCGGCCTATTCAGTTTTACGTTGAGGTCACCGATTAACTCGAAACTGTCATCTTAATCGTCTTTCAAAGTGCATTCCATGCACGAACGGTTCGTACTCATGCGGAGCAGATATCACACTGCAAATGAAAACATGTCCCAATAATAATACGAAGCTTGTAAATTCACAATACCTAGCAAGTTAATACTTCTAACATCTCAAAAAAGAAAAACTCAAGTCTTTCGGAAACCCTTCAAGGAAATTTCCACGGAGAAAAGAATTTAACATAATTTTTAACTAGGTCAAGCGATTCTCTCAACCGCTTGAAACGACTAAATGCAGATTAGATTCAGGCGGGTACTTAAAGCACTAACGGTTAAAAAGAATTCTGAAGAGCACACTAGACGAGATCTTGACTGCAGATCGGTACAGTGTTATTTCGAAAGTGGCTGTTATGGATCCAATGCGGAAATATAGCTTTTTTTATAATTAACTTTGGCGAGGTCAGTCGGTTACATAACTATTCGAATTCGGTGAATTTAATCTCCCGTGAAAAATTGAATTGAACGAATAATCGTATGGACAATTACATGAACCGATTAATGCGCTTCTTGCTGCGAAACGTGACACGCGATGAAAAATTGTACACAAAATGCAATGCAAATTGAAAAATCTCGACTCACAGTTGAAGCGTATCATTGTATTACCAAGAAAATGAAACTCAATTAATGACGCATGCCTTTGTGAGACCTCGTTTTATCCTTATTGGGGTCCATTGCTCTGTAGGCTTCCATTTAGGCGAGGTTACGTTGCTGGCTTTCTTCGAGCCGTAGTATAATACAAGAATCTAATTCCGAGTGCGATTTATGTGGATGAAAGTCACTGCACGTCCGAGGTGTCCATTCTGTGTATCAATTACGGTTCGTCGGTTAGGTTTGTCTGGCTGCGTTTAGAAGCTTTATTTTCCTTTCCTTCTACCATCGTTCAGTATACAGTTACCTCGGAATAGATTCAGTGCACAGAGTGACGTAGAACCACTGAATCGTTTGATTGTTTGAACAACATTCGCGGAAATAAACTTTGCTCTTTCCACACCGAGAGCAGTTAACAAACCTTGAACTAAATATTCTGTGATTAGAAAATGATTCAGGGAAAAAATTTTCTATTTAACACTGACTGCCAAGCTAGAAACCTCAAAAATTCCATAAAATTAATGTAAGTTATTTAATGAAATAAAAATTGAAAAGAATTATATGTATGATATTGAGTAGTCCCCCAACTTTCAGGCATTTTACAGATCCTTAAAGAATTTAATACAATTAATATATTAGCGTAAAAATTCATTTTAAAATTTGGACAAATAAATCCGCCACCCACATATGGGTGACGTGGCAATCAACGTGTTAACTCTCGTGTTTTGGAAATTACAAAATTTTTATTTCGCACAAAGATCTGCCGTCTATTTGTAATTAATTTATCAATTCAATTCTTCCTCTCCTCAATGTATTTCAAATGTATGTATTTACAAACAACACCTTCTTGTCATTTTAATTTTAGAATTCGTATGGGCAGCACAGTCGTCATTATTACAATAGGTAGAGCTCATTAGTTTAATCATTGGTGGGAATTATTCGAAACGTGATAATAATTCTATTTAGTTACGTATGACTTTCACTTCCTTCCAAGAAAGCGACCACCAAAACTACAGGGCAAAAAGAGTGCCAAGTGCCAATGGCAACTATAGCGTTCGCACAAACCATTTTCATAATGTTGCTATCGCATTCGATCTCGCGCTTTCCTTCGAGTTTCACGTGTCGAAATTATTCTGCTTTTCTCCGCGAATTTGCTGCGTTCTTGCGGTCTTTCTGTCAAAGCCGACGGGTTTCGTCACAGTCGAACGTTGTTGCTTCGAAAACACAACTAAAATTTGTAACGAACCTGTTATTTTCGAATCGAAATAGAAAGTGTGCCCTAAATACGCGGCAGTTCCTTCACCCCGATGATCGGAGCCGCGCGTTCGAAACGAGCGCGAAAACGGCCGATCGTTATTCGACCATTCAGAACTCCCGATGACTCATTCCCGACCTACGATCACGATCGATAATCGGTTTCCTCGATTTCCTGCCTTTCGAAACTGGTCCCAACAGGCGGGTTTCCATTTCATGAAAAGAAACGATCCGTTATGCAGTTATAGCAACGGGAACGGAAAAATCGAAACTATGCCGTTTTTACCGAGTAAGCGTATTCAACGAGGTCGATCATTTTCGGGAGAAAATGATTCATTCTGTGGGAGAATCTTGCTCGAGTAACCTAGAAGTTTTCTGCGCAAAATTTCAATTTTTTTTTTTTGGAGAATGCAACATTGAGTCATTCTTCTTCTTGTCGCGAACGATTTCAAGGACGTTCAAAAATTGCTCGAAAAACGAAGAACATCCACTCGAAACCTGGTAAATGATATTGACGATATCATTGACCTTTCACTATTTGTGAATTTTTTTGGAGAATGCAACGTTGAGTCATTCTTCTTCTTGTCACTAACGATTTCAAGGACGTTCAAAAATTGCTCGAAAAACGAAAAACATCCACTCGAAAGCTGGTAAATGATATTGACAATATCAGTGACCTTTCACTTTATTTTAAAAGATAACGAGTGACTACTCTGATTATATTACATTTAATCGTACATGATGTTCCAAAAATGTATTTCCTTGAAATATGAAAATAAAATTAACACTTTGACTGCCAAACTAGAAACCTAAGAAATTCCGTAAAATTAAATTTCATTAAAGTTATTTAATGAAATAAAAATTGAAAAGAATTAAATGTATCATATTGAGTAGTCCTAGTTCTTGCATTTTATAGATCCTAATCGGTACAATGAATATATTAACGTAAAAATTCATTTTAAAATCTCGACAACTAATTCGAGTGTTAAATATAATTATATAAATTGCTCGATCCACAGTGATCTCGATAAGTCACGAATTTCACTTGCCGGAAGCACAAGGGTACACTTGCCTTTAGGAAAAGACAAAACAGAGAATAACCGGCAGCTCGTGAGTCACCGTGGTAGCCAGATCGATAAAAAAAGAAGCAGTAACTTTTATCGAATTCTTTCGCGTTGCGAAATCGACCGCGGTTGCGTTCGCGTTAATCATCCGGCAAGTACGCGAAGCAAGTAACGCTGGGCGTTATCATTATGCAAGTAAAAACAGCGACAACCGTAATTGCGCGATTATTGCAGGAATTTGAGTTTCAGGTGGTGGGTGTGTCGCGGACCTTGGTGCCGTGCTCGTGTTGGTGTCGTTCCATTTGTAATTCCTAGAATTAAGGCTTCGGTTTGATTGGTAAATTAGAATTGCAATTCCCTCGGCGGCGCGGGAGCCATTGTTGCGCCATTCTTTAATTTCCTGGCAAATTGGGAAAGTTGGGAAATTCCAGCCATTTTAACATTTTTACTTACTTTGTATTTTTACACAGTTCTCTCTTCGTTGATTACATGACCGATATCATGACTTTCTTTGGCTCGCGAAAATTCTAATACGTATGGAAATCCTTCAAAGCGTCGGTTTAACCTAAAATTTTGCAACATTCGCAAGTGGCATACTTATGAACGGGGGTGTACACTAGGCACACGTCATCGCCTCTGTCTCGGATCGGTTAATGAAACAGACTTAGGCCTTGGATAATTCACTTCCTTGACACAGTTTGGAGCAGCAAACTTCATCCCGGCTTATTATGACACCCGATCAATTATCAATTAAACCGTGCATGTCTCATGAGATCTCTCTATTCGGCAATCGATGTTTAATAATCCTCTAACTAGACCTCGACACGATGACGTTCGACGGTTGGACCTTGCGATTTAAATATCGACGGCGAACGGTGGGTGTCGCGTCCGGTAAGCGCATCTTCTCGAGCAGGTGCCATTTAAATTTTCAAACCGTTCAGTGGGCGCTGTTTAAACTTTCATCTCGCCGGCTGGGTGCCATTTCAATTTAAATTTCGTCGGTGGGTGGTCCGCTTTCGTCAGGGCCGACAAGGTCGGACGTTAATTTTTGCAAACGCTTTCGTTGAGATCCTAACTCGGTGATCATGCACCGTCGAACGTCTTCGTTTTCTCGAGAAAAGTGCCTTTTTCCATGTAATTCGTGCCGATCGAAAGTTTTTCAAAATCTTTTTCCGCGCATAATTTAGCAAACCAATGCTTCTAATTGCTAGAAAGAAGTCGAATCGTTTGGTCTAATTAAAAAAAAAAAAGTTATTCCGATTTAAAGGGCGTTCTCTTGTGGGTGATTTCCAAGGGTCGGGTGGCTCGGTGCACCTAAATTCTAGGAAGGGATCGGGGCCCCGCAATTAGCTTGTCAGAAATAGCATAGTCCCGGCGCAGTTCAGAGAAATTGCGTTCAATCAATGCCGGCAATTGCAGCGTGCAAGACGAGTCTATTTCCCGATGGGTGCATTCGAGTCGCAGAATCGATCGGATCCGATCCCGACTCGCAGGATCAACCTTGGGAGGCTCCCTCGAATTTCCTCTCGATCCAGCGACCCGACTCGATCGGTCAATCGCACTGTGGCGTATCCACGATCGATTCCACGAAGATCCTCGATAAGCATCGGCGCCGCGAACGCGTCTGTTGCTTGCAAACGACGCGTATAAGGATCTGTAACGTGCACGCGTGACGGATCGTGCGTGCAATAAGAAAACCCACCGGCCGTATTACGCCGGTCTGCCACGGATCCTGGTTCTTTGTGAGGAAAACGTGCGTCACGGGATTCTTTTTCATTCGCCACGCGTACCCCGCCGCTCATTGCTCACCCTTCCCCTCCGCTACCCCCTCTCCTTCTCTCTTTCTTCCCCTTTTCTCGCTCTCTTCGTCGCGTCTTCAACGTTCTTTTACTCCTACCATCGATCCTTCTTCCTCGCTTTCGACGCCACCCTTGCTCTTCTTCTCCTAACCCTTCCCTTGGACCCTATCGATCTGCATCCCGCCCTTTTCCCAACCGGAATATCCCTTACACTCGGCTGGGGAAAAGTTTTCTTCCCTTTTCTAATTCGTATTAAACGAAAAAAACAATATTTACGATTCCCTCTCCGTGTGGAAATTTAGCAGTAATTGCATTGGTGGTTCACAGATGTCTCGCTATAAATATACAATTTTTTTTTCATAACCTGTTTGCCTCTATGTTAATTTATTTAACCCCTTGCCCTAGAATATCGAGTCAGACTCGTGATGAAGATCCTGAACAGAGGCTAATGAATATTTAAACCGAAATAAGATTCTATTTTGTTGTAGTTGGTATATATCCTTTGGAGAAAACATTGGCATGCAATAGATATAAACCATCTTTTTTTTACTATGAAATTCTGAACGATGAAGACTTTCTAATCATTACAATCACAAAGTAAATAGTAGTGCAAAGGGTTAACAGTTTTACCAACGATATCCCACGTAGTCAGGGTATTTACTCGATATATGTCCGAAATATTTAGGCGGTAAAGAGTCCAAGAACTATCGCAGAACTATCGGAGGAGTGTAAACATAACACGGGTCCGGTATATCTGTGTGAGACCACTACTAACACAATAACAAAACTTTTTTATTTTTTCTAGTGAAAATGATACCAAATATGATACACATAATTCCGATGATATTTGCACTACTTGTCTTTATTCGACATCAACTTTCTAAATCCTTGTTTTCGCACGCGACCGTGCTCGTTAAAACTGGGCCTCATGCTTTGGGCCTAGGTCAAATAAAAGATTCGCAAAATGATGAGATTTCTAATAACGAAGGTGTGAATATATGGCCGTTTTTGCGCGCGTGAATAACATTACGTCGGTGCCACAAAGAGATCCGGCATTTCATATACGACAACCTAATATTTCTCATGTTACGAGGTTCGCGGAGTGAAGCAAGGAGGGCGCTAACGAGATATACAACCCATAAATCTTTATATAACCAATCATAATGATGCTCTATTGACTGTAAAACCAGAATGCAAGATATATTGATGGCTTGCCTACCTCTAAGCAGGCGAACGTATTTTTAATTCTCTTCTGGCTCGGAATACATAATTATCACATGCGAAAGACACGATTATATGAACTCTTCGAAAACATTCTAACAATATTCTCAGATTTTTCTGATCTTTATTATGTCTCACCCCATTTCTTGCTAAAAATCCAGAAAGTCTAAACTGTAATATATTTTTTTTATCTTTATTATATCTCACTCAATTTCTTGCTAAAAATCCTGAAAGTCTAAATTGTAATATATTTCTCTGATCTTTATTATATCTCACCCAATTTCTTGCTAAAAATCCTGAAAGTCTAAATTGTATAACATATTTTTCTGATCTTTATTATGTCTCAACCAATTTCTTGCTAAAAATCCTGGAAGTCTAAATTGTAATATATTTTTCTGATCTTTATTATGTTTCACCCAATTTCTTGCTAAAAAGCCTGAAAGTCTAAATTGTAATATATTTTTCTGATCTTTATTATGTCTCACCTAATTTCTTGCTAAAAATCCTGAAAGTCTAAATTGTATAACATATTTTTCCTACCTTTTTGTATGAGTTGAAATATTTAGATGCGAACATCGAAACACATGTAGTAGAAAATTTGTTTGCAATAATAGAATAGAACTCTTTGATTTACAAGCGTCCATATTTAAGCGAAAGAAGATGGCAAGAACGAATGATAAGAGAGATGATTGATAAAGCGGGACGCACGACTAAATTTTCCGCGCGATCGACCACGGCAGAAAACGGATCGGGAATGGTCCTAATTAACGGATTCCCGCCATCAATCCTGAATTGGCGAAAGGTCGCGGAACATCGAGATACAATAAACCGTAATTAGCAGCGAGCCTAATGCAATCCGGCCGATCTCGAACGCGAGCCGCGATATAAATCAAACTTATTCCCCGGCCGGCCCTTCGGCCCTCTTATCGATGCGCGGCAGAGATAAATCGCGAAGTAGCGGGAGAGGGGGGCGAGAGGGCGGGAGGGGAAAACGTCGGCGAGGGTAGTAATTAGTTTCAGCGACATTAGTCATTAGCGGAACCGCTTCCTCGTGTCCTCTTTTGTGTGTCACTCATATATACCCAGGCCTTTCGATTATTACGGCAGCCGGATAGGACTTTAAGCGTGCACGATTTGCCGCGGTTTGTAATTAAATTAAAGGCCGATCTTCGCGGTTGATTGCGACCGCGAGAAACTTAGTATACACACATGAACGCCCACGGGAAAACAGCAGAAATCGTCTGAAGTGCTCGCGTCACTTGAAGCACAGGTTGCCCCCTCGAGTAATACTATACTTCTATCGCAAGCTTCCCGGAAAAAAATTTACTTTACGCGATTATTAAGTGTTATTACTCGGCCGGTGAAGTTTATGCTAATGAACGGAAATCGCGTACCGATCGAGACAAGAAAAAATATCTATGGCGTCCGGCGATGATGGCGGGAAAAATGAAAGGCAATGTAAGATTTTGTTACATGTCGTTTCGCGTGGTTTTATTTTAACAATTTCACCGAGCTGCAACATCTGTTGCAAGAATCATTTGTTCGAGGGTTGTCTCTGTGCTATTAACGGAAAATTGAACCTTTTAATTTATTAAATTAATGGAACACAGCATTCTGCAAAGCGTATAATCGATGTGTATAAATATTTTCTTATTAGCTGTACAATAATTTACTCACGCGAAATAAAAAGTGTATCCATCAATTGCAAGGAACGGTTGCCAGATAAAAGTTTCTCTCTTCACTTAATAACCTTAATGAGTTGGAAAAATTATATTGGCATTCACCGATGCATCGTTAAATCGCATTAACTCGTTTTTGCATAAACGCATAAAATATATTATTACGTTTCGTCGTGTCACTAATACTCTCAACAATTTCTATTAAAAACATCATCGATTAAGGCGGAGAAAAATCAACCGGTCCCGGCTGCGAAGGGTTAAATTGGTTCACATTATCATTAACCATAGATGATTTACAGATTCGTTCCTTAAATTCCATCTAACCCGAATATGGCGAATGAAAACAATTTATCAGAGGTTCTTTTCAATTCCTAATGCACAACATTCCATATACATAATGGCATCGATCACTCCCCACCATGTTAAACAGCTTTCCTTCCCTCTCATTCAGACATCAGGGGACTGCCGATTTTATGCAACACACATGTGTATGCATTTAGGTTGCTGAGACTAATGACACTTTCTAATAAATGTTTAACTCTTCGCTGCGGCGAGAAATGTGCGGTCACGAGGAAAACTTTTGTTAACGCCTTCGATCAACAGAATGAAAATATTACAATCGATGATATTCAAATCGTTATTAATCACATGTTTCGCTTGCAATTTAAAGTTGAGTTTAAAGTGCCATTTCTTTCACTTGTTCATAGCATTCAAGGACATTCCTTCGTTAACACTTTCACTGCCAAACTTGAAACCTCAAAAATTTCATAACATCACAGTAAGTTATCTAACGAAATAAAATTGAAAAAAATTAAATCTATGATATTCAAATCGTTATTATTCACATGTTTCGCTTGCAATTTAAAGTTCAGTTTAAGGTGCAATTTCTTTGAGTTGTTCATAGCATTCAAGGACATTCCTTCGTTAACACTTTCACTGCCAAACTTGAAACCTCAAAAATTCCAAACATCACAGTAAGTTATCTAATGAAATAAAATTGAAAAAAATTAAATCTATGATATCGAGTAGTCCTGCAACTTTCTTGCATGTTACAGATCCTAATAAAATTTGGAAGAATTAATATATTAACCCGTTGACTGCCACGCAAATTTAGCGCGTCTTGCCCTGGGTGCCACAGTGTTATTTTAAAGAAAACATGAAGTTTTACAAAATATAATAATATTAAGTTACTGATATAATATATCATCATAATATATCATCAAAACAGTACGAGATAACTCGTAGCTGGCGTCACATAACTCAAATAGCCATTTGTAGCCAATCTAAACTTGCAGCACCCACAACGAGATATCTCGTAGTTGGCAGTCAATGGGTTAATGTAAAAATTTATTTTAAAACTTGGACAAATAATTCCGTGACCCACATATGGGTGACGTGGCAGTCTCAACGTGTTACATGGTTTCAGTATTTCACAAAGGGCCAGTAGATGAATTGCATTTAATGAAACGTTTGGATGACGAATGGGGTAGCATGCTGATAAAATGCTTGCAGAATCTGGCTCTGTGCAGGCATCGATGCGATAGAGAAAAGCCGCAGACATGGATCTGATCGACGAACAGAGACACGGCCTGGACGAAAAAAGAATCGGCCAGCTGCACGCATGATGCGCGGCGGCGGCGCGATAACGCCAAGTGTGCGTAATGTCCGCGGGGAATTGGACGCAGGGCTCCGTAGGCGTGTTAACGAGGCACCGATAAATTAGTTCCGTATCGTTCCCTGTCCCTGGTATCGCTTTACGTCTCCAGAACGGTGGGTCCCTGTCCCGTCATCGACTACCGTTTCTCTCTAACGTGTCTTCGATAACTGTAAAGGCGGCAGAGAGCGTCTCCGGGCGCGCGAAGAACGAACACAAAGGACAGAGAAAGAAAGCGAAAGAAACACGGAGAGGAATAGAGACGGGGGAAGAAGGGAGAATAAAAAAAGAGAAGAGACGACGTCGAAAGAGGAGACACGCACTTCCCTCGTTCCATGCGGTGTGCCTCGAACGGCGTCGTTTTTCTTCCCACGCGAGACTCTCTCTCTCTCTCTCTCTCTCTCTCTCTCTCTCTCTCTCTCTCGGCTCCGTCTGCGATGCGCATCCGTTGTCCCTTAATCTCTTTCCCCCGACGTCGTTTAATCTCCCCATAAATCCGGCACTTACTTTCTGCGCGACGAAAGAACGCCGAGAGGGGTGGCGGAATTAAGACGGTAACGCGTTAATTGCCGGCTCGCTTCTAATGGTCAGGGAATGCACCGCTCAGGGCCGTTCCACCCTACGCGCTCCTTGACGAACGAGATTGAGACCAATGACCAATCATTAAATGTGTTGCATACGAAATGACCGATTCTGAACAGTAAAATTCTGTCAATGAATTTTCTTCATGGTATCAATGAAGTTTCTTCATGGTATCACGGTAGAAATTAAATTTCTTTGGTCACTCGAGTTCCTCATTTTCAAGATTGCCATCTCCGTTTCGCAGCGTCTTTTACTGATTGATAATCCGTTTCTCCACGCATATAAACAAATGCAATCGCATTGATCGACATATGTGAATTAAAATTGAAGTGATGTGAATCGAAATGACTCAATATTGAAGTAAAATTGAGTGACAGGTAAAATTAGACATCCGAATTAGAATCGCGAATCGTTTTGAGGGAGGGAGTATGCACGTGCGCAAGCTGTCCAAAGGGTTGAAAAAGAAAGTGGTCAGGACGGTGCAGCAGCGCATAGCGACGAAGGGAGAAATGGGGTGAAAGTAGGTAGGGCCTAGCGACACCATGGTGCAGCCCTGAAACCACCGCGACGTTTATACGGGGTGACTGGATAGGTTTCACCAACGGACAAGTCCTGCTCTGATGGGTTTAGGGTTAGATAATCCATTTAGCGGAGAAACTCGTCGTGGTCAGAAGAGTCAAGTTCTGTTGCGTTAATCTTGGAAAGATTAGGCCTCCAGACCGAGCAATAAATTACAGACGCGGATGCGGACGCGGGTCTCCGTGCTATAATTCACAGGATTGTAGGCTTCGAAAGAAGAGGTAGAATTTATCAAGTTTTTCTTGTGCTGCATTCTACAAAATCGTATAAACCATTTAAGTCCTTCTCCAAGCATGTATTAACACGTTAACTGCCACGTCAGTCACATATGACTGACAGTGATTTTTGACCGAGTTTAGAAATTTATTTTTATTATGAGATATCCAGATAAACCGAATTTTATTGGAGTCTTTCGAATTCAAAGGGTTTAAGACAGCATCCCCTATAATACATTTTAAACTTCTAGCTGTGGTACCATTAATTAAATTACTCTGGTTTTGTAAGAATTTCTGGGGTTGATATTTGGCACTTAACGTGTTAACACTTTGCGGTCGTATGTCTACTCTCAGCCACCAAAACTTATTTATCGTTCCAGTCGTATATGTCTGCTCTCAGCCACCACAGTAAAGAATAATGCTGATCTTACATTACCCCCATAAACATATGCAAAGAATCCATATAAAGAAGATTAAATGATGAAGAACTATAAAATATAATTTTCACATATTCTCGTTATTCTAACATATTCTTGTGTTACATATATCTAAAGGTTAAAAAAGAATTAATAAATTGTGTTTTTCTTTTGTATCACTGTTCGTTCAACAAAAATTAATTCCGACCAGCACGAAACCTATGCATAAACTAAATCCGACCGCAAAGGGTTAATATTCCCAAAAGACCTCCGTTGCTGTATCAATCGCAACAAGTGGAAAGATAGAACGAGTTCACAGCTGAGCGCACAAAAAAGAACAGCGACGTGTTAAATCATCCCTGGTCCGTCCGACAGAATCCTCTTCAAGATCCTCGATCGGAAATAATCGCCGACAATTGAGACAACAAAACCTCAAGGATGTCCCTACGCAGTTCAACGTTCGTCGAGGATCTCGAACGGTTCTATTTTTGCGTAGCGTCGAATCCGTCTATTTCTTCGGTAATAAACCAGTGTATCGGCAAACGAGACCGATAACAATCGCCGCGGACTGGTTTCACCTTTCTGCTGGCGGGCAGCAGCCAACCAGGCCTGTCAATATTCATCGAAACGAATCGGTCGCCGGCAACGGCAACCTTTCCCCCGGCTGTTTTCACAATCGCGAAACGACGACGCCCCGGTGATATTGATTTTCCAATTACATCGGAACGATTAAGAACAATCCCTCCCTTTTCTCCGTTGCAAAACCAATGTTGCGAAACGCTCTCTCGTTGAGTCAGGTTCAAGCAGAACAACGGTGCGCGCGAACAGTGTTTTCTGGAAGTGTTGCCCGAGCCGAGAAGCGAAAGGTACCGCGGATTTTTTTTTTTGCGAGAACGTGTGCGCGTTTATGCTCGTTCTACCGTTCGACCGTAACGAAACCGCCCGTACACGTATACATGCACAGCCGGTGGCTGTCGCGGTGTTTGAACAGGTAAACGTCGCGACGCCCCGATACATCGACTTCTCGATACTTCATCCGGCGTTTACCGGCCCCCCTGTCCAGGTGGAGGGGGGCACTTATCTTTTTCACGGTGATTCATGCTAGTGTAATTTTCGTGAGATTTTATGACGGGTTTCTGGGAAATCGGAACAAAAAGATAGTATACTGAGTTTTGGACATGTATCGAATTAATACTGTACTTGTACGGAAGCAAATACGCCTTTGAGTTGGAGCTAAGTTTGCTCGTTGGAGCGTTGATCACGTAGTCTTGTAATTTGATTTACAGGTTGCTTAAGATGTACGATAATTTTAATTGTTGAGATTGAATGATAATGATTTATGCACGAATTTTTAGTGGCGCCATGATCCTGTAAGCTTTGAAGGATAGCGTGCGCCTTGTGTCAAAAGTAAATCGATTCGAGTGAATTATATTTTTCGGTAGATGTTTCTAAAATACACTTTCGATTTAACACCAGAACTACCGAGTAATAAATACAACTGATGAATATTGCTTTGTAATGATGACAAGACTACGTCTATTAAAACCTAATACCATCTTTATTCTAACATGTGCTTTAATGGGAAAGTTTATTAAAAAAATTCTGATGAAAACATCTTTATAATTTCAGTAATTGTGAAAGAAAAAATTAGGAACTAGTTATTTTGACTGGTTCGGTGGTTCTAGTGTTAATATTTATGGAAAGTATAAGAACAATAGAATATTTTAAACTTAAACCCCTCTGTTTCTATTTCTAATTGACCTTTGATGTCGAGTTCTCACGTTTTGGTACGTCCTGTACTTAGTAAAAGATAGCATAGTTCATATTTATTGCATTGATGATCGAAATTGAAACAGCTGAAAGAAATCGTTGCCCGCATTCGATTGCAAGGGCTATAACCATGAAGGGTATTTAAATTTCTCAAGAAGAAAAGTTTTGTTAAAATTTATTAAATTATGAGCGTGTGAGCGTACCGAAGACCACAAATGTGACACCAAATTGAGAGCACTACGAATTTACCTGAATTTATGTGATACCGTTCAACATGACGGAGGTTCATGAGAAATTTGCTTTCCCAGATAGGATCAATATTTTCAAATAGTAAGTTAAATTTTTTAATCGAGAATTTCTGCGACTATATATTTTCTAACTTGTAATTAGACACCGACGTATGTGTTATGCGATTATTAAACAAGTTTTCACATTTAACTCACCTTGAGCCCTCCGAGAATCATACCGACTATCCTTAGGTAAAGATTTCCTCTTAGACTCACCTGTAAAATAAGAGAAATTTATTAGTTTTATGTTATTAATTTCTACACGAGACACACAAAAGATTTGGTACATTTCTTAAATTTTTTAGGTTATATAAAGCTTGAACACTTTTTACAGATTGCAGTCGATTTGACGTTATTAATTAATTATCGTCGCTTGTTCAATTACAGTAAAAATGATAAAACAGGTGAATTGGTGGGAGTATGCACGGAAATTGAGAAAAACTCGAAGCCTCCGCTAAACTCGGTAAAGTATAATTACGGAATTCGTACTAAATGTTCTTTTTAGTTTATAGTACAACTTTCCATATAGAAAATATCAGAATCTATCTAAACTCATAGTAATTCAATTTTGGCACCCCAATTGCCAATTGATAATTGTTTTCTACGTATTGAGTTCATGACGTAATTTCTAAGTGAAAATGTATTAAAATACTAACAAGAAAAGTATCACGTAATTGCATTTAACAACATTTTACATATGTTATAGATCATGTGTAAATTGTAGATTTATTGGAAAGTAATCGAGACCATGGAAACTGTCCTTTGTATCAAACTTTTGTTATAATTTACGACACTTTTACAATTACCTTTACGGAGCACTAAAAATTACTATTGTGCATTGTAAAAATAACAAAAATGCATCTATCCAAATCTGTTGAATAAGGTGGAAGCATCATTACAATTTCAATGATTATAAATTAAAAATTTTAACACTCGTCATTTTAACGGGTCCACAGTAAACCTAGTGATCAATTTTTTCAAGATTTCCACAATTTCTTGTTTTGCCCATTTATTTTCGCTATAAATTCGTAAAATCCTCAGCCTACCGATTGCGTGTCCAACGATTCTCCTACGAAAGATAGGATCGGAGCCAATTCGAGTCATACATTGAAACGAATTTGCTCGTTAAACCCAAACGCTTCACCGGAAGCGAAAAAAAAAGAAAAATAGTGAAACCATCGTGATAGGCAACAACCGTCACGATCGCAAAAATTGCTCAAGAACCTAGAAGAGACTCGGAAAGCAAAACAGAGCGCGCAGATACGGCGATTCGATTTTTCCAATCGAACACCTCTCGTAAGTTGCGTGCGAGAAATGCCCTCGTAAAAAAAAAAGCTGTTTAGAAAGCGTAACTCGACGAAAAGTTCGAAACACGGAGAAAAGACGGGCGCCGGCGAGAAGGCGTATTCGCGAAAAGACGCGCGGCGGATAAATAAAGGAGCAACAAAGACGGGACGATACGACGAGCTGTATGTAATTCGATTCCAACAGCACCGTGGCCTTCAGCATTCAGCAACCACCTGCTGTCCGCGGTATCCATCGGGATCTACGGTCCTGGAGTGTCGTCTCGAAGGTGATCAACCTGTGGCACATGTTGTCCAGGTACCCGCGGATGGGAACACTGCCACCCAGAAGATGTGCCTTCTAGTCGAGGCGAAACAGTCGCCGTCAGGCCCATTATCGAGGTAGGAAGACGCGGAGAGTCCCAGGCAAATAAATCACGCGTTGCGCCAACACGAAGAATTTAACGACACTTAACGGTGACTTAAAAGTGGGCCAAATCACCAAAAATTTCAGAAACATATTGATACATATCACGAACAGTTGGATTTACGGGCGACCCATAAGTAATCAAAATTATTTTGAAATCTGAAACAAACTTTGTGATTCAAGTTTTTATTTCTTCATTTATTACATCATCTCTATCATTATCAAGGACAGTTTCCCATCTTTCCTGCAAATTTCCAATCCCCCTCTTATAGGAATCCAGGGTTAAGCAAAATACGACTCGAGGTGCCTTCTTACATTCTCTACAAAAGTTTTCCTAGTTTTCTACAGTTTTATTTCTTAACACGTTGACTGTCATGTCACCCATATGTGGGTGACGGAATTATTTGTCCAGGTTTTAAAATGAATTTTTACATTAATATATTCATTGTACCAAATTCGATTAGAAAAATTCTAGAAAGTTGGAGGACTACTCAGTATCATACATTTAATTTTTTCCAATTTTTATTTCATTAAATAACTTACTTTGATTTCATCGAATTTTTGAGGTTTCTAGTTTGGCACTCAAAGTGTTAAATAATGCTCCAGAGATCTGAAAAGATGATAGTCAGAGGGTGCGGTAAAACTTCCCATTGCAATTCTTTGATTTTTCCCTGAGTGAGTTTAGCTGTTTAAAAGAGAAAACTGTAAAAGAATACGTGTGTTTGCTCTTCAACGATCGGTACAGAACCAAAGGCAAGACAAATTCTTTGCAAATAATTGATTACTCATGGGCACCCCTAATACACATACAGGGTGACCCCACTTTTGTGCCAGAAAATTTGGGAGCTGGTAGAAAAAGTAATTTTAAACATGGTTTACTTTTTTGTGTTTTTCCAATTTCGGCCCCATTTTCGAGTTACAACAAAAAAACCGAGTTTTTTAGTGCAATATTTTTTTTTTAATATCTCAGCAATGTATTAACATCTGTCGATGATTCTTTTTTTGATTTATTTGTTACAATGTGGACTACAAACCAATATGCGTTTGAAGCTTTCCTCATACTTTTTTACTGTTTATCCAAGCGTAGGATAGTTGGCCAAGATTCAAAACAGCTTTTAATTTAAAAGTTTTAAATGTATTTAATTTTATTATTTTTTAAAAACTATTTCACAAATATGGCCCCAAATTGCAACAAAAATGGAATACCTTCTTTGGGGGTTTTTAAAGGAGAAAGTATATTCCGAACCCCCATCCGAAGCCCGGCTTAAAAAAAAACTCGGGTTTTTCGTTGTAACTCGAAAATGGGGCCGAAATTGGAAAAACACAAAAAAAGTAAACCATG
This sequence comes from Seladonia tumulorum, assembly GCA_913789895.3. Lineage (NCBI taxonomy): Eukaryota > Metazoa > Arthropoda > Insecta > Hymenoptera > Halictidae > Seladonia > Seladonia tumulorum. Next base: position 5,843,481 of record OU565277.1, on the reverse strand, counting down.
TTTAGAATGACTTTTTCTACCACCTCCCAAATTTTCTGGCACAAAAGTGGGGTCACCCTGTATAAATACATATATTTGAGTCTCTTCATACGACACATTCAAACGTAGTAATTCAAAAACTTCCCACTGCAATTCTTTGATTTTTTCCTGACTGAGTTTCGCTGTTTAAAAGAGAAAACTGTAAAAGAATACATGTGTTTGCTCTTCAACGATCGGTACAGAACCAAAGGCAAGACAAATTCTTTGCAAATAATTGATTACTCATGGGCACCCCTAATACACATATAAATATATATTTAAGTCTGTTCATACGACACATTCAAACGTAGTAATGCAACATTAATTTAGAAACTTCCCATTGCAATTCTTTGATTTTTTCCTGAGTGAGTTTCGCTGCTAAAAGAGAAAACTGTAAAAGAATACGTGTGTTTGCTCTTCAACGATCGGTACAGAACCAAAGGCAAGACAAATTCTTTGCAAATAATTGATTACTCATGGGCACCCCTAATACAAATATAAATATATATTTGAGTCTGTTCATACGACACATTCAAACGTAGTAATTCAACATTAATTTAGAAACTTCCCATTGCAATTCTTTGATTTTTTCCTGAGTGAGTTTCGCTGCTAAAAGAGAAAACTGTAAAAGAATACGTGTGTTTGCTCTTCAACGATCTGTACAGAAGCAAGACAAATCCTTTGCAAGTAATTGATTACTCATGGGCACCCCTAGTACACATATAACTATATATTTGAGTTTGTTCATACGACACGTTCAAACGTAGTAATGCAACATTAATTTAGAATGATGGCATAGCAATTCTTGGCGTCTCAGAGTCGTCCTGGTAAAAGAGGCTGAACCACGATTTTCCTCCTGTAGAGTAATATCTCGGCCGCAAGAAGTGCCCAAGGGATTGCACCCTAATCGATCACGCGAAAGCTCGCCTCTGATGACCTACTGTCTCGAATCCGTCGAGTGTCCAGGAGGAGCGAGCGCGACGGCGGGCAAGGTGGCCACGACGAGTTCGAGCATGGTGACCAAGCTGGAGACCAGCAAAGGGGACGAAGAAGCCGGTAATGGTCCCAGCTCGAGGATCCTCTATGGCCCGGCGACGGAAAGTATCGCGGAAGCCTCCAGCTGCGAGTCGAATTCGCCGTTGTTGACCTGCATCGATTGCACGGCTTCGCGCAAATGCACCTCGGCGAGGATCGCTCATCAGTGTCGGGACCAGAGCTGCGGGAAAAACGGCGGGAAAAACTGTTTCGAAACCTCGGTGCCATTGGACGGCGGTTGCCCGAGGGCTGTGGGTTTCCTGGGACCATCGGCGGACACCGTCTCGTGTCGGCAGGACGTCCTTGAAACGCGGGTCGACGAATCTGGACCAAGAACGCGTTTGATCAGCCATCCGCGGGACTGCGGACGTTATTGCAGCTACATGGAGTCTAAGTCGAGCTGCGACGGACCGTCGGCTAGGATGACCCAGGTTCCGGGCGAGCTGATCTGCGAGGAGAACCGTCCGGGGACTTGTCCGGGTGCTAGGGATAACCTGAAGAGACCTGCCATCTGCAGAGACGTCACTTCGTCGGAGCGCAGGAACGGGCTGGATCCCTCGCAAAACGCCAGACCCAAGAGCTTCAAGATGTGTCCCGGAAAACAGATCTGCCGCAGTCCTTGTCCTCCCTTGAAGAGATCGGAACCGTGTACGGTCATACAGGATCATGGGGACTCCATTCGATGCGAGCCGATCAAGAGTAGAGCGCCACCGGAAGCTAAGAAATTGCCGGACGACCAGTGTGAAACGATCAAGGACATTGTCGATGCAAGCTCGAAGGCCTCGAAGACAGCTAGCCGGAAAAACGGAAAAGCCGGAAGCTACGCCTCGAAGATAGAATCGCAGGAATTGTTGACCTGTTATAGGGATTACGTGCCTCCCAGCTTGCTCGAACGCTACGAGGCTTGTCGATCGAAACGGAACGGTCTTCAGGATGAGTGCATCCTGCCTGTCCCACGGGCAGTGATCGAGCTGAAGAGGATCGAGGCGTCCTGCCGAAGTGATGATGGAGATAAATCGAACAATGGGGATGGACAATGCGAGCGCACACTGCACCCGACGGTGACACCGCGATGCAGCCTTGCTTCCATGACCTCGAACACCAGCGAATCGACGATATGTTAAGGAGCAAAGAGTTATGGCACTTTATACTCGGTGCAGTGAGAAGTGATAATTCATTTTAACCGTTGAATTGATATTTTGTTTGTCGAACCTTGCTCTTGTATATTTGCGAACCTTCTGAGATATAGTATGCGTCAAATATGAATACACGACATGAATTTACAATATCGATTTTACCCTCGTACGTTATTGATTTATGTAACAAGTTGGACGCGGCCAGGGACAAGTTGTATAATTACAAATAAATTATTATTAACCAGTCTCGCACCGAAGTAGTTTTCTGGAAACGTTCGTGATCACTCGTGCAATGCAACGATGTTATTTTATTCCATTTTCCCTGAAATCACGTAAAATTGAAAACAGTTATTTTCCAGACGGAAACCCCATTAGCTCCCCATCACAGAAAAAAATCGAAATCATCGATCAAATCGGAAACGAAGGATAAGAAGGCCGAAACTAATCGCGTGAAGAGGATTTCCTTGAGGCGAGTGAAATCTAGAGAATTGTACTCAGGATCGGTTTACATGGACTGCGATTGCTATCATCGAAACGGATTGCAACACGATTGCCCGCGAACTTCTTGCGGCGGTGAGTGTTTTATAATAAAATCAATTACTGTTTTTACTCTGTATATGTGTCCCGAATACCTATAAAAATCCCAAAGGTATCCCCACTGCCGGGGGGTATACCCAAACAATAGTTTCTTGGGGAACATTTTATAGAAAAACATAAAAAATAAGGTTTGAAATGTTCTTATTGTTTTGAAATTTAAGCAACAGACGACATGGCATTCGAGGTTCACTATCATCAAAAGTGCACAGCTTATAAAAACCTTATTTTTTATATTTTTCTATAAAATGGTCAACTACTGGTGCCTTTACCTTAACGTACGAACGATTTGTAAAATATAAAAAGTCCAGAAAATTGAAAATCACGCGAAGCAAAGTTTCTCGATGCCGAATCTGCCCGCAATTATTGTTAAAAGTCTGCGGCAGCTTTTGCAAATTCACTGTCTCATGAAACAGTTCAGTGAAACCGAAATTTACTAATCAACTTTAATCCACGAAAAGTGAAAGCGGTTTCAACGTAAATTACATCGAACTTCGTACTGTGCAAAAGCACTTTCGTCGATTATAAGTGGATAAAAATCGGAAGTCTAATTATTTGAAGAAACGCGCGGCTTCTGAAATCTTATAAGGTAAAGGCACCAGTAGTTGACCATGTACCGGTAATTGACCATGTACCAGTAGTTGACCATTTTATAGAAAAACATTTTTTATGTTTTATAAGGTTTTTATAAGCTGTGCACTTTTGATGAAAGCGAACCTCGGATGCCATGCCGTCTGTTGTTCAAATTTCAAAACAATAAGAACATTTCAAACCTTATTTTTTATGTTTTTCTATAAAATGGTCAACTACTGGTGCCTTTACCTTACAGCCCAATTTTCGTGATCGAAAGAAATGTGCGTTCCCGTGGAGATCCACGGTGCGGTAATAATAAATAAAAGATTATCTAAATTGCAGGCCGTCCGCCGTGCATAGTGAAACCTTGGCCCGAATGCGATCTGGGAACGTATTTCATGGACAAATGGGAAAAGTACTACGACCATTTAGACACGATACCACCCACCTCGTTTTGCGGGTCGAAGGAAGCTTGGCAAGCGATCGTCGAGGAGGAGAGACGAAAACGAGCGACGGATAAATGTCACGAGGAACTGTTACCGCAGAATAACGAGACCGGGAATGGCAAACAACGGCCTGCAGACATTGTTCATTCCAGGAAACTAGAAGATACGGCGTCCGAGCATTCGGAGGGGCTGGATGGAGTCGCGAAAGAATACGCGATGATACCTATAAAAGTGAATTCAAACGAGTCGCAAAGTATTAAGACGGAAAGTGTTAGAAGATCATCGTCCATTCTTTGCGACGAGTGCTGTAGCGCTGTAGGAAGCGCTGGGCCAAAAGACTGACAATCATACAAACTTACAGAATCTGGATTGTGTCGAATAAAAATGAACTTTATTGAAACACCCCTGTCGAGGAAGTTCAACATTTTTGGGACACCCTGTATGTCTACATGATTCACATATTTAAAAAAAGTTAATCTTCCAAAATATCTCAATATCTCAATATCTAATATATCTCAATATCTCAATATCTAATATATCTCAATATACCAATATATCTCAATATCTCAATATCTAATATATCTCAATAGATATCAATATATCTCAATAGATATCAATATATCTCAATATCTAATATATCTCAATATCTCAATAGATATCAATATATCTCAATATATAAATATTTTCAATTTTTGTAGGAAAATTTTAGGAAAGTGGAAACAAATAAAATTTAATTTTTAGTGGTAGTATCCTTTGTAGATCTGGAATAAATAAAAATCGTACTAAATTCTGTGGAATTTTATATTATAACATTTTGTGAAAATTTTCAGAACCCATAAAGATCCGCAGTCTACTAATCACGTTTCCACCATTGTACTTTAATAATTTCTAACCTAGAAAGTTCAGAGGAATCGAAAGCAGCCCAGGGCTGTAACCTAAATTCAATTTCTACTCCTTCGAAGCGCGTACCTACGGAGATATTTTGGTATCCCATTTTCCCTAGGCCGGAAATAAAACAGTATTCTTAGCGTAGACGCGGCAACGCACCGCGACTTCCGGTACACGCGTTCGCTTCATTTGTTTCTCTTAGTAACGAGTTTCAAACGCGGAAAGAATCACAAAACCTAAATAGCCGCAAATGATTCTCCGTGCGTCGCGTACGAATTATAGTCGGGTCCCTATCATGGCTCTGTTTGCTCGCTCATAAATGTCCAGTTACTTTTCTTTTCATCTCATCACCGCGGCGCTTAACGCTTTTGCAAAAGAAGCAATTTACCAAAGACGATTCACACTGTGCTAATTAACAGAAATGTGTTTGTTCACAGCCACTGATATCTGTCTTTACGCTCTCGTTTTGCGTTCATAATTGTTATTCTTTAATGTTTATAATCTTCACGAGTAAATGTACAGGACCTCCGTGTGTTATACTTCAAAATGTTATTTTTAGAACGTGACTTAACACCTTCACTGCCAAACTAGAAACCTCAAAAATTCCATAAAATTAAAGTGTTATTTAATGAAATAAAAATTGAAAAAAATTGAATGTATGATACTAAATTAGTTCTCCATTTACCGTGCATTTTACAGATCCTAATCTTTGATACAATATTAACGTAAAAATTCACTCTAAAACCTGGACAAATAATTCCGTCGCCCACATATGTGTGACATGGCAGTCAACGTGTTAAATAAATTATAAGTCCATGAAGTTGTCCAGCACACCACAAAATGGAGGGGCTAGGGATTTTCTTATTGCGAAATACACATCGTCTTGTATCGAGAGAAAACTGTAATCAGCTTTCCAGCCGCAGAAATAAATTGTCTCCTCAGAGGCTCCTAATTTTTAAAAACGGAGATTTGCATGATTCGCAATCTGTTTGCATCATTGCTGACTTGAAAAATGCTGAACAGCGTCCGATCTCGAGGGAGGCTCCCGCCGCAAAGCGTTCGCGAGCCTAATCCCTTTTAGGGGCAAGTTATACGCGACTTTCGGGCGGTTTAAAAACAGCCTGCCAGGAGGATTCACCGATTCGGTCCCGGGGATTAAGAGGGAAGAGAGAGGAGTACACGTGCGACGGAGGCGCCGGAACGAGGCTCGCGCCGCGCAGGAAATAACGGAGCGTGATCCGTGCTCGTGAGCGAACGACTTCCGGTGCCCGCGGCCCGCCGGAATTTGCATCCCGGCATTTGCATCGTGGCGACGGTATCTGAATAAAAACGGCAACCACTTTGTTCCGTCTGAACCGCGTCGAACTTCGAGGCCGTCTTCCCCGCGGAAGAATTAACCCCTTAACGCACAGTTTTATTTTTTTCACAGTTTTATTACAGTATTATTTTATTTAACGCCAAAAAGAAATCAATGGAAAAGGTCCGTTCCATGGTTCCATGGAAAAAGGCTATATTTTATTCTTGAATAAATAAGTGTTATAGCTTGAAATCCCATGTAAATGATAAATATCAATAAAACGATTTTTTTTTTTCTTTGCTTTCACATTGTTATTTTCAATTCTCGATTATATTAGAGTGTGAAAAATTATAGCAGCATAAAATACAACTCCGCTCGAGTTATCTCGAGTGTGCACAGTTTGGCCTGTTTAGCGCGCTCGAATTAACTCGAGCGTACAAGTTAAGGGGTTAATTGTCTTGCATATTCTCAATTCCTCGGAAAAATCGACATACTCTGGGATATTGATCTTTTGGGGTCTAAAAAGAATCGACCTTATTATTTTGTTCAGATTCGTTGCAAAAGAATCTTACTGGCCGATTTAAATGAAACGGGGGAAAAAGAGAAACGGAAAGTCCGTAGCGTTTTTAAATCAAAATTAGCAAATTCTGAGATAACCAATGCTACTGAATAAATATCTTAATATTTTATCTTTGAATTTTAAAACCTTCCCTCCAACCCAATATTGCTAACTGTGTGTTAACACGTTGATTGTCGTGTCACCCATATGTGGGTGACGGAATTATTTGTCCAAATTTTAAAATTAATTTTTACGCTAATATATTAACCCTTAGCACTCGAATGGCGACTATAAGGCGCCACTAAAAATTGCTATATCATTATTCAAAATACTTTTTAGATTATTAAATTTGTTCGGATTTAATAAATTACTAAGAATTTCAGTATTGTGCGAGTAAATTCCACCATTTTCGTAGGTACAACATGAAAAAGAAATATATAGAAGGGAAATATTTTAGGTCAGAAGAAATGTTTCGTTTTGTATCAAATCAATGTATCAAGTTTTTTAACACTAGAACTACCGAACCAGTCAAAATGACTGGTTCCTAATTTTTTCTTTCACAATTACTCAAAGTATAAAAATGTTTTCATCAGAATATTTTGATTGAACTTTTTCATTGAAGCACATGTTAGAGTAAAAATGGTATTAGGTTTGAATAGATGTAGTCTTGTCTTCATTACAAAGCAATACTCATCAGTTGTATTTATTACTCGGTAGTTCTAGTGTTAAGGATCTGTAAAATATCAGAAAGTTGGAGGACTACTCGATATCACCCATATAATTTTTTTTAATTTTTATTTCATTAAATAACACATTAATTTGATGGAACTTTTTAGGTTTCCAGCTTGGCAGTCAAAGTGTTAAGCGTGTACTGAAACAGCAGAAAGTGTGATCCAATAATTGCTGTAAACCGAGTACACTTCTATTAGAAAATATTAATTTTCTTCATTTTATGGTATCGAACGAGAGAAAGCAGTAGGAGCGTATAATTAATTTTCAGGTTGCAAAATGCGGGAAAATTCTTCGAGACCAAACGGTAGATTCCCATTCGAATGTCATCCTATCCAGACACTCTAAGCTCCGCGGCTCAGGAGCCCCTGCGCACCCGAAATAACACATTAATTTGATGGAATTTTTTAGGTTTCCAGCTTGGCAGTCAAAGTGTTAAGCGTGTACTGAAACAGCAGAAAGTGTGATCCAATAATTGCTGTAAACCAAGTACACTTCTATTAGAAAATATTAATTTTCTTCATTTTATGGTATCGAACGAGAGAAAGTAGTAGGAGTGTATAATTAATTTCCAGGTTGCAAAATGCGGGAAAATTCTTCGAGACCAAACGGTAGATTCCCATTCGAATGTCATCCTATCCAGACACTCTAAGCTTCGAGGCTCAGCAGCCCTTGCGCACCCGAAATACCTATCCAGGACCTCTACCAAGGATTTCCCGGCGTCCCATTTCCTGTCCCCGAAGAAAAACAAGATCGTATCAGCGGTACGATACGTGCCGGGAAACACAGGCAGGGTAGAGGGATAGCGGTGTTCGTCGCTCGGAGACAAATTTAAACCCAGAAGAACTTTCTCTCTGTACACAGGCAGGCTAAACGAACAATGAAATAAAGTCGGAGTACAAAGCGCGCGCGCAGGATAGACGAAGGACGAGTCGAGCGGCTCGAGAGGGAAGAAGACAAAAGAGTGTGGCGCATGCTGGAGAGGACAAGCTTAGGGTACATTCCAAGTGGTAGGGAGGAAGAGTCTGCGCGTCCCGCGGGATGGAAAGAGACGACGAGAAGGAGGAAGAATGTGTTTTGCCATGGGATCGAACGAAAGGATAAAGCGGATAGAAGGCGGAAGATCTAATTTTTGTATCGAACGGACACGAGATATCGTTGGCTCATGGCGTCGTCCGGAGACTCGTCGTCGCGGGACACTATAATTTTATGAACTACGCTTTGCCGTTGACCATGCTGTATCTGATGCCACGACGCTAGTTTATCGTTATTAACTTTTCCGTTCTACCCGCGTTCCTTCCTCCCAGGGGTTTCTTCTCTGCAAAATCCGCCGCGTTAAGCATTAAAAATGCAAGCCGACTGAAAGCTTCTTTCTAAAGAATTTTAATGTGTTCCTGATAATGCGAAACCTTTGACGTCCCCGTTGTTTCGACATTACTCTTTTTCCCTCGTAAAAGCAGAAAATTCTAGCTAATAACATTTTCTTTAGAAAGTTCACAATTTCACAAAATTATAACGGCATTTTTAAAATTGCAAACTGCAATAAATTTACTGACACAAATGTCCACGCTTCTCGCATTCGTTCGCAGACATAAATATCTAATTTGCAGCTCGTTTAACACGCGTCTCCAGGATACGTTATTAATTTGCTCTCGACGAGCTGTTGTTCGGATATTGTTTTTTCGCGTCGACAGGGTTGGGAAAGGGTTTCGGCGACTGCAGGCCACTCGACAGGGACGTATAAATACTAGCGAGTTGTACGTGCAATGATTTCGCCGAGGTAACTGTTTATGTAATTTAAGATACGTGCAACCGTTACCGATCAGTTTTTGCGGTCTGTACGCGAGCTGGCACGAAATTTAACGCTACGTTCCTGAGACCAGGGGGAACGGGGCCGGCGAAACGAGCAGAAAAGAGAACGAAAAAGCGCGAGGGAACCCCGTGTAACCACGGCGGGAGAGAATGTATATACGCGACTGACCGACCGCAAAGATGCACCACTCGCAACGAGCTCCGATGCAACCGAATGCAACCGCGCTCGAGTTGCATCCACTCAACGATTAACGACGGGGAACTACGTCTCGAATCACCGAAATTACCGGCATTTTCTACTGTTTATGAGCTACGGCTGTTTCTCGATACTCTTGTCTGGGCTAGATCCGCACAATCGAATATTCTAAGCGGCTGGGGAATTCAAATTTCTCGACAATATTTGGAGAAAATATTTTCATTAACACGGTAACTGGTAAGTAAGGTAAAGGCACCAGTAGTTGACCAGTTAAGGGGTTATATACAGTTAGGAGGCGCAAAAAAAGCATTTTTTTAAGAATTTTTCCTGAGATCTTTCCATCTGTTAATGTAAAAATTTGTACACATATTATGGTAACTTTTAACTGTATTTTAAAATTTTTTATTTGTAAAAATCATAATTTTGAAACCTGCTATAGCTGATCTGGAGCTCCTCTAAAAAAAGGCGCTTTTCGATGACCACTATATCTCTGGACTGGATCATCAAACTGATTTCGTTAAAGAAATGTATGATCTAGTAATTAATCGAAGGAATAAGCAAAATAAAATTTTGTAACAAAATGGCAGCTTTTCAAAGAAAAAAATCGATTTTTTACAAAAATTTTGGCCTTAAATTGTTTACAAAAAAGAAAATATTCATCGGAGAGAAAAAAGCTTCGATTCGAAAAGTTCACAAAATGTATGGATTTTTTTACCTGAACCGTACAGCTGTTCTTAACAGAAACGAAATAGAAATAGAGATCTATCAGCATATTACTAACCTTAATGAATTCAGACGTCCGTTATTACTATGCATACTTCACTTCGCGTGCAATTGTTTTGAAATTTAAACAACAGACGGCATGGCATCCGAGGTTCACTTTCATCAAAAGTGCACAGCTTAGAAAAACCTTATTTTTTATGTTTTTCTATAAAATGGTCAACTACTGGTGCCTTTACCTTAGGTGACAATTTGCTAATCTTGCTACGCAAGTACTCCAGAAGTGCTAGATTGATTTAATTCACTTAATACTCTTTTATTAAAGCTCTCTTTGCTCGCGATAACGTCGCTACCGTCGCGTAAAGCGGTAGCGGGTAAACAAAGGAATTTCTTTAATCAAGCAAAGAATTCCTAGGGAGACGACTGCGATAAAAAATCAACAATTTCATTCGCTCAGTCGTCCGCAACAAGATGAAATTTTCTTCGTGCTTGGCAAAAGGGGGTGCATTTGATAAAATATTTAGGGGACTCGCGAAGCAAATGGCGGCGGCAGTATTAGATTTGCTCGTCCTAGGATCGAAAGAAGAGGGTCAACGTACCAGAATGCAGGCTGAAGTTTAAACAAAGCAGGGAATACCGAAACCCGATGGCTGGGCAACGTGTGGCGAACAGACGTGGGAACGGCGTGAGATTCGAAAGGGAGAGGACGAGTGCGGTGTGTGAAGCGACGCGGCAACGTGACGGGCCAGCCTCCCGGTAACGACGAATTAAAATTCTCTGTCTCGTTTGCATAGCTGAACTTGGAAATACGAGGGCCGAGGCGTCGCGACATTATTGAGCTCGTCAATTAATTCCCCCGGTGGAAAAACTCATACATTATTCGACGCGAGAAGAAACGCGTGCTATGAAATCCTTAATGACACCGACGTTCTTTTAATACGACGATGAGATATTTCTTTTTAATCCTGGGACACAGGTGCTACGAACTACTCCATACTGTGCCAATTTTTCCCTTAAAAACGAATAACTATTTTAAAATTGAATTTTCATCCAAATTTATCATTTTTTCTTTTTAACACTTTGAGTGCCAAACCAGAACCCTAAAAAATTCCATGAAACCAAAGTATGTTATTTAATGAAATAAAAATTGAAAATAATTATATGTGTGATCTGTACGAAGTTCAATTTGTATTACACTAAAATGCTGAGGAATACGAGTATTAACCCTTTGCACTCCGAACCATTCTGGCAGAAATTTACAAATCCTCGTATTATTTAGTATAATTTTGGAACCAAGTAACGTATTATAATGATATTGGACTTATATGAATTGGTTGACATCGAGGAATATATATATTTGCAAAAAAATCAATATTTTATTTAAAGTTGCGCTGGAATAAATTAATTCCCCGTAATCGCTAATAAACTTTAATGTCCCCTGAGAGGGGACAGCGGAGTGCAAAGGGTAAACACTGAGTGCCAAACCAGAACCCCCAAAAATTCCATGAAACCAAAGTAAGTTATTTAATGAAATAGAAATTGAAAAAAATCGAATGTATGATATTGTGTAGTCTTCCAACTTTCTTGCATTTTACAGGTCCCAATCAAGTTTGGTACAATGAATATATTAACGTAAAAATTCATTTTAAAACCTGGACAAATAATTCCGTCACCCACATCGGGGTAACATGGCGGTCAACGTGTTAATATTCATCTTTGATTCTAATGAAAACTAAGAAGGTGCCTCTTGTAGGTGCCTCTTTTCATGAGAAAATTTTCATATAATAATTTGATCACTCGGTATAATTTCTTTGTAGTGACACCCCCACAAAAATGAATCCTACTACAGTAATTTATGTGCGACTCGATTTTAAGGAAGAATAACATCCTCTCTTCCATTAACAAGACGAATCTTTCTGGTGAATCAGAAAAGTTGAATGAGTAGTATCATAGCTGCTTGAATACAATAGTTGCTAAAATGGAAAAAGTTACGTTTCAGGGAAATATGCTTGATATCGCACGTCTCTATTAGATAATCTCACGTTTGTTCTTCTGTATGATGTAACCGTGTACATACACACGATTGTTTTCGTTTCTCATGGAAAATGATGCAACTCGGTGATAGAAACAATTTCGAATTTTCGCTTCTAGCGGTTAAGCAGGATAACGCGTCATAATGGTTAAATGGTTTTCGAGTTACGATTTATGCTTCTGGCGCGTGACGATGGTACTTTCACGTTGTTAAGTAAACAATCTTTCAATTACAAAATATTCAGGCTAGAAATATAAAAAGCAACGCTCGAATTAAAGCGTAACGAGGTCGAGTTAATTTAAATCGGGAGAAAGGAACACTTCAGATTGAAATTTAGTTTTTTAATTAGGCTTCAGAAAAGGCTTGCCGAAGAAAAGTCTTTTCGAAAGTTTCTGGGAGAATTATAAATTTCCAGTCTTATTATTCAATTAAAATTTCCGATATAAAAATTTCGAAACTGAATTTGCAAGTATGAGTGATGCCCAATGTTTGCGGTAAAAATTTGTAATCGTTTTTCGATGATAAATAAATACATAGTAATAAAGCTTGTGTCGGTAACATTGACTGAACTTTCATAAAAAATTTATAGAACATCTAGAAAACACCTGTCATACTAAAATACTCTCTTAATCTGTCGAGCAGATTCTGCGCGATTTCGTGTAGATCATTTTATGATCGTTTGAGCGGTTAGGTTCGCGGGTACTCGGCGCGATGGAAAATAATTTCCGTGAAAATCACCGAGCAGTGTTAGAAAGTAATCAGGACAGCGGGAGGGGCGAAGTTTATGCGTGGAATGAAGCGCAGCGTGAAAGAGCCTAAGTGGTCTTTAAATGGAAATTGATTTGCTTGCGTAAGAAGAGAAGACTGAGGTGAAGAATACGGTATCACCTTGCGCGGTCAACGATCCGACGAATGGAACGCCATATACGATCGACCATGATCTTCTCCTCCACCTTGTAGGGGGTGTACGACCATTAATGGCCGTTCATACGCAGGTCCGGCGCAAGCATAGACGTAGGATCGGACATGTGACGTTTAACGAATGGACTGCAGACATTTATCCGCGTGTATATTTTCGTAGGATTGACGTAGAAACGCACAAAGTAAACAGAAATGCATTGCTGTCACCGCGGGACACGTTTCTAACAGGAAATTAAATTTCCACTCGCATTCGTCGATGTTTGCCTCCTATTATGCTACCCGCAAACGATAAATGCTTGTCGACGTTTATATTTTTCTTGAACCAATAAACCAAGTTCCAAATAAAATACAAACTCACCGGATGCACTAAAAAAAAACCCCCAGTGCATTAAAAGTAAAAAATAATTTCTCTATATTCTACATTGAAAATACTATTTTATCATATTATGCCATTGTGTTGTAAATTTTTTTCTCAGACAAGAACAAATTCTGTGTGTAAACTGTATTAAAGATACTATATCTGCACCGTTGTTCAAAGATATAAATTATAATCAGAATTTACTTGAAAGCAATTATTCCTTGACACGTAATATTGTGTGTAAAATAAGCGCAGTGGTGTAAGCGGTCTCGTTTATCTGAAGACTGAAGTGCGCTTCAAACTTCGCCGAGCAGTGTCCACATTGTAGTAGGTCACCAATACACGACGAAAGGGTTATATCAACACTTTCTTGGTAAAGGATGTTATTTCAGAGGCGGAAACGCGAGATAAAAATTCTTCCTACACCACTGCGCTTGGTTGGACACGTAACGCACAGCATGTGCTGGACGTTACCGATTGCTTTTTGTAACGGCTCGTACGTGCATCGCGATGTAAACATCCAGATACATATTTGGAATGTGACATTTATCTCTCCGTCAAATAAGACGAGTATTTTCGCATGAAACGTCGCGCTCGTCGACCGTAAAGTAACCGTAAAACAGTCTGCCATAAATTCCGAGTTCACCTTTTCGAGATAAGTACTACCGGTACAGATTTAATCGCAAACACGGGACCATAGAATTCGACATTTTTATATTCAAAATCGCATAGCAAAGGCCTTTTTAAATTTATTTCCGTGCTTAAAATTCAAATTTACTTTTTAAACCTCAAGTAATATATGTAAACTCAAATGCTATGAACCTTTAGCGAATTACGAATTGGAAGAATTATTTCGTATATACAAGCAGAGAGACGACTAATAGTTTATATACTGTTAAAATTTTTTAATGAGAAGAGTATGCTTCAATTTGGAAATTTACCGTCTTATAATCTAGTGAAGGTTCACGGAGACTTCATGAGTGGCGCCACATGAAAGAGCTGCTCAATCTTCTTTACTATACGTCGGTAAGAAAGGAGAACTGGTTCCGTCAGTAAACAGCTGTCGGTAATGTCAGTATCTACTATTGTTTAGTTTACATAAATATTTTTAAACTATTTCAAATAGGTTGGTATCGTAAATACTTGTGAATTATGTGTCTAATCTATCTCACAGTTGATAAACGACAAAGAAATACATCTTTTATCGACGGGCATAGACGTAGAATGTGTAGACGTTCCATGGCATGCGATTTTCTGTTTGTTGCACTGCTTTACCGACGTTATCGAAACTGTTCTATCACTATAGTGCCCTCTAAGTCAATACACAGATTTTCCGTACTAAACAGAAAGGCTACAGTGTTGTCGAGTCTAAAAAAAATACAATATTTTCGCATCTTGAGATTTACTGAAGGTTTATAATGAACTTTTTTTTAACGATGTGCTTTATTCTAACATACAACAAAAGCATACGATACCGTAAAGATTATCAACCAAACAACTTTTTGTTATTTCCTTTTTAACCAAAGATTACATAAAAATATATAGAGCAACCATGATTAGAGAAGACAGTGTTTAAGACTTTATTTTAAATTTTGTTAAACTGATTCTACACATTCAAAAAATAAGATTAGTTAATCGACTGGTCCCTGATTTCACAGATTTTTGCTAACATCTATTTCATAATCACGCCGACAAAGAGTTTTCCACTTGGACGCTGTTAACACGAGACCGCCGGGGGAAACATTTGTAATTTTATAAAAGAGAAAGCACGGTCCGATATAAATTGGGTAGGGTAAAGAGGCTGTGGCAACCCCTCGGCGTCGAAAAATCCACGGGGCTAGCAGCGACAGCCCAGAAAAAATCTAATTTAGGTGCCGCCCCGAATAATTAAACTTTTACGGGCGAGCCGTGGGAATAGCCGGTACACGAAAGTAAAAACGTGTCCTATCCGTGGCACCTCCACCGCTTTCGTAAATTCTGTTCTCGTGTCAGCTATTTCGTTATGGCCCGATGAAACCGTGGGACATGGAAAATGCGCGCGAAAAACCGAGCTTCGGACAACGGGGAAAATGTACTTTTTACTCGCACGCTGGGGATCGTCAAATATTTTACGATCTACCCGGAGATAAATTTCTATTAGCCATTCCGTCAAAGTAGAATCCACTGTTCTGTTTTAAACAAATTAATCGGTCTCAAGTATGCCCCGTTGAAACAATGTCTTCCGAGGACACTCCGGTTAGATAAAGTTAGCTCGTTCGAGCAGTGTTTGTATGTCAGCCGCCTCTCCTCCGCAATTAGCTTAATTTTCCGTGTAATTATACGATCCTGTTATTATCATCGCGCCTACGGCATTCCAGTACCCGTAACCTTGCGGTTAATTTCTTTCTGGCAATGCGATGCGTACGTAACAATGCCTATTAATAATGCGATACATAAGACGATCCGTCAGTCTGACCTCAAATCAGGTTATTGTTTCACGATGAATAGAGCCTCGTGCAACAAATTACAGCAGCTCGATCTTCTATTTAGAATTTAGCCTATAAATAGTCAGAATATTTAAAAACAATATAGACCTCAAGAATCTCATCGTTCAAGGAAGTACAACAGTTTTAGGGACATCCTGTGTACTCGTCACAACATAATTTCTTGAGACACAACTAGGGTCGACGACTGTTTAAACAATCGAGGAACGAAAGTGTGAAACAGCCGCGCACTAAATTATTCGGAAGTGGCCGCGAGGTATTGTCTTTGTTGAATCTCGCTGTCAAGAAACGACATACTACGAAGGAACACCGTCCACCCAAGTGATTTAATTACGGCCGGAATTAAAGGAGCGCGAAGCTCGGCTGTCGATCGACAACAAAAGAGTAATTCCTTTCGAGCCGGTTTGTACACTGTATTGTGCGCGTCAAATTACCGTCACCTTGCTCAACAAGTCGCATTGTTCTTCGGCAGCCATTGTCGCGCGTTGTCGCGTAGGTTTTCACCGTGTAGGACCGGCTTTTGGCGATAGCGTAAACCCGATTACGATATTACAACGCGCAAAACGGCGAATCGCGATTTCGCTGCGAATCGAGAACGCACGACGCTGGAAGATCGATAATAATAGCAGCTGCCTGACAAACTGTTAATGGCACGGTGCATGCAAACCACTGTTCTCGGTCAATGAACCACTCTGAACTCCGTGCGGACTTCCTGGTAAACTGGATGTCGAATTTAAGGAGACCTGAGAGCGACAGTTGCATCGACCAACGATCGAGCTGTCTTTCGGGAGCCTTGACTTTTGCGTCGACTCTGTACTTAAACCGTCGTGAAGCAAAATTTTTTTAAATATTGGACATGTTTTTCTCAGGAGGATAGATCCAGAGTTGTGCAGAATTACAGTTGAATTACTTCAGGAATTATAATTATAAAGTAATTGAACTACCTTGTAATTCAATCATATTGTAATTCATAATTCAGATCTTCGTTCAACTAAATTACAATGTAATTCGTAATTGCAATGGAGTACAATTACAAAATACTTAAACCGTTGTGAAGCAAAATCTTTTTAAATATTGGACATGTTTTTCTCAGGAGGATAGATCCAGAGTTGTGCAGAATTACAGTTGAATTACTTCAGGAATTATAATTATAAAGTAATTGAACTACCTTGTAATTCAATCATATTGTAATTCATAATTCAGATCTTCGTTCAACTAAATTACAATGTAATTCGTAATTGCAATGGAGTACAATTACAAAATACTTAAACCGTTGTGAAGCAAAATCTTTTTAAATATTGGACATGTTTTTCTCAGGAGGATAGATCCAGAATTGTGCAGAATTACAGTTGAATTACTTCAGGAATTATAATTATAAAGTAATTGAATTACCTTGTAATTCAATCATATTGTAATTCATAATTCAGATCTTCGTTCAACTAAATTCCAATGTAATTCCTAATTGCAATGGAGTACAATTACAAAATACGTAATCCGTTGTGCAGCAAGATTTTTTTAAATATTGGACATGTTTTTCTCAGGAGGATAGATCCAGAGTTGTGCAGAATTACAGTTGAATTACTTCAGGAATTATAATTACAAAGTAATTGAATTACCTCGTAATTCAATCATATTGTAATTTATAATTCAGATCTTCGTTCAACTAAATTACAATGTAATTCGTAATTGCAATGGAGTACAATTACAAAATACTTAAACCGTTGTGAAGCAAGATTTTTTAAAATATTGGACATGTTTTTCTCAGGAGGATAGATCCAGAGTTGTGCAGAATTACAGTTGAATTACTTCAGGAATTATAATTACACAGCAATTGAATTACCTTGTAATTCAATCATATTGTAATTTATAATTCAGATCTTCGTTCAACTAAATCACAATGTAATTCGTAATTGCAATGGAGCACAATTACAAAATACTTCAACCGTTGTGGAGCAAGATTTTTAAAAATATTGGACATGTTTTTCTCAGGAGGATAGATCCAGAGTTGTGCAGAATTACAGTTGAATTACTTCAGGAATTATAATTATAAAGCAATTGAATTAGCTTGTAATTCAATCATATTGTAATTTATAATTCAGATCTTCGTTCAACTAAATTACAATGTAATTAAGTAATTGCAATGGAGTACAATTATAAAATACTTAAACCGTTGTGAAGCAAGATTTTTAAAAATATTGGATATGTTTTTCTCAGGAGGATAGATCCAGAGTTGTGCAGAATTACAGTTGAATTACTTCAGGAATTATAATTATAAAGTAATTGAATTACCTTGTAATTCAATCATATTGTAATTCATAATTCAGATCTTCGTTCAACTAAATTCCAATGTAATTCCTAATTGCAATGGAGTACAATTACAAAATACGTAATCCGTTGTGCAGCAAGATTTTTTTAAATATTGGACATGTTTTTCTCAGGAGGATAGATCCAGAGTTGTGCAGAATTACAGTTGAATTACTTCAGGAATTATAATTACAAAGTAATTGAATTACCTCGTAATTCAATCATATTGTAATTTATAATTCAGATCTTCGTTCAACTAAATTACAATGTAATTCGTAATTGCAATGGAGTACTATTACAAAATACTTTGTGAAATCGAATTACAACGTAACTGAATTAGCACACCTCTGGATAGATCCTACATCGAAGTCTTCGGTTCTAAATAAAACGAAGATGTGTACAGTGTTTGCTTGTTGTGTATTGCAGAAAAAATACATTTGACTCACCTCGTGTTCTACGAGAATCATGTCGACTAGATTTTATTAATGGCTTTCCTTTGGACTCACCTGAAACAAAAATAATGACATAGTTAATATACAATATTTGCGAAGGAAAGTTAAGGTCTATAAAATAAAGAACTATTTTCGTTTTCTAAAGTCAAAATTCTCATAGAGAAAATACTCTGATATCCCGTCAACATCAGCCAGCTTCATCAGGGGGTGAATGACACACTTATCGCCAATGTGGGTCACAACGGCGGCTCATTATATTATTCCTTAAATCAATAATCAGCATTTCCTGCGGCGCTCAATAAATTCGAAGTTTTCATACCAAAATTTTCCCCGTGTATTTTCATGATGCAGTTGCTAAACATTATAAAATGGTCCCAAAAATGCGAATCTAAATAGATTCTTCACTTTTCAACGTTTATATCTTATTGATAGAGGGAAAATTATATGTATATTAATTTTATAATTTTATTTTAAAAATAAGGATAGTTAATATAGGCACAGTCATTAGTATCCCGACAGTAATTGTCTTACCCTATACTCTCTTTCTCCACCAAGGAGGTTAAGAGTCTAATACTTAACCCTTTGCACTTTGTGATTATAATGATTAGAAATTCTTCATCGTTCAGAATTTCATGGAAAGAAAAAGATAATTTATATTTATTGTATGCCTACGTTTTCTCCAAAGGATTCACATCAACTGCAACAAAATAGAATTTTATTTCGGTACAAAGGAAATTAATAAGAAACATATTTCTTAGACTCTGTTCAGAATCTTCATCACGAGTCTGACTCGATATTGTAGGGCAAGGGGTTAAAGCTAACATTACAAATAGCAAATTCTGAAGGGATTGAAGCGAGACGAGCCTTGCAGTTTCAAGTTGAAGATTTCTAAACAGCTTAGCTAAGCAACGACGGTTACACATTTTCCTTCTCGGGGCTCAAGCTGAAAAGTACTTAGCCACCAATCGGCGGTAAAGGGGTAGGAACGGCATCGAGGAACTGTATCGTTCCGCTTTACAGTTAGAGTCCTCCGGCGTGCTCGCCTGACGAATAACGGGCAGACTGGTGTGTTCTCGTTTCAGTAATTCCTCGGTCGCCCGAGGAACTTTTTATCGGGATCATAATTTTAAGCGTTCGCGGCGGCGGAAGGGGTTGTTGCGCGATTCGATGGACAGCGCGATTCGGTTTCAGGAAGCTCGTTTCGCCGGTTTTTCACGGCGACAGCTTTTTCACGGCGTGGCGCGCGCGGCATTAATGGACATCACCGACCATATCCGAGACATCCACGCTCCAATTCTTGCGACGTTTTGCGACGCGAGGCTCTGTTCGTGCCGTGCCGCACCGAGGACGCTCCGAGAGACCCGTCGACACTTTTGTCTAACTGTACTCGACGGGGGAAGCACGCGGATTAATTGCGGCCTGATTAAGCCCCGGCTCCGTGAGATCTGTTCCGGCTACGTTTTCCCGAACGCATGCGAAACTTCGCACGTGAAGATTCCACACTACTTCGCGAAGGCGGATGTTAAAACTAATTTTCGACAGCTCACAGTCACTGTTCTAATATTTTTTGATTCCACTGTAAGCTCTTCGGAAGAGAGCAATACTATCGGAGCAAACGGGAAATAATTGAAAATGAAAGCTCTTCAGAACCGGGTATATAAACGGTAAGAGCAATAAATTGTCGGAGCAAACGGGAGAAAATTGAAAATGAAAGCCCTTCAGAACAGAGTATATAAACAGTAAGAGCAATAAATTGTCTGAGCAAACGGAAAAAAATTGAAAATGAAAGCCCTTCAGAACTGGCAGTATAAACAGTAAGGGCAATAAATTGTCGGAGCAAACGGGAAACAATTGAAAATGAAAGCTCTTCAGAACCGGGTATATAAACAGTAAGAGCAATAAATTGTCGGAGCAAACGGGAAAAAATTGAAAATGAAAGCTCTTCAGAGCCGACTATATAAACAGTAAGAGCAATAAATTGTCGGAGCAAACGGGAGAAAATTGAAAATGAAAGCTCTTCAGAACTGGATATATAAACAGTAAGAGCAATAAATTGTCGGAGCAAACGGGAGAAAATTGAAAATTAAAGCCCTTCAGAACCGGGTATATAAACAGTAAGAGCAATAAATTGTCGGAGCAAACGGGAAAAAATTGAAAATGAAAGAACTCTTCAGAACTGGATATACAGGGTGTTTGGTAACTAATGGTACAAGTGAAATGGGGGTGATTCTACATGAAAGAATAAGTCGAAAATATAGAATAAAATTTGTTCATCCGAAATTTCGTTGTCGAGAAAATCGAGTTTGAAATGCAGCGAATACGCATGCTATTCGATAGGAATTGTCTGACGCGTCTGATCATGACCAACCAAATCTACTTCCTGCATATACTAAAGCACACAAACCTGACAGATCTTCAAAGACGATTTTCTCGAAAACAAAGCCTCAAAAGAAAGATGTTTATTCTATATTTTCGACTTATTCTTTCATGTAGAATCACCCCCTTTTCGCTTGTACCACCAGTTAACCAAACACCCTGTATAAACAGTAAGAGCAATAAATTGTCGGAGCAAACGGGAAAAAATTGAAAATGAAAGCTCTTCAGAACCGGGTACATAAACGGTAAGGGCAATAAATTGTCGGAGCAAACGGGATAAAATTGAAAATGAAAGCTCTTCCAAACCGGGTTTATAAACAGTAAGAGCAATAAATTGTCGGAGCAAACGGGAAAAAATTGAAAATGAAAGCTCTTCAGAACTGGATATATAAACAGTAAGAGCAATGAATTGTCGGAGCAAACAGGAGAAAATTGAAAATCGATGCTCACCTCCGCGATAAGATCCGAATTTCGGAAGTTCGGAAATTACACGGAGCCCCCGACAGAGATGTATATATCGCGTGCAAGGGTTTCCGGCGGGTAGTGCAATTTTCGCGGCGCACGCGGTTATTAAAGGAGGCGACAGAATTTCTAATGGGAGTCACGAACACACTCGATCGGGAACGCGTCCCGGAAGGAATTTCCAGCTCTGGAAGAGACGTGCAATTTTGCCGCGAGTTAAACGCGACTGATGTTTACGGAAATTCGGAACGAGGCACCGAACGAACGGTACGTTCTCGCGCACGTCACCCTGCGCCGCCGTCGACGTTTTTTTCTCCCTGGGCCTCGAAACTGATTGCGACATTGATTGTGAGCAACATGAAAAGAGCTTTATGAACGTAATTTGTATGTATATTACGGCGGAACGGGATCGCGGAAATTTGAATGGTCGTTAGCAGCCAGTTTCCGATGTTTTTTCCATCTCGCGCACGTCCATAAATTTCGCGGGCATTTCAATGTCGTTTAATGGAAAGGGGTTCGCATTTCGCATAATTCGAGACCCCGTCATTTTTTCCCCGATTGTACCAACAGCGCGCTGGGAAGCTCTCGTACCTTTGCATGCTTTTTGATTTTAGTCGTTTCTTAACGTAATCGACAACGATCAAGGATCTTGTAAATACACAATGCATTTTATGCGTTTATAGCGTTTTTATCTTCTGAAACGCGGTGTGTTAAAACGTCTGAAGAATTTTAATGAGATTTTTATCACTTCTTGTTTTCTGTTTCCGCAAATTAATCGACAAAAATCTGCTTTAACTGATCTACTATTAGATCTACTTTAGGAGATACTATTTGGATCCTAGCATGTAGGTATAGTTCTGGGACTTTTATCGGCTGGGCATTTGGGACATGTATAGAGTAAACACTGTAATTATCAAAATAGAAACTGGTGGTAATTTAATCTAGCAATCGGTTGAAAAAGAATATTAAGGCAAGCGTAAAAAGATTAGCCTCCATTTACCGAGCCATCGAGTCCTAAAGATTTGTTTATTAACATTTTCTCCGGATTTTTTCACGTGCAGTAATTACTTCCGCCGATAAAACAAATGATAACGAGATCGGCAATATCAATTTCGACAGGCTCTTAAATTACTATTCAATTACACGAATCCTTCGGAGACCATTAGTTATTACTCGTGATTGATTAGACGTCCAATTTACTTGTTTCTTTATGCCACCGGAAACCATATGCGCGAAAGCCGCTTTCCCGACATTTTTACCGTGTATCCTGCCGGGGGAATTTTTTTTTGTTCCAAACATTAATTGAACAAGGGTCGTACCAATGGCAGCCGGGCGTTGTTGCATTTTATTATGTATATGCGGAGAAGGAAAAGGAGTGCAGTAATTTTCCTCTCGCGGATCCGTACGGTTTACTCGACCAGAAGTAAATGAGAAATTACTAGCTTGGGCAGCTCTTCGTCCGGAATTTTTGAGCCACGCTGCTTTCCGCGCAGCATTTTCGCTCCGATTTAACCGACGCAATCGTGTTATTATTGAGCGATTGTGCGGACGTGCCGTGCATGGGATATCTAGTACAACAGGAAGCGAAGCACGTGTTTCGAATTGCTCGTGAAAGCCGGAGATTCGCGTTCAAATGTCAAGGAACTGATGAATTGTTACATGTTAGCAACCGAACGTATCTATTTCTCGGTGGAAAAATTTGTCGACATTTTGTCTCGACCGGATTCCACGCTGGTAACCCATGAGTAATCAATTATTCTGAAATCTAAAACGTAGTAAATTCAAAATAATTTCTTACTCATGGGTCAATTATTTTGAAATCTAAAACAAACTTTGTAGTAAATTCAAAATAATTGCTTATACTCATGGGTACCCCTAATATTTAGTAACGTATCTATTTCACTCTGCGTCCAACACTAAATTTCCGATTCTCGGGAAATTGTCAAAATATAGTGGTCGAACACTTTTCGGATACGCTGGAAATCGCGCACCGAATTTTTAACCCCTTGCACTACTATTGATTTTGTGATTATACTGATTAGAAATTCTTCATCGTTCAGAATTTCATAGAACAAGAAAGATAGTTTATATTTATTGTATGCCTATCTTTTCTCCAAAGGATATATATCCACTATAACAAAGTCAATTCTATAACATACACATTTATTCGACTCTGTTCAAAATCTTCATCACGAGTCTGACTCGATATTGTAGGGCAAGGGGTTAATATTTTTACCGAAGCATTATTGTTGAATTACCCAAGAAATTCCGTCGACGTTAGACTGTTTTATGCAACGCAAGTTTATATAACTCATTCTATCGAGCACATTATTGCACACGGAGTATAATACACACACACACACACACACACACACACACACACACACACACACACACACACACACACACACACACAATGCGCGAAAGGTTCTCCGTCAAAAGGAAAGTTCTTCGGACCTGCATTTGAATCGCCGCTTCGGCTGCAGATATTTTCGGCTCATCATGCGCGAGCGGTTTGCAAACTTGTTTGACACTGAGATCTCTCTACTGACAGCACTCGTATGCTCGCAGCCGCCAAGTTTCGAGGGCATGTACACCACCGTCCAAAAATCACTGCACACCCGCCGCTAAAAGCTTGGCAATTAACATACTTTGTGATCCATCACAAATAAATCGACGCCAACCTATCAGCATCGATCGGACGATCGCGATCCGGTCCATAATTTTTATTTTATTTATCGATGGTGTTTAAAAAGTCGAATTATGGAGTTCCCGTTGAAACTCAACTGTTAGAGTGGGGTATCTCTTTCACTAGCAAAGTACTTTTAGAAACTTCACCCTCTGGGACCAAAAATTTCTAACTTTCTTTTATTTAACCCCTTGCACTACTCTTTATTTTGTGATTATCGTGATTAGAAATTTTTCATCGTTCACAATTTCATAGAAGAAAAAAAATAGTTCATATTTTACATTTTCTCGAAAGGGTACATATCAACTGCAACAAAATAGAATTTTATTTTGGTTCAAGGAAAATAAGAAACATATTTATTCGACTCTGTTCAGAATCTTCATCACGAGTCTGACTCGATATTGTAGGGCAAGGGGTTAATCCTGTAGATCTCGGTGAGAATGTGCCCAAAATCGAAGTTTTAGTTGCGAGGAATTCACTGGCTCAAAAGTTATGTATGTTTTATACAAATTGTAGACAAAAAGAATTATATAAGGAGAAGTTAAGAATTTTTGGTCCGAGAAGGTGAAGTTCAGCTTTAGTCGTAACTAAATCATTAAAATTGGAACATATTAACGAACACAAATTACAACAATCCAATAAAACCGTTAACCTATGGAAGTGCATTTTTCCATTACCGTGAAAAATGTATTTTCTCCGCGAGAAAATTACGAAATTCGCAGGGACGAGTTCGCTCTCGCCTTCTGACCGGTGTCGCAAACGAGTTTATGGCGGCGAGTGTATGCACGTTATTTTCAGTCGTTGCATCGCGGCAGAGGCGCGCGGGGGACTTTGAAATTTCCAGGGTGGAACGGGGAACGAGAGGCACGTGGGCGCCAAGATGGAAAAACCACGAGGAGACCAGCATCGATTCAATTAACGTTATTACCGGCGCAAAACAAAGGCGGTGGAAAAAAGAAGTCCGAGCGGCAATTCGAACCAGTCGACGGTCCGCTGCGTCTTAATTCCCCTCGAGAATGGAAATGAATTTCTACGGTTTGCGCCGGGTGGTTTATCTTGTTCATCTCGTTGTTCCCGGGCTCCTTCTTTTCCCGCTTTTTGCCCGATGAAAAATATCTACACCGGACGCGTATCACGGTGAAACGGAACACGAAACCGGCAGGGGAAACGCGAGGAGGGCGGGGACGAAGAAAGAGAGAGTGCATCCCTGGATACAACTTAATTGCCGGTTGGCGGCTATTAAAGCGATCGTATAATTAGGAGAGAAAAAATTGTGTCTGCGGGGAGAGAGAACGAGAAGCTGACAGGCGATGGATCAATAAAATTGACCTGTGGCGGTGATCGTATTACTCCGATACTTGTTCCTTTGCACCGCGAGAGAGAACCTTCTCGGATTTTCTTGCAACCCTTCCTCGGTCTCGTTAGCTTCTTTTCTTTCTGAATTATTTTGTTCGTCGAACAGTTTGATCATTCGCTACTAATTTTATTTCGAGAAAACTCGAACAATACGATTTTCGATCGACTTCGTACCACCACTGACATTTTATTTATAATTCAATACAACTTAATAGAGGAAACTTTGTGTTTTGTCAACAAATATAAATTGCGTGGAAAAGATTTAACGCACAATTAATTTATAAAATTAATGTACTGGTAAGGTATAATTATTGTCCTTCGCTGAACAGAAATTGGGCACATAAACTGTATATAAATTCTTTCACAAAATCCACAAACACCTGACTATTAAAATTGATTATTATTTTTTATTTATGATTCAATACAACTTAATAGAGGATACTTTGTGTTTTGTCAACAAATATAAATTGCGTAGAAAAGATTCAACGCACAATTAATTTATAAAATGAATGTACTGGTAAGGTATAATTATTTTCCTTCGCTGAACAGAAATTGGGCACATAAACAGCATATAAATTCTTTCACAAAATCCACAAATACCTGACTAATAAAATTGATTATATGATAAAGTTGTTCATGCCTCCCCAATCCGTTCAACATAAAAATTCAATGACTCAATTGGAAATGTATTAGCATTTATAGCACGTAATAACAGCCTGTGCATAAAGTAGAGATCATAATAAATTCAATAAAGGTTTATTTCGTTTGCAGAATAAGATGAAATAAAAGTTTTACTTTCAATTCCAGTTACTCTAAACTTGCACATACTTGTAACGCTTTGCATAAACATACGCCGCGCTGCTGATTATCGTTGTAAATAACGTCAACTATGTAATCCAATAGCTGTCTTGTAAACTATGTACTTTATTGCATTAAAACCTGATAAGGTAACTGGTTTTCGAGTACGCGACTAGGCTAGGCTCACTATTTGAGCAATTAGAATATGAATAATTCAGAACTCTTTAATATTTGCTTTAACACGTCCGATGCCTACCCGGTCGAAATACTAATAATTAATTTATCATTAGATATAAGTATTAAGCAATCAACTTTTTCTGACGTAATGGAAAATGTCAGGCTAACTGTTGCCAACGGAGCTGCTGCAATATACATTAAAATTGCTTGAAAATAATGTGGAATAATATTTTCGTATAGCTTCTTACGAAGTGTTCAATAAAATGGCATCGATATTTAAAATAATGGGAGCGTAATCAAATTATTATCTGCTCCTAGCCTCCGGACCACTTTCCTACCATGTTTACCAGTTTCATGCGTATTTTAATAACTGCCCGGCTGGGTATGTTTACTGTTCGCGGGCAATTGCACGGGCAAAGTCGAAATTTAAATCCTCGTTATACAACTTTTACCGTTCATTTACATAGGAGCGTACTTTCGAACGACTGCGGCGCTTATTTGCATATCCATAACAAATATGGAATGTGAAGCTGTTCAACTGTGTGCCATCTTCCAATGAAATTTTTCGGAAATATTTCTACGAAATGTTACCGGTGAAATTATCGAAACGATAATATAATTAACCGAATATATATTCGGCTGATGTAATTATTGCCGACCTCCAGGAATCAATTATCGGGAGCGTCGATAATTTAATTTTCACCAACATTAAACTCGCTCTGTGCAGTGGCTGCAATTGGACTATTGGAATCCATTAATTATGCATTCGATATCAATGTATCTTCGTTGCGGTAAAAATGAAGCGAAATAATTACTGTTGTCAATAAATCGTTTTTTAAAATGCTACGGCACAGATGGAAACAAAATTCGTGCTGGGAGCTTAAATTTATACCGCCCGTAAAATATCAATGCTTATGCAACACGTGAATTGAAATTAATAAATTCTCGTTGAACAGAAAAAAGCGAGACAAAAAAGCCTTCGAAAATATTGGTTCCATAAGAAATATTGTTAAGAAGTTATACACATTCGTACAAATGTAGAAATTCTGATTTTTATAATTCAAATTATAATTCACAATTTATTAAATAGATCGCACATTGTAACATATTATATTTTGCCAGTATTAAAATAGCTTCACCACTGAATTAATTTTAATCGATAAAATACTACACGTACACGTTCAACGTTATGTTAGATTATTTTCCACAGTAAAAGGGTATCAGAGCATAAAGCGAATGTCCGAAACTATTTCCCTACGGTATAATATTTCCTCCAATACACCGCAGGAATGTTTCGCACGAATCATGTTACATGCAAAAACCAGAATGGAAAAAGTAACGTACGCTTATAACAATTTCCGATGTCCTGAGGCACGTATCGGATTCTCATGTTGCCGACGCACTCTAATTCCTATCCGGTGTCCGTGCAGCCGGCTCGTCCTTGAGCAATTATTATTAGATCATTCACGAATCAATCTACCAGATTAGAGAAGCCTGAAAAATCCGTTATTCCGGATGCATCGCCTCGCTGCGCACACACTATACTTTATTACGTCTCGTTCGGTTGTAGAAGCGATGAAGTCACAACCTTTTACCGTCCTTCGATCATCATCATCATCACGGTAGAAACGTCCGAAGATGTTTTATTAATAGCGTTAAGCAATTCGTCGGGGAGGCTTTTTTTCTCAGCTTGTTACGTGCGACACTCGGAGCGGTAAAAACAGTTTATTGCTTCTCGAAGTCTGTGTCTGGACACCGACGGTTCTTAACAAATAATTTTTTCTTTGCCGTGCTTCTGTACCATCAATCTCCTATGCGAACGAAAGTGAAATTTAATCGTTTGGAAATTTAACTGGCGATTATTAAGAAGCATCCAGTCACTCTGAATAGTCACTCTTGAATTTTGATTCGTTCGCAGATCGAGAGTGAAAGCGTTCGTATCTCACTGAACTGCTTTCCAAGTTCTATTCGGCGCACGAAAAAGAAAAAAAAAACGAAAAAATGCAAAGAAGAGCAGTCGACGGTTAGGAGCACTCAATTATACCGGCAATTAACCAACAGCGAGGCGGGATCAATGAAACGTTTGTTCTTCAGGGCTCGTATCCACTAAACGTATCCACCAAAAGATCACCGAAAAACACTTTTCACGAGTCCCGTTTAGAAGTCGAGCCGAACCGTATCACTTCAGGATTAATGAGCAATTAAAAGGGACCGCGCGCGTGCAGGCAACCGGCAGAAGGTGCAAAGAGAGTGGCCAAGGTTTCGAGAGCGTATCCGAAGACGATTAAATCCCCCGAGGAGACACAGATCCATTCACGTCGGAGAGATGGGACCGTGTGCAAGGGAAAGAGAGAGAGAGAGAGAGAGGACGAAGGACCGCTTGACGGTAATTATCGTACCGCGAAAAGATAAATAGAGGCACTCCGGGATCGATTCACGGAGAAGTTCTGCGGCCAGTTAGACAGCGGACACGATGTTATGTATAGTCAGGAATGAACTGCCGCGAGCGGAGGCTGTGTATGAAAGTAAATATTAACGCGGCCTCCCTCGGTTACGCTTCCAGGCGCGAGAGATCTTGTAAATATGCCTCACGTAGGTGCGCGACGCCAAATACAGGGCGTCCCTTCACCGCTGACAGAGAAGCTGCTGGCCGCGATTAGACCTACGATTTTCTGCATTTCTGGCACATATGCACAACATCCCGTTAACCTCATATTTATGCGATTTTTACATTTTAAATTGGGAAATTAGATTTAAGGTAGCAGTAAGCTCGTATTTCTGCGATTTTTTCATTTTTATATTGGGAAATTAAATTAAAGGTAGCAGTAACAGGTTTCCATTTGTGTGTTCTTTGCATAGAAGTGTATTTTAAAAAATCGTATAGCCCTTTCCAGGTGATTAGACCTGCGATTTTCTGCATTTGTGGCACATGTGACCGCACAAGATCACTTTAAGCTCGTATTTCTGCGATTTTTTCATTGTTATATTGGAAAATTAAATTTAAGGTAGCAGTAACAGGTTTCCATTGATGCATTCTTTGCATAGAAACGTATTTCAAAAATCGTAGTCCTTTTCAGGTGATTAGACCTGCGATTTTCTGCATTTGTAGCACACGTGCCCACACAACATCCATTTAAACTCATATTCATGCGATTTTTCCATTTTTATACTGGGAATTTAAATTTAAGGTAGCAGTAACAGGTTTCCATTTGTGCATTCTTTGCATAGAAATGTATTTAAAAAGATCGTATAGTCCTTTTCAGATGATTAGACCTACGATTTTCTGCATTTGTAGCACACGTGCCCACACAACATCCATTTAAACTCATATTCATGCGATTTTTTCATTTTTATATTGGGAAATTAAATTTACGGTGGCAGTAACAGGTTTCCATTTGTGTGTTCTTTGCATAGAAGTGTATTTAACACTAGAACGACCAAGCACTAAATGCAACTGGCATACATTGCCTTATAATAACAACAAAATAAGATTTGTTTAGATTTCGTATTAGTTTTGTTTAAATATCTACTTCGATAAAGAAGTTTATTAAAAATTTTTCTCATGGAAACATATTTATAATTTCAATATCTCTAAAAGAAAAAATTAGGAAGAAGTCATTTTGACCCATCCGGTAGTTCTAGTGTTAAAAAGATCGTATAGTCCTTTTCAGGTGATTAGAACTACGATTTTCTGCATTTGTAGCACATGTGACCGCACAAGATCACTTTAAGCTCATATTTATGCGATTTTTCCATTTTTATATTGGGAAATTAGATTTAACGTAGCAGTAACAGGCTTCCATTTGTGTATTCTTTGAAATATATTGCCATTTCTCTTGGTCTGGAATATATTTACCCTACACGAAGTAGAAATAGCTTCGAGTACAAAGGATTATATTGAAATAGGAAGAAAAGTCTAATTAAATCAGAATATGGAAAAACTTCTGAGCCCGAACGATCCTCCTCCAGTGTCACCAGCGTCTGGCGAAGCGCAGTATACACAGTATAAGCATGTATTTCGGGAGGTTTGTTGCGTTGGAAGCTCTCGGATGCGTCTCTGCCTGAGGATTTGTGGGCGTCAGACGTTCCGGTTCAACGGTGCCGTATATTCGCGTGAATTATTTCGGCGACGTAAATATCATTATTCTTTTTCGTTTCTTCAAATGAGGATTCCAGGGAATCAGTTCGCTTTAAGGGTACCCGCGGAGAGAACGTCGAGAATGCTTCTAAACTCTGTTCTATTTTAAATTGTGCAGTAACGCTGCATATTAAAAATTCCTGAAACTAATTATTATATTTCATTATTAATAAAAAATGTATAATTCTTCAGTCGGAAAGTATTTTAAAGTTCTGCGAACCAAACGTGCACATCAATTCAATTGAAGGAAAGATATTACCACGCAGATTTCTTCTAAAATCATTATACACGCTTCGTACTTGAATAATTTAAACAATCTCGAAATATAAAAGGGAAACATCGAGAATGCTTTTAAACTCTGTTCTATTTTAAATTGTGCAGTAACGCTGCATATTAAAAATTCCTGAAACTAATTATTATATTTCATTATTAATAAAAAATGTATAATCCTTCAGTCGGAAAGTATTTTAAAGTTCTGCGAACCAAACGTGCACATCAATTCAATTTAAGGACAGATATTACACGCAGATTTTTACTAAAATGATTATACAAGCTTTGTACCTGAATAATTTAAACAATCTCGAAATATATCAGGAAAACGTCGAACAGCAAAAGAGGATGCTTCGGAATATAAAGGGAGAGAAAGAAAATTATGCGCACGAGCGCACCAGCAGTTTCTGCGTCTACCGTTTGACCATAGGCTCGGCAAACACGGCGAGGATCAATGGATCGCATTCCGCGGCTGCGAACTTCAACGGGGCTTCAATTAATTTCGATCCGAATCGTCGTAACTCTGAAACTTCGCCGGAAAAAAAAAACGCAGCTCGCGAGGATTGCATCAGGAACTGCGCGAGAGCTGTTCCCTTTTTCCCACGAATGGTTTTCTTTTCTGCGAAAGTGGAAGTGCAGTTTTAACGAGCGTAGGCCCGCAACGTTGCGTACGCGTCACCTACGTTCCATGTAAATCATGCCCGTCGTTATCCTACGCAACGCGCGTCACGGAATCGTCCAATCTGCGTCGTAAAAAGGATAACGACGAAACGAGAGACAACCCGTTCGAATATATCACCGTTAACCCCTTGTCCTCCAATATCAGCATTCAAATTGGATCGACTAATTCCTGAAACAGTTACTTTGTTGCTTAACCTTTCATTTACTCAACGAACAGCTCTCTCATGGTATGCATATTCGAATAAACCATATACGGTTGATTATGGTGGTATCATTTCATTTATTAATTTTCTTCTTCGTTTCTTCGTTTCCGATCAGCAGCAGAATCGGAACGGAATCAACACATGTTTTAAATTTGTGATCACTAGACAGCGGATTTTATGCATTTATGACAAAAATTGAGTAGGCGTAATTTAAAATAGTAAGAACATTAGAAAAATTTGAAAATACAGTTCTACTATTTTCAATCTTTTAAACATATTAGGAAAGAAAATACATTTCTATTTCGTTCCAGTTTGTTGCAATTCACATAGAAAATTTTTATTTTGCATAAAGATTCGCTGTCTAGTGATCACTTTTACTTGAAAAAAAAAAGTAAACTTCTGTTCTCGAAATATCAGTGTGCAAAATTCTAATGCAGACAGTTGAGTGGTTCTCCTGAAAAAAATTCTTAAAAATTACCGGTAGCAATGTGTTTGAACAGTTACGTGATTGAGCGTAGAAGGAAGGTGGTACCGGGTCACTGTTGATAAAAATGATGAGTAAGAATTGTTTTTCGATGTCGATCTACCTGATTCGAGATCGTCGTGATCGGCTCCTCGAAGACAAGAGTGAAAGCTTCGGGACAGTCGTCGACCGCCGGGCGACGCGCCCTCCGTCGAAGCGTTGTGCATCTTCCGGGCTGATTTCTTTCACTGGAACCGCCCAAAGAGGCACGCCATACACTCTTCTCTCACCTGCCCCCGCCTCTCAGTCAGGTGGGACCGAGGTGAAGCGAGTGCCGCGGCATTTTTCGCGAGCTGTTTTCACGGCGACGAGCACCGGGCTAATTAAGCTCTAATTAACGGGTAACTACGTGCGATCGTTAGGCGCTCGGATGCGTAGGCGTGGACACGCAGCTCGCGGCCAACCTCCTCGCTTCTTCTCGCTCTAGTTCGCACCTGCAAGGAAAATCAAACTTGTCCGGCAAACTGGTCGACGATACTACTCGACTGCGTTCTCCAAAATGGCGACACCGGGGCCGAACCCGTTCCGCGAGAACTTTTATGGACATGGAGCGCTCCTCTTTATTATTGTACCTTGCTATAAATATTAATAAGTCCATTCGTAACCTTATTTAAATAATTTCTTGTGTTACCAAGACCCTGACGTATCGAAAAGTATACACAAAATTAAGTTACCGTTACAAAGAGTATTCTAGAATTTTTTAAAATTAATTCTTTGCATTTTCCTGAAGCACTGCGCGTCTTCATTTCGAATTGATTTCATTTCGAAAATTTTCAATCGTACAAATCAAATATATTTTTTCTACTGACCACTCGTAACCTTATTTAACAAATTTCTTGTGTTACCAATACCCTGACGTATCGAAAAATATACGCAAAATTAAGTTACCGTTACAAAGAGTATTCTAGAATTTTTAAAAATTAATTCTTTGCATTTTCCTGAAGCACTACGCGTCTTCATTTCGAATTGATTTAATTTCGAAAATTTTCGATCGTACAAATCAAATATATTTTTTCTACTGACCATTTGTAACCTTATTTAAAAGATTTCTTATGTTACCAAGACCCTGACGTATCGAAAAATATACACAAAATTAAGTTACCGTTACAAAGAGTATTCTAGAATTTTTAAAAATTAATTCTTTGCATTTTCCTGAAGCACTACGCATATTCATTTTGAATTGATATCATTTCGAAAATTTTCAATCGTACAAATCAAATATATTTTTTCTACTGACCATTCGTAACCTTATATAAAAAATTTCTTGTGTTACCAATACCTTGACGTATCGAAAAATATACGCAAAATTAAGTTACCGTTACAAAGAGTATTCTAGAATTTTTAAAAATTAATTCTTTGCATTTTCCTGAAGCACTGCGCGTCTTCATTTCGAATTGATTTGATTTCGAAAATTTTCAATCGTACAGATCAAATATATTTTTTCTACTGACAGGAGAAACTATAAACCTAGTTGTTAAATAGATTTGAAATTTTCAGAGGATTCTCAGCAGACTCACTGCTATAATTGTGGTGCCGGTTGAAGGTTCGAAGTTGAAAGTTTCAGTTTCAATTATTTGTTAATTAGCTTTGCGAGAGCTGCAGTTGAATTATCTTACACGGAAGTGTGTATACACAATCATAAGTGGGCTGAGGAATTGAGTTTTTATGAGCGAGGAAAGAGACACTTTCACC
Source organism: Seladonia tumulorum (assembly GCA_913789895.3). Classification (NCBI taxonomy): domain Eukaryota; kingdom Metazoa; phylum Arthropoda; class Insecta; order Hymenoptera; family Halictidae; genus Seladonia; species Seladonia tumulorum. The sequence continues at coordinate 5,809,563 of OU565277.1, read as the reverse complement.
AAATTTTGTTTAATTGGTTTTACAAACCGCAGTCGAATTAGCATATCCGGAAATACATATATGTACATATATGACAACATAGATACGAGGAAAGTTTGCCAGTTTTTTTCGTGCTTTTATACAGAAACTTTCGCGCAGTTTATTTCGTCTTTATGTTACTTTTATTACGTTGAAGGTATTAACACTGATCGCCAAACAAGAAAGCTAAAAAATGCAATGAAATCAAAGTAAGTGATTTAATAAAATAGAAATTGAAAAAAATTGAATGTATGATATTGTATAGTTCTCCAACTCTCTTGCATTTTACAGATCCTAATCAAATTTGGTACAATAAATATATTAACGTAAAAATTCATTTTAAAGCCTGAACAAATAATTCCGTCACCCATATATGGGTGACATGGCAGTCGACGTGTTAATATGGAATATAAAATTCTATGTTTATGTCTACGTATGTGTGCATGTAGCTGCAATAGAGATTAGAGACTGACATTCTGTAATATTTGCAATAAATTTACAGAAATTCACTCAGTAGATTAAAATCGATGATAAAACATTCAAATGTATCAAATATTGATCGTTCCATTTCCGTTTATTGTTTCAATAATTGTGCAATAAAGAGAGACCACTAGTATTAACATTCCTACTCGAGAGGCTGTGAGAAGCATTAAATTTTTGTCGGAGATCATTCTTATAAATTCACGTTTTAAGGACCAATTAACGAAGAAAAGAATCACGAGGAGGTTCGGTATTTCAAGAAAGATATTTATTACGCACGCGCACGATATTAAATCGGTGTGTAATTTACGTAAATTATAATTTCACAGTATTTTATTCCGCCGCGTTTACAGTAAATGTCCGAAGATCGGTAATTTACAAGTGTAGGCGGGTAACGCAATAAAGATAAATTATTATTAATCGACGCTGCTAAGAAGCAGTGGGTCGGAATCTTTTTTCGGGATCAATGCCTCGATATGGTTCGCATTGGGCCACCGAGTATGGTAAATCGAAAGCGTGACCACCGATCAACCGTTTTGCTTTTTTAGCCGCGTATATGGAATACCTAGGCACCAGGGAAAAGAACTCCGCGAAAATATATCACCGGAGACTCGTGGCCAACAATTTGTGGCCCATCTGGTGGAAACGTATTGCACAATGCGGTGCGTCGAAAGAACAGTTCTGCGGACGTTTATGGTTGCGTGTATAAATATGGGAATAGAGGAATGACTCGATAGCCTTCCACGAAACACGTTGCCGCAGAATTGCTCGAAGATAATGAAGTGCAACACATAAACTTCTGCCCGGAAAACTCACTTCAATTAATTCAAAATATATGATCATCTTTATATATGTATATAAGAATTACGTGTCACGATGTATGTCAGCGATAAACTCCTAAACTACTGAACCGATTTCAATGAAATTTGGCACAATGTGTTCAGTTTGGTCCAACTGGAGATATAGGATAGTTTTTATCTCAATTTATAGTCGCAATATTTTTTTATTGCAAATTATTATAATTATCTGCGAGTTCCATAAGTTTCTAACAAATGGCGGTGTATCCGGGTCAGACACAGGTGAACAGAGACAGGTTAACCAAGAATATTGTGCACCGATTAAAAAGAATAATGTAAAAATGAATAATTTACGCTTCCTACCTCATTTATAAAATTAATTGTTATATGTTATCAACTAATTACTATACTTGACTATGAGATGAATAAAATATAAAATTCTAATTTTTTGTTGATTTCTGCTTAGTATCAACTCTACGAAAATTTTGATCAATCGCTTCAAAATTTTGACCTAAGGTTCAAATCTCAATCTCGTGGGTTTTTACATCGGCTACAATGTTTTCGTCTTTAATCGTAAATAATAATTTGACTGTGTTGAATAATTTACTACAATATAATTCAAGGTATAGCTTAGTCACAGCAACGCGTGGCCGGGACCGCTAGTCTCTAAATATTTATTATGCAGTCTTGGTTCTCAAGTTTCGAGTTTATTTCGTTAAATCAATTTCTGTTGCTTGAAATTGTCCATAGTCGCAGCTAACAGTTCAAAGAAAAGTACCGTTGCCTGGACACGACATCACTGGAAAATGTTTCAAGCCCAATAACAATTGCTTTCTAAATATCGGATTCGATATCATCCACGTAACCATCGAACAATATAATTCCCGTGCATGGCGTGTATTACATTATTTTGTAAGCGTTTCCAGCACGCGTGCTCGCGACTGGTTAAACATATAATTTATGCTCGCGTCGCTGGCTAGCGTGTAGACTCGCTTATGCACGCTTATGCTCCGTGGCTCGTAGGTGTGCGTGGGCGTGGCGGATTTTTTCAAAATAGGCCGTCAGACTAGCTCGTAATTAAAGGCCGAAAGGCAGAAAAGTAAAGTTCGACTTCGGCTCTCGAGGCATCGCGGCGTCTTCTGTTGTTCCGATGCAACCATTGCTAATGATCTTCCATACAGCATTCGGTACGGTATAAACAACACGTGATAATAACAATAATTCCTTCTGGCGAACTCGCCGTTAATGCGGAGGATAAGCAAGAATAAAACTTTGATATTTACGTTCATAAACTTGAATAAACTGGCGGTTTACAAACGTGAGATAATCGAGCAGAAAATCTGCAATAAAATCTAAAACCGAGATAAAAAAGAAAAAAGGTAAATACACTTCAGCGACGAAATTTATGAAGTGCAAAATGGCATAGGAAACTCATTAAGCGTTGATAAACGTTTTCGGTCGAGCGCGTTTCACGCAGTTGCGCCCGCGCAATGAACGCATAAAATCTGCAATTCAATTCACAAGCATCGAGCATTTTTCAGGCTTGCGGCCGCTATTAAATATTTGCGAATCGTCGTAAATTCCGTATGACTTTCGATTTCTGTATTAGCGGAGCTTTCTCCGTTCAGTTTTAAACGTTTTGCCGGTACGCTGATTTTTACCGTGACGTTATATCAAATTTATCGGCGCGCCTCGATCGAAACCGCCTCGTTCCGCTTCGCGAGATTTGGCCGTGAAACTCGCGCGCCGCGATCATCGGCCGTCGCGACGCGACGGCGACGTTGACTTCGATACACGTCACGGAAATGATACTCGATGGAACCACCTGTTGATTATAAACTTCGGCATTCAACCGAGTGACGCAGCGGGAAGGCGCGAGAAACACGGAATCCGCTCGCGAGAATCGGCGCTCGTTAATTTCGACCCGGCTAATTAACGAGCCGAATAATTTACGATGAATGAAATATTAATTAGGCCTGATCGCCGGTCCTTGAGTCTTTTTTTATCAAAAAAAAATAAGCGAGATTTCTTCTTTTTTTTTAAAGAGCCTCGTATCGCCTTCGTACCTGTATTTTTATTGCAAGTTTTATGCGCTTTGTTGGAGAACTGGTTGGGCTCGTGAAAATCAGTGAACCGGTGCATAATGCGAGGGGCCTTGGTTTATCAGAATAGCGTTCCTTTTGTTCCATTTTGAAAAATCGACGGTTTGCAACCCGATATCCGATGCGAATATGAAAATCGGTTTCTTTGTTCATTGTTTTGTGAACGTTGTACGCGTTAATAGCGTGAATTATCGGTACACGAGTTGTGTGTTAATACGGTCAAGGAGAAAGTCCGAAGAATGAATGAATCTATGAGCTCTCGAGAAGGCGTAGCACGAGATGAATAACATTAATATAATTAAGATTGTGCTGCAATCGACGCTAATGCACTGGAGTTGGTACTAATATGGATATTACGGACGTCGTGTAATAAAATGCGAGAAATATTATAGTGCGATCGGGAAACCAAATGATACTGAAAAGCACGCTCTCCTATTTGCAATTAATATTCCTATCTTCTATATGCATATGCATTTGCACCTATTATGACTTCATCTTGGCAACTCGGAAATATTTAACTTTTTACCATATAATACATTCATTGGTTCAAAAGGTAGTCGGATCTAGGGTTGCTGTCATAATAATGGGTTCCAATATTAACACACTATCGGCGGGTAACATCATGAGCTTGACTCACACGTATAGCGGGTGAAAATTAGTGAAGTATGAAAAAAGTACACTTTTTAGAATACATGTAATATCATCACGTCTAATAGTAGGATTTCAATGAAATTTGGAAAATAGGTATCACATAGTATTTCGAAGATGTAGATGAAATTTAAAAAAAAATTCAATTTTTAATTTAGTTTTTTATTACTTCATTTAATGTATAAAATGGACCAAACAATAATTGTTAATTTTTGAAAGTTTTAAAAGTTCATGTAGCAAGAGAAAAGCGTAATAATGTTTATATAGTAATTTAATTTCTTATATAGTAATTTTATCGACTCTAATATTTTTTTAATGTATGGTATTTGAAAGGTTTTCTCACTTTGGTATAAAAAAAAAGGACAAATGAACAAGAGTCTTTTAGTCTCTTTCTCCGAACGAAATTCTTGGAAAAAGTGATCAAAAGAACAGCACATCTGCACAAAGTTCTTTTTTCTGTATCGTTACACGATCGGCGTTGTCAATTGTTTTCTTTTGCCCCTTATCTATACGCACTCTGATAGTACAGGCAAATTTCTTATTATTATGTCCTGAAACTTTGTATTTCGTCATTACCGTAAAACGTCACATATGCACTTGATACTCACAGAAAACTCAATGCTATCAAAATCAATCAACTGAATTTATGCTACTTTGTAAGCACGAAACTTGCAGTGTCAAAATAGCACATTTTATAAAATTATTAGTTTTTCTTAAAAATTAATAAATTTAGGACTAGACACTGGTCAGGCTTTACGAGAAACAACTTAAAACATCATTCCTGCCCAAAAATTAGTGACAATAAAAAAAAAACAAGCACAGATTCAGTGTTTTATTAACACTTAGCGTACGTTCTGCACAAAAGGTATTAATACCCGACCCGCGCCGATAAGCGCCAGTCTGTGGAAAAGGTATTAATACCCTTCCCGCTGATAGTGTGTTAAATGGCTAAAAATTTGGACAGATAGATACTCGTTATTGTTAGAAAATGATGCACTATTGGTGTTCGCGTTAACAATCACGGGGGACCAATCACGCAGAAACGATCGTGCTCGAGCGTGTTTTCAGTCGAAACGGCAAGGATCATTAAAACAGCGTGGCTTCGAATAAATGCCGAGGCCTTCGGTGCCGAAGACGTCCTTTGTATCGTAATTGCCCGGTGATTCACACGTGACGAAACACATGCACGCGTCGTTACGTAAAATTTTCAGCGCGAGCAAAGCCCGAGCAGAGCGCGCGGAACAATATGTCCCGCGGATCGGCCGGTGGAAATCATCGATTCGTTAAACGATATACGTCCCGTTGGATGTTCGATCACGCGTCGTTAACCGGCCATAAATCTTATCGGGTCCCGGGGAACTGTTATTATATTTGCCCGGCGAGCTTTTCGCTGTTTCCTCGACGATCGAAAACTGGTTCGTTAATCATTCCTCGGGAAACAAGAGCGCGCGGGATCGTTAAGGGCACTCATCGGAACAGAGCAATTACATTGGGCCACGGTCCGAGCAAGATTTACAACACTGTGCGCCGGGCAACGATATTAATGATCGTTTCGATTCTGCCTTTGTGCGGAAACCGGAGGGTCCGAAACTGTAGGGGGGGTTGGAGACCCGGGCATCGGATTCGTGTCTTTGCCTCGACCCTGTAGGATTGTCAAGCAGTCCGAGAGCAGAGCCGGATAAATTTCATGGAACTAATTAACGCTGCGTGGCGTGTTCGTTAGTCTCGGCAATTCAGAGCGGATCGACGCGAGCTAATTGCGGTAATCGCAACCGTTTACGGTGTCTACGTGCTGCTGCCCCGAGACCGGCCATCTTCTCGCCCCTAATCATCCACGATTTCTTGAGAAATCTGTTCGGGAGAGAAAATTGTTCGGTTCCCGTTCATATTTGTAAAATACACACCGCCGCGGAATTATACACGTTTCACGACCGTGAATCTGTGAGAACAAATCGATAACACCGAACTCGCTTGTGGTTTCACTTTCGAGATACATTGCGCGTAAGTGTTTCGATCTCGTTACGTGATTATGTCAAGTAGATATCCTATACTACAATTTACTGTGTATCGTCCGAGTGTTCGTTAATTCTTATGTCAACCGGAACATCGATTACCCACTGACAACCAGTCATGAAAATTTGAAATTTATATTTGCTGCTACAAGAATGTATGTTCGCAATTCTATTTAATTCTATCTACTCTTTTTTGTAAGTTTACCCATGTTCAAGGATCTACAGTTTAATTATGCAACAGAAAAATTGTCCAACTTGATTCCTAGGAACGGAAGCTGAACAGTGTATCTTCTTGAAATATTCTCAATAAATCAAATGAATAGAGTGTGAATTTGAAATTTATATTTGCTGCTGCAAGAATGTATGTTCGCAATTCTATTTAATTCTATCTACTCTTTTTTGTAAGTTTACCCATGTTCAAGGATCTACAGTTTAATTATGCAACAGAAAAATTGTCCAACTTGATTCCTAGGAACAGAAGCTGAACGGTGTATCTTGTGGAAATATTCTCAATAGATCAAATGAATAGAGTGTGAATTTGAAATTTATATTTGCTGTTGTAAGAATATATGTTCGAAATTCTATTTAATTCTATCTACTCGCTTTTGTAAATATACCCATGTTCAAAGATCTACAGCTTAATTATGCAACAGAAAAATTGTCCATCTTGATTCCTAGGAACAAAAGCTGAGCGGTGTTGTATCTTGTTGAAATATTCTCAATAGATCAAACGAATAGAGTGTTACATTGGGAACATCAGAAACCAAAAATGTTTAATTTCTGTTTAATGTAATCCTGGAGATCTTGACGAGAAAATGCCAAAAATCAATTGACTGGTTCAAAGGTTGAGCGATTTTTAGCATTTTTGGAAGGAACAAATGGGTGTTGCTTTATAGAAATGAAAAGATTGAATTTATTTAGATCGTTTACGGATGATCGTTTCTCTGGCTTACTAATTTCGATAAATGTGAAATAGGAAACCAGTCTTTTTACCACGGCAAGGTCACCGGTTAAATTGCAGTAAAACTGCATAAAAAATGAGTGAAGCAGCTTTATATTTAGATCGATACGGATATCCCAGTTTCCCAGTGAACAGCGGAAATGTTGCGGGAACAGCATCCGCGCGTGTATTGTGTTGCAAGACAGTGGCACCGCGGACAGATATGTATGTAACATGATTTTACGATCGGCGTCCGACGTCGAACGACCGTGAATAACGTTCTTCTGATTTTATCCTTGCGCCGGTAATCCTCCGTTTTATCGTACGCGAAAGTGGCCCCTACGCCAGACAATAAATCCTCGGAAATTTCCAGTAGTGTTGCAAACTGGCGCTGACAACGGGCCCGCAGTAATAACAAATATTAGCGAATCATGTTCGAGGAAGTAATCGCCAATAACCGGAGCGGGTATACTTGATTTGGGCGGTACATCGCGGGTCATAAGTGTTTCCACTTTTTTTCTCATAATGAACTTAATCCAATCGGACTACATCGCTGGGCGTATTTATTTAGGTATCGCGGTTCTCGGGAGCAGGTTACTGTTACCGAGTAATTCGAGGACTATGCTTATGGGTCGAATTAAAAAGATTAAGGAACGATACATTGTGTTCTGTGTTTTTTCGTTCCCACCCTGTTCGCTGGTATCGAAAGTAATTGTGAAGTAAGCTGTGTAATTTTCCTAACGTTGCACGTTTGCGCAACAAGAGGTTCGTAGCGCGTAATAAATAAATTGCTGTTATTACATTTTTAGTGAATCCGAAATGGATTGAAAATAAATTTGCGGACAAGTGAGAGATAACTTTACAATTTAAAGCGCCAAGTAGAGTAGTCTATACTTCAGGAAACCAGAGATTTTGAACATTTCAAGCATAACTTTTGAACCAGTGAATTCCTAACAATAAAACTTGGATTTTCGGCATTTTCTAAAATCTACAGGACTATGTTTAAAAACAGTTAAAAATTTCTGGTTTCCTGATGTGTAGTTTAATTATTTTCGGCTTTTCGAACGTCTCTATGTTGTTTTCGATTGCCTGTGCTCATCTTTTACCACTGGGCGTATTGTATCTTTAATATTTTGACGATAATCTAGGGGGAGGGGTGAAAAACAGGAAATAAACAAACAGAGGGGCAACAATTGTCCAAGGAACCAGCAACGTGGAAAGTAATCTTTTCCGGCTTTAATCATTCCACGAGTCCCGGACGATTTCTTAGCTTCGGTTCATCGTTAAAAGCCACTTCGGCGCAGCGTCTCGGATCTCCTCTATTTTAAGCATCGCTATATCTTTTACGAAACGTCGGCGCGAATAGTCGTCCGTGGCGAGGCAACCTTTAATCCTCGGCAGAATCTCGAATCCGGCCTTTGAACCTGAAATTCACCAGACCACGATCCCTTGCGCCACGGACTTCAAGACAGGAATTAGACTGACCCATCTATTAATTTCTCCGAGCCGGCTTCCTTCCCGGCGACATTATGAATTACGCGAGAAATATTTTTAATTATCTCGCACAAACCGTGGAACGAAGGATTAACAATTTTAATAAGTGATGCAGTAATATTTTTAGTCTTGTATCTTACTTAATAATTTTCTTCAAAATCCGCAGTTTAGTTATTACGAGGGAAGGGAATCGATTGTTCAGCCATTATTTTGTTGCATAAATCGCGTATAACGCAACGCTCAGAAAATGAATGAGGCTTCTTTGCTACAGTTTTTAGTATCCCATGCAAAGAATGCACATTTCGTAAGGCGTTTAATATTTCCACTGAAAATTAGCGTTGAAAAAGTAAATTAATTGCGAGATCTAATACGCGTCTGCACAGGAGTTACATGAAGACCGTATTACCAAGAGGAAAATTCTTTTGTATGTACAGGAGATTACGAAGCACTTACGTAGGAATCGCAGGAAAATATGTGCAACTAGCATGAAGAAACAAGAGTCTTGCGTTCTGGACGCGTGAGTAAGTCGAGGAAATGATTGAAATTTGTGCCGGTTGCATCATTTGTTAGCTTTTGTTGTTTTAATATTTGCAGATAAACGATACGGTCCAGATCACGTTACACGAAAGCACAAAAATTGTACAAATAAATGAAAGATGGAATTTCAACGTTCCGCAAATTCAATTTTATCCAACAATAAATGCAGAAATTTCCTAAAAATTCATCCGTTTCGAAAAGAAAATTTGATCGAACGGTTGCATGCACCTCGGAGCTTTGTTACGTTTATTTTTAAGCGACTATTAATAACCTTCGAGACAGTTTGTAGACCTTAACACGGTGCCAGGACAATTTTAGGTCTCTTCGATTCATTCATGCGAGAGAGATTCATTCTTGCATGCGGAGGCAGCGAACGGTGAATAAAATGAAGACGATCGATAGAGAATCTAATGGAGAAACAATTTTTCAGGTTTAGCAAATGAATTTGTCAGGGAGCACATAATGAATTAATTTGATAATCACGATATCAAATTACTATGCTCGACGGGGTTAATACACAGTAACGTTTGACGTAGATTCGCGCTATTGCGAACGTCATAGTTCCCGGGTATACAGTATTAATACTCGATTACGTCCCATAGGGACACACGAGTTTCCTGCTGGGAATAGATTTGTCGGGGAACGCACGAAAAATCTGTTTCATCTTCGTTGTATACAAAGTGCAGGTGTTCAATTGCATAACAATTGTGCAGGCATTACGTAACGGTAGAGATGCTGAAACAATCGGTGGAAAGTGCCGGCAACAAAGGGCCGCCCGTTTGCTTCACAATTAAATGAATAACTTGCAATCCGTATAACGAAATTAACGCTGTTGGATAACATTCTCGCGGGCCATTAGCTTCGTGTCTGCGCCCGTACAAACATTAATCTAACATTGTAACTAAGAAAATTTCATTTATTAATCTTATTTTTAGACTGTGACAAATATGTTCCGAATGATATCATGTTAACTAGTAACTAATAATCATCATTTATCTCGACTACAGGCTACATTTTACGTGATAATGAAAGCGATAAGGTAGATGCGCGGCCTTTATAATAAATCAATGAACAAAATCTGTTTACTCCGGTTGCTCGTATTCGGTAAATTAATATTATATCGTTCGACGCACGTGAAAATTGCAACAGGATCTGTACAGTAGGCCGAACGTATCGAAAATTCCTTCACCCTGGAGGATCTCCTTTCTCGGTGAATTTAATTACTCTGTCGAAGAGACGGTCCAGCGAGCGAGCGCGCATGATTTATTTAACTTTGGTGTCTCCTGACGGTAAAATTACCATGGACGATCAGCGAACGCTAGAATTCGACTGGAATCCACTTTTCAAGGATTTCGTCCGGTCGTGTCCATTAAGCCGCGTATATCGCGCTAATTAGTAACACAACGGCCGTCAATTAACTCGATCAGCATTCCAGATAGTCTTGCGTACTACGATGCTGGAGAGCGTACACGCTCGCTCGCGATTCGCGATTTCACGCCATCCCATTTGCTGCTCCCGGCGTGTAACGTTTCTACGTGTAACGTTGCGCGATTGTTCGCATACTCGTTCGCATCTCCCGAACGCATCGAACGCGGTCCCGTTCCGATAAATCATTCGCGTGGATCGTGCTTCCATTAATTCCGGCGATCTGGTTCGAAAATTTATTTAGTTGCGGGCCTCGATTAATAACGCCGGCCAGATCCATTCATTGCTTAATTACGATACGCACGGTGTTTAAGTAATTAATAGCTGGTGCTGAAACGTTTCAAGAATGTTAAACGAATGACCATTTGTTAAATGTGCGGCCTGCATGCCGCGACCCTATGATTAAACAGTTTTCCTTTCGTTTGCTCTCGAAATAGACCGCGAATTCACATGACTCCAGCAATTTAATTTAAAAATCTGGAGTAAACCGCTAATTGGGGCTCTCATTAAATCGAAAATGAAATTTAAAAAAATGCTCGCTTATTGCGGATTTTATGCGAAAAGACTGAAGGATCATTTAAGAGACTAAGATCAAGGTCAGTCAAAGAGTATAATTTTATTTAACTTCGGTCTCTTGCAGTAAACTTGGACAATTCTTATTGAAATTGATTAATAAATGTATCCAGATTTGAGGTTCAATTAATCGATATTGCCATTCGAATAATTCGTGTCTTCGGTTGCATTCTGTATGCAGTTTAAGCTTGTTTATCATCGCAGGAATAATTGGAGTGTATACACGTTTAATCGGGAACAATTAAAACGCCGTATCTCGTCCGGCGGTAAATAATTTAAAACGTAAACGATGCTACGGTTACATCATGTTGCAGAATTTAAACTTTCCGTTTTAATTTCGTCGGACACGGCGCTTTCATATTCTCCAGCTGTCATTTACACGCACGGGTAATTCAAAATGGATTCAACAACGCGTTCGTACCGTGAACAATTTTAAAAGCGACCAAATTAACTTTATACTACGCGAGTGAAATAAATTCCTGCCCTAACATAGGTACTCTAAACGGTGGTATCAATAAAACTATCAGTTCCCGTGACTTCAGAGAAACTTAATTTTTAGCTGATGAAACGAAAAATGATGAAAAACTGGGTTTGACGTAGTTTGAATTTTAAAAGCAAAATCAATGGCAAGAATAGCACAATAGTCGTTGAAACTAAAAAAATTGGGGCGATTTTTAAAAGTCTAGGAAATAAAAACTCTACAAAAATAGTGTTTCAAAAAATTGAAAAGGAGATTTTTATATTCTATACTACTATTCAACTTTGTATCGTGTAAGAAACTTCACGTTCTAAAAGGAAAAAGGACTGAACAATTTTTCCACATTTCTGCGTTCTACTTGGAAGAGAATCCTCCAGTTTCAATTGCTATAGAGCCCTGACACATGATCAAACAACGTCCGGTTCCGATCCTGAATGGTTCAAGCACACTTTTGAAGCAAGATCACGAGGAAATCCGTTCGCTCTCGTGGGCCCAACCCTTTAATCTTCGTTCCCAAGAATTAAACACGATTTGATTCTTCGTGGATCAGAAGGGCCGCGAATCAAAGAGGCCTGGGCGATGAGAGAAGTTCAACGACCTGTCCCAGATATTGTCGTAAAATCTCGGCGTTACACACTTGATCACGTAGCGGAGAGTGTGGGCGGCCGATGAAAGAAAGATGCACACAGAGGACCGGCCCACCGTTTCGCAAGCCTTCTTTTTTTCGAGCTAAATTCTGTCTGTCTGGAATATGTCTGGCGCGAAGTCGAGCCGCTTTTAACACTCTGCAATCAAGTTTTTCATGCACTTGGAAAAATTAATGGTCAAACAATTTTTCCAGCACTTTCCAAACGCGTGGAAATCACTAAAATTGAAATTGGTGCTAGTAGTTTCAATAAGCTGAAATTAATTGTATTACCCTGCTAAAAATCATAACTACTGATAAGACAGTTAAGAGTCTACGAAGTTCAATTTGTATTACACTAAAATGCTGAGGAATACGTGTATTAACGCTTTGAGTGCCAAACCAGAACCCCCAAAAATTCCATGAAACCAAAGTAAGTGATTTAATGAAATAAAAATTGAAAATAATTATATTTGTGATAGTGCAATGAATATATTAACGTAAAAATTCATTTTAAAACTTGGACAAATAATTCCAGCACCTTCACATGGGTGACACGACAGTCAACGCGTTAAGAAATCGAAAGATGTTTGTAATTTTGACAAAGGAGTACAGAAATAGAGTAGAAAAATAAAACCTTTTCGATCAGGTGTGATATTATGCTAATAAGGTGTAGAAACGAAGGAACTGCAACAAAGAATAATTGTAACGCGAGCAAATTTGCATCGAAGTACCCTGAGCGCGGCCATACTTCGATATATAGGTCAGATTAGTCACAACTTTCGTGTGTCCAATTGCAGCTCAAGAAAAATGGGTAAAAAGTCGCGAGCACGCGAGCCTAATCTAATCAGCCGATTACTTCATCGTGTCGGAACAGCCAAAACGCCGAATGACGTGGCCGAGCTAGTGCAGCTTGTAAACAGATACGATCTGAAGATTCTTAAGTCCCATGAACCATGAGAAACCCCCTCATGCTACTTAAATCTCATTCATTTCGCTTATATTCATCATGAATTAAAACTATCGTTTTCCCTTCTTCATTATTTATAAGATTGTTGTAATATGTTTCGCTGCTAGCTGCTCATAGGAAACATTTATTCTCATCAGTTCGTTAAAATTATCAACGCGACGGGACATGAGAACGCGCGCATTAGGGAATGATTAACTCCCATCATCATTTCTGAATCACCAGTCTGGATCTCCATACGTTTCGCTACCCACTCTTTTAATTGAATTCCAGCAAAATTACGTAAGTACCTTGTCTTAAAACTCGCCTCGCAGTGCGTGCAGTTGAAACGAGCTGTGCTGAAAATTAATTAATTTTTAAAAAATAACTTTTTTTACGACTGCGTTAAGCAGAATTGCTTATCAGCTAGCAGTTTAGTATTTCTTCCTAAAGAATAATAGTGTCGTTAATATTGAAATTTAGAAACGCTGCAATCCAGGTATTATTATCGTGCATCGCGGTGCATCGCTGCATTGTGCAGAAAATGTTCCAGAATTTTATGGTTTGCATTTGATGACGTAACAGAAAAAACAAGCGAAGGTTGAATGATAATGTCTAGCACGTAACGCCACGATTCTTCTTCGAAACGAGTATTTGCAAGTGTTATGAGAACGCGTATTATCCCACGCAGGCACACATTTTTCACGGAATAATCGCGAAAAGTATTGTTAAACTTTCCGCGAACTATATTATTAAAAAAACTAATTTCGTCCTCGTGGTCTAGACAGAGTTTGCGCTAAACGCTTCTTGCGCTAGTACTTTTCGAGACGGTAGTGAAACTATGTTTATGCCGCATCAATATTGACAATGATGCAATATTGTCCAAGTGAAAACCGGTTTTAGAATATTCGTGGCGTTCGGGACAGGCACCGGACAGTTTGCCGACACGTTTGCTCCCATTTGTCTCGTTCGATAGACCTTTCTGTAATAAGGCGGGGTACGACGACGACCACGACGGTCGAAAATCCGATCGAAACGACGCAACAAAAGACCACAATGGAAGCAGGAAGGGGCCAAATTGGGTCAATTGCTCGGGACACGTATTCGTCCAGGGAAAGAAAGATGGCGGGGTCGGAGAGAAAAGAACGTGAAAGGAAAGGCGATTGGATAACGCGATGAAGTCGTAGGAAAAAGGGTCGAAGCCAAAACAACAGTATAGCAAGTATAAGGCGAAATTACGTTTCACGCCGTATCGGGCACTTGAAACGCTAAATAAAATCATTCTGCTCTTATGTAAGCCAAGTTTCTAAACGTGTTCGATTCATGAAAGCGATTCTTCACTTCTAGAGACATCGTCGCGGATTCATTCAATTTCGCACATTCATTACTACTGACGGAAACATTCAATTTCTAAACAATTGATGATTAACAATTAATACACATTTGTACGAGCACAACTTCATTAACACGTTAAGTGCCAAGCATCAACCCCAGAGATTCTCACAAAATCAAAGTAATTTAATTAATGAAACCGAAACTAGAAATTTAAAATGTATTATAGAGCATGCTGTCGTAACCCTTTTTGAATTCTAAAGACTCCAATGAAATTCGGTTTATCTGGATATCTTATAATAAAAATGAATTTCTAAACCCAGTAAAAAATCACTGTCAGTCATATGTGACTGACGTCGCAGTTAACGTGTTAAACACCGTCCTATTCTTACAGCATCTATAAAATCTCATTCAACGTAAACTCTGCCTAAGAATTTTGCGGATAATTGAAATTAATTTAAAAGCTTTTATTGGAGCTAGATCTTCGAAGCTAAATAATCGAGATAGAATTTCAAGTACCCAAAGTAAGTATATTGAAGCTGGGTCTCCAGATTCGGCCCAGTTTCGAAAATAGAAATTCTAGTATTTCACGCAGCCAAATAACCGAAATCAGAATTTCAAGTAGCCAAGGTAAATATATTGGATCTCCAGATCGAGCGCGTTCGACGAAGTCTCGCGGACTCGCTCCCGGAATAGAAATTCTACTATTTCAGCGGGATTACTTTATCGATCGACCTGCATCAAGATCGTTCTCGCTGAAACAAGGGAGCGTCCTCCGCCGTTGAAAATCTGCTTTCTACCGAGCGCGCGATGAAAGCCGTATCTATTTCGTCGACGCGAACGGAAGGATACCCTTTTGTTAGGCGTTATCCACACCGGATGTTGCGTCGCCTCTACCTGGCTGAAAGCCGCTTCCTGTGCGTTGCTCGATATTTCCCTTGCTTTCTTTCGTCTCTTCCTCTGCGTCGCCATATTACCGCGGAACGTCTGACGCGATTCGCGGAAAAAACTGTTTTCCGTTGATTGAACGCGACCTACGCACATTCCGCGCAAGAAAACGCTTTCCCTGCCATTAATTCTCGACGTTTTCACCGATCCCGGGCGACAGCGATCGCTGCTTTAAACATTTTGTAGTGAAATACGCGCTACAGGTTTTCCATTTGTGCTTGACCAAGCCTTAACAGTACAATCTATGGCTTCTAAGTGAAATCATTAACGAAACACAGGTCTGCGAAATTATTTCAGGCAGACAAACTTTACTATTTTAACCCCTTGCACTACTATTTATTTTGTGATTATACTGACTCGAAATTCTTCATCGTTCAGAATTTCATAGAAAAAGAAAGACTGTTTATACTTATTGTATGTCTATGTTCTCTCCAATGGATATACAGGGTGTCCCGTAACTGGTGGTACAACCGAGCAGGGGGTGATTCTACATGAAAAACTGAGTCAAAAATATAGAATAAAATGTTTTGATATAAGGCTTTGTTTTCGAGAAATATGAGTTTGAAAATTTGTCTAGTGCGCATGCACTCGGCTTACTTGCGGCTCAACGGACTTTATTCTGAGTTACCTCAATCTTTTTTCGAGGTTTTCGAGGTTTGTATACATCGAATAAATCGAAGGTCCCCTGCTCGATTGTACCACCAGTTACGGAACACCCTGTATATCAAATACAACAAAATAGAATTATAATTCGGTTTAAAGAAAATTAATGACATACGCATTCATTAGACTCTGTTCAAAATCTTCATCACGAGTCTGACTCGATATTGTAGGGGAAATCTGTGTTATTTCAAAATGAAGCGAAACATCTTTGCTGGCCTGTTCGGCTCGTGGGATCATGCTCGATCTCTGCCATAAAGGTCGAAGAAGAAGTTCTCGCCGTTGTCACGTCTTTCTTTCGCGTGGTTTCCAGCTAACAGAGAGTTTATAACTGTCGGGGCTCTTAAAGGGAAATATGGCGAAGAAGACGAAGACGAAGAAGAAGAAGAAGAAGAAGAGGAACGAAACCGATGGTACGGGGAATACATGACCGGACCTGGACCGTAATTCATGCTACAATTTACGCGGCGGCGCGCGGCCCCGATTTGGAAAAAAATTGCTTAATGCCCGGCTTTTACGAGCTGGTTACATTGAAGCCGAACGCGACCAGACATTTCAAGAATTCCGCTTTATTATCGCGCGGCGCTTTGCCACGCGACGATTAAGAAGCTCCCGGGGTATGCTCTAATTGAAAACTGGAGAGGATATACTATTTTCAATGGGTTTCGCCAACGATCCTGTCGCTCGGAATGGCGCACGGTAGCGGTCTAAAATCCGGGGAATGTAGTTCGCAGATGAATTTTAATGAATACTGGTCGATATTCACGCCGGGGATCCAATGCGAATAAATTCGTCGATAAAGCTTATCTTCCGTAACGTATTAACCGATTCGAACGGACGTTTATGACGGCGCAATATTTCCACTGGACCAAATAAATTGTCCATTATCTGATCCTCTGGTGGATGTCCAAATAAATCTTCCCGCTATACTTCAAACCAGTCGTTCGAGTGTCTCAGTGAATTTTTCAAATTGCATGATTACTGTCTTACGCGAGCATTTCATATTATTAACTGTCTTTTTTAAGACGCTAAATTAATTAGTAAATTGTGAGACACTGAACTTAGATCTTTACACCTGTTTACTGTAATTTGTAATGTTTCTCTAGATCCTCGATATTTTTGTGTCCAATTCTATTTTACTTTTTCGAATAATTGCCAGCATTTCATACTATTATCTGTCTTTTTTCAGACACTAAATTAATTAGTAAATTGTGAGACACTGAACTTCGATCTTTACACTTGTTTACTGTAATTTGTAATATTTCTCTAGATCCTCGCTATTTTTGTGCCCAATTCTATTTTCCTTTTTTGAATAATTGCCCATGCATTATTTTGTTTTGTATGTATTTAATTATATATATATATTTTTTTTTTTTAGTTTAAAGACAGTGTCTCTTTCTCTGCGTAGGTAATGTTAAGTTAGTTGTAATCTAGATAATGTTAGGGTAAGCTTGGCGGGAGAAATGTATAATGGATTGAAACCCTGAGGGGAACAATAAAGAATTGATCGAGTAATTGTCCATGCGAAGAAATAGTAGAAATTGTTATAAACGTAAGATCTCGCTCACACGCTTGCTCACGCTCATAGTTGCACAGAAAAATTAAATATTTGCGGATAGTTACATGGTATGTACCGGTAAGCAAACGAAGAATTTATGACCACGAATACAACGGCACAGGAGCACACAAGTTGGCGCGCGAGTTTCGCCTAAATTACATGAATTCTCGCAAAGCTGAATTTTCGAGCAGAATTTCGCAAGTTCATCCGAGGGTGGGACACGGTCGGCTCAGCCACCGAGCAAATAGCAAGTTCGTGGTAGCCGTTGTATTATTCCCGGCGAAAACACGTTATGTCAATGGAAATTTTAAATCCAACAGCCGCGGAGAATGCGGCGCCAGTAAGCTGCTTAAATCGAGAGCTTTCGCGAAACACCAAAGAGCTTTATTCTCTTCCGGCCCCCTGTCTTTCGTTGCGTTTTCGCGCGCGCGAACAACGGCAAGTTCCCGATGCAAATCCGCCCGTAAATGTATTCAGTGTATTTTCATTTCTGCCCGGGACCGGAATACGCATTAATTCGCGGTCCGCCATTTTCGGATCGACGATTGCGAAACTGGACCCGATGAATTCACTATAATATCTGCACAGTTGAAGAGAAATCAAGGACTGTGCCCAAGGTTTTCCTTCGCGAGTTATGAAACTGCTTCGTTGCAACTTTCGTGGCACTTTAGTAAGCCTAACGATAGTCATTACCGAGTGTCATACTTGTTAGATACACTGTTTTCTGTATATATGTCTTAAATGTCTAGCAGATGAAAGACTCAGATTTGCAATTAACTTCCTAAATTAACGTCTACTGTGTTATATGGACCATTTATTTTGCAAGTGGTGCAAGTCCATTTTTTGTTGATAAAAAAAAAATGCAAATATCAAATACAAATATACAAATTATGCAATATGTCATCTTGAAAAAAATGGACTTACACCACTTTCAAAATGAACGGTCTATATATGTAGAGGTTATACAGCTATCTATGGTCTCCCTCGATAAAACATTGTTCGGTCTCCGTTTTGCGATAATTCGCGAACAACCTCGTTCCAGAACCGCGACAATTATCGTTACGCAATTCTGTCCGAGTGAACCTTATCGCGAACATTATCAGGGCCAGGGAGGAGTGGTCGAAGGAATGAGCCATGAGACAAAAAGAAACGCAGAGCATTGACAATTTTGACGTTCCAGAAACTCTCCCTTAACCATTCATCATTATATCGAATTATTTCTGCTAATTAGAACATGAGCTTACCTCAGATTCATTAACAAATTAAAATAGACTAATTAAAATTTCGGATCTTGAATTCCTTCGCCCAGTTATGTTTAACCCATTTGCATCATTAGCGTATATATGCGCTCAACTTTGTTGGTCACTGTCATTATACGTTAGCCATAAAATATAAATGGACGGTATTATTGGAGATGAAAGTAAGTAATTCTGATTTCTTCTTATAATGCTAAAATATAAAGTTCTTTTACTTGTAGTCATTTTTGTAGTTAAATATAATTAATAAAAAAAGTTTGGCGATAAAAGCCTTCCTTTCATATGTCTATGATGCAAATGGGTTAAAACAACCACCAAATGTAAAATAATGCCCCATTTGATATTTATATTTTGCATTAAAACGCGTTTGTCAATCCCATTGCTCCGCACATAAAGAGTTATCGCGAATTAGCTCCTCGGTTAACTCCTACTAAACAATATTTTATAGGTAAAAGTGCAATTCAACGGTTCAAGACTGCGTCCCGCGAGAGGATGGACAAGCAATTAAATAATTCCCAGAGGGTGTTAACTTTTTGCGGTCGACGGTAACGTCACGAGAAATTCGTGTGTTCCTTTTGCGGATTCGCTTCTAATGATAATAACCGTAAGCGTCGAACGATTCTCGATCCGGAATAAGCTCCGGGACGAAAGAGCATCCGTGGCCCAATAACCGCTCCGGCTGGCGCAATTTTCAATAATTGCGAACGTGATTAATCGCAAGCTCCGAGAAAAGTCCCAGCGGCGATGGTCCGAGTGGCCGAGAAAATGGCGGATGATTGACGCGCTAATAACTCGCACGATGATATAATTGTTGCTTCCTTTCGAACGTGCGCGCACGGGCTCTGAAACCCGCGAGAGGTTGCAGAGGCACTTGCGGAGCCGAACGATCGCGAATTCCAAGAGGAAAATACCTGGAGGGTGCAATTTCCGGAGTCGGGGCCCGCGCGAGTGCACGCGCCCAGACGACTAACGACTCGCGCATAATTGGTTGCTCGGCCGAACCGACCACGATAATACGAGAACGAGTTTAATGGGGTAAGTGGATCACGGGCTGCGGATAGAGCCATTAACAATTAACCGAGTGGCCCGTGTCATCGTTCACTGATATCTCTCTGCTCGGCTGTGGCACAACCCTTTGCTATTCGAAGGGCTGCGGGACTCCCAAAAATTTCAATCGTTAGACTCGCTAACGTCGTCAAGATTCCCTAACACGTTGAAACATCTCAGGAGATATTAATTCTTTTGACATGATATCCTACCGCTTTTTGATTCAGGACAACTAATGTAAAAATATTTGTAGGGTTTCATTTGAAAAACAAGTGCAAAGCGATTGTGCAAAAATTATTCAAATACTCGGCTGTGGAACGACCCTTTGCTATTCGAAGGGCTGCGGGACTCCCAAAAATTTCAATCGTTAGACTCGCTAACGTCGTCAAGATTCCCTAACGTTGAAACATCTCAGGAGATATTAATTCTTTTGACATGATATCCTACCGCTTTTTGATTCAGGACAATTAATGTAAAAATATTTGTAGGGTTTTATTTGAAAAACAAGTGCAAAGCGATTGTGCAAAAATTATTCAAATACTCGGCTGTCGGACGACCCTTTGCTATTCGAAGGGCTGCAGGACTCTCAAAAATTTCAATCGTCAGACTCGCTAACGTCGTCAAGATTCGCTAACGTTGAAACATCTCAGGAGATATTAATTCTTTTGACATGATATCCTACCGCTTTTTGATTCAGAACAATTAATGTAAAAATATTTGTAGGGTTTCATTTGAAAAACAAGTGCAAAGCGATTGTGCAAAAATTATTCAAATACTCGGCTGTGGAACGACCCTTTGCTATTCGAAGGGCTGCGGGACTCCCAAAAATTTCAATCGTTAGACTCGCTAACGTCGTCAAGATTCCCTAACGTTGAAACATCTCAGGAGATATTAATTCTTTTGACATGATATCCTACCGCTTTTTGATTCAGGACAATTAATGTAAAAATATTTGTAGGGTTTCATTTGAAAAACAAGTGCAAAGCGATTGTGCAAAAATTATTCAAGTACTCGGCTGTCGGACGACCCTTTGCTATTCGAAGGGCTGCGGGACTCCCAAAAATTTCAATCGTTAGACTCGCTAACGTCGTCAAGATTCGCTAACATTGAAACATCTCAGGAGATATTAATTCTTTTGACATGATATCCTACCACTTTTTGATTCAGGACAATTAACACATTATCTACCGGTGATTATTCCAAAAGTCTACGGTCCATGGCTGAGGATTTTTTAGAAGAATCCTTTAACATTAACAGCAACAGAGCAACTTTAATCATAAATTAACAATTTACCCTCGATAAAAAAATCTAATAATCTCCTTCGGGATTATTGTATAAGAGAAGATTTTATGCTTCCATTTTAAACATCACAATTATTGAGAAGCTTATTAACCCTTTGCACTCGAAGCTATTTTGACTCCAAAACGATACATTTCTTGCGACCTACAATAATTCCCGTCTATGTATTTTTTCATGTTATACATAAGAAAATGGTGGAATTTACTCGTACAATACTGAAATGTTTGGTAATTTATTAAATACAAACAAATTTAATAATGTAAAAAATATTTTGGCTAATGATATAGTAAATTTTAGTGGTGCCTTATAGTCACCATTCGAGTGCTAAGGGTTAATAGATTTCCGGTAGATAAAGTGTTAATGTAACAATATTTGTAGGGTTCCATTTGAAAAAGAAGTGCAAAAAGCGATTGTGCAAAAATTATTCAAGTACTCTACGACGTGAATAATAAAAACACATACTCTATGAACATTTATAATTCAGAACGTTTTTCGAAGTAATCAACGTGAATCTCTGTCTTCCTGCCGCGGAAGAAGCTCGTAAAAGAAGGTCCCGAGATGTCCGGACTTTTTCGAACGGTCCATTTACAATTAGTCGACAGTTGTGACGATTAATATCCCTCGAGAAGCTTTAATCAACGTTTGTTCCATTTAGTATCACGGCTGGGCAAGTTCAACGCGAGGAAGAAAGTTGGGCGACGATAAGCGAGTTTTCCGAGCGGACTACTTACGGCAAGGATTTTTTTCCTCTTCTGCTTTTCGCCTCGCAGAAGAATATCTTTCCGAGAAAATTAAATGAGCGTTACGAATTGAAATTTCATGCGGCACCGAATCGTCTCTGCACCAGGATATGCACGGCGAATTTACACGCGCTTAAACGCTGAATATTTACGCGAGAAATCGTTGCTTCGTACGAGTGAGCATTTTCTAGCAGATTCTAATGAACGGTCGTTAATTAGAACTCTCCGCAAACATTGTGATCAACCGACAGTTAAAGATGAGCCGCCCTTCGGTCGGCGCGAACGATTGCGATTAATTGTTCGGAGCACTAAAAATATAAAATTATGAGGTGAATTAACGCTATTAATTAGTCCGAAGGATAACTCACTTTAGAACTAATTGCATTTACTCGGGCTCTGTCCATTACCGGGCAGCACTACGAGGTAATGTGTGTAATGTTGGCTGAACTAATGTTAACTGCATTTCAGTTGAAGCAACGTACACGGTGTCAAATAATTTCCTACGAGAAGCTGGAAAATGAATTTTAGGAACAAAATAAAAATTCGTTTCTTTGATCATTTAACACTTTGACTGCCAAACTAGAAATCTCAAAAATTCCATAAAATTAACCCCTTGCCCTACGATATAGTCATACTCGTGAATCATCATCATGATTCCGAACAGAGTCTAATAAATCCGTATGTTATTAATTTCTTTTAAGCCGAAATAAAATTCTATTTTGGCGTTGTTAATGTACAGCTATTGAAGAACATATAGGCATACAATTTATTTAGGAAATTACGAATTACAAAAAAGTTCTAGTCACTGAAACCGTAAAATAAATCGTAGTGCAAGGGGTTAAAGTAAGTTATTTAATGAAATAAAAATTGAAAAAAATTAAATGTATGATACTGAGTAGTCATGCAACTTTCTTGAATTTTACACATTCTAATCAAATTGGATACGATGAATATATTAACGTAAAGTTCATTTTGAAACCTGGACAAATAATTCCATCACCGACATATAGGTGACATGGCAGTCAACGTGTTAACTGTCTATGCGTTTACAGCTTTATTTCGTTCTCATCGAGAAGAATTTTTCCTCGGGCTAATAAACTTTCATCTCGCTCTTGAATTGGTTAACCGATCCGTAACAATGTAAATTGATAAAATTGTCAGCTTTCTCTACACCTCAACTTGGCTCGCCAGAGGTCGAATTAACAAGAGCTGAGCGTTTGGAAAGTATAAAAGTCATCATTATCTCACTTTTACTTCGAACCTTCAATCGTAGACACCCAGTTCACGAATACTTCACCTGTATTTACCGCGCGTTAATAATTCGTTACTTTAATTCGTGTAATTCCAAAGATGGCAAATTGAAGTGAGTGACTATACCGCAGTGAGCCACAGATGTTCAGGGTCGATTTGGGATTCCGTTGCGGGTAATCGGCTCGGTGTCGCTCGGAGAACGCTCTGGCAATTAGAAAATGCAAAATTTACCTCGTCGGAGACGGCAGCGTTGCGCACAAGTTTCGGAGCCAAGGATCCTTCCCGGCAGCGTTTTTCGCGTCACTGGACACTGTTTTTCATGCTCCCCGAAGGCGGTCGCCTCAGACGCTCCTCTCTCGCCTCGAACAAAGCCGTTTTCGCCGATGAATGGGACAACGCTGCGAGGATCGTGTGCCCACGGTTAATTTTAATGTGCATTACGCGTCGTTCGAAGGACGCTTCGGGTCCGGTGACAAAAGGGTTCGTTTAGGCTCCGCAGACGGAAACGCGCGAGACGCGGGACGTGCGAGCGAAACGAAGTCATTTTAATCGGAAGAATGCCGTAAATACCATAGTAATAGTTTCATTAGAAAATAGTCAAAATTGAGGTAAAGGCACCAGTAGTTGACCATGTACCAGTAGTTGACCATTTTATAGAAAAACATAAAAAATAAGCTGTGCACTTTTGATGAAAGTCAACCTCGGATGCCATGCCGTCTGTTGTTTGAATTTCAAAACAATAAGAACATTTCAAACATTTTTTTTTTTACGTTTTTCTATAAAATGGTCAACTACTGGTGCATTTACCTTACGGAAATTTTGTCGCTGAATTTTGTATACGTTTTGCAACTCTTTCGTGAAATGTTTAAAGACGTTGACCGTCTCTTGTGAAATAAATTACTCGATGCTGATCGAATATTACGTTCGCCTGGACAAACTCAACGACAAGGCTCTAAGTAGTCACGTAAACTGAAGTAACGTCATGAAACGATGTTGGAAGAGAGAAAAATATGATTACCAACGGAAAGATACAGAGGAAACATTTGTCCATGTTAGAAATTACCTAATTGTATCATGCTGTTGAGATTATTCAAATTGTACAGCCGCGACACAATTGTACAAAATTCTTTTCAATCGGCGAAACGTAGAATGAACTTTTAAATATCCGAAAACTTCCCTGCCCATTATTTTCATAATGTTCATTTACCATTCTTCCATCCATACGCTTTTTTATTCGCAGCAGTAAAAATTAGAACAGTGAAGTAGGTCCTTCATACAGAACTATATGAAAATGTAAAAATATCGGAACAATACCCGAAGATCTTCAGACTTTAGAATCCATTCCGTCTGGAAACAATTGATACATGAGCGAAACGGAACAGCCACAGCACACGCTATTGTATTCGACTTTCAAACAACGGACTCGGTCTCGGGCAATTAACAGGAGAAATCATTAGGCCTGAAAACGAATCTCGTTCGTGCCGAGTGAATTGACATTAATTTTCATATGACCCGAGGTCTGGAAAGCCAATATCAAATCTGAACGATACAATTTCTAGTTTAACATCATAGTGAAATATTATGGTAGTACGAAATTTTAATGCTGGGTTCACGGAGTCGATGAATAAATACTACAGGAATGTGAATGTTTAATTACCGGACACCGTGCGAAACAGAACTGTAAATAATTTATTAATTCGACTCCATTAAATTTCTCGTTGCTCTACTCTAAATTAAACTAATTCGAAAGTTCTCTCTTCCTTTAACCCCTTGCACTACTATTTACTTTGTGATTATAACGATTAGGAATTTTTCATCGTTCAGAATTTCATAGTAAAAAAAGATAGTTTATGTCTATTGTACGTCAATGTTTTCTCCAAAGGATATATACCAACTACAACAAAACAGAATTTTATTTCGGTTTAAAGGATATTAATAACATACATATTTATTAGATTCTGTTCAGAATCTACGTCACGAGTCTGACTCGATATTGTAGGGCAAGGGGTTAACAATTTTGATAAATAGAAAATGATATTCTTAGTAGTTGCATCTGAATTCGATCATAAACGCGTAAAAATCCGCAGTCAGGATAAAACCTCGCCAGGAGAAATTTCGCAGTATCTCACACATACGGAAAGTATCTTCTCCGCAGTCGTGCTCGGTGAATAAGATTCGCCAGATCAGGGAACAGAAAAACCAACGTAAATCCAACTTGATCCGGGACGAAATAGTTTGCCGGGAAGCGATTTCACGGTTCCCATGAAGTCGAGTCGATAGCTGTTCCTATCTCGACCCGTCTTTTCAATCTATCGCGAGTAATTTCGGGACGAGAGATCCAGGATCGAGAGAGAGAGAGAGAGTCAACGTTCGGAGCTAAAACACTGGCAGAATCAGTGCGATTCCTCGAGGATACGGCCACAGCGAGCCAATGGTTCTCGTTAAAACTGTTCACGTCGCACCTGCTGATGCGTGACTCGAATCCGTGAGCCGAAGGATTTCGCACCTGCTCGGGCCCCCGTTGGAAAAGGTGCGGGCTAACGAAACGGAGCAGGAAAGCGCCAGGGAAAAATAGGGTCCCAGTGTAAAACCAGCTGCTGAAATATGCCCGGTGCTCAACGGAGTTACTATTGCTGACTTCTGCCGACTAGGTTCGTCGAAAAACTCTCAAAAAGCTGACCTCCGACTTTATCATCAAATCTACGGCTCTCCACGCACTTGTACAAAATGGAAGTGTTGTAGACGTAGCAGAGAAGGCGTGAATGTTGCATTGTTGCTCGCGGCACGGATTTTGAATTTCTGATCACTAGACAGCGGATCTTTATGCAAAATAAACATTTTCTATCCGAATTGCATCAAACAGGAACGAAGTAGAAGTGTATTTTCTTTCCTAATATGATTAATAGGTTGAGAATAATATATCTGTACTTTCATATTTTTCTGATGTTCTTACTATTTTAAATTACGCCTACTCATTTTTGTCATAAATGCATAAAATTCGCTGTCTACTGATCACGTTATAAACTTAGTATAAATCTTTCTTTCCCGTATGTCTAACTTTTTTTCTGGCCCGCTAAATATTTTGAAATTTGCAATTTGGCCTAAAACTTTGGGAACTTTGAGTCATTAGCATCCTGCGTTAAAAGACGATTTCTAATTTTGGGAAATTGGCACTAATTTATGAAATTCCGTAGAATCTCCGATAGACAACACCAAGATAGTCACTGGACAGTTAACCCTTTGCACTCCGAACCATTCTGGCAGAAATTTACAAATCCTCGTATTATTTAGTATAATTTTGGTACCAAGTAACGTATTATAATGATATTGGACTTATATGAATTGGTTGACATCTAGGAATATATATTTGCAAAAAAATCAATATTTTATTTAAAGTTGCGCTGGAATAAATTAATTCCCCGTAATCGCTAATAAACTTTAATGTCCCCTGAGAGGGGACAGCGGAGTGCAAAGGGTTAATAGTGGTTGCGGTGAGATATGCTTCATGCGGGTGATGTACACTTCGCATTTTCCTCGTAAACACATTCACCCCTGCGTTATACAACATACGCGTATGTCTACATACAATTTGTATTCATTTATGTGGATTATAAAGGACCAACTTAACCTAATATACGCGCATATCTACATACTAAGTCTTTGGGAGTTTTTCTTCATATTTCTGGTGGCGTAAAAATGCAAATTGTGTAATTTGCAACTATACTTTTTCATCAATCTGTCGGGCTTATAATTCTTTTGCGAGAAACGTGACCACATTGCGAATCAATAAGGGCCTGCGTACTATGCAATCTGATAACAGCAAAAAAGATGCTTTAAATTAAATACGATATTAAATAACGAACTATGTTCTTCGCCTTTTTTCTATTAAAAAAAAATCCTACAGGTCAGCCCATAAGTAATGCGACTCGTTCCATATTTTTGGCAAAAAAGGCCGCACCTGTCGTTAACGTTGTATTCAAAAGGATGTAAAATATTTAACAATCGTGCTTTCATCTGCTAGAATTACGTTTACGCTCCAAGCAACGAGAGAATGAAAATCGACGATAAATGTAGAAACGGTTACTGAATTGACCATGAGTCATAGATCGTAGCGAATCGATTGTGCCTGCATGCCTAGCGACTTGATGTAAAAAGAGATCTACTGTTTTGCGTTGGTACGCGGACGATAAATATTGCGCAAACGAAATGAGGCAAAAGTCAATGATCAAATAATTAATCGACTCTCTCCAGATCAGAAGCCATCAAACAGTTCCACGGTTATTTATTCGTGATTTCAGTTTTATGTTCTATCAAACAATTTGTAGCGTGGTGCGAAACTAATCGAGCATTTTAATATTGCAAACTTTAACACCTAATCTGCGTAATCCATAATTTCTCGAGACTTAAAAATTTGTTTCTGCAGTGACAGAGTGTGCTGATAAATTCTAATTTCTCAGTTTCTGTTTTATGAAATTTTATTTTGAAAAAAAAGCTAGAGAACTTCGCCTTCAAAGGTTAACGCGTAACGTTTCCTCCATCGTGAACGCGTTTCTTGTACAAATATGACGTCTACGGAAAGAGGCTTCGCATTTTAAATAGCCCGAGGGTAGAAAGAAGATGTCCCAGGCCATGATAGCGTTCGCGGAATGATAAATTGCGTGTCGGTTATACAGAGCAAAGTAGGTCCCCCGGAGGAACAGCTCCAGCACACGTGTAACAACAAAAAGTAAGAGACTCGGGGCTCCCCTGCCGAAGCGAACTAGGAAACGCCGTTTCCTTTCGCGAAATTGCCTAATCATCCGGGGCGCAAACAGGTGCGAGATTGTGCGAGAACGATATCCTTTTATCTTGTCCGTGACGATAATGCTCCGTCCCTCTTCCTGAACCAGTTCCATTTTGAAACACCGGATGTATCGAGAGCAGAGAGATCTACGCTGGAACAGCAATTTTTCGTGCTGCTAGAGCCACGAAAAATATCACTATACCGTTATAAATACTTCTATAGTCTAAAACTCGACCGGGCTTCTAGTTTTCCTGTGATAGAAAGTACTAACAATATTTGAATAACACTGTTTAGAAGAATTATCTGTTCGTTTAAAGCAGAGAATTGAAAGGTTCAAATTGTTTCGTATCTTTCAGAGAGTTCAACGAACCTGTCTCACCTGCGGTTTAGAAACCTCATCTACAATGATTTTGGAGCAGGTACGATTCCATTCAAAAGCTGAGAAGATCTCTCCCCTTACAATACCCACTTGGTCGGTGAATGAAAGGGAGCTTTTTCCTCGAATTTTACAAAGCAGAGTAATACCTTACACAAAATTTACTTTTGTATCATTGGGCTCTTGTGAAAATTGTAATGCTACACCGTAGAAGTCGATCTGAACTTTAAAAGTTGTCTTGCTTCGTGGTCGACTTATATTTATCGAACGATGCGAATGACAAAAATTGAAAGAAATTTTGAAAACCGGTGTACACCCGTTCATCAATTCTCTCGACTTTTTGCTTCGTGGAGCGAAACAATTTGCCAAATGAGTCTCCCGATGACAAAAAATTGATTTAAATTCCCTCCGATTTTTAGTTCGCCATTACGCTTTCCACAGAGACCAGTTTGCCCCTCCAGAGCGGCAGCGAGCTCAAAAGAATCTCCATAAAGAATTTAATAAAGAAACGTTGTACATCAAGAACAAGCAAGAACCAACGGGCAGAACATCGTGAAGGAAGATCATTAAAGAAGAGTAACTGTTTTTCACCTGTCTCGTAATAACAAGATAATGGGTTCGGCCGACAATGAAATCAATATGTCCGTCGGATAAACGCGTTAACGACCGGGGCAACCGATCGGAGAGGGATCGATCGATCGATCGATCGATCCGATCGGGCGGAGCGAAGGTCCGCCGACAAGAAATCGCCGGTGGCCGTGGCTAAAAATCGCCGGAGCCCCAAAAACGAGCTCGCCAAAGACGATCTCATTCGGTGACCAAATACGGGAGGAGAGTACGAAACGATAGAGAATAACAGGTTTTCACTTTCATACCGCGGAGACGAGCGAAACCTCGGCCAGAAAATATGGCCCCCTAGTCTGCTGCATGCTCTCCGCGAGCCGGTGGAAAGATCGTGGCAACGAAAGCCAAAGGGGAAAAAATATGGCCAAGGTTTCTTTGCGGTATACGTGACTCGTGCACGATCCGCAGACCACTAAATCGTCGATCTATCGATGATACCTCGCGAGAGGGGAGAGACGATCCGTCTGCGTGTGCGTGTGCGTCCCGATGCTATCGAACCCGCACGGTTTACCAAACGAACCACCGAGTTTGCGATATTTGTTGGACAAATCCGTGACTGCCCAATTGAATTCGCACTCCGAATTTACCTGTCGGACCGCATACGGACCAGTTTTTTTTTTGTTATAGAAAATCTCATATGAGATTTATTAACTAGAATTATTAACGATTTATTAAAGATTATTAAAGAATTATTAAAGATTTATTAACTGGGAAACTACAGAAAACTGAAGGTATATAAACGTTATAACGAAAACAATACTATGATCATCAAGTTACATCAAATAGAACGATAATAAATTTTCTAAAAAAAATTATCTAAAAATTAAAACTAAAATAAATAATTTAGGAGTTCCATTTGAGCCCCATTTCCAACAGAATTTTTTTGTAAACTAGAACAAAATCTTTTTGCTATCAATAGTCACAGTCTTTATAGTACATACGAGTTACGCGGAACGTACAATTCCTTTCTCTTCGGGCAAATGATTGAAAGAGTATGTTCCGATGAAAGTGATTATGAAAGAAGTTGCGCGGCAAGAGGATAATAAGGAAATTCATTTATATGGTAATACATTGAATGCACCGGATTTTACGATGATTTACAAGATGCAGAAGATTGGTACAGCCACCATGAGAAACCTTGACCTTTCAGTTTCTGTTTCATTAAATAAATTACTCCAATTTTGCGAAACTTTTATGGGTCCCGGTTTGGCGGTGAACGCGTTCGACCAGGTATTTCCAGAGACGCGTTATTGCGTATTTTCTCGTGAAATAGACACAAGTCTATCAATGGTAATATCTAGGTTAATGTGAAAATAAGTGTGTGTTTTTGTGGGACACTGAATGAGAAAGTGAGACTGCTTTGAGGGAAGTGCTCAATCATCTTTCGGTTGATGGAGCTGCCAATCAGTTTCATTATCATCTTCTTTTGTTCAGAACGTTAACAATGCTTCAATAATTTATCTCTGGGCTGCAGATACGACTTTTGTGCGACTTTCGATAAATTTCGTTGTCTTTTAAGATATAAGCGTCTGTTTATAACGATTACTTTAGAATAACTCGTAAAAAACGCGTTTTTTATTAAATTTAATTTGGTTAATTAGTGTTTACGTTCTAATACAAGCCAATTTCCAAACACGTACGTTCAAATGTAAATAAATTTAATCTTCTCTGAACAACGATTTATTGCCTACTTCTCGAAGCGAAGATAACTGATAAGAATTTCGAAATGGAGCTTGGGGAATCCCACCTGATTAATTATGCATACATTTCTGTCTTGAATAATGCCCGATTAAAAATGTCAACAACCTGAACCAAATTTCCACATCACAGTACTATCCAAACAGACCCCTAGAGAGAATTCTCAGAATTTATAATTCCCGGCGCGTCGTACATTGAAGCCTTACTCCATAAACTATACAGTATCTCGAAAACCAACCCGAGGTACACAAAAGCATCGACGAAGAAACCGAAATACATAGTAAATCTACAGGGAAAATAGCGACCATTCCGCACGAATCTTTCTGCGAATCGCAGAAACGTTAGAACAACAATACTCGGAGCCTTGTCGTTGGTGACGTGAACCATTCGAAAACAGTGTCGCGTAAACGCGTCACAACACGCGAGACGCTCGGCCCGTGAGTATACACTTTCGCGCGACGAAACTTACTGTGGTTATCGAGCATCGGTTATTCGACGATTCAAAAGCACGCGAGCGAGAGAATTCAGCCAAAAATCGAGCCTGCAAGGTCATCTCGAGCATCCTCGCGCGAAAGAGACGTCCACGCAACACACACGCACGCACGCACGCACACACACCCACACACACTCTCTCACATTCGAATATCCCTTTTTGTCCGTTCTCCATGGTGTTCCATTGGCTTGCCGGCGCGCGCGGTAAACAAGCGTCGTCGATCGCGCACCGGTTACTCGTAATCCGCCTAATCTACGCGTGTACCGTGGCCACAGATAATAATAACGGATACGCGCGGGGAAACTCGCCGGGGAATCCGATTGTCACCGCGACGATATACACGAACGGTTGTTGTTGTCGGCGGCGCGTAGGATACGTTACCGGTTTACTTTCCTGCGAAAGATCCCAGAGTTGTGGACTGTTCGACGCACTGTTTCACACTGAGAAGAACACGCGACGCACGTTTTAATCGCCGCGGGCGCGATATACGGTGTTTCAATCAACGGCACGAAAACGCGAACGGTTCGGACACTCGGTAACCAACACGATCGTTTTCGTACCGTCGC
This sequence comes from Seladonia tumulorum, assembly GCA_913789895.3. Classification (NCBI taxonomy): domain Eukaryota; kingdom Metazoa; phylum Arthropoda; class Insecta; order Hymenoptera; family Halictidae; genus Seladonia; species Seladonia tumulorum. Next base: position 5,777,857 of record OU565277.1, on the reverse strand, counting down.
GCAGGAACATCGGAACTGGACTGCACGAAGGGATCCCTGTCTGTCTGGCGGACGTAGGAGGTGGAGACTGGTTTGCATCGATGGCCGCGTCTGCGCCGTGGCGCTGTGCTCGGCGGTCAGCGTATCGCCAACACCGATCAGCTGATTCCTGACGTATTTTCGGGGAACCGGAAACTGAGCGTCATCGTGCAGATATACGCTCCGAGGTTAAATTAAGGGCCCGGTTTTCGTAGATTCGCGATAAGGTAGAGCGACTACATTACCGTCAAAAAATGGTTTTACGTGCATGAAGTTTCCGTCCTTATATCAGAATATTTTGTCGCTGGTAAAGGGCTCATTCGAAAGAGGAAAATTCAATCTAAATGCCACCGGTTCCAGATTTTTAATTTTACAATCGCTGAAATTATAAAGATTATTTCGTGGAAATGATCGAGTGAGTATATTTAGCAGAGCACGTACTATAATATGAACCGCACAAAACCCAAATAAATTCAGTACATTAATATTCGGACGCTTTTAAAAATCGTACAACTTTGTTAACATCGAACCATACGACTTGAATTTTCTCAAGAAGTTAGCACAAATGGTCTGCTGCATAAAGAGAAAAAAAATTTTTTTTTTAATTGCAGTTGGTCGAAATTGCACGGAAAGTACTGAAAGTAGTATTTTTAAACTTTTCTACGTGTCTTTCATTGAAAATTTAGGAATTTTTTCACGTTATGTAACGAACCAATTGTTCTAACTTCTCAAAAAAATTCAAGTGGTATACTTCAATATTGACAAAGTTATGCGATTTTTAAGAGCGTCCGAATATTAATTGGAGTCACTGTATATATTAATTACTTTTAAACCTCGGTAGGTTTGGTGTTAAATTTGGATCAAGCTACGCGAGTCTTTTCGAGATGGTAGAAGAATCGGTTTGCTGGGTAATGTATACAAAAAATTAATAAAAAATTATCACTGTTTCACTTTTAACTGTATCATCTGTGCTTGTAATGAAAATTTAAACTATGCCTTTTCTACCGTAAATCTACAGTCGAGGGACAAATTTAAATGGACACCCTGTGAAAATTAATAACTTTGGGAAAGGACCAAATCTGACAACACAGGGAAAAACAAGTCAAACGTTTTACAGTATCTAAAAAAAAGACAAATAAGGTAAAGGCACCAGTAGTTGACCATTTTATAGAAAAACATAAAAAATAAGGTTTTTATAAACGCACTTATAAGTGCACTTTTGATGAAAGTGAAGCTCCGATGCCATGCCATCTGTTGTTTAAATTTCAAAACAATAAGAACATTTCAAACCTTATTCTTTATGTTTTTCTATCAAATGGTCAACTACTGGTGCCTTTACCTTAAGTAACTGAAACGTCTCGCACCATGCAAACATGAAGGAAGATGCCCTAACTAACCAGCGATACAGGGAAAAGGGGTTACCAAAAGGCCAATTAAAAACACTTTTCTCACGAACGATGACAAAAGTGGTGCGCCAGATAAATTGCCTCGAATAAAGACTTGGCACGCGTCCGAGCCCCGGTCGTATATACCGGCCGGATTATCTGATCTTGACATCTCTGACGATAATGTGCAGAATAAAACGCTCGAAAAATTTACGCCCGCCGGTTTCTGGGTCCGTCCTCGGGTGTGCGGCTACCTCGGACAAAATTATAACTTTATGCCGAAGGGAACGGTTGGCGGCGGCGTCTCTCCGGAGAAGTTGCTGGGACTCGAGGCTCTTCGGGTTCAGGAAGGCCCGTAACTTCCCGCGGACATAAAGCGGCGCGCGCCAAATTGTCTGCTCGACGAGACGACCACGGAAAGGAAAGCCAAAAAACGAGGACAGAAGAATCGTAGGAGGAAGCGTGGTCGTAACGCTCGGACCAGAAGAGGAACGGCGCGAACGAACTGCTCTTCTCAGCTGGAGGTTCCCATGGACCCCATACGTCGACGGGGAAAATATCAGACGCCATGGAAATCCGGCCGAAATAACTGCGCCGAGACAAAATCAATGAACTCGGTGGCTCGCGACCTCTTTTCTCTGGGACACCCTGCGATCATTTTTGCATCTATACATTTGGTTGCAACGCATCGACTTAATGCGTTTCATCTATTTCATTCGCAGAATTGATCAGCGCTTTTAATTCTTTCAGGGAGGAATTTTATGATTTTTCAAAAGTTACAAATGAAGCACTACCAAAGAAATGAATAACAACGAATATTTACTTTCCGTATCGTTCGCGAGAAAGCTAGTGTTTCGTGCAACAAATGCTAAAAGCGGTTCACCGTTGAAAGCCCGTAAAATTCAACCGCATCGCAAATATTGCGCTGGCATTCGAATACGGCGGCTTCCACTTCGAGCGTGCATTGATTCAACGCTGTAAAAGCCACTTAGGAAAACAGTGATTTGAATTTTTACAATAAAAATATCGAAAAGCTCGATGTCCACGGGCAACAGTTTCACACAAGATAAAAGAAAGAATCGCCGGACCGAAATATGAGAAACTCTGGCGACGCGTCGCAGATACGCTGGCTCCGTATCGACATAAAACTTTATGAGTATACAAAATTCAATCGATATCCCCGATAGCCGTTAAATTCGAATAGAACTGGCAAGCGACCGTGGACCGGGGGAGACGTATAGTCGGGATCAGCGCAAAAATCGTCCCACTATTAATTAAACCGGTATAAATCGCAGAAAGGGGACCAATTTATATGGTCGCGGTGGGGAACTGGTCGACTACCAAGCGAATCCCAGCCGATCAGGTATCCGCGATTTTTACCGGCTGGAAAATCGGTCTCGGTACTGCTCCCTCGGAACCGGCGAGGAAGACGTTAATCGAGGCAATTTCTCGTTTCGTGACGGCGTGCGAATGGCAGCTGCGAATATTTACATTTGCGTTAATTCGTTCTTCCTCTCCTCCAGCCGAGCCGAACCGAGCCGAGCCGAGCCTGACGAGTTCGAACTAGTCAGACGCCATTTATCTTCTCTGCCGCGCTCTGCGCTTCGTCTACCAACCGACTTAAGGGGGTCTTCCAAATCGACTTCCATAAGTGCTAACATTACTTGTCTAGTTAAATGCAACATTTTTTAAATCTACGCTAGACGCACACGCGTAGCACAACATTTGCATTCGTGGGACGTTGCCGAAGTAAATATGGAACATTTCATACGTACAAGCGAAAATTTATTTAGAAAAAAAATGTTCTCAAAGTTTTCAGTTAAACTTTTTGTTCTCAAGTTTTCGTTTAACCCATTTGCATCATAAGGAAATATGAAACCTTTACCACCAAACTTATTTTTTATTATATTTAAGTACAAAGGTGACTACAAGTAAAACAACTTCATATTTGAGCATTATAAGAAAAAATCGGAATTACTACTTTCATCTCCAACAACACTCTCCATTTCTATTTTTTAGCTAACGAATAATGATAGCAAAATAAAAAATAAAATAAAATTAGCAAAATTGCTAATGATGCAAACGGGTTAAAAGTACCTATAAATGGGTCTTCAGATTCTCGTTCGCTACATCATGAAGATAATCTTGGAATAAAATGAATGGTGGATTATGAAATTAGAGGCTTCTAGTTTTAAAAATCAGCAAAACTTGATTGTCGTATGATCATTTTTTACGAAATTATCACAGTTTAAATGTAGGAAATTTTTCGAGGGTGTTCAAATGCTAAAATCGATTTTTTCAAGTTTCTGGCGAGAAGACCCCCGTAACCGTTCCGCTCCGTTTTGCTCGATTCCTTCCCTTTTCCCTTTTGACATGACGGACGCGCCACACGCGAGAGAACCGACGTTATGCTTATAGCAAGCATTATTTTTAGCGACCGCTGGAATGGGCATCGTTGTCGCCCGTCTCATTCGCCAGCCTCTAAAGCCCTCGGATCAACTGAACAGGGTCTATCAATGTTTGTCATTGACAGAGCAAATTTAGCCGGCCACTGGACGCGGTGACCGACAATTGAAGTTTGGGCGCGCTGTGAAAGGTCAAAATTGAAAGCTGATGATTAAACTTGACGTTTCGCTTTAATGGCCCTTCCCAGCTCGGGAAAATTGTTAATTGGAATTGGGTTTTATGGTGGCAATTAGTGTCGAACCCTGCCTGCTTAGTGTCCTTGGTGAATTCTCTGTGGACTACGGCTTTCTATGATTTTCTAGCAATTTCTACTGAATAAATGTTTTCATTAATACCGTCCATTAATAGAGTTTTTAATAAAATCTTTGTAGACTGGCAGACCCAGCAGACAAATATATAAAATTGTAGATACAAATGTGAATGTCACATTGTTGATGTGAATTTGCAGGCTGCAAGCGTTTATGTAATTCTTTAATTTCACAAAGAGATAAAATTCAATTGTTCTGAAATTAGTGGTTTTCGCATGAACGACCATTAGTACCGATTTCCCTGATCGAGTTCTATCGGTCGGTTTAAAGTGTACCCACAATTCCATAATGCTTTTGTATGCCATCCTCCAGGTACCGTACTATCTTCAAGAATCCTATTATTCGTTGGAATGAATGCTTATTGAATTATACTCTGAATGATAATTCTCAGAAGGTTGCGCTTCAATATTATCGCGAGAATACATTCCTGTCTACCACCCTCCGGGTTTTATACAGTTATAACAAAAACGAATAGATAAATTACGAGCCCGCGGAGACATCGAACAAATTTAACCGTGTTATTACATTGTTTTCGATTTGTTAACATTATCAAAAGAGGTGATACATTTTCCTTTAATTCTTGCATTTCTGCATCTGTATTTTGCTTCATTTTAAGAGCCTGCTTCTTTATTTTTAAGCTAGCATTATCTTTCTAGGCTTCATTATACTGCATCGCGCACTCTCTTAAATTACATTTCATAGCAAATCTCGACATAAACAGTTACCAAACGGAATGCTTCAATTTCCAGGGTCGAAGGGTTGAAACCTCGGATCCCACCGTGTCGATGACACACCATGCCCGATAAGCGTATTAATAACCGAGGCCAAAAATAAATCGTGGAGAGTGCTCCTATTTTAAATCAGTGTATCCACTGGCAACGGTGGCCTCCTCTTTTTGCATGCCCTTCGATCGCCGCGCAAAAGACAACAAGAACAACCGAATGGGAGAATCCTGGGAGAGACCGGCCAAATAAAACGTATTTTCCGGTAAAAGCGGTTTTAAAGTCATATCGCGCAAGAAACACGGCAAAAAAAGGCCAACGGGCAAATCGCTAGGCCGGATCGATCGGCGTCCGAAGCCGATAAACCCAAAACGAAACAGCGAAGCTACGCTGCGCCGCGCTGCGCCGCGCCGCGCCGCGTCGATGCGCTTGATAAATGGCGCTTGGACCGTGTAAGATGAATCCTCCTCTCGTCCCGGAGTTCTGCAATTTCTGAAGATTGCTCCTGCAATCTCCTCCGGGGGCTGGTATAACGCGGAAAGTGGCGAGCATAATGGCGGCCGCATGCGAGAATATGTTTACTCCGTGACACGCCGCGCGCGTCCCCCACCATACGAGAAACGCAGAGACGCGTCTGGCAGCTTCCATCTCGAACGGAGAAAAGAGTTTCCGAGTCGAAATGCCGAGCCACTTACAACTTTGACACGGGACACGCGGACTCGTTCGACGGGGCCAGGGTACCTATACGCGTGTATGTACACGTACTGCATGTACATACATGTACGTGCGGTCGGGTAGCTCGGGTAGCTCGGGTGAAATACTCGCCGGTATTTACCCTTTCTCGCGCCGTTTCGTGCCGCGAACCCGAGTCGGTTTTATCCGTGGCCCTTTGTGCTCTTTCGCGGCGACAAGCGTAAGCCGCGCCGAATAACAAAACCTCGTGAACGCTTTCACGAACGCCCGCTTCTTTCCGACGTAACTGAATATCTGACCCAGCTTCGGCTTACCTGTAACGGATCTCCTTAGCCCACCGGGCTAATAAATGCGCGACAACAAGGTGCAGACAGTCGGGCGCAAAATTGAAACCATTTTTTAACAGCAATACTCCGTTGTGTGTTCGTTAAGCCAAGGTACCCATAGATTTCAAAAGACGTAAGATTTTACATTTATTTTTGCTCGAGAAACGATTAACACGTTGACTGCCATGTCAACCATATATGGGTGACGGAATTAGTTATCAAGGTTTTAAAATGAATTTTTATGGCAATAAAAACCCACACCTACTGCGATCACTTTTTGAGATGTTGAAACTCTTTTGCGAATATCTCGGAAACTAAAGTTGAGCGGCGGTAACATGTATAGGAAAAAGTGGTTAAGAATGATGACCTCGACAACATATTTCAAGGTCATCAAAATCGGTGAGGAAGCCCCTAATGTAAATAATTACCAAATAATGTTAAGTAGTCAGTTTTAGTGCTTTGTAAATCTAGTGTTAAAGGGACATTGAAGTTGCAAAATATGAAAGAAAACCTTGCATCCAATATTCTACATACAAATAATAATCCTACATTACAAAATACTAATGTAAAGTGTACAGTGTGTGAGATGGAACATAATCGTGTGCGTGCCTCGAGACAAACGAAATTTGACACTAGATTCACGGGGCCTGTCAAAATGACGGAATCTAATATTTATAATTTACAATTATTGACATTGTGAAGACGTATCCATGGAGAATTATTCAACAAAATTATTTTTTTGGGTATATATTATTTAAAAAATTGATACAAATGTGGATAGACACGTTTTTCTTATTTTTGTAAAATAATTTTAAGTAGTCAGTTTTAGGGCTTTGTAAATCTAGTGTTAAAGGGACATTGAAGTTGCAAAATATGAAAGAAAACCTTGCATCTAATATTCTACATACGAATAATAAAATATAATACTAATGTACTACAAACTACATTATAAAATACTAATGTAAAGTGTACTTACTTCGGAACTCCGTCGGATCCACAGCACACAATTATTCACTCACGAGTATAGCTCCGAATAATTTAACAACAATCACTAAACAACACACACTTAACGAAATCGTGACACCAGACGAGATGTTACTCCGACCACGAATAAAATAATACTGCAATTTAATTGTTCCCCTTCCACGGACGTGTGATACGAAATCAGGGAATTCCGGGAAATAGGGTCAGCGCCCCGCCATAATTTGTTTACCTTGGTTTTGTGTCTAGGGTTTATTGACCCTCAGCGTCTAACCTGCCTAGGATAACCTGACCGTACCACCTCCGTGGAGGGGATCATTGTTAAAATCGCAGTATTATTTTGTCCGTGGTCGGAGTGACATCTTCTCGTTCGTTGTCACGATTTTATAAAATGTGTTGTGTGTGTGTGTGTTGCGTGTGTTCTCGTGAGTCAATAATTGTGTGCTGTGGATTCGACGAAGGTACAGAAGATTCAGAAGTAAGTACACTTTACATTAGTATTTTATAATGTAGGATTAGTATTCGTATGTGGAACATTGGATAGAAGGTTTTCTATCATATTTTGCAACGTATATTAACGATCATTAATGATTTGGTATATAGTATAATTTAATGTGCTTCAAATGAGATACTACTTTAAATCAAATATTTTTATTTTGATAACCAAATAGATAAAATGAAATATTTTTATTTTGTATTTCAAATATTTCCTTACAATGAAAATAAGTTGTCGTTCTGGACAACTTGCACCTTATAAAACTTTTATTTCGGCATAAAAATAGGTCTAGACTTCACTTTAAACTACACTATTTTATTCCTGCTTAAAAAAAAAACCGTATGATGTAACTAACCTGTTTTTCCTGCAGACTCCGTAATAAGCACAGTAAAGATTTATCGATCTTGAAAAAAGTCAGTTTGTCCAAGGACACGGTAATATAAGACCATCTCTCCGTCATATAAATAAAATGGATTAGAAAAGAACGTCCTTGATTTTTATTACCGACTCTCGGATACCTATGCATTTATTTACTTTTTTTTCTAAATTTATCGTTTCTTTTTTCACGTAGAGGTATACGTACTCGGTTCATGCAATATTCACATCGTCTTTCGAATCTCATGAATATTGACATTGTTCGTAGAAAATATTGTTGCGTGTAGCTTCTACAACGCGCTGCAGAAAATTATGAATAACTTTACCTCGGAGATTAATAAACATTAACGGGTAAGGTACAGTACTCTGTTATCGTTACTGCTGGGGAGCCATTGTGAAAGAGTTGCGGCAACTGCTTGACGATGATTGATAAAACTCGTTAGCCTAATGAACGAGTGTCGCGGATACAACAATGTTTTCCCGGGCGAACTTAGCGAATTTGCACAAAAGCAGCGGGGCTACAATTAACCGCGGGGGCTGCGCCGCACGATTAGACGACATTTTCTGCGGGTCCCGTTGTTACCGTAACGAGGTTCCTTATTATTCTCCAAGCCTAAGTGCTCTCTTCCTGTCGGTCCGTCACCGCTTCGGCACTTGACCCGTTGACACCTACGAAATTACCTTCGCGTTTCATGTCCCTTAACGCGGAGTCTTGTTGGAACAACAAGACGGTAACTCGATAAGGCGACGGTAATAAGTTTCGCAGCCGAATGGTGCAACGCGAATGAACCGGAGATCAAACGCCAGAAACAGCGTTCCGAGCGGACGGAAAACGGAATGCATCGCTGCACTTGGTGCGTTCCAAATTTACTCATTCTGCTCCCAATACTTCTGGTTCGCTCTATCCCCCACCGAAAATTTCTCTCCGGTGAAAAACCGATTTTTCATAGAAACGAAAACTTGCTTTCACGTGGCCTAACACGCGTTCGCTTCGATTAGATTTATTTTACTTTGACGTATACGGCCGAGGATTAAATTCTGTTAACGGGCTTTGCCACCCACGTGCGAACATCCTGCCTCTATGGACATATGTTACACATATTTCTCAGTCGCCAGAGAACACCTCGTGCGTTTCGTTTAACGTACACTTACGTTTTTAAACAAGTAAGCGCAGCTTCATTTCATTACTCGGTTCCTGAAAATAAAAATTCAGCAAACATACGGGTTTACTCTGTATTTCAAAATTTTTTTAAGTTAGTCCAACGTGCATTAAGCTTCTGCTGCATGAAGGCATGAAGTTGATCTTGAGGATCAACTGGTACGAAAAATGAGTCAGTTTTTTGGAACTTTTTGTAGGTACAAACATTTCTTTCAATTTTTAGAGTACTATTTTTAGAGTAAAATTGTTCTATTTAGAAAGATTTGGTTCGAACGAGGTTTTTTTACTTTCAATTTTAAACTAATAAAGTGTTATAAAGAAAATGCGAAAACCGCATCAAAGATAATTCAAACTCGAGAAATCTCCACCTGATTCAGCCACTCGACAGCCCAGATTCCGCAGAAATGAAATGGAATTAAAGTTCGAAGAGCTCGATTACCAGAAAAATCTGCGCATCCCTTTCAAAGCCACTTAGCCTGCTCCCACCTGGTTCGAGCACGTTTTTGCTTTTACCGTGCGACATTCTCGACGTTTACGTCGCGATAGATTAATCCTTGCGGCCTTGATGGGACATATACGTCGTAGGAAACGTTTCTGATCCTCTGTGGGACAATAGGCGTCACATTTATGAGTTATTTCGTACTTTGTTTCACCGTGCGAGCGCTTGGCCGAATTATGATAATTAAAATGACAAAATAAAAGCTTAACGCGGCGTTTGACGGAATGACAAAATATTACAAATATTAGAACCGTTTGAAATTATAACAGAGGTCTGCTAAATTTTTTGTAACACACATGAAATTTGAGCTATTGTCAAACTTCACCTTATACCTTCGAAAGGGAAAACTCGGGAAGGGGAATTCTTCCGGTTTCTTTTTTATCGTAGTTTGTATGGATTTCAAAAGAGGAAGGAGATCGAAATATTGGGTTGTTCGGAAAGTAATTTGGTTTTTCTTTATGAAAATGGAAGACGATTTTCTTATAGTGAATAAATATTTTATTGAATTATATATTGTCCATTCTGGTCCAATACCTTTTGCCATCTTTCTGGCAGTAGCATGATTCCACGCTCATAAAGTTTTTGTTCTTTGCTGGCAAAAAACTGATCCAGGTGATTTTTGACCTCCTCATTTGAAGTAAGGGTTTTAACGTTTAAAAAATTTTGAAGAGACCGGAACAAATGATAATCAGAAGGTGCCAGGTGTGTTTCCATACACATCGGACAATTTTTTCTTGCTTGAACAGCATTTTTACCTTTTCGATAATAAAAAAAGTAAAATATGCTGAAAATGCTGGTTTTCACTTTCCATATTTGATACGGCACCAACCAAAAACTACTGCGTAGAATCAGTCGAAATTTTTTACAAGCAAGCCTTGCTATATCAGCTGTCAAAATATACAGGGTGCGGCGCAAATTAGTCCCCACGATTTTTCTGCCCCTTCGGATGGTCGGACAGAAAAATGTTTCTTACCAAAGTTAATGTGTATTTAACCGACAAGAAATTGCAATGTTTTAAATTAAAAAGAAAATCGATTTTCAATAAAAAATCAAGGATGCTGTCATATCCTTTAATGGAACTGGGTATTTTTGACTTCATAATATTGTAGTCGACGTCGAAACGAATTCAACGACCTGCTATACAATGACTTTCAGATGACCTTGAAAGATAATATCGCCATGAATCAATTGCCAGAATATTTGAAATATTTCGACGGTACGTAGTAGCGACGCCTCGCAAATACAAGTAATCAAATGAACGTAAACATTGCTTCGGAACTTAACTCACAAAAAACCAAATTTATACGGAGCCACATTGAAAACACAATTGTTAAACGTGTACATGTAATTAATTGATAATTAAATTAAATTTTCGAACTGCATCCCATCTTGTGTAACGCAGATGTTCGGTTCTTTGTAACAGTCTTATGTGTAGCATCCATTAGAGAATTTATTTTTACATTTCTGCACGCTTTGTCATTTGTTAATTGGTTTGTACCGTCGAAATATTTCAAATATTCTGGCAATTGATTCATGGCAATATTATCTTTCAAGGTCATCTGAAAGCCATTGTATAGCAGGTCGTTGAATTCGTTTCGACGTCGCCTACGATATTATGAAGTTAAAAATACCCAGTTCCATTAAAAGATATGACAGCGACCTCGATTTTTTGTTGAAAATCGATATTTTTTTTAAATTTTAACCATTGCAATTTCTTGTCGGTTAAATACTGATTAACTTTGGTACGAAACATTTTTCTGTCCGACCATCCGAAGGGGCAAAAAAATCGTGGGGACTAATTTGCGCCGCACCCTGTATAATGAATATGCAGCCTGAGTGTGAAGTTGGCTGGAAAAAATACAATCACGTCCTTCGTTGGGAAAAAAACGAAATTACTTTCCGAACAACCCAATAGAAAAAAACCTGTACTCCTGTACACGTACTAAACACGAAAGTGTTTTCTGAGCATCTGTGCAAACCCCCCGTTCAATAGTGTGCGCTCTGTACATACACTTAACCCAGATAGCACGCGACGTCTTAAAGACGTCTTCAAGACGTCTTTTACGAGTCGTCTTTAAGACGTTTCATTTCTTGACGTTTCAGTAATTCTAAACTGCTAGAGAAAAGCTTTACAAACTGTAATTGATTATCAAACTGAATATTCCATCAACAAAGAAGTGCACAGAAAAGTAATACATCAAAATAAATAGATAAATAAATAAATAATTTAAATAAATAAATAAAGCATAAAATGTTAATGTTCGCGGATATGCTGAAAAACATTCTTTTAATTTATTTGAGAAGTCTTTAAGACGTCTCTGTGCTATCTGGGAAGTAATAGGCGTGACGATTTTGCGTTCATGTTTCGTTACATCTTTTACGAAATCACCCCCATCTGTAAAACACTTCTCTCTCTCTCTCTCTCTCTCTCTCTCTCACGTGGAGTCCCTTCTCGAAAGATTTTTGTACTTTTTGCCCGTCCGTTTACCTTTACCTTTATGTTCACCTTTTCTTTTCTCTACTCGCTTTATGACTCTGTCGATCATCAGTATCAGGTAATGGATTACTAGGGTTAGGGAATTTTACCTGGGACGATTATCGTCGCGTAACGCATTTCCGTTGCATATTTCGTTACATCTTTTCTCAAATCACCCCCCATCTCTAAAACACTTTCGTGTTAAAAAATCGAGGTTAGAGGCGATCGAAGTGGTTTCCAGGTGGCGTGGTTCGCCGAGATGAATTCCTGTCGGACGATGCATCGGTTGGCTTAGGATGCACGGGAGCAGACTCGCGGTTATTAGACGAGACGAGCCTAAGAGACGAGCCTAAGAGACGGTGCCGGGGGCTCTGTTTCCGAAACGCTCGGCTTGCGTAGCGACCTACATACATACATACACGCGGCACGTAGCACGCGCGTGGCCCCGAATGCACTTCTGCGCCCGCATCCATGGACGACAACGCGCCGGCGACGTAACTTTGGCGCATTAACCTGGCTCCCGGCCATGCCGCGTCATAAATACGGGTTAACAATGCACATCGGAGCCACGGTTCTTGACAATGGCGTTCGGGGGTGCCGGTCGCACCAGCCTGAACGCACGTTTTGCACGGTAAGCTCCTGTTTCGCCGCCTTGTTCCGCGATCCGGCTAAATCGGAATGGTTCGGCGCGATGCACCGATGCGAAATCTGCATTCGCTGCTCCGCGCCCGTCGCGAACGGACCCTGCACTCGCCGTAACATTTTCGCGGATTATTTTCAACGCCGGAGACTTGTTCCCGATTTTTCCCCTTCACAGTTGTTGGTACTAGAAAAGTGTTGAGAGTTTTGCGAATACACTTTGTTACTAGAGCACATAGGAAATTTGAATTAACCCCTTGCCTTACAATAACGAGTCAGACTCGTGATGAAGATTCTGAATAGAGTCTAATAAATGTGAACGTTATTAATTTCCTTCAAATCGAAATAAAATTCTATTTTGTTGTACTTGATATACAGGGTGTCCTAATTTTTTCCGGCCAAACTTTGCCAGTGTGTTCTACACGCAAAAGTAAGAAAAAAATGTTATATGAACATATAACATGCTCTTAAATGTTTTATTAAGGAGTTATAACTAATAATACAAAATGATAATGAACTGGCATTTCGTCGACACAGCGTACGAACGTATTATGAATATCTCTGTTTGTGTTTACATAAAGTCTTATGTTTACTTGCTGAAGTAGTTGATATCGAAATTGATTTCTACTGAGCTAATAATGTTTAGTATGCTGTACGACTTCATATCGATTGCCACGCTGATACGCTGATATGCATTTTATTTATGGTTTTTGTAATGGAAGTACCCGAGCGCTAGTAATACGATAGGGTCAATTTTTGTTAGATGCCAATCCTGTATTCGTAATAACGGACGTCATTTTGAAATGTTAACTCGTTAATAAAACGTTAATAAAAAATGTCGATATCAACTACTTCAGCAAGTAAACATAAGACTTTATGTAAACACAAACAGAGATATTCATGATACGTTCGTACGCTGTGTCGACGAAATGCCAGTTCATTATCATTTTGTATTATTAGTTATAACTCCTTAATAAAACATTTAAGAGCATATGTTCATATAACATCTTTTTCTTTCTTTTGCATGTAGAACACGCTGGCAAAGTTTGGCCGGAAAAAACTGGGACACCCTGTATATCCATTACAGGGAACATAGACATACAATAAGTATAAACAGTCTTTTCTTTTCTATAAAATTCTGAACGATGAAGAATTTCTAATCATTATAATCACAAAATAAATAGTAGTGCAAGGGGTTAATTCAACCCGGTTATTATTATAAACCGATATGCTAGTAAGTTACTTGTTGTGTAAACAAATTTTTCAAACAAACCTTGCACGGTTTCCAGGAGAACCGTGCCTTTTTCTTACTTTTGCTTTCTCTACATAAGCATAAATTTCACTTTCACTGAATTATAATTCCGAACTGCAGTTTTACAAAAATGATTGTGTTACACATAATATTTCTTACATAAATGGACTATACGTACAAATCCCAATTTTTCCCTTATCTGTCTTTCCCACGCGCTCACCGCGCTAACGTTTCCCACGGCTCCCTTCTTATCTATTCTATATGGCAACTGTATCATAATAGACGTTGAAGCAGATGAATTAAGCAGCATTGTTCGAATCACGTGTTACGCAAAACTGGAAAGCCACCCATTGTGAGCAGCAATCCAATTCGGTTTGCCGGAGAAGATTGTAACTCTCTGGTTCGAGTTCGAAACCGAAGTTTCACCAACGAAACTGTGCTGGTTCCTCAGGACCAATGCCGAGAACTAATTTCCATACGAGGAAAAGTTAGGCACAACGGCACTGTGGCATTTTGCGAAACTTCGGCGCACAGTGCTTCATTGGACCTTTTAATATTTAAAATAGAATAATTTCCACTGCTCTCTAACATCAGTGTAAAATGGTGAGATTCCTAGTACACATATGGTATTATAATTTATGATGTAAGATTAACCCTTTGCACTCGAAGCTATTTTAACTACAAAACGAAACATTTCTTCCGACCTAGAATATTTCCACCCTAAAATTTTTTTTCATGGTGTACATATGAAAATGGTGCAACTTACTCATAACATATTGAAGTGTTTAGTAATTCATTAAATACAGACAAATTTAATAATGGTAAAATATTTTGAATAATGATACAGCAATTTTTAGTGGCGCCTTACAGTCGCCATTCGAGTGCTAAGGTTTAACTCTTTGCACTCGAAGCTATTTTAACTCCAAAACGAAACATTTCTTTCGACCTAGAATATTTCCCTTCAATATATTTCTTTTTTCATTTTATACATACAAAATGGTGCAATTTACTCGTAGAGTTCCAGAATGCTTAGTAATTTATTAAATGCAAACAAATTTAATAATGTAAAAAATATTTTGAATAATGATACAGCAATTTTTAGTGGCGCTTTACGGTCGCCACTCGAGTGCTAAGGGTTAAAGATAATAAACTTTAGCGTGAGGAAATTTTGAGGCAAGGGGTTAAGCTCGATTTATATCCTTTTTCGAAACATACGCTTTCACCGTGTTTCAACGGGGTTGTACGTTGTCAAGAGTGAAAGAAACAACGGCACTGTGGCATTTCGCGAAACTTTAGCGAACAGTGCTTCATTGGATCTTTTAATATTTAAAATAGAATAATTTGCACTGCTCTCTAACATCAGTATAAAATGGTAAGATTCCTAGTACACATATGGTATTATACTTTATGATGTAAGACTAACCCATTTGCATCATAAAGAAATATGAAAGGAAGGCTTCTATCGCCAAACTTTTTTTTAAATTATGTGTAAGTACAAAAATGACTACAAGTGAAAGAACTTCATATCTCAGCATTATAAGAAGAAATTAGAATTACTACTTCCATCTCCAATAACACCGTCCATTTCTATTTTTTAGCTAACGAATAATGACAGTGACCAGGAAAATTGAGCGTATATATACGCTAATGATACAAATGGGTTAAAGATAATAAACTTTAGCGTGAGGAAATTTTAACGCAAGGGGTTAAACTCGATTTACATCCTTTTTCGAAACATACGCTTTCACCGTGTTTCAACGAGGTTGTACGTTGTCAAGAGTGAAAGAAAACATCTTCATTTTCGTGGAGCTTTTAAAAATCAAGTGTTCCGCATAACGCGCGGTTAGCGTATGCAGGAGCATCCGCAGTCTAATTACAAGCAGAGCAGTGCACAGTATCCGGAATAATTTCGCGGTTCTCGTTGAGATTCGATGCATGTCGCAACACTTCGGCACGGGCGTGCACGTAATTCCACAGGCAATTAACATCGACATGGTGGATCCGCGAGAGAGCCCGCGAAACTTTCCCGTGGAACTGCTCGGCATTCGAGGAGTTAAGTTCGGTGCACGCGCCCGGCTCAGATAGCACTCGAAATCTGGGGCAAGTTTAACGAGTCCCGCAAAAAGCGAAGTTACCCATTCTAGCCAGCGGGCGAAAAGCCCCCGGGGGTCGAGTGGCCTCTCGTGGTCGCGTTCATGCTCGCCGTTCATGCTCGCGTTCGCATCGCGCCCGCTTCGACACAGCACTTCGCGCGGAGCGGCGCGTTAAACCGGCTTAACGAACGCCCACGCGAAACCAAACAGAGATTTTCTGTCGTTCCGGGCGCCGTTTAATGAAACACCTGAAAGGAAGCGGGACGCCTTGCGCCACCAAGAGGACAACCAGCACGCGAAAGCGCGCGTTATAATCCGAGGCGGAAATGCACGCGCGCGTGTCCCAGACACGTGGAAAATTTTCTTACGCCGTTCAATTAACGCTAGGCATTCTGTGGAATCACGGTTCCCGGTTTTGTTCGACGAGATCGCTTTAAACACCGCGTGAAAAATCTTTGCCTTGAAGACACAATCAATTGCACGTGAGTTTTAAGTGGGACTTTACAAATATTTTTACAAATAGTGATTACTGCGAATCTTTATGAAAAATCAAATTTTTGTACGTCAAGCGCAATCTATAGGAGCTAAGTAAAAATTTATTCTGCTCGTTAACAATTTTTATATATTGTAAAAATGGTATATCGACGCTGTTAAACTCCTTTAATCTTTCTACTGGCTTGAATTAGATGCGAGTTTTAAGTGGGATTCTACAAATATTTTTACAAACAAAGAAGTGATTTTTATACGTCAATTGCAATCTATAGGAGCTAGGTAAATATTTATTCTGCTCCTTAATAATTTTTATATATTTTAAAAATGGTATATCGACACTGTTAAACTCCTTTATTCTTTTTACTGGCTTGAATTGCACGTGAGTTTTAAGTGGGATTCCTCAAATATTTTTACAAACAAAGCAGTGATTTTTATTCGTCAATTGCAATTTATAGGTGTAGGATAAAAATTTATTTTGCTTATTAATAATTTTTATATATTTCAAAAATGACATATATCGACATTGTTAAACTCTTTTAATCTTTTTACTGGCTTGAATTGCACGTGAATTTTAAGTGGGATTCCACAAATATTTTTACAAACAAAGCAGTGATTTTTATACGTCAGTTGCAATCTATAGGAGCTAGGTAAATATTTATTTTGCTTATTAATAATTTTTATATATTTCAAAAATGACATATATCGACATTGTTAAACTCCTTTAATCTTTTTACTGGCTTGAATTGCACGTGAGTTTTAAGTGGGATTCCTCAAATATTTTTACAAACAAAGCAGTGATTTTTATTCGTCAATTGCAATTTATAGGAGTAGGATAAAAATTTATTTTGCTTATTAATAATTTTTATATATTTCAAGAATGACATATATCGACATTGTTAAACTCTTTTAATTTTTTTACTGGCTTGAATTGCACGTGAGTTTTAAGTGGGATTCCACAAATATTTTTACAAACAAAGCAGTGATTTTTATACGTCAATTGCAATCTATAGGAGCTAGGTAAAAATTTATTCTACTCGTGAATGATTTTTATATATTGTAACAATGGTATATCGACACTGTTAAACTCTATTAATCTTTTTACTGGCTTGAATTACACCTATTCAGTTTGGTAAAAAATGCATAAAATCCGCAGTCTAGTGATTACGAGTAAAATAGTGATGCTACGTCAGAGAAATGAATATTTCGCGAGAGATTTCAAATTTTATCCACCAGCGTTAAAATTTAGAAGATATCTGCTTTTTTAGAGACTACATGAAATCGCAGGACGGGCTCGTAAATCTGTGGAAATCAATTAGGCAGCGCTCGGAATGGTTTCGTCATTGATCCTGATGCAAATGCCGAGCCAAGCGAAAATTAGCCTTAGCGAAATCGTCTCCTTGCCGAGGTGAAAGCAGAGACTGGGTCTCGTTAGACCGTATTTCGAATTCCTCAGGCTACTCCCGCGGGGTAGTTACATACACCATAGGTGTGCGGCGTCTGTCTCTCTGAATTGCGGGGAGAGTCACGCGGAGGTTTCATCGTGGGGGACACACCGATGCTCCCGGAATGTTAAAGAGATATTCCAGCACGGACGCGGAGTTTGAAAGCGATTTTTGAAAGCAATTACCGAAACACTGCATCGTATACTGCATCTAACGCGTTTCAGCATTCGAATGAACATATTTTCCCACTGATTCGCCATCTCGATGCATCGCTACAGCAATTAAGAAAACATTGTGTAACACCGAAAGCCCTGACATAACCTTGCGAACTTAAACTTAAAAATAGCCATTTAGAGGCCAAGGTAACCGATTTCGTTTCGTAATGCAGCGAAAACGACGAAGTATATCTTCTCCTGGGAAATTCTGCTGCATGCTGCTTGTTCGCCTGCATCCAATTACTATTTCTTTAAAGTATCACGACGTCGTTAAACAGACGTGTATCTTGGATCAGTCGACGTTGTACGGAAATGCGAATTTATTTATCGTTTTTACCGTAAGTTGCATACAATTAGAAGTCTTCTTTATCCTATACCTAATAGAGTTAAACTTGAAGTCTCATACTACATTATAAATTAAAGCTTGAAGCCCGAATTTGATTTTACACTTAATGCAATTAAAATGTCTATAGATTGCAATTTTACTCTGGTCTTTCGTCTTGTATGATCATCAAAATATTTATCCATCGGTCCGTCTTCGATTCAACAGGAAGTCTCATCATACTACAATATAAATTAAAGCTTGAAGCTCAAATTTGATTCTACATTTAATAGAATTGAAACGTGATGTCTAGATTGCAATTTTACTCTGGTCTTTCGTCTTATATGATCATCAAAATATTTATCTATCATTCCGTCTTCGATTCAACAGGAAGTCTCATCATACTACAATATAAATTAAAGCTTCAAGCTCGAATTTGATTCTACATTTAATAGAATTGAAACGTGAAGTCTAGATTGCAATGTTACTCTAGTCTTTCGTCTTATATAATCATCAAAGTATTTATCTATCATTCCGTCTTCGATTCAACAGGAAGTCTCATCATACTACAATATAAATTAAAGCTTCAAGCTCGAATTTGATTCTACATTTAATAGAATTGAAACGTGAAGTCTAGATTGCAATGTTACTCTAGTCTTTCGTCTTATATAATCATCAAAGTATTTATCTATCATTCCGTCTTCGATTCAACAGGAAGTCTCATCATACTACAATATAAATTAAAGCTTCAAGCTCGAATTTGATTCTACATTTAATAGAATTGAAACGTGAAGTCTAGATTGCAATGTTACTCTAGTCTTTCGTCTTATATAATCATCAAAATATTTATTTATCATTCCGTCTTCGATTCAACGGGACGAGAAGCAGGAACAGCGAGTTACAGCGCGCAAGCAAAATAAAGGAAAAGCAACGAAAGTAAAATAATAACAAAACAAGACAACGGATGGCCCCCTGCTCGGAAAAATGGGATTCGCGTTTACCCGTTGCGTGTCGGGCGCGAGCAAGCGGAAATACGGTGGTCCGTTCGTTTGCCTCGGCAAACAGCAGCTGCGAGCGGAATCGTAGCCGCATATGCGCCTATTTGAATAATTAAGCAACAGCCTTACGCAAATCAGTCGGACAAATGCGTTTCGACCACCATAGGAACGAGGGAAACTGATACCAGCTGTATAGTTACTGCTGCAGACGATTCGAGCACAGGTACAGGAACGTGTATACCACGAAATGATCCATAAACTGGATAACCCGCATAAGAAAGGAAATACTATTCGATAACTGTGTGTCCGTTGACCACAAGGTTTCTTTATCAAGAGACTTTATTATCATGGGATACTAAAGGCACCACTAAAAATTGTTGTATCAGTGTTCAAAATATGTTTTACATTATTAAAGTTTGTGTCTAAGAAATTACCAAACGCTTGAGTATTGTGCGAGTAAATTGCACCATTTCTGTATGTATGACATGAAAAAGAAATATATAGAAAGGGGAAATAAATGGAATACTAAAGGCACCACTAAAAATTGTTGTATCAGTATTCAAAATATTTTTTACATTATTAAAGTTTGTGTCTAAGAAATTAATACACTTGAGTATCGTGCGAGTAAATTGTACCATTTCTGTATGTATAACATGAAAAAGAAATATATAGAATGGGGAAATATTCTAGGTCGAAAGAAATGTTTCGTTTTGGAGTAAAATAGCTTCGAGCGCAAACAGAAATATTATTTTATTATCAGGAGATACTGAAAACGAGAATGTTTAAAAAATTAATTTCAAATGTAAACGGCCACTTTTCGTTCAATAATTTTCAAAGTCACGTTGTTACCGTTACCAAAGATACGTTGTCGAAGACCAGTTAGACGAACAGTCCAACTATCGGGAAATACTTGGTTTAACTAGGTCCGATTGGCCCGACTATACCCCGAAGCATCGATTGCCCTCGCGAAACTTCGGATCGAATGTTTCACTTCGGAAAGAAAGTTTTCGTATTTGTCGCGCCATCGGTCCCAAGGACTTGTTAGCGCCTCGCGAACAGCACATCCGTTTTCTCCGGTTGGAAAAAAAGAAGAAAGGGCAGTGTTTCCGATGGTCGTAACGCTCTGAAAAGTGTCCGGCTCTTTGTTAGAAACTTTAACGAACAAAAAGTCTGGCCAATACACGGGCGCCGTTCGTCGTTCTGGAGCGCTTTTGTTTCTGCCACGGCCGAGCTGTTTCGCATTTCCAGCGCGATGCTCCCCGTGAAACCGTACCACGGATTAGCGGCAAGAATTGGCCCCGGTGTGTAATTACCGAGGACAATCGCGGCGTGCCTCTGTTATGGATTCTCGTTCATTTCACGTCTCATAAATTTGCCGGTTAGTTACGTGAACTCTGTTTCGAGGACGTTACATTCGACCATAGACTACCTGCTTTTTTCAAACTATCACTGTAACCGCACCAAAGTCTTTACTCGATATATGTCCCAAGTAGCCGATAAAAGTCCCAGAACTACCCCGTGAGACAGTGTATCAAAGAATATTATCTTCTAGACGATACATGTCCCCGGGTAGACCCGTGTTGTGGACATACATCGAGTAAACACTGCAATCGTTGAAACTTGGTTCGACGATCACCATAATTGGACTATAAATGTTTATGTAAAATATTGTTTCGGAACATCAAATTTGCATTTGCGGAGTCAATTGTTGGCTATTGAACTAGACGATAAGCTGTTGCATGGGGAATAACACGACTAACGTGTCGTCTACGAGAAGTACTCTTGAAAATATATTTTAAAAATTTGTTCTTGATTTTTTAGAACTCGATTTCAAGTTTGTACGATTTATAAACTCCCTAAGAAGTAGTAAACTCCCTAAGGAGTTTCTCCTTTGATATTTGGATCGTTCAATTTGTTTCTGCTAGCAAGAATCGTTTGTTAATTTGTGTTTCCAAATTCACTGGAAAATTAGAAGATTTAGTGGAGCAGCCAAGGCCGACGGTATCGACCAATACGAGTCGAGCCCTTGCGTTCATCGAATCCTTTGTATCTGGCCACGATTATCGACGAGACGCACCGATGCGTTCTCGCGGAACAATCGCATTTATAATTATAGTTGCCTCCAGGCTGGTTAGCCCGGTGTGCAATAAAATTCGTAATTAACGGTGATCAACTTTGCAGCTGATCAGCTGTGCGTATCTTTACCTTCATCGTGTTGAGTCACCGTTATTTCTGGCGGGAAGCTCCTCGGCAAGGACAATGATTTTAACTCACCTGCAACAAAACGAAAAGAAGCATATGAACATATATTTTTTGTCACTGACGGTGTTTTCACAACGTTTCTCCAGCAGCATTAAAAACTTTATAGTTTCTTACCGGATGCGAAATTAAAGACATTTTCTTCTTTGAAATTTGGTTAAAGATTTCTTGTTACTGACGGTATTTTCATAACATTTGTCGAACAGTATTAAAAAGTTTATAGCTCCTTGCTTCATACAAAATTAAAGACATTTTCTTTTTCAAAATTTGGTTAAAGATTTCTTGTCACACTGACGGTATTTTCATAACATTTCTCGAACAGCTTTAAAAACTTTATAGTTCCTTGCTTTATACAAAATTAAAGACATTTTCTTTTTCAAAATTTGACTGAAGATTTCTTGTCACACTGACGGTATTTTCATAACATTTTTCTAAGAGCATTAAACTTTATAGTTCCTTGCTTCATTCAAAATTTAAGACATTTTCTTTTTAAAAATTTGGTTAAAGATTTATTGTCACACTGAAGGTATTTTCATAAAATTTTTCTAAGAGCGTTAAAAACTTTATAGTTCCTTGCATCATACCAAGTTAAGGCCATTTTCCAGTTTAAGATTTGGTTAAAGATACAAAAAATCGTTTATACAATGTTTTACCGTTTTTATTTCTCGCAATTTAGGAGGGAGAGAGTTTGAACTGCAAACACGAAAAAGACAAAGTTTCAGTATTGAAATAGCAACGTGAACTTATGGACTGCCGAGTGTGTTCTCCCCTTGAACGAGTCGACAACCGAAAGGGTGAACCCCGAAATTAATGAAAGCGTTTCTATTGAACTCCACTCGGGTCAAGTGTGTGATACACTATCGGGTGACCGTGCACGCAACGCCAATCCTGCCAATTAAACCAATTTCGGCACCCCACTGTGCTTTCCAGGTACAGAATCGTACGAAAATGGCCGTCGGATTTGTCGAGCACATATTTCGTTGGCGATCTACTATTGTATCATCGCTGTAATTGCTACGAGTATACTCAATCAAAAGTTTGGATTTCATATTTAACCCGACGAAAGAGTTCGCGAAAGAAAACTATTTCTGTTAAATTTCATTTCTCGCAAATTAATGTACATAAAAGGCGACAACCTTTATTTTATACATGTTAAAAGTTTAATCTTGTTTCCGAAATGCAGAGACTTCGAAAGAACAACAAACCCACCTTACAGTAGGGTGCAAAAGTTTCCAGACAATTAATTCCCCAACTCTCCTCCAACAACGAAGGAAGAATTCAGTAATTACATTCCAATCTTTTCCCTTGTTGAAATTTTCCATTGTCTCGAACATTTCGGGATTCACAGTGTTTATCTGATATGTGTCCAAAACACGGGTCTAGCAGGGGACATATATCGACCAGTTTTAAAGGCTATGATTCATGGCTCCTCGGAATAGTTTTGGGACTTTTATCGACTAGAATTTTGTGACATATACGGACTGAAAATTGTATCCCCGATAAAATGAATAATTATATTATATCCGTATATTTTATATCCCTCGGGATATTATCCCGAATAAAATTTTCGGGTCCTCGCATACCTCTGTTCCAAATGTTGCTAAATCCTTCTATCAGGACCATTGCAAAAATAGCTCGTCGAGAGGGACAGTCTTCTTTCGGATGACACTCGACGATTCAGCGAGGACGATAACCGCACGAGTCGGCCGATTAAAATTTTCGGCCGTTAATCGAGTTAATCCCGGTGTGTGCACTTGAGACAGGACCGAACGAATGCACACGGTCGAGCAACGATGCACTCGTGCGAACACTGTGCCACGACGCAACCAATGCAGAACGGTGCAGGCACGAGAAGGTCGGCGAGACGCGACGCAGGATTACGTGAAACAATCATGTCGCTTCGATGGTCCCGATCCTTATCGGGTTGATCGCATAATTCGCGGTTTTCGTCCTGAACAATTAAGTAGCCGTCACCTCGAAACGCGTCACGTGGACGCCTCTGCATTATTAATTCATTAGTTACGCGGCGAGAGTGGTGGAGAAGGGGGAGGGGTAGGGGCTCATTACGTCAGCAGCTAATTGAACTGTTATCGCCGCGGAACATCGGCTTGCGATCCACTTAATTGCACGTTTTGCGCCCCGCGATATACACACAATCGCGAACCACGGCGTCTTCAAGTACAGAGAGAAAGCGGCTCGACTGTATGATTAATCATCCGGCGCCCGGAAAAATTAATTAGAACCAGCCTCGTCTTCGCCTACCGTAGAACAATGTACAGTTCGTTTTATTTTACAGTCTACCCATTTGTGTGTTTTCGATCGTATCGGTGTACCGAGAAGCGATTTAATTATCGCATTGTTCCTACGCGTTCTCGGCGCGATTTTCATTTAGCCTCAGATTTCTGCCGTTTCGGGAAATATATTAATTAAGTCAACGCCAATTTTCGAACGCGCGCGGCAGCTCGGAAATTCCTCGCAGAGGCGCCGCAGCCGCGATCGGGAAATTAATTAAATTCCCGCGGATCGCGAGTCAAAAACTCGACGAGATTAATCGACGCTTTTGACACGGCCGATTGATATTAATTAGCCCGCGAGATAATCGATCGTTCTTTCTTCGTTCTTTCTTCTTGTTTGTAAATCGTGTAAATCGGTACAGCGGGACGACGCGTCGATGACATCCCGCGTGAAATTCGACGCTCGTTCGCGAACCATGCTGACACCGAAGGAAAATGAGGTCGCCCGTAATTAATTCACCTCTGACTTTTGCCCGCGATTCGCCGATTCATCTGCCGCGAAATTGGTTTTCGTTGGCCACCCGCCCGGGGATCGTTGTTGTTTACAGTTCGTTCAAATTACTGTTTGTCCGCCGGAATCGGTTCCCGAATCCGTGGAAATTTATTCGAGCTACCAACCGATCTTCATTAACCGTGATTGTGCCGAAGACACAAGAAAGAATGGTGTGCAATTAACCTTAAAATTGCTGTCCAGAGACTTTTTCATTCACGATTGGCTACAGTTCATTCCGTGGAAAACGATTACAGGAATTCGTTCATTCGTTTCTTCATATGTTTGTCGAGAACAAAAAAAGGTAAATATGGGAAAAAGTCGTCAAAAAATAAACACGAATATACTCCGGGACAAAAAGATAGCACGTCACATATTTTTTCTCGTTCGATACCATAAACTGATGAAAATTAATATTTTAACCCCTTGCCCCACAATATCGAGTCAGCCCCGTGACAAAGATTCTGAATAGAATCTAATAAATATGTATATTATTAATTTCCTTTAAACCGAAATAAAATTCTATTTTGCTGTAGTTGACATATACCCTTTGGAGAAAACATAGGCATACAATAAACACAAACTATCTGTCTTTTCTACGAAATTCTGAACAATGAAGAACTTCTAATCATTATAATCACAAAATAAGTAGCAGTGCAAGGGGTTAAATCCTATTATTTTGCTTCCTATGAATGCATGAAATGCGACAGAGTTAATTTGTCATGTACATTAGTTATAAAGTACACCACAATTTATATATTTATTATGGTAATTTCTTTGATAAATATATTTCGAGTTATGTCGCTTTTCTTAGAAGTGAACTCTCCTAAAGCGTGCAAGCGGTTAATATTAAAAATTTATCTTTTTGTCCCGAAGCGTACACTAACTGTCCGCGTTGCAAAATCGATGAAAGAAGCGACATTGCTTGTGGGGTGACCTAATGGCCGAGGAGCTCGTGAGAGTTAATTAAACTCGAGAGAAAAAGTTCTGTGAACTCGGAACTTTGAACGGGAAGCAACAGAAACAAAGCCGCGAATTACATACCGCTGCGACGGGGGTCTGAGCCAAAAAACAGAATTTCGCGAGTTGACGAAAGAGGAGAAACGGGAACAATAATTCGGAGCAAAAAAATCTCGAACAATGTTTTCTCAGCGAGGGGAACGGAACAATTTTCCCGTGTGAGAGAGCAGTCGGCCTTTTTATCCCGGATCGGGGATTAGCATGCCGGCAGGCACGGTCATTGTTTTGCGTTCTCGGACGGTTTCAGCCCGCAACAGTGGCATTTTTGCATAACTCGGTGAAAGCCGTTTTCGAGCCGTGTCTCCACCAATTTCCATCCAGCCTATCCGCTTCTTTTGTCCCGCACGATTCTTCTGGCGCATTGCGTGTCCCGCGAAGCTTAGAAACAGAAACAATTATGCCTCGTAACTGTATCGTAAATCAATCGATGCTGAAGCACAGCTATCAAGCCTTGAACGCCTACCGCGGATACGTTTTATTAATATATTATATAAACTACGATATTAATTATTTTCCCATGTTATCCTCCCATATTGCCGTTGCTCGAACGAGTACCGCCTATTGTTCCTACGAATTATTATAGTCCTATTACTTTCGGTGTTTAGTGCGCCATAAACAGTGCCATAGACTTTGATCGACTTAATTACACGTCGCACAGTTTTTATTCAATGTAATTACACACCTTCGCGAAAGTCAAATAAAAATCTTAATTGGCATGAAACATGTTGATGCTGATTTACATAAACACTTAGAGTTTAATGATCACAATTTTTTCAGCGGAATTATTCTACTTTATAGTTCCTCGCGGTACAATGTTGCTTTACAATCCTGTAGGTACGTCTAATTACGCTTCATAATTAGTACCGTTACATGGTCGTTTTCTTGCTCTCGTCATTATCGACTTCCGTTTATTTCTTCATGATTTATTATCACATTACTGTTCAATTTCTAGTAATTGTTTTCTAGTCTTATGTGGTCGTAATAGACGTTCGTATCGGTTAAGCTAATAATTATAGTGATGGTTTGTTGTTGAGCGAACGTTCTTGTGAAATTAATAGCGCGAAGATGTTCCTGGCCCCGTACGAATTATCTATCGAACAACACGAGCGAAGTGTTTGATCTAAAAATACGAGGAAAATAAAAACAGCAACATCGCTGATGCGGCCACTGAAAATAGCATTCGATGTCGATATAGACGATTTTTTTCTCCTACCGACACTTCATGCATACGCATTCGAGAAGATACGAAAATAGGTCGGCGATAACTCGACGAACATAGTTTCCTATGGAAACTATACCAAAAGCTGTTCGTTCAGTGGGTCAGAGAAATTTTTAGAACCCGACTGATTTAAAGTCTACAAACTTCGCCGAAAATAGGAGAATATATTAACGCGTAGCATCTCGCGACTGAAAACGTCAAACTGAAATTCGAGCATTTGATCGATGCATGTTCGTTTCGACTCGTGGCATTCGGTACCTTTTACTCGTGAAGTTATTCGTGAAACACATTTAACGTTACGTGTAACTTTAAAGGATGTGTCTCAAACAAGGGAAGGAGAAATGTGGAATACTAAACGCACGGGATTCTATTCGGCGTCATTGAATTGCAAATTTTACGAGTACTTGCTGTACACAACGGCTTTGCATTAACAGTTCAAACGAAATTTATAGGCGTCATTTGTGAACTCATTGGCAGCCAGTCTCTGAAATCCAAGATTTATCGGTAACAAAATAAGCCTTTAGTAGGACGTAAATCAAATCTACTATACCTGAATTGTATTCTAAAGTAAATACTCTCAGAAAGTATAGTGTAATACAGTGTAACCTTCTTTTAATTATAAGTTATACGACGGAACCTTCCGTCGTTGAATGTTTTAATTGAACGAAAATTTTATATTTACTGAGAGTTTACACTCTGAATTCATTATGTAATCAAGATACCAAACATTAACCCCTTGCACTACTATTTACTTTGTGATTGTAATGATTAGAAATTCTTCATCGTTCAGAATTTCATAGAAAAAAAAAGATTGCTTATATTTATTCTATGCCTATGGTTTCTTCGAAGAATATATACCAATTACAACAAAATAGAATTCTATTTCAGTTTAAAGGAAATTAATAATATACATATTTATTAGATTCTATTCAGAATCTTTGTCACGGGGCTGACTTGATATTATAGGGCAAGGGGTTAAAACAACCAATTTAAATTAGAATTCTTGTTATTTTTACTATGAGCAATATTATCCATCACATGTATTAAAAATATGCTTCACTTTTTGTAAATGAACCTTACCAAAAAGAAGAGGAACTGATGGAGTAATTGTTCACAAATTAATATTAAAAGGGAAAATTCTATAAGTCTGAAAATTCTAAGTGTATGTCAGAAATGAGTTCTTATTAAAAAAAAAATAGTATTGGCAAATACACACACATGTTTCAGTGCTAAGTACTAACACACAAGTTTCATTTTCGACAACCACTCAGCCTCGGGCAATATTTCCAAAAGAAACTGGAGGAAGATTCGATTAGAAGAGAACTCGGGTCAAAAGAGCTAAATCAGTTAACGGATGAAAAAGTGATTTCCGGTCAAAA
This sequence comes from Seladonia tumulorum, assembly GCA_913789895.3. Classification (NCBI taxonomy): domain Eukaryota; kingdom Metazoa; phylum Arthropoda; class Insecta; order Hymenoptera; family Halictidae; genus Seladonia; species Seladonia tumulorum. The sequence goes on along the minus strand of OU565277.1, from coordinate 5,749,839 downwards.
CGAAGCAGATTGTCGGAAAAACCAAGCCGAAACAATGCCGAGCACCGGCACCAAGGAATTCCCCGATCGAATAACCGCATCCCCAGAAAATAAGTTCGGGGAAGCGATTCCTTTGGCAGAATGCGGAAACTCCGCGAGTTCGAGAGAGTCGACCATCGACGGGAATTATTTCGAAATGGAATGGGAATATGGGTCACCGTTTACACATCACCGTGTCGGAATACGAATGCCGCAGTTTCACCCGGGGAAATTCTTCTCGCGGTACCAGTTTCCCACCGTTTCCCTGCATCCAGCAAACCGCCGGCCATAGATCCGATCCCGTATTGCGGTTTCGTTGCGCCATTTTCCGCCGCCCTTTTCCGCCAATCGAGACGCGTAAAAATATCGCTGGCTCGCGTCCAGACGCGCGATCTTCTCGCGTAAACATTTTCGGAAAACCACACACACGGCGTCTCCACGTGGTCGAAACGGGGCAATCGTATCGAACCCACGAAAAGAATTAAACAGTTACACACACCCACGGTTCGACCACAAGATTCTTTCAATATCTAAAATCATGTTCCTTCGAAAAATCAATATACTCGTTCTGTAATATTTAATTAGTATTCCCTGAAAAATTCAGCCAAATATCTTCAACCATATGAATGTCGCAGCCATTTTCTCTAGGACACGCTACATTTAATATTATATTAACGCAAAACATATACAAATGAAAAATCTTATAAAAGGGAGAAGACTGAATTTACTTAACCCATTTGCATCATCGTTAGTTATCGTCGCTATCAGCGGAGCCGTATGCACACGCTCAACTTTGTTGGTCACTATTCGTTAGCTAAAAAATAGAAATATGTAGTATTTAGTAATATAAATATGAAATATGTAGTTCTTTTACTTGTAGTCATTTTTGTACTAAAAAAAAAAAAAAAACGTTTGGTGATAAAGGCCTCCTTTTCATATTTCCTTGTGATGCAAATGGGTTAAACTTTGTACGATTTTCGTGATAATATATGCTTGAATAAAGAAGTCAATTGAGTAATTTCCTATAAATACGTTTTTATAATTTCAATAATTGTGAAATAGGAAAGTGCTAGGTTTAGTGTTAAACTGGACAGAAAAAGCTAGTCCTCGATTTTGAGAAAATCAATTTTTAAACATTGATTGAAAGACAGATATCTATGTAATATTCTATCTAAATTTGAAGCATACGCAAGTGTAAGAAATCCGCTTCTTCAAGGTCCAGATAAATGTCTGAAGAATGATACTGCAAGGTTAAAATTGGGGCAGGAAAATCGAACATGCGAAGGAGAATTAAGCTCTTGCGTTTCCGTTGCTCCTCGAGCTTTTCCTTTCGGACCGGAAACGGTCGAAGAAGCCCGCCAATATACATAGAACTGGGACGACAGAACGTCGCGTCGGATAACTGGCGAATACGAGCACGGATTTCCTTGGACCTTTAGCTTCTTTTTGCGCTTTTTACTTTAGCTGGCGCGCTCGATACGCCGAATATGGGTCGTCGCGACGACGTTGTTTTCAAGGATCACGGTGTTTTTCTGATCGTTCGTTGTTTACATTAGGAAAATGGAATTTTGTTGAACTTCGAGGAAACATGACGTCACTCTTTGATCTCCGAAGCTGAAACGATCATCTTGCATTTCTTCCGAATTCTTACGCTCAACTTCGTTTTCGAGTTTTATCGTTTTTTTTTTTTTTAATTTTCAAATAAAAAACTTTTACTTTCATTTAATAGAATTTTAAGATTTTAATTTCTGAATGTGGAAATTTCGAACTCTTGAGTGAGGATTTTGTTAAATTTTATTATTCTATACTTCATTTTAAAATACGTATTATTACGTCTATTATTAGTCGCCTCTTTGGGCTGATTAGATCATTTTTGTACTACTCGATACACAAGTTTTCGGTAATGTATTATTAAATAATATAAGAATTTGATCGGAAATATAAAATACAACGGGAATGTAAATTCACGCGTGACAGAGTAAGATGATATTAACGTACGGTATTCTGAATAATTGATTACGTAATGCAATAACCCACTTACTCTCCACAAAAAGGTGATTCGGATCGTACACGCATAACGTCGACATTTCAGGGTCCATAGTGTGTCGCATTTGCATTCCGCTTCTCGGGAGGGTGGAAACCCTTCTTAGCAATGGCGCTATAGAAACATCAGAATTGTTTTACGATGACAATATTTAATATCTCGTTCAAGCAAAGATGAAGAGCATGCCGCCGCAGAAACATTAGCAAGATGAAGCTATGAAAATTGCGAAACATTTTTTGGAAAAGCAGGGGTACACGTGGACAATAAAAGCAAACATCATTTACGCAATGAGGCTGTGCCATTTCGATGCATAAATATTCGGAAAACTAAAAATAAATTTCACGTTTGATCAGGCTTTATCACGCATTGTAATATTACTTTTCGTCGTAAATTTCACATACATTCGACAATCATTCAAGTATCAAAGTTACGACGCGTCAGTTGGAAATAATTATAGATCGGTCCATTCAATACAAAGCGAACGCATCTGAACGAGTGACCTTTGCCCGATAACGAATTCGGTGTGTGAAATGCTGCTCTCTGTAAAACATATTACATAAATGCGGTTCATTGCAATTTATAATGCAATTTATGGAGCAATTGATGGAGATCGTTTCTATTATGCACAAATTCGTTGTAGAGGTTCATTTTAAATTGAAAATATCTTCGAACAAACAAAACAGAATTAATAAAAATTATAATGAATATCTGACAAAAAAGTTTGCATATCTCAGAAAACAAAGATCGTTTCTATTATGCACAAATTCGTTGTAGAGGTTCATTTTCAATTGAAAATATCAGATATCAAGCCTTGAACGCCTACCGCGGATACGTTTTATTAATATATTATATAAACTACGATATTAATTATTTTCCCATGTTATCCTCCCATATTGCCAATGATCGTTTCTATTATGCACAAATTCGTTGTAGAGGTTCATTTTCAATTGAAAATATCTTCGAACAAACAAAACAGAATTAATAAAAGTTATAATGAATATCTGACAAAAAAGTTTGCATATTTCAGTAAACAAAGCTGATTGGAACAACGACCCGGTGTAATCAATAAGAAGGTCATTCGTTTCCAAAAAATGTAGAGAGTAGGATTACGAGAGTAGGATTCCGCATGAGCCTAACTCCCCAAACTGAGAACCGCTGTCGCAATCGCAGATATCAGCCACAAAACGCGGAAATACGTCCGTGAGCCTATCTGGCACGAGTGTTGTGTGCATCGTCGTCTACTTGGACGGCGTGCACATGCAGCGACTCGCACACTGGACGGTCCATTCATTTCCACAACAATAATTGCAGCGAGTCACTCCGATTGAATTCACGCCCATTCTCATCGCATTACAGTTACGTCCATTTGCATCGTACAATGGGGAAACAGACTCCCCGGACTTCGCATTGCAATTCATGGTTTTCTGTGCATTTCGTTGAATCGTCGCGGCCGGCGATTAGAAAGCGGTTTCGGGAACGCCGCGTGTAACCATTTATCTTTCATCTTGGCGCGTCGTCGGGGTTGCTTCTAATCAATTCCACCAGATACATGATAGGTGACTGACATTTTTACACCGGGCATTGTTCTCCGCGCGACGAAACAGGAAATCCTGTTGTTCGAAATTGTCCTGATCTTCGTCTCGCGTTCTTAATACCCGATTCTGATCCGACAATTTCAGCCAAACTATACACGCCAGGTGTCACGCTAATGCAACGCTAAAAAAGGAATCAATTAATCGCGTTACAGGCCTACTATTTTCTTGCGACGTAGAAAAAGACAGTCAATTGAATCACTAATTATTAGTAGTAGAATTGTTCTAAATTCTCAAAAAAAGAATCCAAGTTGTATGGTCCAGGATTAAAATAGTTGTGAGCCGTTTATTTTGAAAGTGGCCTAAGTCCATTTATACATAATTTAGATATTTAAGGGTATGTGTTTCAATTCAATTAACACTTTGACTGCCAAACTAGAAACTTCAAAAATTCCATGAAATCAAAGTGTTATTTAATGAAATAAAAATTGCAAAAAATTAAATGTATGATAGTGAGTAGTCCTCCAACTATCTTGAATTTTACGGATTCTAATCGAATTTGGTACAATGGATATATTAATGTAAAAATTCATTTTAAAACCTGGACAAATAATTCCGTCACCCACATATGGGTAACATGGTAGTCAACGTGTTAGAAATATACGTACTAATGAGTCATACTGCTTAAGTGTATCTAAAGCAGTTAAATTTATAGTTCCTATTAAAATAATGGCAATTATTAAGTGAATAATATGCGTTTTCTTACCAAGAATGGAGTTAGGCCACTTTCAAAATAAACGGCTCAGTTATAGTATTTTTAACAGTGTCCGAATATTATTTCGTGTAATGTGGACTGTTCGACTCAACTCGTAGAGGTTGAAATAGATATCTCGTCGAATGATTTCGAACGGGTCGGATCATTAATCGCATCGATTCGAAGAGAACAGTCACGGCGTCGTGTTACTAACGGAGGAGGTATCGTCTTATCGGACAGTGGGTTAGGTCCATCTTGCTCCTCCTACGTTGTCGCATGACTCAACCTCCTTGTACGGCCCAACAGGAATACGTACGTCGCTCGCAGGAAGTGCATCGTAGTTGCAATGTTGATGGTCTTTCCTCATTACGTGCCGCGCCTTTGTTCACCTATTTTCTTTTGCTCTCCCACCATTCGCCAGCGATTCTCTTTGAACGCGCTCGTCGATCGCAGTGCGAGTAGATCCAATTTTATTCAGCTTGCGTAAATTATTAACAATTGTCGAGCGCTCTTGAAATACGCTCGGTTAACGTGTCTGGTTATCGCGTACGCTTTCTACTTGCTCGCAGATGTCTATGGGAAATAGAAAAATAGAAATCACGTTCTTTCTTCAATTATTTCGTACGGTAGAAATACAAGGGATAATTTCCCGACGTTTGTCACCCAAGCCTTGGCGACATATATAGAGAAATCACTCTACACAACTTGAATTTTGGTCCACTCATCATTTCCAATTGATTAAATCATGAAAAGAAAGAAAAATCAGAAAGTTACGATCACAGTATTTTGTACACAGTATTTTGGGATATTGGATTGACGTTCTTGGACTCGTTTAAAAATTGAAAATTAAAATTAAAAATACTATTTAAGCCCTAAATAATCTTTGAGCAGGGTGATGGGCTCTAAACCGGAAACCAACGCGATGGATCGAGCGAGTTTTGAAATCGATCCCTTAAACCGTGTACACAGATTTTTGGGATATTGTATTGACGTTCTTGGACTCGTTTAAAAATTGATATATAGAGAAATCACTGTACACAATTTGAAATTTGGTCCATTCATTATTTCCAGCTAACTACTTACACCGTGAAAAGAAAGAAAAATCAGAAAGTTACGATCCCTTAAACCGTGTACACAGTATTTTGGGATATTGCATTGACGCTGTTGGACTCGTTTAAAAATTGAAAATTAAAAATAAAAATGCTATTTAAGCCCTAAATAATTTTTTAGCAGGGTGATGGGTTCTGAACCGGAAACCAACGCGATGGGATCGGGCGAGTTTTGAAATTTTCATTTCCCGTGGTTCCCCGGGATTTTTTCGCGATGTAACCGGCTATGTCGTTTTTGTCGGGGTTGGGGGATGGTGGACGGAAGAAAAGGGGTGGATCGGGGTCCGGCGACATCTGCTGAAACATCGGGCGGGTGCAGAAACGAATCGAAACGCGCGAGGAACAGCAATCAAAGCTCGTGTCTGTTGAACGGAGACGGGAGATGATGGAACGGACAGAAGGCGGTTTTCAGAGGGTGGAGGGAAGGGATGAGAGGAGGGACGATAGGGGGTGAAAACGCCGCGAGAAACGCCGACAACGGAGGATTTTAATTGAAACGTGTGCGTACATTTAATTAAAAATCACTGTCGGCCTGCTATTCCGCTTCTGAACCCGCTGTCCAACTGGGCCAGGCTTCGGGGATCGTTTATACAGGGTGTCCCTCGCGGGAAAGTAAACAATTTATCGGGAAATTTCGAACGCCGGGGCGAACTTTCAAATTTACGGCCCCTAATAGGCCGTAGTATTTGGAGAATTTTTTTATCACGGAAAATGGTATTCGGCGATCACAAAAACAATTACAGAAAATTGTACAAGGTTGATTTACAAAGCCTCCTGATAAATGTGCATCAACGTGAAAAATAAATTTCAATCGAAAAGCTTCGTGTTCCGTGTACCTTTTTAATGTTCATAAGTAGACAGCGGATCTTTATGCATTTATGGAAATGTTCAAAAAATGCTATAATATAAAATTCGAGAGAATTTAACACGATTTTAATTTGCTTTGGATCTGCAAAGGCTGTTCCCATTAAAAACAGGATTTTATTTCATTCCACTTTCTTAACATTTTTCTGTAAAAATTGAAAATTGCATAAACATCCGCAGTCTATTCATAAGAAAACAAAACTCACGCGGCGTGTGGTCAATAACTTTCGGAGCTCTCGCGTTTCGCTCCTGCTTCTTTTCGAGATGAGTCGAGAGCTCGATTAATTCTTCGTTTTTTGCGAGTCGTTAATTGTCCCCGTGGGTCAGATCGAATTTCAGAATCGCAAGGTCGAAGGCGGGGGGACGCGACGGGAGAAGAAGACGGCGACCCCATATACCGCGGCACGGGGGTTCCTACTGGTCGCTTTGGTAACTCAAGGAGACAATGCTGGCCTGCGTAACGCGATCCCATGGTCCCGTACTTTGGTTACACGGGGTATAATTTAACCACCGGTGCACGCTCTCTTGCTTAATTGTGACTGCGACGCCGCGCGCCGTGGCTTGCTCGCCTCGTACTCGATTAGACTCGTACGCGTTTGGGCTCGTCCGGTTGAACCGGACTAATTACGCCAACCCGGGACGACTGTAAGGAGATCGAGCACCGTCTGGAATGAAAATTTCGTCGTGACGATTGTATCGGCGCGGCGCGTAACCCTTAAACAAAAAATCACTCAATCTTTTAACCTGTTAACTAGTCGATTTGTCGGCCAACGACAGCCTTATACGCACCGGTTGTCCTTAAACGTTCGAGTATCATGCGCATGCTAATTTTCCTTGCTACGCTTACAGAAACATATCGAGACTTTTTGTCGATGTTTCTGCGAAATAAAACTGGTCGAAATTAATTAGTCGTGTACGAATGTATTTCCGCTTTTAACCCCTTACCCTACAATATCAAGTCAAACTCGTGATGAAGATTCTGAACAAAGTCTAATAAATATGTATGTTATTAATTTCCTTTAAACCGAAATAAAGTTCTACTTAGTTGTAGTTGATATATATCCTCTGGAGAAAACATAGACGTACAATAAATATAAACTATCTTGTTTTTCTATGAAATTCTGAACGATGAAGAATCTAATCGTTATAATCACAAAATAAGTACATAGTAGTGTAAGGAGTTAAAACGAAATAAAATTCTATTTTGGCGTTGTTAATATACAGCTATCCGGAGAACATATAGGCATACAATAGATATAAATTTTCTCCTTTTTTTAGGAAATTGGAAATTACAAAAAAGTTCTAATCACTGAAACCGTGAAATAAATCGTAGTACAAGGGGTTAATATTTTGAATACAGTATCGAACAGTACAGTGAATTCTCGGTATACGTGACCAGCATCGAAAAATCAAAAAATTAAATATCTCCGCAATTTGGTGTGACTTTGAAAAGTTGATATTTCTTATTTAGGGAACTGTGATCGGGAACGCGTGTTTCTTGTAAATTAAGTGTATCGCGATGACTGTATTTTCGCAGCACCCTGTAAATCTGATAGATCGTTCCATCCGATCGCCTCGATAGCGTGAGATTGTCCGATTTTGAACGGTACTTGAACACTCGGACGTTTATTCGATCACGAATTTCCCTTTCCTGTTAGCGGCATGGCGGTGCCATAATAATGAACGATTTTATGACTTCTCCCGTCAGCTGGGGGACAAGAGTAACGGCCGCTTTGTTTTAACCGAGGTTTCTTCTTCCGCTTCGCTCGTTTTCCGCGTCTTCGAGGTCTCTTTTGGTCGGCCGATCGTCTAGCCTCTCTAGCTACGTTCCTGTGTGTCTCGACATCTGTCGTTTGCAAAAGGAAGTCTGGCCTCACGGTGGAGCTGCGGACGCCGAACAGCAACGAGATAATCGGCAGAGAGGTAAAGAAAGTCGTTTCGTCAATCTCTTCTGGTCGAACGATTCGGACTCCGAACGATCCTCACCTGAAAGACGTTGCTTTCGGGTCTGCAGACACGGAAAAATTGTGATTCCCCGTAACCCTTTAAGGCAGAGCCCTTGAAGAGCTATATACGTACTCTTTTAATTCCTTTACAAAGTCGAACAATTTTTCATTCCTAAATTCTTTTCACGAATTTTGATCTGATACTGGTAAATAGATAACATTATGGCTCATATCAATATTACAATATAATAATATTTCCTCACCTCAAAGACGTTGCTTTCGGGTCTGCAGACACGGAAAAATTGTGATTCCTCGGAACCCTTTAAGGCAGAGCCCTTGAAGAGCTACGTACTCTTTTAATTCCTTTACAAAGTCGAATAATTTTTCATTCTTAAATTCTTTTCACGAATTTTGATCTGATACTGGTAAATGAATAACATTATGGCTCATAATGGGCTCATATTAATATTATAATAATATTTCTTCACCTCAAAGACGTTGCTTTCGGGTCTGCAGACACGGAAAAATTGTGATTCCCCGTAACCCTTTAAGGCAGAGCCCTTGAAGAGCTATATACGTACTCTTTTAATTCCTTTACAAAGTCGAACAATTTTTCATTCCTAAATTCTTTTCACGAATTTGATCTGATACTGGTAACTAAATAACATTATGGCTCATAATGGGCTCATATTAATATTATAATAATATTTCCTCACCTCAAAGACGTTGCTTTCGGGTCTGCAGAAACGGAAAAATTGTGATTCCCCGTAACCCTTTAAGACAGAGCCCTTGAAGAGCTACGTACTCTCTTAATTCCTTTACAAAGTCGAACAATTTTTCATTCTTAAATTCTTTTCACGAATTTTGATCTGATATTGGTAAATGAATAACATTATAGTTCATAATAGGCCCATATTAATATTATAATAATATTTCTTCACCTCAAAGACGTTGCTTTCGGGTCTGCAGACACGGAAAAATTGTGATTCCCCGTAACCCTTTAAGGCAGAGCCCATGAAGAGCTACGTACTCTTTTAATTCCTTTACAAAGTCGAACAATTTTTCATTCCTAAATTCTTTTCACGAATTTTGATCTGATACTGGTAAATGAATAACATTATGGCTCATAATGGGCCCATATTAATATTATAATAATATTTCCTCACCTCAAAGTCGTTGCTTTCAGGTCTGCAGACACGGAAAAATTGTGATTCCCCGAAACCCTTTAAGACAGAGCCCTTGAAGAGCTACGTACTCTTTTAATTTCTTTACAAAGTCGAACAATTTTTCATTCCTAAATTCTTTTCACGAATTTTGATCTGATACTGGCAAATAAATAACATTATGGTTCATAATGGGCCCATATTAACCCTTAGCACTCGAATGGCAACTGTAAGGCGCCACTAAAAATTTCTGTACCGTTATTCAAAATATTTTTTACAGTATTAAATTTGTTTATATGTAATAAATTACTAAACCCTTCAGTATTGTACGAGTAAATTGCAGCATTTTCATATGTATAACATAAAAAAATATATATACAAGGAAAATATTCTAGGTCATAAGAAATGTTTCGTTTTCGAGTTAAAATAGTTTCGAGTGCAAAGGGTTAATATTATAATAATATTTCCGTTGATGAGCTCCAGGATAACCTTGCTGAACTAGGTCCCATAGAACGGGTACCGAAAGAAAAAAGTGAATCATTTCCGAAACCCAAGAACAGATGACGCAGTGGTGAGCCGACTTCGTAAACATGTCGCAGCGATCACAAATAAAATCGCGCCGTTATTTGATCGGTAATGAGGATATCCACCTCTTGTTTACGACCATGCATCGCGTCGTTATGTATCGCGAGGCTCCGTGCATCGACTACACTAATTACCGCGATCGGCCCGCGCCCGCGCACAGGAATCAACTTTCAGACCGGCAATTAAATGCTTTCATCAAACACGTGGCACTTACGTCAGACCATCTGCTTGCCGACGATCCTGCTGACTAGGGGATGCGATTGTCAGTGTATTTCTTTCGAGCGAATCCAGCCACCGGGGCTGGGTAAAATACTATTTCAAATTTACTCGAAATTGTACGTGCAATTTGAAAAATATTTCATTTTCCAGAGGAAGTTTTTGAAATAGTATTTTATCCGAAGAAGTCTCAAAAACAGTGAGAATTTTATTTAAGGGAACGATTCTACAATGAAAATATTTCATTTGCGGAAACTGATTTCTTAACCCATTTGCATCATAAGGAAAAGAAGGCCTTTATCACCGAACTTTTTTTTAATTATTATATTTAAATACAAAAATGACTACAAGTAAAAGAACTTCATGTCTCAGCATTATAGGAAGAATTCAGAATTACTACTTTCATCTCCAATAACACCGTCCATTTCTATTTTTTAGCTAACGAATGATGACAGTGACCAGGAAAATTGAGCGTATACAGGGTGGTCCACGCAATTGTTTCAAGCCATAACTCCGTTATTATTGCATTTACGAAAAAATGCCAAAGGAGAAAGATAAATGGTTCGAAGAGCACTACATCTGTAGGCCTTTAAATTTTTTTTAGATGCAGCAGTGCATGTGCAATTAACAAATGCATCATTCCTTTAAATAGAAATGCATATTTTTTTTACACCGATCGATTCTTCAGTTCATTCTACGTAAAAAATGATTAGGGTACCATTTATCTTTCTCCTTTGGCATTTTTTCGTAAATGCAATGATAACGGAGTTATGACTTGTAGCAATTGCGTGGACCACCCTGTGTACGCTAATTATGCAAATGGGTTAAAATAGTATTTTATTCGAATTATAAGGCAACGACTATCGAGATATTTGAGATATTCTTTCCAGCTCTGATCGAGGCTATGGTGCAGATAATAAATATCATCGTGGGACCAAAACAGGCCAGTTTTATCGTTCCTTAAATGTCAGACGTTCCGTCATCAGTCGCGACAGTAAATAATAAAAAGGCCTGCATGCGTCGATACAAGGTATCGAGAGAGTTCCGCTAACATAATCGGACATTTTTCTGAACACTCAGATACCGACAGGAGCAATCTGAATTCTGCTGACGCGAACACGCTTGTACGTCGAAGGAATTTCGTTGGAGCTGCATCTTTCCGTCACAATGCGATGCAATCACGCGGCGAAACAGTGTGTGCGCGGACATCGGAATACAGCAGATTTAATGACGCGAGACAAACAGGCTGCGGTTTCCATTTCCGCAAAAATACCGAGTGCCGGCGTAATTTACGCATTTTGCAGTCCGCCGGTGCGGTTATTAAGAAGCCCATCGAAGCTAGCGGCACAGTGACCAACCGGGAATTTCAAAGCAAATCGACAGCGGAAAGTTATTATATAAAACGGGCGCAGCATTTTACCAGATAAATGAAATGACGAACGCAGTGGAAACTGGATAGAAATGGTAATAAGTGGACTGCGAATATTACGCATGCGTGTTTCCCGCGAAGCTGAAGCAAGTTTTCGTTTCGTTTTTAATTCGATTTATTACGTGGTCGGGTGACATGAACATTTCACTGCTCTTAATTATTTTTAAGGCGGTTTAGAAAGTCGAAAATTGCGCAAATGTCCGTAGTATTGTAGGATCGAGCTGTTCCAGAGTTTCGAAACGTTTCCGAGCTGCTTGTGGAAAGTACAGTCGAATTAAACGTATCTTTCGGTACTATTATGCCAGTTTCTATCGTCAGAGAACTTGAGAAACTAATAGGTATACTGTAATTTAACTTTTAAAAATTTAGAAATTGTGTGTTCGTATACAATTAGTATTCTATTTATTTCTCTGACGAATTAACTCGACGTCTGCAATTATTCACACGATCTATTCTTAATATGTACTTTGATACCCGCTCGTGTTTATGGTCCGACCGATTATCTAGAAATCCAGCATTTACAAATGTAAATACGTTTCTGATATCCCTTCGACTCTTGCGAAACTGACGTGTCAACAAAACTGTATCGCGGATATGATTCATTCGAGTGCACATCGCTGGAAACGATTACTTTAAAAGCTGTTTTAGTAATTTTATACGGCAGTGGGGTAAGAGACACAATTACTGTGGGGTACCAATAGATATTAAATTTTTTTAAAAAAGTCCTTTCTTTATATCTACTCGCTTCACAAGTTTGACTTTTCGAAAATTTAACTCTGATCCCTAGACTAAAAGACTAAACAATTCAAAAGTACATTATCCATTCTAGAACATTTCACAAAAATTACTTGGTATTTCTTGAGTATCAGAACTGGCATGAAAAAGTAAGTTCTGAAAGATATGAAGATATAAAAAATAAAGAGGGGTATCCTTTTCTTTACTTAAGATACACCGAACGTAATATCTCTGCTAAATAAATAGTTACACGCACAGACAAGTTGCATAATGCGTGTGCTATTCCTCTAGGGTTACCCGGTTATCAAAAGTCAACCTTGACAGTATAAATTTATCTTAGCATCGCGTGTGCACCTATCTCCTAGGGCAGTCTGAAAATTGGTTCGAAGAAAAGCAATTGACAATTAGACAAGTTAATGTCGAGTGAACGTTAACAGCCAATATAAACACTAATTTTACTTTAGCATCGCGCATGCACCTGGATCCCAAGGAAAGCAAATTGAATCAGCTGTACAGCGCGTGTATTTAGAAGGGTTAGCAATAGTCTTGGCAGTTACAATATTATATGCAAAGCCTCTTGCAGAATATAAAAACATTCTCACAGAAAAGTTACAAATTCGTTTACTCGATATACTCTGAAACGAGTTTCAGAAATGTTTCGAGGATTGGAAAAATCGCTGGCACAGGTGTATTATATCGGGTGGGGACTACTTTGAATAAATAAAAATTTTCCAAGTTAAAACCAAATTGGCTTTACTTTTTGATCACAGTATTATGTCTGTAACACGGGCCTACCCAGGACACTATCTTTTGAAGCTTTTTAGGGGTATGGCCCGCGGGTGGTGGGGATGGTTCTGGGACTTATCGGTTAGATTTCGGACATATATCGAGTAAAGACCGTCAGCAGTCGAAAATCGGCTCGGAGAGAAGCAAATGAGAAGCATAAGCTCGCGACGATCGACTTACAAACGCTGCCGGAGTCGCTCTCCTCCTTTCCGCTGAGATCCATCTGAGTCTTCCTCTTGCGGCGTATAATCGAGTTCCACACCTTTTTGCGACTCATGGCGAAGCACTGGCCGCGAAATTCGCGACTCGTCTTTTGCGATGAACAAACACTGTCGTCCGAGTCGCGCGAATCCGGCGGGGCGGCTGCCGATACACGCTTCCGAACCGCGGCTGAATCGCGCGTTGTCGCCCGCTGATGGTCCCGAGAAAGTGGGTTAATCGACTCTTCCTCCCGATAAACCATTCGTTATCGGCGCGTCATTATCGAATAACAATTAGGGAGCCGTCGTTCCGAGGATCGCAGCACGAGCGCGATTCCGGTCGCGCCAACAGAAGCACGGTAGTACCCCGAATTATGTCCTCCTCCGTCTAGCGTCGCGACGCGTCGCGTCGTCTAGCAGTTCCGTCGTTTTGTCGGCGCGATTAATCGTTCGTAGCCTAAATTAGATCGGTGCGAGAATAATTGCAGATTTTTTAATTTTAACGCTAGACTGCGGATTTGATGCATTTATGGGAAAAAATGTGTAAGCACAATTTCAAGCAGTGGACAAATTAAAAAGATTCAAGGGCATATTGGTTTTAACTTGATAAAATAATTGCAGATTCTTGAATTTTAAAGATAGACTGCGGATTTTGTGCATTTATGGGAAAAATGTGTAAGCACAATTTCAAGCAGTGGACAAATAAAAAAGATTCAAGGACATATTGGTTTTAGCTTGATGAACTAATTGCAGATTCTTGAACTTTAAAGCTAGACTGCGGATTTGATGCATTTATGGGAAAAATGTGTAAGCACAATTTCAAGCAGTGGACAAATTAAAAAGATTCGAGGGCATATTGGTTTTAGCTTGATAAAATAATTGCAGATTCTTGAACTTTAAAGCTAGACTGCGGATTGATGCATTTATGGGAAAAATGTGTAAGCACAATTTCAAGCAGTAGACAAATTAAATAGATTCAAGGGCATATTGGTTTCAGCTTGATAAAATAATTGCAGATTCTTGAATTTTAAAGATAGACTGCGGACTTGATGCATTTATGGGAAAAATGTGTAAGCACAATTTCAAGCAGTGGACAAATTAAAAAGATTCAAGGGCATATTGGTTTCAGCTTGATACAATAATTGCAGATTCTTGAATTTTAAAGCTAGACTGCGGATTTTATGGATTTGTGAGAAAAATGTGTAAGCACAATTTCAAGCAGTGGACAAATTAAAAAGAGTCAAGGGCATATTGGTTTTAGTTTGATAAAATAATTAAAGGAAATATTTTTTATTTTGCACAAAGATCCGCAGTCTACTAACGACCAACTTCTAGTTCTTTTGCAACATCTCGATATGTTCCCCGAGGATCTGCCTCGACGATAGCGCTCGGTGCATCATTATCAGAGAATTTTCTAAACCAGTGTGGAGCTTATTAATAGTCCCCTGACTAAACGCGTTGTCAGTACTGCGAGCAGTTTGCTCTGCATCCTAATCCGAGCGCAAACTATAAACTTTATCTCTCTAGTCACTGTAATTTATTAGAAAATCTATTTGTCGGTCGAATAAAACACAATAATTACGTTTGCATACATAGGTGTGCGCGTGTACTTTTTGCCTTGCGTATTTTGTGACCGATCGGGACGGAAGTTCGAGGTACTACACATTTGAACGAGTTGCCGATGTGTTGACCCTTTCACAGAAGGAGTAAAATAGAAAATCATGCCAGTTCCTTCTAAATACGAATTTGCTAAGAAATCCACAAATATTCCCCAACGAGATCGATAACCAGATCTGGACACTCGGTTGAAAGCAACGATAAATAAATAACTAAAACAGATAAAATTTTCACAGGAAGCAGCACCGAACCTTCACCACTATACGAAACCATACACTGCGCGTGACGTTCGTGGTATAATCCGACTGTGAAAGGGCTAATCGAAACGCACATTCAAGACCGTCCGCCGGTAGGAACGTCTGTGCCCGATCCTGTTCCACATGTCGTATGAAAATCCGAGCAAAAGATCGGTCGATCGATCGATCGATCGCGGAGGATCGGCGCGCGCGATGGAATCGTATCACCGGGTGTCTCGGCGTTGCCCGGCGCAATTACGCGATCGTTCGAGCTCCATAATTAGTTCGCGGCTCGCCTTGGACACCGGGGGGTTGTCTCGTATTCTGCTTGCCGGGAAACAGAGAGCCGAGCCGATCCGAGCCGAGCCGAGAACGAGAGAGGAAGTTCGTGGACGAAGTTACACGGTCCGACTAACTGGCTGCACGCGAGAACGCTCGCGCGCGACTCCCGTTCGCAGCCGCAAAAACCAATGACCTAGCACACTTACGGACTTTTATCCAGCCTGATTTCGCAAGCGACAAGATCGTCCGGCGCACACGCCGTGGAACGCACTTATATCGTTTGTTCGGGACCGAGCACCAACACTTTTATCGCATCCGGCGCCGAGGACTCTTTCGAACGGGATGCACTCGGGCCGCGCCGATTCGAACTTGCGCGCCGATACCATGCGGAATGAAAGCGGATCGGTGGGGGAACAGGTCGTGAAAATTCGAGGGAAACTGTCGACTGTTTTACGGCCGTTGGAAAATTCTGCCTCGTTTTGTTTAACGAAGAATGGCCTGGGAAAACGCTTTCTAGCCGACCTGGTCTAGAAAGGGCGCCGAGCATCGCGTGGAAATCGGTTGCTAGCTTCTTCTTTGAAGATTCTTCTTTGCTTAGGTGCAATCTCATGTTCTCGTTGAGATTAAAATTTAGTTCAACATTTTTCGTAACATTTGCAGCACGTTTTCTAGATACTGGAAAAGATTTGTTCGTGTTGGAATTTATTTCATAAATAGAACAAAATTAATCTGTTATTGCTTTAACCCCTTGCCCTACAATAACGAGCCAGACTCGTGATCAAGATTTTGAACAGACTCTAACAAATATGTACACTACCGGCCATAAGTGTTTACCCACCCTCAACATTGTAGTCCACGGTTCTACGGTTCAGCTTCAATAACTTTGCTATTTCTCTGTTACATTTTCCGATGCTATGATGGGACACTATTAGAGCGCGCGTTTCAATCGATAATTCTTTTCTCCCTGACATTATTTGAAATTTTCGCAAAATTCTTTAGGCACGTGAAAATCAACTGTTTACTGTATGAAAGCTTAATGCAGTATGAAATGCAGTATGAAATTTGAGAAGACTAAGATACCTGTATTACCTGCATTCATATTCCCTGCTGATCGTTATAAAGATGTCAGAAAAATGGGTTTCTTTACCTGAACTCCAAAATTGTCGTTTTTCATAAAAAGCTGTAAACTCATTTACAGTACCTGATTGTGTATGTACAGAATATTTTGGATGTTTTTTATTAGCCTTGTAATAAGGATTTAATGCTACGGACATTTTCATAACAATAAAATACCTATTATTTGAATAGTAACGAAATTTGAAGGTGGGTAAACACTTATGGCCGGTAGTGTATGTTATTAATTTCCTTTAAATCGAAATAAAATTCTGTTTTGTTGTGGTTGATATATATCCTTTCAGGAAAATGTAGACATACAATAAATATAAACTATCTTTTCTTTTCTATGAAATTCTGAACGATGAAGAATTTCTAATCAGTATAATCACAAAATCAATAGTAGTGCAAGGGGTTAAATTCGGTGCGCGATTTCCAGTGGATCCGAAAAGTGTTCGACCACTATATTTTGACAATTTCTCGAGAATCAGAAATTTAATGTTGGACGCAGAGTGAAGTAGATACGTTATTAGATCTTTTTTTTCCATGAAATTCTGAACGATGAATAATTTCTAATCATTAGAACCACAAAATAAATAGTAGTGCAAGGGGTTAAAAGAAAGGATCACATTGTATGTTGTCCCCGCCATCGAACCCTTGATGTTGCATTGTTCATATTGGACCATTGCTCCTCTGTTTTCAATTTCTTGTGTTTTATTCTCGACGTTTCTCTCAATCCGTAAAGACGTGTCTGACAACGCGCTTTTAGAGAATTTATTAAAACAAATACTATTTCGTGTGCTATAAAAGAAGTGTGCTTTTATTATAAACACACCCATATCCCAATAGTTTGAATAAATCTAGGGCCCAGAAATCAATATGTGTAAATTCCTGACCATGAAAATAGTTAAGTCACCTAATATTTAGTTGTGAGGAAACATCAGGGTATATAGACAGACAGTGTATATAGATATGTATATATGTAGTTTTAACCTATACCTAATACCTTCTCGGTCTAGTAATGATTTTCATACTTTCTGTTTTCGAAGGCATCTTGTAGACGGCGAAATAAATTTGTTGCTCACTCTGGTTTCTACAAAAAGATTTTTAAGAAGGGGGAACGTATAAGAACGATACGAAGTTTAGTAATCGGGCATGATTGTGAATAAAAACCTGTTTCCACTGGAACTACTGAACCGTACAGTCTATGCAATTATGAGATTAGAGAATGTACACAGTTTGGTACAATAAAATTTGCGACACTATATTAGTCATACCAAAAAGTTCTGAATAACTAAAATCTTGATAAATTCGTGTTTCTGTAAAAGCGAAGAGACAAAGTATTGCGAACTACAAAATTATCCATGCTTTTGGTTGGAAATGTTTTAAAGAAATCTGTTCAAAATCTTCGCCTGTAGCAATATAATTTTTATAGAATGTCAATGAACGTAATTGTGACCAACTGTCAATTTTTAATCAAAGTAATTCTTATAAAATGTTGTATTGCTCCGATATTTTAAATATGCTTCCTTTGAATAAATACAGAACAGCGATTCTCTCGCCAGCCTTAAAAAAAATGCAAAGCAGCCATTTGTATTAATTTGGGGAAATGAATGCATCAATTCCACGGAGATACCATCTGAAATCATTTAGTTCGTGTAAACATTAAAGTGCCCTCCGCTTTTGATCGTAGAATGTGTACAGTTAATGAATTCATGTATGCGTCAGGTGAATGCAAAATCACTTTCTTAACTGTAATGACGCTAACGTTCGCTTGAAAAAAGAGAGAAAAAAAAGCGATATCGACGTAAGCGGTCTCGATAGCGATCAACACTCTCGGGTAAAAGTATCACCTTGGCTCGACGAGGGAAATCTATCGAACTGTTCGTGTCATTTTCCCTTGATTAAAGCTGCCAATTATCCCAACGACCAATTATATACAACATCCTATTTATGTATAAACTACGCTCATAAATATTCAGACCACTTTCACGTTAACGACACTGGCTTCCTCGCGTGAGCCTCGTCAGAGAAATCCGCTCGGGACAAAGACACTGTTTCATAGTGAAATGAACTGTCAAAATGATCGTCTACATGGTATCCTGTTCTATCAAAGTTGTAACACCGAGAGACAAAATAATTTATATTATAAACTTCGCTACGACTGTCGTTTCTCGAATTTAAAAACAGCATTCGCTTGAACATTACTTGCGAACGATAATTGACTTTCCATTTTCCTTAAAACAAAACTATACAGGCTGTCCCAAAAATGTTCCTTAATTGGGGCGGTTCCTAAGGTCATTTCAAGTTCACCTTGGCAAAGTCAGAAATTTTTAACTTTTTGATATATAATCCTGTACATCTTGACAAGAAAATGTTGAAAATCGACGGTCCAATGCGAGGAATTCACTGGTTCAAAAGTTATGCGTGTGGCACATCGATCCAGACTATAGTAAGCAGCTTGCACTTCACTCCTGAAGGTCCCATTCGCCGATCTTAATTTTCGAAACTGTTCCTACATAATCCAGTGGCCATTGAATCGTATCCCCAATAAGGAATAAACTTTTCTCCGCACTTTATTGACCGCACTGTAGGAGACGTAAATTTTCCAGTCCACGATGATCGAACCATAGTGCTTCCGCATGAATCAATGATCGCGGTTTTTCCAAGACTTGGCAGTAAAACGCGTGACCTTGTGTTCGCGTTGCGATTAAACGAGCTGCCGGAGCCGGACTGTCTTCGCTGGTGATTCTACGTCTTGGAACGACCATAGGATGTGCGGTTGTCGGTGACGATAAACTGCCCCGCCTCGCAGGAAATTGTTCTTCCAAAATGAAATGACCGGATTAAACCGTCCGTGAAACTATATGACTTTTGAATCATTATCTTTCGGACCCTCGCCATTGAAAGGAAATTGTATGCGCAAACGATACACAGAGTCACTCATTTCGATCTGCGAACGTGAGACAACAGATTTTGCAGATTGTAATTGTTCAGCCGGGATAACTGTACTCGCAAGATTGTTCGGTTAGGTATAAGGTCTAATGATCGCATAATTATCCACAGTTTTTCTGTACGTAAAAACTTGAATCACAGCTCGTGTTTTACTGTATAATTTTGTTACAGTTATTGAACGTGGAATGTTGTAAATGCGTTCTGACATGCTCCGAACAGGTTACAGATTACAGGTGGTCGGACTTCTTCGTCGAATAGTATGAAATTATATTTTGCTGGTGATTAGGATGTTTCTAAATTAAATGATCGGTAACGGGAGGAAGGTTTACACAACTTGTTAGCATGTTTTATGTTGTGAAACGAAATTAGTGCTTACTATTTTGTAAATGTTTGCATACATCATTTATAAAGAATCTTGGAAAGATTTACAAGTGTTTAACCCCTTGCCCTACAATATCGAGTCAGTCTCGTGATGAAGATTCTAAACAGAGTCTAATAAATATATATGTTATCAACATCCTTTGAACCGAAATAAAATTCTATTTTGTTGTAGTTGATATATATCCTTTGGAGAAAAGATAGACATACAACAAATATAAACTATCTTTTTTTTTCTCATGAAATCCTGAACCATGAAGAATTTCTAATCATTATAATCAGAAAATAAATAGTATTGCAGGGGGTTAAGTGTCTCTCTTCAGCATCTTTCGACTCCGTGAATTGTTACCTGCATCCTTTTTTAAATCTTCAGAGCTCACATTTTCCTCCATATTTCATTTCCTTTCCGGTTCTTCGTTGCGAGTATAACAAGGGCAAAGTATAACGTTAAATCCGATCTAAACCTTGAACAAACTCCGCGCTTGGATAACAATCGTTCTCTACAACGAAGAAAAATACCACAAACAAAACACATGACGTGAAAAAAAAAAGGATGAGTGACGCATATTATACCGCAGTGATGCGGTATACACATCCTGTAGAAGGAAATTACCGAGCAGCTACTTTAATCACTTTCTGCTTGAAAATTGTTCGCTTCTTGGCCTCCTTTTTTTCAATTATATAATTGTTCCATTACCGACCGAGTCTTTCCAATTTATTCGGAACAAGGTTCCTCCTCCAGGAAAAAGGATAAATCGTCCGCGAAAATTCTCGGGGAATCAGGATCGATAAACAGGGCTGACCTTAATACGCATTTACATTTTCTTTTCTTTTTTAAATCTCTGTTTTCCACGAAATTATACAGCTGGACGAGTTCAATGTTTTCAGAGGTTCGGTGGTCGCCTGGTTTTGGGGTTGGACATCCGTAAGTGTTACAACTCGAGCAACGGTAAGTGTTAAACGGGGTTTACTCTGAGACTGCCGTCCTTCTAACGTATAACTCATTAATTCAAACGAGCGACGGCACTTCACACGGGTAAATACGGTGCACGATCTTTTCCACGTTACGGGAGAGCAGCGGCTGCACTACAATTAGCGTGGTTCGCTGCCAGCATAAAATTGCACCTGGCAAACAATAGGGAAATTAGGGTCGCTAGTGTAAACGAGGCACGGTAATGCGTCGCGGAGGACTTAATTCTTTTGGCGTATCAAGAGCAGGCTAGAAAGTGACTGTAGCTCCGTGTTGAACAAACTTCTACCTGATAATGATAAATACTCTTGTGGCATCGTCAAATAATTCATAACTATTGTATACATATTCGCTTGAAGCTTGACCTGCATAATCTGGAGAGTCACACCTATTTACAAAGTTAACAATATTTCTGCAAGTATTGTACAATATAACTGTTATAATAAATAAAGTAAGCGTTCAAATGCTTTCGTGAGTCACTGTATCAGTGGTACGTGACGTCATATTACTCCCGCTACAATCGAGCAACAATTAGCGAAAGGGGGGGAAGCATTTCGAGAGGGGTACACATCAGTCTGGTAATGCAAGATCAGGGGAATTGTACCGGATTAGTCACGTGACCGGGCCCCGTGGCGGAAAGGTAGGGGAATAGCGTCGTAGAAGGGGAAGGTAGAGTAGGGGAACAAGTCTTGATCTAGCCACACTGGGCAACCATAAAGTGGTCGGCCGAGCAGCGACATCTTTCGTTGGAAAAGGATAGAACATGACTAGACAGCGGATGTTTATGCAAATGCACATTTCGATAGAAAGTAAGTAAACTTATTGGACCCGGACAGTTTACGTTGTTTATAGAGGTTTTTAAAAATATAGTTCGTATTTTGCACATTCTGAATATTGCATATATTTTACACGTTACATATTTTTCGCATATATTGCATATTTTTCGCATATTTTGCATTTAATGCTACATATGTATATGTGTGCATGTATATATAATGGTAAAGAACCGTTACGTGATATGAATTAGATGTAACATGTTTAGCACATGGCTTGCACAGGGTAGCAGAGGAAATACAATTGCACTTTCCAGTAGGTAACCAATTAATAGCTTCCATAAAACAAGTATTGTTGAAGGGTATAAAGAAAAGCTACCAAACGTTCCATTGCCACCGGAACCTATTCTAACAAGATGGGGGACATGGCTAGAAGCGGCAATATTTTATGCAGAGCATGTGCACAGTATAAGAGAAGTCAATATTGTTTTGTAATAATTAAACAAAATAAGACATTCAGGTTGTCATTTATTTCCAGGATTTGATCCTTTATTAAAACTTAATAATACTCTATATGTATCCACTATTGAAGGACCAGACGAAATTGATGCAAGATATTGGAAAAAGTACAAATATGCACCAATTACGTCCTGTGATGTTAAAAGGACATTTTCAACATACAAATTAATCTAGCGAGAATTTAGCGAGAAAAGACATCAACTTACCGTTGACAATATGGAAAAAATCATAGTTACATATTGTAATGCAAATTACAACAACCATTAAATGAAAATATGTATACAATGTACAATTGGTTTCATTATTTTGCATATATTTTGCATATGTTTTTGCACATGCCGTGCATATATTTCGTATACACTTTGCATATATTTTTGCATATTTTGCGTATTAATTTTGCATAAAGATCCGCTGTCTAAACATGACACATCGTTCTGTCACTAAGCGGTGTCCTAAGAAATGTCCTATTCTGAAAACAAACATTGGTGCCGTTTCTCGAGGCAGAGACGCATCGATCTCCTATTTTAAAACGCGTCGGCTACTGGAGGCGCGGAAAAAGCGTCTAACTGAAACAAACGACATTCTGCGACGCGCGAAGTCGTTCAGCATCGATCATTCGGGAATCCCAATAAATTTCTGGTTTTTCGAGATCCTTTTTCCACGTAGCCCGGGCGCTCGTAAGTCATCCAGAAAATTCACTCGCGGCTACATCCTATTTCCCTGTGTTCTCGCCGGCCGGTTCCGATCATTACAGATTCAGAGGAGCGTTCTCGGTCGCGCGAGTCGCTCTCTCGCCTCTCGAATGCGTCACGTTCGAGTACACGCCGAGAGCATGCGAATCGCGCGATTAGCTCACAAAGAAACGCTTAATCACGCTTCTTTCCATTTAACGGTTTCCCCACCCCGCTCGGTGCACGCGAGCACACGGAGAGTTTTCTACGGAAAAATTATGTCGACGACCCGGAGCGTTTCCAATTAATTGGCTTACGATCGCCTGAAATTAGGGGTTGCGTGATCTCGCTCGAACCGTAAAACGGTCGCCCCGGTCACCCGAGCCGTGAAGTTACGCTTAGATAATATTTTAACGGTCGGAACGATTTATCGCGAACACGCCTTTCAAAAATTGTCTATGGTCGTATTCTTCGGCACGGTACTTTATTCGATCATTCGTCGCAGATCATGCGGGGAATATTGAACGCTCGGGGCTGGGAATGTCTTGATTTAAGGATTAAGTTCCTTGGGAACCAGTTAATTGAGAACAGTCTTTTGTTTTTCGCGTGTCACGCGAAACCGGTTGCAATTTTTCCAAACGGTAGTTTTAACGTCCCGTTGATTCTTTGAATCGATTTCGAGATTAATTTCTTGCAAAAGTTAATGGTTATACAGTGACAGAGAAAATCTAGTATTTCATTTTTGTCATAAAATCCGTGGTCCGGTGGTAATACACGAAATCAGTTTTCTTGTCCGCAACCGATGACTCAGATCCGTCTGTTGCGCAATTGTTAAACGCTCGAATCAGCCGCAGCCATAAAATCGCTATTAAAGCTCCGTTTAGAAACCGTTCGTGGCCCGAACGTGATTTTGCATAACGATAATTTTGATTTTTCACGATACCCGTAATTCGATTCGAAGGGAATAGAAATTCTGCTGGATAGTATGACGCAACGCGGATAATCTAGCGTCGGTTTATTCGAAAGTTTGATGGCGTAATCGCGAAGATTCGTCCGCGGTGCCTGATCATGCATTCACGTGGGTGGAAAAGCCGCGCGCATTCACGCGTGCATCGCGGACGCGCCTCGGACTGGCCTGGTGACAGGAGGGAGCCTAACCGTACATGCTAGGATGGCTCTTCCGGTGAGGGCATGTCCGGTGCTTCAGACAATGCTCCAACGATGAATCGCGTCAGAAAAGTCTTTCAAGTGATTCTCAACTGCTCCCATAATCCACGGTTCAATCGCATACGAGCTAAAATTAAAACTCGTCGATTGTTCACACTTACGGCACAGTAAAATCGCTTGGAAAACAATCCGACGAATATAATAGTAAAACACGTGCAAATACTTTCAGTTGAGAAAATGAATATGTATTTATTCTCAGTAAGAATTGCCTTAAAATTATGAAACATCATTCTACTTCTCGATACTTGTTCGTCATGCTCGTGAGAGGCAGAAAAGGGAAAACAGCGTTCACTTTCGATGATCATGCAGATTCGCACGAGCCGAGGTGCAAGTGGTAAAACAACTTTTGTCGTTAAACAAACAGTCGTTACCAATTTCACGTACAACGAGCCGGTGACATCAAGCCTGTTCTTCTAATCGGAATGACTGTCATTAACTTTCCCCGTTCTACGATCGATCACCGAAGAAGCACACCGTACGGGCCACGAACATGCGTTTATCCGGCCTGCAATCTCGACGTAGTATTACGTTTAAATTAATAATCCCCGTTGCGTCGCGTGATTGCCGCCATTCGGAAACACGTCCGTTACACGCGTGTTATTACCGGCCGCGTGCAATTTCAATAATAATTATAATCAAGCGCGGTTGCGCGTCTCGGGACGGAAAATAAAATCTGCGAATGTAGCAAATTCCACCCTTACAACCATTTCGCCCGGTTCCGTGAGAATTCAATGCCGTCCGAATTCACCTTGTAGGCCACGATTCCTCATCGAATCATTGTCTCGCGGTTATCGAGAAGTTTCCTTCTGCACACTGATATTTTCACTGAAACTACTTTCCGACGGTATTACATTTATCGCAGTAGTTAACCCTTTGCACTCGAAGTTATTTTAACTCCGAAACGAAAAATTTCTTCCGACCTAGAATACTTTCCTTCTATATATTTTTGCTCATGTTGCTCACCCACGAAAATAGTGGAATTTACTTGTACGATACTGATATTTTTAGTAACTTATTAAATCCAAACAAATTTAACAATGTAAAAAATATGTTGAATAATGATGTAGCAATTTTTAATGGCGCCTTATAGTCGCCATTCGAGTGCTAAGGGTTAATATATAAATAACGTGTTTGAAAAAATTCAACGATCTACAGCACCTCAGTTACGGTCCCACAGTTTTCAAGATACACAGAACAATATTAACCCATTTGCATCATAAGGAAATATGAAAAGGTCTTCATCACCAAACTTTTTTATTTACTATATTTAAGTACAAAAATGAGTACAAGTAATAAAATCAGGATTACTACTTTCATTTCCAACAACACCCTCCGTTTCTATTTTCTAGCTAACGAATAATGATAGTGACCGGGAAAATTCAGCGTACATATACGCTAATGATGCAAATGGGTTAAAGATAATAAACTTTAGCGTGAGGAAATTTTAAGGCAAGGGGTTAAACTCGATTTACATCCTTTTTGGAAACACACGCTTTCACCGTGTTTCAACGGGGTTGCACGTTGTCAAGAGTGAAAGAAAACATCTTCATTTTCAAGATATTTGTATTAAGTATAAACGCACTTTTGCCCACAAAATACTAAAGAAAAAGAGAGAGAGAGAAATTCTCCCATGAAGTCGGAAAGGCTAATTCGAGTAATGGAACTTCCCTGAAGCTTGAAAATAATTTTCCTGGGTCGACTAGTTTTAATAAAAATTCAAGTAAATTCTAGAAATTTATAAGCCTGTCGCGAGGCATCGATTTAGGCGTGAACCACACGCATCGATCATTCGCAAAGGACAAGGGCTCGCCGAGGCGTTATGAACATTACCGCGCGTCAGTCGAAACGGAAAAGTGTCGTAAAGCAGGCAATAACGCACCGGAAATAACACGGCAAAACGAAGGAAGAGACGGGATGTCTGAGACCCGACGAAAATAAGTCAGAAATCGAGCAATACTCCGCCGCGAACGCGGAGACATGAGAAATTCGCGGCTCGAACCGAGGCGCTATCATTTCTCAAGGCGACAAATCGACCTTCGTAAACAGGAGCCCCGTGGCTCCGTGATACAAGATCGCTCGTCGATTCAGAAGCTCCTTCCTCTTTCTCACGACACCGAGCCGCGGAGGAATCGGCCATGCGTTGCGAGCGAATTCACGCGAAATTCGCCGAGCTCGCGAGTCAATGTGGGATCTGGAATTTGTTGAGAGGTGAGAAACTTTCGCGAGAACGGAGTTCTCTTAGGACGCCGAGAGAAACTGTTACAGCTCGAAATTTCCGGTGTCGTTGAAGCATTACTGTCCTTGGTAGTTTAGATTTTAGATTGCACGCGAATTCGATTCGCCGAGGACTTGACGTCCGAAATGCCTTTCCCGCAAAAATCGGCAAGATTAATCGATTTCTCCAAAAGCTAGACGAGAAGCTTCTGAGTTTTGTGTTTTTCTGTTTCGATTTCGCACTCGTGTATTTTTATAATAAATTCAAATGGTTGAAAAGATATTTCACGGCGAGAATAAAATTGTAAATGCAGGAAACGATACTGGTATTCTGGATAATCATTATGAGTTGTTGTGAATACACTGTACATTAATATAGTACATATCATTTCTTGCAATTGATATTACGAATTTGCATTTTGTAGACAGTGGATGTACAATATCTTTTGCAGTTTGTTATACGAATTTTCCTATAAATTATTTTTGAATTTAGTCAAGATTTAGGTCCGTGGCGACATCTACGACTGAATCAACGAAACCGTAGCCCCACTGTTGGTACATCAGTTCCTTCAAACTGCATTGCCTGCAGTGCAGAATGCACTGCCGTCGGTAACATAGAAAGTCTCAACTGGACACTTACCAAGTGTCGATAAAACCTCAAAAAGTGCGATTATTTGGTATAAAATAATTTTATATTTATATCAACCGACGAAAGCATGAAATATAGACTGATTTGACCTATATATTACAGGAAATAAGGTCAGAGAGTTTGGACACAAACCTCGTGTTATCACCGATAAACTTATCGTGCAATGGTAAAGTCTGAAGAAACGCAGGGACGATGATCCCTCCAGAAATTTGAATTTGCAAGCGGTTTCTTCGACTCGTTAAAGATGCTATTGATCGGGGAGCTGTTGATTCGAAAGAACGATTTGCAGTCGCCGCGGACGTTTGCACAGCACCTTTAAACATGACTCCTAAATTTACTCGATTCCCACGACGTACTGCGCTAATCACCGCTTATTAAGAATTGAACGGTGGGGTCGCGCGAGTGGAAAGGTTTCTTTGTCGTTGGTGGCGCTCTTTAAACGAGGGACTGTGCCCTCCGGGAATTGCACCTCTCAAACAATGTCTGCTCGTTACGAACCCGGCCGCCGGTATTTGTCGGTGGCAGTCGCGGCAGTTTCAACGACAATTCAAACAAAGCGCAATTAATACCGGGTGGTCCGATTCTCCGGGCATTAGCCGCGCGATAAAGCACCGAGGAGAAGCGGAGTTGCGCGCGATTTGCCTCGCACCGACAAAACGGCCGCTTCCGTGTTCTTGTTATGCATCGCGGATCCTGATTATTTCTGGGTCCGTGATCGTTACCAGCCAAACCATTACGACCGGCGAATCTTGATCGGAGGAACAGCGTTCCTTTAAAAAATAATGACCCGCATGTGTACCGGTACGCAAAGCCCTTTTGACCGATCAATATTGCCAATAGAGAGACACACATGGAGTCAGCTAACGAGGGCTCTGTACACGCATTAAAACGGAATAATTTTTTTTTTAACCAGTTAAGCGTGTTTGACGCGTATACACGTCAATCCAAAACTCTATTGCGGTGCAGTTAACGTTAATGAATTGTTAATTTCTTATCGAATAGAAATGTAATTTTTGAACCCTTGCCCTGCCCCCCTTTGAATCTTTTTTTTTAATTTTTTTTTAGTGTATATTCCGCATTGCATGATTTTAATTCCACGCCGTGGGGGATTTCTTAAATTAAGCTCCACAGTTAACTGGTTAAATCAGTCGAAACTGTTTGAACTTTTTGAGGATGTTAGAACTAGATAACTAATGCAACGTCCTACGACTTTTTAATTAATCTCTCTTTTTCTTTTAGAAGAAACGGGGCTTTGGTCCGACAGTTTTAAAGAACGGTTTAAACTCCGTTATTCTCTTCGATCTTCTGAAATTGTTATTAAATTATGCAACGTTCAACGGATTTTGGAGTACACTCTAATCCTTCTCGCTACTGGTCCTCGGTGCCAGGACGAGCAACCTGTTTCTGTTGCTTAAGCTGGTAAGCCCAGCGACGCGTCTTATAAATATATTTTCTCGCGTAAAACCGTTTAGCACGGCTGTCGCTCTTCAAACAAGATTAGACAGATTAATTTTCTGTGCGTCGCAGGGAGACTCACCTATTGGAGACGCGGTGTTGGCTTCCCGAAGGCTGACGGTTTCTGGTTCAACAGCAGCTTCGTCTTCTTCGATCAATGGCGGCGGAGGTGCCAAGGGTCGCGACTCGTAGCCCCAATGCTGCCGGAAAGCACGTGCGCCGCCGTCCAATCGAACACGTGGTAGTTCGACGAACATGGCATCCCCCAACTGTCAATCAACAGCGAAAATCATATTTTTAATACTGAAAATGCAGGATACATTCTTGGAGATATTTTAACCCTCCTTGAGCAACTGTGAGGCAATTTCACTCTTGAAGCTCCTTCTTTCTAATATTTATTTTCTCTTCCGTTGCTTCGATATGACGTTCCGACGACGGTATATTAAATAGAAAGTTCAACGCGTATTCTAAAATTTTGTTAGATTTTTTTAGATTAATTTAGCTCTCACGGGGGGCTAAATTATTTGTCAAAAAAATTGATCAACCCTATTAACATTCATTCGGCCCTTCTCTTTCTCACACATTATCTACTGGCGATTCTTTCCTAATTTTTGAGAGTCTTTAGTTAATAGCCGCCATTTGCGGGAATGTGACAAAATGAGATTATTCGTTCCCGACAAATGAGACGGAGTGTACAAGATCCTATTTGTTCAGAATCCGTGGAAAATGTGTCAACCTTGACACAGGGACTGATGAGGGTTAAGGGTGCTGGCACATACAAATGAGTATATTTGACGTTATCTCCACATAAAGTGGGAATGGTCTTGCAAAGAGATATTATATTTACATCACGAATTAACTTTCTAGTTTGCCATTTTACTAAACTTGAATAATTTTCTTTTGAGTAATTTAAGAGAGGTAGAGTATGAACACATGGTTCCAATTCCAAATAAAACAAATACGGTACACGTTTAAAAATAACGAGACATTTCAGTAACGACATGGGAAAAAAGTTAATTTACGATATAAAATTGACACCGCATTCAACAACCATAACCTAATAGTAGGAAGTGGGGAAAAAACGTGACTTTTAGCGATTCACCACCGTGCACACATATCAACAACCAGAACAATCGTATACACTCCACGTTAATGAACTCTGTTACTCAGATTGTAAATCTGCCAGCGGAAAGGCTCATACAAACTACACGTGTGTACACTAGCAGCCAGTGATTTTTGTTGACAGTGGCAATTTATTCTCGTCCACGTTAGAGTGTAACAAGCGTTGCACCGAATGTGCTCCTGGCTACATTTCATTTGTAACATCAAATGGAACAGAATATTTCAAGCTATGATTTGCGGTTGTATCAAACAATCAACCGTTTTCCCATTAGTCCTACTGTAAAACCAAATTAATATAGACGCGACTGTTTGACACAGACAATTTGCGATATTTTCATTTAGAATAATCTTCGATATTGAATTCGTCGTTCAAACCCAGAAATCTTTTAACGTGAAATAAAATGTTCTTGCTCAAATTATTTATTGCCGTTGTGTCAAGAATTAATAAAACAATGTAAGTAAACTTCGTGAGAAGTAATCGTTTTTCAAAATCATATACAGCGTTACTCAAATGTTTTCCCAGGTGTATTGCACTCAAGAATTAATAAAACGTTAAATGTTTATTGTGGAGAAGACCTACTCCGATATTTCACTACAGTTTTCTTTCGATATAAGGCAATGACTCGGGACCTATATCGGAATAAAATTGTACATATTGACGGTCGCGCTCATGCTTATCCCTTCCAATACGGGTCGCGTATGACTCCGGCATAGCAAACGGGGGGTTAACACGTTAAATGTCAAAAATCAACGCCAAAAATTCTTACAAAATCAGTGTAATTTAATTAATCAAACCGAAACTAGAAATTTAAAATGTATTACAGGGGATGCTGTCTTAACCCTTTAGAATTCTAAAAATCCTAATAAAATTCAATTTATCCGGATATGTCACAATAAAAATGAATTTCTAAACCTAGTAAAAAATCACATGTGACTGACGTGTTAAACACTGGTTCGGTCCGCACGGGCCTAGAATCGAACAGCCACGTTTAACCCCTTGCCCTATAATATTTCAGTCAGACTCGTGATGAAGATTCTGAACAGGGTCTAATAAATCTATTTCCTATTAATTTTCCTTAAAATTCTATTTTGGCGTTGTTAATATACAGCTATCGGAGAACATATAGGCATACATCTCCTTTTTTTAGGAAATTATAAATTACAAAAAAGTTCTAATCACTCAAACCGTGAAATAAATCGTAGTACAAGGGGTTAATTCGAGGAAAAACTACAATTAGACGCAACGATTGGTCGCAACGATAGCGACGGAATTCTAAATCGCCTCTGCCAACGACACCGTCTGTCAGTCGTTGGCCCCGAAACCTCGCAAGCAAACCAGAGTCCTTTGCGAATGTCTCGGAGAAACCAATTTCCTCGCGTGATTCCGAGGATTCTGCGGCGCGGAGCGGTTTTATCGGAAAGAATCTCGGCGACGACACTCACATAACCCCGGACCACGTCCATCCCAGCGGAGCAGATTAACGGGCCATGTAATTAATCGTATTAGAGTCATTCGACGCGATCGAACGGCGAGACCGGTTCTACGGATCGGCTTGATCCCGATCGAAAGGAGCCGCGCGCGCGGGAAAAATGGTGGCGCCGTTTATTCGTGGAACACCAGTCGACGAAGAAGCTGGACAACGACTGGCCGGTGTCTGCCGGTTTGTCTTAAAATACCGTAGATTGACCTGACGACACGCTGACGTCACTAATTAGAGCTCATTGAACGCGGTGTGTGCATCATTGCCACCGGGCCTCGTGAAATCCGAGGGAACGGAGAAACCCATTCAGGGACACGATTTCTACCGATCTTGTTACTTTCTTCCTCGAGCGAATTGTCACCGACAGTTGATCTCGAAATGGTCTACGCGCGTGCCATCGTGTTGTCAAATAATTTAGGGCTATGCCGCTAACACCGATCAACAGACTGCAGATCTCCAGGAAAAATAAAAATCGTCCATTGCAAGAAATTGGAAAAAAGTATAAAATTTCTATCCTTCTTCGATAACTTATATTGCTAGTCAGGACAGCACTGGGACTTTTATCGGCTAGGCATTCGGGACATATGTATATGAACACTGTATTTACTATGACAAGTATTCAGAAAAATCTATACAATTTGTGCTGTTTTAAAATATGTTTGATATAGATGAAAACTCGAAAGTGACTAATTTTACGTGAAAGGTGCTATAGCCAATTTCTTTTGTTTCCAAAATTTGTGCTGTTTTAAAATATTTTTAATATAGATGAAAACTCGAAAGTGACTAATTTTACGTCAAAGGTACTATAGCCGATTTCCTTTGTTTCCAAGTCACTGGAGCTGTCACAGTGCTGTCACTGGGACTTTTATCGGCTCGGCATTTGGGACATACATAAACACTGTATGTACGATGAAAAGTGTTCAGAAAAATCTATAAAATTTGTGCTGTTTTAAAATATGTTTGATATAGATGAAAGCTCAAAAGTGACTAATTTTACGTCGAAGGTACTATAGCCAATTTCTTTTGTTTCCAAGCCTAATGTTTTTGCGCTGAAATGGTCGTTTTGCTTACCGCAAAACACGAACGTACGAGGGCACGGAAAAGCTGATAGCACATTCCAGCCAGGTGGACACCGGTAGCGAATAAAAACCCGTAACAATAGATCAGAGCAACCTACTACAATAGTAAATTAACGGGTTGCAAGTGCGCGGAGAGAGACAAGGCGAACAATCCAAGGGAACAAAGGGAAATAGAGGCAGAACGGGAAATTATTAATTTCGATTTGTTTCGCGCGCTCGATTGGCCACATGGCTCCCAATTATTTGCCAATTACCGTTTCGAACGAATTTCTGCCCGCACAATCGACGGAACGGACGCATTTTGTAACTGGTCAGGCGAACATTCGCGACACTCGCACACACGCTCGCACACGTGTACACAAAAACGCATGCACATTGCGGTGGTTGTTTGCTTCGGTGATTGATGTGGGGGTGGGACCAACGATTTGAATAGTTTTGCAAACTAGACTGGCCAATGCCTTGACACACCGGGTGTCCCATTAGTCGCATATATTAGAAAATAATCGTACTATGAATGGCAATGTATCCTAACGTCGTTAACAAAAAGGAATGGAAAGTTGCAAGAAGAACGGAAAAATGGAATTTAACACGTTGAGTGCCATGTCACCCATATGTGGGTGACGGAAATATTTGTCCAGGTTTTAAAATGAATTTTTACGTTAATATATTCATCGTACCAAATTTAATTAGGATCTGTAAAATGCAAGAAAGTTGGAGGACTACTCAATATCATACATATAATATTTTTGAATTTTTATTTCGTTAACACTAGAACTCAAAATGACTGGTTCCCAATTTTTTCTTTCACAATTACTGAAATTATAAAAAGGTTTTCATCAGAATTTTTTGAATGAACTTTTTCATTCAAAAATGTTATTAGCTTTGAATAAATATAGTCTCGTCATCATGACTAACGTCGAATAGAAAATGACTTTAACGACTAACAAAGCAATATTCATCAGTTGTATTTATTACTCGGTAGTTCTAGTGTTAAATAACTTACTTTGATTTTATGGAATTTTTGGAGGTTTCTAGTTTGGCAGTGAAAATGTTAATCATTTATTTACATTGTAGTGAAACTTCTATGGAAAGCATTAAACCAATTTTCATCCATTAATTAATATTTGCAATCTGTGAAAATGCGTAGAAAACAGCTGCAGAAAATGTGTAATCAGGTGTTCCGGTATTTCCTTCCAGGAAAAGGGGTAATGAAACGATGCAAAACACGAACCGTCTATTTATTCGACACCAACACGAAGAGCCCGCACATCGCAGGCGGTAAATATCAACTGCGTGATTCCAGAATCTGACGGGGAAAAAATAAAAATTCATCGTCCGTTACACATCGGACAAGCAACAAAATTTTCGAGCGAAACGTTCCATCGAACGCCGCATCGCACCGCGCGCCAAACAATTTTTCCATCGGACACATTGCACCGAGAGTCCCAACGACTTCATTCGATCTCCAAATTATTCCAATCCAATTACCACCGGGGTCTGAATATAAATGAAAAATCCATTAACGCGAAACGTATCTCGTTTTTCCTGTCCATCTGTTGCACCGTTCGAGCGACGGATTATCGCGGCGACCGAGAGGGTTGGCGAGGAGACACATGGCGTGTCAAAAAAAAAAAGAGAGAAAAAGGTAAAAGAGCATCGCGGCAAAAAGAGTCCGAGGATTTTCCAAAAAATTGCATTTTATCTAAGTAATGCGTCTGGCAGAAAATATTCCAAACTCGTAAGTATGATTGTTGAACGAATT
Organism: Seladonia tumulorum; assembly: GCA_913789895.3. NCBI lineage: Eukaryota > Metazoa > Arthropoda > Insecta > Hymenoptera > Halictidae > Seladonia > Seladonia tumulorum. The sequence goes on along the minus strand of OU565277.1, from coordinate 5,715,955 downwards.
ATTCGAGCGTGCACTGAACATAAATTAGGCTGCGGATTTTTCTGCCAAATGAAAAATTATTTGCAAAAAAAGAATTGGCGAAATAACGAGAACCGGAATAGCCTCTTAATTTCTGCAAACTTAAGCAAGTGATACGCCTGGCAGAAAATATTTCAAATTCGTAGATGTAATCGTTGAACGAACTATTCGAGCGTGCGCTGAACATAAATTAGGCTGCGGATTTTTCTGCCAAATGAAAAATTGTTTGCAAAAAAAGAATTGGCGAAACAACGAGAACCGGAATAGCCTCTTAATTTCTGCAAACTTGATTTTCATCGCGACCGATTAGAGTAGGAGGGACGGGACGCGATTTTCGATCGATCGCGCGACCGAACAAGCTGCGATTGCAGTTAGCCCGCGTTAACTGCAATTATCAGACTGCCGCGAACGAATGCGTCCAATTACATGATCCAGTATTGGCCGCGAACATCGCCGGTGCAACAATCCGCCGGTTCCCGCCAATTAGTGTTTGCATTCTTCTCGAACGAATCCCGCGGTGAATACGTGACCCCGTTTGCCACCGAGGTGTTCCATTAACGCAATTACTCTCGACACTAATTCCAGCTTTGCACCCGCGCAAGCCTTTTCTCCGTTTTCGTGCAAGTCGGCTGCACGCTGCCTAACGTCGGGCAGTTTCGCCGGAATTTCGACGGAAATCGGCGCGAGAACGTCCACCATTGGCTGCTCCATTGTTCGCGTAATCGCGGCGCATCGAGCAATCGAGAGACCTAACCGTGGCCAGAGCATGGGAGTTTTTAGTTAACCTAAGAAACGAAATCGGACGGGAATAGTTCTGTAATCTAATAACTAGACAGCAAATATTATGCATTTATGACAAAAATGAGTAGGCGTAATTTGACACAGTAAGAACATTACAAGAATTTTAAAATACTGTTATATTATTTTCAGCCTATTAAACTTACTAAGAAAGGAAACAAATTTCTATTTCATTCCAGTTTGTTGCAATGTCGATAGAAAATTTTTATTTTGCATAAAGATCCGCTGTCTACTAATGACATTAAATAGTGGAGGCTTTTCATTATTTATAGCAGCGGTAGTTTATTATTTACGCCAAATCCTTACGCATTGATTTTCTCTTATATATTTTCGAACCCATTTCACAGTGTCGCCAGGTTGAGACTTGTATCCCCACTCTAACTTCCCCTCTACCGCGCTATTCCCCACGCTTCCCACAATGTCACGTGACTAATCCGGTACTGGTAGAGAGGGGGTAACTTTTCCCCTCGATTCGAGTAAATTCCCCTAGCTTCAGGCTTGGACAGCACACTATAGCGAATAGTTTTACTGGTGCCGAAAATACGCGTGACTCGGGGCGTGCCCTTTGCTTCCAATTGACTTTTTTTCAGCTCCCAATAATACAATAATCGCAATCATAAAAATTGTACGTAACAATTGGAAATACTAACGAAGCGGACGATTGCAATCGGGGTAACGGAAACACGCTTAACACTCTCACTGCCAAACTTGAAACCTTAAAAATTCCATAAAATCAAAGTAAGTTATCTAATGAAGTAAAATTGAAAATAATTAAATGTATGATAATGGATGAATTAATAATGATAATTAAGGATGATAATTAATTAATGGATGAAAATTGGTTTAATGCTTTCCATAGAAGTTTCACTACAATGTAAATAAATGATTAACATTTTGACTGCCAAACTAGAAACCTCAAAAATTCCATAAAATCAAAGTTAGTTATTTAACACTAGAACTACCGAGTAATAAATACAACTGATGAATATTGCATTGTAATGATGACGAGACTATATTTATTCAAAGCTAATAACATTTTTGAATGAAAAAGTTCATTCAAAAAATTCTGATGAAAACCTTTTTATAATTTCAGTAATTGTGAAAGAAAAAATTGGGAACCAGTCATTTTGATTGGTTCGGTAGTTCTAGTGTTAACGAAATAAAAATTCAAAAAAATTATATGTATGATATTGAGTAGTCCTCTAACTTTCTTGCATCTTATAGATCCTAATAAAATTTGGAACAATTAATATATTAATTGTAAAAATTCATTTTAAAACTTGGACAAATAATTCCGTCACCCACATATGGGTGACATGGCAGTCAACGTGTTAACTATCCCCCAGTTTAGTTTAACAGCTAAAAAGCACACGATACTTTTAGTGGAACCACGGAAATTTCGCCGACCGTAGAATATCGTGGTCACGACGAGAGTTGTTGAAATAACCGGTGGCAGGGGACGCGTTAATTTTGTTCGAGGGGGGTTGTGCGTCTGAAAAATCAGCCGGTTAACAGATTAAATTGCGAGCGACATCGATGAGGGTGAAGCGAGGAGCAGCTTTCTAAACGGGACCGTCTAGGAACACGTCGAAATTCCGACGGGCAAGAAGCGTCACGGACAGCCGAACGACCGGACTAACTACGTGCGTGGAAACCGAACGATGCAACCCGGTGAGGTTTCCGAGAGACGAGAACACGAAGAGAGGACCCCGTCGCGGGAGAAGAAGAGCACGGGGGAGAGGAAGAGAACGGAGCCGAAAGACTCATCGTGGACGAAATTGCATTACACGGGAACGTGAAGGCTCAAAGGAGCGAGCGGTTGTCTAACCGTCTGGCTGAATTCGCAGGAGCAACATCCTTCGGCAGCCAGCCGAAGAAACGAAAACGAGCAGAGTCCCCGGGCCAAAGATGCCGCCTCCTTTCTCGCTAATTCAATCCTTCTGATTTGATCCCCCTTCCAGCACCTGTCCCTCCCCCCCCCCCCCGCCCCCGGTTTCCCTTGTCTCGACACCCGTTCCCGAGAGCTAAGGAAACAATTAGTCACGAGCTTTTGAGCGCCGAGTCTGCTGACATCGGAGAGCTAGGACACTCGACGAGCTGCGAGTGCCCCGTCGCATGATTGCTGTTTGTTCTGGATTTAGGAATTCTGGTAGGCGCATGCCTGAATGTTTGCCGAATTGTTGACGTTTATGGACTGGTAGCAACTCGCTACGTGTCCAATACGATAGTTATTTATTTGTGACATTCGCGTGGATAAGTCATAGTTCAAAGCTTGTTTTCGTTTTTCTTCTGACACCTGCTTTTATAAACGTTCTAAAATAACTTGTTTACGCGGAGCCTTTATCGTGAGAATGCATTTTTAAAAGATTCCCCAGAGAATATAAAATATTAACACGTTCACTGCCATGTCACCCATATGTGGGTGACAGAATTATTTGTCCAGATTTTAAAATGAATTTTTACATTAACCCTCTATGGGTCCGTGTAACTTTCAGGTCACGTGCTAATGTATCGACATTTTACCAAATAATTTTACTTTTTTCAGAAGATGACGTATACGTCTTAATTATATAATGTCCCTGAGATAACCAATAACAATATTGATGACGTTTAGCTGCACCAACAATTTGGAATATAAAAGTAAATGCCTTGCAAGTTGCCTGCAAATAGGAATCAACGGAAGAAAATTCGGCCCATAGAGGGTTAATATATTCATTGTACCAAATTCGATTAGAATCCGTAAAATTCAAGAAAGTTGAAGGACTACTCAGTATCATACATATAATTTTTTCCAATTTTTATTTCATTAAATAACTTACTTTGATTTCATGGAATTTTTAGTTTGCCAGTCAAAGTGTTAAATTCTTGACTGCATCTTAGCATGCGATTGTAATATAAATATTTAAAAAAAAGGTAAACATGAATTTTAACAAGTGAAACAAAAATCCAATTTCCTCTAGTAGAATATGATGTTCGATGATATTTTGTGTGCACAAAACGCACTGTTTTATTTTTGTGGTCAGAATTATGAAGCTTCCGGAGAACAGATCGCTCATTAATGCTACACTATGGTGATTTAGACAAGCTTCGGTGCGAAAATCATGACAGAAAACTGTGCGCAAGGACAGCGTGAGACGAATGCGTGGTACGAGACACAAGGATGTACGGTGAGACGAGGAGACACGACACTGTGACAGAAAAACAGACACAATACTTTCAAGACAGAAATTGAACAAACCTTGTTGTGAGACTTGAACATACAGGCGGTCCCGGCGAACAGCTGCGTCCAAGGAAAGATACAAATTCATTACTAATCTGTTCCCTCTGATGCGCACAGAGTGCTTAGAGTTAGGGATTGAAATTAAATCGCTAAATATATCTTTCTTTATTCAAGCAATTTTAATCTCAGTGTTTCAGTTTAATCTCAAGTACAAATTCGTTTTTGTCTTATCGTCGGTAACCCCTTGTCCTACAATATCGAGTCAGGCTCGTGATGAGGATTCTGAACAGAGTCTAATAAATATTTATGTTATTAACCCCTTGCCCTACAATATCGAATCAGACTCGTGATGAAGATTCTGAACAGAGTTCAATAAATATATATGTCATTGATTTTCTTTAAACCGAAATAGAATTCTATTTTGCTATAGTTGACATACAGTGAGTAACGAAAGTATTCGAACGCCCTTTAAATCAGTATAACTTTTTTTTTAAAGTGTATCAAACGACCTGACTTTTTTGAGGAGTTAGAAGAATTGACTTTCCAAATGATGTGTAAAAAAGATTTTGAAAAAATTGCAATTGGTAAGAATTACATGAGAAAATAAAAATGGCACTTTTCACAACTTTTTTATTTGAACCTGTGGTGAAAATTTAAAATATGCGTTTTGTAGATATATGTTAGTTATATACATGCTGCAAATTTCATTGAAATCGATTAATATACACACGAGCTACAACTAGTTAAAAGTGGTGAAAAGCGTAGATTTTCTGCTTAAAGTTCTCAGATTCTAACATATTTTGATGCGTGCCATTTTTATCTGCGTCAGCCGATTTCGATGAAATTTTCAGTACGTGTATAACTAACAGAGATCTACAAAACGCATGTTTTAAATTTTCATTACAGGCTCAAATAAAAAAGTTGTGAAAAGTGCCATTTTTATTTTCTCATGTAATTCTTACCAATTACAATTTTTTCAAAATCTTTTTTACACATCATTTGGGAAACCAATTCTTCTAACTCCTCAAAAAAGTCAGGTCGTTTGATTCACTTAAAAAAAAAAAGTTATACTGATTTAAAGGGCGTTCGAATACTTTCGTTACTCACTGTATATCCTTTGGAGAAAACATAGACATACAATAAATATAGAACAATCTTTTTTTCTATCAAATTCTGAACCATGAAGAATTTCTAATCAGTATAATCAGTAAATAAATAGTAGTGCAAGGGGTTAAAGAAACGGCTTCGCAATTGATTCGACGAGGAGACACCGAATGAATTTTTACACCCGACGAGTTCGGCGATGTTAGAGTGAAAAAGAAATGTTTTTAATTCGATTACTAAAAGAACAAACTGTCGAATTCCGTGATTCGCGTATAGTCCGCGATAGCACGCGAGAGCATTTCCCCATGAAACGAGCGTGACTGGTAACAAGGGGCCCCGGCTGCTCGTTACATGGTGCACGTACGCATGGTCTGCGGGGTAGAAACCGAGCATAATTAATCGGCCGCTGATGAGGATAATTAATGTCCCAAGTGCGCGGCTAAATTAATCGAGTGCTTCTCGAAGAGCGCGCGATATTACGATCGTCATTATTGCCGTTACGATCGGTGTCGTAATTTGAGCGATTCCGATGCGACGCGCACCGCGGTCGTCAACGTAATTAATAAATCGGGGAGAACGCGCCGATTCGGGGTTCGATGCACGCGAACGAACGAAAGGGAAGTCTACTTTACGGGGACTATTATAGTTAACGCGTCGCCGCGGTACGTTAGGAACGACCAACTCGTACAGTACTTGGAAATTCCATAGCTGAGGAGAAGCAACACTGGGCGAAATAGATTAGAGTATCGAGCTGTTATTAGAACTATTGTTCTGTATAATATAGAGTCGATGAGAAAGCATCCGGACGTTAAACAACGTCCGTAGAGAAGAGGGCTGCATAGAAAACAACCTAGAGACCTCCTTTCTCGATACTAAACTCCTATGGTCTGGGTCCGTTTCGACCCAGCAAAATGAAAATCGTCATTTCACTGACCAGTTCTTGGTAAACAATTCGAATTGAATTGAACTCGCATTCACAATGCCTAGGATAAGCTCCTCGAAGAATAGGTTCAAAAAACAACCAAATAAATGGTCTCGAGCAACACAGATGCTTTCTGCTCTTAGGATAAATGATGAAATTTTAAATTATGCACAGAAACTTTCTGCTTCAACGCATCTGAATCTATTCGAGGAGAAGTTGGAGCGATTTGTCTATGATACGTCGTTCCAGTTTTCAAACGGTTATGATTCGAGCAGATGGGAAAATGACCCACAAAATTACGCGATTCCGCGAACCACGTTGCGCAATGGATAGCCACTTCTTGAAGATCGTATGACATCCGATCCTAATTTCTCATTTTATCTTCAAAATATAAACTATAAACCACAGTTCAAGCATCGACAAGTTTCTCCAAATTTGAGGGATTCGTTGCATACAAAAATTCCAGTTCTTCGCCTTGCGATTTCTCCCGACACTGATAAAAAGAAAAAAAAGAGAATTTTAGCGAAATTCCATCGACAGAGGGTCCACTTTATCAGACATTCCGGTCTCGGTTTATAGGTGGACTGGCAATAGGATTTACTTGCCGATCGTTTCGAGTTTCAATCGAGTCGAGTCCGACTGTTGCGAGCGTGTCTCCTCGTCCAGCGCTATCTAATTCGATCCACACGATCGATTCGCTCCGACTCCATTCGATTCGATTCGATTCGATCTGATTCAATCGATTCCATTACACCGGTAGATACACGTACGATCATCCGACGATAATCGATCTGTCAGCGACGCTCGAATCGATTCGCGACCCGGAAGTCGGCCACGATAATGGAGCACGTATGCACCCTATTCTTCTAGCTATTAGCCTTCCTTCGTGCATTGTACGTTGGTTCGTCTGACAGTTACAAAACGCTTTGCACCGATAGCTGTACTCGATCGACTTAACCCACTTGTCTCCATAGGATTACTTCTAAATCTTTCTGGAGCATTGTTTAAGAAATAAAACATTCACTTCTATAGTAGACGCAAGGAGACACCTTGAGCTTTGCTTTACGAAGCCTGGATTTCTATAAGAGGGGGATTGAAAATTTCCATGAAAGATGGCAAACTACCCTTGACAATGATGGAGATCATATAATGAATTACGGAATAGAAACATGAATTTACTACAAAGTTTGTTTTAGACTTCAAAATAATTAATTACTCATGGGTCCCTAAGGGGTTAAGACCCCTTGCAGTACTATTTACTTTGCGATTGTAATGATTAGAAAATCTTCATCGTTCAGAACTTCATATAATAGAAAGAGAAAGATCTATCCTTTCTCCAGAGGATATAGAGGGTGTGTGCTAACTGGTGGTACAAGCGAAAAGGGTGTGATTCTACGTGAAAGAATAAGTCGAAAATATAGAATAAAATGTTTTCATCCGAAGTTTCGTTATCGAGAAAATCGAGTTTGAAATGCAGCGAATACGCATGCCATTCGATAGGAATTGTCTGACACGTCTGATCATGACCAACCAAATCTACTTCCTGCATATACTAAGTACACAAACCTGGCAGATCTTCAAAGTCGATTTTCTCGAAAACAAAGCCTCAAACGAAAAATGTTTATTCTATATTTTCGACTTATTCTTTCATGTAGAATCATCCTCTCTTCGCTTGCACCACCAGTCACCAAACACCCTGTATAATAAATTACGGAATAGAAACCTGAATCAACAACCTGAAACCTGAATTTACTACAAAGTTTGTTTTAGATTTCAAAATAATTGATTTGCGATTGTAATGATTAGAAATTCTTCATCGTTCAGAACTTCATATAATAGAAAGAGAAAGATCTATCCTTTCTCCAGAGGATATAGAGGGTGTGTGCTAACTGGTGGTACAAGCGAAAAGGGTGTGATTCTACGTGAAAGAATAAGTCGAAAATATAGAATAAAATGTTTTCATCCGAAGTTTCGTTATCGAGAAAATCGAGTTTGAAATGCAGCGAATACGCATGCCATTCGATAGGAATTGTCTGACACGTCTGATCATGACCAACCAAATCTACTTCCTGCATATACTAAGTACACAAACCTGGCAGATCTTCAAAGTCGATTTTCTCGAAAACAAAGCCTCAAACGAAAAATGTTTATTCTATATTTTCGACTTATTCTTTCATGTAGAATCATCCTCTCTTCGCTTGCACCACCAGTCACCAAACACCCTGTATAATAAATTACGGAATAGAAACCTGAATCAACAACCTGAAACCTGAATTTACTACAAAGTTTGTTTTAGATTTCAAAATAATTGATTTGCGATTGTAATGATTAGAAATTCTTGATCGTTCAGAATTTCATATAATAGAAAGAGAAAGATCTATCCTTTCTTCAGAGGATATACAGGGTCATCCGTTTTTAAACGGCCAAACGTCAACCAGCTATAGAGGGCCCCAAATGGAACAACTTTCACCCCTAACACTTTTGTTGATTCGGCCTTGATTTCTTGAAAATATTTTAAACAATACGTACCCAAAAGATGTATTTAAAATCATTCTTAAAACTTGAGTCCCGTTACATTCCTTGAATATTTAGGTATTGCTGTAAATATTTTGAATGGGATTATCTAAAAATCAAGACCGAATCAAAAAAAGTGTTAGGGGTGAAAGTTGTTTCATTTGGGGTCCTCTATAGCTGGTTGACGTTTGGCCGTTTAAAAACGGATGACCCTGTATATCACGTACAGCAAAGTAGCTTTTATTTCGGTTTAAAGAGAATCAATAGCACACATATTTACTAGACTCTGTTCGGAATCTTCGTCACGAGTCTGACTCGACATTATAAGAGGTTAATACAAATGTCAATGGAATGCTGTATTTTATGTAGTCAACGGATGAAACAGTGAATTTGCACGAACGTCGGCGGTCCGATTCGCAGAGCGTTTACGCGAATTCGTCGGTCGCGTACACGGTAGGCGATCCAGAACTCGAGGAAGCGATTCGATAGAAAATAATATCTCCGTCATACCGATCGTTTCCTCCGGCAATGCCTGCTATTAAGTCTCCTCGGAACAGTTCGCGAGCCGAGGTCGCGTGCACACTTAACGACGTTCCGCCATGCGACCGCGTCGTTCAACGTCGACGGGGCGACACTTTATATGGAAATCTGCAATCTCGTCGCGCGATATCAAAGGGCAACGCGGATGTTGCGCGTATCGGCTCGTCATGATCCACGGAATGTCGGTTCTTTTCTCTCTCTCTCTGCGAGGCATCAAAGGATGCTTCAATGATATTGCACGCGCCGGGACGCGCGGATCTACCTCGAATCGATACGCGTAACCCCGTGGTATCAAGTATGAAACCGCGGGCACACGCGAATCGCGATGGAAAACGCAAAGGAATATTCGACTTCCGGCGAAACTTCAACTTCGTTTGGTCAGAAATGTATAAACCGATCACAGCGATCCCTTTTCGAACTGTTTTAGACGGTGTGAATCCTAATGAGGCTAAACTTCAGGAAACCAGAAATTTTTAACCTTCATTTACGCAATCCTGTAGATTTTGGCGAGAAAATGCCGGAAGTTCAAGTTTTGATCCCAGGGGTCTAGATATCTGGAGATAGATCCCTAGTAAAGATCGTCCAATGAGCGGAAAACTTGTCAAAATACTCAAGAAATAAAAAGTTGGAATAGAATCTCTATAATTGGTAATCGAGAATGTCCACGAAAATATGTTCTTCCTGTAATTAGGGCAAAGCGTTTCGCCATTGTAGCGGAGCAGGATATTTCAGCAGATAAATAGCCAGATGACATGCAGCGGGCAGGCTAAATTGAATCCGCCTGGCAGGAGCCGTTATGAGATCCTACTTGCGACGGCTTTCCAAGAGTAAGGAAAATAAAAGTGGCCCTCATTACTCTAAAAGTTACAACCGCAGAGAAGATTGAAAAATACATTATGCATCCCACGTGTGCCAGAGCCAGAAAACGAGTATCGTTCTGGTACCAGTTCCTAGTTATACACATGCATACATCAATAATTCGCGAACCACTTTAGATTCTGATATCCGCCGACTGGTTCTGATAATGCCGATGAGGTATTACCGCGAAACGAATTTTTCTAATGGAACACGCTCGATCGCATTAGCGTTGGCTTCGACATTTGTCATTCGAATCTATGATTAACGAGGAGCCTGCTCGCCAAAAAGTTCATTTTATTACGGGCAAGCTTAATTAATTATGACGGTGTGGATTAGTCGAAGCATTAAAAATTATCTCTATTAAAAATTATTATATTATTTCCACTTTATCCAAAGGGAACGTTCGCTTTCTACTTTATTTCTGAATTACGGATTGCAGTTCTTCTAGCAATAAATGAGCTAAATGAAATAATGATGTGTTGCAGAATGCGTAGCGAAATCTTGATCGCAACAAAGTCTCAGATCCAAGATCTCTCGTGTCCCTTACAATTAGAAAGTTCTCTGTACTTCAGGAGGGAGAAAGGGGATAATTAAATAACTCTTGAAACGCGAGCGGATCCTTTTACCACGCGTTGCGAACAAGTTTCCACCCAAGTTTCCTGATTTATCGGCGAGTTATAGATCAGGAGGTAATTTCTTGCTTCCCCGCCAATGAATCACAGTATTACGCGTTCCATCATAAACATCCGAGGAAGATTTATTACGTATCGAAAGGTATCGATATTCAGTGCACAATGCGAAAATGCTTTGCGTTAGTATTTTTCGCGAAATTTCTTCTCGCAGAAAAGTTAGAAACTATTTTTAAGAACTTAATGATACCGTTGCGCGAACTGGTATTCGAACACGATCAGAAGTGACCATTGACATTTACCAATGCTCTTTAGCATGTGATTCGCGGTTCACAAGCAACGGTGAAATTAAAGTGAATCGGGAAAGCATGTGCAAGAGTCGATAACCTTTGAACTTGCAATTTTTGTTTAAAGTAAACGTAGCATTAAGAATTCCATTAGATAGCGGGGAGTTACATAAACTTGCAATTATATTGTAGGTAGATTAAAACATGTGCGTTCGGTCGCAGCACCTATAATCTGAAGAAGTATCGAACCTAACCAGAAACCTGATGAAACTTGGATCCCCATGAATCTCCAATCGCATAACGTGGATTGTTTCACATTGAGTCTTCGAAGCTTTTCACCTGAGGAAACCAGCAATTTTAAACTATTTTTTATGTAATTCTGTAGATTTTAGATAGAAAATCCAAACTTTAGTGTTACGAATTCACTGCAAAAGAGTTAATTCATGCAAAGAAAGACAGACCAGGAAGTATACGAAAATTGCGCCTTCCGGTGTAGCGTGTTTTCTTTTTTTTTTTGGTCATTATGAAGGGAATATTAGTATTCTAAAGCAAGGGAACGTTTGACAGGCGCTGTTAGAAATGAAAGCAATAAGACTTCCGGAGCGAAGCAAATTGGACTGCGCGTGCAGGGGAACCATCACCGTGAAATAGTTACGTGACTATTTCATAGGTGGTTCTGTTTCTGGGGATTACACCCCCGACCCAGACCGAACAACACTCTGCGAAACTATGCTATAACTGTAAACCGCAATTGCTCCCAGGTCGCATTTCCAAAGCCAGCCCTTCGTCATGAGTCTGCCTCCTGTAGCCCCGTAGGTTTCTGTTTCGTTTTATCCGACGAAAGTATACACCGCGTTTCGTCCATGCTGTACGAAGCATCGTTCAATAATGCCGAGCTACAGTTCCACTTTTTGGCTCCTTTTCGCTTTTTATACGCCGTGTTTTATTCGAATGCCTGTGTATCGTCCGACCACTTTCAACGTGCGTTTCAATTCTGTTGCATTTTTATCGAAAACGCAATAAGGTAGGTACTTGTCGTGGAAATCGATTGCTTTGAAACATATTTTAACACCAATTTTTCAACATTGTAACCGTACCTTTAAATATTCCACGGTCGCGTTTAATGTTACCTACTATAATAATTTAACACGTTGACTGCCACGTCACCCACATATGGGTGACGGAATTATTTTTTCAGGTTTCAGAATGAATTTTTACGTTAATATATTTGTACAAAATTATACATTGTACAAAATTATACATTGTACAAAATTTAATTGGGATCTGTGAAATGCAAGAAAGTTGGAGGATTACACAATATCGTATATTTAATTTTTTCAATTTTTATTAAGAGCGCAGCGAGTGAACGAAGTGAACGAGCGAAGCTCTTCTTTACGCTACTCTTACATTTCGTGGAGATTCTTCTCCTCCTAAACCGCTCGACCGATTTCAATGAAATTTTGCACACATATGCATGTGTCCTCCGAGAAGGTTTTAAAAAAATAAAATCGAAAATCGGACAAGTCATTATGTAAATAAAGAAGAAAAACGATAAATAAAACATAAAATGTTAATGTTCTCTCTCTCTCTCTCTCTCTCTCTCTCTCTCGAACGAGGAGTCCCTTCTCGAAAGATTTTTCTACGTTTTGCCCGTCCGTTTACCTTTACCTTTATGTTCACCTTTTTTTTTCTCTACTCGCTTTATGACTCTGTCGATCATCAGTACCAGGTAACGGATTACTAGGGTTAGGGAATTTGACCTGGGACGATTATCGTCGCGTGACGCATTTCCGTCCCGTATTTCCGTTCCATATTTCGTTACATCTTTTCTCAAATCACCCCCATCTCTAAAACACTTTCGTGTTAAAAACTCATAAGACAATTTGGAAGTTCTTTCCGATTTTTCGCCTCAACATTGACGGTGAAAGCTTGAAGTTAGTATGCGTTTACTGATTGAGTGTTAGAACACCAATCGGATTTTTCATTGCGGAAGGCATATCACGCTGCGCTCTTAAGTCTACATAACCACCCGGGCAAGTACACCTAGTTTCATTAAATGACACTGATTTTATGGAATTTTTGAGGTTTCTAGTTTGGCAGTCAAAGTGTTAAAAAATAAAAATGTTAGAAATATACACTGTGTCCCACGAGCTCTGTCCACGAGAACATCTTGGTTATTTCAAACAGTATGAGAAAATGTTACTTACAGAAGTTGTAGAGTTTAAGAAACTACATAATATGGTATAAATGATATTGTTGCAAATGCTTATGTTCGATTTCGATAGATTGGCGTATTCTGAGTACAAAAGTACCAAAAGTATGGATGAAAATTTCACGAAAAAGTCATGAGAAACAAAATATCTTATTACAAATTAATCTTGCAAACACGGTGTCGATGTTTCGTTCACTATTCTTTTCTAAGCTGGATGCTAGAAGTAAAAGATGCAAGCACGAGATCATAGTTTTCACCGTATATCGAGGCATTACCGTACTAACCGATGAGATAGTTCCCATCCTTGGTGCTTCTAAAATTAGAAGCTCGCTTTTTTCGCTCGTCGAATTCAATGAGAGTTGCACGAGGTTCGTGCTGTACGAACACAATTTTTGCAGCATGTTGTACGAATCCGTGTTAACCCCTTGCCCTACAATATCGAGTCAGACTCGTGATGAAGATTCTGAACAGAGTCCAATAAATATATATGTCATTGATTTTCTTTAAACCGAAATAGAATTCTATTTTGCTATAGTTGACATATATCCTTTGGAGAAAACATAGACATACAATAAATATAGAACAATCTTCTTTTTCTATGATATTCTAAACGATGAAGAATTTCTAATCAGTATAATCACAAAATAAATAGTAGTGCGAGGGGTTAAACGAATTATACGTTGGCCTGAGGTAGAAAGAGTACTGACATAACGTCCGAGTAATTTTCGCAGACCGAAGGAACGGAACGAAATGTCCGGACCGCGTTACCCCCCGAGGTTCTCTATCACAGTTACGCCCTTATTATATAATCCGATAGGATCGCGGCGTTATTGGCTTCATTTGGGAAACAGCACGACCAAGAAATTCACCAGTTGCTCCTCCATCCCCCCGGAGGAAGTCCTCGAGTGGGTCCCTCGTTAGAAATTCATGCTGCGCCCGTTCTCACCTACCCACACCTACCCGCGTTCGCCGACCTCTATCCTCCTCGAAAAGCTCTCTTTTCAATGAACCTATCCACCGGATAGCAGCCGCTCGCGAAAGCTTTCTGTAAACACGTAAAACCTTCCGCTCGGAATTTTCACTTCGACGTATCCCGAGAGCTCCGTGGAATCTCCGCTGGCATCCGCGGCAAGAATTCGCCGTCTTCCGCTCGTCTATTTCCAAAATACCATCATTTCGGATTAAGATGGCTCCGAGGCAAACCAGTCTCTTCGGGAATTTATGGAATACTCGATCGGATTCGTTCGCTGCACGCCAAGTCGGAATTTCGTGAAGATTTTTATTCCAGAGAGAAACGGAATGCTTGACTTTAGTGACTCGTTTCGTACATTTTCTGATAAATTATGGTTTCGTTGATGTTCACGCATTTTACTTTGATTATTACGCAATTATTTCATTCCTGGCGAGTTAACACTAGATTGCCTAAGCAAGTCATTTTGACTGCTTTTGAATTTCATTTTTTTTATTGCTAATACTTATTAATAACTTGTTATATGACTGTAAGTGATATAAAATATATTAAAAATTACTGTTAAACAAATTTCTTTGCGCATTAGTTATTTTTTCACAATGCATAGTAATATAGGTATATATTACTTATATTAGTAATAATATAGGTATATACTAAGCTCCCGTCGTTCTAGTGTTAATTCACTATTACTGCATTAATCCAGGCGAGCTTTGAAGCAAACGCATAAACTTGGAATTTTTATGCAGAAAGTACAATTTCCTTCTGTTGTAGCTTGTCTGAAGTTTTCTAGAAAGTTGCGAATTCGCGTCAATATTCCTCGGTCTAGTTACCAGCATCAGGTGATTTTGAAAAATTCTGAGCAATTATCCGAATGTGAAAATTTCTGTGAAAATTTCTATGAAAATTTATGGCCTGGCGTTGGCTGTCCCGTTCTACTTCAACACGGACACCATGCGTAACAAAATAAATAGAACGTCGAGTTGTGTCTATATTTGCCGGATGACGTTTTGTATGTAAAACACGTATTGATTTATTCCGTTTCTTAAATATTCTCTATTTACTTGCCATTTATTTCCGACCGAGACAAGGTAACAAAGAACATTGGAAACAGGATTAAAAGATAACGTTCGATTATTTTAAGAAACGGAAGTTAACAGCAACATCACGTTAAAACTTCCCCCCCCCCCGGCGTTGTTTTCGTAAAGTTTCGCGAAGCGCGCCTGAAGAAACTTGAAAAAGACGAGCCGGGAAGACGACAGGAGTAAAAACTAAAAACGAAAAAAGCTTCTCGTTTCTCTGAAGGCTGATGCATAATTAATGAGCAAGATCCTAGGAAATAATCGGCTTGCATGGTAGCATTATTTTCCAGTAGAGCCTGATGCATCGGAACCCCCGCAGACTGTTTCCCATTTCGCAAATAACATCTGCTCGCTTTCCGCGAGGGTAAGACCGAGGAAAAGGCTTATCAAAGAAGATAATGGACCCTTCCACCGTGTTCCATTGACTCGATAATGCGCGGCTTGTTTATTCCGTACCCTTCTACGGTTGCCGAACCCACCCCCGTATAAATTCACCCCTTTCGCTATCCCCATGTAACCAGAAACACCACCCTCGTCGTCTTCCATGGCCATCCCCTAGCCCGGTCGTGCTCGAACACCATGACCTTATGAACTGCCACAATCGGCCACCGGTTTCGCCGTTAAACTCCGTTCCTGTGGCGCGCTCCCGATGGATACGAGGCCGGCATTAAGCCCCGCAAGATCGTTCCGCCGTTGAAACAACCCCCCCACGAAGGGTAGCTGAATATATTGGGCCGATGGCTAACAATTTCTCCCGTAGCATGATTTATGGGAACGTTAACGCGCGGAAAATCTTATAGGAGAGACGCCGCAACCGCGGGAAAATGTATTTTCAACCCTCCGCGCGTTCCCGGGGTAATTGCTGCGTTAACGTCCCGGGGAATTAAAGCGAACTTCGAGCAATAACTGCAATTAAATTGGCAAAAAGTTTTCTCCTCCTTTTTGATCGTACACTCCATCTGAAAAAGGGGCAACTTTTACGAGGGCAGAACGAAACGCGATCCGACGTAACAGTTTAACAAATTTTTATTTAATAAACCGCGCTCCGTGTAAACTTTGTGCACAGTGTGTTTCATTCGAGTTGTTCTTCTACTAACGTCAACGAATCTATGGATACCAATGATGCAGGAATGGTGCTTTCCTAGATCCACTGAGCGATCACCGCATAATCCACCGCTTCCAATAGTTCAAGAAAAATTGCATATACGGTTGTGGAATTACCGGGTATGAATATTTACCTGAACGAGAGAATCACATTAACGGAGCCGATTCCGAGATAGCTCTTTTAAATGTCAGCCACTGAATTTCCAAGTGTTCAGATTAAGTAAGGATCTCTCCCTAGTCCCTTCGCGTCTGTGTTCACCTCGTTGCGACACGACTGCAAGAAATTAGCTATATACATACAAATTCATGCATCACGACCATTCCCATGAATAATGCAAATCCTCCCCCTCACATTTCCTTTCACTGTGTGCTCTAGAATTATACTCCGGAGCGTGCACACGATACAGTTTGAAATGTATCTTCTAAATAAATGAAACCAGTTTCGTCCGCGGTTAATGAATTTTTTCAGAGATACATCGCTATGAGTACCATGAGTACCGGCTTCTTTGTTTTGCGCGGCTCGTTAGAAATTTAAATTAAAATTCACAAATGGAATGTACATGGATTTTGTGAATTTCCATTTTCGGAGGCGATTTAAGAGAAAAATAGAGTAGGACGAAATTCTGCTCGCGAATCGAAGCGTTTATTGCGTTCGAATTGTCGATTAAAGATATCGAAGGTTTTATCGTGCGCAAAAAATGCCGAACGATAAAATCAGAGATTTAGTTTAAATTAGTTTGAATTTTTCATGAGTTTAAGAGCGTAATACTGATTGCTAGATTGCGGATTTTATGCGTCTGCGACGTAAGTGAGAGTAGGCTGTGATCAGACGATATTAAAAATACGATTATACTGGTTTCAACGTAATAAAATTATTGAGAGAAGAAATGCATGTTTGTGCGGATCCTGTTTCTTTTAATGAGATACACGACATTTTTATTTTGCATAAAAATCCCGCAATGGTTCCTTACAAGTAATTAGAGCATAAATTTTATTTACTTGTTTTACAATGGGTACATGCTATTGGAGTCTTTTTGTAATAAATCTACTATAATACTGCCTATCAGGATCCCCTCAAATAACATCCGAGCTATATATTAAGCTATGCATGGGTTCACTAGCGAGATAGGAACTTAAAATTGAAGGGTTCCTCCTCGGAGGATTATCCCCGGCTTCTTAGGATATTAATCCAGGATATGATGGAAACGAATCCTCGATCATCCCTGACTTACGTGTATCTTACGATTTTTCTCAGATTTTTATACGAAAGCTCCTCCTAATTCGATGTTACAGAATTATAAATGTAAGAAGATGTAATTCGGAAATGCGACGGGGATAGGAACAACCATGTATGTTAGAACATACAGAAAATTTAGATTGCACGGAATGGAAATTCAAATTGAAATTGAAAACTGAAATTTGCTGAAATTTTCAGTCGATGGGAGATCAAGGAAATACGATGGTTACTATACCAGCTATCGTTCGCAACACATAATTATTTTAGTACCAGCACATAGTAGAATCCACATCGTGGGCGTTGCGCAAGTAGACGACCACCCTAATTCTCATTAGTCTCGACATACTCCCACCTGAGATTGCGAACCACCTAACATCCCTTTCGGAAAGGGTTGGTTGGGTCTAGACGAAAGCATCGTTAAAGAAAACCAGCCACAAGGTTTGTAGATTGCGAAACAACTTGAAGGTAGAAGGTTCTCCGAATTGTGAGAAAATGTATTTACAATTCAGAATTTTTTTATCTATATTTTTGAATTTTTTTTACTTTGATTCGGAATCGTGAAGGTTTGTGAAACGACGTTGAAGTCTCATGGATTTATAATTTATATTGAATGGAGAATTTTGTACATTTCAGAGCTCGATAATATTCAAAGTATCAAGGTAAAGGCACCAGTAGTTGACCATTTTATGGAAAAACATAAAAAATAAGGTTTTTATAAGCTGTGCACTTTTGACGAAAGTGAACCTCGGATGCCATGCCGTCTGTTGTTTAAATTTCAAAACAATAAGAACATTTCCAAACTTATTTTTTATGTATTTCTATAAAATGGTCAAGTACTGGTACATGGTGGTCAACTACTGGTGCCTTTACCTTGTATTCGAAGAGGTTAGAAACATTGAAACAAAGTAAAATGGCTGGCAGGACGCGCTCCTCACGGTCCACAAACATTTACACCGACAAGACGGAAGTAAGTCCAACAGAATTCTCAAATCCGGAGAAGTAGCCTCCTTCCAGGTTTTTCGAGAGCGAGTCGAGTGGCAAAAGTAGTTGAAAGGTTCGCGAAAAGGCAGAGCCGATTTATCCGTGACAGGCTGGAGAGCCTTCTTCTTCCCCCCTGGCCCAGGGAGAATCCTCACAGGATTTCTTTCATGACAAGGTGGAAGGATCCTATCTCTGGCACCTCGACCCGCCAGGGAAGACCAAAGGGACGGAGGTGTGGATGGAACAAGAAGAAGAAGAGCTTTGTGCGAGTACGATCACGCGAGCGCACGCGCTAGGAAATGCGCTCGAGAAGTCCGAGCGCGTTGTAAGCTCGTCTACACCTTCCGAAAAAGGGAGATATCGACGAAAGGGATAAGGGTCGACAGGGTGAGGCGGATGAACAGCCACTCTCACCGAACCTTCGAGGGCGAGATAGACGAGCCGAGTCGGGATCCGTCGATCGTCTGGCCCGGATGCGAGACATCTTGTTTCGGGGGGATGCATGGTTCAACCCCTGGGACCTCTTTCGCAACATCGATGTTGCTTAGGGACCGTGTGCAGCTCCGTTTGTTCATTTTTTAAAATATATATTTTTCACATTTCATTCGACTTTAACGCTAGAACTACCAAGCAGTAAATACAACTGGCATACGTTGCCTTATAACAACAACAAAACTGCAGTTGTTTAGATTTCGTACCAGTATTGTTTAAATATCTACTTCGACAGAGAAGTTCATAAAAACATTTTCTCATGAAAACATATATTTACAATTTCGTTATTTCTAAAAGAAAAAATTAGGCGCAAGTCATTTTGACCCATCCGGTAGTTCTAGTGTTAACCCCTTGCCCCACAATAACGAGCCAGACTCGTCATAAAGATTCTGAATAGAGTCTAATAAATGTGAACGTTATTAATTTTGCTTTAAATCGAAATAAAAATCTATTTTTTTGTAGTTGATATATATATCCTTTGAGGAAAATATAGACATACGATAAATATAAACTATCTTTTTTTTTCTATGAAATTCTGAACGATGAAGAATTTCTAATCGTTATAATTACAAAATAAATAGTAGTGCAAGGGGTTAACACTCTGGGTCAAAATAGGCCCGGACCCCGCCCTCTACTCCCCAGTAAAAATAACACAGTCAGTGTAAAAGGTATTCGTACACCCTTCAGAAACGAATAACTTTTTAACCCCTTGCCCTACAATATCGAGTCGTGCTCGTGACGAAGATTCTAAAGTCCAATCCTTTAAATCGCAATAAAATTCTATTTTGGCGTTGCTAAGGCACAGCTATTGAAGAACATATATAGATATAAATTTTCTCCTTTTTTTTTAGGAACTTACGAATTACAAAAATGTTGTAATCCATGAAACCGTAAAACAAATCGTAGTGAAAGGGGTTAAAAACTGGACCCCTCTATTTCTATTTTGAGATTTCAGGAGGATTAATTTACCAGGTAGTTTTTTAAAAAAATTGCTACGGTCGCAACTGCGAAGAGAAAAGCGAAGCTCACGATTATTCGGTGTTTCGTCTGTGCCTGCAACAAAATCGTCATCGCAAAGAGCATTGTTACGAGACAACAAAAGCAGCATCAACGACTCGTTAGCATTTTCTTCGACAGAGTTTCGGAGACGGCAGCCGTGATTATCTCGAACAACTAACAATCTAAAACCGTAAAATTGAAGCAAACGGCGCGCTTCCGGGAGAGCCAGGGCATCGTTCCCGAAAGCGTTGAAACTTTTATCGTTTGTTATAGCCAACAAAGCCGCGCGCGACCCAGACAGCGAGAATCCTGAAATCGGTCTCTGGCGCGTCTGCAGCCGTCCCACGCTATATTTTTAAAACCGCAGACTCGTCGTTTCCTGCGAGCTACCCTTCCGGAAACCGACGCGTTAAACCCGCGTCGCAAAACCAACACCGAAATAGATCGAATTACTTGCAGTGAGAGAGAGAGAGAGAGTGTGTGTCGGTGGCGGTCGCCGGTTCGAGAGATCTTGGTGGCGAGATCGTGGCAATCTTTTTAAAACCTCCATCAAATTGCCCGTCAAAGATCCAGGCGATAGCTCTCCGTTGGCCCAGACGGCAAAGGAAAAGCCACGCTGCCTGGAGACGAGGCGACACAGAGAGAACTCCACGCAAATGCGAGACTAGCAGATGAATCAAAGGGACTCGGGGAGCAAAGACAGGAGAGGGAGAACTGGGAACAGGAAAGGGTGAGAAGAGATGGAAGGGCAAGGGGATAGATAGATTTAATCGCACCTACCCTATTCCTCTCACGTCCTGCGAGAGCGAGACGCTCGGTGAAACGAGGAAGCGGAGGGATGCGAAAAAATAGCGTGGGCGAGAGCGAGAACGATAATAAAAAGAGAAGAGGAGGGATACAATTTAATACAGAGTCCCATTCGTTCACCCCTCGGGGGAGGATTCCATGGAGAAGGTTGCATTTTTTACTCGCGTGCCGTTTGTCTTGTACGTGACGAGTATGAACGCGTCGAATCCAAAGAATCCGGAGCCGGAAAGGAGCACCACGTGGATTGCCGGATCCAGCGCGAGGAAAAATATTGCTCTGCACGTGCAACGACTGCTGCCGTACACTGCACGCGTCCCACTATCGTTCGGAGCTTCCTCCGCCCTTTCAGCGAAACTTTTCTTTTGTTGCCGGTAATTTAAAGACCTCGCCCGCCCGGATTTGACTGAAGGCGTATTTTAATTGCTCCCGCGGAATTGCCGCCGTGCCGCTACGCTTTGTAGTCATCGCTCTCTGGCGTTTTTGCCGATATTTATGCGCTCGGAGCCCCGGGGCAAGAATTTTCTGTTCTCTCTCTCTCTCTCGTTCGATTTTTCAGAGTAACGTATTTCCATTCGTCTTGCGATGACTAGCATCCTGCTCTTAAAATGTTTCATCTCGTAGAAATGTTTTCATCCGTGACCACGAAGAAGAATATGTTATTGCTACGTCGCGACGAAAGTTGGCACGTTTCGATACTTGGCTGCGAGATATAGCACGGTTCGTTTATAGCGGATAAAAATATCACGTTTCGTAGATTGCCTAGAACTAAACTGGAAAATATTAATTTTCTAACCTGTATAGAACAGTTCAGAAACACTACAATTGTTCTTATACAGGGTGGGTCGCCACATTTTGCCATCTAGATTTACGTCATTATTATTACGCTTGGCAAACAATGTTTCAGATGAAATTGAATGGTTTTGAGAGAGGCACATTCTGATGATACATTTTCTTTTGTAGGTGAACGTGTAAAGGACATATGAAGATCATTCATGTTTTTTTAAGTGGAATCATGTGTTTTTTATTACATCAGATGATGCTCCTTCATATTCTTTACAAAAAAGTATTAATCTATTTGTGTAAAAAAATCATTAGTTTAGGAGATGTTTTAATTCTAATTTGTTAGGAAATCGCCTCTTTCTGGTAAATACATATTATGAATTCAATGTGATAATGTAGTAGGAAAGCTAAAATTATCAATCTAAATATTCACATTTTCTGTGTTGATAATTCTTGCTCTCCTACTTATTGTGAAATTTAGTCTCTTTTACGTCGCTGATACGGTGCGAATACGGCGATACGGTGAATTATCACTTCATAATGAAGTTTTCTAAAGAAGCTTTATTTTGAAGCTGGGAAAAGTGCTACACATGCAGAATGATTACACGTCAATAGATTTCCTCAACGAAATCATCCATCACGCCGTACCTTTGATTATGTTTTTAAAAATTTTCTCCAGACGGGGCAATTATTACGCAAAAAGGCAATTCGTAATAAAACAATAACAAATGAAGCAAACGAAATTGTAGTGTTAGCCGCAATTACGTTAAATCCATCCGTTAGCTCTCGCGAAATCGAAAGACAAGCTGGAATTAGCCGCAAAAGCATTTTACGCATGCTCAAAAGGCACAAATATCTCCTATTTTTTAGCTAAATATCTCCTAAACTAATGATTTTTTTACACAAATATATTAATACTTGTTTGTAAAGAATATGAAGGAGCATCAGCTGACCTAATAAAAAATATATGATTCCATTTAAAAAAAAAAACATTAATGTACCATCAGAATGTGCCCCTCTCAAAACCATTCAACTTCATCTAAAACATTGTTTGCTATGCGTAATAATAATGACGTAAATCTAGATGGCAAAATGTGGTCACCCACCCTGTATAAGTGATCGTGGCGTCGACTAATGTACCAGGGAAATAAGTAAATATTTTCAAATTCGAGAAAGTCAATATTTAGACTGGAAGGGCTCAGTATTTCAGGACCCAAAATTTCCTAGAATATTTTAATAACATTCCAATGGGCGTATTGTTTTCGTGCATACTTTGCCACATTAAGATTTGCCACAACAAGAAGTTCCTTGGCAGTCAGAGAAAAACAGTGTGAAGTGGTGGACCGGCGTAAAATAGGGTGCTTGTCTATTCGAAGGCAAACAGCACGGGGGTAGTCGTGAATATCGAGTGGCGCGCAAAAGACGAGTAGTGGCCCCTGAATATTCCGGGACAAGCTGCGTCGACTAAAAAAAAAAAGTGGACGGTTCGAGGGCGGCTGTGGGAGAACAACGATTGGTCGAGGAAAAGGAGATGTCCTCGAGTGCATCGGGGGAGCCGTTATCCGGGGGATGAAAGCGCAGGGTGCGCGCCTACGCTCCGTGGCACCCTGTGCATAATTTATCGTTTGGGGTGGATCAAATTCCGTGGTGCGTGTCGAAGTGGCCCCGGGGCCCTCCCGGAGTAAAGTTCGATTCTGCCGGGAAATAAGTCGTAATAATTTACGGTCGCAAGTTTGCTGGCGAAAGTAATCCGCGAGGATTTCAGCCCCTCCGAGTATTAAAGGTATTAACTCTTCTCTCGGGCGCCTTCACTTTCACGCGCCGCGTCGAAGCCGAAGCCGAAGCCGAAGCCGCGCCGAGCATAGAGACCACTCGACTGGACCGTACGAATAAACTCTCGCCGACAATGAGACTTCAAAGGCCACGGCGCGGCTCGGTGATTACCGCTGGAAAATACTTAATCGGTTTGCATACCGAAAGTCGATCCTTCTGTTTTTCAATTTCTTTTTTATCTGTCAGTTGCCTCGGGACGGTGTCAGATTAAATTTTATGCCTCTGCTGGTCGCTCCTTCCATGTACATCAGAGTCTGCCAATGTTCGTTCACCTCTTAACTTAAAATTCGAAAATACTCGGGTGTTATAATATAATGCACACTTTTACAAAAATAATTGTGAAATTAAGAGATTAATACGAGAACCGTGGCACTGCGATTTGACAATATAAAGATAGAAAGAAATCAGACTAAGTCCCAAAAGGTTCTACAGTGTGCATGCATAACCCCTTGCACTAGGATTTATTTTACGATTTCAACGATTAGATCTTTTTCGTAATTCGTAATTTCATTAAAAAAAAGGGAGAAAATTTATATCTATTGTATGCCCATATGTTCTTCAATAGCTGTACATTGACAAAGCCAAAATAAAATTTTATTTCGGTTTGAAGGAAATGAATAATAAATATATTTATTAGACTTTGTTCAGAATCTTCATCACGAGTATGACTCGATATTGTAGGGCAAGGGGTTAACTATGTTTGCGCAGGAATGTTGACACCTTAGTATAAAGATATAAAAAACTTTTTAATTATAGTACATACATTAAGGAAAGCTATTTTGATATTTTAAACGATACGGTCCGGATTCGTTTTAAACGGTTTTTGTAAACGATTATTGTAATTGATTTTCGTATACTTGTTTAACGTATCAGTGTACAGGAAATAATATTTAAATTTATTAACTGTACGTATGGCCGCCACAGTAGCTCAGAAGATGGATATTTCAAGATTTTTAGTTACATCAATTTTTGGGATCTTTTTTTTTTAAGAAATTAGGTTTCTGAAAGAACGTTCAATTTTTGCCAATTTTTCTGACTATTCTGGAGTCGATCTCCTCCAACACAAACAACCGCCAACTGAACCTGGCAGCCGGAAATTACGAAATCGGACGAAGTTGCCGATATCCTGAGTCAAAATGAAGTTGGCAGAGTCTTCCGAGGGCTAATGGTTTTTTGATGTTCGTGACCATAATATTTCATCAAAGTACAATGATCCGACAATTTCTCTAACGTTTGTTCGCATTTGAAACATTATTTAACGTTGATGGAACGAGGCAAAGAAATCCTTATCCACGCCATCTCATAACGGAGTGAGTAATAATGAAAATAATCTTTCCGAGAATTAGAAAAAAGGCTCACAATTCCGCGAAATTTAATATTGCTGAATTTTCGCGCACACGCACGAATGTTCCCTTTCGCTCTAGGACGCAGACAATATCCCTCGGATACGCTTATTACTGTCATAGACAGTCTCAAAGGGAACGTTTAATAACATTGATCAAGATAATGAAAGCACCGACGCTCTCAAAATGTTAACGCACTTTATCGGCACTCGGATAACGCTGTAACGACCGCCGTTAAATTCGAAACGAGCGAAGTTAGCGGGAAGGGATCACTTGTTAGTACGCGATCGGCAAGGTCTTGCAACTTTGAGAGAGTCAACAATTGAATCGATGAAACTTCCTTAACAAGCGAATTGTGGTTACAACTAAAAATCTACTTCCAACAGTTTCGTCGATACTCAAAGTTTTAATTATACTTTCCGTAAAATAGAACTCGTACACGCGTATAAACTTCTTTACACCAAAAGGATAATCGTATTATTATAACATTATATTTTGTTATATTAAGGATTTTAACACGTCATATTGGCATCATATAGGATAATCGTATTATTATAACATTATATTTTATGTTATATTAAGGATTTTAACACATCATATAAGATAATGGTATTATTATAAGATTATATTTTATGTTATATTAACCCCTTGCCCTCCAATATCGAATCAGACTCGCGATGAAGATTCTGAACAGATTCTAATAAATATGTATGTTATTAATTTTCTTTAAACCGAAATAAGAATCTACTTTGTTGTAGTTGATATATATCCTTTGGAGAAAAGATAGGCATACAATAAATATAAGCTATCTTTCTTTTTCTATGAAATTCTGAACGATGAAGAATTTCTAATCATTATAATCACAAAATAAATAGTAGTGCAAGGGGTTAAGGATTTTAACGAATCATATTGGCAATAATTTGCATAAAGAAGGAGCCGAGAAAATACAACTTCGTTTGCAGAAAGCTGTCTTAAGAAAAAGTGAGGAAAACGAGATGCTTGTAGGTTCGGAGGCGTGATCACGAGATAACACGTTTATCAGCGTGAGGGATGGTTCAGCGGGTGAAAAAAGGAATGACCGTGTTCCGTGACATAACCGTAAGGCTGATCGTACACGGGTGTTTTCTACTTGCCGAGTAAATCCCATCCGGAACGAACGGGTGAGGAATCGTTTGAAAGGAGGAAGAAAAAGCGCGACGGCCGTTAACCCTATTCCTTCGGGGCGGTTCAGCGTCGAGTAACGAAGGGTCTCCTCGTGTTCCTAGACCCCTCGAATGTGATTACACGGAAGGAGAAAAGGACGTGAGTCGGGACGGGGTGAAAGGGGGCTGCCGGCGGCCTTGATTTAGTAATAACACGGGCTCAACCATTGCGTGGATGGCGGGGCGGAGGGGCGTCGAATTACTAGAAACCTGCGAGACATTCGAAAAATCAAGGGAAAACCAACGACCAACGAGGACAATCGATAACGGTGACAAAGGGTCGAGCATTCGATACAAACATCCCTGGAACCTAATGTTTATCTGCCCTATCGTCTCGATCGCTATTCCTCTTCCCCACAATTGCTTCAGATGAAACAGAATCGGTCATAGAAACCAAAAAAAAAAAGAAATTCAGTTTACAATCAATTTTCCTTACCAACAAAAATTCGTATCACGCCCAGATTAACCCATTTGCATCATAAGAAAATATGAAAAGGCCTTTATCACCAAACTTTATTTTATTATTTTTAAGTAGAAAAATTACAAGTAAAAGAACTTCATATTTCGGCATTATAAGAAAAAATCAGAATTACTACTTTCATCTCCAACAACACCATTTCTATCTTTTAGCTAACGAATAACGATAGTGACCAACAAAGTTGAGCGCATATACAGGGTCATCCGTTTTTAAACGGCCAAACGTCAACCAGCTATAGAGGGCCCCAAATGGAACAACTTTCACCCCTAACACTTTTTTTGATTCGGCCTTGATTTCTTGAAAATATTTTAAACAATACGTACCCAAAAGATGTATTTAAAATCATTCTTAAAACTTGAATCCCGTTACATTCCTTGAATATTTAGGGGGAATATTTGACGGGTTTTTGCAATTATCTAAAAATCAAGACCGAATCAAAAAAAGTGTTAGGGGTGAAAGTTGTTTCATTTGGGGTCCTCTATAGCTGGTTGACGTTTGGCCGTTTAAAAACGGATGACCCTGTATACGCTAATGATGCAAATGGGTTAAATAAAATATTGCTTTCCATAGAAATAAATTCAGTAAATTGAGCATAAAGTGAAACAGTAAAGCTGTGGTGAAAGCTTTCAGTAGTTTTGTTTTTCATTGGGTTAATTCGTGCAAACGCGCGCATTTTTGTGTGAATATCAGTCCGATTAGAGAAACAAAACGCAGCGAAATTAATAGAAGTGAAACAAGCGGAGCGATGCTCGAAGCGGACGTCGCTGCACAGAGGAACTAATTGTACTTTTAAATTATTCAAATTTATTCAGGCTCCTGGGACTGTTGACATAGTGATATCTTTTTCGTATGCAAGTGGAACGAATTAGCTTCTACTGCTCGCCGGCCGGTTCATTCGACGTGGTTTCGTTTTCCGCGCTCTGAGAATTTGCATTTAACAATTTTCTGAAGATATTGTATCGAATGGAGGTTATCGTGTACGGAGGTTCGCGAACCTCCATTAAAAACGTTAATTAATCGTGTCGTTGCTCTTGTGCCGGACACGGCGGAGGTTCATGCAAATTTCCACCCTCGTATCTCAAATTACACGAAGTTTCCTTTCGTTTGTGAACTACTTCGGGTACATTACGCGAAACAAAGGAATAGAAACTGCGTCGAAAACTATAGTGAATTCGGTTTCAGTTTTCCGGTTACATAATTTTACTAAAAATTCGTAGGAACTGTGAATACATAATGCTTCACAGTCTAATTGTAACTGCTCGGTATTTAATAAGAATCAGAAAGCATAACAATTGAAAGCATACGAAAATTATAATTGCATCATCTTAGACCCGTTCTAAAATCGCTTGTACGCATTTATAAAGAAACAAGCACGGAAAAAAATTAAACAACTATGTAAAATACTATCTTTAACACATTAACTGCCATGTCACCGGAATTATTTGTCCAGATTTTAAAATAAATTTTCATGTTAATATATTCATTGCACCAAATTTGATTAGGATCAGTAAAATGTAAGAAAATTGAAGGACTACTCAATATCATACATTTAATTTTTTCAATTTTTATTTCATTAAATAACGCTTTTATTTTATGGAATTTTGGAGGTTTCTAGTTTGGCAGTCAAAGTGTTAAAAATCAAAATAATCTCTTCTATCTCTGCGAAGGAAGGAACAAAGTGCTGATATCAAGTTGATATACAGAGAAGTTGCAAAGCAGATTAATTTATTGTAAAAGCTGCAACTGGCTCGCACAAATATTTATGTCGGACAGGCGGATTTACGCACGATTAAAGAGTAATTCAACGTCTCCAAACTGCTCGAAAGATGTGCAATAATGCATAAGCGAGAAGCTAAGGGGGAAAATTATTAGAGACGGAATTAGAAGTTACGCTTATATCCCACGCGATATAACCTTTCTTGAATTATGACTGTGTTCTCGTCGCGCCGTAGGAACCAACTCATCTCCATGCTTTATCCAGTACTCTCTGGTCCTAGAATAATTTCGGTCAGCATATTAACCTCGACAATTATTTCCTAAGCACTTCACAAACCCGGTAACTCTGATTTCGCTTCGCCAACTTCAATAAAAGACATTTCGCTCTATCGATTCACACATTTAACACTTTGACTGCCAAACTAGAAACTTCATAAATTCCATAAAATCAAAGTGTTATTTAATGAAATAAAAATTGAAAAAAATTAAACATATGATATTGTGCAGTCCCCCAACTTTTTTGCATTTCACAGATCCTAATCAAATTTTGTACAATGAATATATTAACGTAAAAATTCATTCTAAAACCTGGAAAAATAATTCCATCACCCACATATGGGTGACATGGCAGTTAACGTGTTAAAGATAGTATTTTACATAGTTGTTTAATTTGTTTCCATGCTTGTTTCTTTATAAATTTGTACAAGCGATTTTAGAACTTCATTTTAAAAATTCATTCTAAAACCTGGAAAAATAATTCCGTCACCCACGTGTGGCTGACATGGCAATCAACGTGTTAAATCAAGGATTATCCAGATATCGACACACTACAAGACAGAGTTAACTGAAACGGTATAGCTGCAGCGGATTTTATTGACTTCGTTAAAAATAGATGTGCACGGAGATCTATAATTTAACGATTACTGTTTCCTGTTTCCGTGACTGCTCGAGTAACGAGAACAACGGAACATTCCCGAACCGTGGAGCAATCCCGAGTCCCCTCGCATTCCGAAACAAATGAAAAATAATTACGGCCCCGGGGACATCATTTCACTCTACAATCGCAGGCAATCGAATCAAGCGATTACATAATTTCCACTCACAGCCACGGGAGAGAATCCCTTTGTTCCACGGGGCCATTTATCAGCGTCCCTCGATCACAGCCGATCGTCCCCGAAGATACGATCCTTAAAGTCCCATTATGAGACGGTTCCGTTTACCAAAGAAACACAGCCGTTTCATTCGAGAAATTGGGGACCGACAGAGGGGAAGACGGTGTAAAAGAGAGAGAGAGAGTGAGAGAGAGATTTCAGACAGCCGATTCGTCTCCGGCTTCGAGATCCGTCATTGATACCGTAACGAGGAAAATTTCTCTTTCACCGACGCACCGGTAGAAAAAGCACTCGAGCCCGAGAGGGTGGGGTGGGGTGGGGGGTGGGTGGCAGGGATGGTTATTATGCACACAGGGGCGTACGAATAAATTCAAGGAGAGTCCTCTCATGCGAAACACGAGTGGCGAGAGACGCGGGTGGGTTTCCGCAGCCAGATTCGACGGGATTTGTAGCCGGCCTTTAAACGCGTAATGGCTACCACTTACACACCGGTGCGCGGAGTCGTGTAGCTACCAGAAACTTGGATCGAGGAAACATGAGCACCGCCAGAAATATGGGCTGCGTTTCCGCGAGCTCTTGAATTCGACTCCGACACCGAGCCCGGAAACACGAAATAAACTGCTTCTGGGTCAATGTAATGCTCGCGCGTTCACTCGCGAACGACAACAATACACATACACAGTCCGCTCCTGCAGGATGTTGCTCGATAACATCTTCTTCCGTCCTTATTTACCAAAGGAACATATAATTAACCGTGGCTTCGATTAACCCTGTGTCCAATTTTGTAGCTCAGGTCATCTCAGGTACCAATTTTATACAGGGTGTTCATTCGAAAACTCTCCAGCCGAATATCTCGAAAAGTATGAAAGAAGTATCAGTTTTTTATTTGGGAGATGTTATGAAGGTCAACTTTGTTTTTTAAAATGGAAACCTATATTTTTTATTATCGGATCTTATAGTACGTAAAAAGACCAGCAATTTTCGTAGGATCCTTTCTTTTTTATCCGCACGTATTTCGTTGGATAGATAACAATTAACACTTTAACTGCTCACGTCAGTCACATATAACTGACAGTGATTTTTGACTAAGTTTAGAAATTCATTTTTATTGCGACATATCTAGATAAACCGAATTTTATTTGGATCTTTAGAATTCAGAAGGGTTATAGAAGGCATTTTAAATTTCTAGTTTCGGTTTCATTAATTAAATTACACTGATTTTGTAAGAATCTCTGGGATTGATCTTTGGCACATAACGTGTTAAACGTGCACTGATTTAGTATTAGCGGAATTATTAAAGTTATTGAAAGATTATATACTACGTAGAATTATACATCGATCTAAATTCAATCCTGAAAGATACATATCATTCAATTCGCTTAATAAATTGCTAAAAATCCAAGTCAGGATTGATATTCTTTATCGAATAATATATTGAAGTTGTTGGTTGCATTCAATTAAAATACCTCCGATTCTAAGGGATTAACTCTTGTTTCTGAAAATGAAATTAGTATTGAACAGAAATAGAATACAACTGCCGTTTCATTACCCACACAATCGTCTTACGTTTCTGGAGGAATTTCAAAGCTAAATAGCTACTATACGTAGCAGACGTTCGCGAACGCGAATTAAAAAAAAAAGAAGAAAATTCAACCGCCGAAACCCTTTCATCGGGAGATCGGTAAATGAAGCAAAGACGGTGTACAAGCGACCCTTTCACCCGGGGATAATTGCATACACGAAAAGCCTTAAAATTAGCCAATCTCGGATGGGGATTTGCCTGGGAGCAATGTAATAAGTAGAATTCTGAGCGTCGTCGGTGCATTCGCGGGAACGAGGAAAAAGAAGTCCAAGTCGAGGGACAACGACGCCGGGTACACTTAGGGGATCTTACGAACGACCGAAATGGATCCGGAACAAGAAATCTTCGCCTTCCTCGAGCTTTCTACGTTCGTTCGTTTCACGGGCAACTATGCACCGACCCGAGAGCACCACGGTTTCGCGAGTAAAATAGCAAGGCGGACGGAAGCCGGCGAATTAAACGTGTCAACGGACGGGTATTCCGTAAGACTCGCGGAATATCAATGCCGAGTAAAAGTCTCTTTTAAACTCCGGCCATTACGTTTCAGGGATTTACAGAACTCTCGCATCAACGGAAGGCTATAAATTGCTCGAATTAAGCGTCCTCGATCCGACCAGAGTCCTGTTACAACTTCCAACTAAAAGCCTCCTTGCGAATTCGCAATCTTTTGTTCACGAGAGATGGTCACGTTCGTGTACATTTCTGAAAATCTTAACACATTAAACACCGCTCACGAGTTTTCTCGTGTTTCGCGTCCCATCTGTTACGGATGGATTAATTTTTTAAGTAAAAAAGTTATTATAATTATTAAAAAACATAATTTTTTCAATAATACATAGAATGCATCTTATTATACAATTTCTGAAAGTTTCACAAAAATTGCTTCATAAATAACAAAGTTATGATGACTTTAGAACGTACAAGTTTGCCCAAAAACGTGCGGTCCCAGGCGTATGCCTTACAGATTTCTTTGCGGTCCTTAATGTGTTAACACTAGAACTACCGAGCCGGTCAAAATGACTGGTTCCTAATTTTTTCTTTCACAGTTACTGAAATTGTAAAAATGTTTTCATCAGAAATTTTTGATATGAGGTTAGAATAGA
Organism: Seladonia tumulorum; assembly: GCA_913789895.3. Classification (NCBI taxonomy): domain Eukaryota; kingdom Metazoa; phylum Arthropoda; class Insecta; order Hymenoptera; family Halictidae; genus Seladonia; species Seladonia tumulorum. Next base: position 5,684,035 of record OU565277.1, on the reverse strand, counting down.
TGTGGTCTTGTTATTATTACAAAGCAGAATACATCAGTTGTATTTATTATTCGGTAGTTCTAGTGTTAAAAGTCTGAAATCTACAGTTTTATACTTTACCCATTCCTATTTCTCAGAAATGCATAAATATTCGCGGTTCAGTTATTAGCAAGGGAATGAATTCTTAATTGCGAAAATATATCGAGCAATTTATTCGTGTTATGTAAGATAAAATGGTCAGTGTACAATTTTTAGAGTTGCAAGGATCAGTAAATAATAACGCGAGCAAGGTAAAGGCACCGGTAGTTGACAATGTACCAGTAGTTGACCATTTTATAGAAAAACATGAAAAATAAGGTTTGAAATGTTCTTATTGTTTTGAAATTTAAACAACAGACGGCATGGCATCCGAGGTTCACTTTCATCAAAAGTGCACTTATAGGTGCGCTTATAAAAACCTTATTTTTTATGTTTTTCTATAAAATGGTCAACTACTGGTGCCTTTACCTTAATAAAGAAGAATAGCATATCGAGGGGGTTAAATAATGCAGAACAGTTTTAGGAAAATACGGAAATAAAAATGCCTAGCTGTATATTTAAAAGCGTTTTTATGCAAATTTTCCCATCGCTCGACATTAAAAAAAGCTGTTTATCCGACAGAGAAATGAGACGAAAATCGAGTGACTATATTTCGCCTCAATTTCGATGCTTTCCATATTGATGCAAGCGGCCCGCATAAAAATCGTTAGAATATTCCCGAAAGCGACAAAATATAAAAATTTCTCTCTGTGTGGGCATAACATTCTGAAACATGGGCGCTACAAAAAAAAGAAAAAATACATTCGAGCCAACAGTGACTCCGTAGATCGAGCACCATAGCTTCCAGCTGCGTGGAAAAACGTTTCATGCATATTTGAACGAGCATTCGAGAATTGAAAAAATTGCCTTCACGCCGCTGGTGCTCGACTGTGCAAGAACTTTATCCGTTGTCCTCATGGGTAATATCGACCATAAGATATACCCATGGACTTTTACTACCTAACCGCCTCGTAGTTAACGAACTGCAAGTATACAGAGAAAGATAAAGGAAAAACAGTGGCGCGGGGGTGAAAGTAGGATGGAAGTCACCCGGTAAGTCTGCCGGAAAGTTATTAGTTAAGTAAGCTTTTCCCGGGGAAGTCCCACAGAGAGTGCGTTCGCGACATGAAGGCACACACCTTCTGGCAAAAGTTCACGGTGAAACTTCAATTGAGTTTCTTTCGTTCCGATCCGCTGCGAACCGTGCTACATTCCGCAGAGTGCAATGGTTCGCGGCGTGCACCCGCCGCTATAAGGTAAACGTTCAATGTCAAGCTGCTCTCTCGAGCGCGTGAACACTAGTAGAAAATCGATGCTCGGCTCTCGTTGGAATCTTCGGCATTCTTTCTCGCGATACCCGCAGACCCACGAGCAGCCAGAATTCGATTAAACGTTTCGCACACTTTTTCGCGAGACGTCTCACGAGCCAATTTTTGCCCGAATCGATTCCAGAAACCTCCAAGCCTAATGAATTCTCAATAGAACATACATTATTTCACTTAAATAATAATTAACACGTTGATCGCCGTGTCACCCAGATGTGGGTGACGGAGTTATTTGTTCAGGTTTTAAAATGAATTTCTACGTCAATATATTCATTGTACCAAATTTTATTCAGATCTGTAAAATGCAAGAATTTTCAATTTTTATTTCATTAAATAACTTACTTTGTATTCATGGAATTTTTTAGGGTTCTGGTTTGGCACTCAAAGTGTTAAAAATTTTTATTTCTACCTGTTTCCATTCTGGTATTTATTCAAAGTGTAAAGGTATGGGGGAAATATTATTCCAGAATCTCGAGCGAGGAAAATTCATTTTATAAAATACAGGGTGTTTGGTAACTGGTGGTACAAGCGAAAAGGGTGATTCTGCATGAAAGAATAAGTCGAAAATGTAGAATAAAATTTGTTCATCCAAAGTTTCGTTATCGAGAAAATCGATAGGAATTGTCTGACGCGTCTGATCGTGACCAACCAAATCTACTAATAACACTTCCTGCATATACTAAAGCACAACTGTCTGATCATGACTAACCAAATCTACTTCCTGCGTATAATAAAGCACACAAACCTGACAGATCTTCAAAGTCGATTTTCTCGAAAACAAAGCCTCAAACGAAAAATGTTTATTCTATATTTTCGACTTATTCTTTCATGTAGAATCACGTGTAATCATGAATCAATCACGAATCACGTGTAATTCAAACTAATTTAGAATCTCTCTTAGAGCTCTCTTTCGTTAGAAGTTCTGGGGAAAAGTTGTTGCATAATAATCCAGATCTGCGGGACAGTTGCAACGGAAGCGAGCGCCGGGTTGGTTGCAGAGACAAATGTGCAAAAAACAGAGGAAAAAAAGTGATAAATTACCAGAAGAAAAGGCATCTCCGCCGGATAGCATGTTCATTTTCAGCCCCCATGTCTCAAGTTCAGAGTCGCGGTTCCTACCCCCATAGTTTTTCACGTCTCCCGTTCCCGACGTAACACATCAATCGTCGGCGAACGGCACCCGCAGACACGTTCCGACCATAATCTCGACAGATATTTACAGCGGCCGTAGTTTCGGTCAGAAGTCCAAAGCGTCTTGAAAGCGGTTTGGTTATACAAACGGCAGCCGAGGGGGTGTAAACTTTCTAATCGAATTAGAGGCTGGCCGCCCCTTTGCCATTCCAACCGTACGATCAAACAACTCCCGGGCCCCGTTCGCCTATGCGCGAGCATTGTGCGCGTGCAAACGCGATAAAACGTAGGATTTCTCTGGACGCGTAGAAACGTCGATACCTAACAAGTGCAAACGGACAGTCACCACCGGTATTCGCGTTGAAATTCGCATAACCGGCTCCGCGCCACAACGTTATCTGGAAAAATAATTTCACGGACACGGAGAATTCGCACACTCTAAACTGTATTTCACCGGAATCGAATAAACTTTCTTTAAATATTCGAATAAAACTAGTGTGATGAACAAGTTTGTTATATATATAACGTCCACCTACAAAAAAGATGTACCATCAGAATGTGCCCCTCTCAAAACCATTCAACTTCATCTAAAAAATTGTTTCCTATGCGTAATAATAATGACGTAAATCTAGATGGCAAAATCTGGCGACCCACCCTGTATATTAGTAACCGTAAGTTATCGATAAGGTAGAAATTAATATAATGCCTGTTTAACGACATCTGTACAATTATATACATAACACTGACACGCGTCTGGACTGCTTACACGCGTTGTCCTAGTCAGACATTTAACCAGTTAACTGAGGAATTTAATTTTAAATATCCCTCGCGGCACGGAATTAAAATCAAACAATGACGAATATACACGTTGAACGCAGGCCAAATGCTGCTATTATAAATTTTACGAAAAAAGTAAAGCAAAGTGACAAAGAATCAAATTTTTATTCGATAAGAAATTAACAATTCATTAACGTTAACCTCACCGCGATAGAGATTTGGTCCGACGTGTATACAAGTCAAACGCGCTTAACTGGTGAAGGACCTTCCAACTATAAACACGTTTCCAAAAGTAAGACTACTGCGTAATATATTCATATCCACTGGCATATCCATATACCTAATCGTAACAAAGTCAACCCTTAGCACTCGAATGGCGACAAAATATTTTTTACATTATTAAATTTGTTTGAATTCGATAAATTACTAAAAACTTCAGTATTGTACGAGCAAATTGCACCATTTTCGTATGTATAACAGGAAAAAAAATATACAGGGTGTTTGGTAACTGGTGGTACAAGCGAAAAGGGGGTGATTCTACATGAAAGAATAAGTCGAAAATATAGAATAAAATTTTTTCATCCGAAGTTTCGTTATCGAGAAAATCGATAGGAATTGTCTGACGCGTCTGATCGTGACCAACCAAATCTACTAATAACACTTCCTGCATATACTAAAGCACAACTGTCTGATCATGACTAACCAAATCTACTTCCTGCGTATAATAAAGCACACAAACCTGACAGATCTTCAAAGTCGATTTTCTCGAAAACAAAGCCTCAAACGAAAAATGTTTATTCTATATTTTCGACTTATTCTTTCATGTAGAATCAACCCCTTTTCCCTTGTACCACCAGTTACCAAACACTCTGTATATATAAAAGGGAAATATTCTAGGTTGAAAGAAATGTTTCGAGTTAAAATAGCTTCGAGTGCAAGGGGTTAATCTGGAAAAAAAGTTGCGTTTGTCCAAATGAGGCGTTTCGTATGCAAGAATCTAACACGTCTGCTCGTCACGCGGTAAGTGCGTCACCGGACAGAGAAAGGTGATTCAAATAGGGGAAATTTTTGGAGAATATGGTGGGAGTAGTACTTACAGCCATGTCCTCGCTCCTGTAAGCCGTGAGGGTCTGCTCGTCTTGCAGGAGAACGCAGTAACAAGGTTCCCAACACGCCTCTCCGGCAGCTTCGCCAACGCAGCATTCGGCTTCTGCAAAAAGAGTAAGATTGTCCCGGGTGAGTAAGCTCTCGGCCGATCAGGCTCGGCGGCCATTGTACAGGCGCTGTCCTAGGAGAGAATAAAGTCCGCGGGGAGCTGCGACAATAAGAATAATAGGAGACGCGTCAATTATCCCCCGTGAAAGAGCGCAACAGGAAGCGGCCACGCGATCTTCGCTGCTCGCCTCGGGCGGCGCTCGATAGCAATCGATAATTCTCACGCGCGCGTTCCTCACGCTACAGGGACGGGGTTTATCCGAGTTTTGCGAGTCATCCTCGCAACGCGGGGGATTATTGCTGACATATCGCCCGGTTGCTGCGCCAGTTTGCAGACGCGCCATTTCACCGTTTTTGTTTTTTTTTTTTTTTTTCAAACTCTGGCGCGTTGACCACAATACGGAATCCGCAAAAACGAAACGATTCATTTCGCGAAATGAACACTGGAGGATTGAGGTTTGTTATGGCGATTAGCAGACTGTGGATGTTGTGTTCACAAGAAAATAGGAACGGTGGAAATACAGGCGGCCCCTCGACTTTCGCACATTCTACTTTCGCACAATTCGCTACTTCGCACATTTTTAAAGATTCAACTGTTTAATCCCCTCTCAGGGGACATCAAACTAGCCATCAAATTACAATGTTGTTCACCGCTGTCAAGTGAATACTTAATTGAGCAACAATTGAGTAACAGTGAAATACACAATGAAAGTAAGGAGGAGGAAGCTGATAAAAACGTCAAGACTTTGACAATTAAAAATATGAATGAAGCCTTCACGCGTCTTGACAAATTTTTTACTATCATGGAAGAATGTGATCCCAATGGCATGTTATAGAAATCTTTATCAAGAAAAGTAAAAAAAAGGGTGGTATTCAACAAACTCTTGACAATTTTATAAAGGAAACACCCGAAAGCACTTAACACTTTGGCGTCCGCACGTTTCGTAAAGATTTGTTCGTTTCGCGCCGGCACCACTACCTCTGTTACTTCGCTCGGCGCCGGCTGGTTTTGAGGTTATTGGGAGATGATTTTTAAGTTTTTCTAATCTCATTGGTAGTGGTCACGAGTTTTCAATCCGTCTCACCTATTTTTATGAAAATGTACATATGTAAATAAATTAAAAATTTTTTTTTTTTTAATTTTTTTTTAAATTTAATTTTTTTTTTAATTTAATTTTTTTTTTTAATTTTTTTTTTAATTTTTTTTTTGTAAATTTTTTTTTTCCGCAATGTCGATTGGAACGTCGGACAAGTCGTCCGCGCATTCTTCGTAAATAACAGTATCTTCTCGTTCGTCTGCCATGATAAATGTGTACAAATACCCATAAAAAAAAACACTCGCTGACGTATGTAACTTATTCCACAGCTGTACAGCTTTATGGTAAAAATACTGTACCTAGAAATTTTTATAGTAAATTGAATTTTTAAATTTATGAGGATGAATTTAAAAAGAAATTTTTATAGTAAATTGAATTTTAATGAATTATTTAGTAAAAATTATTTAAAAAGAAATTTTTATAATAAATTGAATTTTTAAATTTATGAGGGTGAGTTTAAAAAGAAATTTTTATAGTAAATTGAATTTTAATGAATTATTTAGTAAAAATTATTTAAAAAGAAATTTTTATAATAAATTGAATTTTTAAATTTATGAGGGTGAGTTTAAAAAGAAATTTTTATAGTAAATTGAATTTTAATGAATTATTTAGTAAAAATTATTTAAAAAGAAATTTTTATAGTAAATTGAACTCCGAGTTATTTAGTAAAAATTATTTAAAACGAAATTTTTATAGTACATTGAATTTTTAAATTTATGAGGGTGAGGGTGAGGGTTTCTGTAATTTTCATTACAGTGCCACCTGCCGGTAGGCGAAGGTCACCACTGTGGTGTCGCCGGCCGTCAGGCAATACTTTGCGAAAGTCACCACTGTGGTGTTACCGGCCGCCGAGCAATAGTTTGCGACTCACACCACTGTGGTGTGGCCGGACGCCATAGTGTTAACACGCCTCTTTAACTTCATTATGTATACATATTGATAGATAAATACTTTAAAACACAGTTTTTGGTGCATATTTTTTTACATCCCTCTACTTTCGAACATTCAACATTCGCACACACTTTCAGGAACCAATTATGTGCGAAAAACGAGGGCCTACTGTACTAGGCGTATCCTCTCGTAACTGGGCCGATGTAATTACTCGATACTTATTGCAGGCAGGAAAAAAATGGTAAAGTTTTGCTCGGATTAACACGTTGACTGCCACGTCACCCATACGTAAGTGACGAAAATATTTGCTCAGGTTTTAAAATCAATTTTTACGTTAATATATTCATTGTACCAAATTTAATTAGGATCTGCAAAATGCAAGAAAGTTGGAGGACTACTCAATATCATACATATAATATTTTTCAATTTTTATTTCGTTAAATAACTTACTCTGATTTTATGGAATTTTTGAGGTACTTGTTTGGCAGTCAAAGTGTTAATAAGCGTTCTGTACTGCAACTTTACGCAGAAAAAAATATTTTTTTCCAGCATCTATAGGTAATGTAAAGTAGTCACTTTTAGTGCTCCGTAAGACAAGTGTTAAAACAAGAACATAAGAAACCACCAAAACCAATCAGTAATAAAAGCAGATCGAAGGGGGAACAAAATGCCACACATAATTACAAATTATACGAAAGCTCGCAATTATGTCTGAAATAACACAAGCGCACGAGCAATGAATTTCCGTCGCCCTGTAATTTTGCCATACGAGGGAAACGTTCTCGAAAATCTGTGAAAACAAGGCAACGGTTGCGTGTTTACTATGAAATTGCCGGGTAGTCGAGCAAAGGAAAGCGGCGATCGCAGAGGGGCAGAATTTAATCGTTCGAAATACCTTCCGGAGCGTAAAAAGGGGGACCGAATCGATAAACTGTTGCGTCCTCGTAACTCGTGTCCACGTGTCGCCGATTAATGTCCCCGGCGCTTAACAACATTACTCAAAATGTATCTGTGTATTACGCAACTAGGCGGCCGCCACTCGAAGCGATCAAGGGTTCGTCGAGGTACGTGCAGGGACCGGCAACCGTCGTCATCTGGAAAGCGTGGCCCCGACGGGCCACTAAATTAATTACCTAATTTCGAAATCACCGCTCGAGCCGCTCGCTGCTCGTACGCAACTGGTAGCCATCCTAAATGGTACTTGGCTCATTTTAAAATTCAAATCACGACTCGAGTGATACCATTAAAATCGGCAATTGTGGTCTGCTTTTCCAAGAAAGATATGGCTGAACTTTTCAATTGTCCCCCCACCCCCTTACCCCCAGCTTTAAACTATTGGGTTGGCAACTAAGTAATTGCCGATTTCAGTTATAGATGAAACTATAACTTGACTCAGTTTTTGGCCGAAAAGGATCAGACTTTCTACGAGCGTGGAATTTTCAAGTTGTCAGAAAGATGGCAAAAGGTCATCGAACAAAATGGAAAATACATCATAGATTAAAGTTCATTCCAAGTAAAAAAAAAACTCTTTTATTTCATTGAACAAATCGGCAATTAATTAGTTGCCAACCCAATATTATACGTAATTCTATTCTGAATACGAATATGACTCTCGCGATTGGCGGAAATTAAAAATTAACAATATACAGGGTGTTTGGTAACTGGTACAAGCGAAAAGGGGGTGATTCTACATGAAAGAATAAGTCGAAAATATAGAATAAAATTTGTTCATCCGAAGTTTCGTTATCGAGAAAATCGAGTTTGAAATGTAGCGAATACGCATGCTATTCGATAGGAATTGTCTGACGCAATTGTCTGATCATGACCCACCAAATCTACTTCCTGCATATACTAAACCACACAAACCTGACAGATCTTCAAAGTCGATTTTCTCGAAAACAAAGCCTCAAACGGAAAATGTTTATTCTATATTTTCGACTTATTCTTTCATGTAGAATCACCCCCTTTTCGCTTGTACCACCAGTTACCAAACACTCTGTATACAGTGTTTATTCTATATGTTTCAAATGTCCCAGAACTATCCTCCGTGAGAGTCCATGAAGCTGAAGAGAAGTATAGTATTCCCTGGCTAGACCCATCTTTTGGACATATACCGAGTAAACACTGTATTCTCTTAAAGCCATATTCGTATCAAAACGAGTAGAATGACACGTAACAGGTGCCAAAATTTCAGGGAGGGGGATGGCAATTCGAAAGTCTTAACAAAGATATTTCGTGTGACAATAGCTGGTCTATCCCGCCCGTATTACTTCAGACTTGCAATGTACAGTGGGTGATCAAATTATTAGAGCCACTTGCATGAATTGACGAGCTTATATTAACCCTCAGACGGCGGACCATTCTTGCAACTTTAATTGATGATGTCTAGGACAATTCACAGCTTCGCTATCGATAGTCTGCGGATCTTTATGCGAAATAAAAATTTTCTCGGTCGACCATACGAGACGGAAGTCGGATAAAAATGTAATTCTTGAAATAATATTCAAGTAACAATATTCTTAAATTCTTCTAATGCCTTTGCAGATGTAAATATTTTGAAACATACTTTCGGATGTATGTACTGTGTTTGTAGATGCATACTCACGTTCATTTAATTTGATCTCTAGAAACTGAGTAATTAAATGACGATTTTGATACTCTGGGTAGTAATAGACCCAGGTATTGAGACTTTCAATAATTTAAAATAGTTTACCTCCTACTCGAGTCGCTTTTCAAAACCTCCATTTTTATTCTCCGCCAACGCCGCGGGTCTCGCAAAATGTCCGCCGGAGCTCATCCGAGTACTATTGTCTTCTCATGCATTGTCGAACAAAAATATACAACGACACGTGGAACAGCACGACAATGCAGCGAAGATAATAGTAAGTGTACAGGGACGCGTAAAACGCGCCGAAATAGAAGAGGGTAAGAATTTTGAAAAATTGTAAAAGACACATAAAGCCGGATACAAGCGAGAGCAGACGATCGAAAATTTCGAAAGGAACGAGTATTATTTCCGAAACGACTGGTCGCCGATGCGTGATAGGCGGATGTTCGCGGCGAACTGATCTCGAGGGATCGATCGTAGCACATTTTCCCTAAGCAAGCAAACATTATCGTAAAAGAACTACCACCAGCCTCGAAATGCTATACCATCTCGGTTATAATGTTCTCCTCGATCAATGGGAGGTCATCGGCATCTGAGGTGCGCAGTTCGATTTTCAATGTCATTCTGTTCCGTGCGAACGTCTGCGAATACGCAACAGACTTACGTAAGCACAGAAAAAACCGAGTATGCTGGATTGTTTTTATGATGTTTACACAAAAAAATCTGCGGTTGCATTGTTGCAATTTTTTATCAGTTTGCGAACAAACGTCAAGCTCGAGCATCTACTTAGAAATAGTTAAAAGCTTACAAATTACATCTATTTATAAACCTCATAATTTTGTAATACAAAAGTAATAACAACTGACTTGATCAAAGGATAAATAAGTTTCTTGTGTAACATAACACAAGCTTAAGATTAAATTTAACATTTTATACATTTTATTGGGTTACAGATTTCTGAAATCAAGTGGAAAGAATTTGTACACAATGGGGTTCTTTCCTCGAGGAATGCGATCATTTTGCACCATGATGCAGGCTCACGTTCGATTGTGCGAAGCTCGCAGTCGAAAGTGTTTTATCAGAATCCAATCTTTCACCATTTGTAAAGCCTAATAACTACCGTATCACGAATCGAGGAAGTAACGAACACACAACGAACAAAGACTGTTGTTACGTGCGCATTTTCTCTTGAATGTTCTGAATAATCAAGGTCCCGGATAATCGAGATCCCGGATAAACGCGGAGCTCGGTTAATCGAGGTCTTATTGTACAATGAGTAATGTATCTCATACCGCACTGTAGTAGTATAATGGATCCGACTTAGCCGCTATTTGCGCTCGAAAGAGAACGATGCGCAGCACAATTGCTTTTTGACGATCCAACTTCAAATAATTCAGACGTTCAAGTTACACAGGAGAACACACTAACTTGAATCATTCGTAATGTTAATGTTAACGTCAATATTTGCGTTCATATTTACGAACGGAAATACACCATTTTATCGCGGTAGAATTCAAATAGGAAACACTTGTCGGCAGCATTTTTATATTTAACATTTAAGCTTTTATAGTAACTCGATCACCACGGATTGAAATCACCAAATGTGGTCCTTGTATTATTGTTATGTATTTTTTTAACACGATAGTATACACAATATCTTTAATACTTTGCCTGCCAAACTCACAACCTCAAAAATTCCATGAAATCAAAGCTTTTTAATGAAATAAAAATTGAAAAAAGATAAATGTATGATACTGAGTAATTTCCCAACTTTCTTGCATTTTACAGATCCTAATAAAATTTGGTACGATGGATATATTAACGTAAAAATTAAAATTAAAACCTGGACAAATAATTTCGTCAACGTGTTAATGGTAGCTTTTTAATACATAAGCTGAGTGATCAAATGAAAATATAAAAAGATTAAAAGAAAGCACAGTTTAAGGGAAAAAAGGGAGAAAAAATAAGTAATAGTCAGTGATTCTGAATTAAATCATGTGAAAATAAAATTATAATATAAAGGCTTATTATTAATTTTGAGAGAAGTCTTGATAATTCATCTTATTTTGGTTACTGTGCAGCTCGGTTTAATCGTAACGCGATTTTCTAAAATACTGAATGCATAGATTTGATTATCATATGAAACTGTAGCAGCACATAAAATCCTTTAAAAAATATGCACTCACGATTTCACAATGCTAAAACCATTTAAAAAATCCCAGTTCTTTGTTACACAGCGTGTTCAGGCTAGTTTTACAAGAATATGGAAATTCGGAGCGTTCTTTCCGAAAAATAATGGCTTTTAACCTGCGCCTCGGGCATGAAACGTTCGCGAGTTTCTTGCGCGGCTACGGCTGCAAAGAAACGTAACGAAAGGTTCAACGCGAACGAGTAATGTTTGCCGAGATCGAACCGTTTCGCGTCGATAAAGCGCAGGGGAATTTTTTTTTCGAGGAAATCGAGCCGGGAATTCTTTTGTGCGGGCACGCAAACCGAAACAGGAAAAAAGGGGTACACACGGATGGTTTTTAAATCTCTGTTCCGACGGCAGAGGAGAGCCACGCGAAAATTACAGCTACGAAATTACAAGGCGAGAGTGCTGCGGATCCCTATTGTTCCTCGCTCTTTCGTTGCCGTCTGGAAAAGTAATTTCGACGGCTCGAACGATTGCGTAACGCAAACACGCCGGCGTAACAAGAATGAATGTAGAAGAACGCGTCGGCCGCGTCGCCATTTGTCACTGACGTAGATTACATTACGTTTGGAAGAAGTGTCTAATTTATTAGCCGCCCGTAAATATGACGGAGAATGGCGAGCCGCGATGGGCAAGCTCGTTGGACTAACAATACGTTCTTTTAAACTACGCTAATTACTTACGTACGATACGAGCCGGGCGAGGTGGTTTACTCGTCGCCATTTTCAAATGGATTTCGTTAGCTCCAGGTACGCTCTTTACGTGTGTGGAATATACACGGGCTAAATAATAATACTATTTTTATGTGTATAATTTAATACCTTGTTATGATTATTAAATATTAACACGTTGATTGCCAAGTAACCCATATGTGGGTGACGGAATTATTTGTCCAAATTTTGAAATGAATTTTTACGCTAATATATTAATTGTATCAAATTTTTTAAGGATCTGTAAAATGCCAGAAAGTTGGAGGACTACCCAATATCATACATATAATTTTTTCAATTTTTATTTCGTTAAATAACACATTAATTTGATGGAATTTTTTAGGTTTCTAGCTTGGCAGTCAAAGTATTAAAATTTTCTACTATCATCGAACGGAGACGTATTTTTTCTATAAAGAATTTCAGTAAGTTTTTAATACAAAATTCGCCGAATCTAAAGTTCACGGTTTGAAATCCTGCTCACCCGCTCGAAAAAACATCGGCGAAAAACTGAGTTACTTAGCGAAACTACATTAATTATAACTTCGAAAAGAATTCCAGCCGGAAGTCCGTCAGACTTTTCTACATCGTTGGGAAAGAATTTTCAGCAAACTCTGAACCCAAGTTGTTCCGTTAACAGTTCAACGACGGAGCTGGGTCACCGGTTAATTAATGCTGGAACGTTTAAAAAGCCATCTATTTTCGATCGAGGTTTCAATTATTAACGTATAATATTGCCGGATTAATCTGTAATGCATACACAATAAGATGTATCGTGGGTTCGTACGTGAGTCAGCTCCTTTTTCTGGCCGTCTGACATTCCCCGACAGGTAACCCTCGTACGTCAAATACAAGGTGTCATTTCCACCTAGCTGTAGATGTTGCGGTGTTTATTTATTCAGTTTGCGATCGCTTGTCTGACAAGCCATGAAATTGCCTTTTTTACAAAGTCACGTGCAAAAGAATTCTTTCGCGTTCGTATCCTGTCCGACGATGATCACAGAAACAATAAATCAGCAAATCTAAACGTTTAGATAGATTTTATTTTTCCTCTCTACTTTACAATAAAATTATAATCATTATAATTACTTTATGATTGATAAAATATTTTAGAGATATTTCAAATATATAAAATATTAACCCCTTGCCCTACAATATCGAGTCAGACTCGTGACGAAGATGCTGAACAGGGTCTAATAAATATGTTTCTTATTAATTTCGCTCAAACCGAAATAAAATTCTATTCTGGCGTTGTTAATGTACAGCTACCGGAGAACATATAGGCATACAATAGATATAAATTATCTCCCTTTTTTAGGAAACTCTTTTAGGAAATTATAAATTACAAAAAAGTTCTAATCACTGAAACCGTGAAATAAATCGTAGTACAAGGGGTTAAAATCATTATGTGCTAATTTATAGAAAAATTAAAGGTCTCGCTTCTTGGCCTTTCACGAGGTATACGCTTATCGGCTAGGCGTTTGGGATATTTATAGAGCAAACACTGTAGTGTGCACACTGACTATTATCCACATATGAAAGACATTTCTGTGCTCAGATACGACTGACATCATCGAAATTCGTCATCAGTAGACTGCGGATCTTTATGAATTTACAACAAAATCGAGTAGATAACATTTGAAATTGTAGGAAAATTAAAAAAATTTTAAATGTCAATACAATATTTCTCGTCTGTTGAAATTAGCAAGTGAAGAAACAATATTCTACTGAATTTCTGTTTCTTGTAATCGATGCAGATAATTTTTATTTTGCATAAAGATCCGCAGTCTAGTCATCAGCAAAAAGAAAGCGCGCTCGCGTGACCAGCATCAGATTAAAGAGAATTATATTCTCGTACAGGTTAGAGCAACAGCGTGCGAAGCTACAAAATGCGTAAATAATTTTTCACCGGCGGTTCGCCTGCAGGGGAAAAAAACAGGGTGACAAAAAGTACCCACTGAACGCACTACTCATAGCCGGAGCAAGGGCTGAACAGATATCGATTCGACGTTCCAGACGTAGCGAAACTGTTTCTCCTGCAGAGTGCTTGCGCACGAACTGCGGATTACAACCGCAGCCGCACGTGCGGCAGCATAGACGCCTAAATGAACGAGACGAGAAAAGAAACTCCGTCGAATTAACGGTCGCGTGAAACCACGGAGAATTTCGCGACGTCACCGTCGTGTTCGCTGCTAATGAAAATCTTGATACCCAAATCGGAATAAATTGCGATCGCGATTCCATCTATCCTCGCGATCTTTCGCGATATCAAATTTTGCACAGATTCATTTATTCAGCGTCCTTAACACTTTGACTGCCAAACTAGAAACCTCAAAAATTCCATAAGTCAGAGTAGGTTATTTAATGAAGTAAATATTGAAAAAAATTAAATGTATGATATTAGGTAGTCGTCCAACTTTCTTGCATTTTACAGATCCTAATTAAATTTGATATAATGAATATATTAACGTGATAAACGTATATTAACATTATTCATTTTAAAATCTAGACAAATAATTCCGTCACCCACACGTGGGTGACATGGCAGTCAACGTGTTAATAAATTGCCAAAAATTTTTTTCAATTAATTTAGGTATAATTTACAATTTGTAAAAATATTCATACACGGTCCTAAGCTCCCGAGAAACGATCTTTAACGTCTTAAAAATCCATGTTACGCCTGGAGCTCTTTTGTATGAGGGGTCATGCGCGAGCAATTCCTATAGCACGTCCCTTCGTGCTCCGCATCCATCAAAAATCAATTTTAAACCAAACTCTCGAAACTCTCCGGGCCGAACTTTCGTCTCCGCTCTCCGAACTCGCGGCACGACGAGAGCAAAGTTTCTTCTACATGTTTTACCATTCCGTCTCAGATGTACGAGGGGGCGTGACATAAATTTCAACCCCCTTCCTATTACATCGTACCGGCACCTTACTATATTACTCTAGCGATTCACTGGATATTGAAAAGTGTACACCCCCGCGTGCTCGAACGAAGTAGCATGGTCGAGCAAAAGAATCTCGGGCCGGCTAGAAATCTTTCTCCCGTGTAATTTATCGATCTCATCCACCGATAAATTTTTTTTCTTTCGTTGTCTGGCTTATGTTACCTCGATTCCGATCCGAGGACGTATTATTTTCGCGTTTTCTCTCGCCGTGCCGGGCTTAAGGGCTTCCGGAACCACGTGCGGCCTCTATAAAGCTTTCCGTTTCTTATCGGGAAATGTACCTTGTACACCGGTATCCACCAGTTATTGTTATCTTAAAGCGTATCGGACATTTCCATTTCCTGTGTTTCGATTCAACGAAATGTTTAATACCATTTACTGTTAAAAGCGCCGTCGCGGCAAGTGCTTGTTATTTTTCTGTCTAAAATTAAATTGCCACGACTCCATGTACTTTAACCCATTTGCATCATGCAGCGTATATATGCGCTCAACTTTCTTGGTCACTATCATTATTCGTTAGCTGAAAGATACAAATGGTGTTGTTGGAGATGAACGTAGTAATTCTGATTTTTTCTTATAATGCCAAAATTTTTGTACTTAAATATATGTTAATTTAAAAAAAGTTTGATGATAAAGATCTTCTTTTCATATTTCCTTATGGTGCAAATGGGTTAACTGTAATTCGAATCCCTCAGGAACCACAAAAATTGGGTGAGATCAGAGTACTTTATTTAACCGTTTGAGTCCCAGGGGGTATTGAAAAAACACTGTCGAAGAATTTTTATTTTGTAATGTATTATTGCATTATTATAGTATCATTCTATCTATTGTAAAATGTTCTATTTGATAAAATGTTCTATCTATTGTAAAATGTTCTATTTAATGTAATTTAATGTACTTGCGTCAGTAATTGACGCACCGTCAATTGTCCACAATGCTCGAAATGTGCTGGGTTTTCTCGACATAAAATCTCAACAGCGCGATCGCGCTGCTTGGGACTCAAACGGTTGATAAATATTATTTTTTCGATGATTTATGATTAATATCCGATTTCCATAGAAGAAAACCAAATGGTTACTTTTCGACCGCGGTTTCCGAATTGGGTAAAGAGTAATGGCCGACCCGTTGTCGCCTGTGATGCACCCTTCGGCCGACAAAGGCCGTGTGTTCCGTGATATTGAAATTCAGCTGCGCGTGGATTCCCGAGGGAGCTCTCAAAGGCGCTGGTGACATCTCCGGGGCTCTTATGCCGTGATCGACAAACGCCGCGATGCTCCCCGGAGGTTCCCGAAGCCGCGTATCTTCATTTTTCTCTTTCTTCCCGACGACGTCTTTGTAGGCGCGCGATGGCCGACCCATTCTCCGCGGCCGAGGCATAGAAAAGTGCATACGGCGCGCATCCATATGCATGGAGAACCCGACGGAGCAATGAAGGCCTCGAATATACACGGCAGACAATGCACAATGCTCACTGATATTGCTGAAGACGAGAGACCAACGCGAGCGCGCCCGCTCAAACGATCACGATGACGACTGCGGCGTAAGGTCTTTCAGATTCCTGGCCTTCCGCCAGCGAACCTTTCTCTGAACTCGCTCCGGTAATATTCGTCTGGAATTCTTAATCCGACCGGAGCTCTCCTTTAATCATCGGCTCGTCGGAAAATCGAGGTTCGCGAGAATTGCTACCACGGAAACCGATCTCACCCCGGAATCGGTGGATTAGAGCGCGTCCGGGTGACTTCGATGCTCGAGACGAAATCGAAAGCTTTCGGTGATCGGATCGTGAAACCGATCTACGGACCAGGGACTTTTCTCAGGGGTAAGACTGCAGCCGAATTTTATGTGCGCTCACTGCAATCTGCTACGCCTCGATATTCGTTTTATTTAAATTCTGTGTTTCGAGAACTCTGAAACGATCCTCCGAAGTAGTTTTATGTATACAGGGTGGGTCGCCAATCTTTGCCATCTAGATTTACGTCATTATTATTACGCATAGCAAACAATTTTTTAGATGAAGTTGAATGGTCTTGAGAGGGGCACATTCTGATGGTACACTTTTTTTTGTAGGTGGACGTGTAAAGGACATGTGAAGATCATTTAAGTGTTTTTGAATGGAATCATATATTTTTTAGTGCATCAGCTGATGCTCCTTCATATTCTTTACAAAAAAGTATTCATCTATTTGTGTAAAAAAATCATTAGTTTAGGAGATATTTAGCTAAAAAATATGAGATAGTTGTGCCCTTTGAGTATGCGTAAAATGCTTTTGCTGCTAATCCCAGCTTGTCTTTCGATTTCGCGAGTGCTACCGGATGGATTTAACGTAATTGCGGCTAACACTACAATTTCGTTTGCTTCATTTGTTATTGTTTTATTACGAATTGCCTTTTTGCGTAATAACTGCCCCGTCTGGTGAAATTGTTTAAAAATATAATTAAAGGTACGGCGTGATGGATGATTTCGTTGAGTAAATCTATTGGCGTATAGTCATTCTGCATGTGTAGCACTTTTCCCAGCTTCAAAATAAATTGATAACGTCATATACACTGACGGCGTACTTACTTCATATTTCAATTTTAAAACCTGGCTTGTTTCTACGGAAAGATAGTAGTATCAACAATTTATTTCCAAGAGTGTTAGACCCTGACGTACGTATCTGCAGTAGAACTTTGACTAATTTCGAGGAAATAAATATTTTGTAAATATTTTGTTCCGATCCGTCGGTTTTGTAGCGGAGTACTAGTTGAAAACAATATTTACTAGTATCTGCTGAGCAGTGTGTTTACAGTTATACGTATTACAATAATACTGTGACGAGTAAAGGAAGAAATATCACGCCAGAACGGCGGCGATTAGTGTACAGGAAATATTATTTAATTTTATTAACTGTACTTAAATATATGGCCACCACTGTAGATCCTCGAACATTTCACTCGTTTTTGGTTTGTAGTTGAGATCAAGAAATTGTTATCCAGCAACCAGCTAGGCGTCCATTTATTATACTCCTTCTAAGAATTTTCTACGTTCTCGCCAATTTATAGTATTTTTATCGACACGAAATCCCACTTGTTTATTTAACAGCGAAAGCTGAGAGGCAAGCGGTGCGGCAGCTGAAACTTCACGTTTTTCCGATACTTTTCTGCGTCGGCCGCCACGAGCCGTTTCGACGGAAACGATCGAAAAGGTTTTATACGACAAGTAGCTGAATATCACGGTGAACACCGGCAATCGATACAGTTCTACGCGATCGTCTTAACAAGTTCCCCGAGGTGTAATTAACGCGGAACAACTTGGAAAATTGTCCGAGGATGCTTTGTTCAGCCGGCTCGCGTGGTTTACGCGGCAATTCCGATGCTCGAGTGTCGTGGTATTGGCATCGTATTGTAGGAAAGTTCGGTCTAGGACGATACCTCGGAGGGTTCGCAAGTTCCGCGAACTTCTGCATCGACCCGACCAAGAAACAGTGCAGACGGATCAGGGGGAAAAAATGGCGGGACGAGAGAACGCGGAGAGGAGCAGAATTTGTACAGGTTGCTGGAACTGTGCATTCCGCGAGAGAACAGTCCTTGTTTCCGTCTATTTCCAGCAAAATGGCGCGCGTAATACGCGGGGTTTGCAATTAGAATTCTAAACCGAACAAGGTCACGCAGTATCGGCATGGAATCATAAAGTAATTGCACACGTTAATAATTTTCTTCATCGAAGAGGATTGTGTGCCGTGAGCAGAATATAATAGAATATACGAAATTGTGATAGATGTATAAAAATTGTATTTTGCATAAACAGCAGCAATCTATTTAAAGCGTATTATACGTACAAAGAATATATGGTGATTTCTCTACATACACAGGCTCACGAAAGTATTCGAACGCCCTTCAAATCAGTATAACTTTTTTTTTTAATTGGATCAAACGACCTGACTTTTTTGAGGAGTTAGAAGAATTGGTTTTCCAAACGATGTGCAAAAAGGATTTTGAAAAAATTGCAATTGGTAAGAATTACACGAGAAAATAAAAATGGCACAACTTCACACAACTTCACTTCTTTTCATAACTATTTTATTTGAACCTGTGGTGAAAATTTAAAATATGCGTTTTGTAGATATATGTTAGTTATATACCCGCTGAAAGTTTCATTGAAATCGATTAATATACACACGAGCTACAAATAGTTAAAAGTGGTGAAAAGCGTAGATCTTCATGCTCAGATTCTAACACATTTCGATGCGTGCCATTTTTATCTGCGAATTTTCAGTACGTGTAAAACTAACACAGATCTACAAAACGCATATTTTTAATTTTCATTACAGGCTCAAATAAAAAAGTTTTGGAAAATGCCTTTTTTATTTGCTTTTATAATTCCGAGCTTGAATGGAAATTTTTTTTTAAGTCGTTTTTGCACGTCATTTGGTAAGCCAATTCTTCTAATTGCTCAAAGAAGTCAGGTCGCTTGGTCCAATTTAAAAAAAGTTATACTGTTTTGAAGGGCGTTCGAACACTTTCGTGAGCCAGTGTATGTCGCGAAGGCCTGTATGATAAACGTCGCGGAATTATCCCCACTACCGCGGGGTATACCCCCACTACCACGCGGTTATGTCTCCTGAACAATACATGACGCTGGCAAGAGTTGTTGACACGTATCGAGAATTCACTGTATTTCGTGTTAAGAAAATAAGCGACCTTTCAATCAGCTTCTAATTGAAATATTAAAAGGTCCGTAAAAAGAATGGTATCGCCACAGCGAAATAACAATATAACAATAACAGTTCTCTGCGAAAAGTGTTGTTACGAAAGAGTTCAAAGAATAACGTTGGCGGGCTTTGTTTGTAGCTCACGGCAGGATTCATGAAGGTCTCTCCTGGTCGCCGGGCTGTGGTCTTTTTTAACCCGTCAAGGATTCAATCGACGACAAAGTGCAATTATGGTTCCGCCCACTGGAAAAAGCTTTCTTCGAAAGTTTCCGGTTGCAAGTAGAGCAGAACCAGCTCTCGAGTAACGGTGTAAAATGCGAGGTGACGGCGAACTCTCACGACAATCGTAAAGACAGCGACATATCCCTCTACGGATGCTGCAGATAAGGGGTCGCCGCTATAAAATATTATAGTGTTCTGTTTCGGTTCACGGTTGCGCTCGTGAGATGCCAATTCCAGACTGCCTGCAAACTGTTCTGCTATTTATAAAATTACTATTCGATTTCCCTTGCGTCATATTTATTCGTTCCCAATATTGGCGGGACTAGCCGACAGTAAAATTATTGCACTCTCTGCAATTAAGAATGTTTCCCGTAATTTGCTGGTTCACTAAAGAATTCATATTAGATACGTTTCTCATTAAACTAAATTGTACTCAATTGTTAGAATATTAAAAATTGGTTACATAGGATTTACCTAAAGAGGGCCCATAGATCTAATAGGCCTTTTTTCGTACATTAATTTATAGTTTTTCCTATCAATTTTAAGAAACTTAACTGCAATTAAGAATGTTTCTCGTAATTTGCTGGTTCACTAATGAATTGATATCAGAAACGTTTCTCATTAAACTAAATTGTACTCAATTGTTAGAATATTAAAAATTGGTTACATAGGATTTACCTAAAGAGGGCCCATAGTTCTAATAGACCCTTTTTCGTACATTAATTTATAGTTTTTCCTATCGATTATAGGGAACTTAACTGCAATTAAGAATGTTTCTCGTAATTTGCTGGTTCACTAAAGAGTTCATATTAGAAACGTTTCTCATTAACACGTTGACTGCCATGTCACCCATATGTGGGTGACGGAATTATTTGTCCAGGTTTTAAAATGAATTTTTACGTTGATGCATTAATTGTACCAAATTCAATTAGGATCTGTAAAATGCAAGACAATTGGAGGACCACTCAATATCAAACGCTTAATTTTTTTCAATCTTTATTTCACTAAATAACTTGCTTTGTTTTTGTGGAATGTATGAGGTTTCTAGTTTGGCAGTCAAAGTGTTAAACTAAATTGTACTCAATTGTTAGAATATTAAAAATTGGTTAGATAGGATTTACCTAAACAGGCCCATAGTTCTAATAGGCCCTTTTTCCTAGATTAATGTATAGTTTTTTCTCTCAATTTTAGGGAACTTTTATTCAAATAAGTACCTATCAAAGGGTACTCGCAAGTTTGAAGTGCCCTTTCCCGACTTTAAAAATTCGTTTCCAGCAGGATATTTACGAAACATACAGTTTTCAACCAAGTCGGATAATCAACCATATGTGCATTCGCATGTGCAATGGAAAATATTCGTTTATATAAAAACAGAAGTGTGCTCCAACTTTGTACATAGACGCAAACAACGAGTTCGATTGGTAGAAAATAAATGGTCAGTGGTACAATATTCCGAATCATTTTTGCTCCGTGAAAAAGTTCTTTACAATTCGAACGAATCGAAGCGAATGGCGTCAATTTTCATGCATCGATAAACAAATTGAATAATAAAATGCAATTATTTTCTCAAACAGAAAATGTTTGCTTATTATAAATTCTCGACTTGCTTTAACGTTTCTTCAGAAAAGAAATCGTATCCGAGAAATAACGATAGGAAAGTCTGTTTAAGAATACAATACACGGTACAGTACATTTCCGGAATAAATTTGGGAATCTCTGCTCCAACGGTAAGGGGCGAGAATTATTCCGAGAGGTAGGAAGCAAGGCAAAGGGAACGTATACTCGGAATATCATACAAAGACGTCACGTACGCCCCTGCCTCCGGCCTACGTATGCTTTTCTTGTCGCAGAATTGGACTATTTCATTTCAGTTTTATCTTTACACATAGCCAGTTTAGTACGCACAATGTTCCTGCGGGAATTTCCAGGCTCGCAATAAATTTCAATCTGCTCACTTTCCCTTCCGTTTTACTAAATCCAATAGATCCGTATCTGCAGCGCTCGCATTCTCTGTCGCATTTACAGCAGGCTATAAACTGCGATCATTTCAATTTGCAAATGGCAAAGATAATTCAACTTTTCCCAGGCAACTCGAATACGATATTTACTCTATAATTATATTTACTCTATAATTATATTTACTCTATATAGAGAATCAAAGAATAGTCAGATCGAGGGTCCTATAATTTTGCGCGACGCTGTAGAGACAGGATTCGGTGAAGAGTAGATGCGGGGGAAAAACCGACGCGGAAATTTCGCACGGTCCAGCGAACGCGGTCGCAAGCTCGCGGAAAGTGAAGTGGCCGCGCGGCCATCGAAAGGAGGAAACAAGGTGAGCGTCGGCGGACAGGTGAGAGGTCTCTGGCGTGGATTCGAAGCGTGGTCGGTGCGTTCGTGTCGAAAGCGCAAAAGAGAGTAACCGTGGAGAAGAGCGGAGCGTGTTTTCTTCCAGCTCCTTGCGGTGAGATTACTTCCTACGGTCCTCATTAGAACCGCGCCGGACCCGGATAGTTCATTACCGGCGATCTTATCTGCGACTTGTTCTTCCACGAGACTTCTCTCCGTCGTCCGAGGAGAGTAGATTCTTTTCTTTTTCTTCCTCTTCTACTTCTCCACCGCGGTCCGAAGGAGAGCTCTCTCTCCCCCTTTCTCCGTTTCCCACGTTCCGCCGTTCGGTTAATTAATAAGCGCGATCTTCCTCGGGAGCACGTGCCAACGAGCCCCGATACACTTCGATAATGCAACGAGTGGGGGAGAGAACGCGGATAGGCAAAGGCCGAGAGAACGATCGTCGTTTATTTTGCGAGCTCGCGGTCATCGCCATCGCATCGCATCGCGGCTATTACGTAATTGGATAGAAACACCGGGCAACGAGAGACGTGTAACGAGGCGAGCCATTAATCCAGAAATCTCGTTACCTTGTCCGTTTGGTCAATTACACTGATCAGTGTTTAGAACTGCACCCGCATAAATTAACCTGTGGCCCTTCACGCCGCGGTCAACAGGTTTTCGAATCGACTCTCTGTCTCTTTTCGAAACTTCCTGGGAGTTCCACTTTGTCTACAGCAAGCTTATAAATTACATTTTTAGACCTTAACATGTTTTGTCGATCTCTGTCTTCTATCGACTCTCTGTCTCTTTTCGAAATTTCATGGGAATTCTACTTTGCCTACAGCAAGCTTATAAATAACATTTTTAGAGCTTAACATGTTTTGTCGATCTCTGTCTTCTATCGACTCTCTGTCTCTTTTCGAAATTTCATGGGAATTCTACTTTGCCTACAGCAAGCTTATAAATAACATTTTTAGAGCTTAACATGTTTTGTCGATCTCTGTCTTCTATCGACTCTCTGTCTCTTTTCGAAATTTCATGGGAATTCTACTTTGCCTACAGCAAGCTTATAAATAACATTTTTAGACCTTAACATGTTTTGTCAGACTACGATGTATCGCGCTGAGGCCTTTCTAAAGTTCTGTGAAAATTTATTAAGACTGAACAAATTCAAATGTTCCAAGGATGCCAAAGAAACTGTATACAGACAGTGGGGATACTTCTGGAAGTTTTATCGGCTAGAGACATATATCGAGTAAAGACTGTATACTATGAAGAAATTAAAAATTTAGATAATCACATTAACACGTTGACTGCCATGTCACTCATATGTGGGTGACGGAATTATTTGTCCAAATTTTAACCAGTTAACTGTGCCGATCTCTTTGCAAATCAAGTTATTATATTACGAGTTAGCTCTCAGGAAGTTATAAATCCAACTCAAATTATGTATAATTTTCATTTGTTTGTTTCATTTCCTCTTGACCTCTAAACATTTTAAACATATTAAAATTTACGAATATAATTTACTTTTCGCCAGAATTACAATTTAAATATCAAATTGTAACAAAATTTTACGACACAAAATTCTACCACATCTCCATGACGGATATAGTCGTCAAACACACTTAACTGGTTAAAATGAATTTTCACGTTAATATATTCATCGTACCAAATTTGATTAGGACCTGTAAAATGCAAGAAAATTGGAGGACTATTCAACATCGTACATTTAATTGTTTTCAATTTTTATTTCATCAAATAACTTACTTTGATTTTATGGAATCTTTGAGGATTCTAGTTTGGCAGACAAGGTGTAAACAAATCCATTTACAGTTTTCTAAGAATATCGAGTAAGATGCAGGTTCACCTTATAAATATGCAACAGGCTTTTATTAACCGAATCGAACGTTAAGATACCGGGGAGGCAGAAGTAAATTTTCATTAATCGAGCGAAACGAGAAGATTTCGAGGAGGTAAACCGGTCAACAAACGTAAACCGAGGCCATTGGAGTTAATAGAACACCATATGGCGCGGACAGTAGCAAACCAGTTGAAAACAGTTAGGTATGTCGCGTATAGTATGGTCATAATTTAGGGAAATTAGACTTGTAATGAGTCAGTAACCGGTAGAGCGTGGAAATTACGGAACACGAAGGAGGCAACTGTCAACGTTTCAGGTGGTACCGTAGGGAAATGAATTATTAATATGACTTTTCATGAAAGCAGGGTGGCACAGAGGGTTTTTATCTTTCCAAAAAGCTAAATAGACTCAATTATCCCCATTTTATTATCTTCTGTCCCGGATTAATTTTAGTACTCCAACGGAATAAAATTTTTAATTGAAAATTATTCGACCATTATTTTCACATATTTATGGTATTTCCTAATCGTTGAAATTAACGACCTTCATTTCAATTTAACGACCTGCTTTATTTCTTTGCCCTTGTTTGCGTAAAATAATAATGTATAACTAAAAAATATTAATAACTACATTTTTAAGATCAAAAATAGAGAAAAGGATACAGATTACTGCTAAATGTTTGTTCAATAGTTTCTAATAGTTTATTTTGATTATAGCAAAGCAAACTCGTGTTTCTTTTTAGGAATTGGTGATCCAAGAGTTTTGCGCAAACATTTGCAGTTTATTTAACAGAGTTGCACAACTGTGTAGCGAACTGTTGTTTACAAATTGTTTTTCCTTTCGATAAAATATCAGCATTCACAACAAATGAATCCTGGCAGTCCCCTAGTCTCTGAGAGTTAAGCGGAATGGAAACTCCCCCGATCTGTATACAAAGACGTCTTATTCAAAAGGACCCTTTTCCCCGTCATTCGCCATTCTTTCCGCCATTTCTCTTTCTAAGCGACTCGATAACAACCCACTTTAGCTTGGAATCGCGAAAATTGACAAAAGCACACAATGCGTTCAGCCTGTCTGCGAATCGACGAAGACTTCATCGTGAAGTACGATGTATCGGTGCACAATGCGAATATGTACATCTTTATATTTAAAAGAACGCTGTCCAACAGCAAGGAAAGATTTACTAACGGTAAAAACTCCGGTTGAACCCAATTACTATTGTTAAGGGAACAATAGCTTCCAAGGTAGAAGTTCCCTTTCCGTTTAAATAACCAGTGATCATTAAAAAATCGGTTTTAATCGTCTGATATATGGAAATACGTAAATATACCTTTAAAAAATGTTGACGATTGAAAGAAAACATCATGAACGTCGATGTAATAAACATTATTACAAATTACACGATACACAAGAACATTAGCATAAACATCTGCAGCGAAATATCGAGATAAGCGCTCATAAATTATATCTGTCAATAGCAAGATGAGATTTATGTGTGCAGAAGAAAAGAAGGGAATTAATAGGAATTCAAGACGAACAGCGATGCTTCCAATTTATCAACATTTTTCGCTTCATCAACGGGAAAGATAATCCGCTGAATAGAAGCAAAAACAATCGAGTCCAAGGCTTGTTAAACAATCGTGACGGAGTTTAACTAGGTCGCAAGGTTGTCTGTCAATTCTCCTCAGCATTGGTGAGAACAAGGGAAAGCAAGATATCGACTTTTGCGAATGCTCCAATTTCTCGGAAACAATGGGCTCCGATGACCCTGCAAATTACAGGGGATAGCAATCGAAAGCCTTATGAAAAGAGATTAATTGCGGCGAGTTTCTTTCGCGAAATAAATCGAAAACAAAGAGAGCAGCGCGTGACAGTTTGCTAATAAAATAGGACTCGATCGTCACGCGAGAGTTGCGAAATGAAGATTTATACTCTGTTAGTGATCTAGACAGGATGCACAACTGCAATATTGAAAAGGCAAACCTGACTTTCGCGGCATCCTAAATCACAAGTATCAAGATCGATCTAATAACAACTCGCCTATCGAGCAAACGTGTCCACTATTTCACAGCAACATTCTTACCTTGTCATCTTATCCTATTCATCAATCAATATGGCTTAACGAGAACACAAGGCAACTTCTACCACGTTCCTAGTATGCTATATAGCAGAGATCGAGTAATTCCATTCGAAATATTTCTGTGTCAGCGCGACGGAGAATAGTTGCAAAATCGTTCGCTTCGCGGATAATCGCGGAGGAAGAAGCAATGCCAACACGTGGTTAATTTTCAGTCACGCAACGAGATTGCGCAATAATTCGTACACATAGAAAAGGCGGAGACCAGAAACCTCGACGAAATAATTTATGGATAATTACTCGACGTCAATTATAGTGGCCAATAGTAACAGCCACGCTGGAAACGCGGCTCGCATTTTACCAGCAAACACGCTTTCGCCGGCTGGGAGACAGTCGAAACATCCCCCGGTACGAACCAGACGTTAAGCCTGCGAACAATTTCCTGGTTTTAATGGACCCGCCATCGGCAAACGGCGCTCACTTCGAATAATTAATTCTCAGCCTGACTTCATTTCGCCCGGGCACGTCTTCGACGACTTCTTCGGATTGCCGCGAAAATTAGTCTCGAATCGACACTTCGACGTCTTCGAACAGGTCTCGATAAGTTAGTTCAACAATTTAACATTAGAACACGCATAACTTTCGAACCAGTGAATTCCTAACCTTAAAACTTGGATTTTCCGAATTTTCTCGCCAAAATCTGCAGGACTGCGTTCTAAAAAGTCAAAAATATCTGGCTTCCCGAGGTAAAGTTTAACCGGAATGAACGTAAAACGCGCATAACTTTCGAACCAGTGAATTCCTAACCTTAAAACTGGGATTTTCCGAATTTTCTCGCCAAAATCTGCAGGACTGCGTTCTAAAAAGTCAAAAATTTCTGGCTTCCCGAGGTAAAGTTTAACCGGAATGAACGTAAAACGCGCATAACTTTCGAACCAGTGAATTCCTAACCTTAAAACTTGGATTTTCCGCATTTTCTCGCCAAGATCTGCAGGACTGCGTTTAAAACAGTCAAAAATATCTGGTTTCCCGAAGTAAAGTTTAACCGGAATAAACGTAAAACGCGCATAACTTTCGAATCAGTGAATTCCTAACCTTAAAACTTGGATTTTCAGCATGTTCTCGTCAAGATCTGCAGGACTGCGTTCAAAAAAGTCAAAAATATCTGGTTTCCCGAGGTAAAGTTTAACCGGAATATAACCTGTTTAAAATTTGTTTCTCGAAATTTTTTCACCGCTCTATTCTGGTGTCGAATCTCCAGATCTCTTGAATACTGCGATCGCTTGTCTATCGCATCAGGTGTCATTAAAATTAGATTAGAGGCCAATGAAAATTCAGGTCAGGCAAGTTTATTCCGAGTATACTGCTAGATCACGGATAATGGGATATCGGATATCTGTCACGGCGGAAACGAGTAATAGGAACGTCGTTACTATTCCTCCGTCTGAAAATACAGTCCCAAAGTGTAAAGTTAGATAGGTCGCACGGTCTCGTGATAATATTCATCCGTATCGGGCGAGCAGCCGCTTCTCGTTTTACGTGTCATTTGAACTCGCTCGAGATAGATCGGGAGCATAATTCAAAATTCTGCGTGTTGCGGTCGCGTCTAACTATGCCTCATATTTCACTCGCTATTCACGGTTTTATCAACTCGGCATCTCCGGCAGGTTAAAAATCGAGGGCTCAGAAATCATGCGGTATAAGTGTCTGAACGTGAAGACCGAGATAATCGAGTCTTTAAAAAACTTAGTTACAGAGCAGTAGTATTGCCCAAAAAAATTTTAAAGAATGTATTTGTTAACCTGAAGTCTGCTGTTTTAAGTAAAAAAAAAAAAATACCTAATAAACGAGTAAATAAAGAAGTTATTACAATTTCAACATGATGTACGCATAAAACAATATAACGTTCTAGCACCGATGCGTATCGCGATTAAACGAACGCGAGTACAAGTGAAACCTGTCTCGAAAGGAAAAATCTTTCGCGATTAAATTACACCGGGTAATTTGATAAATTGCGCAAAACTCTTGCGGCAGCGTGTACTCTTTCAAAGTAATCAGATTCCGCGATTAACGTCCGAGCAAAGCTTCAAAAGCTGGTTCTTCGCCGACGAAATTCGTCGGGCCTCAAATTTCAATTCGATTCGATTCGACTAATTGCCACGAGGACGCAATCGTGCGACAGACAATTCATACATGCTTTTTCCCGTGGGCAAAGACGAATCATCGAGATCGCTGAACAACACGCCGCCATAATGATCCCACTGACGATTTAATTATTCGCACGAGCGAGTTCGGCGTCCGCTCTTCCGTTCGACGGAAAGCCGGACTTATAACGAGGCGAACGCTTTATGTCGAGTCACAAACGAAGTTTGCGAACGTCATGATACAAGCTCGGCTAATAGAGTTCGACCAGTCAATCGTGAATTCCGTTCCTTTCTCGTTCGTCCATCGGCTCGTCCGACACTGTTCTCCATCCACCCTTTCCCACGATTTTCGACTGTGAAAAACTATAGCTCTCCGACGGGATCGCGTAATATAAAACGTAGCAAACTGTTCGTTAATTGCACCCCAAATCGATTTTAAAGTCCGTCATAATGGAGACTCTTATCACCGTCACGCATCGTCTATTATTAATATACATCATTGTTAATATGTATCGTTTTTAATACACAGGGTGTTCATTCGAAAACTTCCCAGCCGAATACCTCGAAAAGTATGAAAGATATTAACCCCTTGCCCTTCAATAACGAGCCAGACTCGTGATGAAGATTATGAATAGAATCTAATACATGTGAACGTTATTAATTTCCTTCAAATCGAAATAAAATTCTATTTTGTTGTGGTTGATATATATATATATATATATATATATATATATATATATATATATATATATCCTTTGGAGAAAACATAGACATACGATAAATATAAACCATCTTTTTTTTTCTATGAAATTCTGAACGATGAAGAATTTCTAACCATTATAATCACGAAATAAATAGTACTGCAAGTGGTTAAAAAAGGATTCCGAGGGTTCCAAGGATTTCAACTTTGTTTTTTCAATTGGAAACCTTATATTATTTTTTTATTATCCTATTGTATGTAAAGAGATCAGCAATTTTCGTAGGATAGTTTTTTCTAGCTGTGCACTAGTGTCGGAGATATTTAAAGAGAAATGAAATGAACACCCTGTACATTTTCATATGGTTTTATACTAACCACTTACGTATTGACTTGTGGTTTTGATAATTGAGAGTTCCGACTCCTTTTTATTAGTAATCGGTCGATATCAAGTAAAACTTGAATGTGACCGAAGGCACTCTTTTAATTTACTATTTGCATACACTTAACAATCAGTTTCGGTCAAAATTTTCTTGGATTTGTAATAAACACGTTGCTGCAGTAGTTTATCAAAAAGATGGATTCGTCGCATCCATTATTAAAAAAACTATTAAAAGTTAAAAATATAAACGCTGAAGACGTTACGCTATAACGTTTAAATCCTGAACGATGAAGAATTTCTAATCGTTATAATTGCAAGATAAATGGTAGTGCAAGGGCTTAATACTCTACTATTTTCAGTTCGCGATTAATTAACACGTTAACTGCCACGTTAGTCACATATGACTGACAGTGATTTTTGACTAGGTTTAGAAATTCATTTTTATTGCGACATGTCCAGATGAACCGAATTTTGTTAGGATCTTTCGAATTCAGAAGATTTAAGACAGCATCCCCTATAACACATTTTAAATTTCTAGTTTCGGTTTCGTTAATTAAATTGCAATAATTTTGTGAGAATCTCTGGAATGGATTTTTGGCACTTAACGTGTTGATACACGTTCGACGCGCCTCCGTAACGTATTTTCCATGCAAGTGAAAGACTTATGAACTTATTTACGCCGCGAACTTTCTACACATATGTTTCGTTATCAAATTTGACACCATTCCTCGGTAGTCAAACCTGCCTGCATGAATCATTGGCTTCCGCGTTAAGGGGTTAAGGTGCTAACCAAGCACGTACGAGAGAAGTTTTCACCTTCTAACGCTGTTGGACGTACCCAGCATGAAATGTCTCTTATGGAGGACGTATCCTCGTTTCCCGATTTACACTTTCAGAAATCTCGCCAATATTTCCTTACCGACACAAATCTTCCATAACGCCTGGGAATTGATTCGGAAGGTAAAGCTTTTAATTCACGATTAATTCACCGAGAATATTCTCGAAGAGTTTTATCATCGATTTACGCAGAAGAAAATTGTAGCCGGTTGAAGGACCGAAAACCGCGGACACTTTCGCCTAATAGAATGATCTCATCGAGCGTAATTGCCTCGAGCAGCGCGGGTCGATTACCAGCCGCGATCATGCCCAAGTTTGCAAGAAAATCGGTCCCGGCTGACCTACCCTCAATTTCGCTACCTTTGAAGCGAGTCGAGTCGAGTCGAGTCGAATCCTCTCGCGAGTGGCCGATGGAAACGAGAAAGGAGGACGAGCCAGCGCGGCGGGAAGAACGCGACTCATTTACCTACATCGATTTATTGCGACCGGGGAGATTATATCTGCGAGCAACGTTTCTCCCGGCATTACATCCCCGTTGAATATACGATTTAATTGGTCTCCGCCGTGAATCGATCACTCGGACCCCTCCCCTACCTTTCTTTTTCTGTTCCCATCGACTCGCAACCGAACGGGCTCGAGATCGAACGCGCGGAATCACCGGGACCCACGCGCGAATATCATTCGATCTGACCGGCGAAGAAAAAGAGCAAGGCTACAATGGTTGCGTGACCGCGAAGAAAATTCCGTGGATCATCTCGTGTCTCTATCTGAAGCGAGGCATCTCCGAGATCCGTCTCTGGCCGGAGCGTAGATCCCGGGAGCCGGTGTTCTTTCGCGATACGGTGAGCACCCACGCGAAACTTCGGCTTTTCATTTAACCCGGGAGATTAATTCGCGACGGTAAATCACAGAGCCGAGGATATTCGTCTGCGAGAGCGTATCGGCCACGGGCGTCATTGTATGTTAATGACAATTGGCCCCGCGGCCCTGGGCCGACCATAATGGCGCAAGTGCACGGAGAGGTGGACGCAGATGCTGCGTTTCGCAGGTGAGCACCGATCCACGGTTCACCGATCCTCCCGTTCCCGTCCAGGCGCCAGGATATCGCTTTAATCGTCTTTGTTACACCTGACACGTGTTAACCACGCGTGACACCTGAACGATTCCATTTTGCTGTTCCGAGATGATGGGAAAAAAAACATTACGGAAAATATCGAGTTACCAAATACAGTGTTTACTCTATAAATGCACCAAATGTCTAGATAAAAGTCCCAAAATTATCCTGACTGCCGTAATTGCAGTAGTATCTTAGTTGTGATGATTAAATGGAGATTGGTTTCACTTGACGCTTTATTATAACACACATATGTGCCCATAATTATGAAAGTGGTCCAAGTCAAAATTAAAAAAAAAATTAATTTATCACTTATTACACACGACATGATTTTAAACTAAATTTATTCGATGTAAAAAAAATGAAAGAAATATATGACAGACCACTTTCATAATTATGGGCACATATAGGATTTGACTTTCCAGTTGTATGGTCGTACAGAGACTAGGATATAGACTGACTAGGTCAGAATATACGCAATTGAACATAACAGGTGTCAATACGAACGATAATAGTTCGAGTCTACCTTATCGACGGACTTGTCGTTATCACGATCAACATTGGCCGATATACATTCCCGCTCATAAGTGTTAGGACACCACTGATTTTTAGTAAAACTCTGGTATTTCGTATAGATTACGAACCTTTAATTTTATTAACTACATAATATAAATATCCTCATATGTGCAGTAGTAATTACAACTTCAACTTAATAATTCATTAAAAATGATGAAACAGCCACCCCAATCACCAGATTTGAACCCCATAGAAAAATTAGGGGATGAACGTGACAGACAGGGGTACGAAACTTTTGCCCTACTTCGAAAACGTGTTTATGGAATATTTTGGAACGAGAATGGAATAATATAACAAGAAAAAGTATTAAAAAATTGATCACGCGGATGCGAAGAATAGTGGAAACTGTAATAAAGAAATGTGGCGGATTCTTCGATAAAAATATAAATATTTTTTTACTCCTTGGTAAGATTTTTGATATATAAAAGCAGCATTCTTTCCTTGACATGTAAACCTTTAAATGAGGAAAAATTTGTTCGCATCCTGTAACGATTATTCCATTTTTACAGAGTTGAATATAAATATGATCACTGTCCTAAGACTTATGAGTGGGAGTGTAAGGCGGGTAAGTGCACCCCAGTTTTTAGTAAGTTTGACTTTCAACCCAAATATCTTGAATTTGTTTTATAATAATTTAACGTTTATTGATATCAACGAATACTTGAGTTAACACTCTTCAATTAACATTGGCAATAATGCCAATTCCAGTTGTATATTTTAATTTTTTAAGAAAATTGTAAAAAATTGCAACAACTGTGCACTTTCCCAGAAAATGGGGCAAGTGCACAATCGACAGTTAAAATCTATTTGATGCTTTATATTGTATGCTACGAGGCAAGAGCATAACTATAGATACATATGTCTGCTACAAAATGCTTTTTACCGCATTCAAATGTGTTGTTTCGTTTTGGAGTAAAGCAAATAAATAATATAAATAAATGAATACAAAGGGATTGGTAAAATAAGATCAATATAAAAAGAATAAGAGTCCGTTTATGCACTTACCCCACTCCACCTTATGTCAGTGGCTAGACCCGTGTTTTGGACAAATATCGAGTAAACACTGTACATCCTGTGGGCATAACTTTAAAATCCAAGAACTCACCAGGCAACTGTTACCGAAAAGTTAAGACACTTTGCTCCGGTGTTTGCAATCAGGATTTCGGGCGGGACCCACGCGCAAGAGCTCATGGTTGAAGCTTGCGGATGGTGTAGGAAGGGTCGCAATCACCGTGATTCTTAATCTGTGAGAGGAAAGGAAGGGTTTCCCCGGGTAGCCGGGGGAAGCTTGGGTGAAAAATATCAGAGCTTACCGCAGTAATGGACCAGGATATGAAGAGTGCCGGCGTGAATCCGGGAGTCGCACCAGGACCCGGCGTCGACCTGAGGCTCGAACAGAGAGAGATCGAGACCCTCCATGTCGCTTTCGCCGCAGGAGTCGCTCAGAGGCTCGAAATTACCGGTGTTCCCCAGCTCGTCCTCGTTCGTGATCTCCTCGGAAAGATTCTCGCCGCCATTGCCGCCGCCGCCACCGCCGCCGCGGCAACGTGTCGGCGTTGTCATCGCCATTTCACGAGGATTTTCCGAGTTTTGGCGACACGAGCGTATCGAACGAGCCTCGAGGAACACTTCCAACCGATACACACTCCAGTCGATTTTTTCCGAACGCGCCGGACCGCGCTAATTCATCGTTGCTCGTTGCTCGCGGCCAAGCAGCTTTCGATGGGAAAACTGAAAACACATTTTACCCGATCGTAGAGACACGCGACGCGCGATTCCACCGAGACGAAAGTAAACCGAGGCATATCGAAACTCACCGCTCGTGACATAGTTACCGAGACAGCGCTTTCAGACACTTCGCTGCTCTCTCGTAAATTAATCCTACGTCGCTTTTAATGGCCGCTCCAATAACGCAGCGGTCTGTGACGCTCGGGCGTCTTTTTGCCCGGTTATTTTTCTAAATAAGATTAGAGAGACGCCGTCGAAAAGCCAAACAACAAACACCGCTCCTCCGAGAGCTCGTCACCGCTGTACTAACGAGCAGCAGAGTATGTGCGCAACCAACAGAACCAAAATACATTAACCCCTTGCACTACTATTTATTTTGTGATTATAATGATTACGAATTTTTCATCGTTCAGAATTTCATAGAAGAAAAAGATAGTTTATATTTATTTTATGCCTATGTTTTCTCCAAAGGATATATATATCTACAAACACGACAGCCTCATTCTCTGTCAAAATTCCCTTCTCAGATCTAAAAGAATCGGTTAAATCAGCGGCAACACAAAACACATATGACATCATAGAGAAAGAAGGTTTATCTAAAGGTGTAAACTACTTCACACACTTCCACAACCGAAAATCTAAACCGTGGTACAGTCACACAAATGTCCATCGTGAGATTGTCACAACAATAAACAGATGCAGATCAGGACACTCTACAATCTTGCCAGCTCTCTTGCACGAATTGGCATAGTAAACGATCCACAATGTCAGTGCGGTTATGAGAATCAGTAGAATGTTATTTCGGTTAAAAGGAAATTAATTACATACATATGGACCGTTTATTTTGAAAGTGGTGCAAGTCCATTTTCTTTTGTTTCGAGAAAATTAAATGTTAGCAGATCTGACAATTAAAAAAAAGCAAAAAAAAATTGAACAAAGCATTGGCATTTTTTAAGATATTAAATACTAACTAGTTATAAACACAAACTTTACACTAAAATAAGCATAAATTACGTCATATCTCTTTTTTTTTTTTAAAGAAGGACTTGCACCACTTTCAAAATAAACGGTCTATATTTATTAGACTCTGGCCAGAATCTTCATCACGAGTCTGACTCGATATTGTAGGGCAAGGGGTTAAATCGTGCAAGATTTGGAGCACATTTTCTTCTACAATTGACAATTCAATGAAACAATGGTATTTGAATTCTCCTGTATCCCAAAATTTAATCCAGCACTGTAGCTAGGTAACTGTCGTATTAATCTCAACACACCTGATCTACTGATTGGTTCGGATAGTCGAGGTTCTGCTGTATAGTGGAATTAACACATTGACTGCCATATCACCCATATGTGGGTGACGAACTTATGTATCCAGGTTTTAAAATAAACTTTTACGTTAATATATTCACTGTACCAAACTTGATTAGAATCTGTAAAATGAAAGAGAGTTGGAGGACTATTCAATATTATACATATAATATTTTTCAATTTTTATTTCATTATAAAACTTACTCTGATTTCATGGAATTTTTGAGGTTTTTAGTTGGGTAATCAAAGTGTTAAACAAGTAAATGCGAACCAAACTGCATTCGCGTTTGGCATCATTTTAATCAGGAGAACGTCACGAAAATGTTGACAAAAGTTTCGCGTGTCTATAAATAATTAAAAACAGGAAACTTGTCGATAAATAAGATTAGCGAGATTGTTTGATCGTAGGTTCGGCAATAACGATTTAGGGGATGGATCGTTTCTGTCGTCGGGGGAAAATGTGATAGTGATGGGTCAGATAATGAAGCTAGTTTAAAAATAACGTTGACGGAGTAGTCTCTCTCACACGCGCGCACACACACGCACACGCACGCTTTCTTTGTCTCTGTTTCTCTCTGGGGAACCGTGGAAAGGCCAGTCGAGTGGAGCAAAATTGCGTCCATGACACACGAGAAACGGAGAGCACTCGCAGCACCGGCACGGTTCCGAAAGTGGAGCTCTCTCGTGTCTGAAACGCGAAGACACTCTTTAATTAAGCGAGCTTGTAATTAATTGCCTGCTCCCTGTCCATCCCTCCGCGCGACATGTCAACGGGACTTATGACCTATCCAACGACACCGGGTAAGCGTCCTCGTCGGCTCTATGACCTAAAATGGCTCCGCAGTTTCAGGTCCTATTTTCTCTTAAATAAGTTGCGCTGGGAAGAGCCGGATTACAAAAGGTATTTTAGAAAAGGGCCACGTCGACATACTGTCGGGCGCAAAGTTAAAAATGTTGGAGATTTTAGCAGCCTTTCGACGATAAACTCTAATTCCGACAAAACCTATTTTCTGTGAAATAGTCAGACTAATAATAAAGGTACACCGTTTTTTTTGTGATGCTCCAATTAACACTTTGACTGTCAAACTAGAAACCTCAAAAATTCCATCAAATCAATGTGCTATTTAACGAAATAAAAATTGAAAAAATTATATGTATAATATTGAGTAGTCCTCCAACTTTCTGGCATTTTACAGATCCTAATGAAATTTGGTGCGATTGATATATCAGCGTAAAAATTCATTTTAACCCTCTATGGGCCCGTGTAACTTTCAGGTCACGCGCTAATATATCGACATTTTACCAAACAATTTTACTTTTTCCAGAAGATGACGTATACGTCTTAATTATATAATGTCTCTGAGATAACCAATAACAATATCGATGACGGTTAGCTGCACCAACAATTTGGAATATAAAAGTAAATGACTTGCAAGTTGCCTGCAAATAGAAATCAACGGAAGAAAATTCGGCCCATAGAGGGTTAAAACTTGGACAAATAATTCCGGCACCCACATATGGGTGACATGGCAATCAACGTGTTAAACGTAATAAAAAGTTCGAATAAAAATCGCAGATCTTCGGCAAACGCCCATTCGATTGCACGTTGAAAATTCATTAAATGATTCCGGAGATAAATTTCAAACCGTTCCTCGGCCGATGCAATTTCCCGAGCCGCAGAGAGTGCACGGTCACGGTGACTTTCAACTTTTAAACGTTCGTCTGCACTGACACACTAATCATTACTCTCATTTCTTAATGACCAAGGAACGCGAAACAAGTTGAAGTTCCTACGACTCTCGTTTCCAGCGAAAGCGAATTTTTTCCACCGCACTGTCCACGTGTTTGGAATCAGTGCGTGAAGATTCGTATGATGAATACAGTAGTTACCAACGTACACATGCGTAGGCTGGTCGGTATAGTACGTAGACTTTGCCTACGAAATGAGATGCATAGAGGCTAAGTGTCTAGACCAGGGCTGCTCAACGTGCCCATTAGCGGGCAAGGGCGCCCGCCGATGCCCGCGGGCACAGCCAAGGGCAAAGCTGCGAGCAAGTGACTCGGAGTGGGGATAGGCCGTGGCACGCAGCCCGGTGTTGCCAGATCAAGACTTGTTCCCCCCCAGAAATCAAGGTATTCGAAGTATTTTTATTTCCCAAAATGTACAAATGAATAATTTTAACCTGTTCAAGACTATGTAAGCATGGTCTTGAACTTTTCTCGTGTTTTTACGGGCCGTACGGGTATGACTATGTCGGTATGCCACGTCGGACGAATTATGGCACCGTGAAAATTCGCACATATTTCAAACGCAACATCTCACCCGACCGAATGCCATGATCTAATGGTGAAACGGACATAGCTCGGCTGCGTGAAATTCCAATCGATTCGAAAAATTCGACTGCTGGGGGAAAAGTGTTTTATCATACACATTTGCAGAGTGATATTTTTCATTGAACGGCGACGGTACCGCCGATACGTGCGAATGTAATGCGAACTGGCAAGGGGACATTAATTACACGACGGCCCGTGAATGAGATATATCACGACGGCGCGGCGGCGTGCCGTTCTGTCGATAAATTATTTACACGTATTTACACGGCCCGCTTCCCGTGCCATCCGGGCCCGCTGCCACCGCGGATGTAAAAGTGAAAAAACCAGTTTCACAGCGAAAAAAAAACGAAAAAACGAACGAACGGGGTACCAGAGGGCCCTCTCGCATACCGAGGGCCGCGTCTTCGCGCGATGAAAATCTATTACGAAATCCAACGGCCCGTTTCCGCCCGGAACTCTCCAACACCGCCCTTCCAAGTCCTTCGCCGACCATACTCGATATTCCACGGATTTCCTAATCCGCCTTGCCGCCGAACAACCTTTTTATGAATCTGTTGCCAGAGCTG
Organism: Seladonia tumulorum; assembly: GCA_913789895.3. Lineage (NCBI taxonomy): Eukaryota > Metazoa > Arthropoda > Insecta > Hymenoptera > Halictidae > Seladonia > Seladonia tumulorum. Next base: position 5,646,212 of record OU565277.1, on the reverse strand, counting down.
GCAGACGTTAAGCAATCCACCGGATTTATGAGACCCGATGTGTTTAGGGTCGGCCGGATCTATTTCTGTACTTCGGGGAGATTCGGAGAGGATCAATAGTCGGAGGATTTTTATAGTAAACACACGCTCTTCGCGGCCGAGAATTTCGAAGCTCTGTATGCTCTGTGTATTGAATTTGTATGTTCATTCGCTCGTTTGTGTAGAACCCTGTGCGGGCCTAAAAACTCTAAAACCTGTGGTACGTAAACGGTATTTTATTTTATAATGTGAATATCATAGAATGAAATTGTGCATACTGAGCTCAAAGTGAAAAGAGAACCGATGATTTGCAGGCAAAATACAATTTTATTTCTCGCATTTAATACGTTCAATATCACGTAGAACAATATGTTTAATGCCTTGTTCGTAAGATAGAAATATCTGATCATTAGCGGTGAAAAATGAACTGGAATTAGTTGGGACAGATGATGTTTAAATATTCTTGACATTCAAGAACAATTTTGTATTCGATTAATCAGGAGTTTTATGTCACGAATAAATATAATAAAGTGCTATGCGGATTATAGCCAATTAGCAAAAGCAATATCGAAGGATCCGTATAACACAATTAATTTCAATGAAATGTCGTATTTTACGGTTAGCTCTTGTATATTTAGTCGAGCTATAAATCACTAACTATGAACCTTTTAATCGTTATTTCAATAATTTATACTTTTTATTCCAGGTTAGCAAGATTATTTATTTTCTTATAATACTACGTATAATGTTGCTTTTACGTCTGTGATGTGGAAAAACATAATGAAAAAGAACTCGGGAAAGTTAAAAATCGGTTGGAATTCATCAATGTCAATCTCGGTCAACGAGATCAATTATAGGTAATCTAAGCTCGTTAGAATCGATGTTTGTCAATTTGCAAAAATTATAGATAACGCCGGATTTGTCAACACATCGTTCACAGACTGGTATTAACTCCTACGTTTGCAATGTTAAATTTACAATATTTCACATCGATCATGGAGAAAAAGTAGTTGTCGACGCGAGAGTGGTTGGTAGCATAATCGTCGATTCTTGGCAATTACGTAGGCAGAAAATAGCAGGAAGTCTAATAATTGTACACCTAAACCAATTCAGTACTTCTTATTATCATTAATGCTTCGACGAAGGAGTAATAAGCGATTGCAGCAACAACTTGAGCTACCAATTACTTTCCATTTCATCTTATCCGATTAGTTTAATAAACAGCTTACGCGAAACGATATAAATTCAGCACAATTAACTGTAGTTTTATCGTCTTTGGTTACCTCCTCGTTTTGCACTTTCCGTGCATTCGATTTTAGTGCTTCATGCGCGAGCTAAAGAGAATATAATTGCGAGCAATCAAAAGTAAATTATTATAATTTCAACTCGGATCAACGTTGATAATTCCCAAAAACGCGTACTAGAGAATACAGTGACATAGGTCGCTTGTCATTTTTCACTAAAAAGTAACATTTCCGAATACTTTGTCATAACTAGTTTTTAACACTTTGACTGTCAAGCTAGAAACCTTAAAAATTCCATCAAATTAATGTGTTATTTAATGAAATAAAAATTGAAAAAAATTATATGTATGATATTGAGTAGTCCTCCAACTTGCTGGCATTTTACAGATCCTTAAAAAATTTGATAAAATTAATATATTTTGGCGTAAAAATTCATTTTAAAATTTGGACAAATAATTCCGTCACCCACATATGGGTGACATGGCGATCAACGTGTTAATGTACGTAGAGAATAGTAATAATTAAATTGCGGATTTTTTGTTATTTAAGGAACTTCAAACCACCGTTACATTATTTCCAACCTACTGAAAGTATTGAAGTACCAATCCACAGTCCAGTATTGACAATACTACATTATTCTATCGCATTCTATTTATATTCGGTATCGAAATGTTTATTTTGTTTCTTTCAAATTTACACATAGCTGCATGCAGTGTTTATCTACCTCTCGTGTGCAAGATAAAATCATTATTCTACCGGAAGGACGGACAGTAATATATTCCACACGCAGGATCAGAAATAGTTGAACCACTAGAAATTGTTATGGCATTATTTCAAAAAATATTACAAAATATTTGTTACATTACAAAATTTCTATCTAATAGATTACTGAGCGTTTAAATATTATGTGTGGAAATCGGAAATCAGTTTCGTCTAAACAAAGTTAAAATATTCCAAAACGGAAGAAAAATTAAGTTTCAGAATGAAAATAGCGCCGAGCGCAAAGGGTTAATAAATCCGTCAGACGATGAAGTCGAAGGGACGGACCACGGGTAGGTGGATCAAATTTATTAGGACCGCGTGGAAAGATCAAGATCACGCTTCGCGGCGATCACGTCGAAGATCGCGGCACGTGAACTGGTTTCGCGAATGCCCGTAGGATGAGCGTGACGTGTGCGTGGTTGCGTGTGTACGTAACCCGTGCAACGACAAAATAAAAGGGAGGAAGAGAGGGAAAGGGGGAGGGAGAAAAAAGCGGGAGAAAGAGGAAGAAAGAGCGAGAAAGGGGGGCGAGATACGGGGGCAGAAAAAGGAAAGTCGGAGGACCGGGGCCAGGGCCGGGACGGAGAGAGGTCGTTCGCATCGAAGTTCGAAGTTGGCGGGCGAACCTGTAATCGTTTCGTGACCACGGCGTAGAATTCTTTGCCCTCTTTCTTTCTCCTCTCTCTCTCTCTTTCTCTCTGTCTCTCTTCCTTTTCCCGTCGAACACGTTCGCCAAACGAGTAACGAACGATCCTATGGGAAAGGGATTGCCGAACGGCACGCATCACCACGTATCCCACAAAGGGCGCACCGAAATTTCAAACGCCGCCCGGAAGGGTTGCAATTTTGCATCTAAAGGACTCGCGCGTTGCCTTCGTTTCTACCCTATACCCTGCGGAAATCGCCGCTGATCCAAACGATATTAGGTGCCGGGAGAAATTGGGTAAAAATAAAAATTCCCATTTTTTCCCAGGTAAAAAATGTAAATAGCAACCTTCGACAGTTTCTCCGCAATTGTCCAAGTCGTTTGGTCCATTTTTACAAAAGTTATTTCTCTTTAAGGAGTATGTTAATGATGCTAAGAGACTTACAAAAGATTTTCTAAACTATTATGTGGGATTAAAGACGGATTAGTTGACGCTGATACAAATTGGGAAGAATCAACATTTTAGACCTTTGAAAAATTATTGCGAGGAGTTCGCCTTGGACTGCCGTGAGAAATGTGTACACGCGAATCTGGACAGCAACGTGCAAAAATTAATGCAACCCGATGCCGGGTTTAATTTTCGCCCTTCGTATTGCAGCCTGGTGTCGCGTGTACCTTCGTGTTTCATTCGACGTTATTTACACCTTACAACGATTGGCGTCTTAATTCAACCGTCCCAAAATTCAAACAAGGTTCACACGCAGGTATCTACCACAGTTGCAATACAGGAGGCTTAATACATCCGACATCATCATTTGCTCTGTACACAATAAGTTGTAAAATGCAAATTCTATTTGTAAAAAAAGTATAGCAAACAAGACTCATTAATGTTCTGAATATCGTGTCTTCATAGTTGAATAAATAACGTCGAGAACGAGAACAAAATTTACGGTAGAACGAAAATCGAAATGTCATTAATCTCCAATAATGTAACCATTTTCTCTTTTACGTTGTATAATGATGTGCATAAAATTAATTTGACTTTCATCACGCGGAATGCAAGATTGTGGTCGTCAGACTGTGCAACGTCGGTAGCAATCTTGTTAAATCTCGGCCAGTTTTCTCGCCGTTTTGTAAATTTGCGGGTACTATAAAAGCATAAAGATCTGTAATCTAGGTATGCCGTTGAACAACAATGTGCGTAAAATTAATTTGACTTTCGTCGGCGTTAAATGCGAGATTATGGTCGTCATACAGGTATAGCGCTGATAGCGAACGTGTTAAATCTCACCCGGGCAAACACTGGGTGACGGTGTTTACTCTTGAAATCACTAAGCTCGGTATATGGAAATTATCTGTATGTAAATATGGCGCAGCTAACATTGCTACTTGAAGCATATGCTGAGCGGAGTCGCATTAAATGCTAGTAAATTACTCATTACTGAGCCGAGGACGTTTATGCAAATTCCCGTGTTTACAGACAACCTTGGAGAAAGTTACGTAGAATCTTATTCCCAGCAGTAATAATTTAGTTGGAAATCACGGAAAACAAAGTGTATCTACTAAATAAGCTATTAAACTCCATTGGGGCCATCACTTTATTTTTTGAAAATTTTTAATTTATATGGAAATATGGAAAATATGGAATTCCCAATTTATACTAAATCCAAACTGAGTATTTAACGAAGTATGACACGCCGAGTGCAAATTCCGTTGATTAATCTCTCTACATTCCACTTTCTGTATCGAGAATAAAACACAAGGATTAGAAAGTTTGGCGCAATGTTTCTTTTGCAACTTCTTCATTCGAGGATCCATCAAAAGATGAAAGTACCCGCTGAATCAATGGGAATCATTTAATGGTTGATATACCTTCACGCTCTAATTTTCAAAGCGCTCCTACTGATACACTTAATATATCTTGTTTCCCGGCATTGGATTAGTATCGAAATCGTTTTTCATCATTAATAGACTGCGGGATTTTATGCGCTTGTGACACAAAAGTAGATGTGCCACGAAACAGTAAAGTAAAGGCACCAGTATTTTACAGAAAAACATAAAGAATAAGGTTTTTATAAACGCACTTATGAGTGCAATTTTAAAATGGTCAACCACTGGTACATGGTGGTCAACTACTGGTGACTTTACCTTACATGTGAAATTTTAAGAGGGGAATTGGTAGAACGATAATTGGTATATAGCGAATCGATGGATTGGGAATTGGTAGACTGCTATCGAGAATGACACTTGGGTTATTTTTTGCTACCTAGTCCCGAGCCAAGGTACCTTTCACTGGGCCTCTGATGAACAACAAGCGTTACCTCTGTTATACAGAACCTCGGCAAAATTTCCGCAGGCGGAGCACCGTTTCACGCCCGTCAACCTAATAAATCGTCCATCACCGTGGCGTTTTTTCAGAAAGCGTTCGCGCGTTGCTCGGCTAATTACTCGATTCGATGGTGGCGTTCGCTTCGAGCGGGCACCACCTACATCCATCACCGGGAAACACACCGTTAAACGGTGATCGCGGCAATCATCGCGATCGACGGATCGCCCAGCAGGTGCGACGGGAAGGACCACCGACTGCGCTGCGCACCGGCAAAGACGTTCCCTCGTAAAATCGCGACGAAGAAGGAGAACAAGAAGAAAAAGAGAGTGTAGGCGGCCCGCCGCCGGCGGCTTTGACGCGAACGTTGACGAACTCTGACATTTCGAGGAGGCCGAGCCGAACCGAGCCAAGTCCGGCAGAGTCGGGCCGAGAAAGGGCCGAGAGCAGGAAAGCCGGGCCAGACGAAACCAGACCGGGCAAGACCGAGGCTAAACGAACGCGTAGTACGCGACCGACCCTAAGCCTCTGGAAAGGATCTCGAGAGGATCTCTGTTCCGGCTACCATGAGAACCTTACCGATGCCTACTTACGGCCGGTGCCAGTCGGAGCGGAAAGGAAGAGAGAGCAAAGAGGGAACCCGAAGTGCCTACTTACGACAACCGCGATCCCTCGTAAACATCGGATGGAGGTCTCCTGGGAATCCGCGGCCAGGAACAAGGATACCAGGTGCACTCGGCCTGATAACGACCCTGGAAGTACTCCGCCGGCCGAAGATCACATTCCGCCGATTTTTTCGCGACAAACCGGCAGATTTACGACCGGCGGGAACGCGAGCATTCAAATTCTGTATTACCCGCGGATAGAAACGCGACAACCGATAAGGCGATTGTGTGCTCGGTGCTTCGGACCCATGAAAACGGGAAATAAATTTGTGTTATTTATTAGGAAGAGAGAGAGAGAGAGAAAGGTTTCTGTACACAGTTCCCGCCGGAGAGTCCATCACCGTAAATGGTGCATACGAGGTTCCGTTCGCATGTCTTACCCTAATTGGCTGTTCCCCAACTTGCATACAATTTTTTTACACGCATAAAAATATTCCCTACCTTAAGCTAAAAATTGCAATCTATAAGCGCTTAACTCCTTAACTTGTACGCTCGAGTTAATTCGAGCGCGCTAAACAGGCCAAACTGTGCACACTCGAGATAATTCGAACGGCGTTGTATTTTTTTCACACTCGAATATAATCGAGAATTGAGAATAACAATGTGAAAGCAAAGAAAAAAAAATCGTTTTATTGATATTTATCATTTACATGGGATTGTAAGCTATAACACTTATTTATTCAAGAATAAAATATAGAACGGACCTTTTCCATTGATTTTTTTTTGGCCGGTTTAAAAAAAAACTGTGCGTTAAGGGGTTAAATCTATTTGCCCCACTGTTTGTCTTATAAAGTGATGAAATTATGAGTAAGTTGCTTCGAAAGAATTTCGCACAAATAACGCAAACCATGGTAACAAAAACATCATTTGCAATTACAATCGAACGAGAACGGTAGCGGTTCATGAATACTATTTTTTCCCGCTGAAAAATCGCAATTATTTGTGAGGAATCTCATTATGTAAATACTACAACTTTCATCTACCTAAAGACGCGTATCCCGAAACGATTAAATAAAATTACGCCGATCGCATGATCGCGATCTCATAAAAACACCATCGCCGCAAAATGATTTTAATTGCAAACAACTTAATTTCCCAAGCGAGTTCTGGAAACGCGGTATCTTTTATAAAACGAAGCAAAGGATAATTTTAGCTTGAAACGAGCCAACGACGCGATGGCGCTAACGCAGACATGAAACAAATGACTGGAACGCCAGCGTCCCTGTAGATATTAATGCAGTGGCACATGCCGGTAAAGTTTTCGCATGGTCAGACTATCCAAAGAGAAACTGAAAGTTAAAGCCTTTTCACGCTGAACCGGTAATTGTCCCGTCATTAATTTTCAGGACACACGTTCCGCGCACTGCTCGTTCACCGAACCGCAAATTGATAATTGAACGACGAAAATTATAGAATTAACGACAAATTCGTGTCGCTGTTCAACGGCTTAACAAGTTGGAAATAAACTGCAAGCTTTCCTCCTGAATTTGTCATTTCATTACTGGTGTCATTTCACGCGTTTAACGTACTATTCCCAAGTCTAAAGACTATGATAAGTGGAAAATTCGGCCGTATCACTATTATTCGCAGAATTTCCTCCGGTGATCTTGATTTCGGCAAGAGACTATTTCGGTTGCCTCGGCTGAAAAGATCCTCTCAAGACCCCGAAGAATTTCAATCAGAGAAATCATTCCAAATATTTCTATCATTTTCTTCAATGGGCCTCCTCGAATTACTTTTGATTGTCTTGCTCAACAGAACTATTCCAACAATTTCAGTGACTGCAGCCAGTGAAAGTATTTCGACTATTCCGAATCTTCTATGTATACATTCAAGTATTTTCGTCAGTGGAACTGTCTCAAGTATGCTTACAATTTGGAGCATTCTTATTATTCCGACTATACTCCGATCGTTCCGTTGCCATTCTTACGGCAATTAAAAAATTATTAACCGGGAATAGGTGTTTCGTTTACTGCTACTGTTCCAATTTGTTCCGCACTGGTGATTTCGTTTTGTAAAATTCTATCTTGAAGAACCGTGTGAAAGTATTAAACAGTAATTGCACCCATTGAAAAAATTAAAAAAAGAGGGAATATTGCACACTGCTACCTACTGAAAAACCTACTCATTACAAGAAATTAATTCCTTTCTGAACTAAATAGAACACTGCATTCTACTCTAGCGGAGTAGGGTTTTTATTACAAGCAGCTAAACAATCTTACTTAAATTTAACACTAGGTTTACGGGGCACTAAATGTGCCTACTCTACATTACTTTATAAAAATAACAAAAATGTATGTATCCAAATTTATAGCCGTTTGTTTTACAATATATACCCAAATAAAACAATTTGTTGAATAATATCTTCTTCATGCATCCTTACAATTTCGATAATTGTGAATTGAGAGGTACCAGAACCCGTCATTTTGACGGGTCCCGTAAATCTAGTGTTAAAATTCTGTGGTGCATCTTCGCAGATAGGAAAAAGGTATCGTGTTAGGCGCAATTTGGCCGAAGCAAGGAACAGCGAATAAATTCGAAGTGTTCTCCAATGTTACATAATTGCTTGCCAAGGATCGCGATCGCCTTCGCTAATTTAAATTCACCGAGGTATTCTCCGTGCATCTGAATCTGTTTATATGTCGGTTATACGAGCCGCGAGGAGAGCACAGAGCAACAGCAGAGCGCTGTTATGCCGTGGATCGCGAACGAAAAGGAGGAGAGAGAGGCGAGTCGATGAAAAAAGACGGATTAAAAGGAGAAACCAGAAACGAGATCGAATCAGCTGAGAGGGAAGCCGCCTTCTGGCGAGCCCAACAGAACGCCTTCTTAAATCAACGATACGAGGAAGATTTGTCAAAGGTGAGGCCGACGAAATCGAGCAATTTGTGTTCCAAAGACGGCTACCGTTCGTTCCGTGCGCCTTCGTTCGTGCCAGGAATTTCTCGGTATTGTCGGTGATCGTACAAATTGAATTGCTTTTACTTCCTACACGATAAATTCCCTTTATTTCACTGAAAATTATTATGTCACCCACGCGCTGCTAACGGCGTACATCCACACATCACCGCGAATTACACGTGCCACCGACAACAAACTTTCATTAACAAAACCAACATTTATTGATCGTATTTCCAACCATTTTCTTATTTCACAATTCCTGAAATTACGGAAATACTTTCTTGACCAATTTTTTGCATACTCAACGGGTTACCATAAAAATCAAATTGGGGAATGACCAGTGAGAGTCTACCGTGTAATTATTTCTGAGCACGTGAAAGTTAAATTTTTATTAATATCTTTCAACCCCAAGAATGTCTATTAAATGCAGGTATGCTCCTACAAATAGGGCAAAAGGAATTTTCATAATTATACGATTGTATACGAAGATGTATTTTAGTAGATAATTTGAAAAAAAAGCTGCAGTCGTTTGTTTGGTAAAATCGTGTTGATCGAACGTCCCGGTGAAAGTATCGTACGTTAAGAAAACTCTATCATTTATCTAATGCGCCTAACAACTGTCGTGCTCATACCGGGGCTCATGAGTATACGATAGCCTGGTATCGTGATATCTTAATTGCTTCAAGAGTCGAGCATTCTCTAAACAATTCAGCCACGTACCAATAAAATCCTATAGCATTCGGTTACATAGCGTAAACTTTCTAACGATATTCATGCAAATAGACCGGCCGGCGGTCAACGTTGTTGCTTTCCAATACCTTAACGCAAGCTCATAGAGCGTGGTCGAGCCGATCAGAGAACCACAAGGGGCCATCGGAATCAAACATTAATCAAGCAAAAGTGGAGTAATCTGTTCCGGGATGTTTGAAAACGTACTACCCCCGGCAACGCGTGTTCGATCAAAATCGTAAACGTGATTGATGAACCCCGGAGAAACGATTGACACGGGTAACAACCGGAAAATGGCTTAGCACATTAATTAAAGAAATACGAAAGAAAAAGTGGACGATATTCAAAAGAAAGTATTAATAAAGTAGAAACACTCAAATAATCAAATCAGTATATGGAAGAATTCAAGAGTACAGTAAAGGTCTCGATCTAAGCCAAACGAAGCTACACAATCTTAGTTCGCCTATCCCCTCCACTGGAGGCCATACTGGAGCAGTGTATATCGAAAATATACAAAATTATTTCTAATGATTCGACGTCCCTTTCTCATAATTTTTAATGAAATATATTAACTCCTGAATTAATATTAGAGACAATCGTTAGCATTTGCATTTATTGTTAACTACTGCTTCTAATTGCTCAAAGCAAGTCAAATCGAATTTTAAAAAAGTTACTTCGATTTAACCCATTTGCATCATTAGCTCAACTTAGTTGGTTACTATCATTATTCGTTAGTTAAAAAATAGAAATGGAGGGTGTTGTTGGAGATGAAAGTAGTAATTCTGATTTTTTCTTATAATGCTGTAGTCATTTTTCTACTTAAGTATAATAAAAAACCAGTTTGGTGATAAAGACCTTCTTTTCATAATTCCTTATGATGCAAATGGGTTAAAGAGTGTTATTTCGTGGGCCACTGTGTGTCCAAAAACCGAGCAATTTTTACACTGGATTTATTTTTTCCAGTGGAACGATTCCCTGCCGGGGTTAGTACGATACAAGAACTTATTTCATAACGCAAACGTCCACATCATGGTTTCCCCTTGGTCGAACCCCGATTACAAGGGACTTCGGTCGGAAATTCAGTAACTCGGATCAAACGTTGCTAACGGGGGTGAAATTATACGGTGGCGAATGAAAAGTCGGGGAACGGCGAAAGGTATCTTTCCTCGGCCAGGAATGGGGCGGAAGAAGTCGCTTCATTTCGTCGACTCTTCCCGGAGAGTTTTCGGGGATCGCATTGCGAGGAGCCCAGGGCTCATAAATTATTGATAACTTCCCCCGCGAAAGGTTCTCCAAAGGAGAGTAAACGGTTTCCGGAAAAGTCTTGCTCGCGAGACCACTGCGGCGGGATCGGCCCTGTGGTCCCGATGCGTTCGTTTCGCGAAAAGAAAAAGGATCTCGAAAATATCGTAACCGCCGCGCGTTGGAGAAGATGAAATAGAGTGCCGCGCGGCGCTAACGACCGATGCAATAACGGCTGAATAAAACCTTAACAATCATACACAACGCTGGGCCCGCGGTGTTCTTTCTTACAACATCGATCTTAAGGCACGAGCAGCGCCCGCAGGTTCAAGGGCTTATTACTATCTGTCTTACCTTGAAAACCCATTACGCGCAACCGAACTTTTTCCCCCGGTCGTAAACTTTCGTTTCCACAGCGATGACGATCCACGCGAACCCCGCGAACCAGCAATCATCCGGGGAAAAGTTTTTCGCGGGGTTCAAACGGCCGGCGAGCAGTCGTCCGTGTCGAATTTTGCAATATCCTCCCCGAAAAATCCACCCCCTCCTCCCTTTCCGATAACTACTCGATTTTCCATTGCTTACAAAATTTTTAACCCCTGGACGTCAACCGATCTCTTGACACTCTGGGTCAAAGTAGACCCAGACGCCGCTGTCGGCGGGTTAAAGAGAGCAAAAACCTTTTGCCTATAGTTTCTAGTTTTTAATTTAACTAGTAAAAATTACGGCTCACATTCAGAAGATAGAATAATATTCAATGAAATAAGATTGTAAAATTCTTTGCATTCGGTAGGGAGCATTGTTTGAATTCCATGCAAATTGGAATATTTCCTACGAATTTTCTCCCGCGTAATTACGCATCGTTTCTTACTTTGTTCTACCATGCAAAATCGTTACTGTTCAAAGCTGTCAGCGTTACGACGTTTCGCGTCTACACAGACACGCGAAATGCTGTGCCGAAGATAAGCCTTCCACTAAATCCCCCATTTTCTGGCTGCAGTTGAAACAGTGCCATTCGAGACTGCATTGAGAGGTTTAATTAAACTGTAGCTATTATGACGATGTCTAACGGCAAGACTTTCTTTACAATATGGAAACGAAAGGTTGACTGACATTGTAATTTTAAATTGTTTCGGGAGATGTTGAATGAACAGTTTGCAATACTTTTTCACGCGATCACGATTGCAGAATAATTGAGGAACCTATTGAACCGTTTGTAACGTTGCATCAGTTTATTTCAAGACAAGAGCGTGAATAACGTAAATGCTCGTATATGCGTCATCCGATTGGAACGTATTAATATTTTTCAGCGCAAGGTTCATTCTGACATTTTTAAAGTTCAAGGGTTGCACCAAAATACCACTGACTTCTTGGATCCATACCACTATAGAGTAGATTAATTTAGTGGATGTTGCTAATTCTGAGTAGCCTGATGAGATATTAATGAGAGCTTTCTGTAGTTATCGTCTTTCAGATTTTTGCGAAAAATAAAACTTACTTTCTTAGACACTACCTTTTATAGAGACGAAAACTATTTTAGAAATTTTTACGTTAGGTAGACAAGTTTTGTATTATCGGAATTAGATAATATTAGAGTAGATTATTTACGATCCCAAAATATCCGTGACTTTTTCAAAGAAATGAAACTATATATTGGGTTGGCAACTAAGTAATTGCCGATTTCAGTTATAGATGAAACTATAACTTGACTCAGTTTTTGGCCGAAAAGGATCAGACTTTCTACGAGCGTGGAATTTTCAAGTTGTCAGAAAGATGGTAAAAGGTCATCGAACAAAATGGAAAATACATCCTAGATTAAAGTTCATTCCAAGTAAAAAAAAAACTCTTTTATTTCATTGAACAAATCGGCAATTACTTAGTTGCCAACCCAATAGTTTGAATTTGATATATTCACTAATTTCTTGTTTAAATAAGCTTATACGGCCCATTATGTTTTACAGTCAAACTACAGAATCCTCCTAAACCCTGTTTGTGCTTTCGAACATTGTTTTCAGACAAGAGCTGTAGATTCTCTCAAACTGTCTACGTAGTTCTGTAGACTGTGCGCAGACAGTCTGTAGAACCGTAAATTCCTTTTTGTCTACCGTTGACGCGTAAAACAAGAGGCAACGACTACGGGCAGTCTCATTGTTTCCGTCGCAAAAGAAAAATTTACAAATCACGAGTTCTGTATTACGATTCAAACCGGTCGTTTCAATACTGGTGAACTTCCACTTAAAAACTTCAATAACAAATATGCACCATTGCAATATTTCTTTTTCCTCGAATCGCGTTTTTAAGCAGAATACTAACGGTATGAGGGGTTTCATAGATGCCTAATTATCACAGTCTAATTACAATGGTTCACAGATACACTTTGCAAATTTGAATCCACGCAAAAATAGAATAATTATTGTGGCAATGCATCGCTTATAAATTTGGAGCATCCTCCAATTGGAAAATAAGACTGCACTTTGAAACAGTATTTATGATTCAATCAACAATTTCAAATGTCCCATAATACATTGAATATTTCCAGAAAAAGTTAAGAAAGAATTTCTCGCGTGCTTCGAACACAGTGTGACGTAATAATGAAGCACTAGCATGATATCATACGAGGTAACGTTCCAGAATACGAATTCAAATGGGCTGTATAAATTTCCCGACGCCCAGATTAATTTGACTAATTTGTCCGACTTGAGATTGAAATTTGAGATCGGGAAGAACTCGCGCAACAACCTCTCGCATAATGAAAGCTTGATCAAGCTGGGTAACTATGCCGTGGAATGTAAACACGCTCTGCATAGTTATTTCGCTTATTAGTGGACCAACTTCCTACCTCCAAAGTTCATTGGAACACAAAACGGGGTGAATCAACTGCTATTACATTTAAGAAACATATTTATACACTAAACCATATTCTGATGAACACAAAAACTAGCTTAAACATGTTTATTGGGTTGGAACGAAAGTTCATAGCTACCTCGTTATTTCGCTATGATTTATTGGATCGCATTATACCACTAATTTCCACGTCGAAATTGCTAGACAGCGGATCTTTATGCAAAGTAAAAAATTCTGCACATCGAATGCAAGAAACAGTGACCATATTACCATTGACGGTCTTAATAAGTTCAAAATAATATATCGACATTCTTAAATTTTTTAACCTTTCTACTGTTTTAAATTACGTAAACCGATCAGTCTGCAGATGTTTACGCAAACTGAAGATTGCATTAATTGCAAGAAGCAGGAGCCAAATAGAAATGTCCTTTTCTATTAATTTTAATAAGCTGAATCGAGTACATCGATATTATTAAATTTTTTTAATGTGTACGCATTTTTTGAAAGCACAAAATCCGCAGTCTAGTAATGACGTTTCGCCGGCTATCCTCTAACCTATAAACACGCAACGTCTCTCGAAACTGTATTTCGAACATGTACTCGTCTCGTAGGTGTCATAATTATCAATACACATCTTTCAATATCCGAACGATTAAAGTACATAATAGTATATCATATTAATAATATGATAACCTGTCATTTGATATTGTCGCGAGGTTTCGATATGCCACGGACGATCGCGTAATCGGAATTACATACAATTCGATGCTTACCTTCAACGAGACGTCACGGGCGAAGACGCGCTCGCGATGCCCAAGTATTTTCAACGAGAGACTCTTTTTCGGTCGTGGCCGGCTTATTTTTCTCCTGGGCTGTCGCGCGATCAAGATAAACGCCCGAAAAACTTCGGGCTCAAGGACTTTCGACCCCGAGTCAACGTACACGGAGACATGCCGACACGATTTTTCGTTTCTACGGTTGAAACCCGACACGGCCGGAAACTACGCGATCAAGCAACGAACCATTTCTCCCGGCGACGATCCGCGAAAGACCGATCGCTTCTTTTACCGGTTCGAATCGTTCGACCGACCACAATACACAAAACACTGTCACAGGAACGAACGCGCACCGACACTGGGACACACCAGGCGTAATCAGAGGATTCACTGTACACGACGCGTGTGTATGATATTCCGTGGACGTGATACTCGTCGAAATTGTTCTGAGAAATACGCGAATACGATCCGGATTCGAACCACAGACAGAACCGTTTTGAATTGTCACATTTTCCCGCTAGCCGCGCCGGACATGGATACACACAAACCGCACGCGATGCTGGCTTGCCGCGAACTGACAACACGGGACAATGCTGGCCGGCCGAGGTCGACCGAGCGCGCCCGAGAACAACCGAACCGGCCCTCAAGTATTACGTGCGTCGACCGATTGACGGCCGCGGGGCTATTGATATTTCCATGCTCTTGCTAATCCCTTCTGTTGGCGGTCAAACCGGTGCTAATTAAATTCTTTCTTAATTCGGGGCCAATAATCTGCCAGGTACTTCTTTTCTCGATCGTAAACAACGGTTTTCCCACCCAGCTTGTCACCGCTTAGCACTCTCGTCGATTGCGATCGTTTTTATACCAACCCGCCAAGGTTTTACTCGAGGGTAAACCTCATTCGCGAAGCTTAACTTTTTGAATTACTTTTTTTTTGTTATATTTTTACTTTCATTTTATACCCTTGAAATATGTGGCTGTACAAAAATTTATGACAAAAAATTAATAAATTTATGACGGGATGTACCACCGGTGGTACAAATACAATGGTCAAAATACGGCCCCGTCGTGAATTATTTTTTTATTCTTGCAATCAATGCAGATAATTTTTATTTTGCTTGAAGATTCATCGCGTTAGGTTATCTCTGTATCTATAATGGATATTTGACACGTGTTGGTCAACTTGCAAGTTTACTGTCGATTTCCCATTTTTTTCACTAATTTTGTATTTAATTTATCTTGAGTGCACACGACTAGAATGACCATTCTTGAAGCGTTTTGCAAGTTTATGTGGAAGTAACAGTTTGAAGCATGGCAAGATAGTACATAGTATGTATTTTACGTTGACACTGAAACTGTAAAGATCGAACTGAAATTTTCATTGCGGACAACCGATGCTTTATTCGTCGTTAAACCATCGGTGATATCCCGTGGCCGGTTCCTCTTTCCCAGTGCCATATCATACGTCACAATGACAAATGGCGCGAGGCAGGCTCGAGGTTAATGACAAACTTCCACACTACACCGCGAAGATGGGAGAACAGTAAATTTTATCGGCCCGAAAATACTCGTTTCGTGCGAAGAATACGGGCCATATATGACATTATAAAAGACCGTCGTAAATAAAGTAGAATACCTTACGGTAGCTGTAAAAATCTACCAAATCGATCCGTTCGAGTACAAACTCTGATCATCTTGCGGAAATTAATTCGAATAATTGGAGAGATATTGGTGAAAGCAATTTCAACGTGTTTTCCATAAAAACTCAGACCGGAAAAATCAAGCCGTGAAATCTGGTGGATTCATGCGTGACCTGATCGTAGGCAATTCGCAATATTTCACATTTATTTTACCGTGGATCGAAGAATTTTCATTGATCGTATCAATTAGAGAGGTTTGGGGAATATTTGCGAGTCGTTACGGCATTATTTCGACTGCGGAATTCATCGTGCATGATAAACTCTTTTCCTCGGCCGAATACTAAACTAGACCAGCCTTGTGCAATCAAATATGCAGATTAATTAATACGAGAACAGCTTTACATAATACTCCCCGAATACTTGGAATTCAGAACTGAATATATTTACATTTCTTTACGGTCCGAGATTTTATCAGAAAATTTCTGAATTTTGAGTGCGGAATGAAAACGATTCGATAAGTTAACAGAATAACTTTCTTGTTTTCTGTAGAAAGAATATTATTTTTTCCCTTCATAACAAATTCAAGAATTTATGGTTGTCGCCAAGTAGTGGCCTAAATCAAGATGGACAAATCAGAATGAATTTATAGGACACCGTGCTCGCACGAATGTCAGTCGTCGAAACTTTCCCGAAACAGCAAATAAACAATGTTGCTAATGGGTGCAGTGTGGTTCAAGAGTTTCGAGCACCCTTCTCTCTTCGGACAAGCGAAACTTTGCCGCGTGTGCTGTACTTATTTTATTAAAAGTATTGCAAATAATGAGCCCGGTTCTTCGATGTGATGGAACTGCACAATACAATCTGTATAAATGTAGATTTTTTAAAAATTAATTTTAACGCTGCTTCAACATCTAAAGCGATTGGCAACGTTGCACAGATATTGAATAATTTATTGTTTGCTCAACAATATGAAAATAATTTCCATTTCTTCACAGAATATCCAATAACTAAAATGGATTGCACACGAATCATATTTGCTCGGTATTACCAGCCATAAACGGTTCCACGATCAATCCAACAAACACAAGAAGAATTCGTGGGAGGAAATAAAGTATGACCGCTCTAGTCAACGGTAAACATTATAATAACGTAATAAATTCCCGACAATATATGACGTTCGTGTGGAATTGATGGTGCTATAAACGATAAATCGAGCAAACAGGTGAAACGCTCGCGGCCGAATGATATACGGGATAATCGTTAAATCTGTACCCGCGAAGACAGCCATTTAAAAGCTAATCGTCTCTCGAATCGTCTCTCGCGGAGCAACAATACAATTGTTTAACCGTCGCGAACAGCTCGTAACATCTTGGATCGAGATTCGCCGACTAGAAACCTATTGATAGACTTTTCAATGACTATGCTACATTGTAAAAATCTGTTTCGTTCAAGATTGAAATGGCTGCTGTTATTAACCAGTTAGCTGTGGAATTTAATTTTAAAAATCCTTCGCGGCACGGAATTAAAATCAAACAATGACGTATATACACGTCGAACGCAGGTCAAAAATGCCGCTATTATAAATTTTACGAAAAAAAGTAAAGCAAAGTGAGAAAGAATTACATTTTTATTCGACAAGAAATTAACGATTCATTAACGTTAACCGCACCGCAATAGAAATTTGGTCCGACGTGTATACACGTCAAACACGTTTAACTGGTTAAAAAATACATTTCGAAATTAGGAGACCGAAATATTGTTTACACGGTCCAAAATAAACAGTTTCTACCTGAATGGAATAGATTTGAAGCAGAGATGTATTAGAAAATAACTCGCCGGAATTTTCAGAAAATTTCACCGAAATGGACAGTTAGAAAAAAAGTTCGGATCCGCGTGGCATTGTGGGATAGTGTTTGTGTACGCGAGAGGTTTCAGCATGTGCCGGATAGAGACGTCTACGCAGTCTATTGGCCACTCCTAAGTTATACAGTTAGCGGCGGTAGTCAATGCCGGTAAACCGGTCGTGAAAATAAAGCATTTGAAATTAGCCAGACAAGCGCGTTCTTCTCGTGGCTGGAGGCAGGAGAGGAGGACGGGGAGGGCGAGCGGGCAGGAGAGGACTTTGAAGTCGAAAATAGCCAAAAATCCTTTGGTCCCGGGACACCGAATGGCGTCGGGCAGAGAGGGCTCTTTCCTCACGGTCGCCGGCTAGAAAAGTAACGGTGCCCGATCGTTGAACTTGCTGTGGCGATGTGACGGCGCGCGCGGGCGCCATCGAGAGGGCAGTCTCGTGCAGACGCTTGAAAAAATCGATTTTTTCATTATTCTATTTTATTAAACCCTTCAAAAATACCTTCCCGAAATTCTACGCTCGAAAATCCATTTAAATAACCAAGTGACCAAAATCTCAAAAACTGCTCTGAAATTTTGGCAAGCTTTTCTCTATTTCCTTAGATGGAACCTTGACTGTCCTTGATAATGATGGAGATTATATAATAAATTAAGAAATAAAAACTTGAATTTACTACAAAATTTGTTTCAGATTTCCCCCTAATATTATAATAACAGCTACTTCTTATTGATACATGAATGTTTAGAAAGTGACAGCCTATCCTGGCCGAAACATAGAAATCTAAGCTTCTTTAAGCTCTCGCTTAACCCATTTGCATCATCAGCGTATATATGCGCTCAATTTTCCTGGTCACTGTCATTATTCGTCAGCTAAAAAATAGAAGTGGAGGGTGTTGTTGGAGATGAAAGAATGCTGATATTTTCTTATAATTTTTGTACTTAAATATAACAATAAAAACAAAAGTTTGGTGATAAAGGCCTTCTTTTCACATTTCCTTATGATGCAAACGGGCTAAAAGTTTACGGAAGGAAGCATTTTGCCAATTCTGACTGATCGTCTTTTCGTTCTAGCCCAGAGATTTCCAATTGTCTAGGCCGGTGAATTTAAATTACAACAAGAATTATAATACATGACGTCTCATCGCGTTGAAAAAATTCACGAGAATTGTTCGATTCTGTTTACACGAGACTGACCTCCTTAAACGGAGCTGAACAGGGTGTACGGGATTCATTGTCAGCGAACGATCGTTCCGAGACGGTCGGTTTGATAGAGACCGGGAGAAGTCAGAGAAGAGGAAGAACCGTCGTTGGCCTATCTCGCCGCCGGAAACATAACGATCCGATAAGATGCGCGGATTTATTGAAGTGTAAAGCCTGGAAATTATCAACCACCGTGGCCACGATCCTCGACGGGACTTCTCGAGTTTTAGAGGTTTATCGCGATCCGCGGCACGGTAGGAGGAATAACCGGCGCGGCGATAGGCGTTAGGGTACAACCGAGCTCGAGGCGATCGACGCGATACTCGCCGAGAAAGAGAGCATGGTAAGAGGGACCGAGAGGACAAGTGTTGCATAATAAATGGAGTGCCGACCGTCGCGGCACGCGATACACTGACGAATTATTTAAGAATCGCGGAATGGTGGACGTCCGAAACGATTCGACGATATCGGGCTCTGGTAATGGGGTGCTTTAGGCGATTCCTGTGCTGTGAGCGTGGAGAGGAAAAGTAGTATGAAACGTCGATTTTTGCCGGGAACCGATAATGTCCGTATGATTTTATTTATGCGAACATTTCCGCACCGAAATATCACTTATATCGCGTGCCAGACTCTGTTCTTTGATATCTTGCCGCCAAAGTTGTGCACAGTGAAGAATCGCTGAGATAATACTAATCACACTTGATTCCCCTTATTCCAAATCTTCGTATTGTTCGTTAGATATTATGCAAGTGTCTTGTAATCCCCTTTGAACACGCAAGCACTGTTTCAATGCACGATTACTGAAATGTTGATGAAATTCTCGATATACAGTGCTGTGAATAATTATAAATTCACACTTATTTCCTATATGTCTTCTAATAACGAGTCTATACTTATTCACAGCTGAAACCACAATTTTAAGAACAAAAGATTTCTGGGGAACATAACTTTTATTTCTTGTTTGCTCGCTTTTGTTTTGTATTAGAATTTTAAAAGTGCATAAATGGTTCCGTCAATGTTTGTTTCGGTACTGTGAAAACATAAGATAGTTTATAATTATTCACAGGATGGTAGACACGATCTCTTTATTTACACGGTATTTTCTGGAACGTATCGATCGTGTAAAAACGGAATCGGGTGTGCTATTTTCTTTCAAAGAAAGAGGTCTTTTTAGTCGGTCACCAACTCACTGCAAAAACCGTGTAGAAATTTCGAAATCAAATCGCTTTCGACATGCTCCGCTCGGAACTGGCAACGTTCTCGCTATTCAGTCCAGCCCGAAGTATTGAAAGTAGTTAACAATCGCGCAAGCCGAAGGAACGAGCGCATCAAAAGCATCGGATCCAGGGGATTCTGCCGCATTAACAAATACAGTAGAAACCTTGTGCTGCTCGCAACAGCGCGGAATGATCAAAGACAGCTTTCTCCGCGCGACTCGCCGGAGACGAGATAGAAGCCGATGCCGCGCAGGCCGAAGTTAAAAATCCAGATTATAATGACAAATAATAACGCGGCATTGTTCCTGCGCGGACACGACCGCCATCGCAACTAAAAGCAACGATTCCGCTTTCTAATCTCCCTAACGACGCGCTTCTTTCACGAATTTTGTTCCTAAACGAGAGAAGATGGTGCCGCGCGGCAATTCGCGAAATTTATGACAATCTGCCGTGATACGGGATAGTTCGCGGCGAGGCTGCGCGTGATGATAGCTGTCGCGGAACACATTGTCGTAATAAGACACCTAGTAGCGTAATGCTCCTTCCGTTCGGTACGTACTTGCGTGAAATCAATGACGATCGGTAATCGCAGGAAGTAATCACATGTCGTTCGAGGCGATCAGGTTCGCGATAACACGGTCACCGACCGTCCTTGCGTTCGCTGACGCTTCCTATCATTTTTCTAATTCCCCTTTCAGTCTATCTTTACGTCCGATCCATCCGCCCAGAAGTTTTATTTCAACATCTCTGCCGGGCCTCTAATCACGTCACGGATTATGAAGAATAGCAACCAGCACCAGGATGGACCTTGGCTACACCCGATCAACGCTTTTTGCCAGATTTTTTCACGCCGACTTCTTCAGAGAGCAGGTTCATGGAAACGCTGCAACATTTAACAATCTTCAATATTTCCCAGAGTGGTGGCACGACTTACGTCGCATACATATATTTTTTAATTGATTTACTTAGTACTTGCACGTTGTATCTTTCAGGCCTAGATGATAAGAACAAACTGGAGTGAAATGGAAATTCAGTTTCTTTCTTCATACGTTTTACAGGTTAAAAAAAAAATAATATTTTCACTGTTTTAAATTACACCTACTCCAATTCCTATTACTTGATCTCTGTTATGTCGTTATCGCCCCTACCGAAGCAAAGTCGTTTACCTTGGAAATTGGCAAAATGAAATGGACCAAGTTTCGGGGGCGTGCTAAACATTTCATAGTTGAAAAATAAGGTTCCCCCTCCCCATAAGCAGCGCGTGGCGTTGTTCCATATTTCAGCAGGTGTTCGTAATCTTCGGTTCACACGCTGTAAATAAGCATCGAACTGAAATTGCTCCCCTCGAATGCGGTTCGCTGGCTGCACGCGCAATAAATCTCGGGATTTTATGCGACAACGATCTAAATTTCACTCGGAATCCTGGCCTACCTTAAAAGCACTGGGTCAGGTTCTCCGCGTGATCGGGAACGCGTAATGCACCTGATCGTTTCGCTATCGGGACGTCCCATTCACTAACGAGCCGACAAGGAAACCCGCAGAAAATACCGTACAAACTCACGGAAGATGGCTGCCAACAGTGCTATCGATAAGTGTGCCTACTCTCTACATCGATATGCAGCCCGGTTCCACTTGCCGATTCTACTTACACCGGGACCTAGATATCGCGTTACCTGGCTGATCATGCGAAAGAATTTAGGCGAAGAGAAGGCGAGATTTCTCAAAGCGTACCGCGATCCTCGGATTGATCGAAGGATGTCGTGTAACAATTTTTATTGCGTAATTTTACTATTACCTTAGCAACCTACATAAGCGGAGTCTTTTATTTAGGCATAATTGGAACAACCAGTCTCAATATGAATAATAACAAACCAAGATTAGGGTTGACAATTCTTGGATAATTCAAGATTATTACAAGTTAACACGTATGTTGTACAAAACTTTTTCAGGGCGTGCTTCCAATTAGACCCATTAACCCATTTGCATCAAAAGGAAATATGAAAAGAAGGCCTTTGTCGCCAAACTTTTTTTATTATTATATTTAAGTACAAAAATGACTACAAGTAAAGGAACTTCATATTTCAGCATTAGAAGAGAAAATCAAAATTACTACTTTCATCCTCAACAACACGCTCCATTTCTATTTTTTAGCTAACGAATAATGATAGTAACCAGGAAAAGTGAGCGTATATGTACGCTAATGATGCAAATGGGTTAAAATGTAGACTTTTAACGCTCCCCGAGAAGCCGAAGAAGACCAAGGCCTTCCCCAAGGTGAAGGCTCGTTCCCAAAAAATTGAAGAAATCACGCGTCTCGTTCACGGGAAATTGAATGACCCACATTATTCCAGGCACGTATCGCGCACGAAGTCCGGCGAACGGTTGAACGCGCGATATCGAAGCATCGGCAACGAGCCGTACAGCGACTGCGGAGCGAAAAATATCGATGGCTGACAGAACAATGCGGGAACTTTGACAGGCTGGGAATATCGAGCGCTACCCTTTCATCCGGCCACCGAGCGGAGAAAGGAAAGGAAGAAGAACCGTTCGCGGGAGAGGGACGGGAAGAGGAGCCTGGTAGATTTCCTCAAGGGCCCACAATTCATCCTCCCGGATTCATGGTTTGGTCCGCGTGCCCGGGTTCCGCCAACGCTTACGGCGCCGTTCGTATTTCATCTCGCGCGGATCTGCCATCGGTAAAATGCTATTTCGAACAGTAAGTACTCTACTTTATTCGCAATCGTGCGCACAATCTTTAGCGTGGCCTTTTTTTTCTACGCGAATACTCTTTAAAATGGTATTTCAAGGGGGATTCGGAGATTCGGATAAAGAACTTTATTTCGGAAATATTTCTGCTGAGCTCTGCTGGACCGATACGGAGCGGTATGCAAACTCTGTGCAGTGCAAACTTTGAGAAATTTATTTCGAAGTTTAACTCTACCCATTTTTCGAGGAATGGGCCCACTCTGAGCACAATCTTTAGCGTAGCCTTATTTTCTACGCGAATACTTTTTGAAATGGTATTTCAAGGGGGATTCGGATAAAGAAGGACTTTATTTCGGAAATATTTGCAAACTCTGTGCAGCGCAAACTGAGAAATTTATTTCAAAGTTTAACTGTACCCATTTTTCGAGGAATGGGCCCACTCTGCGCACAATCTTTAGCGTAGCCTTTTTTTCTATGCGAGTACTTTTTAAAATGGTTTTTTCAAGTGGGATTCGGAGATTCGGATAAAGAAGGACTTTATTTCGGAAATATTTCTGCTGAGCTCTGCTGGACCGATATGGAGCAGTATGCAAACTCTGTGCAGCGCAAACTTTGAGAAATTTATTTCAAAGATTAACTTTACCCATTTTTTTCGGGGCCCACTCTGCGCTGAATTGTTTGATAAAGTGATAGCGCCTTGGTAAAATTCCCTCTAGAAGAAAATTCTAAAAGTCCGTGTTCGTTGAAACATCTTGGGACGACTGCCTCGGCCTGGGGAACCGGGCTGACGAGCGGCGAGGAAAGGCGGGAAAATGTGGGAAGAGTTGGTTCGATAGAGAGAAGAGGTCGATCGCGAAGATAGAGAGGAGAGAGCGTGGCTGGCATTCGAAATCGCTCGGCAGATTCGCGCGTTTGAATAAATCTAACGGTGTACATCCGCGCGGAGAGGATCGCGGAAAGGGGACCAAGAGAGCCGGTGTGCCACGGCGCTGGAAACTGTAACCAGCCGATCGACCGGCTCGAGAGAAGGATAAAAGGAGGAAGAAGGCGACCGACCGGCTTCTTCCTCTCGAACCGTCTACACCATGCCCCGAATGAATGCGAGCGAGAATGCGAATTTATTGTGGCCTTGCTCGCAGTTCCTCCGCGAGCGACTATCCCCGTTTCCACACCGAGACGGATAGTGGGAAACCGTGCGCGACGACGAACCCGTTCGACCGTTTTACATTCGTCCGGAAACCCTCCCCTCTCCTCTCCCCACCAAGGGTTATTTATGACGAGCGACGTTGTTTGTAAACGGCTCTTAAAGCACGCCTAAACTCCGCTCCGGGACTGATGTATGGAGAAACGCGGAGGATCGGCAACTTCGCTACCGGTTCGCTAAACACACTAACACTGTCGAGGAACTGTTGCTCGGGGATTCGAACTTTCTCTCCCTTGAAGAGTGACAAGTTCGACTAGTTGTACGCCCGAAAAAAAAGCACAACAGGTTCCTGATACCTGACACCAGCCCGCGGGAGGGGATTCTCGTTCCAGACCAATCGATTTTTTCCTGGCTGTTTTTTTCAACGAGATATCCTCGAGCTCGTGGTCCGAGTTATTTTACTTGGTAGGAATATCGAATTTTCTTTAGAGCGTTTGAATTTATCGACGTTCAAAGTTTTTACCCAGAGACGGAGAATTTGTCTCCTTTTCAGTAAATTACGGCTATTCAAGTAAATTGCATGTTCGAATTTTCATCGAGCCACATCTAAAAAGCATCGCTAAAGAAAAACTACTTTAAAACTGTCTTCTTGGAGCTGAATTTTTCAAGATGTGCTCGTACATGGTCATACGGGATTATACATATCCATCCGAAACTTTCGATGGTGAAACTTTTACCTTGGAAACACGTAGACAGTGGCACGAAGTTTTACGCTGAATTTCACGCGGAATAATAGCACAACTTTTCAACACCAAATCCGGAAAGTCGCTGCACAAACATTTACAACGGCGTCGAAAGAAGAGAAAATGATTTTCTTACCGGCGATCAACGGGAACGGATATATCGTTGATAAATAATAAAGAAGCGTTATATCGTGCCGCGTATATCTCTGATATTTCATAAAGGGGCGCACGCACCGCTATACATTTCGATATTTGTTGGAGCCGGACGAGAGAACACGGAAAAAGAGAAGTCTCGATGAAAACTGGGAGGGTCGTAAACTTCCGTTCAATATGAACTCTCGAGACGGAGAAACAAAGTAATCTCTGAAAATTCAATATGGGCCGAAGAAGAAACGTGTGCAGCTTCGGTTCAACACCGAACAGGAATTCACTGGCGTGTGTTATGTGTACGTATACGCGATGCCAAACGAAACCGCATTAATGGCGGATGTGACTGACAACGCGTTACGGTTCCATCATTAAACCACATTTACACGGGCAACCAAGCGAGCAAGCGTCGATTCAATTACACCACCGCCCTGGACGCGCGTGCTGTTATGATGTTTCTTTCGTAGAAGAATGCAGAAAAACAAAAACCAAAGCAAGCTCTTGTGATACCTGTGATGTTAAAAAATCCATCGAACACATCTTAGTTACCTGTCCAAAATACAATGCTAAGAGAGTACAATACAACGTGCGAGGACCGCTGAACGCTTTACAAGCGGAGGACTCCTGTAAAAGAATCCTTAACTACCTAAAGGATATCGGGTTATACCATCTAATATAAACATATTCCAAACCATCGACATACCCACAGGGGTCACTAATAACTGCAGTTAGGTTCATGTGACATTAAACACGCAAAAAAATGCGGATCACGCGATGAAAACACTGCAAAAAAAAAGAAAGAAATGGAAAATCTATTGTCCAATACGAAATAATTTCTGGCTTCCATGCTCTACTGTGTATCATTGAAATTGTGTCGTGTTCGGTATCAATTTAAATGTCACACAAATGTGTTGGTAAAAGTTCCACCCAAAAAACTAATTGAAAATAAAGAAGTGTTCCCACTGGATTAATTATTGTCCAGAAGTTTTCGCATGTATCGAGGCACTGTTGTGCAAATGAAACTCTTGACCTGCTAAAACTACAAACTATGAACCACAGTGTTTCGAATAAGCTAGCCTCGTAGTCGTCTGGAGAAGGGACGAAGGGTTGGATTAAATTAACGGTAATAATATATTCTTGGTGGACCGTTCCGTAAACTTTCTCCGTGTCTTTCTAATTGGCGACAGGGCCCAATTACATCCGCAGGGACGTCTATCAGAACCCGTGGTCGTGGTTGTTCGTGCACCGTGCAATCTCGGATGTGCAAGTGCCGAGCCTGCTCGTCCTGAAGAGGACGGGCGAAGGACTCGAGGAAGAGTGGCACGGCGGGGGCAAACACGACGAGCATAACCGGGGACAAGGTCGATACGACTCTAGTCCAGCCGGCCTCGAAAACCTCTGTGCGCCGTTATTATTCCCGTCACCCGTTACTCTGCAAGGGAATAAAAAGAAGAGCGTGCCGCCAAGTCAGTGGGTTTACGCCTCGCACATGTGCCGAGAGAGAGAGAGAGAGAGAGAGAGAGAGAACGCTCTCTTGCCGCTGGCCTCGCTCGTCGACAACACGAAAAATGCATTTAATCTTTTAGATTCAACCTGTCAGCTGACGCGCGTCCCACGAGCTCGAATTAATTAAAATAAGAGACGAACGTCGAACCTATTCGCGACGCGCTCGGTCCTCGAGATGACTGTGTGCGGAATGTAACGGTATGGAGAATGGTGTTGCAGCTTCGGGAAACAAGGGAACTGTTATGGTGATTTGTCAGTGGAATTTATTGCGTGTGCATTAACAGCGAATTGTCCAGAGGAAAATCGCGTGTGATTGGCCCAAAGTGACTTTTGCGAATTTTTCCAGTTTTCTAGAGAGTCGTCAACGTTCTTAACCCTTTTCAAGTTTATGTCGAATATACTCGGCGTAAAAATCTGACAATTTTTTAATTGATAATTAAAATAATTCGCTTTTTCTTAAACTTGCGAACACATCATTTGATTATTGCAACAGAAGATCAGTAGGATATATTATTATTCCTTCCAAGACTTTGATACAGGATTTGGCTTCCAAAATATTGGAAATATTTTGGAAAATCCTTCACCACCGTAGGTTTCGCAACATTTCGACGAAAGCGTGGATTTTGAGATCGTTTGATTCGTGAATTAAAAATCGCCACTTATCCTCGGCAACGAGCGCCGCGAATTATTGACAAGCCCGTCGAGCCGGGTGCGACGGAAATTGGCGAAACCGAGTTTTTGCAATCGAATTAAAATTCCCCGCGTTCCCGGTATTCTATTAATTTTCTTCATCCCGTGCCGGTGAAAAACGCGACGCGCATGTTAAACAACTCTAACCGTCATCGCGTATCGTCCGGATTCAATGTTACAGGCAAACGAGGATGTAAAAAGAACGCGATAGAACGCCGATACAATGTCTGGACCATTCATTTCTGATCGTAAAAACCACTTATCCTTTCCGTAACGGGGCATTAGCATACCTGCGTTGTTAATGAACACGTCGGGGGCATCGACGCGTACGCCTCAATTTTTTAATCGACCAAGTATATCTTGCCGATCCCTTCTCGCGGCCGTTGAATATTCATATACAGACGCGACCGGACAAATCGAATCTGTCGAATTTACAACCATGAATATTTAATGGACAAACAATGCCGGGCCCGCAATCAAACGTCTACGTCGATCGACGCGTCTCCTTATTTTCTGGGGAAAAATTTATTGTCCGCAACAATTCATAAAACTGAATTACTTTCCGATCAACCTAATTTAAGGGTCTGAAGAGCTTCAATAAAAAAAAAAAAAATACAGGTAATTATTTACATTAGGGGCTTCCTCAAAGGTCATCAAAATCGGTGAGTAATGTAAATATTTACCAAACTTTTTTGCGAATATCTCGGAAACTAAAGCTGAGCGGCGTTAACATGTATAGGAAAAAGTTGTTCAGAATGATAGCCTTGACAACATATTTCAAGGTCATCAAAATCGAGGAGGAAGTCGCTAATGTAAATAATTCCCAAAATACATTTGAAAAAAAAACCTGTACTCCTGTACACGAACTAAACACGAAAGTGTCTTCTGAGCAGCTGTGCAAACCCCCCGTTCAATAGTGTGCACATGCGTATTTACATACACTTAAGTAATAGGCGTGACGATTTTGCGTTGCATGTTTCGTTACATCTTTTATGAAATCACCCCCATCTGTAAAACACTTCTCTCTCTCTCTCTCTCGAACGAGGAGTCCCTTCTCGAAAGATTTTTGTACTTTTTGCCCGTCCGTTTACCTTTACCTTTATGTTCACCTTTTCTTTTCTCTACTCGCTTTATGACTCTGTCGATCATCAGTACCAGGTAACGGATTACTAGGGTTAGGGAATTTTACCCGGGACGATTATCGTCGCGTAACGCATTTCCGTTGCATATTTCGCGTTACATCTTTTCTGAAATCACGCCCCATCTCTAAAACACTTTCGTGTTAAAATAAAGGTTGACCCAGGAATCCGCATTTTCCCGGTCCCCGATGCAACAGCGTGAAACAGTAATTTTCAGAAACCATGATGGCCATGAATTCGCCGCCGAAACCATGATGGCAACACGACACGCGCGTCGATCTCGCCAAGAGGGCGGAGAGAGCAGGAGCTTTATCGACCCTGTCGCGACCGACAGTGTCAACGCGAGTTTCTTCAACCCCCCCGGCGAAGGGGAGAGAAGTTGGTACTCGCGGCAGAACGGATGCATTTCCTTCTATACTTAAATGATTCCGGGCTAAGGACCCGCGGCCCTTTCGAACTTCTTTATGCGACGTCGCACCCGCGGCATTCAATAATTCCTTTCTTTCTCGAACAGCACCGTACCCGACCGAGGGGTAGAAATGTGGAAACAAGCCCGAGAGAAAATAAAAACGAGGGTGAGCTCTCTCTCCCCCTCTCTCTCTCCCACAGAGATCGGAAACTTCCGAGCAAAGTGTTTCGCCGAGAACAAAGGGCAGCGCTGGGACAGAGATACCTCTCGATTGCGATCGCGATTCTACTCGTGTCTAGCGCGACACGTTGTCGCTGGTAACAGTATTAATGTCCGGGCTGATTGCTGCGAACATGATAGAGGAGATTGGGTGACGTCGATGCGATGGTTTAATGCCGGATGTATTGAACAGCAGATGTCAGTAGGTTGTGTTGATTGCGAAAATTCCAAGATTGCGTTTTCTTATACGCTGGATTTTAATATAATTAGTGAACTACTATGTACTTATGACGATCGAGTGCAAGATTGTAATAGCATTAGAAGAATCTAAGGATATACAGTGTTCACTCTATATACATACAGTGAGTAACGAAAGTATTCGAACGCAATTTAAATCAGTATAACTTTTTTTTTTAACGTCAATCAAACGACCTGACTTTTTTGAGGAGTTAGAAGAATTGGTTTTCCAAATGATGTGTAAAAAAGATTTTGAAAAAATTGCAATTGGTAAGAATTACATGAGAAAATAAAAATGGCACTTTTCACAACTTTTTTATTTGAGCTTGTAACGAAAATTTAAAATATGCGTTTTGTAGATCTCTGTTAGTTGTATACATACTGAACATTTCATCGAAATCGGCTGACGCAGATAAAAATGGCACGTATCAAAATATGTTAGAATCTGAAGGTTTTAAGCAGAAACTGGCCAAAAGTCGTTTTTTACATCACTTTTTTTTACACCACTTTTAACTAGTTGTAGAATCGATTTCAATGAAATTTGCAGCATGTATATAACTAACATATATCTACAAAACGCATACTTTAAATTTTCACTACAGGTTCAAATAAAAAAGTTGTGAAAAGTGCCATTTTTATTTTCTCATGTAATTCTTACCAATTGCAACTTTTTCAAAATCTTTTTTACACATCATTTGGAAAACCAATTCTTCTAACTCCTCAAAAAAGTCAGGTCGTTTGATTCACTTAAAAAAAAAGTTATACTGATTTAAAGAGCGTTCGAATACTTTCGTTACTCACTGCATGTCCGAAATGCCTAGCGTATGAAAATCCCAGAACTATAAAGTTTCGGACAGTATTAACACTAAAACTACCGAACAAGTCAAAATGACTGGTTCCTAGTTGTTTCTTTCACAATTACTGAAACGATAAAAATATTTTCATCAAAAACTTTCGACTGAACTTCTTCGTTGGAGCGCAGGTTGTAATAAAAATGGTATGAGTTTTGAACAGATGTAGTCTTGTGTCATTATTACGAAGCAATATACTATTTATTACCTGGTAGTTGTAGCGTTAACGTCGTGAAACTCGCTTAGAAAGCTCGATGTCCGCGTTAGGCGAGCGGTGGTTGCAGCGGTCATCGATGATGCGCGTAACGCGACCGAAAGGGGGTCTGTACGACGAAGAAAACGACGAAAGAGTATAATAAAAAGAGAGGTCGAGTGACACCGGTCGTCGTAGATCAAGTCGAGTCGGCGTGGCATTCGTAAGCGGCTTTCGCCGACCGATTTAATCGGCGGTACACGGACTTAATGTGGGTGGTAAGAAAAACGCGCGTGTGTCCGTGCGTGTTTCTCCGTTGTCCCTGCAGACTCGCGAAGGGCACGGGAGAAGGGTGGTACAAGGGGCCCAGAGAGATTTACAAAACCCTGCGACATGTGACACCGCCGGAGCAAAGAATGATGTTAAAAAAGAACCGGAGAGAAAAGAAAAAAAAAGAAGAAACAGCTTAAAACGGAATCCTACCGGTCGGCCTTGGATATCGAATTCGACCTGTCGATTGCTACCTTCCATCAAGGTATTATGTGTGCATGCACTTGCAGCGCACGGCGACTGCGATCGATATTACGTTGCAACGAACGTTTCGGATTATGGACCGATAGCAGCGGTAACACATTTACATAATATTTAAAGTATGCATCGCGCATACTTAATACGCTAATACCTTCTATATACACACGGCTAACGATAGCCGATCGGCAACGTTGTTTGAATAATTTTTCGTAATTAGATTGTAGACGTTTATTCGATCGGAAATTTGCTTGTTTTATTAATGGCTCGGTTGAACCTCGAATGCCCTAAGCGGATTGCAGACTCTTAAGCAGTTGCAACAAAAATGAGTAGGTCTAATGCGGAAGAGTAAAAATAATGCGAGGGAAACGAGGAAAATATGTATATTATAAAGAAAATAATTTTCTGTTTCGCTGATCTTCGTCAAAATTTATAAATTGCACGAACGTTGTTTTACACAATTTGCATGGCACAATTGTTTTCCGGCATAAATGCGTTAAATTCAACGTCAGCCAACGATTCGTTAAATCGAAAATCTACATTGTTCTGTTTTGTACATTTTTCAGTGTAAAATTCTATCAAAGGGACGTAATTTTTTCCACTTTCTCGTGAACGTTTTCGCCCACGTTTCACCGGCGAATAAAAATGAAAGCGTTACCACGTCCGTAGTATAAGTGAAAAATAATTTCGAAGAAATTTCTATCTCAAAATAACATTATTCGCAGGCATTTCCCCCCCGGTAACGAGTCGTTAATTGAACAAAAAGAGTGGCGGGAACAAAGGGCTTGGAAATTATTTTACAAAAGCGCCGCACTCGTCTCCGAGATGAGTTTTAATTTCGTGCTGGTTGACCGTGCGCCTTTTACATTATTTCCATGGCGGAACAGCTTAACACCGTCAGCTTTTCCAACCAGCTTTCTCGCCCGACCTATTGTGCTCTCGCATTAATTTCTCTCAAACGGGATTGCGTAATCTAGTGCACGGTTCCATTCATTAACGATTGGCACGCTTTTTTATCGACGGCGTTCGCTAATCGTCGATAAGAAAACGCTTCTGTATTATCGGCTATAATTCCGGGAAAACGTCTGCCGTCTTGTCACCAGGTGTCGTACGCCATCAATGTAATACCGGGAGCCCTCGTATACGGCGGATTTGCATAACGAAGCCTGTAATTTCTCATAACGCACATAGATGTATTGATACATGCAAAAATAAAAGCCACTGGAAATCGATTTGGTCTCCAAAAATTCAAATTTCTCAGAAGTTCAGCTTTCTTTTAAAATTAGGTCGAGAGATTTCAGTATTTTGTCAGATGTCAAGACTAATTTATTAAATAACGTTATACGTCATGCAATTTTTTAAATAATTTTATTGGTCGAAACCGAGAGGAAAATAGTTCTATGTTGCTGATTTATTTATATTTTTAACTAAATGGTTAAGCTTGCTGATTTGAAATATTTAAAATTTATCCTCCGTATGTACATTTTTGTGTCCGACTGAGTCTACAAAAATGTCGGACACAATTTTTTAATTTTCGGCGCTACTGTGTTATTGTTTCGTAGCTTATACGTACTCCGCTCCTAGTACATACCCACTGTGAGGCTCGCAGTTTAACACGGGGGCTGGCAGTCTTTAAATATATCTCGTCGGTGATAAAACTAATAAAGTTATGGATGAACATGATTTTTGGTACGCTGGATCTATCGATCATTGTAGATGGCGCAATTTCTCTGCGCAACAGAGCGGTGGGGACACTCTCGTCTGCGAATAGCATGCACGCAAGAAGGCTCTCAGTACTCTCCGAGTCTTCGCGTTCGGTGGAGCTGTATGTTCTTATCTCCTGGTCTGCCATGAATAATTTAGCGTAGGGGATGACAGGAGGTCATTCGTATCCATCATGTTCCTCTTTCATCTCCTTAATCCTTTTCTTTAATCTTATTCGATGAGTAGATTGTCGAATGATTAATTAAAATCACTATAAATTTATTTAGTCATTTGTAGTTATATAAGATATTTTCAAAAAATGTACAAAACCAAACTTTTTTTGCGGTTTCCAGTTACATTATTTTTAATACATATTTTACTTTTCAGCAACTATCTTCTTTCTTTAAAAAATAGAACAGTACAATCAGGGTTTTGAAATTTTGCAGTACTAACAATTAATTTCATATTATTAGCTCCAACAAGACTATATTTGTGGTAAGGATCGATAAAGTGTACGTAATACTACGCTATAACGAACATACTCCGAAGCAAGGAAACTTTTATGTTCGTAACATAAAGTGAAAATGAAATCATTATCTATCTTCTTAACGTCTGCAGGAAGTAAGGAGGAGGATGTTTCGACATGAAAGGTGGCAATCATTCGCAAGTGAAACTTCTCTCTGAATTATTATCGCTTCAATCAATTGCTATCATTGGACTGTAAACGTTTATACCAGCTCTCACTTTATTCAGCTCTTACAAATTATACGACTGCTAGACTGTCACATATGTGACAAATGACTAAATGCTACTTAAAACGGAAAAAAGATTAAAAGAATTTAAAAAGATGAATTTAAAGCTACTGAAAAAAGATACGGGGAGATTTTTTGCCGGTCATTTTACAAAATTTTCTAACGGCCATCGAATACCGTTTTCCGAAATGACCAACTCCCCTAGGTAGACGTTATGGAAAACAATTGGCGCGGGATGGAATTTTTTTCCACTCGTTCAACGTCGAGAAAATGGCATCCGTATTCCATTTTTCGCCGTCCCTCAATACGATTTTACGGCGTCGCGTCGCGTCGCGTCGGTCAAAGCGGTGGCGGTTTTACGAATCGATCAATAAAAATCGCGTACCGATGCGTGACGGGCAAACAGAAAAAAACATTATCCGTTTATGTGCAGATGGCCGCGTGAAATAATAACCGGCCGACGGACTTTCAAACTTAATTTCCGCGCGATTTTTAAATTCACCCTGGACAAAGTCGACAATTATTCTTTGCCGCACCTTAACTATGGACAGAAAAAGATTTGCAATCAAATACGAAACAGTACAAAGATTTGAAGAATTTACAAACACTGTTGCATTATTTTCGATTCATTAAAATTATTAACCCCTTGACGTTATACGCAAGTCTAATATTGTACGAGTTCCAGACATTGTGAACCATCAACTATTTTATGCAAATATTTTAGTTTTTCAATTCACAAATTACTCGACGAAAGTAAATATTGGATGTTCCATTTATGTTACTTTTCAGCTCGTTTCTCGTTAGTCGCTTGAAGTGCTCGAAGTTGAATATTTTATTCGTCATGGAAATGAATTGGATAATCGAAAGGATCGGATTTTCACGGCTTTGATGCTGGACCGTGATCAGCATCGCGTAAAATGCGCATTTCAAGAAGCCAGAGCTGAATATTCGAATATGTGCTTTTTAAATTTTCCGTCCTGTAACCAGATATTATTCATAGTATTGAAACTCGCAATTATAAATTAATATTCAGCACTTCGAGTAGCTACGATCTGCAGTCAAATATTTCTTAGCTACAATTTGTAATTCTTCTATTTAAAATATAATAAAATACTGGTAATATTGATTTGATTTTATTAATATTATACTTAAACCTGGAGGTTGAATGAAACTTAAAATTTTTACTAATATCGAATACGAAATAAATGTTAATTCTGAACCCATATAATAAAACTGAAGTGTACAAGTGAACGTAAAAGAAATGGTTTAAAAATTAAAAGTGCGACGAGTAACTTTCATTTCCGAAAGTTAACAGTTGTATTCAATTTTTTTATAAGAAAAGCTGTATGTGGAAGCTTCAAATTTTCCAGTAGAATTTCCTGTTTCTCAAGACGCGTGTATGTTACTCCGGCAAGTTCTTCTTGGAAATATTGTAATTAACGTCGAGTCTCCATACTGTAGCTGCTTTTAATTATCGCGGGGCCTGTAATTAACACACTCCTAGTTTATACTTACATTAGTTGCACAAAGGCGCCTAATGCTCATTTCTGCCGTGAGCTCCGTTTACCCCTTTCACGCGTTAAGCTGATTTACCACGTTACGCACGACGGAGAATATTTAACCGTATGCTTGGAATACGTTCACACGAATCTGAGCGATACTCGAAGAACAGAGACGAGTGAGATTGAGTGCCGGCAGGGGCATCCTTCGCTGACGGTAAATACAAGGGGTGAAAAGGATCGCTGAGGGATGGGCAGAAACGCGAGAACGCCAAGGAAGCTTATTTAAGTGTATTTGCGCTTTATCGACCGGCCATTAGCTTTCAAACACGGACCGACATTATTCGAATCCCCAATATTCATATATTTGCCCGCGTTGAAAAGAAGGAAAAACGTCAATTGAAAGCAGAACAGGTGAAATACACATTTTCCAGATCGAACGTGTAACCAAATATCATCGAAAGCTTTCCATGCAAAAAGTTTTATAAGATTCACAACTTTTAATATCAGATAAACAATTTATTTACAACACCGGGAAAAAGATGCTATTTCAGTGTTTAGTCAGTCATGAAATCTTCTCTGCCGTAAGTATATTTTGTTTTCGATGAAACTAAAATGTTTTCCTCTGTAACTTGAAAGAACGAAGTAGACCGATTGAATTGTACTCGAGACCTCGTTCGAGATAACGAAAACGATCGTTTCTGTATATTACTCGGGAGTTTGCAGCATTAACTTGGTGCAATTTCTTGCAAGTAATTGGATCGTCGAGCAGATGAAAAGCGAAACGAAACTCGGTTCGATTTTCCTGGTCGAGTTGTCATAGAAAGATTACTGTTCCGGAAGCTCGGTGTGTTCCCGGCAAAGCTTGGCAGTCCGATCTATATGTACGTCCGTTCTTTTCGAAAAAGCGAAGTGTGTCATCGCAGATAAGGGAGAAGGAAACCGCGGGCAACGTTCGAACGATCAAAGAACACCATCCATGAAATATTGACACATCCCGAACCACATGGCTCCTCCCGTTCTTTCGGAATATCGAGCGCAATCGGTACGAGAGCATCGACCGAATCGACGTCGCACCTCGTTCCGAGCGTGCATTAAACACACTCTGCGCACTCATATTTTACTACCATACTGTGTTTTAACGCTTCCGGGTTCGAGGATCGCGCGAAAGACGCCGTGAAACGGGGCCGAGATTCGTCGGCGCGTTTCAATTTCTGGATAATGCTTTTCCCCACTGGAGGGGGGAATGTTTCTCTAAAATGAAACGCTCGGACGGTTAAACTTCATTTTCTAAACGTAATCTAGTATTTTTGATCAGCGAGCAAAAATAACAAAGTGACGATAAACCAATTTTTGTGAAACTCTAGATTATAAGCAAAATAGTGAAAACATTCAAACGATTTAAAAATACTGGTATACAGGATGTTTGGTAACTGGTGGTACAAGCGAAAAGGGGGTGATTCTACATGAAAGAATAAGTCGAAAATATAGAATAAAATTTGTTCATCCGAAGTTTCGTTATCGAGAAAATCGAATTTGGTAATTATTTACTTTAGGGGCTTCCTCACCGATTGTGATGACCTTGAAATATGTTGTCAAGGTCATCATTCTGAACAACTTTTTCCTATACATGTTACCGCCGCTCGCCTTTAGTTTACGAGATATTTGCAAAAATGTTCCAACATAACTAATTTTGAAATTACATTGTGTTCTTATACGTCTTTTGTTTCGATTTCTAATGTAACTAGTATTATGGCATCGAAAAATTAAGTTTTCGCGATCAAGTAGTATATTTTCGTTGCACTTGATAGAATTTTTATTTACTGTTAGTCACTTTACTGTTAACTAAAAAATCTATCAACTTTTCTTGATTGCTGCAGATATCCAAGAATTCGTATAGTTTCATGCTTAATACTCAGAACAGACAAGACAGTGGGTCTCAACTAATTGAAGTCGTTTTAAGTTGTGGCCATAATTTAAAATCTAACCCACACCTACTCCGATCACTTTTCGAAATGTTGACACTTTTTTGCGATTATCTCGGAAACTAAAGCTGAGCGGCGGTAACATGTATAGGAAAAAGTTGTTCAGAATCATCACCTTGACAACATATTTCAAGGTCATCAAAATCGGTGAGGAAGCCCCTAAAGTAAATAATTACCTCGAGTTTGAAATGCCGCGAATACGCATGCTATTCGATAGGAATTGTCTGACGCGTCTGATCATGACCAACCAAATCTACTTCCTGCATATACTAAACCACACAAACCTGACAGTTCTTCAAAGTCGATTTTCTCGAAAACAAAGCCTCAAACGAAAAATGTTTATTCTATATTTTCGACTTATTCTTTCATGTAGAATCACCCCCTTTTCGCTTGTACCACCAGTTACCTAACACCCTGCATATTATTTTCGATTTGAAAATGACATTTGAACATGAACGTTTAAAATATTAACAACGATTTTGTAGCAGGAAAATGCTGTATAATCACCTAATTTTCGCCACGTTCCACGAGACCCACCTTAATTATTCAAACAGTTGATTCACCAAACCAGAGCCCCTCAGATACCATTTACGTTGGCGTTCATTATTCGAATAAAATCGCGCGCACCTGTGCTCCGCTAGCAGCCCCTAAATCCTCTACTAAAAATTCCTCTCGTTACCATCGAGTTTTCTAAGAGCAAAAAAGGGAGCAAAGCCTGCCTCTCGAGCAAAGCCCAGATTCTAAAAAGATAATGAAACGTACCCTTATAAATCTCTATCGGGATCCAACGACCACCGAACTGGGAACAGGCGAACATGCTACCGCGGCTCGGCCTTATTATCCGGGATGTTTGTAAAAAATTGTTAGATTCGCTACGGCGACTTCCGGCATTTTATGCGAATTTTGATTAGGTTGGGGTTTTCGGGAAGCCCTAAAGCACACACACCAAGACCGAGTTACAGTAGCGTATTGTATAGGAGAAAGTTGTCCAAACTGGTGTCCTTGATATTTCAAGGTCAAACGGTGAGGAGTAACCAGTAAATATTAATAACTACCTTGCGATCCACTAACAGAGAAACAAAGTTTAAATTAGCAGTGAGCGTCCGGATGGTTAACCCCTTGTACTACGATTTATTTCACGGTTTCAGTGATTAGAACTTTATTGTAATTTATAATTTCCTTAAAAAAGGAGATAATTTATATCTATTGTATGCCTATATGTTCTCCGATAGCTGTATATTAACAACGCCAAAATAAAATTTTGTTTCGGTTTAAGGGAAATGAATAAGAAACATATTTATTAGACCCTGTTCAGCATCTTCATCGCGAATCTGACTCGATATTGTAGGGCAAGGGGTTAACACACTATCGGCGGGTAACATCATGAGCTTGACTCACACGTATAGCGGGCGAAAATTAGTGAAGTATGAAAAATAGTGCACTTTTTAGAAAACATGTAGTAATATCTTCACATCTAATAGTAGGATTTCAATGAAATTTGGAAAATAGGTATCACATAGTATTTCGAAGATGTAGATGAAATTTAAAAAAAAATTCAATTTTTAATTTAGTTTTCTATTACTTCATTTAATGTATAACATGAACCAAAGAGCACATCTGCACAAAGTTCTTTTCTCTGTATCGTTACACGATCGGCGTTTTCAATTGTTTTTTTTTTTGCCCCTTATCTATACGCACTCTGATAGTACAGGCAAATTTCTTATTATTACGTCCTGAAACTTTGTATTTTGTCATTTCCGTAAAACGACACATATGCACTTGATACTCACAGAAAACTTGCACTCAATGAAACTTGTAAGCCAGAAACAATGGAAACTTGCAGTGTCAAAATAGCACATTTCATAAAATAATTAGTTTTTCTTAAAAATTAA
The DNA here is from genome assembly GCA_913789895.3 of Seladonia tumulorum. Lineage (NCBI taxonomy): Eukaryota > Metazoa > Arthropoda > Insecta > Hymenoptera > Halictidae > Seladonia > Seladonia tumulorum. The sequence continues at coordinate 5,607,807 of OU565277.1, read as the reverse complement.
TAAATTTAGGCCTAAACACTGGTCAGGCTTTACGAAAAACAACCGAAAACATAATTCCTGCCCAAAAATTAGTGACAATGAAAACAAAACAAGCATTGGTAAGTGTTTTACTAACACTTAACGTACGTTCTGGCATAAAAGGTATTAATACTCGACCCGCACCGATAAGCGTTAGTCTGTGGAAAAGGTATTAATACCCTTCCCGCCGATTGTGTGTTAATTATTGATATGAAACCCTGTAGGTATTACGTTCGCCTTCATTATACGAATGGAATCACTAGCATCGTTACCACCGAGCTTTCGGAGATCCTCTCGCAAAGCCGAGATGCTAAAGAAGATAATGAAACGACCGGTACTACCCTTATAAATCTCTATCGGGCGATCCAGTGGCCATCGAACGAGGGCAGGCGAACAACGAAGAAATCAGGCCGAGGTGAGGCGAAAGGGCGTGGAGGGGAAAAAAGGGCCGGCAAGAAGAACACCGCCATAAGAATTCCCGCTTTATCGAATCGCGCCGCTTCATCGGCTCGAGCACTTCGTTTGATGCTCGCTTCGATGAGAATCGAAGTTAATGGAAGAGCCCCGCACGGTTGGTGTAGCCTCGACACCGGTGCACACCACCTACGCGCTCACACAGAGAGAGAAAGGGAGAGAGAGAGAGAGAGAGAGAGAGAGAGGGGGAGGGAGAGGGTTGGTGACGCTTTTAATCACGAGGGACAACGACGATGAAAAATCCAGGTCGTCGGGGGTGGGAATCCACGGAGAACGGCCTGCAGCAGGGGCGCTCGAATCCCCTAGCTACCGTCCGAGGGTATTAAAATGTCAGGTTGCACTTGCCGGCGTGCCTAACCTATCGGATGCTGATGATATCGTCGACATATGATAATAGGGAGTGCGCTTCGGGGGCAGAAATCCCCTCGCGCTGGCCACCGAGCCATCCCTTCCATCCGCATGCATCCCCATGCATCCCTGCAAACCTATGCTGCTGCGTTCCGTAGCATCAAGGAATGCTCTGGAGAGCGACCACAGAGTTAAAGGGATGAACGAGGCAGAAAGGAATATTTTCATCCGCTACGTCGCTCAGGGGTTGTTCTCAGAAAATCCGGCCAGATTGGAAGATTGTCTACAATTTCGACTCTCTTCAGGCTCCAGACAGTTTTCCTAATTCGGGACATTCGAAGTCGGCCAACTATTAAATGTTTATGTCATTTGTGCCCATAATTATGAAAGTGGTCTGTCAAAATTAAAAAAAAAAAATGAATTTATCACTTATTTCACACGACATGATTTTAAACTAAATTTATTCAATGTAATTTTTTTCTTTTTTTTATGACTTAGACCACTTTCATAATTATGGGCACATTTATTCCTGCTCAATCGAAATTGAATTATTTCTTTTTTTTTTTAGCCATTCCAACAAATGTAGAAACATGATAAATGTAAATTTCCGTATTTTTAAACAGAACGTTATCGACAGCAAAGTAAATTTAATTAGGAAAGGTCAGGTCTGAAAATTTCATCGGAGAAAATTAAATATTTGTAGCAGCGAATATTCTGGGAATCCGGGAATATCCGATTTCAATGAAAAATTCAGCATAATTGAAAACTCGATGCTTTTAAAGAACGCAAAGCCGGATTGTTTGCTCGAGAAATTGTGTATCCAATTTACAAAAGGATTATTCCATGATACACGGTCGAATGACAAACAAACGAACAATGCCGCGCTGTTTCGGTCGCTGCGACTGTTTGAAATTTAAGTTAATAAACTGGACGCGTATAAAAAGTTTCGTGAATTGCCCGACTAGTGAAAATCTTTTTTGAATCCGCGAAATGATGCAAGTATTGAGTTACCGTTCAAAGCGAAACGATTAAGTTTTTCTTGATCAAGAATTTCATTAAATGCAAGGATCTCGTAAATAGGATAAAAAATGTCGAAAGCGGGTCGTTATTAAAAAGGAGAGATCTTGTTACTCGTAATTTAGCCGAGGGGCGCCTTTCGATCATGCGATCTGCGCGAGCCGGGCAAAAATTCTTCAATTTCGACGGGACGCTTTCATTTGAAACTGGAAACATTCCAGGTTTACGTTTACCCTTCGTAATATGGACGTGACGTTTATTTACGAAGATCTTAAACCCTCCGGGGTCTAAGCGCCCCCCGCCCTTCCCAGGGTGAGTTACAGCTAAATTTAAGCATCCCCTATTCGTATCCATTTTGTGAGTAGTCATTAGTCAGCGACGGTGCCACAACTTCGACTGGATTGCCAGTAGATATGCCGGTGTATTAATAGATTAAAATCTCCTAACTAAGCGGAGCGACGAAATTAATGGCTGTGACTTAGAAGACGAATCTGTATCCCTGATAGTTGTTTGTAAAAAGGAGTCTACGAGATTATGAATATTCAAGATTTGCAATGAGTAAACTGCAAATTCTGTTTAAATCCTGAGTTCCACTCAGCACCTTCTGACCCAGAGGAACAGACTCGTTAGATGACAGGATATGACAAAGCTAATTAATGAACCATGGCAATCGCATTATGTCAATCTTAATAGGCCCATTAAAGACGAGTTATTACGGCCCATCCTACTGCTCTACTATCTACAGCTATTGCATTCATATAGTACGGCTATAATAAAACGTTCGACAGTCTGAACGGTACAATGAGTAAGCTATATTGGACCTGTGAAACACGTAGATTCAGATAGCTATTAGGGTAATCTCTCCTCCTCTTTTTTACCGCCAATCAAATTAGTCTTTTACGGGATATTACTTTCGACTTGTGTCCATAAAAACAATTTTATTCAAAGCCAATATATTATTCAAACATTATTTCTTTATATTACATATCCAAAGAAATAAATTTCCCATGGATGCATCTTTGCAGTCTCAGTAATCGCAAATTGAAAAATCTAGAACGACGCCATGCCATTTCAACTGCAGTCAAGGGTCGATCATAAAGACCGAATAGACCCGTCTGAAACAGCAGATCGAAAAATCGCCCGATTTCATTATTCCCCCGTTCAAATATTTACAGAATCGAAAGGATACCTCCCCGATGACTAATTGGTACACTCGAGGAGATACCCCATTCCCATCTTCTGCTCGGCAAACCGCGAGTGATCAAATATTTCTGAGCGTTAGTGTACCTACGAGGCCCCAATTATCTCCGAGCAATCTCGGTCTTCGTGCTCTCAACGTTTATGCACGGGAAAATACACGAAGATCCGTCTAATAAAGACAGCCCGGGGCGTTCGAGTCACGAAGGCGTGGGAACAGGCGCTAGGCGGTTGGAAAATAAGGAAGCGACTCGAAAGAATCAGCGATCTACGTTAATCGCGGGGGAATCGAACGTTTCCCGATCTTGTAGTTACAGAGGTACCGGACCCCAAACTTTGTAGCATCTTGTACCGTGAATTCGGACGATTTTACTGCGCTGATATGTCGATGATGGTCGGCTAATACCCAAAAATGATCTGGCTAGTAGGTCCACTTCCAGAGACCATTGTCAGGTGCTCGAGGACACTAGGGTCCCAACCAGCCTAACACCCAGGGTGTCTTCCAACCTCTATTAAGCCGTGGTCTCACTTTACGAAGGACGCTGCCCTCAAAAAGTAGAGTTAACCCCTTGTACTACGATTTATTTCACGGTTCAGTGATTAGAACTTTTTTGTAATTTATAATTTCCTAAAAAAAGGAGAAAAATTTATATAATTTTATTTCGGTTTAAGGGAAATTAATAAGAAACATATTTATTAGACCCTGTTCAGAATCTTCATCACGAGTCTGACTCGATATTATAGGGCAAAGGGTTAAGGGCCCGGTCTTCGTGATTCGCTATAAGGTAGAGTGACTACATTATGTACCGTCGAAAAATGGTTTTATGTTCCTCAAGTTTTCGTCCTTATATAAGAATATCTTGTCGCTGGTAAACGGCTCATTCGAAAGAGGAAGGTTCAATCTAGTGTCTAGTAATAGAAGCGCGTTAGAAGTAGGCCAAAAATTGATGATGTGCGTACCGTGGAATCCAAGCATTTTTATGTGATTGGATGGGTTTTCTGGATGAAGTCGAGAGCAACAGGGACTAGAAAATATCTCCAGCTACAAATTGAGCTATGTCTTGATTCTCTGCGAAGTAAAGCCAAAAACTGGATGCACGTTTCTGGCGTCAGAATTCATAATATGGATGATACAGAGTAAAAAATGTGACAAGTTTAGTCACAGACTTAAGACCTGTCGGATCAAGACCAAGACAGATCCTAAGGATGTGAATGGAAATTATTAATTAACCCTTTCACAATGTGGTAAAATTACGAATTCTGGTCCAAAAAATGTCTAGATTTTTCATGTTCGGAAATAGCCGACGGCATACTGAATTCAAAACTAAACCAGGTCTCCTTCTTCAGTTAAAATAAGCTTAGAAAACAGAGGAAGCAAAGAATCTAGCCATAGTCTTAGATATCTTTGGTAGACTAAACAATTTGAATGCCTTACCCTGCCCGTGACTGTTACGGGGTACACTGTGAAAGGGTTAAAAAGTCACCTGACTATCCCGGACCTAACAGAGCCCGTCTTTTGACGGACTAGAAGAACAAAGTCAGACGAGGCCGAAGAACAAGGGACAGTCCAGGGACCTTGGCTAGGTCGTGCCACGTCGACATCCTCTTTAGCCTTATCTGTCGGGCTGCACGTAAGCTGTACGCCGGTGGTTCGAGGGGTGGTGCGAGGGCGGGACGGGGGCGACAACCCCGTGTGTCTCGTCTACGAACACCGGCGGGGGGCTCCGCTCGTTCGGGCATGAAAATTCTGCACCCCTCGTTGCACAGAATCATCCCCCATCGATCGACCTATTCCGCTCTCGTTTCGCCCCCGATGTAGGTGGTAGGTGAACAAAAAAAAAAAGGGAGAGAGAGCTGCGGGCGGGGAAAAAAAAACGCCAGGCAAAATATAACGACGGCGAGACCGATCCGCGAGACCAGACCGCTGCGTAAACAATTTAATATTCACGCGCTGGGAACTTGTAAACGCCGAAAGGAACACCGAGGAGCGGAACGCTCGACGCTCTCGGGATTAATGAAACGTGTTTTAATTCGCGACACGTTCGCCGGCGAGGCGAGGCGAGGCGAGACTCGCGAAAGAAATTCCGAGGACAAGATACCCCGAAGACGCCAGCCAACGACGGGGAATATTAGGGAACGTGTTTAGCCGGCGAGTTTTATTCCTACCGCATCCTCGCGGCGTTCCGGACCGGCTTAGAGCAACGCTCTCCAGAGAAGACTTTTGAAATTAATCGGACGAGAGGCAGATTTCTCTGCACTCATTTTAAGTGCTTCTACTTGGCACGTTCCGAGCTGCAGAATGCTTGTAATTTTGCAACTGGGTTTGCGAACAATTTATTGGGACCCTCGAGACGATTTTCTGAGACGGAACGAATGCTCCCTTTTGAGAGAGATGCGATTTTACATTAAATAGAATCGGAGTGGATAAAATAAAAATGCTAGAAAACTCTTTGCGAGGAAATTTTGTTGCTTCTGTTGAGGGGGCTTGTAATTTTGAAACTGGGTTTGCGAAAAATTTATTGGGGCTCTCGAGACGGTTTTCTGAGACGGAACTAATGCTTTCTCTTTTTTGAGAGATACGATTTTAAATTGAATATAATGGTGCACGGGAGTGGATACAATAAATATGCTAGAAAACTCTTTGCAAGGAAATCTTGTTGCTTCTGTTGAGGGAGATTTTGATTTTGCAACTGGGTTTGCGAACAATTTACTGGGGCCCTCGAGACGTTTTTCTGAGACGGAACTACTGCTTTCTCTTTTTTGAGAGATACGATTTTAAATTGAATATAATGGTGCACGGGAGTGGATACAATAAATATGCTAGAAAACTCTTTGCAAGGAAATGTTGTTGCTTCTGTTGAGGAGGCTCGTAATTTTGAAACTGGGTTTGCGAAAAATTTATTGGGGCCCTCGAGACGGTTTTCTGAGACGGAACTAATGCTTTCTCTTTTTTGAGAGATACGATTTTAAATTAAATATAATGGTGCACAGGAGTTGATACAATAAATATGCTAGAAAACTCTCTGCAAGGAAATTTTCTTGCTTCTGTTGAGGGGGCTTGTAATTTTGCAACTGGGTTTGCGAACAATTTATTGGGACCCTTGAGACGATTTTCTGAGACGGAACGAATTCTCCCTTTTGAGAGAGATGCGATTTTACAGTAAATAGAATCGGAGTGGATAAAATAAAAATGCTAGAAAACTCTTTGCGAGGAAATTTTGTTGCTTCTGTTGAGGGGGCTTGTAATTTTGAAATTGGGTTTGCGAAAAATTTATTGGGGCTCTCGAGACGGTTTTCTGAGACGTAACGAATGCTCTCTTTTTGTTAGAGAGAGAGAGAGAGAGAGAGAGAGAGACTAACACTAAACCTACTAAACATAAAACATGTAAAAGTGAAACATCTTATAGAAGGGAGAAAACTGAATTTAGTTAAATTTTGTACTATTTTTATTATAATATGTGCTTAACACGTTGATTGCCACGAACCCAAATGTGGGTGACGGAATTATTTGTCCAAATTTTAAAATTAATTTTTACGTTAATATATTAATTGTATCAAATGGTTTAAGGATCTGTAAAATGCCAGAAAGTTGGAGGACTACTCAATATCATACATATAATTTTTTTCAATTTTTATTTCAATAATTAACTTACATTAATTTGATGGAATTTTTTTAGGTTTCTAGCTTGGCAGTCAAAGTGTTAAATAAAGAAGTCGATAATTGAAAAATAGAAAAGCGGTCATCTGACCGTGGTAAGTTTAGTGTTAATGTTATAATTAGGTGTATGGATATGGCAGTGGATATTAATATATTACGCAGTAGTCTTACTTTATATATACGTGTTTATGGTAGGAAGGTCCTAGAGCGTCCGACTAGGTCAACGCATGTACGCTGTCCAGACGCGTGTCAGTATTGTATTTGTAATTATACAGATGTCGTTAGACAGGTATTACATGTTTCTACTTTATCGATATCTTACAGTTAGTAATATATATATATATAACAGTTGAATTGAATAGAATCGCGCACGGGAGTAGATAAAGATTCTTTTTCTCAAAAAATGCTAGAAAACTCTTTGCAAGGAAATTTTGTTGCTTCTATCGAGGAGGGGGGTTGATACAGTTTAGCAAAGTATGCTGGCAGTACCTCGTAAACCAAATTGCGGAGACAGAAACGGAAAGTGTGAAAGGGAAAGGGAGGAAGGAGACAACGCGGGATTCGAGGTAATGATCGATGGCGGGCCATTTAGCAATTCGAACGGCCGTAAATTCCCGGGGAACGTTTTGTGGACAATGGCGAAACAATTTTGTAACGAAGTGCAGACGGTACTTTCGGCATAGGGGATGGCGGGGGAGTCTGCTACGCGAAAACTCTTGTAATGGCGACGTAGGCGACAGTGAACGAGGGTACAAAACGCATTCCGGCCGTCGTATGATGCATTGCACGCCCCGCAGTTGTTGCGAACTCCCCCTTAATCATCCCTCTGGCCAGTCTGACCATCGGTTCTCTAAATTTTCGCGGGCCGGGAATTAGCCGGGATGCGAATCGCATCAACTAATGGCCACTTGCTGGAATTTTGTTACGGGCAATTAGCTTTCCCAAAACGTTCGCCGTTTTTGCGGAACCATTGTCTTTTTCTCTCTAAAAAATTCTATAAATTGACCGCGAGGGTATTAAGGTAACCGTTTTGATAGTAAACTTTAACTTTTCCGAGTGTTTGAACACGTTTATTGAAAACTTTAATTTTTATGAAAATTTGCCTCTCCTTTTAACGATTTTGGTAGATTGAAAATAATTAAGGGTAGTTCTAAATTCTTCTTCTTCATCCGAAATACGACGATTTTAGCAGATTGAAAGTAATATAAGGGTAGTTTTAAATTCTTCTTCTTCATCCGAAATACGACGAAAGCCGAGCCATCGCCTTATATCGGAATAGAACTGTAGTGAAATATCGTCGTGGGTCTGAAATGACATAGGCCTAGAACTCGCAGAAGTCCTAAACACATTTTGCTATTTCATCTATTCCGCACAAGGGGTTTTCTTTCTGAAAGCGATTGATATTCGTTTCCACCCCAGAAAAAAAGAGAAGGGAGCATGGGAGGGTAGCGTTGGTCGTGTATCGCGAGGGGTAGGCACCCCGAAAAATCTCGCTGGAACAAAACACTCGGTCCAGGGCAAATGACATATAGCACACCCCTCGATTACTCGTTTCGCTTAATGCGAGCATCCCGCGGGCGAGAAAATATCCCTGGATGCCCGGGAGCTGGGAAAAAGTCGAGTCCCGAAATTACGGAAGCGTTTAGGGACGCAGATCCGAAAAGAGGGTGTCTCTGCGCTCCGCCATTTGCATACAGGAGACGCGGATCGACGTTGATCGAACGTTTCCCGACGCTCGTGAAACAACAAAATTAAACTGCTTTCCATCCATTCCGTTTTGTTACGACGCGGAGAAACGGTTCGGCGAAATTGTAAAATTTCTTCGGCGAAATAACGTCCCCCGCGAGCTGATTTTTCAACGACGCGAACCTGCAGCCGTGATTTAAGCCAGATTACAAAAGCGGACGAGAAAGTGCGCGCAGGTGGAAAAAGTATGAAAGTGCAGACCGAGATCGATTTAGGAAATACTGGAGTTTTCACATTGGAAAGCGGGCAGTCGCTGACAATGACTGAACCGCTGCTATTAGTTACAGCCTGGAAAAACATTTGAACATGCCGCTGCAATATCGAACCGAGAAGCTTGCTCTTTCTTGTTAAAAATTGTTTTTTGTCCTACTGCACTGCATCACGCAATCACATCTGACAAGAAGCAGCTGTAACACGTTGACTGCCATGTCACCTATCCGTAGGTGACGGAATTATTTGTCCAGGTTTTAAAATGAATTTTTACATTAATATATTCATTGTACCAAATTCGATTAGAATCCGTAAAATTCAAGAAAGTTGAAGGACTACTCAGTATCATACATTTAATTTTTTCCAATTTCTGTTTCATTTAATAAGTTACTTTGATTTCATCGAATTTTTGAGGTTTCTAGTTTGGCAGTCAAAGTCTTAAGCAGGGACTTATACAGTGTCCACTCGATATATGTTCAAAATACGGGTCCAGCCATGGACATATATCGGACAGGAGATACTATCCTTTGATCAATACCGACCGTAGAAAATAACAACGAGTGAATGATGAGTTTATAAAATGTTCAGTTCACTTAATAAACCGCTCAATTGATGGAATTAATATCTTGTGAATAATTCGTGCATGGAAATTATGATTCCGCATAAATATAGTACACGCAGCACAACGCAGTCAAATTCGTATTCAAATTGCAAGCGAGATAATGCGAGAAGATTCCCTGACGTTTAATTGAAAAATCAGTTTTATCAGTAGTGAAATCGGTGCAAGGGGTTGCGGACGATCAATATGCGATGATCCACGCAATTATTCGGTAAGCAGGAAAGGGCGAGGCAGACGTAAATGTCCCATGGGGATGTCCGGCACGCTATAAAATGAAGATTTATTGGTTTCCGATGTAACAGTGAGCAACGTAACCGATTGCGTGGTCGGAATGAATCAATAGATTGCTGTAGACGTCGTTTCATTTTTATGCGATCAACTCTGAAACGTTGTCGCGTCTTAAAATTGCCACGCTAATACAATTCTATTAAAGTTTCTCAATATAAAATAAAACAATTTATGTTAGGAAAGAATGATTAACACGTTGACTGCCATGTCACCCATATGTGGCTGACGGAATTAGTTGTCGAGGTTTAAAAATGAATTTTTACGTTAAAATATTCATTGTACCAAATTTGATTAGGATCTATAAAATGCAGGAAAGTTGGAGGACTACTCAATATGATACATTTCATTCTTTTCAATTTTTATTTCATTAAATAACTTGCATTAATTTGATGGCATTTTTGAGGTTTCTAGTTTGGCAGTCAAAGTGTTAATAAATTAATATATCAAAAAATAAATTCGCCGTATTAAATTTTCGAAGATGTTCATTTTCTTTAATCAGAATTCCGACTAATCTTCTAGACTCTAGGCGAGTGTGACGTTCTATGAATATCTGGCGAGTTCCGGTTGAGTGCATGTTAAGTTATGAATCCTAAAGCACGGGAGCTACGAGAATATTCGCGTTTCTGTCGGCAGAGATATATTTTCAGAAATAAACGTCCGAACAAAAACCGTATTAATCACGATGCAATCTGATACTTTCACGAGAAGCCATACAAAAATACCGTGAAAAATACTTCCTGTGAGCCGAATTTTCGAAACTGTTTAATTAAATTTCCACGTAATTTTGTAATGCTTTAGTACACTTCCTCGGTTTCACCAAACTATATTTCGAAAATCAAAATTGAAAATACTTTAAAAGAATTGAGATAATGAAACTGTGCGGATGTCTATCTTATTTAATTTAATTAATTTAAATTAATTCGCTTTCTCAGTAGGTCCAACAGTTTGGAAATAATGTGACAATATTTCAAAATTTTTCTAAATGCTTTTACCGTTCGGCGTTCTAGTAATATTTAAATATTACCGAATACTATTCGTTTGATAAAAAAGAAAATCTTATTACTTGGCAGGCTAACGTTATTAAAGTCTTGGTCCCTGAAGGTCATCCAATTTTTTCAAAGGGACGAAACAGAATCGTCGACTATACAGTGCTGCGAATGGTTCCCCCGGAAAAGTAAAATGGCAGGCCGCGTCGCCCGAATATATAACGAAGACCCAAAGCCACCCTTCTCTTCACCCTCCGCATCTCAATTATTCTTTTACAGTGGCGGAAGTGCGTCCGCATTTCCCCGAGCCTGAAAATTTGCGAATAAAAATCGTATCAAAGAAAGGAACGGGGAGACGTAAAAACCAAGAAGTTGAGAGGCAGGAGGGGGTGGATAGAATGACTTGGTCTGGTGAAGCGGAATGTGTGAAATCTCGGGGAAAACGTGCGCGAAAAGATAGAGTGGCGGCGAGCCAAGCTGACGAATACGAATTCTGTTTTGCTTCGAGAATATTTCACTGCCAAGGCCAAATGCTATTAACTCATTTGCATCATAAGGAAATATGAAAAGAAGGCCTTTATCACCAAATTTTTTTGATTATTATATTTAAGTACAAAAATGACTACAAGTAAAAGAACTTCATATTTCAGCATTATAAGAGAAAATCAAAATTACTACTTTCATCTTCAACAAGATGATGCCTTCTTCTTCATCTTCTCCATTTCTATCTTTTAGCTAACGAATAATGATAGTGACCAACAAAGTTGAGCGCATATATACGCTAATGATGCAAATGGGTTAAATATGCCTGCGAACTGTATTAGCGACAGTGAATACCTGAATTTTTTGAACAGTCGAAGAGAATAGAAAGTTTTCACACGGAGCTTTTTGTCCTGTTCATCCTGCATCTTTTTATTCTAATACACCAACGCCTCCGTTCGCGAGTCAAGGAGCTTACGAAAGCGGCGGAAGTGCAGGCGATAAAAAGTCGGAGATCTATAATGCCGCGCGGAAATTGGAAGCTCGATGGCGAAAAGCTCGATCCTCCTCGCCATCGAAGCACGCGGTACCGCGGGAATAATTGAGAAAACCATAACCGAACTTCCTGCAAACAACTTTCGCGCTGCTTACTTGCTCGAAAACTTTTGCTCGGTTTTGCCGCGGCGTGCGGTATTTTATGGACCCGGGGAATTTTTTTAAAACAGAAGTTGCGCGGGTGAGCGTTGTTCACGACAGATGATAATCTAACTGCAAATTTCCCTCGGCCGTTATCTATTCGAGTACACATAGCAATAAACATCCGAGTGTATATTATGCTTTTTATGTTTTCCAATTTTTGCTGGAAAAGAATAATTTTTCTATTTCACGTTTCGGGAAAGTGGCCTGACGGTGATCAGCAGACACCGGATCTTTATGCAACATAAAAATTTTCTACCTGGATTCCAACAAATTGGAGTGAGATAAAAATTCATTTTCCTTCTCAATATGTAAGTTGAAAATAATATATAACAGTATTTTTAAATTCTTCTAATAGTTTCACTGTTTCAAATTACACCTACTCATTTTTGTCATAAATGCATAAAGATCCGCTGTCTAGTGATTAGTTTTTAACGAATTAAAATCATTTTTCGGTACTCTAGAAACCGTCCATTTTCAAATAACTATTCAACTGTTTGCAATATAATTTTAACGTGGCGTTAAAAGACCGAGTTTTCGATTGTACCTACCCGCACGTGCTCAGATTACTTCGCTAAGTTCATATTTACGGATTAAGTTGTCAACAAACCCCTTAATCCTATAATAATGCGGTGCAGCGTACGCGACGTAGCATAATTTCGTCAGTGGTGACTTTAATGCACCTTTAAATTGCAGTTTACGGTGCATTTTCATATTTTACCTCGTGTATAGCATATAACAGTCGCTCTAAATTATTGTGACAAGTTAAATTATGTGGATGTTCTTTAAGCTGACATAATAAATGGAAATCTTCATGAATAAAATAAAAATACCCGATGAAATTTTATCGTATACTTTACTGTCAAACGACAAATAAAATCAATCCGAATAAACTTGAAGCCGATAGCTTCAAAAAATCTTCAAAAATAAATTTATACATTCGAATAATGTTTTACGTTGGACCTATTGAAACGATTCACAATTCGAATTAGAATTTCGAAATTCTACCGCTGTTCCAATTGCCTGGTTGTGAAACTGTAAATTTGCATAAACATCCGCGGCCAAGTGATTAACTTAGAACTCATTTGAATGGCACGAAGCTAGGACAAGGCAATATTCGCGAAAATTATGCTAAATAACACGCTATTCTCATCGATTCGCCAGTATTATCCGTTTTTCCACGCAGCATCCGGTGCGTGTTCCGTAATCGCTTGGCTGTCCATAGCAATAGCGATGGCATAATCATTGCCGTTACCTCGATTCTCCGATTATTACAAAATCGTATTATGCCTGTCGATTATCGTGCCCCGGTTCGCCATCTTTCGCGAATTGCCGCGATTTTTTAAATTGAATCGATCGCGAATTGCCGCGGTTTTTTAAATTGAATCGATCGCGAATCGAGACAGTTGCGATTGGCTCGTGCGCTGTCGTTTCGTCCGACGTGTCTATCTTATCATTGACGTTTAACAGGATATCTGGACTATCGATCTGCGCTCGAGCTTTTGTTCCCCCGGTGAGCTTGTAACCTGGACAACTTCACCGATTCAGGTGTCGATCTCATCTTAATGGCATCGTCAGATTCAATGCAAACGGACAATACGTTAGAGAGTACTCAGTCGACGTTGTGACGGAACTTCGTTGTCCGATGGTAATCCTCGTAAGTGATTGGCTGGCGATACTTTGCGCTAAACCACCGAACTGAGACCATTTATTGAATTGCGCTCCGTACTCTTAAGCTACGTCCACACTGAGGCACAGGTTTTACTTGGTGTTGCACACCCTCCATTTTCCAGGGATATTCTAACCCTTTCGGTACAAACGAATCACAGTGTTCATAAATTAATATTAAATTTATGAGAACTGCTCCCAGAGAAGTTTTATTCTATGCCAGAGAATTATCTTTTACTAGTGCAGTTTTATTCCGATATAAGACGATGATAATTGTATTTTGGATAAGGGTGCGAATGAATCGGTGATTAATGTTGAAAATATATTTACTTACAAGCTTGTGGTTTCATAAATTGAATTTATAGAGTCTATGAAATCTCTACAGTTTTTTACTAATATTACCTGCTACTCTGCGGTTTCGAAAATTTCAATATGAGAATGAAAAGTTTGCTGCAACGTGAAATGTTACAGTTCTGTGGTTTCATAAATGACATTACACGCATGAAAAATTTTCAGATGTTTTTAATATCACGATACTGCGGTCTTGTAAATTTCACTATACGCGTGAAGAATTTTCAGATATTTTTAATATCGCCACTTTACGGTTCTACGAGTTTCACTACAGCCACGAAATTCTTGCAGCAATGCTGAATATTTAATACCATTTAACGATTAGACTCGAATAAAAATTGAAATTACCACTGTTTAACATAGCGTTTAAGTTGATTCTGAATGCACCGTCGACTCTCCTTTATGGTCACACTTCATTTCTTCTCTAGGTGTTTTCAGTGTTTGCGAATGTTAATTTCCTGGGTTGGAAATTGACGTTTGATGTTGCGTATTTGCATAAACGATTGTCCGCCTATTGTACGGTGTGTACACTGTCCAAGATACATCATCAAAGCGTCAATTTGTCTATGAATTTACTCGTCGCTGTCGCGCTATTACGACACCGACCGCACCGCAAAATCGATTAAGCGGTTGACCTGAAAGTGATTTCGAGTACGCGAAACGTAACAGGTGTTGAGTCCAGAAATTTATTGGCCGCGCCGGCGTGTTTAATGAGGCGTAAATCAGCCGTGTCCTATGACTGCGAAGAAAGAAACTTGGAGAAATCCAGATCGAGCCACATAAACGAACCGATTTTTCACTGCTAACTGCCACAATTCATAACAAAGAACGTTGGTAAATGGACTGCGAAACACTGTCGAAATACTAGACTTCACATTCACCGTTACATTCAAACGGACAGATCATAAATCTTTATGAAAAAGTTTATCAATAATTTTCTCACTTGCGCGACCGCAAATATCTATCAATTGTTCATTCGAGTAAGAATTCTTCAAAGTTACATAGGTGTTGCAAATGAAATATCAGATATTTCTATTAAAAGGCTTGAATTAAATCTACTGTCGCGCGCAGTATCGACACTAGTTCAAAAAAACGTTTGAACGATCCAAAGAAAATATGGAAATATTAAAAACTTCCTTGTTTCGATCATGCCTGGGATATTTTGTTAAATTTTATTTGAAGAATTTACTTGGACAGGAATGCTCAAGAAATATTTTCGTTGAGAACGGTTTGATAAGAGCGCAGATTGTTTGATAAATGAAAGGATCATTGAAAACGATCATTGTTTTGATCACGTCTGGGATATTTTCTAAATTTTATTTGAAGAATTTACTTAGACAGGAATGCTCAAGAAATATTTTCGTTGAGAACGTTTTGATAAGAGCGCAGATCGTTTGATAAATGAAAGGATTATTAAAAAGGATCATTGTTTTGATCACGTCTGGGATATTTTGTTAAATTTTATTTGAAGAATTTACTTGGACAGAAATGCTCAAGAAGTATTTTCGTTGAGAACGTTTTGATAAGAGCGCAGATCGTTTGATAAATGAAAGGATCATTGTTTTGATCACGCCTGGGATATTTTGTTAAATTTTATTTGAAGAATTTACTTGGACAGGAATGCTCAAGAAATATTTTCGTTGAGAACGTTTTGATAAGAGCGCGGATCGTTTGATAAATGAAAGGATCATTGAAAATTGTGGGAATTATTTGATTGAGAAAATAACAGAAGCGTAATTAATGGCGTTAGGAACGATGCAGACTTGCCGATAAACAGACGGGCAGGAAAATGAAGCGGACCGGTCGACGCATTGATCAAATAGATCTCGCGATGAAGCCGAATCGATCATTAATAACGTAAATAATGGCGTGGATCGGTGCTAACGACAATGATTCACGGGTCGAGGCAAACGGCGCGGCGATTGCCCGATACCGGTATACCGGTATACCGGTCGACAAACGTAATCAACGCCGGGCTGGTACTCGCGTGCGACTTCGCGATCGGGAGAGATCCACGCAGATCGTATCGATCCGGGCAGCCGGCCCCCACGGCCTCGATAGATAGATCGGCGAAATTCATTTAATTAACTCGACGCGCCGTGACGGATGCGTGTGCGGTTTAGAACCGTACTCGCTGATTGCGTAACCGACGCATTCGCCGCCGAGAAGTTTGTGTATCGGGTGTCGAAAGGTATCGGAAATCGGATCGAATCGCATTCCTGCGCACTACACGCAGATATCGTCTGGCCGGGAATCGTTCCTGGCTCCGATTCCTTTCGAACCTATTACTTTTCCTGGCGGCCCGGCCCCGTCACGCCCGTTCTCGTCGTCCCGACGTCGACGTCGGCGTCGACGTATCTCTTTTGCCTCCGTTCCGCTCCATCGGAACCGACGAAAGGGAAGGTGAAAGCTCCTGGCATTATCTTTTCCGGTCTCCCGGAATGGATTATTATGTAAGGCGGTTTTGCTCGACCGATGAGCACCAATTCTTTTTCCCTTTATTTTCAGCAATATTTGACGTCTCCCTAATCGAGCGGGTATTTTAAAAATAAAGATATATTTTTATGCCTACAATTTCTGTTAAGGAAGATACGACTACACAGCTCTGTAAAATATTCAGCGAGGTACTAAGGGAAATTTGGCAATGTTTGAGAGAAACCTGTGAAGATGCCAAAGAAACTGGGAAAACGTAGTCAAGGAGCTAATGAAAGGCGAGTAAGATTTCACTTGTACGTAGCAGCAACACGAAATAGAACGAGAAGAGAGAAAGAAACTACTATGAAAAGATAAGAAATATAATCCATTAATTTAATATTGATAAAATATTATGATATTGAAATAAATCATAATATTGAAATAAATTACATTGTATAAATTTTTGGTTTGTACAGTTTCATCTACAGTTTATTTGTACGAGTGAAATTTAATATCGAGAAAAGCGAAATACGCGGCCCCAACGTTCACGACCTCAGACATAAATTTACAGATTCGTGAAATTTGCATGGCATCCGGTGAACTACATATTCAGCAGCACTGCGTGCTATTTGTATTCAGTGTCGGAAAAACGGTGACTGAAGTCACCCAAATGGTTCGTGCCCGAGAAACTGTGACTGACAGCTTATTGGCCTGACGTGGCTCCATCCGATTTCCATTTATTTACGTTGCCGCGACATGATTTATCAAGAAAACCTTTCGAACAAATCGACGCGGTCCAAAACCGTCCCAACAAATTTCTTGCTTCGAAACCGTTGAATTTTTCACGCGCCGGTACACGCCAGTTGCCACGAATGCGACAGGAGACCATTAATATCAAATATTTTGCCATTATTAACACTAAACGCACCGAGCTACAAATGTAACAGATACATGTTGCCTTATAAAAATGACAAGATTTAATTTATTCAGACTTTGCGCGGTTCTTAATGCAACGCGTGCTCTACTAAAGATACTTATCGAATCATTGCTCATGAAAGCATCTTTATAATTTCCAAAATTGTGAAATAGAAAATCTAGAACCGGTCATTTGACCGGTGGTGGTACGTTTAGTGTTAACACGTTGACTGCCATGTGTTTTAAAATGAATTTTTACGTGAATGTATTCATTGCACCAAATTTGATTAGGAACTGTAAAATGCAAGAAAGTTGGACGACTACTCAATATCGTACATTTAATTTTTTTCAATTTTTATTGCATTAAATAACCTACTTTGATTTTATAGAATTTTTGAGGTTTCTAGTTTGGCAGTCAAAGTGTTAAATAGCCAACCATAAAAATGATCGAAAGACAAGATTTTGACGCGTAAAAGTCTCGTCGCATGCCAGTGCATGCAACCATTAAAGAAGAAAGAGAAGAAAAAGTGAATGCTCGATGAAATCTCGTCTCTGTAACCTCATCGAGCACTGCCCATTGTGTCCGATTCTTTCGATTCATGCATGCTCGTTCAAGAACAGACCATGAATCCAAGGTGCCGTGCGTTCCCGCTCGACTCTCACAGCAGAGTAAAAAAAGAAAGGAACACTCGTAATGGATATCGTGAGAAACGCAAAGTAACAAACGGCACGCCGGTTTCGCGTACAGGCACGCGACACACGGACGAGTAACATGCAACGCGCGACCCCGGCTTCGTTCCTTGACGAGGACAGGAAATCGACGTTGAGACACCCGGTACGTTACCAACACTCCACACCCACTCCGGCGGAGCGCGTTTAGGTAGACCACTTCGACGCGAATTCCCCCGAGCGTGACTTCTCATGTACGCACACGCGTAAATCAGTCATTCCGGATGCGGTATCTCGTGGTAATTATTTTCGAAGTTCGGCGACGGCTTAGAATTTGTCTCTGTAGCACACTCCAGTTGCGCGAAGCAGACCGAACAAGATGATGGAGTGTTGCACTTCGAATAACCGGTATTCTTATTTCTCCTATCTCTCGCAACCCCTAACTGGTACACCGGGGTCCCTCGTGAAACCAAACAAAATTTCTGCATAGTAATCGTCGGTAATTATTTACATTAGGGGCTTCCTCACTGATTTTGATGACCTTGAAATATGTTGTCAAGTTCATCATTCTGAACAACTTTTTCCTATACGTGTTACCTCCGCTCAGCTTTAGTTTCCGAGATAATCGCAAAAAAGTGTCAACATCTAGAAAAGTGATCGGAGTAGGTGTGGGTTAGATTTTAAATTATGACCACAACTTAAAACGACTTCAATTAGTTGAGACCCACTGTCTTGTTTGTTCTGAGTATTAAGCATGAAACTATACGAATTCTTGGATATCTGCAACATTCAAGAAAAGTTGATAGATTTTTTAGTTAACAGTAAAGTGATCCATGGCACGATGAATTGTATCAAGTGCAACGAAAATATACTGCTTGATCGCGAAAACTTAATTTTTCGATGGCATAATACTAGTTACATTAGAAATCGAAACAAAAGACGTATAAAAATACAATGTAATTTCAAAATTAGTAAAAAAAAAATCGTGTTATAAAATATACACCACTTCAAATAGAAATCTGTTAAGAAATCTGTTAATTCTAACCCTAACCCTGACCCACACCTACTCCGATCACTTTTCGAGATGTTGAAACATTTTTGCAAATATCTCGTAAACTAAAGGCGAGCGGCGGTAACATGAATAGGAAAAAGTTGTTCAGAATCATGACCTTGATAACATATTTCAAGGTCATCACAATCGATCTAACCCACACCTACTCCGATCACTTTTTGAAATGTTGAAACATTTTTGCGAATATCTCGGAAACTAAAGCTGAGCGGCGGTAACATGTATAGGAAAAAGTGGTTAAGAATGATAACCTCGACAACATATTTCAAGGTCATCAAAATCGGTGAGGAAGCACCTAATGTAAATAATTACCAAATAATGTCAAGTAGTTAGTTTTAGTGCTCTGTAAATCTAGTGTTAAAGGGACATTGAAGTTGCAAAATATGAAAGAAAACCTTGCATCCAATATTCTACATACAAATAATAATCCTACATTACAAAATACTAATGTAAAGTGTACAGTGTGTGAGATGGAACATAATCGTGTGCGTGCCTCGAGAGAAACGAAATTTGACACTAGATTCACGGGGCCTGT
Source organism: Seladonia tumulorum (assembly GCA_913789895.3). Classification (NCBI taxonomy): domain Eukaryota; kingdom Metazoa; phylum Arthropoda; class Insecta; order Hymenoptera; family Halictidae; genus Seladonia; species Seladonia tumulorum. The sequence goes on along the minus strand of OU565277.1, from coordinate 5,588,448 downwards.
CAAAATGACGGGATCTAATATTTATAATTTACAATTATTGACATTGTGAAGACGTATCCATGGGGAATTATTCAACAAAATTATTTTTTTGGGTATATATGTGCCCATAATTATGAAAGTGGTCTGTCAAAATTAAAAAAAAATGAATTTATCACTTATTTTACACGACATGATTTTAAACTAAATTTATTCAATGTAAAAAAAATGAAAGAAATATATGACAGACTACTTTCATAATTATGGGCACATATTATTTAAAAAATTGATACAAATGTGGATAGACACGTTCCTGTTATTTTTGTAAAATAATGTTAAGTAGTCAGTTTTAGTGCTGTGTAAATCTAGTGTTAAAGGGACATTGAAGTTGCAAAATATGAAAGAAAACCTTGTATTCAATATTCTACATACGAATAATAAAATATAATAATAATGTACTACAAACTACATTATAAAATACTAATGTAAAGTGTACTTACTTCTGAATCTTCTGTAACTCCGTCGGATCTACAGCACACAATTATTCACTCACGAGTATAGGTCCGAATAAATGAACATCACTCACAACACACACACACACAACACACTTAACGAAATAGTGACAGGAGACGAAAAGATGTTACTCCGACCACGAATAAAATAATACTGCGATTTTAACCGTTCCCCTCCCATGGACGTGTGATACGAAAACAGGGAATTCCGGGAAATAGGGTCGGCGCCGCGACATAATTTTTTTTTGTTGGTTTTGTATCTAGTGTTTATAGTCCCTCAGCGTCTAACCTGCCTAGGATAACCTGACCGTACCACCTCCGTGGAAGGGATCATTGTTAAAATCGCAGTATTATTTTGTTCGTGGTCGGAGTGACATCTTCTCGTTCGTTGTCACGATTTTATAAAATGTGTTGTGCGCGTGTGTTGTGTGTGTTGTTTAGTGAGTGTTGTTCAATTATTCGGACCTATTCTCGTGAGCGAATAATTGTGTGCTGTGGATCCGACGGAGGTACAGAAGATTCAGAAGTAAGTACACTTTACATTAGTATTTTATAATGTAGGATTAGTATTCGTATGTGGAACATTGAATACAAGGTTTTCTATCATATTTTGCAACGTATATTAACGATTATTAACCCTTTGCACTCGAAGCTATTTTAACTCCAAAACGAAACATTTCTTCCGATCCAGAATATGTGCACCCTAAAATTTTTTTTCATGGTGTACATATGAAATTGGTGCAACTTACTCATAACTTATTGAACTGTTTAGTAATTCATTAAATACAGACAAATTTAATAATGGTAAAATATTTTGAATAAAGATACAGCAATTTTTAGTGGCACCTTACAGTCGCCATTCGAGTGCTAAGGGTTAATGATTTGGTATATAGTATAATTTAATGTGGTTCAAATAAGATAGTACTTTAAATCAAATATTTTTATTTTGATAACCAGATAGATAAAATCAAATATTTGCTTACAATGAAAATAAGTTCCTCAAGTAGTTAATATTATAAATTATAATTTTTAACATGAGAAGCTATAGTAGTAAGCAAAGTATTATTTGTAGTTTAATTACGAATATGTAACATGTTGATAAACAGACTACAATATCGTAATAGCATTACAGGCAACAAAATATCATAAAAATATATGTTACTGTTAACTATTTGAAATACTATTTCAGATATTTTTTTAGTTAATAGATTGGAAGATATGTTATTGAATAAATATCTTAATTTTATCTCTGAACTTTAATTTTAAAACGCTACACACTTTTGTTCCAACCCAGCACTTGACCGATCAACCACAAACTTTGAAGGTTTATCAATGAAATGCTAAGAGTTAATTTCAACAATGTAACATGGAGTGTTGCATAACCGGTATTCTTATTGCTCCTATTTCTCGCAACCCCTAATTGGTGCACTGGGGTGCCCCGTGACCCAAACAAAATCTCTCGGACAGTTATATGACGATCCGATTGAATAATGGCTTTCATTTGGTCATCATCAACTTCAGATGGTCGAGCAGAACGTTGGTCGTCTTCAAGAGAGAAATTTTCAGAACGGAATTTTTTAAACGAATTCTGGCACGTGCGTTCTGTTAAGCAATCTACACCATAAACTTCATATATATCCTTGTGAGCCTCTGCAGCTTTTTTACCTCCACGGAAATAAAAAAGCAATATGTGCCTATAATGTTCGTTTTTGCACTCCATGTTCAAATTGACACAGAACTAACAATTTTAATCAAAATTACGTGTAATTTGCTTCAAAAGTAACCTAAAAGATGCAGTTACGAAATGTCAGAAAGGAAACGAACGCAACGTTAACAGAAGTCAATCAAACAAAACTTAAAGCCATCTACATCAGTGAAAACCGAAATTACTTTCTTGCCAACCCAATATTAATTCAACAATGTAACAGACAATGTACGTACGCGTACAGGTCGAACCGGCTTGAGAGGTTAATACAGTTTGTAGGTGCTCGGCAGCTAACGATCTCCGCACAGCACATGTACGAACGTGTGAATGCCCTCGGTTGGGCTACAATTAACCTCTCGTCCTCCTCTTTCCCGAATATCCAGCCCTCGTCTGGTCGAATGAACCCGGTTGTAAACGTTTATCGCCCCCATACCGCGGGTTTCTCCATTGAAGTAGCATAGAACGTGTTTTGTGGTCAGTCGGGAAGTGCGCGGCGCGTTTCCAGCGACATCAAAGAAGCGTAAAAAGCGGCGGGGATGAACGACGATAAACAACGCTCGAATCGTCTCGGAAGTCGGACAAAGTCGAGACAGTATTGAAGAGAGGTTGGTCTTGAAAAATAAAATTCGCAAAGCAACTTTGTCGGCGCGCAGCAGAGTCATGGGGGAGGGGAGGGAAGGGGGCTCGCAATTAAAAGTGGAAATCTCACCGTCTTTCGGGCGCAGCGCGGTACAATTAATTTTTCCCCGGTTCGACGGTGCGACGGTTAGATTTTATTTAATTACACCCCTCTTTTCGCTACTCCGTCACCAACCCCTTCGCGTTCCGTCCGAGACGAGACGAGATCAGACGAGAACTCGTCCTCCTCCGTTCCGTTCCGTTTCGTTTCGTCCCGTTCCTTCCTTCCTTCCTTCCGGTCCGGACAAAATTGTGAAATTAAGGACGCAGGTTTTCATTAGCGGCCCCGCGGACCGGTGATTAAAGGATTGCTTTCGTTTTGCGGTTTCATGTTTATTCATGCCCCTCTTCGACTCGGCTCCGATTCGACGCGATAAACGTTCGTTATTTAAATCGAACACTGTACGCGCTCGATTCTTGTTTCACTGTTCGAGTGGACATCTTGGAACTGTTTTTTAAAAAATGTCCTCGCGTTCCGCAAGTTCCGATGGGTAAAGAAAAATTTTGGAAACTCAATTTATTTTACGAGTGACTTTCTCTTTTTTTTCTATGAACGCACCAAGTCCACAGTCTAATAATAACAAAATGGAAGTCATACGCCTTTTGCTCGATATTAACCCTTAGCATTCGAATGACGAGTGTAAGGCGCCACTAAAAATTATTATACCATTATTCAAAATATTTTTGACATTATTAATTTGGTTCGCATTCAATAAATTACTAAACACTTCAATATTGTACGAGCCAATTGCACCATTTTCATGTGTATAACACGAAAAGAAAATATGTAAAAGGGAAATATTCTAGGTTCGAAGAAATGTTTCGCTTCCGAGTTAAAATAGCTTCGAGTGCGAAGGGTTAATCTTACGACGTCGTTACAGAAAATGCAAACGAAATATTGTTGCAAGCCACAGAAGGATAAAAATCGTGACGAGGTGAAGTCTATTCCCGTAGACGGTCACAATAATTACCAAGTGACCCGATAGCGTCTGTAAATAGCTCGTCTATAGATATCTATAAATAATTTTAATTTCATCTATTTTCCTTGAAAGTGGTACACGCTGAGCATTTCCGGACCAGGAATAATGAAGCTGGGACGCCGCTGCACGGTTGCAATGTTGCGCTCGATAATGGAAGAGGAGTGGAATAAATGGAGTGTTGGTAACGAGGCGGCGAGAGAGATGAGGATCGTCGTTATGTCTGTCGGATTTAAAAAAAAAAGTACAAACAACGAGCCCGGTACGCGAAACATTCCAATCAATGTAAATAAACTGAAAAATTTTTCATTTTAGATACCTCCGTTCTACACAAACATACGAAAGTCGATTAATCAATTAATAAAGTTAAACCTTTGCACTAAATTTGTAAACACCTGTTAACACGTTGACTGCCATGTCACCCATATGTGGGTGACGGTATTATTTGTCCAAGTTTTAAAATGAATTTTTATGCGAATATATTAATCGTACGAAATTTTATTAGGATCTGTAAAATGCCAAAAAGTTGGAGGACTATTCAATATCATATATATAATTTTGTTCTATTATTATCTATATATCTATAATTTGTATAATTTTGTTTGAATTTTTGAGGTTTCTAGTTTGGCAGTCAAAGTGTTGAATGTCGCCTCAGCGGCGACGAAGGAGTGCGAAGGGGGTTAATGAAGACTTCAGGATTGTTACTGTTATTGCACGTTTTCGTGTTTACACGCGCGAGATCTCCTCCCTGGCTGGCACACTAATTGCAATGACGAATCTGAATACAAAGCCCTGCCGGGCCGGCGTGTATAATGGGCCAGATGTATCGGTAACTGTAAACCGATCGCATTTACACACAAAACCGCTCTATCTCGTTTCTCCGTCCGTATTTTCGACATAATAGTCAACGTAATTCACACGCGGAAACGATACAGATTTCCGTCGTGAACGTTTGGCCAGCGAGCGTGGCCGAGTTTGTGGTCGACTTGTGTGCGAAACCCGCGATCGGAACCGGCCCGCGAATACATTCCTGACGGATTCCCATGGGATATCGGATTGTACGAAACGAGATCTACCAGAAGACGTAGGTGTAAGAACCGATCGACCTTTGAACGCGTGTGGGTGCCGCCGGTGCATGTGCATTTACTCGCACCCACGTGTTGTTTGAAGCAATGTTTAGAAAACGGCTGGTATCCGCGAACACCGAACAACGTGAGAAAGCTTATTGTCGGACGAATCGGTGTGTTGAAATTTCATCGTGCCGGCCGATTGCGTTCCCGTGCCGCGGGAAATTATCGTTGACATTTATAGTTTTGTTAATATCGCGAATATTAACGGCTCGGTACACACCCAAAGTAATTTTGTAAATCGTGAGCAATCATCCCGCGGACGTGGGCCCGCTGAATCATGCTGTTTCGCGTCGGACGGTTTAATAATGCGGTAATTATATTTCCCGACGATTTATTGAATACATAATACATACGTCAGAATCGAATGAAATACTCTGCGTTTGATTTAATATTATGGGTGAGTATGGGGGGGGGGGATAATCCAAGTACCAGACACACGAGGCCTTTTTTAAAATATATATAAAAATGTAAAGAAATGTGTAAAATTGTGTTACCACTTTTTTTTATTTGAAGATTTCTACCAGTTTTTGGCTTTTGCAGTGGATAATATTTTCCTGCGTCAATATACGGTTCCAATATAATATTTTGAGTTTTGCGTTACCAGTGTCGATTTGAATTCTTGTGTGTGTGTGTGTGGACGGTGTAATCAATAATCTCTATTACAGTACCCTCCTATGATGCAGTCGTTGTAACGACTGGCTTATTAATAATTGAATCAATTGCATCAAGTGCAGACTCACGCCACTTAATTTGACAGAGATCGGCGATCAATCATGCAGTCGTGTGTTCGATACAGGCAGCATCATCCATTGTGCCTGGTGCTCCGCGATTCTACGGTAACAATTGGTACATGACGTACGTAAAAGTTCTTTTTGCATTAACCGAAAAGGAATCGTGATGAAGATCAGATAAATAAACTGTAGAGAATTCTGGAAAATTTTAATTAGTGTCTGTCCAATTTGATTTTGATTGAAGAATCATTCACTCATTCTTTCTTAATCATCAATGAGAATAATGAAGAAAGTCGAAAATAAAATATTCGATGGACTATCACAGATTGAATAACTTCAAGAAAGCCTAATTACGCTGTCCATTTGTGTTTAATTGGAAGAATCACGTGACAGAACAAAAAAGATATGAATTAATAATAACGGATCTGAGATTGTAATCTACCTAGGAAATCATTGTTTACCAATTAGATGTCGAGAATGAAATGAATGCAATATTTTAATTATTTTTTATATGCTCAATCGCAATTGTATAGAAATACAGTTACGCTCGGAGTAATCCACGTGAGCACGAATAAAATATCGTATGATTTTCTGATACGCACAGCTAAATAATTAAATTTAATTAAAATTACATCATTAGAATTTACATCGTTATTTTAAAATTGAGCGGATATTAAAAAAAAGAGTAATATTGATTACGCTTTGAAAATAAGTATAAATAATATATAGGCACAGTAGTTGGGTCCCTTACCCTAGTCTACTTCTGACAGTCTCCCACTGACTTCGTTGTTTTTGCAACGAGTCACAACTAGTTCTCAGTTAATTAGATCATATTTATACTTGCAAACGAACGCACTTATTTGCGTAACAGCCTAATAAATTCGACAGTTAAAAAACGTGAATTTTCTTATTACTTCCGAGACAACCGTCCGCCATTTAGCCGTATTTAACGATAATGAATTTCCTTTCAATTTATTTTTTTTTTTTTTTTTTCATTTGCCGATCGAATGAGCCGACGCGAGATCCCATTCTTCAGCAGTCGGGTCCCTCGAGAGCGGGTTTACCGTTTGTGGACGGCGAATCGTGTGCCGGCGTTCATTAGTAAATTAAATGTTAAGCGTGGCTACGGATAATGACCGGCGAAACACACTTCTGGCAGGGGTGGGAGCGGGGCCGCGCGTATCTGCAATTCGAATACTTGTGGCGCGTCTCATTACATACCTGGGAACGGGATGCGATCTCGTGCGCGCGCTAATATGCCCCGATATCTACTGGGAAACTCCGTCCCAAAACACGTTCCCGAGGATAATTAATCATCGCTCCAATCGGCCGTTAACAGCACCGATGGTAATTGGACCTGACACATGGATGGGTCTCAACGAACTTACCTGGAACAGAAAAGAAGAATTAAGTGATTAGTCGGGTCCGTGTTTACACGTTGATTAACAAACTCAACGGGAACATCTATCTCGGATTTTCCGTTCGCGTCGATTCTTTCAACAAATCCCGATTGTAATTTTTAACCCTTTGCACTTGAAGCTATTTTAACTGCAAGTCGAAACACTTCTTCCGACCTTAGAATATTTTTTTTCGTGTTATACATACGAAAATGGTGCGATTTACTCGTACAATACTGAAGTGTTTAGTAATTTATTCGATACAAACAAATATAATAACGTAAAAAATATTTTAGCGTCTTACAGTCGCCATTCGACAGCCAAGGTTTAATAGGTCGATAAATACTGTTATTTGCCAGAGCGTTTTCTTCCTTGTGTCAGCCCGTTAATTATCACTGCAAGTCATTGAAATGACGTAAGAATTCGTGGTTACAGATTATAAATAGCATAGAAGCCAACATTTTTTGTGCTTCGGTGAAATATCATCCATACGTTCCGAGGAACGTGCATTCAAATTGCAACGTCTGTGAACTGACACGGTGAAAAATATAATCTCCCGAAGAGACTGGATATGTTTGAAAAATGCATGATATATACCCTCGCGACGTTATAACATGTATGACACAGATGAATGAGGATTTTATTCTTAAAATATCGATATCCGTTCCACTCTCGTGTGGCTGTTCTGACGCACGGGACATCTTCGATATTTCAACGAAGAAAATTCCAAGGAAAATCTGACAAGACGTACGTTTATCTACAAATATTATACCCGTTCAATATTGATCATTTTCCGGATTCAAAATGACGAAGAATTACATTCAGACTGTGGGGGGAGAAGATTCCTTTGAAACAAACAACTTAAAGGAAGAGAAAGGACAATTTTTCCAATAAATGCGTTGCGTGGGAATTATAAACATTGGGCAGAGAGACGAAACACGTCACGTGACCGGTCAGTGGCGGAAGCGTGGCGGAATAGCGCGGTAGAAGGGGAAATTAGAGTGGGGGAACAAGACTTGTTCTGGCGACACTGGTTATGAGAACCTGATCCCATAAACGGCTCGTTAAAACTGTTGCACTATTTCAAAGCAACCATAATAAAACGAATTCAAGCGAACGCAATCAAGGCGGAGCAGTTAACTTCTCGGATGTAATTAACCCGTGTATCGAGTGGGTCCGCTGGGTTTTATTTCCCGATAACATTCGATTCACGTGTCGCGATCTTATCAGTCGATTCCGGCGTGTTCCTTTATCGGCGATCGTGTTTAACAATAAGATCGCAGAGAATAATTCTAGGCGGACGACGGCGAGCGTGGGCCCATTAGTGTAATGACGACGATATTGCTTTCATGACATCGGGGGCCTGTGGGTGTAGAATGGTGGCAGGCCACCACAAAAACCGTCCGGGGGAATGGTAATTAGACGGTAATTACCATCGGCAAATATCGCGGCGGATTAATTGGATTAATTAGAGCCGAACGACCGCGAGGCTTCTGTCGCGACGGTGGCTTTCCTTCGACCGGTGGCGTTTGTTCCTCGAATTCGAGAAAGCCACGCGGACATAATGCGGGCACCAAAAGCAGAAGCATTGTGAGCAAGCGTAAAGAAAATTTAACAATTTAACAATCATGGATCTTTTTTATTAGTTACCCTTTTCTCCTATAGAACAATTTCTTATACAGTTTTAACACGTTGACTGCCATGTCACCCATATATGGGTGACGGAATTATTTGTTCAGGCTTTAAAATGAATTTTTACGTTAATATATTCATATAAGACAATTGATTGAGGATTTCAATAATCAACCAGAATTTGTTTCTCTGTAAACCAAAGTTTTCCGTTATTTATTTATGTACACTTAACCATTATTTACACTATATACACGCTCACCTGTAAACCAAAGAAACGACAATTAGAGTTAATTAATTTATCCTTTTTCTATCTGCACTATGAACTTCTTCTCTAACAATTACTATTAACTTCTTTTCTATCTACTCTGCCTCGCGATTTTGCACACGTGCTCGATCTTAGATCCCTATAGATCAATCTTGCAGATTCCCTCTTGATCTACTCTACTGAGACGCGGTACATTCAACTAAAGAAAGTACATACACTTTCTTTACATTCATTGTACCACATTTGATTAGGATCTGTAAAAAAGCAAGAAAGTTGGAGAACCACACAATATCATACATTTAATTTTTTCAATTTCTATTTTATCAAATAACTTACTTTGATTTCGTGGAATTTTTTAGCTTTCTTGTTTGGCGTTCAAAGTGTTAATCATAGACTAAAACAAAGATATCAAGATAATCCTTAGTCGGAATGCTTATCGTTATCGTTCCTGTCAAAGTATTTATCTTGAAAATTGGCAAAATGCTTAAATTTTTTTTATAAAAAAGGCGTATGATCAACTCTCGATATAAACCTGTACTCCTGTACACGTTCTAAACACGAAAGTGTTTTCTCAGCAGGTGTGCAAACCCCCGTTCAATAGTGTAAGGCGTAATAAGTAGACAGCGGATCTTTATGCGTTTATGGCTTCTGGAAATGTTCAAAAAATGCTATAATATAAAATTCGAGAGAATTTAACACGATTTTTATTTGCTTTGGATCTACAAAGGCTGTCCCCATTAAAAATAGGATTTTATTTCATTCCACTTTCTTAAAATGTTTCTATAAAAATTGGAAATTGCATAAACATCCGATGTCTAGTAATGAGTAATAGGCGTGACGATTTTGCGTTGCATGTTTCGATACATCTTTTATGAAATCACCCCCATCTGTAGAACTCTCTCTCTCTCTCTATCTTTCTATCTCTCTATCTCTCCTCTCTCTATCTCTCTATCTCTCTATTTCTCTATTTCTCTATCTCTCTATCTCTCTATTTCTCTATCTCTCTCTCTCTCTCTCTCTCTCTCCTCTCTATCTCTCTCCTCTCTCTCTCTATCTCTCTATCTCTCCTCTCTCTATCTCTCCTCTCTCTATCTCTCTATTTCTCTATCTCTCTATCTCTATCTCTATCTCTATCTCTCTCTCTCTCTCTCTCTCTCTCTCTCGAACGAGGAGTCCCTTCTCGAAAGATTTTCGTACTTTTTGCCCGTCCGTTTACCTTTACCTTTATGTTCACCTTTTTTTTTCTCTACTCGCTTTATGACTCTGTCGATCATCAGTACCAGGTAACGGATTACTAGGGTTAGGGAATTTTACCTGGGACGATTATCGTCGCGAGACGCATTTCCGTTGCATTTTTCGTTACATCTTTTTTCAAGTCACCCCCCATCTCTAAAACACTTTCGTGTTAAAATATAATTTTGTTACAGTCTACAAGAGTCTCCTTAAGCAGAGGCCGCGCCAATTAGCCGGCGTATCGTAATTAATCGACGCCGTTGCACCGATAATATCGAAGCTTCGGGCTCGGAGCTCGGAGACGTTTCGACGGTGGTCCGAGACCGTCCGGGACCAGTACGGTTCCGTCGCATAAAAAATTCAAACCGACCCAGTTCCCGGATCGATTCGCCCGAAAACTTCCAGTCCCCCTTCTGAAATACCACTGACACGTTTCACCGTCGACGAGCGACTGCCGCAGGAAGTATTAATCCGTGGGCTCTGAAAATACATGGTTCCCGGCTCCACTCGATCCGCGAGGAAATTAGAGTAACCGTGTCACGTCAGCTTCCCGACGAGAATAGGAAAAGAATCGCTTCTGCTCCGATGGAGAAACGATTCCACCAATGGGGAGCAAAGGTGACGGTAAATTGTATTGCTCGAGGTACAACGATGTCGAGCAAAAGTTTTGATCGGTTCTCGATGGGAGTTGCGATCGCTGTTATATTCCGGAGCAACGAGCAATTTTCCTCGAGTTTCGTAATGTGATTCGACGAGTCGAGAAGTTCCAAACAAATTCATTTTTTGTTTTGTTTATCTTCGCAATTTACAGCCTCGACAATCGTAAATTGATAAATACGGAAGTTATTTCTTTTTTACTCAGAATTCGACGTTCTTCGTATAAAAAATATTCCATTTTGAAAAACAAGATTCGACCCGTAAAAAAAAATAAATGCACTACATAATGTATCGCGGGTCAGAAACGACTCAGGCACAGGCCGTCTTTTTAATTTTTCCGATATTTACGTCTTGAATTCCTCTAACAGATAGGAATAGAAAAATATGTTCATTTGCAAGAAAATTCAAGATGACCTAGGAAAAACAAAAAAGAAAGAGTTGACAAATAATGTTTCATAATCACACGTTACAGCTCTCTTGAAACCATGCAAAAGCTGACAAAAACATTTTCGATCGGATTGCCAACAACAAAGTAATCTCTACCGATCACGATTCACCCTGTATATCAATGTCAACGAGTTGATTTGTCGAATTGCGTAACTATTTATATTTAAGCGAGTTGAAATGTTCACTCTATCGGGCAAGTTCGCAAGTTCGCAGAAACTTTCCGCGCTTAACGGTGCAGTTTTTGCCGTTCGACGGTGAAATCGCATAAACGTCGAGAAAACCGCTCAGACGTCGGTGGAAAATCGACTCGATTTCCGGAGTCTCGTTTTCCGTAATTTCTTCTAAGTCTCTCGTGACGAATTACCGGAGCAAAGGAGGTAAATAAGCTCGTTCGGGCGTAGAACGCAAGCGTCCATGAAATTGATTTTCTATTTGTCTCCACGGCATCATTCTCGAGTACACCGTACACCCTTCCCGTCCATCTTGAAACTCCTGCTCCCTGCAGGATGTAACAAACGTCGAAAAAGAGACGAAGAAAAGGATTTTCTTGTGTAAGAAAAAAACCAAAGAAAAGTCGTACTTCTAGTAAATCTTCTTTAAAGAAAGTCTCGTTTACAGAAAATAAAGTCTGCAGTATTACAGACACATAAAAACTTGAGCAGAAAGTAATTAATATTAACCTTCCAACCGAATAACTTTGCAATTATAAATACGTACGTACGAACGCGTAACAAAGGACACATAAAATTGAGATAACAAAAATGATATACCACAGTCAATGCAAATAGAATATATCTTGATACGAACATGAATACTACGTTGTATGTCACCAGCCACGGGTCTTGATGTCGCTTATTTTCCAGGAGTCACGTACAAAACAATCACTTGTACTAGATTATGTAGGGTTTAAAGATCTTTGAACGTTGTGAAATGCAATTGTCTCTGACACCTCGGAGAATTTTACTTAACTTTTAATTGAACGAAACTGTAAGTCCAGAATATAAAATGGTACCAAGTTTTCAACCCTTTGCACTCGGCGCTATTTTAATTTTAAAACTAAATTTTTCTTCCGTCGTAGAATATTTTAATTTTATTCATACGAAATTGATTCGATTTCCACATATAACATTTAAGTGTTTAGTAATCTATTAACCCCCTGCCCTACAATAACGAGCCAGACTCGTGATGAAGATTCTGAATAGAGTCTAATAAATGTGAACGTTATTAATTCCCTTTAAACCGAAATAAAATTCTATTTTGTTGCAGTTGATATATATCCCTTGTAGAAAACATAGACATACAACAAATATAAACTATCTTTTCTTTTCTATGAAATTCTGAACGATGAAGAATTTCTAATCATTATACTCACAAAATAAATAGTAGTGCAAGGGGTTAAACACAAATTCTCTAATATAACAAATATTTTGTGATTTCTTTTTGTAATTTCTTTGAAATAATACCACAACAATTTTTAGCGGCGCTTCAGAGTCACCACTCGAGTGCAATTATTTGTTGAGAGTGTCTACAATTCTATGGAAATATTGAAAAATGGCGACTACACTAACGAAACATTAGTGGGCATTTTGGGACCACGGCTATCTTTTCATGGGTTCCCATCGTTCCTCTAACCGAAAATCAACACGTTCATCTCCGTTGGTCCTATCTCTGCTTGAATCCCGACTTTTCCGCATTCCGCGTACCCTGCAGCGCGCACACGAGCCAACTTTAGCCGAATGGAAACACGAGGAGGGGTCGCGAGGCAAAACAACTGCAACAATGTTTCTTGTCAACCGTAACCGATCCCCCACGCTATTTACAGTGGACAGGCACGAAGAATGATGAATATAGGAGGCAACTAAGCCGCCGGATAACGTGGATTCACGCTCTCCTCGTGTCCGCGTGTGCTGCCCGATATCGCTATGTTGCTACTGCCGGCTCCTGCCTCCAAGAATCATTGATTTCTGCCGGGGACCTGACGAAAATTTCGCCGGGGATCGGCCGTGTTACCGGCAGGGGTATTTCGAGATTTGCCGGGTTGATGGAAAGTTATGCCTCTGTGAAGTTGGCCTGGCGACCATCCAGAATTCCGTTCAGCTGGCAGATTTAACGAAATCCAGACCGCGCCGTTCCTCTTCCGCCCAGGATGTTGCGTGTCTCGCTTGTCTTCGAGACGTTTAATTGTTTTGAATTCAAATTTCCCCGCGATTCGAGTCCCGTGCGTTTATTTTGCCGATTACCTTCCTCTGCTCTGCGTCCTGTTCACCGTTACGTCAATACCCGAAATTTTATAGTCATTTTAAGCAATTTTTTTATCGCATTATGCGGGGGTCTGCAAGAACACGTAAATTTTGTAGATAAATTGAAAGCAGAAGATTTACGAAAACTCTGTTTCTTTATCCTTCGTATTTGTAATTGCTGAACGAATTTTATAGTAATTTTAAACAATTTTTTTTTCGCATTATGCGAGGATCTACAAGAACACGCAAATTTTGTAGATAAATTGAAAGCAGAAGATTTACGAAAACTCTGTTTCTTTATCCTTCGCATTTGTAATTGCTGAACGAATGTGTGTTATATCATGGCTAAGAGTTTTCTCGTGCAATTCAAACGTTTACAAAAGATCATCGTTGAGTACAGATTTGCAGTTGGCCCTGCATCATCTTCCAACGCGTACGCATAGCTGTCACCGAGGTTTTGGGGAATCAATATTGACACTGCGATTTTAAGCGCTTAACGAAACGAAAACAGTACTTCAACGAGAATGCTCTTCCTCGTAAAACGCCGGAGAAAAGATAAGAATTCTACGACAGGTTTTTAAAAAGTCGACGAGTGACAAGCTCATTACTAGCAGGTAGAACACGTCAATTTGCGGAAGAAAGTGTTGGAACGAAATTTTAACGATCTCCGAGAACATTTCGCATAAACGTACGAAATCATAAGCATAGTTATAATTCAAGAACTTCCGTCGAAGTTCGATCGAAGCTTCGAATATAATACTCTTGAACTTCGTTACAGTTTGCACATCTGTGCGAGAACTGCGACAATGGAACCGAGGAAATCTCGACCATAAGTTCCGCGAAGAATAAGAAAAGTCAATAATATTATTTTATAGAACATTACGATTTATGGAAATTTATGTCTTTAAATCAAAGAACGAATATTAATCGTGTCTATAATTAGAGTCAGCTCATTGTTATACTCTGTCTTCTCGCGCCGTTGGGCACTGTTATCTTCTGCGTAGAAATGTTTATGATTAAATAATAGCGGCCGCGGCACGTCAACTAGACCGACCGAGAATGAAACGCTCCATCCATTCGCGTGTTAACATAAATGCCTCAGTGATGAATATGCCGCGTGAAGTATCAATGCTTGAATGTTTCGCGTTCTATCTTTCGTACGCACAGCGATTACGTTGGAAACGGCACACAAATACAGTCATTTATCGCATTTTCTTCGCACAAAGAAGACAAGTGTTTGAATACAGTCGGCACAAAAGTGTACCTGCAATTCGTGCAATTACGAACATTTAAAGGGAGAAAGGGATTTTTTACATTTTATGAACGTCGATTAAAGTCTATTGAAGTTGATTTAAGCCGATTAAAGTGACTCAAAATGGAGAACGATGACTACACATCCAAAGGGGCATATTCATCCCCATACGTTCCTCAGTAATGCTTCACTTATTTTTTATAATTTTTGCTTACAAAAAAGAGGTTCACCTTCAGGAGTGTATCAGAGTTATAATTGACAAATATTTTAATATACAATTTCAATAAATCCGTACCAATTGTTTATGACTTGTACGCTACATTCTCTTTATCAGCAAATATAAACACGTCTTAATACTTTTCTAAATCTGTCTAATGTTAATCAGTGAACTCGTAATTTAGTAAAAACATTTAAAGGATGTAAAAATACTGTTTCACTATTTTCATCCAATTAAAATGATTAAGAAAATAAATAAATGCCTATGTAGGCCTTGTACATATCTTGCAATTGACACAATTTTAATTTCGTATAAAAATCCAGTCTATTACTCGATAAATGAATTATGCAGGCTAGTGTGACCGACTATAGTTTCCACTAGTGGAACGCGTGTTCTGTGAGTGACATTTGACAGACGGTTACCCACTCGATCTTATTTTCGAAGTGGCGCGATCAGGATTAAGTATTCGCTTAAAAACGGCCCGCCGCGAATCACGTCGGCACAATGATCTGGCGCTATGGCAAAAATTGTGATACCCCTTGCAAAACATTCTATCCTCGAGACTACAATGCCAGTGAGGTAATGCGAGATAGGTATCGGTGTTACGAGAATAACGCGATTATGCCTGATAACGTGGCGAACGATTGTGGCAACGATTTCGTCAGGTGTTTCAGCCCACCCACATACATCGAAGGGTGTGATCAACGTGTTTGCGCTTGTAAAACTTGATTTTGCTAACTTGATAGCGACGAAGCAAAGGACAGAGACTGACGTAACATCGCCAATGAAATAGGTCAAAGCTAATGGAACCTTGTGCACCTCTTCAATCAGTTCACGAGCGAGTCTCTTCTTACGATCACTCGATGCCTTCGAGTCCCCTAAATTCTCGTAAACAAAAATTTGTAGATCAAAGAAGCAAATTCAGGCATTCAGGTTGACTAATACTCACTTACGTACACTTTTAACTTCAAAACCTGACTTATTTCTACGGAAATCAGATAGTAGAATCAACAATTTATTTCTAAGAGTGCTAGACTCTAATGTACACTCCCGTCCATAAGTCAGCGGACACTTTCAGCAAAAGAATGATTAAAACACAGATACAACTCTCTAGCTTGATTTTATTGTTGATCTTGTAATATTTAGCTATTTCACGATAATAATCGACCAGAACGTTGGTCGTCTTCAAGTGAGAAATTTCCAGAACGGAATTTTTTAACCCTTAGCACTCGAATGTCGACTGTAAGGCGCCTCTAAAAATTCCTATATCATTATTCAAAATATTTTTTAATATAATTAAACTTGTTTGTATTTAATAAATCATTAAACATTTCAGTACTGTACGAGTAAATTGCACCATTTTCGTATATATAGCATGAAAAAATATGTATAGAAGGAAAATATTCCAGGTCGGGAGAAATTTTTCGTTTTAGAGTTAAAATGGCTTCGAGTGCAAAGGATTAAACGAATTCTGGCACGTGCGTTCTGTTAAGCAATAAACACCATAAACTTCACATATATCTTTGTGAGCCTCGGCAGCTTTTTTACCTCTACGGAAATAAAAAAGCAATATGTGCCTATAATGTTCGTTTTTTAACTCCATGCTCAAATTGACACAGAACTAACAATTTTTATTAAAATTACGTGTAATTATTTACTTCAAATGTAACCTAAAAGTTAACTCATTCGAGACGACGATTTTTTTCGAACACGGTCCCCAGGAGCGAAATTTTTTTTTTCTTTATATTGTTCATTTTTAATAAAAAAAAACATGTTTACTACGGAAATCACCCAATTCGTAAGTGAATTCACATAATTCACATAATAATAATAATAATTTCTCATAATAATGATAATTTTTAGATTTTTTGGTACACAGTAAAACCAATGCCAAATTTTGTTTTCCTGTACTTTACAGATTTCATTAGTTCCAGAAAAATCTTATTTCGACGACTAGTTTACTCAGAATAACTGATAATTGCACATTACTGTTATTGCACACACGGTGTGCAGGCCGTCTTATAGCCTCGGAAATCCATTGCACACGCGGTGTGCAATCGGTCTCGAATGGGTTAACAGAAGTCAATCAAACAAAACATAACGCCAGGTATTAGTGAAAACCGAAATTACTTTCTTACCAACCTAATAGAATTCGTATACATACATGGTGAAAAGTGTTGTATTTAATGTGGTAAAGAATAGTTATATATTTATTCGATTTATATTTAACAAAAGAATATAACATAAGACTATTTATGTGCTACCTTCTCTACGACTGCGGAACGAACCTAATTATGTATTTATCTCTTAACGATTTCGGAGCGACTGCCGAATTACGCCGGGCGTCGGTATGCCTATCCCCACTCCAACTACGGCGCTCATCCTAATACTTATTACATGTGCGTATGTACGTGTAATTGCCTACAAAAAGAATTTTCCTGAGATTATCGCACGTTCAGTTGACTCCTAGACACGAAGATCCGACGAGATCCCTCGCGCATAATCAGGCGAATTAATCCCCCGATTTAGCAAACCGAGTCCATGCGAAGTCGCTGGGAGAGCTGTCGAACGTCCGGCGACGAAAGTAATTAAATCCACGTTTATCGAATTAATCACTGTCCTCGGCAGACCGTGAGCGTCTCGAGTAGGCAAACATTTGCGAAGTCGGAATCGCCTTACTTTCATCCTTCTCCCCGTCGGTCCCCGGTTCCCAATAAATCAGTTTCCGGCGAAGTCGTTCCGGGGGCACGGCAAAGGAAGAAAGGATCCTCTCCCCGGGTAAACACGCCGCGCAAAAGCAGAGGAGGAGACCGGATCTTTAAGGCCGAATTGTCCGGCATATTTTCTTTTCCCGTTTCCTAGATAATGGCCACCAGGCCGTGCGCCCGGCGCTGAATGAAGGTTTCTACTCGGAAACGAAGGCGCAAAATGACGCCCCCGGTTCTCGTCTTAGCCTCGGTTATCCTTTATCCTTCGTATTACTCGCGCAACCGACACCGTTTTGCCGCTTCTTTTCAATTCGAAACGTGCAGTTTCCGAGCAAACGATTCCTTTGTTTCCGCCAGCGGACAGACGCGCGTTCGAGGAAGAGAATCAGCGTACTGTTTCTCGAAAACCGGAGTGGTTCTCGCGCGAACCAAATGAAACCGTCGGTCTTCTAACGAGAGCATCGTTTTGTTCGAAATTAAAAGCGGACGGACGTGCCGCGAATCGGAAACTCTTGACACGGGCGGACATCTTTTTCCCGGTCCCGAGGAAAGGGATACGAAACGGTGCTCGCATTTTTATTGACGTTTAACCCATTCGCATCATTAGCGTATATATGCGCTCAACTTTGTTGGTCACTATCATTGTTCGTTAGCTAAAAGATAGAAATGGTGTTGTTGGTTATAATGTCAAAATATGAGGTTCTTTCAGTTGTAGTCATTTTTGCCCTTAAATATATGTTAATTTAAAAAAAGTTTGGTGAGATAAAGATCTTCTTTTCATATTTCCTTACGATGCAAATGGGTTAATATCTGGTAAACGAACCAGTTTGTTCAGAGAAACGTTATCCGACTGAACGGGGGTACGCAGGACGAACATCATAAGTAAGTAAATAAACAGTCTAAGATTATAACGCCTGTTGTGGAAAACACACTTGAAACCGGAGACTACAAGATTGTAAAGACATGGGAAGCATTAATTGGTGTAACAACGCTATAATCACAATGGAAACCGGTTTTCTATCGTGCAAGCAACCCGGAGCCATTAGCTAAAGAAATATGGACAATAAAAATACGGATTATGAAACAGTTTTTTATTCTATTCTTAGTTCAACGAGTCTCCGTTATATGTACAGAGCCTGCGTGTGTAACTGTTGAATTTTTCCATCCCGTTAAAATATGCATCTGCAAAAAAACCAGTCCACTTATTACGTTATGCTTTCGCAGCTATCAATTACTCGCTCTCGCTGGCACGTACACAAACGCAGGAATAAAACAGTGTTTTTATGTCCGATAATTCCTGTCCAACAATGTGTTCGCCTTCACCTCTGACAGGCTCAAGGATCCGTCGTCATCGCCCCGCCGATGATTCATGAACCTTGCCGAGGATGCGTGGGCTGCGAAACACACCGTGAGTCACCCGCGAATCTCGAAATTGCGAACGCACCCTGGGGCTAAACGCCTGGCCGTTATGTTAGAAAGTAAACAGGTGTCAACGTGGAAAACGACGCCGACGCATGGCCTGCTAAGAATGCACCTTGAAACGGTACCGCGTGAAAGTAACCCGAAATGCCAACGCTCTCGCGATCGATAAGAGAACACCTTCGATTATCGTGCACGACTTATTCGCACGAAACGTGAAATGCCTCCAAAAAGTTTATAGATAAATTTCTGATTGCAGAAAAATTCTCGACACCTTAACCCGTTTAAATCGTTAGCATCATACGGAAATATTAAAAGAGGGCCTTTATCAGAAAACTGTTTTTCTTTCTAATTATATTTAAGTACAGAAATTACTACAAGTAAAAGAATTACTACTTTCATCTCTAACAACACTCTCCATTCTATTTTTTAGCTAACGAATAATGATAGTGACCAGGAAGATTGAGCGTGTATATGCGCTAATGATGCAAACGGGTTAAATCATTAGCATTGTTGTATACCAACGCTAAGATTATCTAAAAATCTTCTCACAGCATTAGTATTAGTCATCTGGGTGCTTTCCGATAACGATTCCAAACCAGTCGTCGACAGTAAACGTCCCAAAACCTACCCCAATGATTTCATCCTTTCGTTATTACTCATGTTCGAACTTCGCCCTGATTGTCTCATCCCTTATTGACCGCTAGACTCAAGATATATCTTGCAGGCCGTTTTTGTGTAAAATAGCATTATTCTCCGAACATTCTTTGCAATACCGTCTAGAACCGACTTAAGAGTATCTATTGTACGCGTAACCGTATTTCGTTTAAGTTCCGTGCTTGTACCGAGTTCCTATTAAATATAATAAACAACCAGTCAACGGAATACAACAGCATTCCTGGTCACTATCACCGGAGCGTAAAAAATAGAAATGGGGGGTGTTTTTGCAGATGAAAATAGTAATTCTGATTTTTTCTTATAATGCCGAAATATGGTAGAAGGGGAATCTAGAGTGGGGGAACAAGTCTTGATATGGCGACCCTGAGAATTGATTAAAAGCAAAATAGTTTTATCCAGATTAGTGTTTTTTCACCGTTACCTTTCTCCAGGATACATTCCGAAGTTTTCGCAGACATTGTGACATTACTGTACTTTGTGATTGTACTAATCTTGGACGGAAACGCAGGTCAAAGTTGACCGGTCCACGCAGAACCGTTAGTTGCACAGGGGAAGCTCGCGAAGTAGTCTTACACGATGTTCAGGGCAACAAAGTGTTTCCCTGCAGGAGCAGGAAGAGAGGATTCGGTCATTATCTCCTCGCAGCGAAACGGAAAGTTCTATTCGACTTAACACGGGTGTGCTAATACTGCTAATGGCTAATGGCTTCAGTTAGTTGAAATCGCCTTGTGGCTCTCCCATCGTGCGTGCGCCGAGAGCAGAACGAGCGAGCCGTGGGAACCACGCTTTAATTCGAACGGTTTTCGTTCTTTTGTTTTCCTCTGCCCTCGGCCCGTTCACCGCACCACGCCGAAGCAAAATTCGCAGTTTCTCCGTTTCAGTTCCGCGAGCGTGTAATAACGAGCGTTGCGCAACATTTCAGACGTTTCACCGGTTCAAGCGCGAGTTAGTCGCGATTCATTCTCCGTGAATAATGAGATGCCCGCGACGATACCTTGTGTCGTAAATGTCTCACGAAAACGGTCCCTCTCGCGCGGGAACGATTTCGTTTTTACTCTCTGATCGAGGGTACACGATGTTTCGTCACGTCTCGCTCGAATTTCGTCTCGCACTGGACGACCCGGATGTATTTGTGTCACCTTCGGAACCTGCAACTTTTGACACGAAACGGTTCCTAGGTGAAACTTTCCGTGACTGTGTGGTACACTCGTGAGATGTATAGTCGATTCTACTTTGTGTCCCGAATTGGGTCAGTTTTATCCTCCACGTTAACACGGATGTAAATTTCGGGACGTTGAGCACAATCGTATAAATCTTCGGTTTTACTCGAAAGCGAAGTAACCGCTGCGTTGAGCTAGGTGATACTTTTGACACTGGTATATTTTATTATTTACGATTATCGTTATCGCGTGTGCTTTCCCGCGAGCACGAGTTATGATCGCGGCAGCGCCTTCCGCTGTTTCGAGATAAACCTTGCCGTCGCACCGTTACCTTCGCGGATATCCAGAGAAAAATTATGCGCGACGTTTGCACGCGTACCACGGTTACCTAACGCTGAATTCAACCACGTGTCCTTCGAACTTTTCGCGCGCGGCCACCGTTCTGGAAACCTGGACACCGTTGCGAAACACCTACGTTAATATTTACCGGCCGAGGCGCTAATTAGTCGCAAGGTAGCGATAATGCAAACAATTTTCGGGAAGTTTACTACCTGAGCCTTTTCGACATGTTTACGTTGATCCCCTACATGACACTGGCCTTACGCGATCTATGTCACAGCGCGAAACCGTGGATTGGGCTTAGATCGAGACTTTACTGTATAACAAAAACACAAAATCAATTTTAAACTCTCAATATTTTGATAACTAGACTGCCGATTTTATGCGTGTGTGACAAAAATTAGTAGGTGAAATGCAAAACAGTGAAACCTTTTAGGAATTTTAAAAATACTACTGCATTATTCTCAATAAAATTATCAGAAGAAGAAATAAATGTTTACGTAGGTTTTGTGTCTCACAAATAGGGGAGGCAATTTCTTATATGACGTAAGGATCTACAGTCTGTTGATAACTTTTTGGGACATCCGGTGAATTGGACTTCTACCTTGTCGGAAACCTGAAGCACAAGCTATCTTTGATCAAGGAAACCAGGATATATTCCCAGACCCACTTTACCTAGACAATCGTGACCCAATAAGATTTGACATGTGCCAATTAATGATCGCGAGACAACGGAACTGTCCTTAGATCATATCATTTAGGTGACGGCCTATTTACTGGTAAAGCCGTGAATATAATTTCCTCTCTGGGTTTGCCATTGCTATCGATCTTCAACGCGTCCCTTACAATTGTTACATCCAGGACTTACGGTGAATTAATTAAAATTTAAAATATCTACGCTAGCTGTACGTGTGTTTTTAATCTTGACGTACATAGATTAATTCGCATCTTTTAAAAGTATCTACGATTTTTAAGAAGGTTAATACACTTTTTCATTTTAGTTTGTTGCCTAATACCGACCGTCGAATATTTTCAATCGTTGTTTTTCGTCTCGCTATTGAGGGCAGTGGTAAAGTGTACGTTCCTTCGTGATGTTGATGTTGCAACGGTCGCCGAGCTCTGGTTCTTGTCTTTTTATTAGGTGGGAGTGCGTAATATTTATGAGATCTATTTTCAGACTAGTTCCTAGTGTTTGAACGTCAGAAGAAATTAAAAACGAAGAAGCAGTATTTTAAATATTAGGTTGGCAAGAAAGTAATTTCGGTATTTTTATGTGAAATAAAATCTAATTTTTTTATCAAAGCAATGAACTTTAATCAATAAAATATTTTCCATCTTGTTCTACGATCTTTTGCCATCTTTCTGGTAGCTTCATAATTCCGAGCTCCTAAAACTTCTGATCATTTTCGGTGAAAAACTGATCCAAGTGCGATTTCAGATCATCATCATTATTAAATGTTTTACCATTCAAAGAGTTTTGGTAACCTAAAAGATGCAGTTATGAAATGTCAGAAAGGAAACAATCGCAACGTTAACAGAAGTCAATTAAACAAAACATAACGCTAGGTATTAATGAAAACCGAAATTACTTTCTTGCCAACCTAATAGTATTTAATAGACTTACAGGTATCATAATCGCATAAAATTCCGTGGACTAGTCACCCACTCGAATTCTTCGATGATGGTCGGGGTTGAGTCATTTGATCGCATACTTTCTGCCCGGGATAATAGATCCATTCACCTCAAGAATTGTTGTCCACGCCGGGGCACCGATTGGCATTATCTATCGTAACCGAGCATATTAATAACCTGACGGCTGGATGGACAATGGATAGAGCTGGTAATGATCGAGGAGCGTACCTGCTACCGTAATAATGGGTTGGAAATGGTTGGCAGTTCCAGAGGCGTCATGAGCACGCGCACACACTGCCGGAAACCCGGTACGTTTCCCGTGTTGGTGGTGGAGGGTATGTTAACAATGGTCTCATTAAGACCGTTTACGCAGCGACTGTAAAAGTGCGCAGTGCACACAATTTCCGATGAAACGTAATTTATTCGACGAGAAACGTAAGCCGTAAGCGTCCCCGACTGAATGATTAACTGTTTTCCTATTGCGAGCATATTTCCAGCCGGATTAGGTTGATTGAGTGGGTCATCACGCCGTGAACCTGATTTCGTATTCGCGACCGTCGATGGATTACACTAAAAAACCATAATTGTAACACTTGTGGTTTCGGTAGTCGGTTCACATTTGATAGCTTTTCGATAGTTTTGTATGTTACTGTTAGATTATTTTTCCGATTTACATGGTTGCTGGAAAGCGTTACAAAATTAAATAATTGTAACCGAATATGTGGAACGATTAGTAAATCGGTACAAATGTATTGTAAAAATATGAAATTCTTATGTATTGTTATCTAATTTTCAGCATGATACATGATTTTTGGTTTCTCGTCTGAAATGAGTTTAAACTACGGTTCTGATTGAACTAAATAGTGAATTTAATGTGCAGCAATGACCTTCGTGGTTGGGCTTCATTCATGAAGTAGAGATACGCAAACGCTGAATACGTTACTGCAAACTCAGGTTTCACAAACAAAAATAATACTTCTATCTTGTTTGCGTACCCATTAATGTTTCATAACGCTTTTTACTCTCTCGTATTTCTCGCTTTATTAGTTTTATGCCGAGAGTCGTGTGTTACGGCACTTCAGACAACATTCTTCGAGCTCATGGTCAGTTTACCTTATCTTGTTCATTACAATTTTAAATTATAAATTTGCAGACACATCGGTTATACTGTGTTGCAACGATCAGGAAGGAAACAGACTTCGCAGAGACGTATGTTCATAAATTATTGTTTCTTTCGAAGCGATTGTAAACGATCAATCGGCCAATCTTTTTCTAAAAATCATTCGCTTATTTAACATTTCTGTTTGGACAAACAAGGTTACAAACTCGAAGTGTCTGACACAGTTTAAAATAACGAGGCAGATAAATTACTCGTTAAAACCATTAAACGTTAATTGGAAAATTCATGGCCGACTGAAATACATTATACGTTGCGTCAACGTCTGAAATCAGTATTTGTTTAAAAAAAAATGTTGCCACGGGCACCATTCAAGACGCGTATAACGGAACATTTCAAAGAATTCTCTGAGAATGAAATGAACAAAAATTGGCATGTCTTGGTTAAGAAAAATTTAATCAAATCATTACTCCGAATTGCTGGAGCCTTTTATTTCGCACATTTCGATTTGTCATAAATTCACGGCGAAAACGCGCGGTCTGTTAATAGCTCTTCGGCCGGGTGCAGGCGGAGCGTTAAAAACGAAAGAAAAATACAATAGGAAACGGGAACAACTTCATTTGTCTATGCAACAGAGGGTGCTCCAAACGTTCTAGCAGCAACACGCCGGCAAACGAGCGGCCAGCATTTTTGTCAAATCGTTCGAATAATTTTGCGCAATATTGTCGCTAACGGGCAAGAACGGGCCCCCGGCGGGCTCTCGACAACCGCGTTTACCGGCATTTTCTTTATTACATCGAATTTCCTGCCCCGCTCCATAATGCCGGAAAGGAGTGACCCGATTTACAGTGGCTCGCGAGAAAGTACTTAGCCGCACTTACTCGAAGAAGCTGTCCTTGGATCACAGGCTAGATCCAGAGAAACGATCGACGCACAATTAATTGCATAACCGCGAAACTCTTGAGAAACACGGAACCCGCGGATAATCGAACGCCGAAGAAATAAATGGCGATTGTTGCCGTCGCTCGGAAATTTTATAAAAATTTTATAAGCCAGCTACGCTCAAAAGTGAACGACACATGCTCTCGTCCGAGTGATAACCATTCAATTCAATTTTTCGATTAGCTGTTTGTTGAGAGGTTATGTGTAAATTAATTATATATGAAGACGGTGGAAGAAATATATTTGAGTTAAAGAAGATGTTGTCGGAGGTGTCTACAAGACGGGCGGACTATTAGAACTAATGCCCAAAACGCGAGGGCGGCGGTGAGTACCTTCATACTTGAAGTGAGGACGGCATACTATAAAATGAAGGGGAATCAGGTATTTCCCAATATTTCTAAGATGTGGGGTTTTCCACAGAGTACAGTAAAAAGGCTTAACGTTTTACTTTGACACTGTTGCTCCCCTCTCGCGAACAACGGGACGCGCAACGTCGAAGGCGTTGCAGCAAACCGGATATCTATCGGAAATAATTCGCATAAATTGATACAACGACGAATCGTTAAAGAGCAACGGACGCATCATGAATTCGAATGTCAATTGACACCGTCACCGGTAACAGCTCCCCATAGTTCCGACGGGGCAATACGTTTTGCTGACACGCAGACTGTCGGCCGGGTTTATGCGGAAAGATTTTATTTTATAAACGCCGTGTAAATTTCGATCTCGATGCTTTAATTTTCATTGGCCCGACGACAAGCCGATTCCGGCCGCGACAGCTGAATTCGCCCAGGGACCCACCGCGAAATTGATTTTCGGAAATGCATCGTTTGAAGAGTTGCCAGGACGCATACACACACAGAGACGAGCGACGATATTTTGCGGTCTCTTTCTGGCCTGCGATACGCTCGCAAATTCTGCACGAACACGCCGCGCGGCCCGAGCCCGGCCCGGGGAAACAGTAAATACGCGATCCTGTATGGAATTCGAAATAGAAAAAATTACGCTAGCTTCCCCCACTCCCCAACTATCTGCTCGCAGACGGGAGAAACTTCCTGCGAGAATTTCGATTGGAAAACACTCTGGTCAAAACAATTGCTGGAACGTTGCTGGAAAAATAATGTTCACGGTTAGGAATTTTGACTGTTTTTACTCTTTTATTAGTTTACTCTATGTTTATATAACCGGGCCTTCCAGGTTTAAAGCGCCAAACTTTTCGCTCTTTATATTTTCGATAGAATTGTCTTCGCCATGTTATGTGACTTTCTGTTAGTGGAGAGTAAATATCCAATTGTTATTCACAACTCTAGAGTGTTATACTCTGTATGTGTTACTCACTTCATATATATACACACACACACACACAGTTAATCGGCAAACTGCAGATCTGTATGCATTTGTAACGAATAAATGTTCTCAGGAATCGATGAAATTTTTCTAACAAAATGGGAAATAGAATTTTACTTTACTATTTTAATAAAATTTTTCTACAATAACATAGTGCTGTATAATTTCAGTGCTCATGTATATCTACAATGTAAATTAATTTATAATCATATAAGTGTATGGCAATTTTATTTGTTAAGAAATACATTCGACAAATGTTAAAACGAATTTGGATGTGGGTACCTGGGTATATGAGTATTAATATAAGAGTTAAAAGTTTGCTACAAAACTGGAAATTTGCATAAATATCCACAGTCCACTAATCACACTGCAGCATCTCTTACCATAGATACACGGACAGTAGTGACCCACGCACGATTTAAACGGCCATCTATTTTCCACCAAGTGACGAAAATAATTCATCGCCGGCACTCTCAAACTGCATTGAAATTAAAAAAACAAAACACAGACTTTAGTGATCAACTAATTGAAATTCACTAGAGCAATGATACATTGCCTTACAATTTTACTTTGTGATTTCATTAATTATCTTCTCAAATTTTCTCATTGTTATCTTATTTTCTCTCTGCTAGAAAGTTTGTACGAATCGCAACATATCTTAATCGATTTATAATTGCCTAAAATTCCACATAATGCATGTTGTACATAGTGAAACGGTGTGACTATTAAAAGACTATTATCACTTGTGTATCAAATTTCTAAGACGAATCTATTCCCAGAATTACACATGCCAAAATATTTTCAAACTAGATCAACGAGAAATAGGTAATTGAACTATATGAAATAAACAATTTCGGAGATATATTATTCCTCAACGCAGCCTCATATACATAGCAAACGCTCTACCGTCGAGAAGCGTAACGTGAGACTATTGAGTTGTTCCGAAATTAATTGCGGCTTTCAGATCTGTTATGGACACCTAGGGCAATTATACCTGACACATTAAATTTATGTTTCTTATGCAATCTACCATTGGAAAGCGTAAATACCACTCTATCATTTAATGTCTCATTTACTCCCTATTATGAATCACGCTTTTATTTTCTGCGTTAATTTGATCCAAGTACAAATAAACAAACTCCTACGATATAGGGTGTACCAACAGTCAAGAACCATAAAAGAATTTTAAAATGGTCTACTTTTGGCCCACTCTGAATCTAAAGCAGTAAAAATTGCTCGTAACATTAATTTTTCAGTCGATCTTGGAAATGCAACGAGTAAGCGTGCATTAGATATTAACTCTAATTACCTTCCAGAAGAAATAACAATTACTGAAAACTTATAATACATAATTCTAGAAATCCTGTTACTCGCTCGAACAGATTGGGAAAATTATATAGAATGTAATCGAAGTAGCATAAATTCATGTTAACCGAAGCAACACTGCTCGTGTACCTACCGTGTGCCAAAACCGCAGTTTACTTCCGAACAAGCCAACATTAAATTAATTACACTCGTCACCGAACATAACACTTTCGCCGCGTATGTTTATTGGTATTATGGACTAACGCGAACGCGGCTGCGATTAGGGACGTTTACCTCGGCGGCCGAGCCGTCGTCGGGCAGAAAATTGTTTAAGATAATGACATTTGTCGGGCCGGTGGAAGCGTTTACACGTACCTACATGGGAGACACACGCGCGCCAGACAGTCTCGATACACAGGGCAGCGTATTCTAAGAGCTCCCTTGCCCATGGTACAGGCCAACGCGGCTAACTGGCATGCATGTGAATGAGTCTCGATTGTTCGAGAGGATGAGTAACGTCGACTATTCTGTATGCAATACGTGACGCCCCGTGCGTTAAACGACGCCAGGCGCCGCGAGCAAAAAGCGATAAACGCTTCGCGCCGTAGGATCTGCAATGTCTCCTACAAAATTCAGTTATTTTCGACACTGTCCGGACGCGATTATGGTCATCCGACACAATGGTACTCGAGGAGCATTCGGTCCGTGAACGTTCGTCAGGGTTTTCCGTAGCTTGGTAGCAGCGAAACTTGTTTTGAAGTTGTAATGGAGAGGGAGCCAATTGTTCCCCTCCACGGAAATCTTTAGTAAAAGGCGAAAGATTTATGCGGGGAGGGAGCACGAATCGAGGGGAAACAGTTACCCTCTCTCTGCCACCGCGTCACGTGACCTGACCATCGTACAAGCGTGGGGGTATAGCGCGGTAGAAGGGGAATTTAGAGTGGGGGAACAAGTCTTGATCTGGCGACTCTGAACACAAGAGATATCCAACAATTTTGTTTCAACGTTAGAAAATTATATTTCAAAACTACACCTGACACTAGGTTTACGGGACCTGTCAGAATATTAACCCCTTGCCCTACAATATCGAGTCAGACTCGTGATGAAGATTTTGAACAGAGTCTAATAAATATGTATGTTATTAATTCCCTTTAAAGCGAAATAAAATTCTATTTCGTTGTAGTTGATATATATATCCTTTGGAGAAAACATAGGCATACAATAAATATAAACTATGTTTTCTTTTCTATGAAATCCTGAACGATGAAGAATTTCTAATCGTTATAATCGCAAGATAAATAGTAGTGCAAGGGGTTAATACTGTATTATTTTCAGTTCACGATTATTAACACGGTAACTGCCACGTCAGTCACATATGGCTGTGATATGATATTATACACATATGGTAGTGATTTTCAACTAGGTTTAGAAATTCATTTTTATTGTGACATATCCAGATAAACCGAATTTTATTAGGATCTCTAGAATTCAGAAGGGATGAGACAGCATCTCCTACAATACATTTTAAATTTCTAGTTTCAGTTCGATTGATTAAATTATACTGATTTTGTGAAAATCTTTGGTATTCATTTTTGGCACTTAACGTGTTATGATTGTAAAAATGCATCCATGAGTACTTATTAAACAAATTTATTTCTTCTTGTATATATTATTATAAAATGTTTCAAAATTTCGACAGTCACGTTCTTCTTGTTACCATAAAATAATGCAAAATCGCTTGTAATGCTCTGTAAACGCAGTGTTGGTATGCAACAAAGATACGAAGTGAAATATGAAATGAATCCAAAATTCTTACGCGGTGAGCAATTCCTATCTATATTGATGCTTTAAAATGAACTGAATGGGAAGCGTTAATGAGATTTGAATGTCCCTTTGCCGGGTACACGATGCGTGAAGTTAATGGATTCCCGTTAAGAGGTTCAAAGAATCGAAGAGTTGAACGGCCGCTGAAGAGTACATGTGCTTCGCATGCAGATCGCATTAAACTAATTTGATCCGAGGCGAACCGAAATTCCAGTTTCAATAATTAGCGTTCTAAACGCGATAATGCTTCGAGAAATTATGAAAATTGTTATTATCCCCCACACTCCCGATAAAAATTTGTCCAGAACGTTCAATAAAATCAAACAGCTACTTTCAATGTATCGAAGCCATTTAACCCCTTCCCCTACAATATCGAGTCAGACTCGTGATGAAGATTCTGAACAGAGTCTAATAAATACGTATGTCATTAATTTTCTTTAACCCTCTATGGGCCGAATTTTGTTCCGTTGGTTTCTATTTGCAGACAACTTGCAAGGCATTTACTTTGATATTTCAAGTTGTTTGTGCTGCTAACCGTCATCAATATTGTTATTGTTTATTTCAGAGACATTATACAATTAAGACGTATACTTCATCTTGTGAAAAAACTGAAATTATTTGGTAAAATGTCGATATATTGGCATGTGACCTGAAAGTTACACGGGCCCGTAGAGGGTTAAAGCGAATTATAATTCTATTTTGTTGTACTTGGTATATATCCATTGGAGAGAACATAGGTATACAATAAATATAAACTATCTTTCTTTTTCTATGAAATTCTGAACGACGAAGAATTTCTAATCAGTATAATCACAAAATAAATAATAGTGCAAGGGGTTAATTAATAAAATGTGTACTTCTGAGCGCTAAACTATTCCGTAAAAATTCCGAGCCGCGTAAACATTTAGGATTTAATTATTACGAAACAGAAGAGATCTTGATAAATACATGTAGCTACATCACCGCGCACCTTACAGTTAAATAACTGAATAATGATAGCATCGATTTGGCGATACCGTCACGGCGGGAAGTTTAAACATCGTTTCCCGTAGGAGGAGAAATCGGTATAGCGTTTTTCCTGGAGGGAACGCATCAATCTCCCGCGGCGTTCGCCGGAATATTAAACCTTGCCGGGCTCGCAGAAGGAAACGACGGGAACCGAATCGATGGAGACGAATCGGTCCGGCGCATGGCGATGATATTAAAAAATGCCCCGGGGTTAAGTGGTGTAATTTTATTTACCCGAAGGCACCCGGGGTTCGAGTCGTTTCTCAGGCTTAACCAGACGCGGGTCGTTATCGCCGGCTTTGCCTTGAAACAAAAGCTTGGAAAAGTGGGCGTGCGCGCGAGCGCGATAGATGGAGAGGTGGGAAGAAAAAGGGAGATAGATAACGTCAAGGACCATAGACGGAGAGGTAGAAATAGAAGAAGATTTCTTTTGAAACTGCATCTCTCTCTCCTTGAACCTCGCGACGAACGCCGCGGAGATTTTCCGACATTTTTCCGCCGTCCTTTGTTCGCCGTAAAGTATCCCAGAAATAATTTCGAGACAACCGTCTCGTTTACTTTTCCTACCGCCGCGCCGCGCCGCTCTCTCGGTTCAGTTCTAGCGAATAAATATGAGGAAGCAGTTTTTACGAAGCACGCTCCCGCGCGAACCACCGTCCGTGCATTGTTGCGTCTGCAGCCGAAAACGAACGCTCGACGCAATCTTATTTATTACTCGGAGACGCTTCGAAGGGCGAGGACGACGGCGAAGCATCCCTCCAATTAGAGATTAGCTTTTAATCAAGAGACATCGTCTTGAAACCGACGCGAACCACGCTCGCTTTTTACTGCTAATTATATCTGTTACGCGACTAGTTCCGTTCCGGTGAATTAAAACCCGCCGCCTACGAATTAGCAGCAGCGTACTAATTAGATTTTACTGGAGCTTAAGGTCAGCCCGCGCGAAAACAATTATCTATATCGATGGTGGAGGAATCCGATGCGTTGACAAAATGATGGATCGCGAATCGTGCGTTTCGAATGGCCGATAGGCAAATTAATTTCGAGAGAACGCGTGCGTATTTTATTTAATTTGTCTGAAATACCACGAAAATGTTTACATAGCAAACCGTTATCGCTGTGACTTCGGTGAAAAGCCGAAAAATAATTGGAAAATTCTGCGTCAAATTCTCCGAGCGAAAATTCGCAAATTTGCGTACGCGCGAAAATGTGTGCTTGCTCGGAGGCGAAGGGGAGGGGAGAAAGCGGAGAAAGCACGACGAATCCTGGAATCGCGGCGGATTTAACGCGTTCGTTTCCGCGGGCGCGGTGTAATCCGCGGAATAAAAAGGCGCGGCAATTTAATTCAACAGGAACCGGACCGCGAGAATCCGGCGCGTTTGCTTCGAACAAGAAATCCGCTGGCAAACGAGCGCGACGCGAAGCTTACGCAAACGGTAATCATGGTAAAGTGATTCACTCTCGTCCCTCGCGACTTTAAAACGCTAAGACGAGTACAAGGTTACGGGCCCGGCATTATCCTCCGCCGGCGATCTTTCCAAGTTCATTAACGTGTCCTACGTGGGTTAAAACGAGTCAACTCGGCACTCCGGGATACGTAGGCAGCCAGACGAGCGGACAAGCGCTCGCGCTCGCACGTGCGAAACCGAAAATGCAACAGTACTTTTGAATTCTTTCGACATATTCATTTTTGTCATAAACGAATAAGACAGATTTAACCCCTTGCACTACTATTTATTTTATTTATTTATTTATTGCTTTAAACCATACAAGGCTTATATAGCATGTACAATACAAACTATACAATATACAGTAGCGGAGGAAAGTTTAAGACGAAAAGAACGAAAGGAAGTAATTATTTACTTTATATGAAAAACCTAAATACAGTGTCCTTATTTTGGTAGTAACAGATTAATAATTTGTTTAGATATTAACAAAAAAGATTTACATTATGTTTCTGAACAAATTAGTAATAATATGCAAAAGGAAAACCAATCTGTACTATATTCTCATGGTCAAAAGTTCAAGACTATGAATAAAAGAAACACTTTATAAGAAAAATGTGTCAAATGTTTGTTTTAATTTAATATTTTGTCCAAAGTCCGTTATTTTTTTTTCACCTCAGAATACTTTTTCGACATCGAATCTATTAATTTTTCACATTTATCAACATGAATGTTATTCCAAGCTTTTTTTATTATAGAGTAAAGATCACTCAGATTTTTTGGTTTATAATTTTCCACACTTTTCTTTACTATACTCCACAGATTTTCAATTGGGTTCAGGTCAGGTGACTGCGAAGGCCGCGGTAGAACAGTAATATTCTTGTCATGAAAAAAATTTTGTACAACTCGGCCCGTGTGTTTTGGATCATTGTCGTATTGGAATATGAAACTGTCAGTCATATTATTGTGTGCATATGGTAACATGATATTCTTCAATATATCCATATACTGAAAACGATCCATGATTCCATCAATACGACGTATCAGACCAGGGCCACTGCGAGAAAAACACGCTCACACCATAACGCTACCACCTCCGTGTTTAACTGTGGATAAAACACAATGTGGTTTTAAATTTTCACCAATTCGACGTCTTACATATCGTAATCCATCAGAAGCAACACGATTAAACTTTGATTCGTCCGAAAATAGTACTTTTTGCCAATCTTGACTCGTCCAATGTTCATGAGCTTTAGCAAATGCAAGTCGCATTTTCCGATTTTTTGAACTAAGCATTGATTTCTTGCGAGGTTTTCGTCCTCTTAAATTAAAATCTTGTAAACGTTTTCTAATAGTTCTAGCACTAATGTGTGTGTCATTGTTCACGTTTATTTCAGCTGCAATATCACTTGCAGAACGAAAACGGTCCTTTCCACATGAGCGGTGAATCCGACGATCCGTTTATGGCGTTGTTTTTCGAGGTCTTCCGTTTCTTGATTGATCAGAATATTTGCCAGTCTTTACAAAATTTATACCAGGCCAGCTTACATGCAGTTTCTGATTTCTTAATTAGACTTGCTATTTTGGCAAATGTCATTTTTTGTTTTCGTGGTCATACGATCTGCTCCCTTTCGTTTGGTAGCAAACTCCGAGCTTTACCCATACTTTCTTTCTCTGTAGATAAATTTGAAGCAGCAAAAAACACGCTAGACACTGATTTCAATATTTGTATACCAAATTGTTGAAAGAATGTAATAGAAGTCGCTTCCCTAGTAGCACAAAATATTGTATACACATTCATATAATATTAAAAAGAGATTCAATCTTTTTTTAATATTCAAATATACATACAATATTTATTTTATATTACGTAACAAATATTTCTTTTTAAATATTCAGGAAATATCTATGTCATGTTACGAGAAAAATATTTTTTCTCGTCGGATCCACAGCACACAATTATTCACTCACGAGAATAGGTCCGAATAATTGAACAACAATCACTAAACAACACACACAACGCACTTAACGAAATCGTGACAGCAGACGAGAAGATCACGAATGAAACCACAAAAAAAAAAATAATACTGCGATTTTAACCGCTTCGGACCCAAGGACGTTTGAAACGAAAACAAGGAATTCCGGGAAATAGGGTCGGCGCCCCGCCATAATTTGTTTACCTTGGTTTTGTATCTAGTGTTTATAGACCCTCAGCGTCTAACCTGCCTAGGATAACCTGACCGTACCCCCTCCATGGAAGGGATCATTGTTAAAATCGCAGTATCATTTTGTTCGTGGTCGGAGTGACATCTTCTCGTTCGTTGTCACGATTTTATAAACTGTGTTGTGCGTGTGTGTCGTGTGTGTTGTTCGTGCGTGTGTGACGTGTGTGTCTATTCCCCTGAGTCAATAATTGTGTGCTGTGGATCCGACGGAGGAAGAAGATTCAGAAGTAAGTACACTTTACGTTAGTATTTTATAATGTAGGATTAGTATTCGTATCTGGAACATTGGATACAAGGTTTTCTATCATATTTTGCAACATATATTAACGATCATTAATGATTTGGTATATAGTATAATTTAATGCGGTTCAAATAAGATACTACTTTAAATCGAATATTTTTATTTTGATAACCAGATAGATAAAATGAAATATTTTTATTTTGTATTTCAAATATTTCCTTACAATGAAAATAAGTTGAGCAAGTAGTTAATATTATACCCTAGTAGCACAAAAATATTGGATCTGAATATTGTATACATGTACAAGAAATGCGCAGAAAGTAATACATATTCATAGTTTCTAATTTTTGTTATATTTTCTTAAATTTGAAAATTTTATTGAATGTTTTTTAAATATTGAATTTATATTTTTCAAATATTGAATTCACATTTTTTTAATATTTACTTTATATATTTTAAATATCTAGTTTGTATCCTCTGAATATTTAGCTTATATTTTTTAAAAATTCAATTTATATTTCTTGTACATGTATACAATATTCAGATCCAATATTTTTCTCATATGAAAAAATGTGGCTTAAGAAATATTTTTCCAATATTTGAAAAAAATATCTATCTAATATTTTTGTGCTACTAGGGTTGTTAGAGGGATCGTCTTAAACTTATGTCCGCGGTTCACAAACGGTCAGAGGAAACAAACGACTGAAACTCCTACATTGTTGACATTTGACGATCAAAACATTGAGATCAAGGAGGTCAAACACATATCAGTATTGCTTTAAAACAACGGACAGAATAGAAAAATAGTATTTATATATTATGTCTATAATCAAAATAACAAATCATCGTCTTAAAGTTTTGTCCGCTACTGTATATGTTTTCACAGTGTGGTGAACGCAAGCATATTTGGCAAGTTAAACATTGTTTTGAAATAAAAAGTCATCTTGAGTGCACAAACTAAGAAAAGAAGTTCAGCAACACAAAAATTCCAAAAAATTTGACACTTTGCACGAATAAAGTTTATGTGATGCTAATAATAGAACGGTAATAATATCACCTGTTGTATAACAGAAGAAAACAAAAAGAAATTTTGGTGTTTCAAATTATTGTGAATACTTAAGAAACTATTATTGAGCCACTGAAACCATTTTTGGTTCATTTCAGCTTTCACAATTGTACAGTAGGCTTAGAGTTAGTGTACAATGGTATCTTCATAATCGTTAGAGATGAAGATTGCAGTCGTTTAAAAATTGGAAGATATATTCGCAGGCTTGTGATTATAACGATTAGAAGTTCTTCATCGTTCAGGATTTCACAGAAAAGAAAAGATAGTTTATATTTATTGTATGCCCATGTTTTCTCCAAAGGATATATATCAACTACAACGAGATAGAATTTTATTTCGCTTTAAAGGGAATTAATAAGATACATATTTATTAGACTCTGTTCAAAACCTTCATCACGAGTCTGACTCGATATTGTAGGGCAAAGGGTTAAAAAAAAAAGGAAAATAAATTGCCTAGCGATTCCTGTTTCTCACAGAAAATTTATATTTCGCGTAAAGGCCCCTTCAGTGATTACGAAGTTTCAGTGCGTGCTTGTTGCATGCGAAGTTCGCCTATGAGGACAGCAGAACTTTCGGAATGACCTACTGTAAGAATGTTAATGCACGGGATCTCTCGAAGCGACTTCCTCGGTGCACGCGCGTGCACTCTATCTCTCTTTCTCTTTTTCTCTCTCTCTCTCTCTCTCTCTCTCTCTCTCTCTCTCTAGAGCCGTGAGCGTTCCCAGAGACAACGACGTAATCATAAATCGCGTGCACGGCTACGGTACCGCGATGGAAAAGTGCAACAAGACTGACAGTGCGCGGTGCACGGAAGTCGGGAAGCGTCGCCAGTAGTCGGCACACGATGTTAATTTACTACTCGAGAAGTCAAAGTGATTCGCGGGCCTGGTGCTCCCGAGAGACCCGAGTCGGCCCGGAGGTTCTTTATGATTCGCCCACCCGAGAAATTTATACGCCGGAAAATTTCCGGAAAACGCGGGAACGCGGGGAAATCGATAGGCGCGGAGGGGATTAATGGCGGGAACGCGGAAAACGGAACAGCGGAGACAGCGAAACAGAAATATACGGGAATGATAAAGCGACAAGGGGGCAGTGAGGGACAAGGGGAAGAAGGTGGGGGAGGGGGAGAGTTCGGGTTTAAAAAAAAAATAAATAATCGGACGAGATTTACGCGAAATAATTCATCATCGTGACAACTTCCCGCGGACTGGACGAGAACGCGGTGTGTGCGAGGTGTTTACTTTAAATTGCTTCACGATTGATGCGACCGTGCCGGCGCAGATTTATATATGCATGTTATTCGGGTTGATTTAGTGACAGGGGTTTGCTGAAATTTCATTCTCGCGGCGCCGCGCCGTATAATACGGGATACATTTGTTGGCGTTCGTATGAATTTTTAAATGCCGCGTGAAACGCATAAATTGCTATGAAGAATGACAGAAGCAAGTGGGACAAGATATTTCCTGGTTTGTCGGAGGGTTTCGAGCAATTTAATTCTCCGGTGCCGCCCGCCTCTCTTTGATGAATGTGCCCACTTGAAAAGTAACTGCTTTGTTCCAGTTCTTTTCCTGTTTTGTATGCAGAAATAACAGAAGGAGGAGTGACACAAAAGACGAATTTGTTTCCTTTGTTACGCTGCCCCGGCGTTGTTAAACGTTAAGCTCGGTAATGGTTGCAATTACCTAATAGATTTCGACGTCTCGACAATTCCTCTCGATTTATTCGAACATTTTAAAAATCTTCCGTTCGTAATGTCTTGAAACGTTCTCTGTCAGTTCATTTTTCCATGACATTAAATTGTGCAATAATCGATGAGACCTTTTCCGTTCGGATATTCAGAATAGGAATGGTCTCGATTACTTCAACGATTACTGACTTTTTTCTGCATTTTTAATTTAAACAATACAAACGATCGATAAGTGCTGCGTGCTATCGAATGTTTGCACCGATGCGTCGTGTATGCGAACGCTTCAATTTTTCGCGCGTATCGATCGGACAGAGCTCAATTTTAATTAATATTATATCATCGTATTGAAGTCCCTTCGCCGCGCTGTCAGCCCTGTTAACGGCGGCTCGATTTTCATTATTCCGTTGCTCTCTTTTGAACGAGTCAGTCTGGTCGTGCATTTCTTCTGCCGAAGTGCATAATGAAGAGGCCGGGGCTCGTGTCGTGGCGAGATGCAGAACAAAATTAACCTCTTCGACGCGGTAGCCGACAAGCGCCTGTACGAATGCATTTGATGGCTGTCGACTATACGCATATAGTGCTCGTTCGTGCCGAAAGGATTAAATCATATGAAGTTATGAAACTTGAATATCGGTGCAGTGGTCCGTGAGAACATTCTTCAGAGAATGTAACTCTTTCCACAAAATATTATTGAAAAATAACTCTGGTCACAGTTTGACAATAATCAGCAGACTGCGGATTTTACACGTTTATGATAAAACTGAGTAGGAGCAATCGTTCATTTCTAAGAAAAGCGAGATAACTCGAAATATATTTATGAAAGAAATTACAATAATAAATATATAAATTGTGGTGTACTTTATAACTAATGCACATGACAAATTAACCCTGTCGCATTTCATGCATTCATAGGAAGCAAAATAATAGGATTTAACCCCTTGCACTACTATTTGTTTTGTGATTGTAATGATTAGAAATTCATTATCGTTCAGAATTTCAAAGAAAAAAAGGATAGTTTATGTTTATTGTATGCCTACGTTATCTCCAAAGCTAAACTACAACAAAATAGAATTTTAGTTCGATTTAAAGGAAATTAATAACATATTCATTTATTAGACTCTGTTCATAATCTTCATCACGAGTCTGACACGATATTGTATGGCAAGGGGTTAATACAACTTCAAATGTGTCTATTTTTTTTACCGAAAAAAATTGTGAATAAAGCCACGTAGCCCAACCGCGACGAACAAAACAGCACTATAACGAGAACGAAGATAAAAATAAAAGGAACCACGAGTTTTCCGAGAAGCCCCGTTGGCAAAGTGCTGTCCATTATCCCGGCTGAGGTATGCTAACGATTTAAATCGATGCCAATGAATAAAATAGGAAGCAGAGTCGTTACAATTCGTGCCGGAATATCGGGTACAGCTAGCATAATTACGTGCGTTGAACGAACTATTGCGTAACGAAAGTGTGGCGTACCGTTTCACGGGATGATAATTAACGGGCGCAAAAAAAAGTGTGCATTTCCTGTCGTAGCCTGCGCTCGTATTCAACGGTGCATTAGCCGGTACGGTTGTGCTGGCGTGCGAGAGGGGAGAGTACAATTTCCTCCGGTTTGCAAAGAAGAAAAATCCGTTCTAGTTGGAGACTTTATCGCGTTCGTTATTCTTCGCAAGAGAGAGAGAGAGGGAGAGAGAGAGAGACTGTTGTTTCTCTTTTTCGAACACAGCCCCGAGCGAGAGCTGTCGATACGCTCGATTCCGAAGGATCATAATTATCGCGGCGCCGAGAGAGTCCCGGAGTCTTATCGTTCATTCTTCGCGAAACTCCGGGGCACAACCATTATTC
Organism: Seladonia tumulorum; assembly: GCA_913789895.3. Lineage (NCBI taxonomy): Eukaryota > Metazoa > Arthropoda > Insecta > Hymenoptera > Halictidae > Seladonia > Seladonia tumulorum. The sequence continues at coordinate 5,549,405 of OU565277.1, read as the reverse complement.
TCGCGGAATGCAAATCCGATACAAACTGCCTTACAGTTTCTCCGCCCTTAATCTTAACCCGGAGAGAGGAGTGGTGTTCCAGCTCCGGGACTCCCGGGCGCAGGGAATGGAACTATGGCTGCGGTCGGCGGAGAAGTTCGTCAAGTGAGTGGCTCGTTGTCAAGATCCTCCCGGGAAGATTAAGATCGCGGGGCCGGAGCGGAGGCAAGAAGCGAAAGATAATGCCGGATAACGTTCCCGGCCGTGTTCGATATAACGCGGGAGCGACCCGCGTGATTTATTCCGTTGATCGAATGCAATTTCTGCCCCGGCCACGGCCATTTGGTCGCCGATGATCACGCGATAATGTCGGATCGCGTTTCGGCCGATAGCATTGAATGATGGAAACCCGCCGCTCAGCGGGATTGCGCGCACCACCGACGAATAAATAAATGATCGCTAGATTGGCTATTAAATATTTTCGATGCTTACGGAACGGTGTAACCGACATGCCCGATGAAAATATTGTTGTAGATGTTGCCATTACTTGCCTTCGCACCGGTTCAATCTCCGTTCTCAAAGGGTTCGTTTCACTTTTATACCCCCACCGCCTATCGGAACTATCGTTCATTTATTTTAGAATTTAACACTAGATTTACCAGCTATTCAAGTACAGTGACTCCAACTAATATTCGCACACTCTTGAGAATCGCATAAATTGTCAATGTTGGACTATACTACTTGAATTTTTTTGAGAAATTAGAACAATTGAAGCATTTCATAACGTGAGAAAAATGTTTGATTAAAATTGCAATTAGTCGAAATTACAGAGAAAGTACTAGAAGTTGTATTTTACAACTTTTTAATGCGGGCCTACACTAAAAATTTAAACAGTACGTTTTGTACATCTGTATCAATTATACATATTCTGAATATTTCATCTAAATCGGTCAACGTTGCACTGAGCTGCAAACGTTTAACGATGAAAACTTAAGGGCGAAAGTCGCACAATTTTGGCCTTGACAGGGAATTTTGCCCTTATAATGTAATCATTTAATGTAATCATTTTCTAACATCTGCAGCTCATTGCAACGTTGACCGATTTTGATGAAATTCTCAGAATATGTATAATTGATACAGATCTATAAATCGTACTTCCTAAATTTTCAACGTAAGTCCACATAAAAAAGTTGCAAAATACAACTTTTAATTTTTTCTCTGCAATTTCGACCAATTGCAATTTTTGTAAAAAAATTTTTTCACGTTATGTAACGATCCAATTGTTCTAACTTCCCAAAAAAATTCAAGTAGTATAGTTCAATATTGACAAAGTTATGCGATTATTCTTTTCTTTCCCGTTTTCCGCGCTTCGAGTACTGTGATTTCTCTATATATGAAATGAAATGAATTAAAGAAACAAAGGTGACCTCTATATCTTCTCCATGCCTCCACTCGCAAAAATATCATTTATACCACATTATGTAGTTTCTTAAACCCTACAACTTCTGCAAGTAACATTTCCTCGTATTCTTCGAAATAACCAAGATGTTCAAGTGGACAGAGCTCGTGGGACACATTGTATGTCGAGAACTCGCTACACCAATTTCGCAGCGTAGAAAAGAATTCGTGGCCTTTTCACAGAAGAACGTGCAATTGCCATGCTCTCGCGGCAGACTAAAATATTCGTCTGGTTTATCCGAGAATGTTAAGCCGTAATCGTACGGGCAACCTAGGCCCGGGCGCTTTCCATTAACCAAACTGCCTTGCATAATCTCCCATTAGCCATCGACCAGGCGTGGGTGTAATCGCCGTTTGCGAATTCAGACTTCGTGGCTCTTTCGTTAAACGGAAATCGTTCCGACGTGCTCCAGTTTATCGATCGGTGTTCGGCTCAATTATTTCGGAAACTACGCTTTTCAACCTGTATCGGATACGTTATGCTCCCGAATTAATTGCCCGCGAACAGCATGAAATTTCGTCGGGTGGAACCTTCCATTATTAACCCCTTGTACTACGATTTATTTCACGGTTTCAATGATTAGAACTTTTTTGTAATTCATAATTTCCTAAAAAAAGGAGAAAATTTATATCTATTGTATGCCTATATGTTCTCCGATAGCTGTATAGTAACAACGCCAAAATAGAATTTTATTTCGGTTTAAGGAAAATTAATAAGAAATATATTTATTAGACCCTGTTAAGAATCTTCATCACGAGTCTGACACGATATTATAGGGCGAGGGGTTAATAATTCGTATTGCTTTAAAATCAATGTAAATTCTTGATATCGCATCTAATTCATGATGGATTGTTGAGAAAAATCAGAGTTGGCGTTCGAAACTCGTGACGTCTTTGAGGCACCATTTCAAGACCTACCTTGCTCACACGAGGAAGGTGAAATTATTATAGTGCCGGCTGGAATGCGCGAATCGATAGCGTTCGCCAGAGGGAAGTCCCGTATAAATCCGAGGGAAAGTTCGTTTCCCGTGGAAGGTCCGCTGGTCGGTTGTTATCCGCGGCGAGAACCTTTCAGAAACCCATGGAAAATCCATCTGGGAGTCAATGGCGAGCGGAAGATGAAGGGCGGGCTTCGAGGGCGAGCGGTTGCATTCCGCGTAGATGCGTTCCCGTTGGGTTTCGCGAGCAATCGATACGAACCCCCCCCCCCCGTGGCTCTGGACCGTTCCAAATCAATTCCCTCGGGAGTTACACCCGGGTTCGTTTCGGTTTCCCCCCGTATACTGCTCCGCGCATTTGCTATGCGAGACTACTAACTACCCTCTTTTTTCGAGGCCCTAAAGGGTGCGAGGGACCACGCCACTGCATCCCACTGCTGCGACGCATTTCTCGCCACCCCGTTGTACCCACGTAACGATAATGCCACCGTGCGATGCAGTCACGTAATTTCGGACGCGTTTTAAACCCGGTTCCGACGCGCCGGCAATCATTCCTCTTTCCGGGATCATTCACGTTTAGCCCTCTGTCACCGCGATCAGGCTCGATTGAACATCGTTTCGGTGTGTGCGAGGTCATATTTGCGGGTCGGCCGATGATAATTAACCCTTTGCCTGTCTATATCCAGGTGCAGGCGCGATGTCCAATTTTAGGGAAATTAGTTTTCTTTTCAACCCCTTGCACTACTATTTATTTTGTGATTATAATCATTAGAAGTTCTTCATCGTTCAGTGTTTCGTGGAAAAGAAAAGATAGTTTATATTTATTGTATGCCTATGTTTTCTCGAAAGGATATATATCAACTACAACAAAGTAGATTCTTATTTCTGTTTAGAGGAAATTAATAATATACATATTTATTAGACTCTGTTCAGAATCTTCATCACGAGTCTGACTCGATATTGTAGGGCAAGGGGTTAACCCTCCGCCGGCTTAATTTCTTCCTACGAATTTTTATTTTCTGTTTAACATTAAATTAGAGACTTCAAGAAGTGTCTGAGAATTTTTCAGATTTTCTACAACCTGGGAACAATAAAGAATGTAATGAGTTTCTCTCGCATAATTTGATTCCCTTAATTTGATTCCCTAGACTCTATGATTCCATGTAAACTACGGGGGACACGTCAGAGATATGTGTGACGACGACACGTGCGGAGAAACGAAATAATATGTAAGAAACTAATTAAGAATTTCGTAAATAGAGTGGTTTACGGAGTATGTTGAAATGTAGAAGCGAGTGAGTAATAACAAGGAGCTGGTAAGCTGCGTCCTCTCGACAACAATGCGAGAGAAATGTCGACGCCGAAGGTCCTAACAAAAGGGAGGACGGTTTTAATATTGCACACGACGACAAATTGCACCCTCGTTATTTGGGGTGGCATCGCGTCCCGGGCTAGAACTACGCGCGGCAACTTTGTCTGAGTGCTCAACGAAGTCTTCTTACAAACGAATTTCCGCGCCGGCTGCCTTAAGTTAGCTTTATTAAGTAAGCATAAGTTTACGCACCGGGTAAGACGGAAATTTCCATTAGAAATAACTTAATCTGTTTATTCTGTCGGACCTTCCCGTCTGAATTCGAACGGAAAAAAGAAAGTTAATGACATTTTGTTACTCCGTTCCCGCTCTTTCTTCGCGTTTCGCGGACAACTTTCGGAACTGTAAAATACACGACAGCGCCGGTTACCCCTCCGGTCTGCAAAAGTTCGTTCTGCTTACTTTTCATACGGTTCTTTGGTAGGTTAGATCAATTCTTTTTTAACCTGTAATGAGCACTTTCTTTGCAATATCTTACCTAAAGCTTGTCCAACCTTGCCCGATAATTAATGGCTCACGAAGTAAGCTTCGTTGGCAAGACGAAATAAGGTAAAGGCACCAGTAGTTGACCATTTTATAGAAAAACATAAAAAATAAGGTTTTTATAAGTGCACTTTTGATGAAAGTGAACCTCGAACCTCTGCCATGACGTCTGTTGTTTAAATTTCAAAACAATAAGAACATTTCAAACCTTATTTTTTATGTTTTTCTATAAAAATGATCAACTACTGGTACATGGCCAACTACTGGTGCTTTTATCTTAACACGTTGATTGCCATGTCACCTATATGTGGGTGACGGAATTATTTGTCCAAATTTTAAAATTAATTTTTACGCTAATATATTAATTGTATCAAATTTTTTAAGGATCTGTCAAATGCCAGAAAGTTGGAGGACCGCTTATTATCATACGTATAATTTTTTTCAATTTTTATTTCATTAAATAACACATTAATATGATAGAATTTTTGAGGTTTCTAGCTTGGCAGCCAAAGTGTGAAAGTATGAAATTATAAATAGCAATGAAATAGAAATTGATTTTGTTAAAAAATGTTTCGAATGGAATCCATTAAAAGCCCCACGACTATTTGTCACTGAAATTGCAGTTGAATTCGATACCCGCCGCAATTGATATCGATATCAGTCGCGGGCATTTTTATTTTGCTGCAACCCCCGAAATATGCAACCAACTTGGCAGTGCTGGCGACGCTGCCGAAGGACACTGCGCTTGGACGGCGTCACTATTCCGTAATTCGACCGTCCCCGCTTTCACTTGGACCCCAATAATTCTTGTCAGAATTCCAGCCGTTTCTTACATTACTTGCGAAACTCGACAGCCATTGTTGAGACTGCTAACTACGATCCGGAAGAAATCCAACCGGACAATACAGCAGAACGCAGACAATCGCGAGTAAGCGTCACACGTCGGATTGCGTTACGTCGAGGATGATTGCTCAGCGTCGAATAAACAAAATGGAAAATTTTAGTTTAGGGGAAACTTTTGGCAGGCAGTGTACGCGTCTACGCGCAAAGCCAGCCCCATTTTTGCAGGAACCGCGAACTACGGACAGGAGAAACAAAAGTGAAAATAAGAGAAAAGACGAGAAAGAGAGGGAGAGAGGGAAAGGGAGAGCCAGAGGGCAAAACAAGGGATAACAGAGAGAGAGAGCCATAGGTGCAGGCGTACACGCGAGAGGCTAAGGGTCGAGGAGAATGCGAACGTGTTCGGAACAATGTCACAGGTTGCACACAATATGGGCACCGGTGGAGTCGCACGAGGGATTATTCGGTGACGCGTGGGGTGCATACGATCTTCGAAGGGATGCCGGGCCAGATAATTAGGATTGAAGGAAGGGGAAGGGGTGGAGGATCAAGCGCTTCATGCGCAGAGACACGAGTTTCCGTGCGAGCTGTGTGCACGTTGTGTACGTTGACCCCCACACACCACTGTCGTCGGACTGTCAGAGACACATCGGGGTTAATTACGGCACCGCGGGGTTGCGTAATCTTCCTTTGCGATAAAGGTCGAGGGACTCGGAAAGAAACTGCCGACGTATACGGATCGTCTGGTTCGCAAAGATTAGGGGATTACTTGCACTTCTTGCTTTCGCGAGACAGAAGCCAAAAACTCGTTTCGCGAAAAATTACTAAAGCCAAGATCTCTAGATTAAGGTATCAAATTATACCCCTAGCGTGACGAGTATACGCTCTTGAAATGAAACATTGAATAATTGAAAATATTTAGAATTTTCTCCGACACTAAAAATCAGGCTAATTGTCACTTTTTTAACAGCTCGTTTAATGAATCTTGTGTGCAACTCGCAGTATTATTAATTAGGAAAAGACGCATTGCAGAGCTTATGGGAAAATATTCCCGGCCACCCGTGCAATTTTAATAAGCACCGAGCATAATGAACCTAATATAATCGCGGAACGTTCATTACGCCATAATGAAACCATTAGAGTTCGCTTAGCAGCTTCATCATCTTCACGCGAAGACGCTCCGTCTCGAAAATGATGTCTTTTCGAAGCAAGACTCCCGGCGGCCCCTTTTCACTCTTGCAATTTGCTTTCCAGCACAGTAATTAATATTTTTATGCCAAAGGAAAGTGCATCTCTCGTTCTATTGATCGAGGGAAGGGGACTAAGAAAATCCCGATCGAAGTTAATACAGGCATTATAATTTGTTTAACCGAACGATATTCTGAATGAACTTGCTACTTAATAACGTTAAACCGATACAACTTCGTCGTTGTACAACTGTCAATATAATTACGAAAGCTACGTTAAAATAAAATTATCCTAAATTCCATGATTGTTTCCTTTAAATATATGAGGCAATGCGATATCGAAAATTTATGATAGTTTATTTACCTTAATATTTACGTATCTTTGTTTTTATTCGCATCGACAAAATATGATCGCTTTACATGTATCATAGATTCGAAGTGTCGTAAAATATTAAAGGAAAAAATATTTTAGAAAATGATAAGCAATCATTGTATGCAACTAATTTTGCATTTGATAGTACGTCGACGCAAGTCGAGTTTCCCGCCGCGTGCATAGTAGTACGAAGGAGTAGCCGATAGATGGCAAATTCCTTGAACATTTCTCGCAAGAGAAAAGTAACACTGGTGCTTTATAAGGCAGGACGACGCGGCATGAAATCGTGCCTTAAACTAATGAGTAAGGAAAATATAGAGCTTTGGTAACGCTTAGCTATGCTGACTATAAAGCGACCATATTTTTGAAGGGGCAAAGGTCGTCCCAAGGTAGCGCGAACTACTTTTTCGCGCAGCCGGGTGAAGCGATCTACCTCGTAATTGAAGTTTAAACTTGATTGAAACTCTTCGATCTTAAGCGCATTAAAGGGGGGAGGTATTAAAACCGCTTTTAAAGCACATCTTAAATGTTGAAAAATTTTATATAAATTAAAAAAATATTATATAAAAGAATACTGTGAATTTAAGCCGGAAAAACAAGTAACTTAATATAATTGTTGTAATGAAGAAAATTCCCTGAGTCCGGTCGGACATAATTCTGCGTGTGCCACACGGTGCATTTAAAACTCATTGTAATCTCATAAACCGGCGCTGTCTCTCGTAAATGTGCGGGAATTATATAATTCCCCGTGCTTTGGATTCCACGTTATCTCATTTCATATGACTCGTGACGGTGCTTCTCTCGTTAATCTTACCATATAAAAACATCCTTCTACGTGGTGTTGTAACAATCGTATGCTTAGCAAACATCTCCAAGGTTCTTGATTTACTACGTTAGCATTGTCAGTGAAAAAGACTAGGAAAACTGGCATTTTTCATTCGGTAATCTTTGAACAATATTCTGAAAATTTACTTATTTTCGTACGCCTTAACCCTTTGAGTGCTGAATACTCGGGGCCTATGTGATCCGTACGGACGGCGCGCGGCTGGCGCTGGCGATCGCTGGGGACTGAATACTTTTTCGTCCAGTATGGATCTCGTTGACGGTGTATGAAACATTATAACATAGTATACAATGGAAAGGCTTCAAATATATATAACAGCTTCAAATATATATATGTTATTTTAAAATAACATATACACATCGGCACCGCGCCGAAAATTTTCGTCCATAGTCCATATCGATAGCTTCCGCTGGACGCATATATGCGTCCATAGTCCATATCGATAGCTTTCGCTGGACGCATCTATGCGTCCATAGTCCATATCGATAGCTTTCGCTGGACGCATATATGCGTCCATAGCACTCAAAGGGTTAAGGGTGACCTCCGCTTAACCTTAGAACAGTCAGTATTATGTATATTTCTTTCAGATCGGACCTGAACAAAGTATTTCTTTGCTGTTGCGTGAAATTAGTTGAAGATTACCTCATCAAGGTCTTAGCAAAGCCATAGACATTATTCGCAGGAATGTGTATTGAATTAAAAATCATTTAAACTGGTCGCTAAAAACAGGCTCTAGGTGGACCATTTACAGGTTCTTGAAAATCCATTAGTTCACTGGTGGCAAGCTCTTCCGTCAAGGGTCAAAGTTCCCAAGAAGATGGAAAGTAACGCACTGCTATGGGAATGGTTTTTCCATATGGCGAACGCACGCGTCTACCAACATGTAAATTTCTGATACAGAATCATAGGGGCGGCTGGGCTCTACGCTTTTATCTCGACAACTCGTTTCACATGCCGACCCACGCTCGCGGGCTGTGACGCGCCGCAGTAGCTGCGAAAGCTTTGTAATGCAACTCGTAAGCTCCATTACGCGCGCGTACGCGTTTGTCAGGGATACGTCCCCGTAGAGGCCAGACACGCGGTGAATCTTTACCCAGCCTTCGCTTGCGCGATGTTTAATATCGTAGCGACGCGTTTCTCGCTTGCTTTGCGATCGCGCGACCACCTATCTGCCTTCCTCAAATATTTATCTTTTAATTCGCTCGGCTTGCTTCGAAAAGTGCTGCATAAAGTTTCTCGCGCTCTTTGCAACCGCAATTACTGCCAGAAAAACGCGTAGTACGTGAAATTTTTGCTATTTTTTACACCGTTCGCCGTGTCGTTTAATTAGAACAGGAATCAGCGTATCATCGATAGAAAATGAAGACACAAAGTTCACAATTTCCGCTACACTATAGACACAATATTTGCGTATTAATATATACATATATGAAGACTTGCTAATTAATGGAAATGAAACCGCAAATCTAATTAATGTCCATGCACGTGTAGATAATATTATATAAACTGTTCCCATAATAAATAAATTATTTGGTTAGCACTGTCAAGGCGCCACTAAAAATCACTGTATCATTATTGAAAATATTTTTTTCATTACGAAAATTGTTTCTATTCAATAGATTAATAAATACTTCATCATTGTACGAGTAAATTGCACCATTTTCGTATTCATAACATGAAGAAATATATATAGAAGGGAAATATTTTAGGTAGGAAGAAATGTTTCGTTTTGGAGTTAAAATAGCTTCGAGTACAAAGGGTTAAGATTTATTTCCAGTAATTCTGCTCGTATGAATTAATTACGCCCACTCCATACAGTATTAAAACAAACACATTTTCAAAGATTATTTCAAATTCTAAACCTAGTGAAATTACGTGACGAGACATAGAAAACAAGAATTAAAACTATAGGAGTTTCCAACAGTATTTTAACTCGACAGTTAAACAATACTCCTCGAAAGTTTAATATAAAAATTTATAAAATTTCTGAACTTGTGGTCTGCATCATATAATGGACTGTCTACATACTAACGCAATAATTCTATTAAAAATTAATTTTTACTGTAGCCTTCGGAGTTCTAACTGCACGAGGCTGCTAACGATCTTTCTGATTCACAGCGGATCGCGAAGTTTGATTAAATTCCTCATAGAAAAGCGAATAAGAGTATCGCATCGCATTCAGCTTCACAGCGGCGCATTGTTTTAATGATCCCATCTCACACGTGGTCCCGCGAGTGGATTCTATGAAAAGCAATTCTTCTTCGACAATGATTATCAAGTGCCACCCGCATTTAGCGAGAAGAAGACGGTGCATAAAATCGAACAGTTCGAATCTGAATTCATCGGCCGCGGAATACGAGGAGGTTGGATCGATTATGGAACTTCGGCATCCGCGAGAGTTATTTTATCGATCGACGCGAGAACCTTTTTAACGCGTTGTCTCCTCGCCGGGGATAAGCAGCCCCTGACAATAAGATTTACGGGCCGTTCTATCTGCGAGCTATCTGCCAGGGATCGATAACAATTTCGTGTGTGCAATCTCGATCTCCATTGCGAAACCCCTCCGGTTTCCGGAGTTATCCCCGCTGTTATCGTTGCACAATGTAGACGACGCAGTTCGCGATCATACGCTATCATCCCCCGAAATTCTAGGGTGATTCGCTCGTATTAGGGTTCTAAGAGCCATCGAACAGTCCGGGGGAACCCCGTGTCGTACCGATAATGGGCTTGACCAACAAGTACCACACTCTCTGGCCAATAAAGAATCCCGCTGATCTCGCAAATAATATTACGCGGTGACAGAAAATCGATATTTCGGGGTTCATTACGCGGGGTTTCGAAACCCTCGTGTCTGCGGAAAGGAAACGGAAAACAAAGGGAAGTACGAATTCGATGGCGAGCTGGAGCAGAATCAAACGATTCCGTGCGCTTTTGAGCGACATTCGAGCAACCATTGTCATCGGACGAACTATAAATTTTCCAAGCTCAAATTTTTATATTAGGGGTACCCGAAAGAAATGTTTCGTTTTGGAGTTAAAACATTTGCATTATTAGCGTATATACAGGGTGGTCCACGCAATTGTTTCAAGTCATAACTCCGTTATTATTGCATTTACAAAAAAATGCCAAAGAAGAAAGATAAATGGTTCGAAGAGCACTACATCTGTAGGCCTTTAAATTTTTTTAGATGCAGCAGTGCATGTGCAATTAACAACTGCATCGTTTCTTTAAATAAAAATGTATATTTTTTTACACAAATTGATTCTTCTGTTCATTCTACGTAAAAAATGATTAGAGTACCATGGCAAAAAAATTATTAGATCTCGAGATCTCGAACCATTTATCTTTCTCCTTTGGCATTTTTTTGTAAATGCAATAATAACGGAATTATGACCACCCTGTAGACGCTCAATTTTCCTGGTCACAGTCATCATTCGTTAGCTAAAAAATATAAATGGACGGTGTTATTGGAGATGAAAGTAGTAATTCTGATTTCTTCTTATAATGCTGAGATATGAAGTTCTTTTACTTGTAGTCATTTTTGTACTTAAATATAATTTAAAAAAAGGTTTGGCGATAAAAGCCTTCCTTTTATATTTCTTTATGATGCAAATGGGTTAAGAAAACCGGCCATTTGCAATAGACCAACAGACGAACGACGCGACTCTAATGAAAAACCAAAACGCGCAGAGTGATGTTTGCCGGCGTGCTGTTCATCGGAAAGGTAATTCCGATGCATCGGTGTGGCGGAGAACACACAGAGGATGCGATGATACTAGAGACAGCGCTACCGTGCGCGTCTCGTTGAGCAGGCCGCGACGAACCGCAAATCCGTGGAAATGATTTCAGCGGGGTGGCGGCTACCAAAAATGCAACAGCAGCAGCAGCAGCCATTGCAATCTTTCCGGTGGTAGCACAGCACTCCGACGAAATCTGCAGTCTCGCGAGCTGCCTCTTTTCGCATACATTATGCATGTGTACACGCAACGCGGGAGTGTTCATGCACGGGGTGCGGTGAGCTTAGAAGGGTGTTCCGAGATCACTGATTGGACGGGAGATCGGACTTTTCTTGTTACGTATGCACAATAGGATCAAGAGAACCCGCGGGGAGCGCGGAAAGCTGACTGGACACGTTTCGCGGGAGCACCGGGCGAAAATGAAAGCTCGGTTTAGACGAATCTACCCCCTGTCGTCCAGCCGAGCCAAATAATTCATCGAATGAGGAATCCATTGTCGCCGGACAATGAAAAACACGGCGACAGCGGTTGACGGCCGATAATAGACTGTGTCGCGTTAATGTGCTCGGGAGATAAAAGTCGCGACGCACTATAAATTGTAAAACTTTTTCATTTAATTTCAGCCCCTCTGTATCCCTCTTCCGCTTTGCCCGCAACTTCACCTCGCGATAATGACGGGAATCGAAGTTACGCGATAAAGTTTCACCGTTGAATTCATTCTGCGACACTTAAATTATACTCTGAACTTTCGTGTAAAAAATTAGCCCTCGCAAGAGGCGGCATTTGACGATTTTATGGCACGCAGATCCATTACGGTGCTAATCATTTTCTCTCACGTACGTTTTAACGCTTTGAACGCCAAACAAGAAAGCTCAAAAATTCCACGAAATCAAAGTAAGTTATTTGATAAAATAGAAATTGAAAAAATTATATGTATGAATTTGGTACAATGAATATATTAACGTAAAAATTCATTTTAAAGCCTGAACAAATAATTCCGTCACCCGTATATGGGTGACATGGCAGTCAACGTCTTAATTTACTTCAGATCCTCCTTCTGGACCTGATATAAACAGCTAATGGAAATTAAAAAATTGATATTTAAATAGAACATAAAGAAATAATGAAAAATAAAGAAGCTTTGTTATTGAATTAGTAGTGGTCTAGTGGTTACACACCGATATACCAGACCCGCATTATGTTACACTCCAATTCATGACCCCTCACAGGGTATTCCCCGTGGGGATGATTCCGCGACATTTAACATCCACGCCTCGGCGACGTATATCGAGAATTCCCTGTATTTTTCACAATAGAGTCACTTGAAGCCGACTAAACCGTACTAGATTCAATAATAAAAAGTAACAAAAATTAACTATTCACAAAAATTCGCAAAATCAATCGACTCCTGTTACGTTTTCCGATGCAAGCCTCCAAATATTATTAACCCCTTCTCCTACAATATCGAGTCAGACTCGTGATGAAGATTCTGAACAGAGTCTAATAAATACGTACGTCATTAATTTTCTTTAAAGCGAATTATAATTCTATTTTGCTGTACTTGATATATATCCATTGGAGAGAACATAGGCATACAATAAATATAAACTGTCTTTCTTTTTCTATGAAATTCTGAACGATGAAGAATTTCTAGTCAGTATGATCACAAAATAAATAGTAGTGCAAGGGATTAAATCTGAAACCTGAAAACCTAATAAATATGCTGTGTTTATGCTTTTCTCGGCGACGCATCCCGTTGCACTGAATGCGGTCCGAAAGGAGGACGATTATTCGCGTAATGTTTGCCGTAATACCCGGCGCTCGGAAATATATTTTAAAAGCTGATGGTGCTCGCCGGTAAGGTACTCCCTCGTTAGAGCCCGGTGCTCTCGACTAAAATCTTTTAAGAGGCCGAGGGGGGAGGGGGAGGATGATCGTGTGACGTAGAGAGCTCGCGATTATCTTGTTTTCGCGGTGTGGTGGCGCGCGCACCACTCCGGTGGTAATCTTACAATTACCGGCATCGGGAATCGGCCACGAAACCGAGCAATTAGGCTCGCCAATTCGAACGGTAGGGGTAAAACACCGTTCGTGCTGGCATGCGAACGAAAGAATCGTGCACGCGTGCCCGCGACGACGATTGGATAAGTGCATTCCTGTACGGTGTCCCTGTGAATAACGACCGGAGCACTTTCACATTATCGTAGGAACGGTGAACACCGCACACGAGCGCGCGAGCGCACCTCGATGTCCTTTAGACGCATTTGTACAATTGCGACAGGAAATTCCATTACCTTCGGACGACCGTCATTGTTCGAGTTTTTTAACGTCCTCGATGATTGCGGATGCTCTTTTAAAACATCCCCCTGCGATAGCACACTTGAACGCGACCATCTTTTTTACCCCGCCATTTCACTCGTACGCTCTGCCGATCACGCTCGCAGAAACTTGCAGATTCATCTTTATGTTAAAAGTTATACACTGAAAATCGTACATCTTTACACACATAACTTTTCAGTTAGTGATCTCCTAGGATTGAAACTCGGATTTTCGGCATTTTCTCAAAGAAAATTCAAAATTTCTGGTTTCCTGAGGTAAAGTTTTACCTCAATTTTATTCATACAGCCATAACCATGGCGTGCAAAAGTTTCCGGCCAGATCTATGTCCATGCCTCGTCGCTGTGTTGCTGTTATTGCTGCAAAAGGCATGGCTACGAAATATGAATTATAACACGTTAAATAATGTACTGTAAAATTGTTACACAATGAAAAACAAGCATAATTTTTTCGTTAAACACACTGGCCAGAAATTTTTTAACATGTTAATTTACTTATTCTGCAAATAAACAAGTAAGAAAAATAATTAGCGTTGATTTTTTTTTTAATATCCTTTCATGTAATACGCCCTTATATATGATTCTAATAAAAATTTCTTAACGCTTTTTTTTTTTTTTAAGAAAAATAGCAAAAACCATGTGGCCGGGAACTTTTGCTCGCCACTTTATGTTAACCTAACGTTTTTAAAGTATTTAAAGATGCATTACATTTTTCCTGTTACTTAGATAAGCAATATGCACGTATTTTTAGCTGTCTCAGCCGCCAAAGTTTGAATTCAGCTGTTTTCAATATAGTCAGTCAAATTAACGGTTTAAAATCGGTACCGATCGAGGAGCACACATTCGAACTCGAGTCGGACACGGGTCACGGATCGATGAAGCAACAGCCGATGATAGCTGTCGGATCAAAATCCCGTCGTGAAAGTTTAACATTTTAATTAACGAATCAGTTTCCTCTTGCATCATGCAGCTCGCGTGTAAATCACGAGGCCCGTTGGTTCCGGCAGCAGCGTCGAGAATCATGGCATCGAACGTGCGAACAAATACGTCGATAAGGAAACTACGGGAAGCCCTGCTGTTCGGGTATGAATTATTATCCTAATCGTGATTAACGAGCGATGCTGCTCAATCTTTATCGCCGCTGAAAGGACCATGGCTGCTTTCCGCGTGATTATTTGCCGTTTTACGTTCAACGGTTGTCGAGTATGTACTTGTTAAATTTGATCCGTTTACTTGTTTGTTTTTGTTCTACGCTTCCTTCGAGTTCGATACATGTGGCGATAGGCTTCGTTATCTTTCTATCTGTCCCCTTCACTCCGCGTTTGCGTTTCCCGTTCTCTATTGCTTAAGCCGGCGCAAGACGCAATGAAGGAAATAGTCACACGGTGAGAGAAAATTGGAACTCATAACGAGCCTTTAGGTCATTGCGCTGACGTTAGCTCCGGCGGTCTATTGAAATCGCAGCGCGGCCGATTTGCTGACCCAGAATCGTTTCGCGTTCACCCTGTAATCCAGAAATCCTAGCTTGTTCAATTACACGGGGGGAGCAGGGAGTATCGAGAAGCTGACTATATTATTCTTAACCCATTGACTGCCACGCAAATGTAGCGCGTCTTG
Organism: Seladonia tumulorum; assembly: GCA_913789895.3. Taxonomy (NCBI): domain Eukaryota; kingdom Metazoa; phylum Arthropoda; class Insecta; order Hymenoptera; family Halictidae; genus Seladonia; species Seladonia tumulorum. Next base: position 5,534,241 of record OU565277.1, on the reverse strand, counting down.
CCCTGGGTGCCACGGTTTTATTTTAAAGGAAACATGAAGTCTTACAAAATATAATAATATTAATTTTAATAGTTTTAATAATAATTTTAATAATAAAAATTGATAATCAATATGTTCTCTACACTATATACATTTTTCATTCATCCTTTTTAGTAGTTCCTAACTCAAGTAGCCATTTCTAGCCAATCTAAACTTGCAGCACCCACTACGAGATATCTCATAAGTAGCTGGCAGTTTTGGTACAGACGCTTACTACGAGATATCTCGTACTTGGCAGTCAATGGATTAATACGTCTAGAGCGGTGATTCTTAACCTGGGGTGCGAGGAAAGTTTCTAAATTTTAACCCTTTTAGTGCCGAACGAAAAACAAATATGCAACAATTTGGAAAAACGCTTATAAAAACCAAACTACAAATGATATTTACATGCTTAAAAATGCCACGTATTCGGGACGAAATGGAGAATAAAGCAATGATAATGATTCTCCAATATCAATTGAAAATAATATGAATAACACAATTATAAATAATATAAAAATTGTCCATCTTATCCGGTCCAGCGTAAACAGAGTCTCAGCACACTCCGGTATAGAATGTGTAAAATGTCAGACCCAAACCGGTTTACAAATTCTTTGTCAACGAAATTTGATCATTTACAATCAAATTAGATCATTTATAAATTTATTTAGAGATAAAGCTTTCTCGCAATGCGAAGAATAAGGCGCTATTACACGCACGACGATATATCGTCGTTGGCACTTTTGGCAAGTGTAGCAAACGACGATATATCGTCGTCCGGCACTAAAAGGGTTAAAGAAATAGAAACGCATTTTCCAGGGGGTGCCGATCACAGAAAAGGTTAAGAGCCACAGATCTACAGCAGAGATAGCTAAAGTAAAAATTACTAAAAAGATGGCACGGCTCGTATTAAAAAATCTGCACAAGAATTTGAAGGTTCCAGGAGCCCTAACCCAGACGAAGGGTTCGTCTGTCGCGTGCAAAAATCCATTTTCTTAAAAATACGTCTCCCATGACAAATGACAATGGATAGCGCCTCGAAAGCCCGTCGGTGTTTTCAATGTTGCTATCACGCCCTAATCGTAGTATACGACTCCCGCAAGCAGATGAGAGAGCCGTGCGACGTTACCGCCGAAACAACAACCCCTCTAACGCCAACCAGTCAGCTTTTCATTCGCGTCCGCGCGGTGGAAAGAGGAGACGGGTCCCCATGGTGCATGACCGCCGCCTATCCCCATAGAATTTCTCCCGTCGAGCGAACCTTGTACGTTCCACGCGCGTCGAACGATAAACGAATGGCTCTCGAAGCGTGGTCGAATTAGCCGCGTTACAACGGACTGCAGTTTGTCCGCCGGATATTTCTGCGTACTTTATACAGCATTCATTTTCGAACGAGCACCGACAACCGGCGTCACGACGAATGCTAAATGGCCTTGCCGTGTATCGGGTCGCGGTCACGTTTCCAACTGTCGACTGGTTTTTAATGCATCGGCTCCATTTTACCAAGCTCTCGTTCCCCGACGATTAGCCGCGATTGTCGGATCTTCGCGCAAAGCAAAAAGCTCTGCGCATCAATTCGCAAGACACAAGAGTTAAACATAAATCTATCACTAATAATTTTAACGCAGTGAAAATAAGATATATTCTTAACACGTTGATTGCCATGTCACCCATATGTGGGTGACGGAATTATTTGTCCAAATTTTAAAATGATTTTTACGCTAATATACTAATTGTATCCAATTTTTTAAGGATCTGTAAAATGCCAGAAAGTTGGAGGACTACTGAATATCATACATATAATTTTTTTCAATTTTTATTTCATTTAATAACTTACATTAATTTGATGGAATTTTTTAGGTTTCTAGTTTGGCAGTCAAAGGGTTAAAGCAGTGTTTCTTGACGTTTTCAGTGATCGACACCCCCTTGAAAATAAGTTCTCGCAACCCTCTACTTCTTTATTTAGAAAATTGTATCTGTCGTGAGATAATTTACTTATCGAGAAATCAATTTTCCCCAGTTGTCTCCTGGTTTGTACCTTCTCATTTTTGTCGTAAGCGTATAAAATCCGGGGTCTATCAGAAACTTGTCGCTTTTCAAGCACGGTGCGCTAATAATTTGTTGCGTTAGAGATACGATTTTTTCTTTCGGTAAAGCACGCTGTAGAAAAAGCGAGGAGGGTTGAAGTGAGAAGTGAACCAATAGGAGCAACTTTTCAGTGATCGGCACCCCCTTGAAAATAAGTTCTCGCAGCCCCTTGCGAAATGTGTTTCTACTTTTTTATTTAGAACATTAGATCTGTCGTAAGATAATTTACTTATCGAGAAATCAATTTTCCCCAGATGTCTCCTGGTTTGTACCTACTCATTTTTGTCGTAAGCGTATAAAATCCGGGTACTATCAGAAACTTGTCGCTTTTCAAGCACGGTGCGCTAATAATTTGTTGCGTTAGAAATACGATTTTTTCTTTCGGTGAAGCACGCTGTAGAAAAGGCGAGGAGGGTTGAAGTGAACCAATAGGAGCAACTTTTCAGTGATCGGCACCCCCTTAAAAATAAGGTCTTGCAAGCTCCTTGCGAAATTTTTTTAGAAAATTTATTATTTTTAGATAATTTATTTAGAAAATTAGATCTGTCGCGAGATAATTTACTTATCGAGAAATCAATTTTCCCCAGATGTCTCTTGGTTTGTACCTACTCATTTTTGTCCCAAGCGTATAAAATCCGGGGTCTATCAGAAACTTGTCGCTTTTCAAGCACGGTGCGCTATGTAATTTGTTGCGTTAGAGACACGATTTTTTCTTCCGGTGAAGCACGCTGTAGAAAAGGCGAGGAGGGGGAAAGTAAGTAGACAGAGCGCAAGAAGGTTGAAGTGAACCAATAGGAGCGCTGCGCTGTCTCGCGGCGATACTCCTTTGTAGAGCAAAGTTCCGTATAGTGTGCGCGGCGGGCACAGTGATAAGGAGGGAAGTTCGGTTCACGAACAACAGGCCGTCAAAGCGTTCCTTTGTCGATGGCTCGGCGACGAGCTCCCGGAAACGTAACCGTGTTCCACCGACATTCACCTTCTCTGCATTTGGATTATTAATAACCGCGTCGCGCGAGGAGACACTGAAAGGATCGGGGCCGGGCAAAACAGCCGGCGGCGTTCCTGTAATTAAATGATGTTGCAAACGGTGACTCGCACCAAATTATTTTAACACCTCTCTCCGCCGGCCACGGAAATCAATACCCGACGCCATCGGGAGAATCCGCGAGTCCCGGTGTCGATATTATTTTCGATAGGGAAATTTCTACCGTGCGACAGGTGCGCCCGGTTCCGGGCCCGCGGAAAATTAGGTTCGTTCGTATGGAAACTAAACATTCGGGTTTTATATTAACTGCGCAAACTATCGAGCCGCGGTGTTTAAACACCGACACTCTGACGCGGTAATTCTGGCTGTCTCGTTCTGCGGATATCGGAATTGGAAAAAGGAACTTCACCCACGGAAAAGATTGAGCAAACTTTCATTTTGTTTGTAGAAACTCCAACGATATATTAGAATATACGGTTACAGTGGTCACAACTACTTTCATCATTTCGTAGATGAAGAGGAAAGTTTATTGTATGCCTATATTCACTCGAACTTATCCTCTGGGGTTAAACACTGTATTCGTCCATCTGCGAATTCGAGGAACAAACGGTCACAGAATATACATTCAGCGTCATCACGGACTGCCTTTGTACCTTTACTGATGAAGAACAGTTTCCTTTCGTTTCTGATTGCTCTGCCCGAGATTCAATTATTTTTTCGTCCCCGGCTTCCTTTCGAGAATCTTTGTCCTGTTCTGACGAAGGACAGTTATCTCTTTCGGCTCCTCTTTCTCTTCTCGAGATCCAATTATTTTCGCAAGAAACGGCACGTTTCTCCGATTAACTCTTGGCCGGTGAACGGTTTCCGCGATTTCATGATAGTCTTTCCATGATTCGCTCAAAGTCCCTCCATTTTTCTGCGTGTCATTAACCCAATTCTTCTAGTTTAATTTAACCTAAGGCAAAGGCATCAGTAGTTGACCATGTACCAGTAGTTGACCATGTACCAGCAGTTGACCATTTTATAGAAAAACATAAAAAATAAGGTTTGAAATGTTCTTATCGTTTTGAAATTTAAACAACAGACGGCATGGCATCCGAGGTTCGCTTTCATCAAAAGTGCACTTATAAGTGCGCTTATAAAAGCCTTATTTTTTATGTTTTTCTATAAGATGGTCAACTACTGGTGCCTTTACCTTAGTTGCTAAAAAATTCGAACTTATAGAACGTTTATAACTGTGGATCCAAATGAAGCTACCATTTTTAGACAACAAAAACGTCTCTGTGTTACCTCAAAATGTATTAAGCTGACGAGGGGATGGTGAGAATTTGAGAGCTAATTATTTTTTAGACCGTTATTGGAGAAATGTCGAGTTTTGCATAAGTACAAGCTCGATTCTGACCATTCGCAGTAACTAGGTTACAGTAGCCGTCTTGATCGACAGCGCGCGTGGATGACGAGTGACGGTAGCTTACGGTTTAGAAGCGAGCATAGTGAACGACGGGTCAATAGATAGGTGCAACTGCAGACACAGAAGTGCCCGGAAACGTGTTCGCCACGCATGACACGCATCGCAGATAAGGGACACGCATCGACGATCGCGTTCGTGCGTGAGTTTACAAACCGTTAAAAGCACCCTTGGCTCTGGTCGAATTCCGATACAAAAAAAAAAAAGAAAAATCTACGTCCCCAACCCTGTTCTCGCGTGAAAAATTTGCCGCTAGCTTTCCACTACACTGGAAACTGCATTTGTCACAAAAAAAACTCCGAACGCTTACGCAATTTCACACTTCTACCACTTAGATCCGACAGACAATGGAATTTCACTTCATTAATGCATTTAGCATTTTATGACGTAGCCGACCGCGTGACTAAAATTAATCGTTTCGCTGCCAATCGCCAAATGATTGATATTACTCCTAGTATATTTGTTAAAATCTCTCAATTCTAAACGCGCAGAACTCTTGAACCAATGAATTCCTAATATTAACACTTTGACTGGCAAACTAGAATCCTCAAAAATTCCATAAAATCAAAGTAAGTTATTTAATGAAATAGAAATAGAAATTGAAAATTTAAATGTACGATGTTGAGTAGTCCTCCAACTTTCTTGCATTTTACAGATCCTAATCAAATTTGGTACAATGAATATATTAGCGTAAAAATTCATTTTAAAGCCTGGACAAATAAATAAATGTATAAATGGGTGACATGGCAGTCAACGTGTTAAAATTTGGATTTTTGGCATTTTCTCCCCAAAATCTACAGAATTGTATAAAAAAAGAGTGAAAAAGTAAAAGAAAAACTGAAAAGAAGAATGGTCAATGCAAATGATTTCCTTCGATTGTCTTACAAAATCCAGCAATATTTTTAGCAACCAAATTCCTCGTCGGGATGCTGTTCGCAAGAGTAGAATTTCATTTGACAGGAGGGTGTGCGCTTGTCAAAGAGATACCCATCGTTGTTTCCATCCGGCCGTGGAAAATGTTGAATACCAGATGCGTGCACCGTTGCGTCTGTGCGCACGCCGTTGCGTCCGTGCGCACGCCGTTGAATTTTTCCCCCGAAATATGCGCCTCTTTATTTTCTCCGCGCACCGGATGGATTGCTTTTGACCCCGGCAACTAATCTCGTGAATTTTCCGGTCGATCAAACGGTCCTAGGTGTTGCCGCTCGCGGCCGAATTTTCATGGTCAAGGGCGAAAAGCGAGAATTCATTTTGCCTGGACACAGATCCGTATATAATATTCATATCTCGAGCGCCGATAAGGAAAACGATAGCGATGCTCTTATCTCTGAATACCTCGGGGAATGAATGCAGAATTACGAGGGGGAATGGAGCTACGTGCACGTTTATGCATCCATGGCGCTGTTAAGTAACGTAATTTAAGTTATTACTATTATCGTGTGGACTTTATGCAATTTATGTCAAAAATCAGTGCGAGTAGAAACATTAGAAGAATTTAAAAAATACTGTTATTGTTCGTGTACAACTGTCGTCGTCGTTCGGTGATAGCTGAAACAATTCTGAGCCCGAGAGCTTTTCTCCAACTCGAGGATTTCTAATAATTGAACCCCTCTACTTTACCAAATAATCTAATAAAAACACAGCCCTTGGCTCGCGGTCGCATCATGACCCGAAAGTTTTTATATCCCTTGTCCTTCGAAACTACCGCATGTCGGCGCATACCTGTGGATTGCAATGCGGGGTCGGTACCCGATCTGTTTTTACCTCCCTTTTTTCACTTTCTATTCTTTTCCTAATTCATCTCCTTTCTCCTTCATGCGCTTAGCGAATCTCGTGGCTTCTTCCAGTAGCCTGACGGCCCCGGGAGGACTCTTCGGTCCCCCCGTGCTCGTTAAACCTTCATGTTCGGGAATATTCCCTCCATTGTTGAGGTTCTTAGCGGCCTAAGGTAGACGCCTCGTGTCTACCTTTACTCGCTTGGCTTGACCATGCATTCGGACACATGTGCCGTTGCATTTCCGCCGCCGAGATTCGCACGCCTTTACTACGCTTATTTCCTTTGCAATACGCATATGGCTTTAAAGATTCTACGACTATAGAGATTCTTATCTACTTAACATAATCAAAGCGCGTCGCATACTCCGCACACCCGCTCCCAAGGTGAAAGGGACGCACGCACGTCTCTACGCGCAACAGTTATATTACTTTCAACCTATGAAAATGATTTTCTATTTTTCTCCAGTCTGTTGCAATTTAGGTCGAAAATTTTTATTTCGCATAAGGGGAAATTATAGTGGGGCAAATTCCCTCCACAGAAATATAAGAAAGCGTACTTTCTTATACTTTAACCCCTTGCCGTACAATATCGACTCATACTCGTGATGAAGATTTTGAACGAAGTGTGCCAAATATGTGTTATTAACCCTTAGCACTCGAGTGGTGACTCTGAAGCACCACTAGAAATTATTCTGGCATTATTTCAAAGAAATTACAAAAAATATTACAAAATATTTGTTCCATTACGAAATTTGTATTCAACAGATTACTAAACATTTAAATATTGTATGTGGAAATCGGATCAGTTTCGTATGAATAAAATGAAAATATTCTAAGACGGAAGAAAAATATAGTTTTAGAATGAAAATAGCGTCGAGTGCAAAGGGTTAATTTCCTTTAAACCGATATAAAATTCTATTTTGGCGTTGTTAATGTACAGCTTCAGAAGCACATATAGCCATACAATAGATATAAATTTTCTTCTTTTATTAGGAAATTACGAATAAAAAAAAAGTTCTAATCACTGAAACCGTAAAATAAATCGTAGTTTAATGGGTTAACTGTACGTTTCGCTGTCTTCGGTCTTTCTGCGAGATCGATTCGATTGATCCAACGATCCAACGATCCGTTCAGATTGCTGTTATTCCCCGAAACCACCGACTTGCCAGGACCACCGGGTGCTCCGAAAGTGGCTCTTTTGAAAGAAGAAGTGGCGGGAGAAAGAGGATCGGCCCTCCCTCCTCGTATCCGTTCAGGGAAGCATTTAATTGCGAATTGCCGTCTAGGCCCTTAATGGACCGTCCACACCGTGAACAATGGTCTCGGACGGAGCGAAGAAGACAGGAAATCGACGGGGAGGACGTTTCTGTCGAGGAGACCGAGATGGAGATGGGCTAGCATGTATGTACGATGAGAACGGGACGGGAAGAGAGTCCAAGAGTGGCTACGTGAATCGACCAACTACCCAGTGTGCCGGCTAAGAAACAATTGCCACTGTGAGAGCCGAGTAACGACCGGCAACTTGGATGTTACATACAATACAATACGAATTATTAACCCTTTGCACTCCGAGCCATCGATTCTAGGTTCAAAATGTCCCCTGAGACGGGACATCGGAGTGCAAAGTGTTAATTGTCAAGCTCCCGACTGGCTTCTACTTCAGCCATTTCTATGAGAAACTCTCGGATTTTATTGGATGCGTTCATTGGTCACCGTTGACTAGAGAAGTGAACGGAAAAATATTTTACTATTAAAAATTAACCCTCTACGGGCTCGTGTCACTTTCAGGTCACATGCTAATATACGGACATTTTACCAAATAATTTCAGTTTTTTCACAAGATGACGTACACGTCTTAATTACATAATGTCTCTGAGATAGCCAATAACAATATTGATAACGGTTAGCAGCACCGTCAACTTGAAATATCAAAGTAAATGCCTTGCAAATTGTCTGCGAATAGAAACCAACGAAAGAAAATTCGGCCCATAGAGGGTTAAGGTTAGGTGACTTGTGCTCACATGTGGGAGTCAAAATTTGTTGAGTTGATTACACACGAAGGCTTCGATTACGTATATTAAAATTATATTTAGGTTCGTGACCGATCTGTTTTTTCCAGATGAATGATACTTATTTTCGGATCTTGAAAGGTCAAAACCTCTCCCTAAACTAATTTTATATCCCCGTACCTTTCCTCGTAAAAGTAGTAAATTTATTTTTATTACTTTTCATTTAATGCTTCAGACAGTAGTAAAACAAATCCCATAATTTTCAGAAAGTCATTTTGATGGTCACTGGCATTAAACCGAGCAAATCAATGGAAATGGGGTTCATTTACGCTTCGAAATTTTGAGGGAAAATCAAAATGAGGACATCATAAAGTTCGGAGTGCGCTGTCAGTGTGAGCTAAATCGCGAAACTATGCGCAATCGAGCAGGACATTCAGTTCGAAATTCATTCGCGCCCAACGCTTACCGTGTTAGCGATCGATTAAATGTCAGCGTGAGCAGCAGTGATAAATAGCCGGTCGTCCAATGACAATTCGATTAAATGTTTAACGCTGTCAGGAACCATCTGCTACAATGCCGTAATTATCGCGTGAATTTGCGAATACTTCATCCCAGTCGCCGTATTAATAATAATAGGATTTCTAATGCGATAACCGAACTTTTTCGAATGCGAACACATTTCACGAAAAATTATAATGATTGAATCATAAGCTTGAAAGGTTGAAGCTGACTCAAAGTAATGTTTGCAATAACACAAACAGTAAGGAACTAAACGAGCAATCAAAATTCTCCAATGAAATTCAAATAGTCTGTAAGTTACAATCGAGTAAAAAAGTCTTGTACGCGCCGTGAAATTGAGCATAATCAAAATGATGAACATTCTATTAATCCTCGCTCAAATTTTGATTTCACTTTTTTATGCGCACACTATTCAATTTAATAGCTACGCTATTAAAACGCGCTGCACGTTTGCACTGTCATTATTCTCATTATCGTACGAGTTACTTTACAAGCATAGCCATTGTTCTTTTTACTTTTCTCTTCTAGAGTTTTAACGATGAGCGCGCAATAAACAAGAATTATCGTTATTATGTTTGTACACGTCATAAACGCGTATCATCCACGGTACAGTGATCGTTAGATTGCAAGTGGTTATGCACTTAAAATATGCGGTAAGATGCAAATGAAATATCTGAAATATGAACACATAATCAATTATTATGAATGTACTTTAATAGCAGAACATTTATAATTTCAATTTGATCAGCTTCTTTTATGAATTTTGCCTGGTTTCTTTTTAAATTTGTCACCGATCCGATCATTCATACTTTTCGAGATATTCGGCTGTACGAAACATGCAATATCCTTATTAACACGTTGACTGCCATGTCACCCATATATGGGTGACGGAATTATTTGTTCAGGCTTTAACCGTTTGAGTCCCAGGGGGTATTGAAAAAACACTGTCGAAGAATCCCAAACAGCGCGACCGCGCTTTCTCTAAATGAGAATTTTTATTTTGTAATGTATTATTGCATTCTTATAGTATTGTTCTAGCTATTGTAAAACGTACTATTTACATTAAAAGGAGCTGTGTGATGTACTTGCGTCAGTAAATCTGAGCGAGCGACTTCGACAATCGGTAACGCACCGTCAGTTGTCCACAATGCTCGAAATGTGCTGGGTTTTCTCGACATAAAATCGCAACAGAGCGATCGCGCCGCTTGGGACTCAAACGGTTAAAATAAATTTTTACGTTAATATATTCATTGTACCAAATTTCATTAGGATCTGTAAAATGCAAGAAAGTTGGAGAACTACACAATATTCATACATTTAATTTTTTCAATTTCTATTTTATTAAATGACTTACTTTGATTTCATGGAATTTCTGAGCTTTCTTGTTTGGCGATCAAAGTGTTAATATTAATCCTTATTATTCTTTTTCACTTCCCGCCATAAACTAACACATGTAACAGCAACCTGACCTGGTTGAACCTTGATTTGTTTCTGTCCAGCTCTCAAAAACATCTTTTGCAACACATCTGATTATAAACAGAACCATTTACCATGTACAGTAGAGATTCTACTGAAGTCAATCTTTTGGTTCTTTTTTACTGACTTGTGTAGGGAACGTCGGAGGTACTCGCCGGCCGTGACTCTCTGCGTCTCTTTCTTTCCCATACGCTGTCCTCCTCTGTGTTCGAAACTTTCATCGCTCGTTACACAAGTAAATAACATCGGAATTATATAATATTTGGTATCATTTTAATCAGAAAAATGCCACGAATATGTTGGTAAAAGTTTCATAAAAAAATAATGAAAAATAAAGAAGTTTTGTAATTGGATTAGTAGTGGTCTTCTAGTCTCACACCGATATAGCCGACAATGTGGTGGCCGCGACACGACGGTTCTCGAGTGGTGTGAGGTGTTCCACTGTCATAAGTAGGGAACGTCGGTACTGACTTCAGTAGAATCTTTACTGTATTTCCCATTTATTCTGAGCCAGACGTTCGAAGAATCTGAAATCGCATCGTCATCCGGTTCGTTAAGTGTCCGTACACCGTGCAGGTCACCCTATATCTCGATGCGTTACTGCACTAGCACGCATAGTGCAACGATCATTTACAATCGCGAGAGCTGAATGTTTCGTGCAAATCAAGATTTCATCCGTCTCGTTTCACTCGAAGTCCTCGATCCTCCCGTGGATCGTCGGTATCCCGGTAATACTTGGTCTTCGAGTTTCTCGTTGGACTAGAATTTCCAGGACGCGTAACGCGTAGTCGGCGTTATTCATCCGTCGCGATGCGCAACAAGGCGTCAACGGCGCCTAATCGGCGAACGAAGATTAATAAACGCGCGTCGACCCGCGGAGCGAAGCCTCGCGGCTTCCGGAAGCGAGAGAGAGAGAGAGAGGCCCGGGGCGGCAAAGACGAACGAGCCAGCTTTATCAACGACATAATTATGCCATAACTCCCAGCGGTGAGGGAACCCACCTAGGATTGGATAGACTTGCCAAGATATTCGAAGTTTCATTAGCTCCTAATCAAGCCGCGCTGCCATGTTGTCTAGAGTTGTTCGCAGGACTAGCACACCTCCCCCATGAATTTTGCATCTCGGCGATAACGGGGATAATAAAGACTGTGTTCCCGTCATCCCCTGCTTCGTCTGCTGTTCACCTATTCACGGTTCGCCTCGCGAAGACTGACAAGGGAACACACCCAACCTGCCCAAGCCAATTTTCGTCAAGTTCTGCACGCGTTATAGTGTTCGCAAAAATATTTGACACGTGCTCCTTTCGTCCTCGTCGATACCGTGAAAACAGCCTTCGAATTTGATGGCTGACATGAGATTTTAATCGAATACCTCGGGAACCAGAGGAATTATTTACACGAGGAACACAGCTCTCGAACAAAATAGTCAGGGTCAGCATAAAGAACGCTCGCCGTTGGGTGTAGGATGAAATGTAGTATAGAAAGAGGGAGACGGGAAAAAGTTACTAATATCAAAGGGAAAATCAAAAATTCCTGCTCTCTGTTCGCGTGGAATTTATGAGAAGCGTGGAGACCCTCGATAAAGAATCGAATCGCTATTTCCTTATCGGTTTCGCACAGGAGTTGGACTTTCTCATTTCCGACGGTGGAATCTATTGCCATAATTCGGAAGCTTCGAGATTGCCAGGTCGATAAACGAAAAAGCTGGAGCGTGGGGCACGAGTTTACGCGGTTCCGCCTCTGGAATTTGGAAGAAGGATCTGTATTTCATATGTGGAAGCAATGCGTTCATGCTTTATGACGAAAATATACGAAGCATATCCTAATTTAGCTGTTCCAATAACTTATAGTCAGTACTCAAAACAATATTTCAGTTCAGAGAATGTTACACTAGCTTCCGAGCAAGAAAATATTTTTCATCTCATTTCGTGAAAATATAGGTGACGGCAAGATTTGAACGCCAGAGTATTTTTAGCATTTTGTTATTAACACGTTGACTGTCATGTCACCCATATATGGGTGACGGAATTATTTGTTCAAGCTTTAAAATGAATTTTTACGTTAATGTATTCAATGTACCAAATTTCATTAGGATATGTAAAATGCAAGAAAGTTGAAGAACTACACAATATCATACATTTAATTTTTTTTTTTTTTTTTTTGTTTGGCGATCAGTGTTAAAAAGGGAAAAATGATACAAACGTGACCACATCATTCTAAAATAGCTGGCAAGGTTCGTCGAAATTTGCATTTTAACTCGAAAAACAATTTTTCATCCGATTGTTTGTAGAATTTTATAACAAGAACGTCCTAAAATTCCCGGAAGCAAAATTTCAACGAGAAAATATTTGATCCTCGAGCATTCTCGTTGCTCTGTCAGATAAGTTCCCCCGAGTTCAACCCTCGATCTTCCCACCCCCTCGCTCGAACACGAAAGAATCAATTTCCGAAAAGAACGGCCATAGTTCGACGACCGACAGCCTCACACTAACGTTCCCGAAGAGAACACGGGAGGTACGAGAGTTCGAAATTAAATCTGGCTGGTACAATTAATTCGGATCTCGTTCCCGGTGGCTATAAGATATCGAAAATGATTTCGCCGCTCGAACAGAATCGATCTCCTCGCGGCCCGCAGAATTTTAATTAAGCAATATCCACCGTGCTAATTATCGGGGCCCTCTTTTCGGTTTCCCGTGTAACTCTTGCGAACAATTAATCATTTCATCGGCACTGCGGCGTACAATGTAATCCAGTTAATTGCGTATCGATTGGCGAAACGAAATAGAAACGCGCGTATTTGATACGTTCCGACGAACCGCAGTGTTTTCGTAAATAAAACGAGACGAACACGGTATTAAATTATTCGGCGAACATGTATGTGGCTTCTAAAATTTCGTCGGACTTTTCGCGTAATTACCACTTGGCCTTCGTAATTTACCATAACCTCTGCGAACGAGCACTTCTGTGCAAACTGGACAATCGATTTTACCGAATTCAATTTAGTGTTCAATTCTGAAAAGAAATTTGACATTTTAAAGCTATTATTGTGAACTTCTAATTACGTTAACAGGCTCGTGATGAAGATTCTGAACAGGGTATAATAAATATGTTTCTTATTAATTTCCCTTAAACCGAAATAAAATTCTATTTTGGCGTAGTTAATGCGCAGCTATTGGAGAACATATAGACATAACATAGATATAAATTTTCTCCCTTTTTTAGGAAATTACAAATTACAAAAGACTTCTAATCACTGAAACCGTGAAATAAATCGTAGTGCAAGGGGTTAATGAAAGCTTACCACTGAGAACTATGCATGCGCCAGATTATGGTCGTTGTAAAACTCTAATATGCAAGCAATCAGCTAAAAGGAACTCGAATTTAGAACGTCACTTTCGCAGTAAAATGAGATACAAGAAGCTCGTCATATTAATGGATTGGAGCTCGATTGCACGGAGAAAAAGTCGGATCCAGGTTTCCATTTCTTTTCGGAAATTACTTGCTCCTGATTGATTATCGACGTAACGATGAGAAAGAGGAAACGGGGCACGTTTTCTTCCCGACCTCCGAAAGTTCTCCGATTTACCGCCAATTCCGCGGTTCACTGACTTTTCAAATTACTCTGCTCCAGCTGTTATCAAGCGACAATCACGGTTTATAATAGCAGCGCCAGGTACACCCCGGTGATAAATTCGTGTTCCCCGGCCGAAAGATTGGAAAATTCTTAATGAATCCGCGACGGAGAGATGCATTTTTCCCGAATTCTTGGCCAAGGCTTTGATGCCGTAAAAGGGTCGTATAAATTTAATGCTTAGAACGCGTACATAAAATTGCGCGAACACGTGTCGCGGAAAATGTAAGCCACGTTGCAATCGTTACCGCCTGCGGGTATAAAAATTATGAGAATTTACTGTTCGCGTTTCGAAAAAACATAAACGCGCAGTTAGGCGCCGCTTAGATTGCTTTTAAACTTCCGTGCGACGTTCGTTCGGCCGTGTCTGCTACAATTTACACGTTAATTTCCGTTTTCAAGCATGTAGAGGAATTTTCATTTCTTTTACAGCCGGAACGAAACTGAAATTGAAGTCACAGAATGGCTGAACAATGAAGTTTGTTTGCCGTAACGCACAGCGTACGATAAAACGGATAATAAAATTAATAAACGAGGGAACTTTTATAAATTGCTCCATAAAAATGTTTTACGATGATGGATACGAAACGTAACACAGTGCAGTAAACGGTTTAGGAAAACTGAGGATAATTTTTTACGTTACTATATTACGATAGTAGGAGCGTAAATTCCCAATCTACTTTTGCATTAATTTCCATCTCGAACTGTGTAGGGAATTTTTACTTGATAAAGATTTTTACATGATAGCTACACAACGAAATTAATTTACCGTAGCAGGGAGCATGCGATACGATGAATAATAAAATTGATTAAAGGGGAAATTTTTATGAAACGTATGAATACGAATTGATCCATAAAAATGTTTTCTGATGATGGGTGGTAATAGACCACACCATGAAGTAAACGTACGGGCCAATTTTGATATAATAGTTCTGAAAGACGAGAAATTAATTACGTGCAGACAAAATGATTGAAATTGTTGGATCGGAAACTCGAAGGAGCAGGAATTCTGAATCAAAGCAAGCAGTAGTATTTGACAGCATAATTATTGCCACGTTACTATCCTGCATTGAATTCCTGAAAGAAGAAATGGAATTCTACTGAATTCCTCTCTAGATCCTTTACGTCAATGTAAAAATTCACAGCGTAATGATGATCGTTGAATACGAAACTGATAATTTTCCTGGTATGTAAGTTCCACTGCGGTATAACATAAAGGACCCTAGATTCTCAAGGGATCATCGACCTGCTCCGTTAGAAGCTCAACGAGACCCATGGCAAAAATGAAGATTAAAATTCCATTCCACGTATTACGCAATTCGAGGCGTTAATGAGAGGACGCGTCTGCTCGAACTTCATAACCCGCGATCGCGATCGTGAGAATGTATCCGGCAATGATATTGAAAGCAAATCAGCCTCGGACGCATAAATTTCGCCGAGTAATTAAAATCGTAAGTTACATGGCGGGCTAATTAATTGCCGTTTATTCCGGTATTGTTCGCGTTCCATCGGCCGATCTTATCGGTTTCTTATTTAACACAAGTAACCGGTATCTCGGGTTTAGGGTTACAAAGAGATTGAAACCATCCGATTTGCAAACAATGAGACCATATTCCCGTCGAATCGCTCGGGGGGGAAAAAAATGAGCGTCTCGCCAGAAGGCAAGGAAACGACATAAATATTTTAATAAGCGAGACGTATATCGTTTCCTGGATCCCGCGTAGATTAATCCGCGAGACAAGTTCGTCGTTAATTGCCTGCACAGCAATTATCGAAGATTCCAACGCGATAATACCGAACCATGCCCACGATTAGGTCAATGCACCACTAAACGATCCAGACGGCTCAAGCTTGAGGTGGATCCAGATTACGATTATTCGGGCGTAGAGGATCACTGAAATTACAGCTGCTGGACCTCCTGGTTCACAGTGAATTGTTTGTTATTGTACACGATCAATGCAAAAAGTCTAGGCACGTTAAAATGTCCCGAATGCCTAGTCGACAAAAGTATAAAACGTGAGGGGCCATGAACCGAGAGGCCTCTAAAGCGACTTCACTCATTAAAAAGAAAATGATTCAATGTCCGTCGACGTGTTTGAATTGTTAATACATAGTTGGTTGAGATATTTTGCGTTAGATGGAGCACCAGCACGTTTTTTAATTTTCGCAGGTACACTGCGCACAAAATTGTAAAAAGCAAAACTGTTGCTTAACACGTTGACTGCCATGTCACCCATATATGGGTGACGGAATTATTTGTTCAGGCTTTAAAATGAACTTTTACGTTAATATATTCATTGTACCAAATTTCATTAGGATCTGTAAAATGCAAGAAAGTTGGAGAACTATAAAATATCATACATTTAATTTTTTTCAATTTCTATTTTATTAAATGACTTACTTTGATTTCATGGAATTTTCTAGCTTTCTTGTTTGGCGATCAAAGTGTTAATAAGATGCGAAGTTCGAATCGTGCCATTTCACTTTTACGGCAGTGCATCTTCCCGTTCGCGTGTCAAACAACTGTTCCTGGGATTTATTGCGCGCAGTATGTGTACTCAGAATGTAATCCATGCGAACAGGATTTATTCGTCGTCCGGGGAACGCGGAAAAATAAATTACCCGATGATGCGTTGTAACCGTGGAGGACTATAAACGCGTGTGTACGTGCGCGCGCGCCCACGTGTTTCTCTATTACCACGTCAAATATTTACGATCCGTGATTCTTCCTTCACGATATACATACGTATACCTTTGGTACAGAGGAGCTGAGTTCGAACTCTCTTATTCCATAGGCGGCACGGGGTTCGGTCATAAAGAGATCCACGATGGTTCGTGCCGACACGGCATTATCTTATCGAATTATCTATCGTTCTTTTCCGTATTTTCCCCCGTTTCGCGCCCGTAAATTATTCCCCGTATGAAAGTTCGAGAGCGTCGCCTTCGGCCACCATAAATCCGCTCTCGTTCCATAAGTGCGCACACTTCGACGGACATCACGCCGAGGAAACGACTTACGAGCACCGGTAACTCAGTCGATGTGCAATTAACCCTCGATCCGGCAATGCTGGGTCGTTGAAGACCCACACAGAGCAATAGCTTCTTTTATTGCAAGTTTCCAGGTAATTGAATCTTGTTTCACGCTTAATTTCGTAACAACCGAGGTGAAGGAATTATTTCTTTCGTCGACTAAAGTATTTCTTGTGATAAAAATTATAAAAATTTGAGGATTTTATTTTTATCACAAGAAATATTTTAGACGACGAAAGAAATAATTCCTTCACCTCGGTAATTTCATCACTCGACTCCATAGAATTTCAGATACTTATTTCTACCATGAGAAAATTCGGAGTCTGCTCGTAAGGTGAAAGAACATACATTTATTCATACGTATATTTTTAATTTCCTGAAATACATATATCCGAATTAAAAATAACGTGACGAGATTACGTATCATACATGAACATACAATAAGTTTTTTTGGGATTATAATTGTATAAGCACTACAATTAATATTGAGTCAAGGAAACAAAATAAATACTTGTGACAAAAGTTAAGAAACATGAAGACTTCTTGCAAGAAGTTGAGTAATCAATGTAAACAAACATGTTCGAAGGAGTCTAGTCTCCTTTCTGACATCGTCGAGTGTGGTTTGTATTATGAGCTGCAGTAAATATGGCAAGAAGACAACATTTAACTGAAAGTGAGAAACAAAGAATAGTTGAAATCCAAGGGTTATCCAACATCTTATTAGATCATCATAAAAAGTATAAACACCTGCACATTGTTGTTTTTTGTTAAAAGTGATTACATGATCCAAGCACAGTATGTTTCTTAAATTTTGTCACAAACTTTTCTTTCGTTTCCTTGACTCAATATTAATTGTAGTGCTTATACAAGTATACTCGAAAAAAAACTTATTGTATGTTCATGTATGATACGTAATCTCGTCACGTTATTTTTAATTCGAACATATGTATTTCAGAACATTAAAAATATACACTAATTCCCAAACGATTATATTGTTTTCTTGACTTTTGTCACTAAGTGTATATCGAGAAAATACTGTACTATTATACAGGCTTTTCGCGATTTTTACTTTTAGGTACGAAGTAAGAAGTTAACAACAAAGATACGAACCGAGCGAGCAACAATAATGCTATTCTTTCTGGGTACGAAGTAGCGATCCTCCTCTTCATTTGACGATTGTTCGCCGGTCACAAAGGGAAGGGGAAGCAATCGAGAAGATGCATCACAGCCTCGAACGAAGCGCATCGATTACTCTACTTCTTGCAAGAAGTCTTCATGTTCCTTAACTTTTGTCACAAGTATTTATTTTGTTTCCTTGACTCAATATTAATTGTAGTGCTTATACAAGTATAATCGGAAAAAAACTTGTCGTATGTTCATGTATGATATGTAATCTGTTCATGTTATTTTTAATTCGGACATTAAAAATATACACTAATTCCCAAACGACTATATTGTTTCTTAACTTTTGTCAGTAAGCGTATATGTACCAAACGCCGAAAGACACCAACTTTCGATCATGCTGCAACATCGGCGAACACGGGGAAAGTAAAAGGCGCCACAGAGTGCGAAGGGATCGAGAGAGCTCACGTATCCGCGAGCATGAGCGATTTCCACAGCGGCTATCGGTATCGTGAGAATATACTTCAAATTATCACCTGCGCCAGTCTGAAACGCGCCTACTTCGTCGCATCGAGCGGGCCCGTCAATCAACGGAGGTTGCAAAACCGCGCGCAAACTGTATCCTTAAACGGTGGAAACCGATGGGATCGTGATTTACGATCGATCGCGCGAAGAACGTACCCCGCTAGGCTCGTCGGGCGAAAGTAATGATCGAGAGCGTAATGGTACCGCGCGCGCGCGCGCGCAGCCGTTCATGAGCGCCGCGTAACCTGGGCATAATACACGTGTACAGGCCCCCAAGACACGCGTACCTGCGTGTTGGCCCTCGACGGCAATACCAGATTAACAGTGCGATAAATTGCCCACAGGCGGAGGAGCAATCGCGATTTATCGTCGACGGAAGCGAAGGTGGGCGAAACACGAACACATCAACCGTAACCAACTTCGATATCAATTTATTTGGCCGAATAATAGGGAAAAATTGTTGTCCATGGCTGTAATGGGGAAACTCGAAACAAGATGTCGAACAGGATTTATAGGGTAGTAGCCGGGATTTTTAAAGTATTAGGGGAGAGTTGCCAAATGCGTACTGGTCACCTAAATCGTACCAGCTCTTTTCTTTACAAATTAATGCATTTTGATGCCTCTTGGTGGTAAAGATATGAACTTTTATTTATGTCGATAAAGTTGGACCAAAAAGTCATTCGCATGAAGTGTTGTTTTGTGAATGACAGAAGCACAAAGAAATCAGGCAAGTCTGATGTTAATTTTAAACGATTTTAATCGGCTGAATTAAATATAAATCTACAGTTTCTGAGGTAGTCTTATATATTTTTGAAAACTAGCTATGTTATATTATTTATTTCTATTTAGTTTATAAAACATGCTGATAATGTTTAGAAGGTTAGCTTCAATTATTTAGCGGGACGTCTTTTTCCTAAATCGTACCACACTGTGGTTTCCTCCATCGTACCAGTACGATTTAAGATACTGTTATTCAAATTTTACCGCGAAAATAAACGATTTACAATATTTCAAATTTTTTAGCATGGGAAAGCGAAAATATTGTGAATGGACAGAAGAACAGATGAAATTAGCAATAAATGCTTACAGAAATAAAAAATACGGATTCAACGAATGTTCTCGGCGGTATAAAATTCCAAAGCCAACGTTAAGAAGACACCTCCTTGGATTGATAAAAAGACCTACTTCTGCAATAAAAAAGGTTGGAGGAGTTTTGAAAGAAGACAATATTTATTATTGTCCTAGTTGTATTTAAGTTAAGTAATGTAATATTCCATTTTATTTTTATGTTGTATTGTATATTAAACTGAAGTTAAAGGCAAAATACAGTTTCTCTTATGATTTTTTTGTATCTTTTTAATCCAACACATGAGGTACGATTTTGGAAACCGGCTGGTACCATTTAGGATACCGGTTGCCTAAATCGTACTGTTTGCATGATCTTATAAAAGTGTTCATATCACAATGATCTATCAATAAATATTTAAAAAATCATATTAAACTGCAACTTCTATAGTTAATACATAGATACAAAACATAATTTTTGCTCAAATTCCTACTAAAGAATATATAAACTACCTTCGAAATTAAGTGGTACGCATTCGGCAACTATCCCCTAGGTGTTAACGTATGAAATGTCCGATTTTGGTTTATCGGTGCTTTAACACTTTGACTGCCAAACTAGAAACCTCAAACATTCCATAAAAACAAAGCAAGTTATTTAGTGAAATAAAGATTGAAAAAAATTGAGCGTATGATATTGAGTGGACCTCCAATTGTCTTGCATTTTACAGATTCTAATTGAATTTGGTACAATTTATCTATCAACGCAAAAATTCATTTTAAAACCTAGACAAATAATTCCGTCACCCACATATGGGTGTCATGGCAGTCAACGTGTTAAATTGCGTTTTGTCAAAAAATCTTGAAAGGGTTGTTTCTCATCTTTTCTTCCTTCGATGTGGTAATCAACATATTAAACAGTGCACATTTGTATCCGTTCACTTAGTTTTGATGGGTAATTTGTAAGCACATTAATTTTGCATAAATACCCATGGTATAATTAACACGAAACCTTAAACAGCAGCCCTTGGGAAAAACTCGTGTTGCTAATATCGCCGGACATATTTATGTAAACATGATTCGTCTTCCCTAGACATTATTATAGACTTACGGCCCCTTGTGTCCTCTATTAAATGATCTGAAAGATAAAGAATAATGAACGTATATTCAAACTCAATCTCCCAACATTTAATAACCTATACCATGATCCTTCAATTATTAATTCTTCGAAACGAGAGAGAACGCCGTAATCTACTCGACGGAGCATTAACCCCTTGCACTATAATATCGAGTCAGACTCGTGATGAAGACTTCGAACAGAATTTTCTAAGTATGTATATTATTAATTCCCTTCAAATTGAAATGAAATTCTATTTTATCGTAGTCAATATTTAGCTATTACAGACCACGTGGTTATACAATAAATATAAATTTTCTATTTTTTCTACTAGATTATAGGCATCGAAGAAGTTCTAATCATTGCAATCGTAAAATAAATTGTAGTGCAAGGTGTTAAGTGAGAATAGAACAAAGAATCGAAAAGGAGTGATTCCAAGATTAAATTCCCAGACTAAATTCACATAAATCGTCGTACAACGAATAGAGGCTTCTCGTTACAGTTATCGCGCGATGAATGCGTCGAGAGGAGAACCGAGAATAATATACGGAAGTAAATCCGAAGAAATGCATTAAAAAAAACGTAATGTCTCCGAGACACATTCACGAAGACGGGCGCAAGAAAAATGTATCTAATCAACGTGACAAAAGGATGGCTCCCGTAGCGAGCATCGTTGCGGCAACAGAAGAGAATGGGCCGACGGAAGCACGCCAACTGAAGACACAAAAAGAAACGTCCGCGGACGTTGACGGTGTACGATTCTTAACAAACTGTACCGAGGGGCAATTTCTGCCGTGATATTGTTACAAGACCGGCAGAGAACCGGTGTATACATAATTATTATGCGGCGCATTATACCGGAACTGGTATTATTTTTCCATCACGTCCCAATGAAAGTCTTCCCGCCAGTGTGGGAGCAACATGACCTCGTGTTCGTACGTCATATCATCGCTCTAATCTTCTGCCAGTATCGTCATACAATATCATTCGCTCAGCCTTTACGTTTGCCATACAGTTCTGCAAAAAAATTACTATGTTCCGTTCTATCCACAGACCGCGTAGACGAATTTATATTAAAAGCTTTTTATAGTCTTTTTGCTTTAACATAAATAAGTTTATGCGCACTATTAACCCTTTGTATTCGGAGAATATTACCCATGATTTACTTCATTCTAGGCATACGAAGTTCTTGTTAGTATCACTCGTACTTGCAGCATTTTTAAATTTCTATTTTCCTCGGTAAAAATATTGTTGGGACGCAACGAAATGCGAGACCCATAAAAGAGCTCTCGAATTTGAGACGGACATTCAAACACTGCGACCACCCGCAATAAATTACCTCAAGGAGCGAAAACTCTTAAGCCCGAAGCGACTGGACTCTTTCTAGATTTCTCACGCCAGAACATAAACAATCAAAGACTGCGCCTGGTCAATATCGAGTCCTCAATCCAACTTCCTCCCAATAATATTTAGCACTCTCACATGTTAGGACACCCAACGCCAAGCACTTCGAACCCCGACTAATGCCATAAATTAGCCTAAGGGTCGAAGAGTCGTGAACCCGAAGCGACGGGACTCGTCCGAGTTTTCCACGCAAAAATATTGTAAGACAGCGCGTCTGGAAAATCTCTCAGATTTCACCCCAATTCTCTCCTCCCATTTTACCACCTCCACCATAGAATTACAGCCCTTAAATACCCATCTTTGCGTCACTAGTCTTCAGCGAATCTTCAGTCAGTTTCCATTCCGTTAACATATACACTACCGGCCATAAGTGTTTACCCACCCACATATTTTTTAACATTGTAGTCCACGGTTCTACCGTTCAGCTTCAATAACTTTGCTATTTCTCTGTTACTTTTTCCGATGCTATGATGGGACACTATTAGAGCACGCGTTTCAATCGATAATTCTTTTCTCCCTGACATTATTTGAAATTTTCGCAAAATTCTTTAGGCACGTGAAAGTCAACTGTTTACTGTATGAAAGCTTAATGCAGTATGAAATGCAGTATGAAATTTGAGAAGACTAAGATACCTGTATTACCTGCGTTCATATTCCCTACTGACCGTTATAAAAATTTCAGAAAAATGGGTTTCTTTACCTGAACTCCAAAATTGTCGTTTTTCATAAAAAGCTGTAAACTCATTTACAATACCTGATTGTGTATGTACAGAATATTTTGGATGTTTTTTATTAGCCTTATAATTAGGATTTAATGCTACGGACATTTTCATAACAATAAAATACCTATTATTTGAATAGTAACGAAATTTGAAGGTGGGTAAACACTTATGGCCGGTAGTGTACTCCTCGTTTACTCTACATGTTTTGTAAAGTCGTTATTATTAAAGTTATTGTTATTAACCAGTTGTCCAAGTTTCTGTAAAACTCAAAACACCTCACCTCTTATAAATAACCGAGCGCGGCTTTAATTAATCGCGACGGAGTGATCGACGTGAGGAAAGCCGAAATCACCGGTCTTTCCCGTCCATGCATGAGCACGTACAAATATTATAATCGGATATTATACCTAACATTACATTCAAGTACCGAGAGTAATCAGCATAGTCAATGTCACGGGCTATCTTTAAAAGCACTTTCACCGATCGGAACGTTTAACTTTCGCCTGTTGCTCATAAATATTTGAATAAGCAATTCATCAGGGTGCAATGAATTCTGCTCATTTTGCATCGTTATGCTTCCGCAATAAATTAATGTTCGCCGCACACTGAGCGTAATTATTAAAATTTTTTTCCGTGTACCGTTGAGCTAGGTTTACTCCCTCTTTTTAGTTCGATAATCGTGCATTTCACCGAGAGGAAAAAACCCTGAAAAACTGTCGGTCTATGTCAATTTGATAATTCACCGCGCACCGTTAACATCGACAGTAAATACAGACGTATTATTACGTGTACACAGACCGAGATAACAGAGAAAGCGCGTATATGTGTGTGTGTGTGTGTGTGTGTGTGTGTATTAAATTCGTAACCGTTTGCTCACCAATTAACGATTGCCATTCTACCAATATGAACGCGTACCTGCCGTAATTTCAATTACGTCGGAGCTTCGGCTGTTTGATGACTTTCGCTGGACACAGAAGCTATCTAGAGAGAGAGAGAGAGAGAGAGAGAGAGAGAGAGAGAGAGATTAAACAATTTAACCGAGCTTCGGTCTAAAATGAGACCGCTCGCTGATTAACCGAAGACAGACTAGAAATTCATTATTCAAATTGGACAATGCCTATAACCAAGTACAGTATACATTCGCTATAATCTCTATGGCGTAGATGATCGAACTTTCTGGTTTATAGAAACCAGAATCAAAGAGAATTTCGTACGTTCACTGTGTGTCGAGTCCGAATTAAATGAAAACATCCTGTGTTGAAATATATTTAAAAAATTGCGACTGCTGCATTTTGCAAATTTAGGGAATTACATAACACTTTGAACGCCAAACAAGAAAGCTCAAAAATTCCACGAAATCAAAGTAAGTTATTTGATAAAATAGAAATTGAAAAAATTAAATGTATGGTATTGTGTGGTTCTCCAACGTAAAAATTCATTTTAAAGCCTGAACAAATAATTCCGTCACCCATATATGGGTGACATGGCAGTCAACGTGTTAATATAAAATATATAACGTTATTCCCTAAATTTTAGGAGGCAGGATGTTTTAATTTAATTCGGACTTGACACACAGTGAACATATGAAATTCTCTTTGATTCTGGTTTCTATAAACCAGAAAGTTCAATGATCATTTAAAATATTATAATATCAATGGTATGTAAGTTCTATTTTCTTTTATAATATATTCAATCTATTATTTTTAATTTGCAAACGAAACAGCAGGCCAAGTAAACGATACTTTCCGCAAAAGTCTGCGACTTAAAGTTAAAGGACCATCGATAGAAATAACGCGCAGTGTTGGGGAAATCCAAGTTCGCAACCATACACATAATTACCCCTCGAGCAGGTAAGGAGCAATAGCCACAACGATGTCACGTTCAATGAACGAATAAAGGCAGGATGGAGGATCAAAGCGGTACAAATTGGATAGCTCCTTTCGGGGCAAATTCTCAAAGCGGCACGATATACGCGCGTTGCGTCGACGGCAGAGGATTTTCCAGCAAACAAGCTATCACATGCTTGTTGCCTTTCGTTGAAACATTCAATTCTCCTAACTATCTCGCGCCGCAATGTATGCGTTCATATTTATCGCTTACGCACGCAGATTCGCTTTGATTCTCCCAGTTGGTTTCGACTCCGGGCAAATAGAAATTGATCAAACAGGCTCGCAATTACCTACCACTGAATTATAGGTGACGACGGCTATATTAAAAAGCAAAAGAAAACTGGACTGTATCCAGTAGAACATTCTATTAGAATTATCACAATAACATTTCTGCAACAATACAATACACGTCCATAAATCTGTTGTACCGTTTCTCCGAGTTTTGCAAAAATAGAAACCCGTAAACTCGATCGCTTTTCAAATAAATCATGACGTGCGCCAATCGTAAACGCAGTTATGGTTGCACAGGCTAGACAGTGCAGGAAAGAAGTTCGCACGGAAGACGATGCGTTTGTACGTGTACACTGTATCGCAGACTCGACAATTAAGGTGTTCACTCACCACAATAAATTGGTAATAAGTTCATTAATGAACTCGAGGTAACGAGATTTTTCGGTAACTAGTTCGTAATGTACATCATAAAGATCTATCTTATTATTACCGTTCGAAAAAACTCCCGAGTTTTATTACAATGGAACACATCGAACTACAAACATTTATGCCGTAATTATTTCTACGGATCGACAATTAATTACGTGGACTAGTGCAGCGTGCAGGAAAGTATGATGTACAACGAACAATTAATTTCGATTCTCTACGTTTTCCCCGATCTACCCTAATTAGGCTCGTTGTCTTGCCTTTTCTACGGTAAATCAAAATTGCAATAACTGAAACGTTTATTAGGAATTAATAATTGAATTATGTATTACTTCAACGTAATTAATATCTATTTTTATTACAATATGGACTCGAATAAATAAATTCGTTTAATCACATTTCGTGAAAATATTCTTATGATTTTGATTATTGAAAAGTAAGAAATGTTTAATTCGCCATTTTAAAGTGCTTTTATGGTTTTGGCAATTATAAGATGAGAAACGCTTCATTAAAGAAGTCATTACAATGAAGTGAAATGTTAAGTTTAAATGAACAGAGAATCGAAAGTTCACATTCGATTTTACGATCACTATTTCAATGAAACCACCTCGAAAAAAAACACAGTTGTCTCACCCCTTTTCCAGTCACCCCTCGGACGCAGTAACGTTTATGCGTCATTCCTAGTCCGTACACACGTGCATATCTATCCGCACACCTGTCGCATCGTTCTCGAAACACGTGTACGTACGCATGTCCACGCGTGGCTGAATTAACATTCGACAACGCGCGTGCAAACGTATTGTACAATAAGTGACTCTCGACCTGCCGCTAGATCTGGGACACGATCTTCTTCTCGCGGAGAAAATCAGAAAACCCGTTTACGCCTAAACAGGTACCGGCAGACACGCACAGACGCTAATCATCGGTTGTTACCTGATCTATCTGGAACACTTGCAAAGCCACGAGGATCAGTAGAAACTCGCAACTATTTCTTTGGTTTACCTGTTAACATGTTCGCAGCTTGAACAACCGCGCTCGCACATAGAGAGCACAATGGCTTCTTTTGGAAGCAACGACAAGCAGTCTTGTTTTAACTTTTTCGCTGTGTTGTTCGCACAACTGGATGACATAATTCTACATGTAGATTAATTAATTTGTAATAACTTCGTTAGGGAAAATATTACATTTAAATTGTATATTTACAGTGGATTTTATTGAAATTTAATTTTTCTGCATTTTTAACATTAGAACTACCGAGTAATGAATAAGGTAAAGGCAACAGTAGTTGATCATTTTATAGAAAAACAAAAAATAAGGTTTGAAATGTTCTTTTTGTTTAGAAATTTAAACAACAGACATCCGAGGTTCATTTTCATCAAAAGTGCACTTACAAGTGCGCTTATAAAAACCTTATTTTTCATGTTTTTCTATAAAATGGTCAACTACTGGTGCCTTTACCTTACAGCTGATGTATATTGTTTTGTAACAGTTCAAACTTCGTACCATTTTTATTCTAACATGTGCTTTAATAAAAGAGTTCCTTAAAAAATTCTGATGAAGATCGGACAATTCAAACTTTGTACCATTTTTATTCTAATAAGTGCTTTAATAAAAGAGTTCCTTAAAAACTTCTGATGAAGGCATTTTTATAATTTCATTAATTGTGAAAGAAAACATTAGGAACCAGTCAGTTTGACTGGTAGTTGTAGTGTTGAGTAATTTTGATACAACATATTTAATTTTAAGTTACTTTACTATATTTAAAGCGAAAACGATTTTATTCAAAATCGTGACCGAATAGAAAGTAAAATTAGACGTGGTTCAAAGGTGCGCCGAGATTTTCGAAGAATATCACGGAAATCTGAAGAATGCTCAGCCAGGACAAAAAGCCCCATTGTATTCGTTGCGCGTAGATTCTGCACGGTACCTCGCGAATTGATATGCAAATGTGTCAAGATGCTCGTGTGGCCAGGATCGCACTCCAATTTCACCTTGCCATGACTCACAATTACATTACTCGGTACGGACTCTGAGTGAGTCATCCGCGATCAACAAACAATTTGCATCGCCGCGACCTTATTTGCGGTAAACACGAAAAAAGCGCTTCTGTAAGTTGCTTTATTCAGTTTTTATTACCTAAACGCTCCTTCTTACTGCCATTTTCAGAGCAAAATGCTTTGCTCAGCGTCATTATTAAAATGTTTTGTCAACGCACAAGGCACCTGCTTCATGAAATTTTGAAATAATTTAGCAACGTATATCTGTCCCAAGAGCAACAGCGATCTCCAACAATTACTCCATTACGAGTTTCATTTCCTACTGACCTTTGTACCTGAAACCGACTGTTTGGCATTTCATTTCGACAGAAAGGTCAGTCACGGCGAGCGAGGCAGCAGCGAGGTACCTTATGGCGTCATTAAGCTCGTAATTGTTTTCAGCGGAACGAGCGAAACATGTGCAAACTATCGTTAAACGATATTTTCAACGGAATTCGAGCCGTGCGTCGTCCGCCGTTCGATTATTAAAAATAATCGATTGATCAAGGAAGGGAGACGAGAAGAGAGGTAGAGAGAAACAGCGTGAGAGAGAGAGAGAGAGAGAGAGACCGGGTACGGTCAAGTTTCAAGTAATTTCGGCGGGCATCGAACACGAAACGTTCAATTAATTTCTTGTCCCGGGGTCTCGCGTATCTGTGCATGCGTTCGCCGGCTCGTTAATTAAGTTTAACGTCCGCCTCCCTCGCCTTCTCGTCTATCGGGATGCAAAGTATCTATTAGCCAAGCCTATCCTTTGCCTTCATTAGGTAATAAACTCGCGTAATTATCGCTATTACGGTGTACGTGTGCACCTTGTACCCATCGTTGCCGGCACGGCGGAACAACAAGCTCCCCTTTTCTTTCTTTCTCTTTCGCCGCCGCCGCTCGAGAGAGAGAGAGAGAGAGAGAGAGAGAGAGAGAGAGAGAAAGATCCACGAACAAACACGTTCCGAGATGTCGCGATAGTCAGCGATTTCTGCGTCTTCTGTTTCCTACATTTACCTAATTTCTAGGCTCGGCGAACACTCTGACCGCAAGCAATTAAGGTACAGTGTGCCGCAAAAGTTTACATCTAGCTAATTTCGAATATTGAATTTCGATTCGCTCGTACGCAAAATTTTTAAGCTAAATGGAAAGCACTGTCTTCCACCTTTCTGCTCGAGCCGGCTATTTAATTGGCGATTCGGTTTTCTATTTAACCAGTTAAGCGCGTTTGACGTGTATACACGTCGGACCAAATCTCTATTGCAGTGCGGTTAACGTTAATGAATTGTTAATTTCTTATCGAATAAAAATGTAATTCTTTCTCACTTTGCTTTACTTTTTTCGTGAAATTTATAATAGCGGCATTTGGCCTGCGTTCGACGTGTATATTCGTCATTGTTTGACTTTAACTCCGTGCTACCAAAGGATCTTTAAAATTAAATTCCACAGTCAACTGGTTAAATGGCAACTACCACCCAGTAATAAGCGAATTAAATCTATGGTATAGTCACCGTAAACGTTTCCTACGGTATTTAACAGCGACCCAAACGGAGCAATTAATCGATACTGAAAACGTGATCGCGAATAGACTTTTTTATTTGAGCACACCCAATTACTCTATTAAACCGGTTTCTACTTCGACCACCGTGCACGGAAGCGCTTGCGCAAACAATTCAGCTTTATGAATGAGAAAACCGGCGACTTGTAACAAAAGACAAGACGAATTCGCGACAAGTGACTTGTTAGTATCCCCGTTGGCAAGCGTGCTTGCTATATGTTTTCGACGAGGAAGCGCAAGGTTTGCCTGGCCCGAACATCCGCGCATGATTTATGAGAGCATCTTATGCAAATCGAGGAACCGTCGTGGTATGCGGTAAGAAAAGCCCCCGCTTAACAATATTTACCAGATTGCTTCTACTCGAGCATAAATATTATCATTCGCCAGTGTAACGCGTTCGAAAGACATTGAGTCGTGAATCAGCTCGCTTGGAAATAGAGCGGAATGCGTCTGAGAGATCTGTTCCGATCTGGCCCGAGTTAGATGAGCATTCTCGCCCGGAGCCATTGTTTCTCGATGATTTTTCGGGACTACACCGTGTCCGTCTAGACATCAGTCTACGAGCTCAATAGAAACCGAAAAATAGAAACTGAACAATAAGCAAATGAGATCATAAGGATAAAAATAAATCGTCTCCAAGGTAAGTGACCCAATGACTGTTTGGGTACTGTGCCACTATACTAGTCACACTTATTTTTAAAGATAATTTACTGATAATATTATGCTTCAACAAATAAGTATAATTAACACTTTGACTGCCAAACTAAAAGCTTCACAAAATTCCATAAAATCAAAGTATTATTTAATGAAATAGAAATTGAAAAAAATTAAATGTATGACATTGAGTAGCCCTCCAATTTTCTTACATTTTACTGATCCTAATTAAATTTGGTACAACGAAGATATTAACATAAAAATTCATTTGAAAACCTGTACAAATAATTCCGTCACCCACATATGGGTGACATGGCAGTCAACGTGTTAATATAGGCACAGTAGCCCCCACAGAAATTGGGTTCTATGCTTCTCTGTAATTTTCACACAAATTAAGCTTTCTAGCAGCACAATGTAGGTTCGCAGAGCTAAGAAGTTGAAGACTGTACTGTAGAAAATCTCGGTTGGTTTTCAACTGGTACGAATTAGGTACTGATTTGAACTTCGCAAATTGTTACGAGCTTAATAGAAACCGAAAAATAGAAACTGAACAATAAGCAAATGAGATCGTAAGCATGAAAATAAATCGTCTCTAAGGTAAGTGACCCAATGACTGTGTGGGTACTGTGCCTATACTCGTCACACTTGTTTTTAAAGCATATGAGTATTAAAAAAGAGATATATTACTGATAATATTGTGCTTTAAAAAGAAGTATAATTAATATAAGCACAGTAGCCCCCATAGAAATTGGATCCCTATGCTTTTCTGTAATTTTCACACAAATTAAGCTTTGTAGCAGTATGTAATTTTATTTGCAAATTTCCATGGCGCAACGTAGGTTCGCAGAGCTAAGAAGTTGAAGATTGTACGCTGATGTTATCCGGATTGCAACCGCATGGTTTGCGCCTCGAGATGAAAATCTCGGTTGGTTTTCAACTGGTAGGAATTAGGTACTGATTTGAACTTCGCAAATTGTTACGAGCATTCTCTCGTCTATATGTTCCTCGAGGTAAACGGTAAAGATTGAACAAGGCACCGACGGATCGTGGAAAGATCCACGTGGCGAATAAACGAGCCAAAGTATCAAAGATCTCGTTAACCTCTGCACTCATCATCCTCCGACTCTCGCACGACTTCGCTAAGAGGATTCTCTTTTTCCATCGCCTAACGACACTTCTGCTCTTTCGTCTATCATAACGTTCATCTAGCTGTTCTCTCCGGGGAGGGATTCAGTCAGATATTCCAGACGGATGGTGGAAATCGTGACTAGAGGCGAGAGAGAGAAAAAAAGAAAATGTGCAACGTCTCGGGCTAACATTGCTAGGGAAGACGATGCAATAATCGGTCACGTAGCGAACGGTTGCCCCCATCGACGGAAATTAGGGAGACAGGTTAACGTCGATCGGGACGTAATCGAGTTCTCTAGGTTGTCGAGGCTCGTTTACCAACGCGGTGCTCAGAACTGTTTCCATCTCGAATCTATTTTTTATGGATCGCAGATTCCCCTGACAGCGTAAATGCCTGCCAACCGGGGTCAATGGCGGACTTGATGAGTTTTAGATGTGCTGACTCTTCGAGGTGTTCCTTCCTCCGTTTCTTCTCAAGTAGTGGTGATTTTAAAGAGTTAATAAAAAATTACAGTTACCGAGTATTGAGTTGGTTGAAGAAGTTCGAAATAACTTCTTTGCTGATTTTTAGAAGACGAGAAATTAGGTTGACATTCATCTTTCATCGCCGAAGGGGTGAAACTTGATTAAAATTACCCCTGTATCGAAATATTATTAAAAATATATGATCTTCTGAACGATCAAAGAATGCATAAATAGAAGAAATATTCTTAGTTATTACCCTTTTACACAAGATTATTAAAATAGCACCATGAGTCCACTTTAATCCGATCACTCACGTTCTACCGCGCGCGGTCAGTTCGCATAATCGAGGTTCTACTGTATCGTGGATTAAGCGAGCAAAAATGGTCGGAATTGTGCTGTGTTTCGTGTCATTTTAATCAGAAAAATATCACGAATAGAAGTTACACAAAAACATCATTAAAAACAAGAAAGTTGTACGAAGATTGTTTCACTATATGTTATGTATATTAAAATAAAAAACAGCGTAATACGCCGATAGGGTGTTGTTTTGTTCAGTCGCTTTCGCACAGCCAAAATACCTAGAATTATGTCTGCACAGGACGTATGTACGTGACATTTTGATCCCGTGGTTAGCAGACACATACATCGAGACATTGCTATATAGTCGCGTACACGGTGGACGATAAATTTCTTTTATACAGGAAGGTTGCTTCGTGGAAACGAGGAATTACCACCGGGAGAACAAAATCATCGGTACGCAGGAAATGGTTGCAAAGCAACCTCTTACAATTGCGTTATCCCCGCCCACGCTTGTTGTTT
Source organism: Seladonia tumulorum (assembly GCA_913789895.3). NCBI lineage: Eukaryota > Metazoa > Arthropoda > Insecta > Hymenoptera > Halictidae > Seladonia > Seladonia tumulorum. The sequence goes on along the minus strand of OU565277.1, from coordinate 5,502,099 downwards.
ATGCAAGCAGAAGCAAACGGGCCTCGGTTGACGATAACAAACGCGCGTTTCTTTTCGCGGATTTCATTGGCCGGTGGATCGTAACGTATATTACGGTTGTTTACGGTCGGCCCGGCGAGCGGCGTGGCACGGCGCCACGAGAATCGTGAAATTAAGAAAACCCGAAAAGACGGTACACGGACAGAGAACTCGTGGACACGTTAACACTAGATTTACCAGACCAGTCAAAATGACTGGTTTTGCAATTGCAATTCAACATTCCTACTGCATGTAACATTTTCTTTCCGAAATGATATCATGACTTTTGTAGCCATAACTAAAGAATCAGTTTCACGAACTTTATATTATTTTATATGTATTCGTAACAAATATATTTTTTGTTATTGACACTTATACCAGTACCAGTCAAAATGACTGGTGCATGTTTCCATGTGATGAAATGACATTGGGGCAGCTACAGCAATTGATAAGTACTGCAACGTTTTTCGGGACAGAATATATGATTCCGGGAAAATCATGATTCTGATGCAGTACGCTAGCGGCCCTTGGAATTGTATATTTACTCAGGGTTTTGGGCCGCGCATAAGGTTCTCCTTGGGTCCCGGACATTTGGCTATCTGTAAGTGCGAACTCGATACATACTCGGGGTTTCTGAGTGTCTTGGCCGTGCTCGGTCGTGCTAATGTGTATAAATTAGTTTTTGTATTACAATTAATATTATTCAACTTTTTTTGTCATTTTTTAAAAGTAAATAAAGACTAGAAACACCACTAAGCACTTTTTCTAAAGACCAATCATTCTGACTGGTCTTGGTAGAAATAGATATACTTAAATAGCCGGTAAATCTAGTGTTAAATAACTCCAACGAGACGAAGGATATAAGTTAAGATCGGTACGAAGGTGACGGCCGCGAGCGAATGAAGAGTTGCTCAGAAATGAAGGAAACGTCGACCCCGTAATAACCATAAATCCCCTCGTCGGCCTGCCAAGGAGTTCTCGCGGACCACGACGTCGACGGGATCGGTGCTTTAACGCTGGCTCAATTCCATCCCCCGCCGTTAAATCCGCAAGATGAATAATTAATCCGCGACCTTGGCCAGTCGGTTTACGCCAAAGCGGATAATTCGGATTTCCGCGGGGCTATTTTTACGTTGGAGACTTTCCAATCCGACCGTCGCGTCGCGTCTCGTCGTGTCTCGTCGCGTCTCGTCGCGTCGTCCGGCTCGACACACCGGTTACTCGGAATTTTTACATTGCTCGTTCAAAATTCCTACGAGTCCGCCGAAAGAGAAAGTGAAACAAATCTTCTACCCGACCGGCGAGAACACGCAGAAAAATCGTAATGTCATGTCGGCCGCGAAAACATTTTATGCTCGCACTCCTGAGTGTTTGTTATTTCATTGTTAACACGTTCCAATAACATTCACTTTCCCCATTGTTCACATCATCGTCGTTCTTTCGTTCTTTCGTTGCACCCACGACTAATAGTTCATTTTCTATTTTCATATTTTTTAACACTAAACCTTCCAAGCACAAAACATGTAAAAGTGAAACGTCTTATAGAAGGGAGAATTCATTTAAACTTCGTACGATTTTCATTCTAATATATGCTTGAATAAACAAGTCAATTCAGTAATTTCCTATAAATACGTTTTTATAATTTCAATAATTGTGAAATAGAAAAGCGGTCATTTTGACCGTGGTAGGTTTAGTGTCAAAGGTCGTCTGATCTTGATTGCAATTTTGTATAAAATTCGGTGCACAATGTATGTACAGAAGCGAGACAAAATATGATGCGTCGCGTATGACGCACGGTTCAGTATACGTGTTAACCCTTTAGTGCACGGGTGAATAGAACACCTGCCTATGCACAAGTAGGGTTTACCTCCGACCTAGGTAAGGTTCACCGTATAGTATTACCGCAAATAAACAAGTTTCCACGAGCCCGGCTTATCCAGCAACAATTTTCTTCGCGAGTCTCGCAATTACCGGTGAACGACGCGTTAATATTGTATTAACTGCGATAAAGTTGACGGGAGTTAGCGTTTCGGAATGCTTTTTAGCCGTAATCAGAAGCTGGTACCAGCAGAGTTCATTGTACGGCGACGCGACGCGACGTGACTTCCGTTTGTACCTTTATGGGCAGATCGGAAGCCACGTTGATGAAATAGCGAAGGAGATAACACGTCAGAAATTTCCAAAGTCGCGCCATTGTGATACCGTCCCTCGTCTAAAATCTCTTTTCCCTTTCCACGCTGGGCGCAACGAACACGAAGAAGAAATTGTCGCAAGACAGACGGGAACAGCAGATCGAAAATTGGAAAGGAAGCAAAGTTTCGCAGAAGTTTTTAAATGTTCCACGCGGACCGGCGAAAGTCTTTGGAATCGGCGTTGAAAGAAAAATTCAGCTCCGGGTTCTGAAATCCGTTTGAACAAACTTCGCAGGCAAATCTCTCTAATGGAAATCGCTTTAGGAAGAAGAGCAGAAATCAGAGTAATGAAACCTGGTATTCCGCATTTTTCCTTAAACAAACCAGCGCATCGGTACTAAAGAAATCAATTATGCAAAGTTTTCCAATGATAGAAACCCAATAGAAAGGTGGTTCTTAACCTTTCCAGTGATCGGCACCCCCTTCGGTATGAAAATAAGTTCTCGGCACCCCCGTGAAAAATTCTATTCCTTTATTTAGAAAATTACATCTATTGCAAGATAATTTATATATGGAAAAATAAATTTAGAAACTTTTCTCAGAGGTGCACGCACTAGGATTAACCACGAAGAAATCTAAAGTTGGAAAGTTAAAGGTGTTTAAATTTTTCAACAGTAATATATTTTATTCGTGGATCGCGTAAATCTGTGTGATTTTAGGCGAAGCAAGAATTCCTTTATTTAGAAAATTACATCTATTGCAAGGTAATTTATGTATGGAAAAATAAATTTAGAAACTTTTCTCAGAGGTGCACGCACTCAGGATTAACCACGAAGAAATCTAAAGTTGGAAAGTTAAAGGTGTTTAAATTTTTCAGCAGTGATATATTTTATTCGTGGATCGCGTAAATCTGTGTGATTTTAGGCGAAGCAAGAATTCCTTTATTTAGAAAATTACATCTATTGCAAGATAATTTATATATGGAAAAATAAAAGAAATTTTTCTCAGAGGTGCACGCACTAGGATTAACCACGAAGAAATCTAAAGTTGGAAAGTTAAACGTGTTTAAATTTTTCAGCAGTAAAAGGTATATCTTATTCGTAGATCGCGTAAATCTGTGTGATTTTAGGCGAAGCAGGAATTCCTTTATTTAGCGTTTTAAACATTCCATTTTTCATTGTCAATCCGTTACTGTGCAAACAGAAGAGTGTTTTGAAATCTTTTCGCGAAACCGTGAACGCCCACGACGCGTTGAACCGGAAGTTGGCGGTGGCTATCCTTGGATTTGGACGTTAGACCCGTTCGGAATTGCGAATTTAAACGTTTATCGCGATCTACGTCAGTACCACCCTCTTCGATTGTTGATCTACGGGATGAATCCGGCTCAGGTTACCCAGAAGATACATCGGAGCGTTCGCAATGCAAACTGTATCTTCGGAGTACGCGCGGAGAAAGACATTAATTTCAATGTTTGCCGGTAATACCTTGAAATTCTCGCCTCGAGTACGATGTACGATAACTATTGAGTCATCTGTCCGTATTTACACAAGGGGGTCCCATCTTTTCTGAAGATTAGAAACTCCCACAGTAAATTCTACGAAACGCTCGTCGTTGTTTCAGGATTTTAAAAAGCAATTCGTCAATCATGGTCATTCGTCACTCTCATTAATGCGAGTAGGTCATAAAGAAACGCATATTTCAGGCGAGTGCAAAAACCAGTTGTACAAAACTTTGCTCGAACACGTTGACTGCCATGTCACCCATATGTGGGTGACAGAATTATTTGTCCAGATTTTAAAATGAATTTTTCACGTTAATATATTCATCGTACCAAATTTGATTAGGATCTGTAAAATGCAAGAAAGTTGGAGGACTACTCAATATCGTATACATTTAATTTTTTCAATTACTATTTCATTCAATAACTTACTTTGATTTCATGGGATTTTTGAGGATTCTAGTTTGGCAGTCAAAGTGTTAACTGTCGCTAAACCGTGTAGATACGTCTTTCTCAAAGTTGACGAAATCATTATATTTTGCATGTTCGCATCTTCGACTTTCTAAATACCAGATGCTGCTAACACATTACAGAGATACGAAAACGTTCAAACAATGGAACGTTCACATATTTGAAATTTAGATAACGGAGAATCTTCCGCGGTTCTGTAATTATCGAGGCACACTCGTAAACATTATCTCCGAGCAAACGGTACGAATATTAAGCGAGTCGATTAAACGATATAACGATGTCAACGTCGAACTATGCACCCGAGAGCTCGTTAAATTGCTATCTACACGATTTAATTCGGTCGTACTCGGTCAATTAAACCGGTATTAAACGAGTTCGTGAGTTTGATCGAGAAAGTTGTTTCCATCAGTCGGCCTATCGTAGCTATACACCTGCCCGCGAGCTGACTGTTGCAATTTCTACCTGTGTTATCAAAACCAGAGTCACGCCGTGACCTATAGCGTAATCGCAAGCAAAATAAAAGAAAAATGTCACCGTACTCGAAATTTCATTCAGCATAGTTTTCAAGGTTTTTCATCAAATATGCTTCTCATCCCCATTTTTGATGGCTATTGTCATCTCTTTTATATAAACCAATCAATATTTTGTAAGAACTACTTTCTCCTAACGAATTTTACTTTGATATTGACAGTGGTCAGATCATCCAGGAATAATGTTTTCATGTTCAAAGGCAATACGACATTAGGCTCGCTTGCTATTGCTAACTTTCACCAGCTTCTTTCAAATCAACATTCCTGTGACAACCGATAGTTGGATGACCCCACATGGTCATCAACCATTGTCTCGCGATAGGCGTATTGTGTTTAGCCTCATTCACTCTTTTTCAAGACCAAACGCAAACTGAGACATTCGCGTGTACAAGTTGTTTCACAAGCCGTGCTGGTTTCGCGCTAATTTATTTTTACCTGTTTAACCAGGCAACTCTCCGTCTATCAATACCCTACAATTAAGGATACGTAAAAACGATTTGAAGTGATTTACCGCATCATAAATTGACATGATTTGGTATAGATTCCTACATACGGTAGAACTAAATGTCTAAAGATCGAAAACGAATAAAACAAGAAACTTACATAGAAATTTCGTTTAACATTTTTATGAAAATTCCAAGTTTTAGTATCAGACTAAAAGACATGCTACCTATGTATGTCAACCGAAGCAGGAATCAAGGAATGCAAATCAACTGGAAAGATGGAAAAACTCGTCTCCCATCTTAATTCATTTACGGATTTCGTCTTTAAAGAATTTTGATTGCGACTTTTAGAAAAGTGAAAAAAGTGTTGATTTAAATATTTTATCGATCGAGAAATGTCTCAATGATCGAAACGAAAGGTTCTCGAAAGGTCGCAGGAAATTTATGGATGCAGTATGAATTCCCGCAATTTATAATCTTTTTTACATTCTTAAAAGTGATATAATAAATTGGCAAGTTAATTATCATTGAGCAATATCTATCGAGAACCACTACGTTTGATACGTAAACCAGTAATAACACAATTTTTATGGATCATAAAAAGCGACGTGAACCAGAAAACTTGGTTGAATTTTAAAGAAAATTCTCTTCGCCAATATTAAGCTATCTTATCTGCCTCCACGATAAGAAACGTCGAAACGCGAAAAAAAAAGAGAAAAAATGTTAAAGAAAGTACATCAATTGGCCAGCTTTCAACAACGAAGATCGAGCTCGATAAATCAATACGTGTCTCCATTGTCACATTACGCCACATGATAGGTTATTTGTGTCCACGCTGTCAGCAGCGGCAACATTTTTGTCAGTTGACCGATACCGGCGTAACTCGTGCAGATATATGGATGGCTACTTTTGCAAATGTCAGTGAAATTCTCATTTACGAAACCGGTATACGCGCGCACGGAGGGCGGCCCGATCGGTCCCGTAAATACTATGAAGTAATATTTTGTCGCGCGACCCAATCAGGATTATCCAGTTTCCCGCCAGTAATTTTTCTGCCCCGGGTGTTTATCGCGCAATTACTTATTCCCCCTGCATATTATGCAAATGTCATTAACGCGCGAGCTCCCTTTCACGCGGCTGCGAGACATGCCCTATCCGATTCGTCGATCTGTAGCCGATTCTCTTTGTAGTCCACCAAGTACGAATATGATTGGAGAACATTACTCAAAGGACACTTTGGAATTCGATTTTCGAAACACGAAAATCCCCGCGAGAATGCTTTTGTTGCATGTATCCTAGAAAATGCCAAACACTGACGATCCTGACAATCTTTAACCCATTTGCATCATTAGCGTATATATGCGCTCAATTTTGTTGGTCACTATCATTATTCGTTAGCTAAAAAATAGAAACGAAGGGTGTTGTTGGAGATGAAAGTAGTAATTCTGATTTTTCCTTATAATGCTGAATTATCAAGTTCTTTTACTCGTAGTCTAAAAATTAAAAAAAAGTTTGGTGATAAAGGCCTCCTTCTCATATATCCTTATGATGCAAATGGGTTAACTGTTAACAGCTTAAAAGTTACACCAAAACAGCAAATTTGTTTACCTCGATTTTTCTTTTACTCGCCTACTCCGTACATCCAAGCCGTCTCGGAACTAAACTGAACAGCATAGCAAAACGCAAACCTTATTACAGGCTCTGCTTTCTAATAATTGCACACTGGCGTCCACCTGTTCAATTTTTAAGCGACCAGGTGAAGTCTGAAATTTCAGCCATCGCGTAACCTACACTCTTTTGACAGAGAAGTATCCACGAAGATAGCTATTCGAGCGTGCAGCACGGTGCGCGCGAGTTACGTCGCCTATCGATCGAATTACAGTGCGATAATTAATACAACGGCATCCACGAGAAGCACCCCGAGCTAGTGTACAGGGGAACCGGGGGAAAAGAAAAAATAAGCAACAGAGAATACGCTCGATTCAGCAGAGGAGCACGCGCGAAGGGGAGGCTAGTAGAGCGTCGCCGTATCGGAGAGCAGTTGGAACGCCGTGAACCCGAGTTCAAGCTTTACGATCGCGGGCTACAGCTGGAACCGCCGCGATATCGTTTACTAGGAACACCGATGCAATTACACAATGAAGTAGTAACGGCAATAGGCGCGATAAACTTGCCGGTGTATCGACACAGACGGAAACGCGGCCGAGGCAGAGCTAGCGATGGTACCAACTGCGAACGGTGGACAACATACGACAGTCGACAACAAAATTTGTTTACAGAGAGGACAGAGAGGGTATTACTTAACCCATTTGCATCATAAGGAAATATGAAAAGAAAGCCTTTATCACCAAACTTTCTTTTTATTATATTTAAGTACAAAAATATGACTACAAGTAAAGGAACTACAAGTAAAAATCAGAATTACTACTTTCATCCCCAACAACACCCTCAATTTCTATTTTTTAGCTAACGAATAATGATAGTGACCAGGAAAATTGAGCGCATATATACGCTAATGATGCAAATGGGTTAAAAAATATCTGTGGACTTGTATCCGTACCAGGGAGGGAGCACGAATCGAGGGGAAGAAATTACCCCCTCTCTGCCGCTACCGGAGTGTGCACGTGACGTGGAAGGGGAAGTTAGAGTGGGGACACAAGTCGCCAGGTGAGAAATGTGTGAAATTAACAAATTAAAGCTGCCAACGCTTTGGAGGAAATGTTTAATAGTGCAATGATTCGATTAACATAATGAGATAATAAAATTTCATTAAAATCCGAAAGCAGTTATTAACAGCTACGCATTAAGTAGTTTTTGCACATGAAAACTGGTTTACGCTAAAGATTTCCAGCCCTAGCCATAAAGTTCGAGATCAACGGTACTTTTAAGGAAAAGCAAAACAACATTGAACAATTTTTTTCAAACGCCGAAATTCATAGGAAACAACAATACGCGGACAATTGGATGTAAATATACGAGTCAGCGTTGTTTTTTTGCAGTTAACGTCAACAAGCCGGCATTGTTCATGAAACGATTCGATAGACGACGGACCCCCGAGGACCGTTTGTTTTTACGAACGCGAATCGAGCTGAATGAAACAGTTTTTAGATATACCGAATTGATTGATATTCATGAGCACACATTGAACTTGGTCCCATCGCTAGTGTGTATGCATGAACTCGGAACATATCGGGCGAACAGAGGCGGGCACGGGATCGTTATAAATCAGCCAATAAATCAATTATTTATACGCGCGGCCGGCCGACCGGGGAGCGGAGTTCTTCTCGCGTAGGAGTAAAGGAAAACGTGACTGGAAACACCGTATTTTGCGCGCGTTACGGCTGAGATTAAGCCGAACGTAGTTACTTAAGATCGGCCGGTGGTTAAGTGCGCCACTCGGTACGGGTAAATAACTCGCGATGTACAGTGAAGAGCAAAATTGAACCGGTGAAACGATCTTTTTTTTTCATCGAAAAGTCGTTACATTATTTTTGAAAGTCCACTGCCGGTGAGGATTTTTCAATAAATCCTTCAATAGCAACAATTCGCCCTTGATAAGGCAGTAGGGATAGTTCTGGGAGTTTTATCGGTTAGGAACATACACAGGCTCACGAAAATATTCGAACGCTCTTTAAACTACTATAACTTTTTTTTTAATTCGATCAAACAACCTGACATTTTTGAGCAATTAGAAGAATTAGTTTTCCAAACGATGTGCAAACAAGATTTTGAAAAAATTGCAATTGGTAAGAATTACATGAGAAAATAAAAATGGCACTTTTTATAACTTTTTTTATTTGAGCCTATAACGAAAATTTAACATATGCGTTTTATAGATCTATGTTAATTATACACATGCTGAAAATTTCAACGAAATCGACTAATATATACATGAGCTGCAAATAGTTAAAAGTGGTGAAAATCGTAGTTTTTCACGACTTTCGATCAGTTTCTGCTTGAAATCCACAAATTCTAACATCTTTAGATGCGTGTCGTTTTTATCTGCATCAACCGATGTCGACGAAATTTTCAGTATGTTTATAACTAACACGGATCTACAAAACGCATATTTTAATACAGGCTCAAATCAAAGAGTTTTGGAAAGTGCCTTTTTTATTTGCTCTTTTGATTCCTAGCAATTGCAATTCTTCTAATTGCTCAAAAAATGTCAGGTCTTTTGATGCAATTTAAAAAAAGTTATACTGTTTCGAAGGACGTTCGAATACTTTCGTGAGCCTGTGTATATCGAGTGGACTATAATTTCGTTGGAAATACACAATTATTTGAAACCCTCCTAAGCAGGCTTCCGGTAGATAAAATGTGAATGCAGATAATAATTTTCTGGAAAAATGGTATCACTGGGTTCAATTTTGCTGCTCACTGTACCTCTTGCGGTATCTCCCAACGTACATCCTTTTTTATTCCGTCCCTAGCGTGCTCGTGTTACACGATAGAATCGGAGAAAGGAGCGCACAAGTTCGCGCGCACTCCTTCCTTCCTTTCTTCCTCTGCCGCTTTTATTCCTTTTTTCCTTCCCGTCTTTTGCACGTTGTTGTATGCAAATGAGAAAGTACGAGCCGGAGTATCGTAAATTTCGTTATTCGTTTTACCGGCGTTTGGAATTGTTAGTTAACGAACCGTGGGGCAAATAATTCCGCGGGAAATGGTCAATGACGCCCGAGTACACGCGTGCGGAGAATTAAACGAGAATTATTAGAATGAAGCGAGCTCGAATAACTCGGATCCTCAGGTATGTAATCTGCGAAACGAAGGCGGAGAGATAGTGATGGCCAGTGTTGCGCGATGCGAGGTGTGTTTTTATGCGTCACTGATTGGATTTCGCAATTAGGTTTACCGTGAAATTTGCCGCGTTAACGAAACGCTTTGATAACTATTTTGAACACAAAAGTATAAAATTTCTCAGATTTCGTCCTAGGAGCATCCTTATTTTCCTTATTACAGTATCTAAGAATGAATTACACAAAAGTTCCACCAACTTTTTCTTCAATCTGTTGTTTTTGTCTTTTTTCTTCTTATGTACGAGCAGCGGCATGTTTTTTTTATAGAATATTATTGATTAAAAGTTATCGGAAGCAATGTGCGCATAAGGGTTTTTTATAGCTTCGTCAATAAACATTATAGATTAGCTCGTTAGCACCACAATATTTTTTCATCTAGTAATTAGTCATCTTTAGCTACACCTAATCCTAGTCCAACCAAAATTTGAGCAATTTTAATCTATCGCTTAGTAAATACAAATAGAGGTTTCTGTAATCAGCCTATTTAAATAAGGCAAGGAACAGATAATGCCCTAAGCTCTACAATTATTCTCAGAAGACATACAGTGCAAACTTTAACAGACATTCGACGCGTCATAAACATGAGTAGATAAATTTTGTTCGTTTATCAGATACAAACACTGTCCTTTATTTATTTTATTGGATAAACGTAAAAAAAGAGTTTCATTAACTGTGAAACACTTCCGAAAACATTTTGAATTTTTTCTTGAAAAACAGCATTGACTTTTGAATAAAATTTTGATTGAATCTTAAATTAAACTCCGGGAATCCATTTTGAAATTAGTGAAGCAACGCGGTGTGGTCATTTCCGCGACATCTGTTTACTATAGCTTTCAAAAAAGTCTGTAAAACGTTGCTGTCTGTCTTCAAGTTCAAGTTTAGATACCAGGTCAACGAACATACTAGAATTAGTTTGCTCCTAAAACTTGTCTCGATATTTCTACTATATCCAGCACAAGTAGACCTATAAAATCAGGCTTGCACTTCATCGGTCGGTACTATCTTTTGATTAACGAGTCGCGCAATTTGAAGTTCTACCGCACCAACTTCTACAGACGTTATATAAGTTTCCGGGCAATGTTCCGCAACATTCATGGCGGACTTACGTTCCCCTGATTTCGCATGATTTACTCGTACTACTCGTTTGTAATGAAGAATCGTGGACTACGTTCGGAATTGCCCACGACTTGCACACGTAACCCGTTTCTTGTCACGCTCTTAACGAAACGTTCTCTATTATTCGCAGATGCGCATGCAAACGAACGGGATAAAATACGAGCGTTGCACGGCGAAAGTGCTAGGATTCAATGGTGTGCCAGTTATTAAATCGCTTCCCGTACAAATAAAAACCGGTGAATGGCGTAACCATGTTTTTACCCATAGCGTCTGCGCCTGGGAGCAAATTGTCGAGAAAATGGAAAACGATAAATTCCGCTAATTGCTGAAAATAAACGATTTTCGCTCCCGTACAATGCCCGACGATAATTGTTATTAATTGATTCGACGACGTTTCATCCCACATTTAGTCGATTCATTATACCAACTCCTTTAATAAATTGTCGCCCGAAGCTCGATACGTTTGTTACGTTATTTAAAACATTTTCTGGATTACGAAGCGAGTCAATTAATGATCGAATACTTTAGTCTGAACCGTTTATAAGGTATATTTATGTTCTACATTTTGAATAAATAATTTTGCGAATTTGCAATTCGAATAGTGAGGAGATACCTACGAAAAAACTGAATATAGTGTACGATTTGAGGGATAGAAGAAAAACTGAATAATACTTGAATTTTTCTTTGAAAATGAAGGGTACCGTGAAATTTTCTCCTGAACGTGAGCTATTAATCTAAACGGAAGGCTAAGGAGAAATATACTATGTCATAAAATGAAGTTTTATCGGGGACTGTTTACCATTTGGCACACCGGCGCGGCCGAAGACTCGTTGGATAGCAAACGGCTGCTGAATTTCGTTCTCAAGACGCCAGTCATGGGAGTCTCGAGCGAGCAGCATACTGAAAACGAGCAGGTTCACGCAAATACGCCGCAAATAGCGGATGTGTACAAATTCATGGTACAAGGAACGTCCATTCGTTGGCCGAGCAAAGACAAAAGGTCCCCGGTGATGGAGATCGGCCATCAAATAGGGATGTTTTCATTTCGATGCAAATGCCAGACGCTGAGAATGGGAGTGGGGGGAAAAAAAAAGATGAACCATCGATCGCTGGCCCTCTCGATACTTTTGAAGATCCCCCGGAAGGTCGGAAAAAAGCGACGATGGGGATAAAAAAAAAAGGAGAGAATCAAGCGATGAAACAATCGTCGATAATCGATACAACTGGCTATGCAATAACCTCCAACGCAATAATTGGTCCGCCTTTCGATATTTCACAGAGACGTCTGCGGACTCGATTGTTCGAGCAAAAGTTTGACGGGACAGATCGCCACGTCTGATACGAAAAGACGCATAAACAAATTTGCAACGCACCTCCTTTGCGAAATATTGAAAGAATTTAATAGCAAAAAGTGGCATGGAATCTCCGAGCATAATAGTTTCCTTATTCAAATTAATACTCTACTCTGAAATGCTTTTATTTAGTCGGCGAACAACCGATTTTAAGTATTTCAACATTCTTGTCCGTTGTTCGAGACTTTTTATGTGACGAATTTTTCCATCTCCAGGATTATTCCCAACGAAGTTTGCGGTGCGTATTTCTCCCCATTGGAATGACAAACATCATTGAAACTTGACATTCAACGTACGCTGAGTAGGGACATACTAAACAAGACCGAACGTAAACAGTTGACATACTTTAATTTTTCAAGACACGTGTCTTAAATCTCTAACCTTTTGCAAATCCGAGGTCGTAGCGATCTTAGTTATTGAGTTGGAATTAAAGTACGTGGCGTTTTTATTATTTTATATAAAATTTTTGGGCGTGGTACATTTGACAACATGATAAATTGAAAATTTGTCGAGTACTCTGTTGTTTCCATAGATGTTTAAGTCGAAATTCTGACAATTCAAATGACAAAAACTTTATTCGAGGTCGTTAAACTATACGACTTCTTATTTAGAATATATATAAAAACAGAAACAATTATCACTGTAGCACTGTTTGTAGTCGATTCATCCTCCGTGACCTATAAATGGGCGTTGGAAGATTACGTAACCCGGTACCAGTTCCCCATATAAACACGCTCCAAGAATTTGAAACTACTCGATCGATACGACGTAAATAAATAACGATTTTCATTTATCCAGATCGAAGAGAGTTGCTGGTTCCCAGCACAAACACACACCTCCCCTCCCCTCACCGGGTCACCGCGCGCGTAATTCTAAACGATTAGAAAAACCCACGAATGCTAATACAAAGGAAACATTCTTCCCCGGGCAAGGGAAAGAGTGTGCACCGTCTGTCACAGGCTTGTTTACACAGAGATAAATAAAACCGAGGAGGGACTATCAAGAAATACAGCGGTGTGTGACATTCTTAGGGATACATAACGCGGAGACCAAGGGAGTTTCGGTACGGCCGAAACGATGACAGACTCCTCCCCCTGCACTTGTTGTTATGCAACGAAGCATGGCAGGGCCCGGCTCGAGTGCCGGCTAGCAAAATGAGCGAAATAGCGTTCTTGTGGAGCAGAGCGCACGTGCATCTGGAAGGTTCACTGTACCACAGACACTTTCGTACACACGACCGCACATAACCTCCCTCCGATTTCGAACCGAGTTCTGATTCTTTTCTTTTTTTTTTTTGTTGTCCCGGCTCGCTTACGAGAACACGCTATACTACGATGCCGAAAAAAGAGAAAACGATCGAAAAGTTTAAACTTACCGCAGACGTTCAGCCAACCCTCGACGCGACAGGGATACTCCAGCTTCATGGTGAAAAGTATTGCAGCCGAGCACCAAGTACCGGAAACGTGTTACACTGATTACACTGGTCACATAAGAAAACGAATACAACGGCCCCGTAGTCAGGACGTGGTATCACTGTTAAACAATATCCGCGGCACACATTCTTTCCCGTGCGATCACGCGAGACCAGGAACGAACGATTTCGTTCTTTTATTTTCCTTGAATTTATTTTAAATCGACGCGCAGCCTGACAGACACCACGAAATTGCGAGGAAGATAAACGCGAGAATATGTACCCAGGTTATCGTTCTTACGAACGCGAGCGGACCACACTGTCAGGCGCTGCGCGCGCAAACCGTCGACACGATCCACGCACACCGGCGAACAAATCGGTACTGACTGAACGAACCCTCTCTCGTCCTCGTTGAGCCGATCTTTCTTCTCCCTCTCTCTCTTTCTCTCCCCCTCTCTCTTTCTCTCCCTCTTTCTCTCTCTCTCTCTCTCTCTCTCTCCCTCTCTCTCTCGCCCGGCTCCATTGCCAATCCCTCTATTCTTTCTCTTTCTCTTTCTCTTCTTCAGATAGTGCCCTCATATCGCGTATTCCTTGCACATTATCGATACGCCAGTCCGATTATTTCGTTATTTAAACGTGTTCGCGCCGATGCACTCGCAAGGCAAGACATTTTAACGAATTGAACGTGGCTTTTGCAATGGAACGGAACAATTATCGAAATTTTTAAATGGCGATCGATATATCGGAAAGCGTGACTGGCGCCATTTTCACTGTTCAAATAACTGTCAAACAACACTCCTGCAAGAACAAAATGGACTTTCCAGTATTTTTAACTTTATTACCTATGCCTACAACGAAAACTTAATATATGCCGTTTGTAGATCTAAGTTTTATATATGCACAGTTTCATAAAAATCGACCAAGGTTGATATGAACTATACGTAATTGAAGGTGGAAAGAATTGTGAGAAACTGCGATTTAGATCAATCGTAAGTCTAAAATTCAAAGATTCTTACATCTTTCAATGCCTATAGCATTTTTGAAACTAATCCTTCTAATATTTCAAAAAACCTTGGGCCGCTTGGACCAATTTTAAAAACGTGGAATCAATACGTTTTTGGTATCGTATTGTAGCATCGATTTATTGGCTTCACGAATTTAAATTAATACTATAATCTCGAGCGAAGCATTAAATATTCATAAACAATGAAATTACTGTAAGTAAATTTTTGTACGATAATGAAAGATTACATTTGTACTTATGATAACACACTTTTCGCTATTAAATGTTTTACCTAGTCAGCTTTCCGTAACCATTTTCCAGCGAGATCAATACTTCGCAGACCAAAGTAGCTCATTCGGAAGATTTCAAACGGTACAGTAACTAATTAATTGTATATACATTATTGAGCAAGAGTCAGCATCATCGATTCGAATGAAGGAACACTACAAGATGATCATAGATTATGAGATAATTCTAGAAACATCTTTGGCTCCGTTACCGTCCCAGCGCAACCTGGTGACCAAGCCAGCAGTCAGTTACTGGCAAAATGGCGCTCAAGGCACAAGTCGGTCAAAGTAAGTAACGAAAAAAAAAATTAATTTTCCGCGATGGTGACCAAATTTTGAAATACTTTCACACTGTTATGTGAGAGCAAATTGTTTGATACGTTTCACGTGAAAAATATGCCATCTAAACCACTGTCAGACTACGTAACCTCCAAGGGGCGTATATGCTGTGATGATTTCATCGTTTATGAAGCGGCTGCTTCATGGAAATGTCAAACTAGTGTTCGTTCTATTCTGAAAATTCTATATCCTAAATTAAATAGACCATCACATGAAGTAGCATATATCATTAGCTTTCGTACCGATTAAAAATGTAGTTTATCACTGACATAAAGTTATTTTATCAGTATACTCTTCAAGTAAATACGTAAATATTGACTGATAGCCTTGCATAATTCTCACTGATACTGCATAAATGTGCTTTTCTATATTTCTCACAAGAGTATAATGTTAGTTCTTAAACAGTACTAAACGATTCACCTTAATTATTTGATCGTATGTGATACGTTTCTTCAATTTAGCTCTGATAAACTAAATGTAATATAAATAATTAATGTTCATAAGGTGTCTTTAAATATAAAATATGCAATATAGTCGTATCGTGTAAAATTACGATTTTGTAAAATAATAATAATAGGTTTATGGAAGTGTTTAAATCTGTCTTCAATTAACCTTTTTTCTCTTTAAATAATACTGGCACTATTTTGTTACCTCAAAATTTTAAAATCAGTGTTAATTAACAATGACTCCTTTCGTATATCTTATAGAAACTACTAAAATTCTGTAATGCATCATTTTCTGACGCGTAATCGAAGTCTAGGCGTAATACCAATCAGCATTGGGTAACTCAATTAGGGAATCGCTTTTCTAAAGACTAATTCTCACGTAACGCTGAAATCTAATTATCGGTGAATTTCAATTATCGAAATACGTCTGTAACATCGATTTAGTTCGTAATACTGTACGAACATTTGTATCTTTCAATCGGTTAAATTCCTTCAAGTGGGGCTCCGTGATCTATAGTTACGAACCTGTCCTGGGTGACGTCATTGCTCTGTAAGAACGATCAATACGCGTTGAGAGCGCGAAAAGACATCGTATTTAATTTAAAATCACTCGAGCATAATTGCGATTAATTCTGAATAAATGCATACGGCTTTTATACAAATAAATTGATGGTATATCGCGGGCCATACCAAACTGTTGAATTATTCAAATGACACTATACATGCCTGTTACGCGCAACAGGAAACGAGTACGAAAGGAAAATACTACTGCCATTGATTTATACGCAAACTATACTGAAAGCGCTATATTGAATAAAATGTTCTTTCGTTGAAATATTCGAATGATTTCAATTGTATCCAAATCGAAAATCAATATGTACTATGGATATATTATTTATATGTAAAATAATTGTTACTAGATTTCATGCATTTATGATGCTAATGAAAATATAAATAAAAAAAGTATAAATAGTAAATAAATAAATAAAAGAAAAATCCGCAGTCCAATTATTAGTGAACAATAAAAGAGTTATGGAAAACAGTGGAAGATAGAATTATATTGTTATTAATTGCATTGTTATTAATTCTAGAAATGATGTTCACCGTTATATTCTTTTCCTCAGAGATTATGAATGAGATCATCAAACAGAAAAAAGCCGCCGATAGTGGTACCCCATGGCGCATTTTGGTTGTGGACCAACTGGCCATGAGAATGGTATCAGCATGCTGCAAAATGCACGATATCAGTGCCCAAGGAATCACTCTGGTGGAAGACATTAACAAAAAACGGGAACCATTGCCGACGATGGAAGCGATCTATCTGATCACGCCGTGCAATAATTCAGTCCAAAAACTCATTGAAGACTTCAGCAATCCGACGCGCACCATTTATAAAGTCGCGCACATTTATTTCACGGAAGGTACTATCGTACGTTTTACGTTGCTTCGTCTAAATTCTCTATGAAAACAATTCTATATCCACCGAAACAACGTAGCTTCGTAAGAAATTATGACAGACACCGGACATTTAACAGTAAGACCTCGACTAATTTCATTGATATCGTCCCGATGGTTTAATACCCTAAATAGAGTAGTTCCGATTATTTTGGTCGCTCGGCTCGACGTTGACGACAAAAATTAAAGGAATCTCCAGGTGATTCCTACACGATATCTGTGAAGTTTTGGACCCAAAGTGTTCGCTTATATCGCGACAATACTGTAATCAAATATTGCGGTAGAAAAATTTCCGAAATTTATTATTTTACAGTACGATTCAATGATAAAGAGGATCTTACTGCATCGTTTCGGTAGCGTACACTGTTCTCCTTGTATACACACGAGGGCTTTCACTCCCGTTTCTTTTAATTTTTGTTTGAAACGAACGCACGTGTAAGCAGCAGGACTTTACGAAATAATTAAAAAGATTGTACAAGAATGGACAGACCGGCGCATTAAATGTCCACGATCCACGTGAGACTCTAAGTATATCTCTTTACAGTGTGTCCCGACGAGTTGTTCAAAGAATTGTGTCACTCGCTGGTAGCTAAACGCATAAAGACACTAAAAGAGATCAACATCGCTTTCATACCATACGAGGAGCAGGTAAAGCAAAGGGAACTCTAACGAGAAAACGAAATGTCTAATCATTTTACGTTCTTCGTGGTGACGGGCGCACACACATACTAACTCACACTCGACACACCCTTTTACACACAGATACACACACACACACTATGTCCGACGTGTTGTGGTATTTTTTAGAACTCGCGAGCCTAAATCTCAATTTTTCTCGATGATCACGACAATGTTGACACGCAATCATTTTAACTATTAACCCCCTGTCTCCTCAATTTCTCCCTACTTCTGTACGATATTCACAAGTAAGCACGTACTAACGACGGAATGCATTCATGCTTGTACGCAAACAGTGTGTCCGGAGGAGCTGTTCAATGAAATCTGCAAGTCTCTCGCCGCTAAAAAGATCAAAACCCTCAAAGAGATCAACATCGCTTTCCTGCCTTACGAGTCGCAGGTGACGATCAAGAAACGAAGAAACTGTAGTTGCTAGATATGGCCACGAATCGCAACGATTACTTTCAATTCTCTGAGTTTCGAATAGCAGACTAGTTCCATCTTTTTCAGTTTTTTTTATTTTAAAAAGTAGAACATAGGCGAAAGACTTCTATGAATAACTTACTGTATATACATAACGAGGTTGCTTGTTAGATAAAACGTAGTTGCTGGTTGATAACATATTCCGCGCCATGTATCTATAATTATACCTTATAACTTTCTACTTTCATAAACCTTCTACAAAAGCATTGGAAATGTAAAATTTGAAATGGCGCAGAATTTGTCGAAACGGATGTTATTAGTAAAAAACTCGAAATTACTTATTGAATGATCTCTCTATGTTTCCATTCGTACGAAAATTTCTTTTCTTGCATGCAATTCTGTATACCCTTATTATTTCGTAACATATCTTTCATTTCTCAATGTGTGTATGTATGTGTGTACGTACGTATGTATGTGTGTATGTATTTCATTATTAATCGCACCGCTTAATGTACCAAATTAATCGCTTCATCTGATGAGCTTCTTTTACGATAATATTTAAACAAGTATGTGTATAGGTCTTCTCCTTGGACTCGCGCGAAACGTTCGCTTGCTTTTACAACGCTTCTTTCGCCAACTTGAGGACAGCCAATATGGAAAGAATAGCCGAGCAAATAGCAACTCTTTGCGCTACTCTCGGAGAGTATCCGTCTGTCCGATACCGAAGGTATAGAGTTACAATTTTTTATTTTCGATTATCTTGGAAAACCAATTGGTATACTACAGTGTACTATAAAATTTCAGTGACTTTGACCGAAATGTGGAGCTGGCACACATGGTCCAACAAAAATTGGACGCTTACAAAGCAGACGAGCCGACAATGGGAGAAGGGCCAGAAAAAGCCCGTTCCCAGTTGCTTATCCTGGACAGAGGATTCGATTGCGTCTCACCGCTGTTGCACGAGTTGACGCTGCAAGCTATGGCATACGATTTATTAGACATTGAGAACGATGTTTATAGGTAATTAGACTAAATATAACTGCAAGCTTTTGATAGAAATCATATATTAACGCATATCAATTTTTCGACAGGTTCGAAGCGTCAGCCGGAGTGCAGAAGGAAGTATTATTGGATGAGAATGATGATCTATGGGTAGAGCTTAGACACCAGCATATTGCTGTAGTTTCACAGTAAGTTGAAACAGTTTAATCGGTGAATGTTAAAGAGCGAAGCAGAATTTAAATACGCGAACTTCTTCCAGAAACGTTACCAAAAATCTAAAGAAGTTCACTGAATCAAAAAGGATGCCTCAAGGAGATAAACAAAGCATGAGGGACCTTTCGCAGATGATCAAGAAAATGCCACAGTATCAAAAAGAATTAAGCAAATATGCAACACATTTACAATTAGCCGAGGACTGTATGAAACGTTACCAAGGAAACGTGGATAAACTGTGCAAAGTAGAGCAAGTACGTAATATTTGTCCGTTACTTGTACTAATATTTTAATGCCCGTGATGTAAAATTTAACTTTATTGCTCGTCAGGATTTAGCAATGGGCACAGATGCCGAGGGCGAACGTATCAAAGATCAAATGAAGAACATCACGCCAATTTTACTTGATCAAACCGTACACCACTTGGACAAGCTACGAATTATTGCGTTGTATGTTATTAGTAAAAATGGCGTCACCGATGAAAATCTTAATCGCTTAGTTCATCATGCCCAAATATCAGTGGACGATAAACAGACAATAGTCAACATGGCGAATCTTGGTATCAATATTGTAGTAGATGTAAGTATTATTATTTAGCAACTACAGATAATTTTATTAATTTTTCATGTACATGTTCTTTCAAATTACCGTGTTGTTCCACAGGGTGGTAACCGTAAGAAATTGTATACTGTAACGCGTAAAGAAAGAATCACGGAACAAACCTACCAAATGAGTCGCTGGACACCTATCATGAAGGATATTATGGAGGATGCCATTGAAGATAAGCTCGACTCCAAGCATTTCCCATTCTTGGCCGGACGTGCTGCTAGTTCGGGCTATCATGCTCCAACCAGGTATACCAGGAGTTCTTGTCTTTCAAAAAAGGTGCAATATATTTTACGCTTGTGACAACACATTATTATTATTATTTACAGTGCGCGATACGGTCACTGGCACAAAGACAAAGGCCAACAAACCATTAAAAACGTACCGCGTTTGATTGTCTTCGTCGTCGGTGGAGTTTGCTTTTCTGAAATACGATGCGCTTATGAAGTAACAAACGCTTTGAAGAATTGGGAAGTGATAATTGGTAATGTCCATATACAATTGTTCACAAAACCACTAAAGTACTCGAAGGATGTTTTAATATCTAACTACTCTTTTTTCCAGGTTCGTCGCATATTATCACGCCGAAGTCTTTCTTAGACGACCTGAGCAAACTTCATGTGTAAAGACATTTTCGTGTAGACACAACAAAATAAGAGAACACATTCCCGTATTTCCCGATACGTCATTAGCTTTGGCTCCATCAAACTACCAGCTATGAAACTCTGTGGATGATCTCGATTATACAATTGAAATTATTATATAGGGAACACGCAGTCAATTCTGTAGGTCGCGCAGCCATTTAAGCGACCATTTAAGAAATTGGTGAATGTCATATCATGAATAGCAGTTGAGCGATACATGAACGGCGTTAGAATGGAAAAAAAATATTAAGTGCCTCCGCGTTTAAAAAGATAATAAGAAACGAATAAACATCTTGGCAATACTGGTGTAGATCACACGGAAGTGCTTAATTGTACCTTAGGCTGGCGAATGATCTAGTTCGAATATGATATGTTACTTTGAGCCGTGTTACTCCTTTATTAATAATAAGGGGCCGGTTAGCAATGGAATTTGATGTGTTGTAGAAGAAAATCGTGATATACGTGTAAATTTCTCGTTATTAGCATTTCGTTATCTCCCGCTTAAAAAAAAAAAGAATAACAACTATAGACTGTTACATACTTTATCTTAAAAGTTTAATCTTCGATTTCACTCACAGAATCAATAACGCTTATGGAATTCGCATGAAAGATATAAGTATCGCGTGCAACACAATTACGCGTGTGTCGATTTCAAAATAGAGACATAATGTGAATACTAGTATTTATTATATATATCTTCATTCTATTTAAATATGTTTCCTTGTATAATAAAACAATAAGTGTACATTAAATTATTTATTATACGTTTGTTATAATGTTGATTCGTTGATAAATATGTTCACTTAGCGTGCATGTATGCTTACTTGTAGTGCAAGTAAGTCGATCTTAAGTTCTCATGAAAGCAATGCATTTAAGATTCGTCAAAAAAAGATTGTCCGACTTTTGAAGACTTATATACTACCGGTTCAAATAAAAGTAATTAATATTATCTTCACCGTATTGATAACTATTTACATGTTGGAACTTCTGCTGCACATAAAAAGCAATTATAATAAACCGCTCTCGACCGGTGGAAGTGAATCTGTTAATTATTCATAACAGTTATTGATGTACGTTAATATTACGATTACTTAGCGGCGAGATTAATACAAAGTTTACGGTATCGAATAATATATTATATGAACGTATGTGTATGTAGATTGTAGACTAAAGAAAATGTTCTGCTTATAAAGGCCTACAATTTGCTCCAATTATCGTCTTTCTTTTTAATGCACACGCCATACCACGTAATATATAATGTTTTTACAGACGTCACTCGAAATGCGTATAAAAATTGATTGATATATACACTGCTATTGCAATACGCCTGTAAAGGTTATCATTTATCAGGGGTTCGGAGACGTGTTTGTCTATACAATAATATTCCAATTGCCAGTCTGAAAATAAACGCTTTCATTGATAGTCACCGTCATATGAACTCTCTATAGAATGTCGAAATCCGGGAAGAAAGTAATATTAGCTTACAGTGGTGGTTTGGATACATCCTGTATACTATTGTGGTTAAAAGAGGAAGGATATCGAGTTATCGCTTACATAGTAAGATTGTTCGGACACTAATTAGCAATTAAAGTGCACTTAAAAAATACATTATATCTCGACAGCGGATCTTTAAGCAAAATCAAAATGTTCAAATTGGAGCGAAATAGAAATTTATTTTTCTTTTTAATATGTTCGATAGGTTGAAAATAATATAACAGTATTTTTATAGTCTTCTAATGCTTTTACTGTTTTAAATCACGTCTATACATTTTTGTGACTGATGCTTGAAATCCGCTGTCTAATATATATCAATCAATTATCATTTAGGCAAATGTGGGACAAGAGGAAGACTTTAATGCTGTCGAAGAAAAAGCGTTAAAAATCGGCGCTGTAAAGGTAAACGAGGATGCTTGCATTAAAATCTATTACCGGAAACCATTCTTTCAATTACGAACCAGCGATAAAGTCTACTCCTTGAACTAACTTCCCACATTTTTATTAATACCTGCAAGGTCGTAATTGAGGATCTCAGAGAAGTCTTTGTATCTTCGTTCGCATGGCCGGCTGTTGCATGCGGATTGATCTATGAGAACAGGTATCTCTTGGGCACATCAATCGCTCGGCCATGTATTAGCGAAGGTCTGATAAGAATCGCAAAAGCTGAGAACGCTTCTATAATAGCTCACGGCGCGACCGGTAAAGGCAACGATCAGGTGCGATTCGAGTTGAGCTGCTACAGTCTTTGCCCAAAAATTCAGGTAAACTTCTGGTTTTCATTGCATTCGATGCTACCTTTGTCTATACGGCTCTTGAAATGATCACACAGATACTTGCGCCCTGGAGGGAAAAGAAATTTTACACGAGATTCGCAGGAAGGCCAGACTTATTGAAATACGCTCGGGAAAATGGCATTCCTGTCTCAGCAACACCGAAAGAACCGTGGAGCATTGATGCAAATTTATTGCACATTAGGTACAGAAGAAATTGGGACGTCAAACTTTAAATTATGCGATTGCCTGATTCACACATTTAGAAAATTAGACGTTTTTTGAATTGTAATTTTTGATTAACACAAGTGAAAAATATTGCAAACACCTATAAGTTAGCAGTGATTGGATATTGTTCAAATTTAAAAACTTCACATTTTCAGTTATGAATCAGGAATTCTAGAAAATCCAGACACATCAGCTCCGAAAGGATTGTACACAATGACAACCGATCCACTGAACTCTCCCGCGGAATCGGCAGAAATTGAAATTGGTTTTAAAGAAGGATACCCGTCGTTCGTGAAAAATTTAAAAGATCATGTCAGATATGTTGATCCTTTGTTAATAATGCAATACTTGAATAAAATTGGCAGTCTACATGGTATAGGGCGTATAGACATCGTCGAGAATCGTTTCATCGGCTTGAAGGTATGAAAAGATTAAATTTAATTATAAGCACCATGAAATTACGTTGACATTATAGTCCAGAGGTATTTACGAATCACCCGGTGTTAAAATCCTTCACGAGGCTCATCAGGACTTGGAAATATTTTTACTAGACCGTGAGGTGTTAAGAGTGAAATCTTATTTGACCGATAAGATGTCCGATTACGTTTACAATGGTAAAATGAATTTTTTAATAGATTAATTGCTTTTTGTCTTTTAATCAAGCTGAAAAAACTTCCTTCAGGCTTATGGTTCTCTCCTGAATGTGATTTCGTGCGGAACAGTATACTGTATTCTCAAAAATACGTTAGTGGAACGGTTCGATTACAATTGTATAAAGGAAATGGTGCGTATTAACAAAATACATAGGTAGTAACACGTGAAAAGAGTTTGTATGAAGATGAGAAAAAAAATAATTTTGATCTTTCAGTCTCTATACTGGGTCGACATAGCGAAGTCTCGTTGTATAATAAAGAGTTAGTCTCGATGGATATTCATGATGGCTTCGAACCGGAAGATGCTGGTGGTTTTATACGGACGCAAGCTCACAGATTGAAGGAATTTTATCGTCTTAAAAACCAACAGACAGATTAACGTTATACAAGCTTCTAGAAATGTAATGTTATTCAAAAAGATGCGTGTATAAATCTTGACAAAATAAAGGATTAAAAATTAATTTTTCTATGAACTTCGTGTACAGTTGTATATTTTTAAATTGGTCAAAGGCAGGATATGGTTATAATAAAACAAAACTACCAACACAGTTACTTTCAATTAGTTATTAATAATTAAACCTTAGAATAATTAGTATAGTCGTAGATATTATAATAACGTGTAATATGGATTGTTTTTATCTGCATTAATAGTATACACAATGATCGTTCTTATCGTTTCTAATAGATTCGCAACATAAGAGAAAACGTCAATTATGAGACAATAATGTTTTAATTAGTATCTCTTCTATAAATGACTATGTAATACTCTCGCTCTACTCCACATACTATCTGTCTTTCTCTCGCTCATTCTCTCTTCGTCTCTTTTTCACTATTTTATTTATATATATATTTATACATGTATATATGTATTTGTATCTTTATATATATATAACATGCAAAATTACAAACTAAGAAAGGTAATCCTGTATGTACGTACAATTAATAACCTGCTGTAACTCCTGTATTCACATTTATCTCGTAACTTTAATTCGAACATGTAATAAACATTTTGTTTTCCTTATTCGTTACTTTATGGATTAATAGTACAAACAATGTACTTCAATTTGACATTGTTAAGTAAACTGAGATTTGAATAGAACATATATATACATATAGATGCTCATACGTGTGTCCATTCTTATGCCATTCAAGCATGCGATCATCGAATGGAAAGAAATTGCAAAATTCACTCAGAACTTCTTTACAACGTACAAATTGAATTATATCTTGGCAAAGAACTTTTTTTTCTTTTTAAAAATATATTGTAAGACTTAAAATGTACTTTACGTATACGAGATGTGTTTACGTAGAAAACTTATATGTGCAGCGTACTGTGATCGTCTCATTTTTTTTCTTTTTTTTCTGCATTTTTTTTAAGAAATAGATTTTTTTTTCTTCAACAACATGGATCAGACAAAACACAGGATAAAATGTAAGGTTTCGTTTGAACGAGTAATGGTGCAGTGGAAATCAAGGATAAACGTGCGAACGAACGTTGGCCCAGTAAACGGTTCTCTCTTACTTAACAACATCAAGCGTTTCTTTATTTTTTAGCCATTTATTCTTCATTTCATTATTATTTATGTACAACCAGCTTAATGTCTCGCTATCGTTAGTCGTAATAAGTCTACTAAAACTCATGTGCCATTGGAGATGATGTGCGCCCGTGGGAACTTATATAAAAAATTATTTTTTGATACAGCGGAGTGATTTTGGTATTACTTACGAATTATTTTAGGTCTTTACCTAGTAACTTACACTGAGATCTAGTAGGTTATACAATCTATCGGCCTCCCTTAAATATTACAAACCTTATCACATATATAGAGGTGTGTGTATTAGTATTATTACTTTTTTTATACATAGATATTCTGTATTCTGTTTAAATTGCTGCCAATGATTTCTTCCCGTATTTACAATTACAAACCACGTATTATACAATCATAATACCTAACACATGCACTCTTGTCTCTCTCGTTCTCTCTCTCTCCCTCCCTCTCACTCTAACGTTCACACCCCATTTTCCATTATATTTCTTTCTTTCTCTTTCTCTCTCTCTCTCTCGAACTCACTCTCTCCGTTTATTCCATTTTTTTTTAATATTTTCTTTTTTGTTAATTTTAGAATTCGTGTCACTGTTGAGCTTGTTATACTTCAATGCGGCGCCATTCCTTTTGCGTACAAAGGAATTGTTTTGTTTGAAAGGTTCGAACACACTTACCATTGGTCATTCTAACGATACAGCACAACAGAGAAAGAAAATAACAATGATTAGAAGCATTTGTTGCAAGAAATCCCTGAACATCTGTCACGGAACCGGAGGAGGGATAAATTGTTCAAAGTACCCCAAAAAAATAACGCTCGAAGACACGGAGAATTAAACCGATAAAAAGAATATGTATTTGACGGGGAATACAGTTAAATACGCGTCGATCTTACACAAAAAAAAAATAAAAAAAAAAAAATATAAATCCTCGTCGCTGAAACCGCGTTTCTTCCCGGTGAAAGATCGGTTTTCGCCGCGTTACGCGCTAATACAGAAAAAATCAATCGTAATTCCTAAAACGCGTTCGATACTCTCCCCGAGTCTTGGATACGATTGCTCTGTGTCCGGGAATACATATTACGGTGTGGTAGACGAAGTTCTATCATAAAGCGACCGTGTACCGCATTCGCGTATCGGATACATCGGGTCTGCACGGTCCCAATTATCTTGTTCGGCTACCGGCACGATCGATACTCGTCAAAACTGAGACGATATACGTGTCCATGTCGCAGCAAGGACAATAGAAAACTTATTAGCCCTCGAAAGATCGCTTCACACCGAAAGAACACGCTGCTCGATTCTAGAGGAACAAAGAAGAACACGATCGATCGTTCTCGCCGTGCTCCTTTACTCTCTCATCTCACCCCTGACCCTTTTTCCCCCCCGAGAGAAATCGTTCTACCACATTTAAGTGCATACAACAACAATTAACATACGGATGACTAAATCATTGTACATGCTAAACCGCAAGCATCGATATTCGCCGCGAATAGATTGCTAACGGTCCAAAGAACCAAGATTCATCAAAAATCTTGAATTTTGATTAACGAACACCGGCGGGAACCGGCCCGTCTCGTCCCGTCTCGTCCCGTCCGGTCACGCGATGCATATTAAATTAAACGGACGTAGGAGATAGTCTAATGTATTGCTAGAATTAGTATCGACGATCACCGAGCACGAGACCGTACTGATATGAAAGCGCACACAACACGTGGGAACGAAGAACAACATTCCCGCGAAAGGAATCGATGCTGGCCATCGACAAAGTTCTTTCGATCATCTCCGATGCACTCAACAACGAAAACAGGATTTTTCGAATAACGGCGCGTAAACGAATTCACCCCTCGTCCTCCTTGTGTACCCCCGCCGTCTTGTCACACGCCGGCCCTGTCTTTCCTTTTTTTTTTTTCGCCCCCGAATCCAATCGTATATCACCCATCCTGTTTCCTCCCGGAGTATTTGTATCAGTCGCAAATAAAATACACGCTGAACCCTTCGAGGAATATTATATCGTTTACGATTATTTCGTAACATTTCTTTCTTTTTGTTTTTTTTTTTCCTTTGTCTCCGATCGATACGTTCCGCACTTAGAAATTCTAGTTTCCTCTGTCGATTGCAATTTATACATAACTATAACCATACACACACGCACACATATGATTACATTACGCTAAACAACGTGGACACTAACGACGTGCTCTCTCTCTCTTGTTTTTCTTTTTCGTCTTGTATTCGATACACGCATTCCACGCTCTCCTGTTCGCCATTATCCTGACACATCTTTCTCGTTGCTTTAGGCTCCACACATATTCGGAGAAAGCGCTCGAGGAACCTGAACAAATACGAAGCGACAGTATCGGTTCTAAACACGGGTTCGAGGAATAAATTCTCTGTACACACTGTAACGTTACACACGGTGATCTTTCGGCGGGGGGCTCGGCGTTTGAACGCGTTATGCTCGATCTGTTAACGGTATACAGTCCCTACTCGATAAATGTCACAAATATCTAGCCTATAACTGTCCGAGAACTATTCCCACAGCCGTGAGGTGCAAACATTATACCGGTCAGGTATATCGGTGTGAGATCACTACTAATCCAATACAAAGCTTCTTTATTTTTCATTATTTTTTCTGTGGGACTTTCACCAACATATTCGTAGCATTTTTCTAATGAAAATGATACCATATATGATATAAAAAAATAATGAAAAATAAAAAGGTTTTGTTATTGGATTAGTACTGGTCTCACACCGATACACCCGATCGGTAGTATGCTTACATTCCTCGACGACCGAGGCCACTTCCCTGCCCTTTTCTACGTTCGGCAGTGAATCAAACAATAGTATCTTCTAGCCGATAATTGTCCCTGGCCAGATCCGTGGTTTGGACAATTATCGAGTAGACACTGTACTTCACGATTTTCAGGAGTTTGTTCGTTTCTACCTCGAAAATATTCTCTTTCAATCAAAATTAGCGTACGGTGACCTTTGTATCTTTATAGAAACGTTTTGGTATGTCAAACCGACGGGTTAACATTTATAGTGTACTAACCATCTAGTGAAGTCATTTTCAAATTATTATAATTTAATAATTGTCACGGAATGATGTATACATGTGTTACCCATTTCGAAGATAAACTGAATATTTCTCAATCTCTTAGCTTCTGAATTACTGCAAGTAGCCTCAACATTAGAAACTACGCTGCATTTCTCGTATGAACATTTTAATATTGGCATGATTGAGACTTTTAATTTGTCCATTACCAGAGGTTTCTATAAATATACAAAAGTTATCGCGCGCCTACAAATAAAAAATGTTCCACCGATAAACTTTCATAAACTGTTCATAAACTTTTCGAAAATATGAGTGGCACAATACAGTCGTGATAGATCGCGCGTCGCGAAAGGAAAAACGCAGAATAAATAAAATTAATCGCTACGCATTTACAACCTACCATCGATACCGCACACACACTTTGTAGTTTTTCTTTTTTAACAAAACGAATTCGTTTTTCATGGCCGTTCAAACGTCGTGAATATTCGTATGAATGTATCGGGATTGTGTTTCTTCTTTCACAACTACAAAGCAATTGGTCTAGCTTACTCACACTGGTCATGTGTACTCGTGACACGTGTATAAATGTTTCCAATTCGGGTGAAAATCAAATTTCACTAGTCTGGCTCTAGCGCCGCAGACTATCCTCTCGTCAATATAGCGCGTTTCTTCGATCCGAAAAACGAAATTGTTACGCCATGGTAAAGAAAGACGATTCGCAGGTTTGAAGAGCTTATAAAAACGTAAAATTGCATGTAACGAAATAATTTAATAATCATAATAATAGTATATTATTATCAATAACGTATCTCACACAATAACTTCCGTTATCAGAAATGTCTGCGTCTGCTGTCTATGCGACCATCATTGTCACAACTACTACGAATTTAATTGCTTTCTTAAAAAACAAAAATGAATCCCAATGTAATAATAGCGAGTAGTAGTAGTAGTAGTAGTAGTAGTAGTAGTAGTAGTAGTAATAGTAATAGTAGTAGTAGTATTACGAAATATATGCAAACTTTAATTAGCCATCAAGTTCTCTTTGCGGTTAAATATTGTTTTTTGTACTTTTTTCCCGATCAAAGATTATATTTTTTTTATTCAAGGCATTCATATTCGCAGAACGATTTGATTACTTTTCGTTTATAAAATTTCAATCGATCGTTGTACGTACGCAACGCCTTGATACTAGTTTTTTTTTTTAATAACTTCCCTCTTTGTTTTATTAACGCCTTAATGAAATCCCTTTCCATAATTTTTTTTTTTTTGATACCGTACTTTATCGAACAAATAGATACATTTCATTTCTAGACAGTTTCCCACTTACGGACCGATATCATGTCACGTTCTCCTATTCCACGATACTAAAGCATACCAAGGTTTAGGTACATACGTCTGAACTGATCTAATGGTTGGTAGGATCGAAAACTACAATCATTCTACAATCACCTTACTGTTACTCGTAATAATTGACGACTTTGTTCTAAGGTGAGTTTTACAAATATTCTTCCTTTCTTTTTCTTCCTTCTTTAAATTCATATCAACCGATTGGCCCTTTCTGACTCCGTAAGCCTGATAACTGATAGTCATACGCGGCCTATCGTGATGATCGATTATGATTAAATTCACCAATGTGTATGTTCGCAATAGGTATATTTTCTTCTATATTATTGACTTAACAAGCCTACCTATTTCATGATTACAAATAGCATATATTCATAATCGAGAAAAAAAATCTGCAATGAAATTATTAGTAGTAGCTAATAATAATTATATGTATTATTAGCGAAAACACTGTTTATGTAATCCTACCAACGATTAATGACTGAATGTGGAAAAATATAAAACTTAACTAAATGTACACAACTTTTACTCTTCCCCACACGTACACACTTTCTCTCGTACTCTTTCACGCACGAACTACCATACATTCATCGAATACGCATACGTTCATTCATTTTGTTTCACTTTCAATCACTCTCTCTCTTACTCAGTTTCTTTCTTTCACTTATCTTCTGCGTAATATTTTTTCTTTTGTTTCCAAATTTACATAAAGTACAAACTTATGAAAACCGGAAAAATGTAACACAATAGTCAGTGTAGCATTCTCAAAATGTCGTGTAAGTATTTTATCTAATTACATGGTCACACTTAGGTGTCCGTCGATTACACACAATTAGTACTGCGTCATTTGATAAACTGTCTCTTTGAGTTGTCCGTATCACACGGACAATTGTAATTAGGATTCTCCGTTGGAATGTCCCAACCCGCATCACCATTTTGTTTTTTTTTTTGTTTAATATTACACACCGATTTCCTTACTTCGGTTTACCGTTTTGCTCTCTTCTAGTTTCGTTTTTAAATTATTATTATTATATATCGTTTCGTTCCAGTATTGACTGACGTATATGTTAATACGTTTGTTTTCTGCGGTACCGTCCAGCGCCAAACACACACATCCAAGTCCTGCCCGGTTTCAGTGGGTACATAAAGAGCAGCAAATAACATTATAACGATTCCTCAAAAGCAGCCATCAAATCACTTTGCATGTTCATGTCTATTTGCCCAGCCATCTGAAATAATAAATACATCCCATTCTTGGCGATCTCGCCTACTAAAGCTGTGGTTCGTTGGGAAAATTGATTCACGACGTATGATTATACGCAGCGTGTCCGTGTCAACTATAGGCGGTCCCATTGCCTTTCAAAGTATTAAAAGTACTAATAAAATGTGCATATGAATGCTACACATGGTAGGGGGGCGGGGGCGTAAATTCTTTGACGGAAACAATTTTTCATATTACAGTTGTAATAGAATGCTAGGTTGGAAAACATGTCGTTGATGCAAACGGAAAAGCATGTGGAGGATGAAGTTATGTTAGCACTTACCGCTTCGCGACGCCGTCGTTCTTGCTCCCGTAGCCTCTGACGTTCTCTTTCAGCCGCGGCCTTGTCTTGACTGGACGAATGGCTTGGACTACTGCTATCGGTATCGACAATAGCCTTGACCTCTTCTGCCCTCGATGTAGCAGACATTACATTCCCCTGCTGGTCGCCAACAGTTTTCCTAACTTTGTCTAATGCGTCCTCTTCCTCTCTTTCCCTTCTTCTTTCGTTCTCTTGCCGCAAACGCTCCCTTTCCGCCTGTTCCTTCTGTTGTCTACGCATCTCTTGCTGCTCCAACAGAGCCCTTTGCTGTAAAAAGAAACATTATCATGTATAATTAGAAGAAAAGAAAATATGTAAAATAAACAGAATGAAAGCACATATTATTTGTACTAACTCTATCTTGCTTTTCCTTGGCTTGCTTTTTGAATGCTTGGAATGAGTCCCTAGCAGCACTCTTCATACTGCTTCCTGCTGTAGATTGAGGACTGGATGCTTGAGCCAGAGACGACCATGATGAGGCATTTTTCACATTTTGTTCTACAGTCTGAAAAATAATAAACCAAATATATTTAGAGAATGAAAGCTACAATCTATTTAGGAATAAAGATGCTCAAAGGTGATATTGAAATACTGAATTTAAGAATTAATTCCATTACCTTATTTTTGAAAGCTGATGCAAAATTCGATGCAGGATTCTTCGAGTCAGGCGGCGTCATCTTCTTTTCAGGCATGAGTTGCGAATTCGAATGATTCCCCATTGGTGGTATTCCTAGTGTACTCATTTCTGCAAATAGAGCTCCGGCTAGAGCAATGGCAATATATATTTGATTAGTAAGCAGTCAATGTAGTATTTTAGAATACAAACACTTTACACAAGTGCGATCAAGTAAGATTCGAGGTAACTTTCAATCAACCTGGAGTCTTTGATAACTGTAATTATTGTTTCCTCAAACTTCAAAAATATTATTTAATAATCTACTTATACGGAAAACTAAAATCATTTAGTATAGCTTTTGTTACTTAGTTAATGTATCTTGAATATGAACGAAATAAAATTAAAATCTATCCAACGAGATGAATTAACCCGAATAAACAAAACTTCAATGCTACAACCAAATTGTAATTGTAAAGTTCTCTTGTAATTGTGAAGTTAATGTGAAACACACCATCCATGGGTTTTTGAGCCATCGGCGGTTGAGAAGTGGTCAATGGTTTCTCTTCTTTCTTTATTGGCATTTGAGATATTTGCATTGGCATGGAACCGATAGGCAGGGGATCAAAAATTGACCCCATTGCTCCTATATTCATTCCCATGTTGAGTCCAGGTATACCATTGTTGTTTAACATATTAGGCGGAGAATTGTCACGTTTCATATTAGAAAATCCATTGGAATGCTGTTGTGACATTGTAGCATTATGCGAATTTTGTATATTAGTCAATGATGAAGTGGTGTTTATCATGTTCTCCAATTGATTGTGAATTGACATATGCGTTGCTAAACCTTGCGTTAAGTTCATATTGAGATTAGGCATAGTTATGTTTCCCAAATTTAGATTGGCCGCCATACTTGTAGGCATCATATTCACTGGAGGTTTTACATCTGCCATTAAGTTTAAACTGTTATTAGTTGTTGTGTGAGGCGCTTGAATCATTGGTATGTGCGGTTCTTTTTTCATTGACATCGTTTGTTCCAATGATGTTTGCGTCGTAGGCACAGGAGCTAAAGAAAGAAAGCATTTATTGGAATATATTTACAGAACTTTAACATATTACTTCTTTAAGATAACAATTTTGTGATATCTTCAACAATCAATGAAATATTCCTGCATTCTCAATGAAAAGAACACACTGTATGTGAAAGTGGTAGTCTTTAAATGCTAATATGTACCTAGAGTATTATATGGTTGCAAAAGATCTGACTGCTGTGTTAGAGCTGTCCCATCTGCCGGTACAGGCGTGTTTGCATTTGAAAAGGAACTAACAGATGTAGGTGGCTGTGGTGGCTGAGGCACAACCGGTGAAGGTACCATAGAATTTGTGTTCGTGGGTGTAACACTTGGAGGTGGAGTTGGTACAGAAACTGATGGAGTTGGTGGATTAGAAGTAGTCGGTGGCGGAGGAGTTGGCTTTTTTACAGGTGCTGCCGTAGCCATAGCCGTAGGTCGCGATGGTTGCGCTGGCATAGACGTATGGCTTGCAACAGGCATTCCTTGACCAGCTGTAACAGCTGCTACTGCCACAGATTGTTGATTATTACCACCTAATAGAAATGTTAACATATACTTTAGTATCTCGTACATACAAACCATGAAACTGTATAGTATCGTATTGTGTCTTCGTTGAAAGATGGGAAAATGATGCGACGTGCTTTCTATGCTACATATTTTTATACGTCGCAGCATGAAACTAAATGAACATTCGATGAATTGTGAAATGAATCTATGTTTAAGAGTTCTACATCATTATCTTTGAGATAATATTTAAGACATGATATTTCACCAAAAATGATAGCAGCTTTATGGAAATTTTGTATATTGTATTCCGAATACTTGGTTTAATATTATATAAAATTCAGTAAAATAACGATAAGATAATGATTTATATATGTAGTGTAACAATTTTTTAATCTATAGGTCTTACACACCTTGTTCTGAAGATATATTGCTAGGTTGAGTTACAGCTGGTTTTGTTATTGGTCCCGTAGAATTTGTTGGGGGTTGATTGTTCATTAAAAGACCTCCACTGTGATTCAGTGTAGTTGCCTGAAGAGTGTACTATTACTTAATATATTGTGTACAGATACCAATATTGTTGTATATTCCAAAAGGTTTGTATTATTTATGGTTCGTTGTGTTTATCATATTAACACTGTATACCTTTAGATGCAAGTAGAATCAATGCCTTGTACATTTGATACCTTAATTATTACGACACAGAGATAGTCAATTGTGGGATTACAAAATAAAATATTTCAGTTACATTTACGAATGATACAATAGGTAGATAATATTTTTATAATGTATACAATCGCAGTTACTATGTCTTGCCCACAGAATATTATCTTACCGGCGTAGTAGTTGTCGTTGTTGGCGGTTGCCCTGTACTTGGCGTATTCTTCTTTGCTTTCTTTCTTGGGGGACGATTGGAAGAGTTTCCTGTAATTCAATGTAACATGCATCTAACTGTGAGTATTGTGCATTCAACCAATTTCTCATTACAAGAGACAGTTCGATGAAAACATAGTGAAATGCAGTGTGCAGAGAGGATACCAGCCATGAGTGTTGTGTTTGCCAAAAACACAAACTAAATATTAAGTATACTAGAAACAAAAATTAAAAAACTTCGAGCATATATTTTCTAATAGATTTTATTCATATGCTTATATTATAATTGTATCACTGTGTACAACAATGTTAATTTAAATATCTCAATTGTATGATTTTTTGTGGACTTTCATCTTAATGATCTTTATATTAAAAAATTTTTAATGCGCAGAACAATTCATTCTTTCCTCATTCTACATAAAGTTAGTTGTATTCAATTCATTTATGAATAATTGCGTGTGCATATATATATACATATATATGTATGTATATATGTATATATACATGTATACACATCATAAATACATACATACATACCACGCGCGCGCACATACATACACGCTCACGTGTTGCGAAACTGCCGCACATACATACATAACACTATATATATATGTATGCGAGAGCACGCACTTTTCTCTTCTCTATAAGGATAATAATAATAATAATAATAATAATAGTAATAATAATAAGAATAATAATGATTATTACAATAATAATCGTGACAGTGGCGAAAATGATGATTACAAAATGTTGACTACAAAAACCATCAAACTGCCTTTTTTTTTAATTTTCATACAGCATAATGTAATATAATATAATTAATGTAATATAATAATAGAATTAATGCAAATAAAAATTACGTAAATAGTACAATATGGACTCAACTTAAACATGAATGATACAAGAGTGTCACACTCATACAAGTATGTAGTTTGAAACGTAAATTCAAGTCGTAGTTAGCACAACATTGAGATCGGTGGCAAGATACTCCTGCTCGGTGTCTATAGCATTAATTATATCAGTTACAAAAAGCAACTCTAATACTATATTTACTCTGATACATGTCCGCGATGAATTCATGTTTGCAATGGAATGGTCAATAATAGGTTAAAATTTATGAAATATACAATACAAGAGAAAATGATTGCAAGAAGACATAGTGAAGATCTAACAAAAACATCGAGTAGGAGTTCCAGTGTATCTTAATTTATATAATATAGTTAACTGGACCACCAAATGAGCCAACCCCGACTCTAAACGACCTCAAAGAATTAATATTCTGTTTACATCACTCATCTACTTTTGTGTATGCATTTAAAAAAGTCTTCTGTGTGTCGCCTTCATTTATAACTTACATCTATTATTAATATTTTATGATATATTAGTTTTCACTATGTACAAAACGCGTATGCTTGTGTACTGTTGCTATGCAATGTCGTGATACGCAGAAAACAGATAAAACGTACATACTACAACTTTTGAAAGAAGAGACAGCGGTTTTAAATAAAGAAGCATCTCGAAGCATAACAAAATATCGAGTTCGTTAAATCTGCTTTTGCGTATAACGATCTAGAAGGAAGAATGATGTTCCAGTCTGGACAAAGATGCGAAAAAATTTAGACGCGTGCTTGTATATGGAATAAATGCTACAAAAATTTTGGAAGGCAATATTAATATTATTATAAAATGCCCTATATCTTGTGTTACAAGCTAATGGTGATTGTATTAATAGATGCATAGTTTCTATCTAATTCAGCACACGCCATCAATTTGATCTCACATAGTCTAACTAATTATTTGGAAATTTTTTCTATTTACTTTCAATATTTTAGAAAACATAAAATGATAAGATTATTCTGATCAACATTTCTTTCTACTTTATATGTCTATATATATGTAATTTTCCTTGGAAATCAATAAATACTTTTTTGACCAATTGTAGCTTTATTTATTCCTTTCTTGTTTCAATAAAATTAATAGCAGTTAATAACTGATTTTTCTACTTCTTTTGCTGGAACAGTAAGTACGCTGCTGACTGTACGATTAATGGTACCATTAAATTGTACTCATGTGAATTTGATCACTTTTTTTTAAATGTTCATGTTATACAACATCTTGAAGCATAAAGTGCTTTCAAAAGCACCTTAGAATCTTATATCAGTTACGTCCATAACTTCTTATGTATATTATACTTTGCTATATATAAGAACTAAATTTACATGATATTTCAACAAAAAACGCTATCATGAGCAGACATTTACACATAGAAATATAAGAACAAAATATCACTAAAATTAACTTCATTCGAACTCGTATAAAAGATTTTCTAAAAATGTTTTAATAGGACGGGTTAAAATTAATATTATTGCGGACGCTTTTACAACGTGAATACTTCGAATCGATAGTAAGTATTATGCATATTTCCAAATTGTATTGTTGAGAGAAAATGAGGTTCAGTTTTAACAAATGTTATTATTTGCATAGCAGGGTATGTAGCACTACACCGACCTATACAATTTACTGACATTCGATTTAACAGAATCAAAGTCCGTCAACTTTTGGTTTACGTAACTCGAAAAATGAGAAAACTGACAATGGATACCAGTGAAGAACTAGTGGTATATAAAACAATGAAACGACGATTAGCAAAGCTTAGCGGAGTGCAAACAATGTGTTTGGAGGCTAGGGTGCCTTGTTTGTATTGTAGACCATTTCCTTAACCTGCTCTCGTTTCTGTTTCATCTACCATTCCCTTCTCTCTCTTTGACTTACAAGTAATATGAAAAGTACACTTTTCTGTCTGTGTCATCTATACACTCCCCTTGCCTTTCTCTTTCTCTGATATGTTAACATAAACCTTGTATGCTCAAAGTCATTAACCTTATAAAAAATAAATGGAAATCGTTGATTGTATCACATATCACATCATTCTCCGCTCAATTTACATCTGTACTGTAACAACTTTTTCCGCCGACCCACATACTTAGAGGAAGATTCAAAGACTTCAGTTTAATTTCACCACTTTATTTAAATAATATAGCATACTATTACATCAAAGTGTATTTATGAGACGATAGAGATTAATAATTGACATTTTAAAGGAAGCACCACTTCTTTGGCTTTGTCAAACTAAACTTAATTAAGAAATGGAAATAGTAATATGAGGTAATATCAGGTAAGAGCTTTTCAAAAATATTTTAAACTCTAAAATTATTTGCGGAGACGATATTAACTCGAGAGTGTATTCAATTAAACTATTTTGACGCGAAAGCTGTGGATTATAATAACCTTAGACTGCTGATTCGCAAATCCAGCCACCAATACACATTGTCTGCATTTGTTTTCCGTGTGTATCATAATATCACTGCCTAATTTGTTCCTCTCAAGTATTGACCATTAAGATCCACGCAGTTCTAGTCCGTGGAAATCAATTATAGTGTTCAGAAGCCTAAACACAGTTCTCACGTCACTCGGGTAATAAGTGTATGCTCACACTTAATGTAATAATGACGCTTGTTAATATCACTGTACTGTACTCTGATAAATGATACGACATGAATGAACCAATGCGAGGAAACAAACTTAATGATTTAAAAAACACAGTGATACAAGTAATGCTCTGCTTATCAATTAATGTAAATAAATATTAAGTTTGCAAGAGTTAATATATTGCATGATGTTGCTTGGGTTATGTAGGGCAATATAATTGTCAGGAAAAGCTACAATGTATAAATCCAAGGTACCAACATTTAACACTACAGTCTTTACTGTATTGTGTACTCGATGTACACATTGATGCAATTTTCTTAGATATTACTATAACAGCAATCTTACCATTTTCTTTCTCCATGTATCTAATCACTTTCAATGTACATGTATTTATATGTATATTCGATAGAAACGTGTGACTGCAGTGAAAAAATTCAGTAACCTTGAACAGCAAACTATACTTGACTTTCGAGCAACAGAATGTATTGTCAACACCGACAGGGCAAGAGAAAATATAAGTAATCATTTTTAATCAATAATATAATTTGTGAAACAAGCTGGCATGGCATATGGTATCCTCTAAACACAGTCTGCACTCCACTAGCTCACCTTTTTTTCTTACCATTGCATATTGTCTTGTAAATTAAATAGAAATTCTTTAAATTGTGTCAAGTTTCAAATTTCATATTTGGAAACACTTTCAAAGATACTTTTGCTTAAAAAAAATACATATTAATTTAAGCAAGTTCATAAGATAGCGTGTCTATCATTATATTGCAAATTTTATAATAATGAAACTTGACACGACATTCGTACTTGCATTAATGTAACGCAGCACTTAAGCTACACGAATAACGCCGTCCTAATAAATACAATTAATAAGCAAGATTTAGCAGCTTAAGAAGATATTTGCGATGCATTTTGTGCAGTCAAACCCCGTCTGAAAAATCTTTGTGTATCTAATTCACCACTGCATAGATATTGTTGCATCTGCATTGTTGCACCGATATTTTCGATTATTTTTGTTTTAAATGCCAATACAAAATTGGTTAGGCACAGAGTTCATTTTATTTTTTAAATTTTAAGTCATCACCAAATCATGAGGCATCAAATTTTATGTTTTTATCATTTCACATAGCACTACTGTTCTTGTAGTGTCCATAAAGGTTTTCCTTTAAGAATATATCTAATATGTTTGATATTGTTTCAGTTGCTATTGTAACATATACGAAAGAATGATATTCGTGACCTTAAGATCCGACATTAACTATTCCATCCCTACATTTGTAGTATTAATTGTATCTTATTTGCATATATTTGTCTGTTGCACGCAAATTCTTTTTACAAAAAACTGTATAATATTCAAAGAAGATCAAAAATTATTAATATTCAAACGGAAATATAATAAAACCGTAATCATGTAGCAACTGAAAATATACATAAAGAAAACCATGCAGAAACAGTAACATTCCTTCTATGCAATGAAACAAAATCAAAATAGAACTAACTTTATTTCTTTTAATTCTCATAAAGCTGCAAGTACCCGCATGAAGTGGTGAATAACTTTATTTAAAAGAACTAGAAGATTCACGTCTATGAATTTTATACTTTACTTGGTATAACAATTCCCTTTTTTTCTATGTATGTCTCAAATGAACACTCTTACCTGAGAAATCAATGAATGTACGAATGAATTGTTATTTTACTAAGAATATATTCAAAATAGAATTGATAAACTATTCTGGTAAGTTACAAGAAAGCAAAATAAAAGATAAAATAATATCTACTGAATGTACTGTATTGTCTTGGTAATATTTTACAGCATAAACGTGAATAGAAATCTGTGCTTTATAGAACAAATTAGCAGTAACAAATTTCACGAAAGATCTTCGCTAAGAACGTCTATTCCCTCAGAAGAAAAACAATCGCAAATAACCCCGTAATTTTAAATCTCACAGAAAAATTAGTTCATATTTTCATGGAAACTACTTATTTAGAAGTAGTTCATTGTTCCCAAGTAAGGGTCTAATAGTAGCAACAGTTACATGAGGTTCATATCTAACCTGCTTCACTGTCGCTCGAATCACTGGAGCTCGAAGAAAGTGAACTACTGCTGGAGTCGCTATCACTGCTACTACTGCTCGATGCTGACAATCGCGAAGGCCCACTGGCACCTCCAGTTCCAACTACATCAGCCGACTTACTACTGTCTTCTGTAAACAATATTTCAAATAAATGCAAAATTGAACCTTATCAAACGGCATGCTTCCCTTTTTATTTTTATAAATTGGCACATTTAATAGTAGAGTTAAGTAAGTAGTTAGGTTACTAACCTTTCTTAGCAGTTTTTTTAACATTGCCTAACTGCCCCGTTACATCCTGTAACCTTTTCTCTAGCTCCTGTTTCTTCTCCGCCATTTGTTCGTCCTTGGATTTACCACTAACTTTTTTATCTGTGAACATTAAAATTCGTTTACGCTAAGGATGCATACGAACATTTAACTACACGTTAAAAACACGTTCAAGCTTAAAAGACGTGAAATTGATTTTTTAACAATTAATCGCAGTCTATAAACAATAACTACGAATACAACATTGTAAACGAGAAGTATGTAATAGTAGTTTGCGCAAATTTAACCATGTAGATGTGTACCGTGTACAAAGTGAAAAAAGTCTGATCTTACGTGGCTTTTTTCTGAGACACGAGGCGACATAGCTTTCCAATTCCCTCAATGTGGATGGTTTCAGCGTTTCAAAGTCAATTTCTATCTCATCTGGATTCGAGTCCCTCAATGAAGGCTCCCGAGATTGTATTATGTGTACGACTCGTCCTAATTTATCCCCTATAATAAATAAATAGGAACAGTATATGCCGAGAGTGAAACCAGTCAAACGTATCTTTGCACTTAGTATTATACATAACATAAACACCATAGCTCACCAGGTAATTTGTTAATATCCAAGCTAAGTTGCCTCTTCTCGTCATAAGACATTGGTTTAGCATTGTCTTCGTCCTCCGAATCAAATGTAGCAGGAGGTGGTTGACTACTGGCACTCTTTTTCTTAGTTCCAGCTGATCTACTGTTCGCTTTTGGCCTTTTATTTGCAGTATTTGCTGTTGCAGCTTTTCCAGGTCCTCTTCCTTTTCCTTTTTGCTTAGTGTTCGCAGCCGTTGGCAGATGGTGACTCATACCTCCTGCTGCATGAGTTTTATTAGGTCCTACCGTTATAGCTGGATGATGAAGATCACCACCCATACCACCAGGCATTTTCAAATCACCTGCTCCCATTGCAACACTAGCTATACTAGCACCAACACTGTCAGAGACATTTGGAATTACACCACTTGGTTTCAATAGTTCTTTCATGGCACCAGTATGACTGGCAACAAGGCTACTACTCTTATTGCTCATTGGCCTTGACTTCGACTTGTCGGGTTTCTTCTTTTTACTCTTCTTTTTACCACTTTCTTCTACCAGCTTTCTCATTTGTTCTTGCATAGCTTTAAGCTGTATATATTACGATTGTTTTAGTATTAAATGCATAACAGTGCTAATCATTGAATAATCTAATTAGAAAATACCTCTTGCTGTAAAGCCACCAATTTTTGGGTGCGTTCTTCGTCTGAATCGTCACTCTCAGAAGAACTTTCAGATCCCGAACTACTGGCGCTACTACTGCTTCCTTTCATGCCTACCATGCCTCCCATTGGTTCATCCGGAATTTTCGCGTACCTAATTTGTTAAAAATTTAATTTCGTGAAATAGGAACGATTGAACGGATAAAAATGCTCTATCTTCGGTGCTCGTGAGAACGAACCTCATTTCGAAAACGTCTTGAAGTTTCCTAGCCATTGCAACAACATCATGATCAGGAGGATTATATTTATAACAATTTGTAAATATGAGTCGTACATCACTGGCAAACTCTTGTGCAGTTTTATATTCACGGTTATCCATTTTCGTCTACAAAATACAATATGATAAGTCACGACAATAATTCATGCAGTCATACACACAAAATTGTATTGACTTTGTACATATATGTACAATATTAAAAACTTAGGAGTGTTACCTTCACGGTACCAAGATCCATTGGTTTCTTTATTATATCATGATAGTCGTGCAGACCTAACAATTCTGCATCCACTGGTTTGTAGAAGGGCCACGCGTAACCCTGCACATTATCAACATTGTTATTGAAAATGAATTGCAGGAATGATCAAAGTAACTATATATTTCGTATATTTTATAACAATTACCGAATGCTTCTTTGAAAACAATTCTTTCAAAATTTCATTGCAGA
This sequence comes from Seladonia tumulorum, assembly GCA_913789895.3. Taxonomy (NCBI): domain Eukaryota; kingdom Metazoa; phylum Arthropoda; class Insecta; order Hymenoptera; family Halictidae; genus Seladonia; species Seladonia tumulorum. Next base: position 5,459,697 of record OU565277.1, on the reverse strand, counting down.
ATTTCAAAGCTTCGGAAAGTTTTTCCTTCGACTTTCCAGTGGTGTGTTGAGGCTGCAAAATAATATGTAAATAAGAACATTTATGAAAAATATCGCAAACGTGTTTGTGATGTCATAACTTAAAGAAAAAAGCAGTTCATAGAAGCAGCTCATTTTTAAATTGCACCCTATATTGAATGATGCATAAGAAAGGTGTACAAAAGGAACAAAAATATTAATAGAAAGTACTTTCTCACTTTCTTAACAAAAAGTATTTAAATAATTTTTTGGACTAGGTAGTTTGAGACATTTAATATGACAAGACAGCACAAATGAAAGGAAGGAGCATGAAGGAGTAGTAATAAATGTACCTGTTGGGCCATTGCCCCAATCAGGGGCATGTTGGCCTGGAATGGCACTAAGCCGTCTTCCGCTTGCCTCGTTGGCTGAAACAGCCACGTTACAAACTCTTTGTTAATGTATTAATGGCTGATGTGATCATAACGTGCAAGGAATAAAAATACTTGAATATACATGATGCTTATTAAAAGTTCCTTTCCTGTTATACATAAAATGATTTCAAGAAACTAAAAACATTCATCTTATATTACATATAGTTCTACTATCACAAGTTTCTTTAGTCGATAACATTTGTAGGTAGAAAATGATTAAATGATGAACAGGTAGTATGTTCAGCATGAAGATTGTACGAAGACACACACAATGAATGTTTCAAAACTTTAGAAGACTCAACGCATCAGTGAGTTAATAAGATACAAGAACACTATATTTTACCTTTTTTATTTGTCTGCCAGATTCTCGTCTTGTGGGTATTTTGGCATTTTTAGGATCCAGTTTGTATAAAGGCTCGAAAGAATTTGCGGTAGGAGTTGTAGTATCAGCCTTTCTCTTCACTCCCTTTTTAAGTTTTGCAGGTTGTGACGGAGGCATGACTGTGGGTGCAGTGGGAACTTGTGGAGGAGGGGGTACAGCAGAGGCTGCTTGCGGGTCCATTGCTGGTTGTGCATGGTAACCGCTAGTTGGAGGGACCACTTGTTGAGGCAGAGAATTGTGAGTTGCCATGGGAGTAACTCCCATGCTTGATGGAGGAGCAATAGTAGTCGTATTCGTGCTCCCAGGTACAGATGCAGGTGCTTGGGTGCCGAGTGGAGGCATGGGGATAACGCCTGTTGTTCCAGCAGACGTAGCTGAAGGCGTTAGGCTATTTGGTACACTGGAAGTGACTGCAGCTGCACCAGACGAAGGTCGACCTCGACCTGTACCTCCTGTACCCCCTGCTACTCCGCCTACTGGTGCTCCTACTCTGCCAGCTTTTTTGCCTTTGGGTCCCTTTGGAACAGGAACTTCGAGTTCTACCTCGTCCTTTGGCATTTGTGCAACCTACAAGTTTTGTGGAACATGTACAAACTTCTATTGCATGTTTTGAACATGCATTTAACTATATATTCATAAAACATACTGTTTCATTTCAAAGAAACTGTGAAAGATTAACTTAACACATTCGCTACTACCGCCGCATATATGCGGCGTCCACTATTCTGCAGTTACTCATAGACAGCCAAATTAACTTTATCCACTTATGTATAGAAAGTCATAGTGCTTAGCATAATATTCAAGGGTTTTATGACAATCTTCTGCTGAACTGTTTCAATATTATTATAAAGGAGGAACGTTGCATTTATTCAAATATTTTAACAATGAAGCTGAACAATGAAAAATTATTGGTAGCGAACATGTTAAATTACTACTAAGTAGCTACCTTCGTAAGAAATAATTTTTCGAGAGCTTGTGCCATAACCACAACATCTTCCCCAGGTTTGTTGTAAACGTAGCAGTTGGTGAACATTGTATTGAAATCTTGAATACATTCTTTCCCACTCCAGTAGTAAGTATTTTCTAATCTTTTTTTGATTGTGCCCAAATCCATTGGTTGTTTTATAATTTTGTGGTAGTCCTAATAAAATAAACAAATTGAATATTAGATTCCAAACTTATATCGTTCTTTACGTATCTTTTTCAGTTTTACACATACTGGTAAATTGAGTTTCTTGGCATCTACAGGTTGTTGAAAAGGCCACGCAAATTGATGCTTCCATACTGGTTTGAGCACACCTTTTTGGAGGAATTGTAGTTGATTGGTAACACGCCCTGGGCGATTAGGTGGTGGCACAACAGGTGGTTGGACTACACCATTGACTGGTTCCACGGGTGGTTCATCACGTGGTGGTGGTTCCTTCGGAGGAGCCGCTGGTGTAGTCGATGTCTTACCAGGTGCACTTGTCTGCGTTACCCAGTATTCATTTATATATTTTATGTCAATAAACCCTCAGTTATTTCGTTAGTACTATTACTACTGTTACTCTGGAACGTACAGTTCAAAATTGAAAGGAATATTTATTTTTATAAAGCATAAAATCAAACCACTGCCTCTTTTTTGTGTAAAATTCATATAGAATAATATAAATTATAGAAATTGTATCATTTAAATCATGCTTAAATGCTGCATTATAAATTTTAATGAAAGTACTACCCTTACAAATTTATACATAAAATATATAATAAAAAATGTATATTTATTTTGTAGAAGTACATTATACCATTCATAATTTTATTTCAGCACACAGATTAAATGATCTTAGTCAAATTTCATGCGCTATAAAATTAGACAACCCATTCATGCAACGAGCAAATTAGGCTGCTAAATATTTAGATTCCATAACCACAGGCAAGCAATTTAGAATTTCTTTTTAATAGAAATTTCATTAAATATGTAATCAAAATGTATATGGATCACAAAAATATTTCCAACTGAAATATAATGGCAACTCTAAGTCATTTCATATGTCATGCAAGTAATAAACAATAAAAAAAAAATTGTATATGAAATAAGATACTATTGAGATGTTACAAGTAATTGTATGATAAATTATTAAAAAGAGAAACAACCTACAAAAATTTAACATTATATGAAACGACTTATTAGCTTTAGACATCAAAATTTCATAACCAATTCAGCATAATTAGCAAAAAACACCTTGTTAAAAAAAAACTTTTTTAACTGTCATTTAATATTTCTTTCTATTATGTTTATATGAAATATAATAAGAGCACAGAAGCAAAATTACAAATTGCTCTTAATAAAAGTTTGGAGCTGCCATTTTATATTTTTATCATATACATCCTAGTTGATACAGTACTCAACAAGGAATCTCACCTTCGGTATATTACACAGCCTTTCTCGCTCCTCCACATCTAACTGTAATTCATACATACCATTCAATCAAACAACGCTGAGTTTCATTTCATTGAAAGAAAATTGTGCTTAGCATAATACCGGAAGAAAGGACATACACAATGGTAGTTCCATAGATTTTTGTTTATTTTGAATAGTATAGTTTAGCAGTAGATAGCAAACATAAAATGCATTACAGCACTGATAGAATAAACTATGAATAAAGATAATGTATTTCAGTTAAAAAGCATAAGGGATTTGTATTTTAACACAATTTGTGCTTTCGTAAGTGATTAAGCTTCTGCTGAAGAAAGTTTGTATAAGAATACTATGCAAATTATTACAACATAAAATATCTGTAGTAATAGAAATATATTTTTCAGATACAAGGAAATTCCAGTTTAAAGAAATAGGAAATGTAATGTGCCTTTGTACTTTGCTCAACACGTGTATCTGCTACATGAAAATCATACAAAGGGAAAGTGTATAACTGAATGCAGCTTTATGTATAGCATTAGTAGATTAATAAGCACAGTGCACTTAAAATTATGTCATAAAGCCCAAAATTATTTACTTACCGAATTATTTTGCGAGATAGTGTCCACCTGCTGCATCTTGGCTTCGTTTCTGCAACAGAAAAAAATAGACATGTAAGAAAGCTTTGCAAATGACTATTAAACAGATTAAGGTACTATTCGGTATAAAGTTTTTAACCATATATTTGGGTAAACAAACATCTTAATTATGAAAGATCACTTACATATAACCTGTCTTACATTAACACAGTGATTATAAGTTTATAATACATTGTATATATAATTATTTTCTTAGGATCAATAATGATGAATTTCCTTTGGTTCTTGAAATTTTTGGGTTTCACTACAGATGTGGTATCAATTTTCAACCGATATATAGGATCAAGCTTTTGCTTACACATTTGTATGAAATAACTATGTTTATTGTATAATATAAGGCTCATTGAGTCCACGATAATGAGCTTCACCTACCTTTCCGACATATATGGTACATAAATGCTATGCAGCAGGTAACTGCCTTACGTTGATGCTTGACGCTATGAGGCTTCATCAACAATTGAGATGGCAAGGATATATTCTGAATCGAGCATGGTAGCTCACTAATTGCTTGCCAAGATGATTGCGCTGCAACCAGGGAGATTGGTGCCGTGGAGGCATAACACTACTCAAGCCTACCAAATGGTAGTACTTTGAATGTCAGCCCTGTACACTGCTGTGAGACTCCGTACCTCCAGCCAAGACTCGCGACATTAGCAACATCTGGATAACATAACAACAGGACCCCGTATTGTAACAACCCCAAATTGTTTTATCACTTTAGAGCAAGTTAAACATTGTTTTAATCTCAAATTATGTAAATATTTATACATGTATATATATACATATTTATACATGTAAACATACATGTATATATGTATGTATATATATAAATACGTTGTAAATGTGTAATTTATTTAACATATCATGCAATACTGAATCTATAAAATACATGCTGAACATACAACAATTTCTTTTCTCCACTTTGCTATACATATAGAATTTTATGTAGAATTTTACGAAAGTTATCGATACGTTCAAATTGCTCCTTTAAGACCTCTTAGAAAACCATTTACAAAAATTTTATAACTGAAAACTACGTGTTACAAGGAAGAACATTATGCATGTATCAATTTTGATATTTGTCATTGATCGAACACTTCTAGGAAGTGTTCTTTGTGCCCAACATAAACGAATAAATAATGTTTGCAATAATCACAGAAAATATTTAAAAAAATTAAAAAAAAAGCAGCTAAAGTATAATTTTGTAGCCTATTATTATAGCATAGTCTCATAATCTGAGAAATGTAGACCCATGATAAAATGCCTATAGTTTTACTCGCACATGTCTCTTAGTAAAACCATTGTATACTGTATATTGTGATTATAGTTATCCAACAAACTATTCCTTTAGAAAAATTCAAGTACGAAATAGTAAATATCAAAAGAACAGAAAATGTCTAGTGCCCAAGTGACGACGAATCATCAAGAAATGGGTATGAACAATACATATGAATACAAAAAGGTATTAGAAACACAAATGATCATTCAAAGTAGAACATTTTGAATGCACAGCAATAGTCGAAATCGAGTGTATATGAATCAATGTGCATACCCAGTTTAGTTCAAGACCAGTGTAAGCCAAAATGGAAAGTTTGACAAAAGTAGCACAAATAACTGGTACACTGGTATAGAAAGTGAGCTGACTATTAAAATAGAAAATTGATAATATGTATACAGAGAGAGAAAAACAATCTCGCGATTGACCATAAGATTTTGAGCATGGGAAGCAAGAGCTTCTACCGTGGTGAAGAGGAGCATTGCCAGAACAATCCATGCCGCGGAGACGTTCTATTCGTAGAGGTCCGAGTATCAAGGGCAAAAGATAAAGAGTATCGCGGGCCGAACAGGTGCTTGGTGGTTAAAAGTCGTCGAAGTAGGAACAGAGAAAGGTGAGATCCACGAGAGACGATGGGAAAGAAATAAACGCGGTAGATGCGAGAGTGGAAGAGGAGGAGGACAAGTAGGAGAGGATGACGAGGGGAAGGGTAGCAGACCCGCGCCCAGCCGATGCACCCAGCCGACGCACACAACAAACACGAGCAAGCCGCCGCCGTGTGAGAATCTAGTCGTGCGCTCGACTAGCGCCGAATTCGCAACGTTTCTCACATCGGACAATTCTGGCGCGCGCGAAATACCCGAGCCGCCTTTTCGGTTACTCGATTTGGCGTAGGTTTCAACATGGCGGTATGGCCGCTCGGGAAAGAAAGCTCCCAAGGGCCCGCTGCTACAGCCGCCACTTACGCACCACCACGACATACACCACGCGCTATACTTATCATCGATAGATCCACAAAGTCCAAGATTACTTGTAATCACTTACCTCATCAATGGAAGTCCACTTTCCACAGGAATTCTATCGAAAAACACTACCACTACGTCTTGAACACTCGACTCGCACTACGCTTTCTCCCTGCTCGCTAGTTTGGTTGGTCGGTGTTATGGCCGCCGCCGAGTGTGCCCCACCGTATCACTCACTCACTCACTCTCACTCGTGCGAGCGCTCGGTTCGCATACGCGACGAACGCGGACGCGGCCCGTCCAACTAGTTTTACACTTACGAATGCGGACGTCGATCTCTTGCACTAATATCGTATCAGTGCCTCGTACCGAGCTCCACCGACATTTTCCTGGAGTCTCGTACAATTGGATGGCTTTCCGTGCCCATGACGATCTCGGATCTAGAAACTAACGATCGCAGCACCAACAATGGCTACGCATTCTTCCGCGACGTACCGAATGGTCCTATTCCGTTGTTCCTCGAATACGACCTGTCTATCCATTCCCCTCGCTACTCCGCCGAACCGAACTTTGCCGAGTGACACCGAGCGGAGAGGCGCTAATTTTGAAAATACCTCATGCATTTCCTACATTTCTTTCCAATTTGTATAATATTATTTATATTCTGCTGTTGGAAGGGCCGTTTTATAAAATTTATAAAACTATCATTACTTTTTATCGATACCGTTGACAGGGTTAATGAATTTGTTCTTTTATAAATTCATAATATTTCATTTTCTAGTGTAAATCATTTCGAGTATACATTAAATTGTAATGGTAACAACTTTTATTTACAGATATATAATTTTTTATTATTAAATACAATGTGTTGGTACATTAAGGATACAGGTATTGGGATATATTAATAATAATTATGCTTTCTCATTCATAAAATGAGAGAACACTTTCTTAACCAAGACAAAAATTAATGGTTAATTTCCATCGTTCCATGTCCACCCATAATGCATTTTTACACCACAAAATAACGATCTATAAATACAATTATTAATAACAGGTAATTTCAGAAGTAACGACATAACATTTTGGAATATAAACGGTTATTAATTTTCTTATTTGATGTAGAAGTTTAAAAATTATTAATCACCGCGCAAGTCTTGGTCCAATTCCACGATTCTGTAACTACATACCTGCAATGCATTTTGGGATATTGTAAAATCTATAATTACGTTTATTTTCATCACTGTCTCATTAATTGTTAAAATAACAACATAAATGAAGTAATAATTATAAACATAACTGACACGTGGCGATCATTGCGCGCGAATAGAATGAAATTCTGACATGACGTGTGTGTTGTCATCACCTCACAGCAAGTTCCGTTACACATCAAACATGGCGAAGCATAAATAATTGACTTTTGCTATGTTATAACATTTTGAACAAAATATGATTTCGGAATGCAAAATAATCATGTTTTGTAATGATAAGTAATAACACATTCATATGAACAGTTCAGTTAACGTATAAAATCCAATCAATGTCATAAAGTAAATGCTGACGCATCAGCAGATACTGTAAACTCGTGACATTGACTACGGTAGTCAATTTTGCATCTTAAAAATTTGTCACTTATTCCACTTATAATTCTATCGTTAGAAAAACACGTTACAATGAAAATACTATTTCATAAAGTAAATTTAAATACGTGAGAAAATTTCATCATGCACATTGATGCGAACAACAATGGCACTAAATCACAAAATGGCGTCTCTTTGACGATAGTAGAATCACTTTTCAATGCTTCACGGTTTTAACTAAAGTCACTCAGAGTGCAAGCGTTAAATCACAAATACAATAGCTTTAAAGTTTTAGGAAACAGCAATGTAAAATCTTCGTGTAACAAGTTGCATAAAGATAAAAGAACGTACTGCATACTTAGAATTGACAACCATTTTTGCGTTGATGACGTAATGGAATATAAAAGTCAAAAGAGAAACTAAATATTGAGAACTCAACGTCGCACATATTAGCTTCCTTCCGGTCGCCATTACGCTTACCCTCGTTCTGAATAGCGATTGGTAGGCAGGCATAAAACCTTCGCTGTCGACCAATCGTTTGAAAATCAATGTTGATGAGTCATTACGTTTAGGACTTTCCACTAAGAATTACGCAACAATGATTTCTTCTTAAATATTTCAATGGGAACAATCATACATGTATGTCTTATATTAATGAATGAAGATATATAATTTATTGCATTGTAATATTATAATATCAAGCTAAATTATTGTTTGTACTTAATTGCGACAGTACTTTTTCATGTTTTACTATTGTGTTGCACATTTTATAAATAACATTTTTTGATTCTATATAAAAATAAATATAAACCAGATGATATAAGTCACATGCATATAATGCATATAATTAATCTTTTAGTTAAACTATTCCCCAAACTTCTTCAAATGCAGTACATAATTTACTGCATGTTAAAGCTCCAGATAATGGATAATTACTAATAGATATAGTATCTTCTATGAAATCTGGCTTCACCTGCAATTTGATAAAATGATTTAATACAAAATGAATAAGTCAATATTAACATATATTTTTTAAACACATTTCCATAAATCTCCAATACATACTTGTCCATGTGCCATTGCACCTACTACAATGGCAATTGGTTCATCGGGAAGAACTAATTCTCTTGGGTTTTTTACACTATTTGCAGTAAACGACATTGCTATTTTGTGGCATCCAACTGGTAAATGATTTGTCACTGGATTTTTAATTACTTTTAAGAGCTTCATTGGTCCATCAGATGCACGAACACTAAATTTATGTAATAACTGCACTGTAAAATATAAAAGTGTTTGAAGTTCAGGCTACAATGAACAGCGTAAAAAGTGCTTAGTTTCTTATACATTATGACTAATTTTGATGTTGTAATTCTTACCCATAAGACCAGCAAAACGTTTAAATGTTCTTGGAATCCTAGTTTGTGGATTCACTTCTATTAATACATTTTTTTCAGTACAAATATAAACTTGTAATAATCCAGCTCTGTTTAATGGACTATCCATTAACATTAATAAACACTGATGAGTTATGTCTGGTCTACATGATCCAGGTTCACGATTATTCTTTTTCAAAATGTTTGTGTGGTCATCACAATTTAGAAGTTCAAAACTATTTCCAACCTAATAGTGAACATTTTGTTTAAAGGTTATGATGACAAAAGAAAACAATACTAGAAAAATCTTTCTATGACTTATATGCTTAGATGTACCCAAGAAATAAAAAATTATTAATACTAAGAATAATTCATAGTTTTGACGCCTTTACGTAAAATTAGGAACTTATTTGTAAAAGTTCAATCATTCATTTAATTCAGAATTAGCAACTGATAAAGTAAATAATTTAAAAATTTTAGGCATTACTAATATTATCATTACAACATGATCATGTTAATAAGAATGTGTAATGTTAATAATAAAGTAATGGGTACTGTTAGTTGTTTATATAAATATAAAAAACCATTTAAGTAACAAAACAATAGATATTGTTAACAAAACATAACCTCACCTTAACAGATTCCAACTGAGCTTTATCAAGAATAATAATTAAACGTTTCTCTTGATTTTTTATATGGGCAATTTGGAGGTGTTTAGGATGCGGATCGTATTCGAAATCATCTTCTTCGTTGCGATTCTTACGTTTCTTGCCCATTTTTTGTATATTTATTTGAAATAACAACAAAAGATACTATAAACACTTGTTATTATCTGACGCACATGGCAGGTTTTAAATAAGTAACAATCGCAGAGTTAAAATCAGTACAGACGTCTCACATGATATAGTTTTTTATTTACCATGTGAAGTTACCGGCACTGACCGACACTATCAAAAAGACCCTATACTTCGTGCTATGTAAGAAGGAACCTGGCGAAGAACGAAGAACGACTTTACTGTGCATATGACACCAACGGGACTCGTTCATTGGCTAATTCCTTACTCGTGCTTCTACGACCTCGCATCTAGTCTGCATCGAAACGCTAGTTGTGATAATAATAATACCGTGTGCTCGTAGCATTCAGAGAGATATGGTTTGGGGGGTTAAGACGAGTCAAATTATAAATTACTTGTCACCTAAAATATTTTTATATGAATATTCATGACGTAGAGGGTGATCGAGTGGGGGAACTGAGACTTTACAACAAGGCTAACGCACAACGACATACGCGAAATAGGTTCCTTCTTACATGTCACCAAGTATGAATGGCCAAATAATACATGAGAATACGCCGAACATCATGGACGATGTAGAAGAATAAACCCTACTACTGCCATGGGATTTAACCACAGACGAGGTACAGAATACGATAAGATGCACATACGAATAAGCATAAAATGAGATGACTAAACTGTCCTATTCCTACATCTCATCTGTGGTATTAGCAGAGAGGAAATGAGAGTGCTCACGCCCGGGGTCACCGACGAGATAATATATCTCGTCGGTGCCGGGGTTTTAGTGTCTCCACTTTTTCTGCATCATCTTTTAGCCTGGAACAGAACCTGCATCATCTTTTAGCCCGGAACAGAACCTGCATCATCTTTTAGCCTGAAACAGAACCTACATTATTTTTAGCACAGACGAGGAATAGGAATAGACCAATCACACCGACATTATCTGATATTAGTTCCACAATATTAGTTCCGACCGATACGGTAGTATGTGACACAAATATGTTTATAAACATCGCCAACAGATGGCAGCACGCATCTCAGAAAGTTGCCATCTATAATATGGTACTTTCACTTCAGATAGCTCTTCGATGACGAAACTTGTCTCTTGCAGATTTGAAGGTAAAGTGTATAAAAATCTGATTAATTTAACATATTTAAAGTTGACCGCAGTGCTACATTACTTTACTAATTTTAACTGGTATTGATGTGGCACGCAAAATATAAGATACATTATTTCTGAAAACTAAGTTAAATTAGAAACCTAAAATGATTGTATGTTAACACACTATCGGCGGGAAGGGTATTAATACCTTTTCCACAGACTGGCTTATGATGTTACCCGCCGATAGTGTGTTAATTATTAATACATTCGAGACCGGGAAGGTAGTCCGACGTAATTTCAAATTCATTAGCTTAATTTATATAGATTTATATAGCAGACCCTTGTGGCGATCTGCTAAGCGTTTCATGCGACAACCACCGGTCGCGAATGTGTTAACATGCATGATTTAGTCGATGAAAGTTTTAAAGTGGCACTAAAGATTCATCTTCTAAATGCAAATCCCTTTCTACGACTTTTAATGTCCACCAATTGTTGTGCTTGTTTTTTTAGAATACTCCTAGATGGTACGTCTTCCTCATCCTCGGATGGAGCCGCGGCTGGTATTGCCGATAATGGAAATCTTGAGAAAAGTTGTCCTTCATTTGCACGTATTGCTTTTCCTTCTGCTGATGTAGTTGCGACTGATACTGTTTCCACCTAGATAAATGCAACTTTAAGATATTTTAACAGTACCAAACAATACAAAATATTTCAAACGAAATGAAATTCTGAAATTTACCTTATCGACCAACATTTCGTTTAAAACTTCCAGATACTTATCCGGGCCGCCCAAGGTTTCAATAACAGTATTGACCTTATCATTAATTAATCCTACAAGTTGCAATGGATCTTGAATTTCTTCTCGATCTTCGGGCAACGTTTCAAGTATGTCCTGTAAAATACCTTCTGTGAGATATTTCGAAACTCGTATCTTTAAGCGTCAAATTCTTTTAGTCTTTATTCCGTCTTGTTCGCAGTGTTTATAGACACCTAGCAGTGAAGTGAAAGAAGAAATAGAAGAACGAAAAGCGAGTTAGAGTCGTCCGTACGGATTCTAGGGATCGATTGAATCAATAACTGATATTCTTGCGCCTCAACGTGCCACCGAAGTATTTACTTTCGATCGGTCAGGAAGGTGTTAATGCGCAGGACAACGGTTTCTACAGGTGAGAATTACAGGCAGAGATTGTTGGAAGAAATTCATTGGTGGGTGACCGGAGGATAGGATACGTGTCAGGGGTGTTAAATCTCCTGAGACAATATACTCGGTACGAAGACTCGAAGCGGCTCCATTATGGTGGCCGCCATTGAAGACAACTTCTCTAATTTAATTAGGGATTTACACGGTATTTCCATCGGCCATTTTAACATGACACCAGCCGATGGGGTTTGATTTTGTGAACTCCTTTGCCTTGAGAAGTGTTAATTTACTGTGATCTCTTCGGTTTATTGAACGATCCCATGTTAATTGAAAACTCCTGTTGGGACAAAAGCTGCTTATACATATAATAATTTCATTGCCTCACTGACAATTGATTTTTTTTTATATTTATGAAGAGACTGAACGATTTCTATAACATTTATATGTTGAACACCAGGTACAAGAATTGGTGCACACACTAGCTAAGAATTTCTAGCAACCTCTCACCCGGAATTTGTCGCATAAATTCCATAACACGGTGCTGATCTCTCGAAGAAGTTCTTCGACCCTTCGTGTTTCCTGTTCAGCTTTTAATTGGCGCGCGCGTTGCTCGTCGATACGACAATTCAGTTTTTCCACTTCTTCCGCGTTCCTGAAGCATTAGATTGTACGAGATACGGGGGAATATAGAATTGATCTTTGGTACACGTATAACGAATGACTCACTGCTCTGCGTTCTTCGTTTCGGAGAATTTTCTGGTCTCCATCTCGGCGACAAACTCTTGCCTCTGCTTTTCTAAGGCCATTTTCTCCTGCTCGGTGGTCACCCGCATTTTCTGTAGATTATCCTTGGTCGCCCGCTGACCCAGAAACCGGTTCAGAACGTCCTCGGACCTGGACACTCCGGTGGCGCTGCAGAGCTTAGCGAACGCCACCTCCAGCCGTGTCACCTCGTCCTTGGTAATGTCCTCTGTGGTCTGCACACGGCTTTTCCCACGTGTGTCGAAATCATCTCGCAGACGTGAATGGAATATCATTTTTTCTAGCCGCTCGAGTTCCGTTTTTCGTTCTAGCACACGCTGCCTGGTTCAACGGGGACACTTCATGTACAAAAGCTAGCCAAAATCGCGACGCGAACGCAAAGCACATTGCAATTTGCAAGGAAAATTGGACATCTTTTTGGTTTGTAAACTTATTTCAGGAAAACTTCAATCTGGTAAATGTTTATTTGTACGTCATTCTTGCTGTTTATTTTAAGAAAAATATATTTCTTCGAACCTGTATTCCTCGAGAACGGCATTTCGCTCTTTACTGCAGTTGGTTACTTCGATCTCTTCTTTGATCAACGTCTCCTGCGTGCTGTTCCTCAACTTAATGGCTTCTTCCTTCACTGCCTGCGAATAAAAGTATGTTTCGATTTTATATGTTTGCGAGGGACAAATATAGTTCAGCGATCAACATCATGCCTTGCCTGCAGACGTTTCACTTCGTTTTCTTGCTCCCTTATTTCATCTTCCAGGCTTTTCAACGACGAAGCGTACGACACGGATTTTTCTTTCAAACCGGAACGTATCGATCGATATTTCATTCGCGTTAGGTTCGCCTTTATTTGTTTCATTCTAATGTGCTCCAAGTGCACTTCTAGCTTGACGATTTTCTACAAAAGTACACAGAAGCTTAAGCGGCCGTAACAGCTACGGCAACCTTATTCTCGCTGTTCAACACTCACGTTTCTCAACGGGTTATCCATCTTTCTTTTGAACAATTTTTTCATTTTATCGTTCACTAATTGGTCATACTCTTCCAACAGCGATCTTAGTTTTTGCTGTCGCTATGGGATACGTATATATATATACAATTCGTGTTGGAATATTGTGTTACACAGTCGCGCGAAATCTCCATCGGGAGATCGATATCTGGCTACTTACCTTCTCGCACTGATACTTAATTAGATCGTGATTCTTTCTTAAGCGTACATTGTCCTCCTGCGCTTTAGCAATTGTCTCGGTTAAATTACGTTTTTTCCCATGGGCTGAGGACTCGCGACTCATGTGAACCTTCCTCTGCGATTTTCCCTCGTTCTGAAACGTGATCGCGTTCGTTTTAATTTCTCGCGGCGGACGAATTTTCGAGTTTCTGCAATTACGTTTTTCGTTTTCGCGTACTCCGCGTACAATTCCTTGATGCCCTGCTTGAGAGCTGCGACTCTCTCCGCGTACTCATGCTTCTTCGTTTCGTACTCTTCGAAATTCGCTTTTCTCTGCCCCTCTGTGAAAAATGCGTTGTACATGCAACACAATGCATGAACAAATGACGATAAAATCTACATGTACAATATAATAATGTATTTAATAGGAGACATGCAAGAGATTGTAGACTATAATAATATAGAACTTTACGATACTCTTATCATAAGAGAAATTAGGTATTTATTAAATAAGTAGTTCCTTATAAATGTAGGAAATATGAAAATGGTTAAACTTTCATAAAATGCAGTTAGCTAGTTTAGCCGCTAAAAGACTCAATTAGGCTATGAAATACGAAAAAATGTTTTCCGTAATAATAGGCCAAGTAAATAAATACAAGTCGTGACTGTACTCGAGATTGCGACGGAGCGATCCTTATAACCATGATCATCGTATTTTGCATGAACACCTTGAAAAAAACTGAATTACCTAGATTACTTAAATTGACGTCACGATTTTCCTTAAAAGACCAGACCGCTTAAGGAAATTTACTAATGTCAGGTTGCTGGTTGTCCTTTTAGGCGACTCCAAGAATGAGGACAGTGTTAGATGTTCGCGATGTCTCCTCAGTGACCATTTTGTCTCTCGCATTTACTTAACAGTATTTGAATTGCAATACAGTCTATTACCTTGGAATATATTGTACATCTAACATTCTAAATAATTTACTACTAACCCATACGAATAATATTAAATGTTAATATAATTGTTAAAACAGCTCTCTCGAATATTCTAATATTGCTCGAAACGAGTTTTGAATATCAATTCCGAATTTTAATTGGCGGAAGGCTTGTGTCGAGTGAAGAATTATTCATAAACGATCTAGTTAATTTCTTTACATGTAATATATTTTCAAAACCTACAATATTACAGAATATAGTTTATAAATCAAGTTTACATGCAGATGAGAATATTAGAAATCATTCTCAAATGAGAAGCATTCAATCTTCGCTGGTAACCCAAGACTTGTTGCCTGCCAAGCTCGGGATCGAAAATAAAAATACTTATTGGAATATCCGTTTTATAAGTTACATTTTGATAGCAACATATCGATAAACCAACGGAGATTTTCTTTTTTTTCCGAGGGAGCCACTTAGGCGACACGAACATTTCTTTCTGGACTCTAGTCTTTCCGGTTAAACGTGTTCTTATATATCTTCGCGTGTAATCAGGAACTGGCTTGGAAAATAAATGTCAGTGAATTTTCTCCTTTTTCTCAGAGTAATCTCTTCGTGCAGCGGCGGAGCAAACATATGAATATTAAACTATGATTAAGAAAACAGATTACAGCTTTATAACTTTCGGTAGTGTCGTTTCGTCCGCGGCTTTACCTGACAGCTGGATCTTCTTCTTGATTTCCGCAATTTTCTTGTTTAATTCGTTCAACTTGTTTTCAACACTTGGCGTTAAGCGGTCGGACATGTCGTCTCAAATGTGTTCTAAAGTCCACGTGGCGTGTATTGACTTAACAATGCGTCGTCTTGACGACGAAATCGTGCTGTACAATGGTTGACTTGTGTCGACACATACAAAAATACAATCAACGTGTTCTTAGAATTGCACCAAACATTTTTATCATCTCAATTCTGGTGGTATTTATGCACTCGAGGAAATTACATATTTGTAATGTACAAGGAAACATTTACAATTTACATGAATAAAAACCATCAACGACGTGAATTGTTCCCTCATTTTTGATTTTATAAAATAATCTACAAACTGTGAAGGTATTGGAAAAATTTGGGAATATTATTTGACTCACAAAATTGATTAAAAATTGATTTTCATGTAATTTCTATTTCTTACAATTACAATCCAATAATACCAAATACCCTTACTCGGGTATGGTACAAAAATACATAATACAAAAAATTGAGTTGGTAAAATTATTTACCGGCTCTAGAAAAATGGTTGCCGATCGAGAAATCAATAATTCGCATCGAGTCGGTGAAAAAGAACGTCGGTGCTCTCAGCTATGCAATATTTCGCGCGGCAACGCCTCGCTCGCAGATGTTTGCGGTACGATGATAGGGTTAATAGTTTCATTAATAAAAACTAACGACCGCCGCGTATTTACAGTTTCGTGCTCGTATATCCCGTGTTCGGGGCACAAAAGGGAAAGCAATTCGTAAGGCTTCGTCCGTTGAATGGTCTTAAGGAGAGGGCACCGAATTATAATTCCGCATTTGTATTCGTTAGGGCAGTAGCCGCGCCTGGCGGCGGCCACGCCGGCGATGAATTTCGCGTTACACGCAATCAACCGCTGGAAGGTTAATTAATGATCAGACATGCCCCGCCAGTGCTCGACGAAGTTCATACGCATCGGCGTCTTGGTACTTTATAACTGACCACGTTCGTTGCGTTCCGTTTGCCGGCTGAATTCTACGTAGAGAACCGTCACCAGGCGACGGTCTTCGGATTTCAGTCCCACGTCGAATCGATGATTCCGCTCGAATTTTTCCAAACAGTATAACTAGTCTGCGGATTTCATGCGTTCACGACAAAATCGTTCAGAATTCCTTCCGACCTAGAATGTTTCCGTTCTATATATTTGTTTTCATGTTATACATACGGAAATTCTGAAATTAAATTAAATACAAATTAGGTTAAATACAAACAAATGTAATAATGGAAAAAATTCAACACTCAAATGCTAAGGGTAAATATCAATCTAACAATATAATATCGGTAATTGTTGTTCTACACTTCTTTGGTCTTTTGTGTTTGAAAAGACATAATTTCACCCGCCAACGTTGTTTCCACAGTAAATGTAAATTGCCCATCGAGATTCAAAATGCTTACTATTATTAGTAGTTGGGTACATAAATATCTACTGAAAATGAATGTAATATTCCTAGAATAACCGCATTTAGCATCACGAATTCAGCAATCTATATATTCGCAATTTATATAAAGAAATATCATGAAATTTCGTTGGAAGAAGACGATGTGGTTTCCAACAGAACGGCGAGTGGCGTTCTGCGGCGCCGTTCTCCTGAAGCCGCATCCTGATTGGTTCGCGTGGTCAGCCATCCCTTGCCGGCGCATTGATACAACGGTCGTAGGTAGGTGCGCGCGCACCGGGGAACTACTTTCAGCGCGTTAAGCGAACAATAGGGATCCCAGAAGTGTTTCGGACGCGGTCGTGTTCGTATACGGTTGCCGCATGTTTTTTTCTGGTTCTGACTCGCGTGTACGTGTATACAGATTAGCTGGACGTATCGGAGGTAACATAGATCTCGGACGATGTGCGTGGTCAAGTGACGGTACGCGGATTTAATACTGAAGTGTACTAAAGTGTTGGTTTCTCTCTAGTGTGTGCGCCCGGGCCCCGATGAGTGTGTGTCTGCTCGATGTGTGTGGATAAAATTCACGGCATCATGTTGTTGCCACGCCGAAAATTGGATTACGCATCGATGGCGTTACTCTCGCTGGCACTGCTCCTGTTGGTTTCCCTGCCTACGGTGTCCGGTAAGTTTTTTCCCCCATAATACTTTTGTATCGTTCGAAAAGCAGACTCTCTCGGCTACGTTTGAAGTCGTTGTTCGCCGCATGCCGCTGCTAGGCAACAGGTCACGAAACAACGCCGAGCGCCGGCGCGTAGGACGCTCGCTGCGTTAACTGACGTTCCGCGTCTCCTTTTGAATATTTTCTCCGTGAAATGTCGTTGGAGCTATTTCGAGGTCAACGCGTCCGAAGATTATTGAACGATTTCGGGCCCTCCCTCCCCCCGTGCAATTGGTATTCCACGCCGGAGTTTCGGCATCGGCGTGCTCGCTTTCAATTACTACCTGTTTCGAAAATATTCGCCGTTTCGACGCTCCTCTCTTTCTGCACGACAACCGACGCTTCGTCCCAAATTCGGAAATTCTTTAATCTCTGTTAAACGGACGAGGGAGCTTGGGCCGATATCGGTAGCAGGGCTGTTATACACGTTACGCTGCGAAATAATAATTCAGAAAAATGAATTTAGGCGGTCGAACGTTGTTTGCGATTGAAAAGAAGATTATCCTGTCGTTTATTGCTGTTGTGTTCGTGATGGTCGCATGCTAGTCTCTCGAACACACGTGGTTATGTTACTGTCACAGTGGTGCTCAATTTCGATACTGTCGATACCGCTTGCTTCGAGGTTGGCAGTCCCTGAAGGACAGGTGCCCAACCCTGCTTTCCAGGAAACGAGCCTTTCTTCCCTCGTGTGCACGTAAACATTCGAACCAGCATTTCGCGTCCCCGTTTCCTCCCGACATTGTTCACAAATAACAGCTTAGTTTTCCTTTCCGGGAAGCCATTTTTTTTTTAGCTAGACAATTTTTACGTCGGTCGTTACAAAATAATAACGCTGTCTTCGCGACGTAATTTTTTCTGTTTACCAAAACTATTCCAATTTTAATAATTTTCTCAAATTGAAATATTAATTTTTCAAAATTAACGTATATCGAAAATGGACTGCGGAGTATAATACACTATAATACACTGATACTCTTGAATCCTTTTTATCTTGTCACTGTTTCGTGTTTCACCTACGCGTTTTTGTCACAAATGCATAAAATCCGCTGTCTAATCATAAATTCAATTCAACTTTCTATATCTTCGTGTAAGTTTAAAGTCGCATACTGATATATCAATATTTTTGAGCCTTATTTTATTTTCAATCACAATATGATACAAGTAGATTGTTTTTTATTACATATATTTGCCGTTTTCGAGTTACAGAAAATTTTTAACAAAGCTGCGAAGACATAAGAATTTAAGAATATTGTTACCTTCATTTAGACTTACTATTATTATTGAAAAAGGACTTCTACTTTTTTTTTCTTACGATTGATTTCGGAAATTTTGTACTCAAACTTCCAATTGAAACTCATGTCTATAGTAGACTTTTACGTACACTGGATTTGTACAAGTTGCACTGTTTGTGCAGAATTTTAATGAAACATTATAGAATTCAGCCGGCTGTTAGAAAGTCGGTGAAGATTTTTGTGTACCGGTAAAGTAGCGTGAAGCATCGGTATTCGTATTTATTTTAGAAAATAACACGGCACAGTATTTTATGACCTCGTGAACGCTTTCGATCGTGAATTTTCATTTTCACTTTTCCACAACGCATAAATCCACGATGGATCGTGACGTAACGCTGGTTCAGACTTCAGACCAATGAGTACTTAGGCGGGAAGAGCGTGCAGCCGGCACAAAGCAGTTCGCCGAAGAAAGTTAACAAAACTGGATAGCCGGATGTGTAGGCAAACCTGAACTTCAGTCTATTTAATATTATCGTTTAATAAATATCAGAAAAACTTACTGATTCCAATATTGAAACTAATCAAAGTCAAATGTTATTTACTTATCATTGCTGTAAACCAACTGGTTTATCTAGCAAGTACAATATTTTTACATGTAGCTTATATTACATAAGTGTTACATATTTGGGTTTCTGAATTTTTTGGTTGAAGTCAATAATTTGTTTTACGTATACTTGTTTGAAATAATTTCTGTTTATTCGAATAGCACAGAAGGAGACATTTATTTCATCCGTTAGTAATTTTAGTGGGTTGAAAATAATACAGCGGTATTTGAAAATTGTTCTTAAATGTTTTGCATTTGGGGGACAATGTTTTCAATTATTTTCCATTTTCAATTTCTTCTGCAGAAGCAACGTTACTGAGAACGGGGGAAAAAAGTGGTTAATGGCTGATATGTTTCGGAATGTTCTTCGATTGAGGCGAGCTGACAGTCGCTTCCGAGAGTAGATCGAGGTCCTCGCCTTCGAGTCTGTTACTTTGCGTTGAGATACTCTGAATGCGGCATGGCGGCAGTTCTCCAGACGCTCGCTGTTCTTACGTTCTCAGGCTTTCTCTTCTCTCTCTCCTTAGGAAACGATTCGCCCGGACTTAACGTGCTTTCACACAAAATTACGCGTCTCCTGCGCGCCGATACACGTATCGTACTCATTTTCGCCAGCTCGAACCGCAACTCTGGAATTGTTCAAATTGTGAAATTAATTTACGCACCATCAAATTATGTCTCGAAAGCGATAAAAATTGCTTTCGCACGAATCGTACCACAATTAAACGGCTCGATTACTTCAAAATATTCTGCACGTTAAAACAAGCAATTTAGAAATATTTCTTTTCAGTTTGAAACTGTGAGATTTAAATGAAAAATCACGCCGAGTTACTTTATAAGTAGTTTTTGAAGTACCCGACATTATTTCACTAGACGCGTAGCGTTCGTGAAGTATTATTGAAGAAAATGACACGGTAGAAATGGAAATTTAATTTTCCAGGAATGTTAACCCGTGTATTTTCGAGATCACTTTAGTCCTTTGAAATTGTTGACCAACAGTTCTTCAGAAATTCCGTTCCTCTCTATCATTCTCGTCTCCAAAGACACTTGAAACTGGCATGACTTAGAATCCGATGTACGACCGACCTGCAACCGGTTCCTCGTTCCCTTTCATCGATTCAGGGGCCACACGAGCCTTCCGTGCATACGTGCATGCACGCCGTGCCGGTGCAACTTGAGAAACGCGTGCTCGACGATACCAGAGTCTGCCGGTTGTCTCTCTCGCCGTTCACCTGGAGGGAACGCGTTCCCCAATAAAGGTCACAATTCGACGATTACCGGATTTCGTTCAGGGCAACGTCGTAAAACTTTATGTCTTCTGTAAACAAATTGTTTTTCGATCAAAATTTTCTGATAAAATCGAGAACGTTGAATCCAAAATATACAATGACAATTTGAAACCAGTCATTTCTGACTGGTTTCAAATTTTTTATTTCATAATTCTCAGTTATAAAAGTGCTTGTAGACGCAACTTCATCCGAGCATACATTACAATAAAAATCGTGCCACGTTTAGTAGCTTGCTGAAAAAACCACTCTAGGTATCACCAGTTCGGATAATCGAGGTTCTACTGGACCGTCAATTAAACGAGTAAATAGGGTCCAAATTGTGTCGTGTTTGGAATCATTTGAATCACAAAAATGTTACGAATATGGCAATAAAAGTTTCGTAAAGAAATATTTAAAGACAATAGAGTGCCAATAGCTTGTTTACGCCAGCAGTAAGAGATCAATGACACTTTCCGGTTCTGATGTTTCCATGTGTATCGGGACATTGCTATACTTGAATCTCTATACTTGAGTTATGGCACATCTTCCTGAAGTCCTCGCTCGCACGAGAGGGGTTGAAAGAGTACACGAGTCACTCGTAGTCTCGGGATGGATGGATGCCAGTACTTTTCCCCGGTCCCTTGATCCTTCGGTTTTCTCCGTCAAGAGGTAGATCGAGGGAAGACTAGAGATAGTTGGTATCTCGCGGCATCTGGTAACTAAAAGGGTAAGATCTCCGTTCCCCCCCTCCGTTGCGTATGCTGACCTGGCCTATGGGCCACGTGGACATTTGCATTCGTTTTAACCCTCCAGTCCCTTTTCATCCTGTTGTTGGCGCATTGCGTAAAACCGCATAATTAAGGACCTTCGCTACCGTACGTATGTCCATCCGTTCCTTCTGTTCTTTCGTTTCCCTCTGCGAAGTTACGTCGTCCCCGTCGCAGAGAGATCCGCGGTGCTCCTCAGTATCGCGCAAGGATCGAGGATTGTGCCGTCAGTCAACGGCGGGACAGCCTCGAGCCCTTATAAAGCACGAAAGGATCTATCCCGCGTGACAGTATGTAGATTCCATGAAGCTCGCGCGGAAGAGGATCTTTTTTTTTCCTATCCGGTCGGATAAAAAGAATCCTTCGAGAGCTTGTTCAACCATCCCTTCCAGCATCCAGTTAGAGACGCACCTTGGCAAATAAATTGCGTCGAGGAAACATGTTTATTTAATAACTTCTGCATCGCAATTTTGCCCAGCCCCGCGCTAAGCTGGCATAGAATACGGATTATATAGGGACTGCCTTCTATTTTTATTTCGACCACCGAGTCCTCGCTGCCGCGTTTAGAGCCCACGTTGAAGGACATCAAATCCGCAAAATGATTTTACGCTTTCCCATCACTGATACTCACAGTTATTTTATTCCCAAAGATTTTACACTTCCTTATCGGCACGTATTGTATCATGTTCTCGCGGATTTTCAAAAGACGCGCCTTTCTGAAATTCTGTATGCTAATTTGATCATCGGATCAAATCTCACATTTCTTCTCACATTTTAACCGTACTTCGATCAAACTACAAGCACACTTTGGAACTATTAAATTCCTTTAGTAAATCGCAATCCTGGTTAAGAGGTGCAGCTCGGTACGAGGCAAATGGAACAACGTTGCCCTCATTAGTTTAAGTAGAATACAAGGAGCACCGCCAGGATTGCAAATCTCCTCTCGTACGAAGTTGATTAAAATAAATTTCGAAACGCAACGATCTTGAATCTTTCATGCGCCTTTCATTCTCCTCGATGCTACTTCTTCGACAACTTCGCGAATGAAGAATTCCGTGGTCGTCGTCGTCGCGTTCTCACAAGCATTAAGCGGCGTTCCCTTCGGTTCGGTGGATTCATTTCATTTCGCGATCGCCGCGGAAGATCTCTTTCTGGAAAGTAGCGAAAAAAGCATACGCGAAACGGTGGTAGCTGTTCGTTGGGGGGAAAAAAAGTGAGAAGACCACCGGGAAGCTGCTTTCTCGCAAAGACACGTGGAAATGATTTTACGCGGGTCGGACACTGGAATCGGTTCAAAGCGATTATTCATCGCGACACGGTCGCGGACAATGATTCTTCTTATTCCGACGTTGATGGGGACGTTTTTTCCCCCTGAGACGAGCGGCGCGTGGGGTACAAGAGGGACTCGCGTGTTCCACCTTAGGTCAATGCGATCGTATCTATTAATCATTCGATTCCGTCTCTCTTCACCTCCGCGGCAACGCAACACCGTGTACACGGTCGCTCTTTTGCCTGATAAATGGAAACGAACGCCGCGCTCAGGCGAATACTTTACACGAGGCTAATCGCTGACTAACTAATAACTTTTCTCGCGGCGAACGATCATGGGAACCTCGGTTCTCCTGTTTTCGGAAACAGGAGTCTTCCTTGATCATGATCAACATTATGTTTCGTTCGGAAAAGAAAGACAGTTGAAAACGACTTTCTGAAAATGTTTCCACAAGCTTTGAACAAAAAGATTAAGAGTATAAGTTTTTGGGTGGCCATTTTTCGTCCTAAATTACGTCGCAAAAATTAACTGACGACGAGTATACTCGTGAAAAACAGCTAACTGAATGAAAAATGAATATTTTCTATTGATCTCTAGATAATAAATGATGATGATGCTTGTTACGTGTAGTTACTTTCGAAGATGTTGTTTCCTTGAACAGTGAAAGGGGAGGGACAAAGATTCGAGAATTGAGATGTTCGCGAGTCAGATAGTAATTCGAATTATTTTCATTCCTTCGGTTTTAGAGTTTTTATAATTTCTTGCCGACGGCGGCGTTTCGAGATTTTATGTACGCAAGGTATTTTATTCGGTTAAGAGCTGGCATTTACGAACCGTCTGGCGTCGTTGTCGTTGGTTAATAGCGCGATGAAATATATCTGCCATCCGGTTCGTTTCAGTCGTCCGGCGTCCTGGCAGATGGACTTTTACAACCATCCGGTCTTTTTTGTCATATCTTATTAATACGGAGAAACTAATTTGAAAAACGAATGTACACCGCGTAGCATTGTAATATCGTAAAATGATTCGTCGCGTTGGGAACCCATTGAATATTTAAGAAGAAAACACGTTTCGCTGTCCTCGACACATTATAAATTCTCGCTTTTACGATTTCACAAAGGTATCGATAAAATTATTATCGCTTATTCCACATCTAGACTAAACATACAGGATGTCCCGAAAATGTTTTATTTTCTTGGAAGGGGTGACCCCTGACGCTATTTCAAGTAACTTTTTCCTTTGCGAAACCGTTTTTCGCGTTGTTGTTAAGGAGTTATTATCGAAAAACACCGAACAATCAGAGGTAGCTCTGATTGGTTCTTGTTTTTCTCTTAACAAATTAGAATTTCTCACAGATTTCAGGTTTTGTCAAGTTATTCGTTTTCTATCAGAATTTCCAAGAATGTAGAGTTCAGTAGAGATTGCGTATATTTTATGCACCCGTGGAATTTATGGGCGTGTAAAATCGAACAAAATATTTCCCTCATTTTTTCCTCTAGGTCGTATGGAATAATCTATAAAAATAGAAAGTTGCGTAATGACGCACAGCCGCCTATTCGTTGCTTGTTTTACTCGATGGTGTTCGCATTAACGGGTACGCAGGCGAGTGGAATATTTAGCAATTAACGTCGTGGAACGATGCCTTGATTAATTTTTCACGCGGTCAGCGAAGCCTGTGTTTGAAAGTAAGAACCCCTTCCGCAGACACGCTTGTTGGTTCGTATTACATGCTCGCACGACGGAACAATCGAAAGCCACACTTACGCGGCTAACGTTCCATTAAACGAACTATTCCATTTTTTCTTTTCTTTCTCGAGAAGCTCCGCGTCGAAATCAACATGTCGATGCGTGTCATTCGAACTGTCCATAAATCAACCAGCCAAAAATATTGTCGACGCTATAACATATTCGATACTATAAAGAACACAGTCATGCATTCAACGGAACACCGGAGTACATGCGTAGAAAGAATTATTCATTATTATCCGTTATTATATTTCACTTAACTGCAACGTGCTCAAAGGAGCCGTCAATGCGTGACAACAAAATGACTGGTGGTTGATAAGTAAAACGCAGATTGATATAATTTGCGCTTCGTCTTGCAGCGAATGAACCTTTAGCTTGGTAAAATCGGTGTTACGTCAATTAGATTTTGTGAAACAGACGACTAGATTGCGTAAGCTACACATTTGTAGTTGCGGAAATCTTGAAAACTGAATGAAAAATTAACTTTACTTGATACAGATTTCCTTGATTTTTAATTCACTGAAACAATTTGTAGACGAGTAATAGATGAAATTCAAAGATGTGCTTTTGTTTGTATACCTAACATCTGAACTGTTCAATGAAGCAAATGGTTGAACCATAGTCGCCAGATCAAGACTTGTTCCCCCACTCTAATTTCCCCTTCTACCGCGCTCTTCCCCACGTGACGCATTTCGTCTGTCTGGCAGAGAGGGGGTAACTTTTTCCCCTCGATATGTGCTCCCTCCTCTCGTCTGGCGACACTGGGTTGAACCCCAACTGTGAGAGTAAATTTTGTGTTTTTAAAATTCTTAATTCGCAATGTCCTTCTTTTCAAAGGAGAAAAACGCTTTCGCAAACTGAAAGCGCATAGAAGTAACGATCCTCGTTGGATTCGCAACTATCGGTGCGAATAATTATAAAAATATAATTTCGTCGAGGGTGTGGCGTCGGAGGTTGCGGCGCGAGGTTAATTGCATATCCGCGGCGAGTTTTCCGAAAGTTAGCCTAAGCCGATTCGTTCTCGAACGTTCACTGTCACTCTTCCCGTTGAGTTGGCGCGCATAACAAGGAAGGATCCGCGGCGCGGCGGGTATATAGAGTCTTTCGCAATTTGTAAGTGAGAAACGGCGTTCTTGCCGAGTCCCAGCGCGCGGTGCGAACCTTGCTTGAACTTCGTCGATCGTCGCATGCTTGTCTCTTTCTCTCTCTGTGTATATGCACCGTGCACCTACGACCATTCACCGGGGGCACCTCTGTGTCGGCGCGACCACATGCAACCGGCCCCGTGCGACCACATGCAACCGGCGTGCAACCACATGCAACCAGCCTCGCCGCGGATTCGTTTGCGTGCACGGCTGTCGAGCTGCGCGGCGAGTTATCAACTACCGTTCGCTCCCACAAACTGGTCGCTCGGTGATCTTTGCGAATGATAACGCATCGCTTCGCGCGTTGTCCCGCGCTTTCACGTTGATTGGCTGTGACTTCGCTCTAATTGGGTCCGCGTGAAACGACCGGATCATCCATTTACCTTTAAATTCGTTCGTCGACCTGTTCGATATTACTCGCGCCTACATAACAGATGGATTTTCCATTTGTCAAAGGTCATTCCGCCGATGGTTTCTTGCGTTCGGTTCTGCATGCGAGACCTGCATGCTGAACGCGCAAAACCGTCGAATAGCTTTGGTGTTTCGGTTTTGGATCTTAGGAATCTGTGTTTTTCGCAAGTTTAGGTACTTCCTTTTTTCACATATAATTTATAACAGAACAGATTTCCATAGTGGGTTGCTTCGACTCATTCAAAAATTATCAAAAAGAAGATTCAACTTAGCTCTCCCATTCTCTATAAGAAAATTTTCTCAGTTTGCATAAAGATCCACAGCATTTGAACAGTTTTGTGTAATTTACAATGCTCTTCCGGCAAGCAAATTAAATTAAACGAAAAATTGAATATTTGTAAACACGGAGTTATGGTAGCTGCTGGCTGCAAGAAGTATTGTAAGAACGCTTAGGAATTATCCACGCTAATCACCGCGTCGCGAAAGAAATTTCTCTCGCTGTTAATTGGCTACACTCGTCAGTTGTAGCTGGTACACGGGTCGCGTCTACTTCGGTTTTCCGGGAACTGTGATTCTTCGTCTTGTTTTCCTTTTTCGTTTCTTGTACAAGCCACAGATTCCACGGAAACGTGGCTTTCTCGGCTAAAATCCACATTCATACTACATATACGTTGCTATTGTGTAATGGTCCTTGAATCAACATCCACCGGCGGTTGGTCGACGGACTCCCACGCCCTGCTACCAAACGGCACGAGTCCTCGCATGATTCCCAGGATTTAACGCGCTCGTGTCGAAGCAATTTGTTTCGCGATTTTTTTCCCCTCCGTCCGTTTGATCACATTGTGATTCCAATCCTCGGCGGCGAAGCTTGTTTCTTCATCGAAGCATCCTGTCAGCTTCGCGTCTATCTTACGCGCGTTACAGAGTTAATTCCTTTGTTACTAATTCATATCTTTCATGCGTTAATTAGAAATTTTGCCGTCGCTGTTTTCGAGTTACTTCACACTTTACAATCTCCATTTCTGCGTGCAACATATTTATCTCCCGACAGTTTGATCGTGTTGCTCATTTTTTTAAATTTAAATAATCTTCTAAGAGGCTTCGTGGATCAAGGAATGAAACAAAGATTGTGAGAATTTTCTAATGTTGTGAGATAGACAGTTTGCTAAAAATCACTGTTGGAGATCTCAACGCATCTGTTTAGCTTCATACCGACAGCGGACGCTCAGGTACTTGAGCCGTGCGTGACTTTGCCCAGGATGCAATAGTTAAACCGTAGAATGATTTATGAACAAGAGAAACTCTCGCTCGAGGACCCGAACCCTCGTAAATCGGCCACTTCCTCCGGAAAACCTTCAAAAAAGGGGAAAAGCGTTTTTCCTCGCAAAGAGCTCTGCAATCAAAACACTTTTCAACATTTGTAATCCTTAAGGTTACTGTAAAGTACGTGGCTAAATAAACATTAACAACCTTATTCCGGACCACGACGTCTCAATAACGCCTTGATGTTTAGATTTGAAAATTTTTGGACTGAAGTTACAGAAGGAGAGACATTTTTCAAAGTTTACAACCCAAGCCCAACGAACCTTAGAAACATCCTCGTAGACTCGGGAAGATTAATGTGGCGATGATGTGCACTCGATGGTCTCACTCGTGCTTTCCACAAAAAACGGACGCGAGTTCGAAACGCGCGTCTCGCGAAAACGATTTTTCATTTCCTCGGCGACCGATGCGGTAAAGACGAATCAAAATGGTAAGAACTTTCCGCGCGATTTATCATCTCCGTGGATGCTGAAATATCGTAGATTCAATTTCGAATTCAGGATCGTAAATTCATCGGGCCGTGATTCAATTTGCGCGGGACCCACGATTCGCTATGCAAGAATACACTCGTGTGGAATTCCGTGTAATGACGACCGCCGCGGCGAAAACACAGGCGAAAGAAAATCCCGCAAACGGTTCCGAGCCGCTCCATCTTGTTTTTCCGGCAATGATCATGCGCGACGCGACATCAATCATCACGGCCACTCGTGCATCTCCTTCCTTCGTGCCTGGAGGATCTAGCGAGCGGCCGGATCGTCGATTTTGGGTCGGGTCCGTAATGTATTATCCTCCTTCGCGCTTTGCAGTCCCGTTTATACAGCGTTCTTCTTCGCGTTCTTTTCCCTTGGCCGTTACCGCGGTGCACGCACGGCTAACCTTTGAATTTTCCTATCGACCATCGCGCCTCTAATTGCATTGATAGGAGTGCGTTACGCCGTTTGATCGTGGCCGTGCGCGCTGGCGCGTCCAACCGTGTAAACGCATACTGCACGGTGCATGTTACGGAAAGTGTTTACACTATGAACGAGGAACTTCAACACGAATGATCTGTGAACCGAATTGTCGTCCGAGAGTTTCGTTTGTGCTCGTAAAATAATAATTTCGTCGAGCTGCGATCTAGGGGATATTCCGGCTTCGAATGGCATTGCAAATTTGTAGGAATTTTTTTCAGGAGAACCGCTACACTTTCTGCATCAGGATTCTGTACACTTATTTCTCAGTATTTGAAGTGGATACATTATTTTTTTTAAGCAAAAAGAATCACAATTATAGGAGTTATATATTTTTTTATGAAGTACTGTTTTAAAATGTTGACTGTTGCCACGATTCCGGGTCTCCGAAGATAAAAATTTTCGATTATTCGAAAATGGCGGCGTTCTGAAAGTTTTCTCTTGAACCTCCAAATTTTCGACTAGAACTCGAGATATCGTGGCGAAAATTTCGAAAAATACTCTAGTCTGCATCCGCTTTTTGTTCGTTTTGCTGCAACTCTTTCACAAAGAAGTGTAAATTTTGTGAAGTCGCTCTTCCGGTTCTTGCCTGTTAACTGTCAGGAAAATCCTGCTACAGTTTACTCGGAATTTTGTAAAACATTCCTCCCGAATTTACTCTTGTGTTTCGACAAACCTGCCAAAAATTAGCATGGTTTTGCGAACTGGAATTCCCGGTATTAACGTTTCACGGATTGGATAAAAGATCCGAGACTTGTGGGCTGAACTTCAGGAAGTCCTAGCCCATTTTAACCACCGTTCAGTGTACTTATCAATTAGAGTTATTCTGGTTAGTCGAGGAAGCGTGACTTATCAATTAGCAGGGTATAATCGACTCTCTCCGTTTGTCTCATTGGTTGATTTTTTCTTTTAAAATGGCCGCACGTACTTTGCGTTTAGATGGACCTCCATGTTGCTCATTTTGGTACTCGGAATCGTATAAAAATCTTTATCCTTCATGATTTATTTAATTTCTTGCAGTTTTATGTCGCGTATTACCATAATTATATATTTTCTATTGCGGAAAAATTATTATTAATTATACGTGGAAACAGGGGACGCGAAATTTTCGAGAATATTTCGTACGAGTGGTTGAAACGTGTATCAAGCCACAGGATGAAAATTCACGATAAATGTAGCAGACGTGGAACGCTGTACACGTGGGTACGAGGTTCACCCTCCCTCTGGATTCCCCGTTGTCCGTTTTCGGTCTACGGGTACCTTTGTACCATTATCGATTGCCAGGTGCGTCTCCGATAGGTCTCGGAGCGTGACAGAACGCGTTGCAGAAGGGTGCCCGGTCTGTTTGTAGGGTGAACAGTATGCCGAGGCGAATGCAACTGCATGCCAACGGTGAAACGTTGCTCGGTTCCGATGCGTTTGCACGACACGAATCTTCGGAGAAAGTGGCAAATGGCAACGGTAACCGGTAAATTCCCGCGAAAAGGACGAAAGGAAAATTTTCCGAATTCTGGCAAATACCTGATATCGCGTGTATGCAATGAAGAGGCGCGATAAAATGCTATCTCGAATTATTGGCTCGATCGACGATAAAGCCGGTTCACGTGACGCGTTCCGTCACTTTTCCCCTCGATTCGTGCTCCCTTCCCTCAACCGACACTGTGCCCAGGGTAAGGAAATCGCTGCCAACGGCCTGCATCAAAGAATGGATAAATCCGAATGTCTGTAATCACGAAAAAGTCAAGGAAACAACAGGCTGCAACGTCCTTCAATTTTTCGCCTTGATCGCTCGAAGCGATTGATTATTTTTGAGCGACGGTGTGCGTGTCCGATGTAAATATTTTCCTCCGCAGAAATTAATTCCAATCGCAGCTCTTTCGAAACGTTCGGCCACGTGCACCGGCGCTCCACTTTTCCACGGGTATAACGAGCACTCGGCTCGGTGTAATTACGCACTGTTAGTACCTGTAATTCGCGTCAAAGGACGCAATCACGTCGAAGCACCGCCGAAAATTGATGCTTTTCGCGCATAAGGAATCGCAGACGCTCTTGCCCGAAGGATGTTCGCTCGAACCGGACGTTTTCTTTCGTTCCCGGGGCCAAATAAGAATACGCACCTGAGGCACCAGGTATCGGGAAGATCGATCGGGGAACTTCGCGGAATTCTACGCCGGTTTTCGTAAGGTGTCGCAATCGGGAACGTTAATGGCGAACATATACATTCGACACGAGGCGAATCTTTCATCACGGTGGAGGAAGTCGACTGAAAGGATATAATTGTCCGTCGTAATTCTCGAGAAGGAAGTCGTCGGATTCCTCGCGCATCGGATTCTTCGAGTTCCTCTCGGGGAACTTTAAATAGTGCATTTTATTCACCGGACAGACGCAGGATACGGGCTACGCTGTTTTCATACGTTCGCGATGCATCCGAGATTCCTGCGAGATGCATTTATTTCGCTCTGTTTCTGTTCGATCATCGAGCCCCTGCATCCTGCTCGACGCTAAAACGATTTTCTTTGCAGCGACGCGTTCTTGTTTTAATTTCGCACCTCGATTACGCGCGACACCTCTCCATCGCTGGAAGAACGCAAATCATTTCTGTGTTGCGGATTTGTCTAAGTAAATTGTGAGGAAAATTAAGAATATTAATCCATTTGCATCATAAGGAAGTATAAAAAGAGGGCGTTTATCACCACTGTTTTTTTTTTTAATTATATTTAAGTACAGAAATGACTACAAGTAAAAGAACTTCATATTTCAGCATTATAAGAAAAAATCAGAATTACTACTCCATTTCTATTTTTTAGCTAACGAATAATGACTTGAAAAATTGAGCGCATATATACGCTAATGATGCAAATGGGTTAAGAAACTCTTCTCATGTCTTCATGGCTTTGTATTTCACCTATTCCAAACGATTAAGGAAAGAAACGAATCAAACAATTTTTATTTTGCACGGAGATCAGCAGTCAGAAACCACAGGGGTCATTTAGCGCAATTTCGGGCTAAAATAATTGCAGAAAAGCGTGCACGTGCATCGCGTGCGCGCAAAGGAAAAAACCTGGCGAGTGAAAAAGCGTGCAATATCAGGTGAACGATTTTCAAGAGATACTACCCGAGGCGAGGAAAAGAAAACAATAGAAGTGCCGCGGATACCGCAGGGGTAACGTTACACCGTACTCGGTTGCGAAACTTTCCATCGTCGCTGGATGCCGGATGAAATAATATAATAAGAGGAGAAATACGTGCCGGGAGTAATTATCCGCGTCATCAATTTCGCCGGTTGATTTGTTCGCGTCCGTTGATTTATAAGTCGCGTCGAGCGGTAATAACGGGCCGACGCGTCCGATAGAACACACCGGACCCGGTGAAATCAGTATTTAGAGCTCGTTAATCGCACGGCACCGAAGACCGTGGCGGCCTACCATTTTTCCTTCGTTTTTTCTGCCCATTATTTTGATAATTTGTCCCGGTCTCGTTATTCCTACTGGTTCTACGGCGGCCATGGCGTATATGGTCATCGACGAATTATTGCGGCAACGGACCCGATTGTCCCGACCGGGTGGTGGCACTCTCGATCGGCGCAACAGACGATGCTGCGCAAAAACGAACCTGACTGCCCGTCGCCGGAGAATACCTCTGGCGTTCTGGTAACGGCAGGTGCGAGATACGAAGTAGCGGACAACGTTTTCACCGTGACTCGTCCCATCCGGATAACCCGCGTGCCTCGATATCCGATGCAACACGGCTGAGATGCACCAGGCCGAAATACCTGGGCAGCTCGATTTACCCGGCTCAACTTCGCTGATCGATCGTGCCAATGATCGCTGGCCAGTTTCGTTTCGTTATCTGCTACCTTTACACGCCCGGTTTTCAAACTGAAAAACTGTCCATCGCTGTCTCCAGTTGGCAACAGGTTACGTTTAACCCGTTTCTGCGTTTTAAACACAGCGCTTTGCACATGTGGCAAAAATCTGCAGGCGAAACACGAAACGGTGAAAACATCAGAAGAATTTTAATCGACACTGTCGCGTTATTATGTAGTATCGAAACTCGGAAAATTAGTCAATTTCGAAAACGAATGATCACTTGAGTCGTTTATTTTGAAAGTGGCCCAAGTCTCCACTTATACTTCAATTGAGATATTTAAGGGTTTGTGTTTCAGTAAAATTAAAAATATACGTATACCAATATGTTATACTGCTTAAGTGTATCTAAAATAGTCAAATTTACAGTTCCTATTAAAGTAATAACCATTATTAAGTGAACGATGTGTGTTTTCTTCCCAAAAATGGAGTTAAGCCACTTTCGAAAGAAATGGTTCACTTGTCTTATGACTTTCGGGATTAATTTATCATTAATAATTTACCATAAAAGAATAGAATTTAATGTTTCATCTGTAGCACATATAAACGTACAAAATGTTTCTTCAGCGATGTCTTCGCAACGAACTTGAAAATATCGTGTAAAGGTGCACCGAGGCTTGATATCGTCGATTCTTAATCGACGCACTATCAACAGGACATTTGATAATGCAATCGGAGAAGTAGACGCAACTCGTGCCAGACCTTCTGCTTTGATACGTAGCTGAGGTGGTTTCGGAATACGATTCCGTGTACGAACTTCAGAATTCGTAATACCCTGACAACTGCATAATTTTATCGCCAGGCTGACAAGATTATGTAAAAAAATGTTTCTGCAAGAAATGCATATCGATACAAAGGATTTATTCGTTTGATAACTTTGGTATAATATTTCTTCAATTTAATTCACAATGACTAGAGCCCTGCAAAAGTTTGTTTTTTCGTTTATTAATATTGACCAATACAGAGTTTAATTTTACAATTAGGAATATTGAAGGTTTAATATTAAAGTATAAAGGCAGGCTTTTTGTCAGTTTGCCTTTCTCTGGCGATGGAAGAACTCGTCGCGAAACGTCAAAAAGATATTCCAGATGCTAAAATATTATAATTTCTCGATGGGCGCGTTACTTTCGCCCGAAATATGTGTTCAACGACAACTTTCAAGACCGTGTGATCGAGGCTGTCCGCGATAAGTGAATTCCCCTGTTCCCTCCGCATTAATGAACTGCTCGCGCGTTCATTCAGGTTCGTCAACTCGGCGCGGACCGACCGAGGAGAAATTCACGGGATAACTTGTGGCGCGGCTCGGTCCTTGCTCTTTCTCTTATGTCAGTGCAATTGCTCGCCGTCTTCATTCGCATACGTATGGACGTTTATATCGCGTGGCTCTCGACGGTCGCCGGTCACGAAAGAATCGTCCGCGGTTAATCGCGCGTCGGTATTTCGGGTCAACGAGACCGAGCACCGATAGAGACGAGCACAGTAATGTCTCGATAATGTGCGACAGAGATGTACACGATATTTGTGCAATCCCCACCACCTATAGAAAGAAATTCCATACATCGGCGAGACAATACTAATGATAAAACTTTTCTGGTTTTGATTATTTTCGTTATGAAACGTTCATTAATTTGTGTGACATTTTTCTGATTAAAAAGAGACCAAACAGCATATTTGCTAGGGTATGTTATACAAGGTGACGATATATTTAAATAGAAATATTTCTTAACACTTTGATTGCCAAACAAGAAACCTCAAAAATTCCATGAAATCAAAGTAAGTTATTTAATGAAATAGAAATTGAAAAAAAGTAAATGTATGATATTGTGTAGTTCTCCAACTTTCCTGCAGTTTACAGATCCTAATCAAATTTGGTACAATGAATACATTAACGTAAAAATTCATTTTAAAACCTGAACAAATAATTCCGTCACCCATATGTGACATGGCAGTCAACGTGTTAAACTGTTTTTCGATGTAACTGAGTTTAGTTTCAGCCTCAATGGCCCTGAGAAGAACTCGGTTTTTAATTCAATTGCACTCTATATTATAGACTGTACGTTTTCGATATTATATTGTGATATTTCGGCCCCGTTGTTTACGCATGTATCGAGACGTTAGTGTAAAATGGGGAAGGAAGAGTTCGGGGAAGGGGAATCGGTTATCTCGCGCTATAGCAAACTCTCTGCACACGTGTATGGCTATTGATCCTTGAACCGTCTCCGCCACGATCCAGCGTATTCGTATCCGACACCTTTCTCTCGCGATTTCATCCTTTTTCTCCCCCGGTTGGCCATCTCGTTTCTCTCGTAGCCTATCCGCGATAATAATTATCCGTTCGAGTCGGTTGCCGCAGTCAAAGTCACGAAGCCTCTTCCTGCCGCTTCCCCCGGCGCTCGCAATCGAGTGTCAAGAATTATTTGCCATCGATTACCCCTTCCCCTTGATCCTCCCCTCGCCCCGCCGCGTCTCCCACGCTCTTTTCGATTAATCATAACCGGGTTTATCCTTTATTTCTCTGCCGATCTCTCAAGTTGTTCTCGAATAACTACTCGCAAGCTCGATACACAGCCGACACTCGCATATCGCGATCAAACAAATTGCCTAAAACAACCGAAGAACGTGTATATACACACATTCTTCTGCGCATGTGTACGACAGCGGGTGTACAAGCTTCTTAAACAATCGTTTGTACATTTACTGCCACATAAAGTACATATAGAGCAGCCTTCCCCTCGTCTGACGTCATTCCGTAGTTATGTCGTTTTTAGTATCGCGGCAGTTAATTGTTTATAGCCTAAATGCAACATTCCTGCTTCCACGTGCTTAGTTAGTTCTCGTTCAAGTTAATCCACAGCGATACTTTACGTCGATCCAAATGGAGAAAGACCATTGTACTTACGGGGTGACTGAATATTACACGACGCGAGTCGTTGCTTCGTTACTGAAATTGTTATTGCGATTGAAAAAGCGGAAAATTCGTTTTTATCACTTTAGCACGGGAAACAGTTCCACCGTCAACGTTGTAGCACTAATTCCCATACACTTTCGCCATTTTGTAGACTATCAACCATGTTTTTGCACGCTCCGCTGATGGGGATAAGCAAATTAACTGACGGATCCGGTTCTTTTACACAATTGCCACGTCTGCGAGAATTTTAAGTTGCGAAGGTGGTCGAAGGCCAGTCAACTTTATAATGTGACAGGAAAATAACTGGTCGATACCTCTATACCATTTCTATTAAGATTAAGAAAAGAAATAATTTTTTATTTTACTCCAGTTCGTCGGAATGGCGGTAGATAATTTTTCGCAGTCCATTATTTACACGTTAGCATTGAAATTTCTCGTCACACTGTGTACGTAGAACGTTCTGTTGCATACATATTGTGTTGCCCGCGGCAGTGTACGAGCGTAGACACGTTTTCCGCGCGCGCGCGCACGGCTGGTACGTTATGTTATACGTACTTATTCATAACGTGCGCCGACTCGAACCCGGCATCGACTTTATTATCATGAAGCAAGAACACCGAGGGGTTACTAAGTATAATGGCCGCCGGGGTACCTTATACCAACCTAGAGGAACAGCCCTCTTCCTAGCCCGAGATATTCTCGTCTTGTTCGAGGTTACTCCCCGTTCACGGTTAACGACGCAAATGATTACGATTCGCCATTCTCGGGCCAACATTTTTTTCTTTCCATCCGCGGTCAGGAAGAAGCTCCGGCCAGTCGTAAGCCCGGTAAATTGCATGACGAACACGTGGATCAATTTTTTCATCGACGCGAATTTATTATCGCGTTCGGCTGCAGCGATACAGCTTCTTTAAAATATCAGCTCACCTTGATATGCGTGCGTGCGCGCGCGCGCGCGAGAGAGAGAGATCATCTCGCCCGAACGATCGTTTGATTAAT
Source organism: Seladonia tumulorum (assembly GCA_913789895.3). NCBI lineage: Eukaryota > Metazoa > Arthropoda > Insecta > Hymenoptera > Halictidae > Seladonia > Seladonia tumulorum. The sequence goes on along the minus strand of OU565277.1, from coordinate 5,423,363 downwards.
GACGAGTTACACGACCGGCTTTATCGGCGAACAAAAATATGTCGATGGGAATAAGCGGGAAATGGAGATCGCGACGTCGATTGATTTCCGCCGGGGACCGATGAAAGCCGACCGTAACGAGACTCGACGCGCTGATTCCCGGTTTGTGATCGATAATATCGGCTAAATGTTCCTATTCGCGGATACTGTGCTATTACACACCTGTTGCTTCCTCCGTGTTAGCAAAAACTACTGATACACGCGTGAGGTGATAGTGTTTTTAGACTGTAATTCACTTATCAATGCTGAAAGCAGCAAGTAGCGAAAGACAAGTAAAATTTAAATAATAAAAATCGGTAAATAAGTGAAATTAACCCCTTGTACTACGATTTATTTCACGGTTTCAGTGATTAAAACTTTTTTGTAATTTATAATTTCCTAAAAAAAGGAGATAATTTATATCTATTGTATGCCTATATGTTCTCCGATAGCTGTACATTAACAACGCCAAAATGGAATTTTATTTCGGTTTAAGGGAAATTAATACGAAACATATTTATTAGACTCTGTTCAGCATCTTCATCACGAGTCTGACTCGATATTGTAGGGCAAGGGGTTAATTCCTTGAATTACGAAGAAGATAAAAAATTTGTAAAGAACTGTAAAATATCCTCGAAAAAATGACGAAATAAGAAGAGACAGTTTCTTTGAATTTTCAATAATGGAAACAATTTATAAGAGAATTCCTATTTTCCTAGAGAATTCTTATTTTTATTGCCCTTCGAAAGTAGGAGTCTCTCATTTGTCTTCCAAATTATTGGAGAAAGTTAGAACGTTTCACGAAGTAGATAAATGTTGCTTCATTGTGTTGCAAACATTTTCTCTGCGTTTTCTTATCTTCTGACCTTTGATGGATCGGTGTGATGAATGGTACTCGGGTGAAAATAATGAATTAATCATTCTCTAGGTATAACTTTGTTTTCACAAAGCTTCACTCGTTTACTTTATAGTCCTCTTTTTCTTCACACAAGTTTTGTTAGCAAACTCTCGAATCAAACGAATTTTTGGTGAAATTAATCAACGATCGTGATCACAGGCACGACAGCAAGAGTTACAGTATTAGCAGCGTGCTCGCGTTGAATTTATGCCCGACAATTTTCGAACATGATAAGTAGAAAGCATTATCACTTCAGCGAATTGCGCTGGGATCGTCTGTGAGAAAGGGCAAGACAATTGATGGACTAAATCCACAGAAAATAAATAATTTGACGTGTTCCCGACGTCGGGCAGAGACGATGCAAAATTGCTGCGCTCTATTTTAATTATGGTTCATAAATCAACTCGCTCGCTCGCCGCTCTGTATCTTCATCGGAAATTAGCCTCGCAGTGGATTATTTAACCGCCCCGGGACGCGGACTTTCTCCGCGGCAACAAGACACATTTCAGAGCAAATCTATTGTTAGCGATTCTAAGGGGTTTGCGACATCAGCCAATAAGGCACTCTTCAAGGAACTTTTACAATTTATTTTGACTTCAAAAAGAAAAATAGATTGCATAGTCTAAATAATGGAAAATACGTAGGCAAAACAGTCGTCTAGTTCTTTAATACGTTGACCGCTATGTCACCCGTATGTGGGCGACAGAACTAATTGTCCAGGTTTAAAAATGAATTTTTACGTTAACATATTCATTGTACCAAGTTTGATGAGGTTCTGTAAAATGCAAGAAAGTGGGAGGACTCTTCAGTATCATATATTTAATTTTTTTCAATTTTTATTTCATTCAATAACACCTTAATTTTATGGAATTATTGAGGTTTCTAATTTGGCAATCAATGTGTTAAAAAAATTTCCAAACGAGACCCAGGAAAATGACGCTTTAGGCTAGAAGATCCCTTAATTTTTCGAAATTAATTTTTCAAATTGTACATTCACATGGACACGTAGGGTTTAGTTATTAGAGTTTCCCGTTTACGCAGAGAAATTCCGACTGAGAAAATATGGAGTATTGAGAGACACTGGCAAGCGTCGGTATTTAATAGGTAGGACGGCATGGGGGCTGTTACGCAGCCAGGCTCCCCCAGTTTCCGGTGTCGATGATGCACTCTAGCTCCATGCTGCGGTTCCTTTCTGGCCTCCACGCACACGCACTTATTTGAATCACACGCGAGCGAGGCCTTTCGTCCGTCTCTGTTTGCTCTCCTCCATGTAGCCGAAAGGCAATGTCCTTCCCTGTTGTTAGAGGGAAACGTGACGAAGATAAGCGGTGACGATATTTGACAATAGTGGTATTACGAATGTACCCACATGTCGTCTTTTGTATTTGCCTCATCGACTTCCCAAGAAATTCCCCCGGATGTAGGAGAGATCTGACGGAGCGACGCCGCGCCGCGCCGCGTCGTCTTCGCAAAATCAAACAAATCTTCAAAATACGGGCCCTTGTTAACGTTTACCCGCGTTATCTGCTCCGTGTTGGCTTCTCGGAACGATATGTGGTTTAACAACAATTTTCCGACTCTGCACGATTCTCCGTGTCTTCCTGCAAAATTGGCCATAAGAAGATTAGAGCCGAAACAAGCGTATTTTTCTGAAATTTAAGCAGTATTTAATAGGGAGCAGGTGTATTCATAGGACACCTGATTGCTCGAAATCCAGCGAACAACGACGCAGACGATCAAGGGAGAAAAAGAAACGCTAGGAAAAATACGCGAACCCGATTCGAGTGTGGGAGGGACAGGAATCGTGGAGCACCGGGAACCTGGCCTGGAGGGTGGCTACAATGAGAAAGGATCCTGCAGGCGAAGGATAGTAGCGCGATCTTGAAGAGATAAGGTTCGCGAAGATGAAACCGGATAACCCACCTTTCTTTTTACAAACATCTTCTCGCCGAGAGAGCGAACGAATTTCAGCCGAGGGTGCACCTATTGTACTGCGGAGCATATCCTGGTTGAGATACATTGCCTGACATACCGTTTCCCTGCGATAAGGTTAACAGAAAGAGTTTCCGAACGGAGATCTGGAATAGTCCAATACTCGCTTGCCCGCGTCCTCACTTTTCCTAGCAATTATGTGTACAGTCAAAACGGTCGATTCACAATGTGGGTGAATTTTCTTCGTCAACTAAAAGATTCCCGATAGTAAAAATAAAATAAAAATGCCATTGAATCAATGCATCGATATATACCAGAAAGGCATAGAGATTCTGTTGATGCGAATGAATGCACTTTACGCACAGTGGCGACAAGAGGAGAATTGAAATTGTCCAAACTGCAAGTCATTTTGTTTGGCGGGCCGTTAACGGAAATTACCTGTAAAATAAAATAAAGTGTTATGAAAGCCAGCGGATGACTACAAAATTCCTATATAATGAAACCGCGAAGCGAAATGAAACGGAGACGATGATACGAGGCAACGCGTAGCGGTGTCTTTTGCAGCGACACGCAAATCGATGAGTAATCGCGTCTCGAAAGAAAGGGCTGCGTTCATCGGAGGCTGGCCGTGCAATAATACTTTGTTGCGGAGGATTAAAGGCTGCTTGGTTCGCAATCAGGGGCGTATGATCTTTCCCCCTTGGTTTCGCTGTGTCATTTCATTACCATATCGGCGGATCTTGGCTGGTCGGTCGCTTAATAACGATTTCAGAAAGATGCCGGTTAGTTTCGCCAGGGTATCTCAATCTGGGAAGGTCAGCGCACGAGGTAGAAGAAGAAGAATAAGAAGAAGAAGAAGACTCCGTCTCGGACGTGCACGCTTAGCCATCGGGAACGTTCGCGCATTAACTTGTTTCCGTTTACGAGCTGGATGTCGATCGGTCGCGAGCGCGAACGCGAACGATTTGCCGCCGCGGTGTCGAGAGATCTCCCCGGCTGGATTTATGAATCGTTTTCTTTACATCCGGGATCTCACGATACTCTGGTTAACGAAATTTATGCGGAATCTTGTTCGCTTATCGTCCGAACACCGTCGGCTCCTAATACCAGCCGTAACCGGGAACACACGCTCTCGCTGTTACTTTCGGAGCGGTGCCGAGCGGTGCCGAGCGGAGCGGTATCGTTACCGCACCGTAATCTCGGGACACAGTCGAAGTTGAGGTTACGCTTGCATAATAGCACGTCGCCGGTTCGTTACCGTCGAAACGGCCGCGCGCAGCCATGTCATCCTCTCTACGGTTCATGTCACCTCGCTACGTGGACGGAATTCCAAGCAACCAGACGCGACGCTCGATCAACCGCATCCAAGCCTGTTGAACGTTCCGGTCGCTCCAAAACTCGATGCTATTCCACCGAACCGCGTCCACGCCGTTTTTCCATTTAGTTTCTATTTATCTGAGCCGGCGGTACATGTTCTTTTAATTCGAACCGCCTTCATTTAGTCGTTATTTGCCTCTCGGTTTACGTAAATGGCGTCCGATGCATAACTTTCGTTCCGAACAGAGTGCCTCGCTCGGCTTATTAGGTGCACGAGATTCATGAACGGATCTCACAGAGTCGGAATTTAGTAGAAATTCGTCTGCGCCGAATGCATGAATACTCGGTGTCGAATTTATTAACACGTTGACTGCCATGTCACTCATATATGGGTGACGGAATTATTTGTTCAGGCTTTAAAATGAATTTTTACGTTAATATATTAATTGTTCCAAATTTGATTAGGATCTGTAACATTCAAGAAAGTTCAGGGACTACTCAATATCATACATTTAATTTTTTTTTTCAATTTTATCTCATGAGATAACTTACTTTGATTTTATGGAATTTTTGAGGTTTCAAGTCAAATCGCGGACGTTCAAACTCTCTAGACAAATGCACACTTCGAGCTCCAGAAATGGAAGACCGGAATTATTTGTGCAGAGTGGCGGCTCGTAATACGGCTTGTATAATATTCGAACTTTAATCGTTTATTACAGTTACGTGACGAAACAAATATTCTTCGGGGGATCAATTTGAGATGAGTCTGCACGAGACTGCACCTGACTCCGCGGCGAACTTGCACGCCCGAGCACCGAATAACTGTACTTTCATTCTAAAGATCCTCGAAGATACTTTTAACGCTTCGCCGATTCCCAATTGCCAATACTATTCGTGCAAGTTGCCGGCGTTTGTTAAACAGCTGACCTCGTTGCTGACCGGTAATTTGTATATCACTTCGCCGTGTACTTCGCAATGATAGTTTGAGACCAAGAGAAAAAGAAAGAAATAATTGAGAAACGATGTTTCTAATAATTATATTAACGCATATAAACGACTAATACTTGCGTATTAACGCATTGTTTCCGAACAATTCGTCGGGATTGCGCAAAACAGCAGAGAATATTTTCGTACACGAATGGAAAGTGGAATGGATCTGTAATTCGGTGAAATTTGATTTCGTGAAAGGTTGAAGAAAGCCGAAAATGATACGAGAACGCGTTAAATCTTGTTAAAGCTCGTACACTATAATCGTACGAATATTCCGGCGGCGAAACAGCCCGGAGGCAATAATGGTTCAAGAAATCGTGGGGGACCTCTTTTTCGGTATGCACAACGGTATTTGCATGTCCGGACCCGATGTCATTAATCTTCTGACTCGACGGAAAATTACTCGGTGCATAATTTTCAATTCTAATAAAACGCTCGCTGATGGCGTATCCCAAGTAGCCGGAAAGGCGGCCCCCGATACAAATTAAATCGTACTCGTTAAGCGGCGTTTATTTCTGTACCTTTTTGGGTCACATGATTCGCAAGAAATTGATTTCTCCTTTGATACTTTCAAGAATGTGTAACCCGATCATCGAATTACTGTCATCTTCGTCGCAGCCCTAATTACGGACGATATTAATTCAACGAGTAATGGTTTCGCGAGATCGGTAACTGTAAAGCGGTCGCTACAATGTGGTCGTGGAAAAACAATCCAGCGAGGTATAATCAGTTTTTAACGTCGATGTCTTTTCCTAGTCGTAGCACTGCAATGACCTCCTTTCCTGGTGATTTGAATGCCAGCACGTACTATACTTTCCGCCGTCGTCGTCGTAGTCGTCGTCGTGAAAAGAGAGAAGCAGAGACAATTGCTATGGCTGATTCCCTCGTCCAAAAACATATTGGCTATTGTAGTAACTGTTAACCCTGTTCTGACGTGATTTGTTTCGTGACAGCGTTGTCTCATTGTTTTCATTATTTATTTGAATTTTATTCGCGTTGCGTTTACTTGAAAAAGTCACCAGGGAGACACACTATACACGTGAAAAGTATGTTACTACATTCAGGACCTTAAACCAAACCTCGAATAATTTTATTATTCAAATACGTAATCTCCTGTGATAAACTGAAATAGGTCTTGAATAACTTTTAATAATGATTTTCAGTAATTAATATACGTATACTTTAATTTTCTTTTCAACTGGTTTTGTACAGAAAATATAGAAATATTCTTTAGCTAAGCAGAAAAATAAGTTTTCATACTTGAATTTGAGAAACAGAATTTTAGTTACCCAGTTTGCGGGATATCGTGCGTTTTTGATCAAGGAAATGTTTGGAAGGGAAAATGCCGGGTCTCTAGACTGTAATCGAGATAAGTCAATGTCGTCGACACAGTTAGTACATCGTTAGCCCCTCCACCGTAATAAGTGCAAGGTGGTGGTGTTTGGAGAAGGGCCCGACCATCGGCAGATGTTCCATTCACTCAGCCGCCCGCTACGTGGGCCCCTCGCAGGGCTATACAAAGTTGCCGGGTACATACGGCGTCGTCACATGCAAAGAAATCATCGATAGCATCGAACGGAACAGCTGCGTTTTTCCGTCAATGGTTCCTCAAGAAACCATTATTTTCCTTTACCTGAGTCGTCGCCAGTTTTCCGAACGCTCTCCGCTTACAGAGAAAAAACTTATCCTTCATTATATTTGAATCTCCAGTTACTCGCATTCCGTCTCTCTCGTCCAACTGCTGTCATTATTTAATTTTTGATCGTGTAAACAATTTAGCATTGAATCTACCACAGCCACGTAACAGGTTTCTTACTTTAAGTTTATTAGAATTATAGAGAAGCATCAGAAATAACTGAATCAATACCATTATTTTAAATTTTTACATAAAATAACAAAATTGATGTAAATTCAATCTTCACTCTCGTACAAGACAGCACACTCCAGTCACTCTAATGCATGGTAGGTGTAATGTTAAACATTCATAAAAACTTATTAATCCTTAAAGCTGAACTTCACTGTCTGGGACTAAACATTTTTTACTTTTTTTCGTATAATCCTGTAAATCTTGACGGGAAAATCCCAAAAATCGAAGTATTATGGTCCGGAAGACTTATACTAATCGTGTAAGGTTCAAATACCTATAGAATATCTTTGAAAAAAAGATTGATAAACAAACGTACCACTAAAATGTACACTATGCTTAATTAACTCAGAAATAAGATGAAGTATAATCAAAGTATGGTGGTAACGTTTACAATATTTAAATACATGTTTATACGGGCTATGAATAAAATTAATGTCACCGATACAAAAACGAGGAAATTTAAACGCAAGGCCAACGTGTTAATAACACAACTTGCATGGTGATACTTGTAGCCTTGGTATAAACTCGATTGCTTTCAATATTTCAGAGTGAACTTAATTAAGATCCACTGATCAGATGAATATCACCGATCTATTTGCACTGTTCAATATAGGCCATCTGCTGTTACTTTGTACATGTAACACTTTTATCATAACACTTAAAGGAACATTTTTTTAACTTATTTTCCAATATAACCTGTTTTACAACAGTTCGACTATACCAGTCAATTTTAATCATTTATCAGTGGAGATAATTTTTGTGTAATGTAATTGCACAAGATCGAGCTTTCGCATCGACCAGTATACCATGTACTGGTCTCACTTATCAGATTCATGTAAATCTGTGATATTAACATTTTATCGACTTCATTAATCAAGTAATTTCCGTAAGGTTCCTTTGCACCTGCTTTTAAGCTCATTTTTAACAATGTTGTTAACAACAAAGATAAGTACTTACTGATAACAATTCCGCGTGTGTTAATCGTATGACATTGAACGAACTTTTTATAGCTATGAACCTCTCAATTACATCTAACGGGACGGCGAGACATATATCGATAATTAAATGAAAACAATTTTTAGATGAAATCGTGGGAGCCAAGTGGATAGGACCGTTCCTCGCGTAAATTGTTTCCGAAAACGTTGTGTATAGGACCACACAAGCCAGCATCGGGTGCTACCCTCTAAAAACAATATGGACGACTAACGAACATCCATAAATCGCGCAATAGGACTCGGGGTACGAGCCACTTAGGTGAATATCCGTAATGCCCATTACAATACAATAGGGTCCCGGGTCCGCTGTCTCTTACTCCTGCCCTTTCTCCGCTGGGTTCCTCTCAATTCCCGAAAAACAATGGCGACCGAGCGTCTCCGTTCCCGGTTCCATGGCTCGATGCTCGAACGTGTGTCGTTCGATCGTTTGAGGCTGTTGGGCTGCCGAAACGAGACCCGGGGGACCCTAAAGCACCAACGAGAGGAGTCAAAACAAAAGCCAGATATACGACCTCGTGACTCGGTCCCGCATACCTGGCCCGTGAACCTTTTTCGGGTCCTCCGCTACCTCCCCGGGTCTTGCCTACCCCAGGGTCAACTTTCTGGCTTCTTTAACGCTCGTGAATCGTGAACAATGAAAATTGGATAATTCTGATTTACGAGCGCCGTCGATACACTGTCCACACGCTCCGTTATTCGTATGTGCCCGAGTGTAATAGGATTACCTGGACAGCCGGCCAGCTCTAATAGCTGTATTTCTTTCTTTCAAAGGATCACGAGGCGACTTGTATGTAGTAGGTGTTTAATATGGCTCTTCGGATTAGTACATTAATATTGTAATAATCGACGTTTATTAACCCCTTGCCCTACTATATCGAGTCAGACTCGTGATGAAGATTTTGAACAGAGTCTAATAAATACGTATGTTATTAATTTCCTTTAAAGCGAAATAAAATTCTATTTCGTTGTAGTCGATATATATCCTTTGGAGAAAACATAGGCATACAATAAATATAAAGTATCTTTTTTTTCTATGAAATCTTGAACGACTTAGAATTTATAATTATTATAATCACAAAATAAATGGTAGTGCAACGGGTTAACCCTTTGCGAAACCGCGCCGCTGGAGGTACCTTTATCATTTTTTCGAATTCGTGCCTTTCGACAATTCCCGAGTTATTAAACTAAGACGTTGGCTTTCTGCCTCGTTCCGATTAGTTTTCTTTTTCAACGAGAAAGGTTTTTTGAATGATATAAAGCTTGAGGATATATTGAAAATTGTGTTTGGCCGTTTCGAGGCTTGCGATAGAAACATTTTTGCGTTCGTGTCGTGTTCTTTTCGCGTGTGCATCGAGCGAGTCGTTCCGCCGAGGGTGATGAGGTAGGACAAGCGATCGACAATGCTGTAGGAAAAATAGAAAAAGGTTGCTCCGTGGTCTTGGGCCGTGGTAGCAGAGGCAACGCGTCCGGACCAGTTAGGTATTGAGTGTCGAAGGCAGGTATCGAATACCGGAGGAGAGATACCTCCGCGCAGTCGCAACCGAGATTCCTTGCGCACGTCGAAAAGTCTCTGTCTTTTTGAAGACTCGTATAACTTTTTCTGACAATCTGCACACAGTGCGGTCGGGATTTTTAATCGCGTGAAACGCGCGCTGGCTTACGTTACAGGATCCCTAAGTGATACCCAACACGGCTTCGAATGCAGCTTCAGAAGCTTCTATTTCCAAGAAAGCCAATGTAAAACTGTCTACACGATTCGGCTCGAAATCATTGCCGGTCTACTCAAGTAACACTGTCACTTGGAGGAGCATCGAAACTCGAAATAAAAGAGAGATACACCGTGTAGGATACATTATACATTAGGTATTGAACGCTGCGTATATTATTGCAGGATCTAAAGTCAATTTTACGAGCACATATATTCTGCTTGTAATAAATTCGAAAAATAATCAGTAAGATGATGCCAGGCAGTCCTTCCTTCGATCAGATTTGCAATAGTTTATTCTAGCTTGACGCGAAATATTTTATTTGTTTCTAAACGACCCATTGGGTGGGTAGAATAGAAATTTGAATAGACATCATTAACACTTTGATCGCCAAACAAGAAAGCTAAAAAATTCCATGAAATCAAAGCAAGTTATTTAATAAAATAGAAATTGAAGAAAATTAAATGTATGATATTGCGTAGTTCTCCAATTTTTTTGCACTTTACAGATCCTAATCAAATTTGGTACAATGAATATATTAACGTAAAAATTCATTTTAAAGCCTGAACGAATAATTCCGTCACCCATATATGGGTGACATGGCAGTCAACGTCTAATTAAAACCAATTCGTAGTGAAATACAAAGTGAACATTGTCTAAATCAACGATATTATTTTGGAAATTCTTTCGAGTTTCGTGTTTGAACAATCCATTTTTGGCCTTGAATGCATAAAATCCGCAGTCTAATGATAGACTCCGTGGCTTCGGCGCGGCCGGACGAGCAATATATCGAAGTTATGCTAACGTTATGTCTGTTCACGGCGAAAGGATCAACAGGTCTCTGGTTCGCATACGTTTTTACGTTGCTCGGACAGGCTAGGCTCGCCAACGGAAAACGGCCGAACTCGCGATTATTATGCGCCAAACCTGGAATTCCCGAATAATGAAACACAATGGCGTGTCTCGAGGTAATAGGAGAAAAAAGAGGGTAAGGTAGAAGCGGTATGCGGACTCTTTTATCGTTTATTGTCTGGCCTCTGCTGTTTCGTGAACACGCTGAGACAATATACGTACAAGATTTCTGAACAGGCTGGAAGGAGTTAAACTATCGAAAATAATGGGATCGATTCGTTCGAGTACCCGGTTTTTATTGTTACTCGCTGCCCGTAAATTACAGTTGTTTACGTGAATTTTTATTTTAGGCTACCATTTAACCCCTTGCCCTACAATATCGAGTCAGACTCGTGACGGAGATTCTAAATAGAGTCTAATAAACGTGTGAGTTATTAATTTCCTTTAAACCGAAATAAAATTCTATCTTGTTATGCTTGATATATATCCAGGCACACAAAACATAGGCACACAATAAATATAAACTATCTTTTTTTTCTATCAGATTCTGAACGATGAAGAATTTATAATAATTACAATCACAAAATAAGTAGTAGTGCAAGGGGTTAACACACACCAGAATGGAAGGGAAAATTCTTTTATGTCGGCTCAGAGATGTGCTATTTTATAAATAATATCAGATTCAGTATAACTCGTTAGAAATATCTATTTTTTAAAAATTATCTCTACACTTGAACATTCAGTTACAATTTACGAATTACGTCGGCAGCAAAGATCCGGGCGCAGTTATGGATTTCGAAGTGTATCGACCGGTGATTTGCCTCGGAACGGTTAAGGTTATTTCGCGTTTGCGATAATTGAAACTCTCCGGGCATGAATTCGTTAATTATGCGATCGGAAGAGTAAGCGTTGGGCGGATCGGAGCTCGGCTGAAAGAGTTAACGAACCAATAAATAAAAAGAGAGGAAAAAGAAGCGTATCCCGTGACCGGTTCATAAATCGTAATCACGTTGGCTGCCAGTGGAATTCACGACAATTTAACAAACGGTTCAAGGCCCAAGACGAATAGTCGTACACGCTGCGCTGCGGGCCGCACCGTCTCCTCGACCTACCGCCTTATTAAAAAGGCTGGGACGTTTCGCCGTGGCCGAGGGCCCGTTAAAATTATTCCGTTCATCATGCCCAGTGACACTCGATAATGAAATCAAATTTATTTCTCGCGTTACAAAGTCTCCGTAGGCGATCGCGAAGAACAACAAATCGGTTCGACGTGTTTCGCGCGTTTCATTTGTCACTTGTCTCGCAACAGAACAATTCCGATCAATTTTTCCGCGGGCGAAAGCGGAACGGAAAAGTAAACAAAAGCGTCGACGGCTCGCGAGGGGATCGTTGATGACGGGAGATGATCGGAAAAATTTAGCCGGCCGTCTCGAGGTGAAACCTCGCCTATATTTAAGCCGGGGAAATATATCTTCCGGACAGTTTCACTGCCGCTCGAACCTGGTCTGACAAGGGTGCGCGAGGAGAAGTTGCAACGGAGAAGGGACGCGCTTAGCGTAGAAAACCGAGGAAGAAAGAGCGTAATCGTCGGGGCGCTTTACGAGTGCGCTCGTCAAAGTAAACACCGAGGACTACCGCGGCACTCCGCGGCGCAGTACAGCGCAGCGCACCGGCATGTAATGAAGGAAAAGGTGAATTTGTGCGAAGCTGCGCATCCTATACGGGCACACAATGGGACGCCAAAGCGGTGGACGTTGTTGCACGCGGTTGCAGCCATGCCAGGAACTCCTCTCTCAGCTGCATGCAACACGTGTGCTGGCAGCCAAGCCGCGGAGATAGCCGGGATGCGCTCGTGAACTCCGACGCTTCTGTGGAGCTGTAAAAGTTCACCGACAAGCAAATACTACATGCGTCTTCGACGCCCGCTCAAACTTCACCTTGTGCAGTCCGAGCTCGGCACTTTGCACCTGCGGGGTGGCAACTTATCGTCGAGATAGGCTGCACTTACTTGCAATCTCAGTTTCCTGAGGCATTTTTGTCGGCTTGCTGGCCGAGCAAAATAAAACGATAAATTTGGAGAATTTTTTGAAGTACAGCGTGTCCGATACGTGTCGAAACTTCGGGTCTGAAATGACGTTCGTATCGTGTACGGGCACAGACACTTGGAAAAGTTACAACAAAATCTTTTATGGGACCTCGACTATTAGAAAAAAATTAAAAATTACGTAACCTTCTTGTAGAAAAATGAACGCGTGACGTTTTTATTTGTTTGTTTGCTGGTGCGAAGAGAATACCTTTTCTCCAACGTTTTTATCCGCACGAAACAAACAGGATTTGTAAAAGAGAAGAATATCGTTGAAGGGAAATACTAAATGAATATGTATGGCTCAAAAAAGTAAACGTGGTTGCAAACTTTCCAAAAGCAGCGTATACAAGACGTCTTAAAAGGCAATCGGATTTTTTGCCTGATCTTCGTTTTATGGAGCTATAAATTCCAGGAATATGTGGCCTGTTATGTTAAAGTGGAATCAGCATTCGACTTGCATGTTTTTATGCGTATTTTATAATTCAATCGATTTCAACAATAAGAAATCCACGAGGTAAATGAGATATATACTTACCTGCGAAGAGTTTTGCGCTTGTCTGATATAACTTATTCAACGTTGGAGAAATCTCAGCGATTTCTTGACAGAATTAATTATTCTTAAAAAAGTTCACGAACGAAGTCGCCATTGAAAAATTGATTAACGAGCCTCCAATCGCTAATCTCCGATTTTGAAAAGACTGTTGAAATCGTTCCTGATAGATAAAGTGTCAACACGTAGCTGCAATATTAAAGATGTCTGTCCGCCATCTGTAGATCGGTGCAAAACCAAGAGCGAGACCGTATTGGTCATGCGTCAGTCGAAAATGATCGATGCGATGTCGCAATGGTAAAATTCTGATCCGTGAAAGTGTCGTCTCGTTACAGTAACGGTACGCGAATCGCTCGGAGGAAATTATCGAGCGATCATTCGGCGCGCACCGTTCGTTTCTTCTGTTTCATAAGAAGTCGCGCTCGTTTGCGCCATATTTGGCCGAGGAGACGTTTTCCAACTCGTCCTCGGCTGCTGCGCCGACGATAAGTATACACAACGTTTCACGCTAAAATGGGAGGAAATCGTTGCCGGGGCAGATCCACAAAACTTCCAAACGAGTTTTTCTCGTTCGACTTATCTGGACGCAGACGCTCGTGATTTCGAAAGTTGCCTTGTCGCGTGGCGATCGCGTTTAATATATGAATTTAACGAGCATATTATACGGAGTCGCTTTTTTTTTTCGTTAAATATTTCAAGCTGCACCGAGCGCCTTGGTCGTTAGCGACTTCGCACACTATCGCTCAAAAGTATCCGGACACTTACCCGTGTACATATTGCGAACATCGTATCTTATACATATTCAGCTTTTTTATCGGTTGATTGGGCTATTTTACATATATTATGCTCGAACAACTTAGGTAATCTTGATTAATAGATTACGTTGACAAAATCGTTATTGGAAAAGACGAACGAGCAGAAGAGAGATCATTCTGCTTTTTTTTGTCGTTGCAGTGTACTTATTATACTACGTACGTATACTATACTTTATTAAGTCAGTTTATAATCCGCTACAGAAACGAATTTTGTCTTATCGAGGTGGAGTCGCCGCAAGAATTTCTTCGTTGATTCGTCTAATTTTTACGATACTCCGTCTAGAATCCAGATGCATAGACCCTGTTATGCGAGTGCAATGGGTGACCGTTCGATAGCGTCCTTCAGGTGGCACATTCACGCCGCTATTTATGCACGGCAATGCGCTGTAACATTTATCATGCGGCTGTGACTGCTCGGGCTCTTCATTCAGAACTTTCATTCAACCAAGGGAATAGTTCATTCTTGGGGTGCGTTATTGCACATTGTTACGTGGAAGAACGTATTTACTGCATCGTATAGTGCCGATCACAATGGCGGACTATTTTGCTGTTGAAGCACATTTCTCATTGCCAATTCAGATCAATTTTTACACTACCGTGTAACCTAAAAGTCAAAATTGAAAAACTTGTTTTCCATTTTTGTCTTATATTGTCACGAATTGTTTGCATTGACTGCAAGAGACAGAAGCCACTTAGAAATTTCTTTCCTGCTGTAATCACTTTAGAAAACTGGAAGTAATATAACAAAAACTTCAATTTGTTTAATCCCCTGAGTCTCTAATTACAGGTACTCATTTCTTCCGCAAATGCATAAAATCCCATAATACTGTCCCACTGATCAACCAGCATTTAAGGTAAAGCCACCAGTAGTTGACCATTTTATAGAAAAACATAAAAAATAAGGTTTTTATAAGCTGTGCACTTTTGTTGAAAGTGAACCTCGGAGAGCCATGCCGTCTGTTGTTTAAATTTCAAAACAATAAGAACATTTCAAACCTTATTTTTTATGTTTTTCTATAAAATGGTCAACTACTGGTGGCTTTACCATACGGCGACGCGAAAAATCACAGTGACATCAAGGAAAAACACAGCTTCAAAGCAAGTAGTATTATAGTAATAGTGTTGCAGCGCACACGTAGCTCGAGGGTTTTACTGTTCGGTGTCCGGGAGTTAGCGCGAAGGGAGTTATCTCCTAGCGCGAAGCTTGTTCATTAAATCGCTCGGTTTATCCTCCCCGGATTAATCAGTTCCCGCATGGCTAAGATTCTCGAGCGGTGTAACAAGAAGTAACTTTTAAAGGTTCCACGGGCTAATGAAATATCGGAGCGAATTTCAGAGCGAGATACGGTATCGGTGGGTGCGATGCGAACAGGTTTCCTATGCAGGCTCTCCGGGAACCTGTTGCATCGACCAGCTTCTCCTATGGCGCTCGGTTAGGCGAATCCCCCGATTCGGGGCAAAAACACGCGATGCTCGCCGGGCATTCGGTTAATTTAACAAAACAGCATGCTCGATAAAGCAGAAACGAACAAGCGGTGGAATGTCTCGCTGGACGAAAGCGAAGCCTCATCGGTGTTGCAGAAGTGGGAACTATACCTAGTGAAACTTTTTCCAGATTTTCTCCGCACCACCCTCTTAAATTTCGCCCTGCTGAAAATGGTGATAACGGAATTTATTTGCTTTCTAGTAATTTCCGAGAGTCGATTTGCAGTGCGCGATATTGCGAGCGTGAAGTTCTACAGCTTCGCCCACGCTGAAGCAACAACGAGCACCTTTCAGTCGACGTTGCATGTACCCTGAAGAGGTCGTCGCTTCTATCGAACAAAAGTAAAAAAGTCGCTTGACGTTGCTTCAGTGTGGACACGGTTTTAGCCGAACAATTGGTAAACGGCGGCGAGCGCTTATGGGAATTATTTCGTTGGTCAGAGGATTCCGTGACCGGTCGTCGGATGCGAGAGTCTTCCTGTCCCATCGAAATTCCACGGTGGTCGGGGATAATCCACCCGCTGCGAAAACGACGACAACAGGGGTTTGTTGCCGGGCATCGGCCCGGTGGGCGGTATTTTTACCTCGGTGACTCGTGCATTTCTGCAGCTCGGCTCGTGCATCCTCCTCCACGCGCGATTCTACGGTGCCACGCCATGCCACGCCACGCCATGCCACGATACGCTAAGCCGCCCCGGACAAATCACACACGCACGATCGCCGCACGCACGCACGTCGTGCCAGGACCTGAATTCACGTAATTGTGATTAATGGGCCCGCTAATGCGAGCCGGTCGCCTCGAATCGTGTCGGCGATGACGTCGAACGATTTTGAAGAGACGTCGACGTGATTCCGAAACGCAATACGTACGCATTCGAGCGTCTCGGGTGCCGGCTTTTGTCGCCGCTTATGCGAGCGCGTTCCTCCAGCTCGATTTTAAACGATCTGGTCGTGGACTAACGAAGTACATATAATAGTATATATGTGAACACTTCGGGACCCAAATGTCACTTACTTTGTGTGTCAACACAGATCCCTTACGATATACAGACAATTGGAAGACAATTAATGTAGGTGGGAGACACCTGAACAGATTGTGAGTTTTCGATGCATCGTTCTCTCGCACACGTAACATATCCGAGTCAGAGCAATGCCAGAAAAAGTTTGACCTGATGATCTTACTTTTCGTTGCGTTGTCAAGATCGCGGAGAGGAATCGTCTCCCACACACAGACGGCAAAATTTACGTGTTTACAGACAATGGCGAAGGCGATTGACGGGCACGATAAGTGCGCACGGTGATTTGTTTTCTGGCGCGTCGCGGCGATGCGTCGAAAGCCACGTGGTAGGCG
This sequence comes from Seladonia tumulorum, assembly GCA_913789895.3. Classification (NCBI taxonomy): domain Eukaryota; kingdom Metazoa; phylum Arthropoda; class Insecta; order Hymenoptera; family Halictidae; genus Seladonia; species Seladonia tumulorum. The sequence continues at coordinate 5,406,501 of OU565277.1, read as the reverse complement.
TTTAAGTTGTTGCGGCGCGGATAGAGGATTGTTTTTAACACGCCGCTCGTCGGATAAGTTTATTTATCGCGCTTTGCTTCGAACATGTTCCCAATCTTTTAGGAATTTTATCCTGTTACTTAACACTTTGAACGCCAAACAAGAAAGCTGAAAAATTCCACGAAATCAAAGTAAGTTATTTGATAATTCATAATATTAACTACTTGCTCAACTTATTTTCATTGCAAGGAAATATTTGAAATACAAAATAAAAATATTTCATTTTATCTTTGTGGTTATCAAAATAAAAATATTTGATTTAAAGTAGTATCTTATTTGAACCACATTAAATTATACTATATACCAAATCATTAATGATCGTTAATATACGTTGCAAAATATGATAGAAAACCTTGTATCCAATGTTCCACATACGAATATTCAGAAGATTCAGAAGTAAGTACACTTTACATTAGTATTTTATAATGTAGTTTGCAGTACATTAGTATTATATTTTATTATTCGCATGTAGAATATTGGATGCAAGGTTTTCTTTCTTATTTTGCAACTTCAATTCTAACCCATACCTACTCCGATCACTTTTTGAGATGGTGGTATTATCACGATAGTGGCCCTCAGATTTTCATGTAACAACGGGATCGAATCGACGAATATTTTCCGATTTGACACCATTGCTCGAAGCACCCTTTTCTCACGAGGGGGCACCGCACGTCCACAGGAATCGGCGTGGGAGTGCATCCCGAGTGCAACACGCTGTGACTCGAGCACGTCCAGCTTTCAGCGAATAAAATCGCGGGTCGAGCACGTAATCTTCCGTATTCTGCGTCCGCTGGTAGAAAGGGTGAGCCTAGTAATCGCGGTTGCAGCGCCGAGATGGTGCTTATTTGCAATCATAACGGGGACACTTTCCTGTCGAATATTAAATCCCATTAGCGAACCGTGCTTACAAGCCTGATATCCGATGCTGGAAACGGACATTTTCCAATGCCTAAATTCACGCAGGCTGTGGGAAATTGTGAAACTTTACGAACGCTTTGGCCATTTAAAATCTACGAACTAGTTTAACGAGGACGTTAATAAATGAGTTCGACTAGCTGCGAACGTAGCGAGATAAACAGGCACGGGAAGCAATATTTAATGTTGAAAGAGCTCATGATACCCGTTCCAACGGTTCGCGAATGCTAGTACCAATTAGTGGACTATTATACAAATTCCCATGTTTATGTCAGTTCAGAAAAATTGACTTTAAGTAAAATCGATAGAGATAATTTTATTATTCTTATCGGTTCATTGTAATAATTATTTTAATGTTGTCTTTGTGCGGGCGATATGCAGTTAGTAAACATTCATAATTTTAATTAGGCAGCTAGCTTTTTAGTTTTTATAAAAATGCACTTATTATTCTTATCGGTTCATGGTAATAATTATTTTAACGTTGTCTTTGTGCGGGCGATATGCAGTTAGTAAACATTCACAATTTTAATTAGGCAGCAAGCATTTTAGTTTTTATAAAAATTCACTTGCCATATGTAAGTATGCTACGGAAATTCAGACACTGATTAGATTGTACAAATATTTCATACAGTGTTCAAGTACAGAATTCACAATTCTGTGAGAAACAAATGGCTCCGTAAACATTTTTGTGCCAGAAGATTTGCAGCCTACCAATTAATATTGCTTTCAGCGAGTGAGTACCGATATTTTGACAAACGCGAGACCACTGATGCGAATTGCACGCGATAGGGAAGTTAACGCGAGATTAGGAAGTGGGTTTCCGATGTTGAGGCACGGGAATGCTCATGGTTGCGGAGCAGGTTAGGGGCATGTACCTGGCATCGGTGCTCTGATTTGTTAGGAGCGATACCGGGGTCGGCAGCGAGGCTTAATGGGTTATCATTTATCGCGTTCCATATTCCGCGTTGCCTAGCCGTCGACTGATCGTCACTAATTTATTGGAGCCTAAGTGATGGAGCACCTGTGCGCTCGGGTTAAACGTGTCTTGGCTCACGAAGCATTCCCCGGTCGTTCTCTAATAAATAAGGGCGAACAACGTTCCACCAACGTTATCTCTCTCGATGCGGTCTCGCTTATCTTGAAGAGAACCGTGGCATCTTCGAACGTGTGTCAATGACGTTTTACATCCCCAGGGCCAAATTTTCTGCGAATAAATTTTCGAATCGTGGCGATAGATTTTCACCGAGTGGATGAGCGACAAGGTGCAAGAGCCGCAAAAGCGTCCGTTAATTTACGATCGTTTTGCGACTCGCGTAGGCAGCTATGAATAATTTAGCACGGGAAAAAGCTGGCATGTGGACACACTTGGTTACAGGATGAACACTTGCAAACGATAATGCACACCGCGTCGACTCACCTAGCCCGGGCTGATTAAGCCTGAAATAATTTCCGGAGATTGCTGGATAACGGATTAATGATTTATCATCATTTCGAGCGGACATTACCGATCGCTGTCCGTTCGCCGTGGTAACAGAACGCCGTAAATCAGTTAACGTTACTTTAGACCAGTTTACGAGCACCAACGGTCCGCCGCATCTGCTACATTTCATTCATCTCTATTAAACTGCCTGTGTAATGAGAGCTCATTGAAATTACTCTATCGAGTCGCGCGGTGAACTCGGAAAAAAATTGTTGCTTTGCAAAAACCGTCTTGAATAATAGCGTCTCGAAGATTAGTTTCCAGTTGTACGGGACCGTCACGCGCAGAAATTGCGCACAGAGTTCGTAGGCCAATAATTGAACAGGTGACGAATAAAAATTAGTTATAAATGCGTTTTCAAGTATCCATGCTATGACTGACACTTAAGCGCTGCTGAATATGCAGTGACTGATCAATTATGTACGGAGTTAGCTGTTTATTTGATGTTGCTTGGGAAGTTTTATTGCTATTTGTTGCTGAGAATGTGACGTATGCAGTAATTATGATTTGATATCGGCAGCTTTTGCTTGTGATGCTTCTTCTTTTCGCCAACTCATGCTTGCAAAGGCATTCCAAGGGTTGAATTAAAATTTTAGATTACGGTAAATTTTAGAAAAACATCGATTATCGATCAGAATATTTTCTCGAAATAATTTCACAAGTTTTACGTAAATTCGACGATCTATTATTGTTAACATGGTTGTTAGCGTTTCGTTGTATACAACTCGGTTGCTGGAAGCATAACTTTTCCGTCTGACCGTTCCAGGAAAGTTTAACGCGGGTAACAAGGAGCATAAATTATTCTAATGAAGCGTCGTTTGTGCAATTATACTTACCTTTCGAAAGCGAGGTAGAACATAAAATCTCTGCCATTTAAGCTGTACGTCTGCGCAACCTTGGCGCAATCTCTTGTCAGTTTCATTCATGTTTCCAGCGCAACATGAGTTAACCGGATCGAGTGGTATCAATGATGCGAAAGTTCAAACGGTGTCTCGCTGAGAAGGAGAATCTTGTTTCGCAGGGAATGCGAGGCAGGTTAAGCTAGTTAGGCGAACTAGTCCGAGAAACTTTTCTCTTTCCATATCGCGTGTCTGTTCCGGGAACGCATACTAATTGCAATGGCAGGCGACATCCTCGCGGCTTCCACGCTCGAAAACTCGATTCCGCTCGACGCCGTTTTGTTTCAACGATAGCGCAGACTCTAAACGCTTATTCTGCAATTTAGTTTCGCGGTTTGCCGCGTTTAATATTTCTATCGTTTAATCCAGTGTTTCCAGTCGACCGATCAAGTCGAGCAAAATCGACCAGTCCGACCAGTTCGATACATTTTTTCATTTATTACTAGCTTCGTAATATCGTTTGGCAAAGATCTTGACATTAATAAATATTCCTGAAACAGTATTGAATTTCACAGTTGTCCCTTCAGCTCGTACAAACTGCAGGGAAATATTACCTTGCGTATTTGATTTTAACAGGAAATATTCATCTACGATAAATATATAATTTTACTGGAAAGGTAACAAACTATAAGACAGGTGGTCATGAATTTATATAGACAAACATACATGTAGTTGCAGTGGTTTAATTAATTTTGTGAGTCGTGAATTATAAGAACAAAGAGATGCGAATTTGTAAGCATGGATAGCTTAGGACCCTGGGACCTCGCATGAACAATTTTTTCTAGGTGTTAAATCACGATTAGCAAAGTGGATCTTCCACTTGTCGAGGGTAGCTATCTCGAGAACAATGGATTCTTTCACGAGGAAGGGGCGTCTATACTGTTGCGAAACTGGCGGAGGCAGATCTGTGTAAATCGGGGAGGTATCGTATCGGTGTTCTGATACGCGCACACGTTGCAACCGATTACGTAATCCACGAGGTCACGACTTGCACTACCTACCTCCATTAATGCACACACTGCACCAGATCTACGTGTAGCAACGTAGAGCAACCACGTTCAACTGGATCAACGGAACACTGTTGGCTTAGAAATTATTGTGCGTACAATCAATGTTATGGTAAAGTACAACCTCATCGAGCGACGCTTACCTGAATTAATAATAATTCCATTTGGCAATTGGTACCTTAAAGATAGTCTGTACTCTTGTACAGAAAAGCATACAGCAGACACGTTAATTCCTATAAATTCGAAACGATAAAAATTACACTGTTGTGGTAAAGTACAACCTCATCGAGCGACAGTTACCTGAATTAATAATAATTCCATTTGGCAATTGGTACCTTAAGGATAGTCTGTACTCTTGTACAGAAAAGCATCTAGCAGACATATTAATTCCTATAAATTCGAAACGATGAAAATTACACTTCTCGAGCTATTGTACGTCGATACAAGCTGGCAAGTATGACTTATCATGGCAGAAAAGCTAAGCGACGTTCACCTAACCATCGATTCGCTATTCGCTGTGGCAGAAGCCGCGATAAAGCCAGCAATACGTACACTCCCTCTGTAAAATCGTACTAAACATCAAAGTCGATTTAGCGTTGCTCGTAATTCATTGAATGGTTCATTGTTGCGTCCGGGGTGATCCGACAACGATGTAACCGATATCGATGCATACAGAGTCGAGGAACGACGGGCAAAGTCGTCTAGCTCTGAGAATAGCTCGCTCTCCGGCACGCCCGCATCGCTTCTGATTTATGCGTGGGCGGTTCGAGGCGAGTTCGCGATGTATCGCGGGGCCCGACGCGGCGTAGCGAGAAATCGTCGCCCACGCTGATTGAGAGTACATCCTTCTTTGTCGAAGTTCATCCTCGACGAGGGCATAGAAAACACCGCGGTGCCCAACGCCAGAAAGAGAAGAAAATACATTTCCTCGTATCGGCGACGAGACGCGACGCGATGCTGAGTCTCGAGAGAACTCGAGGCAGCGGCATTGACACCGTCGCGTAGTTGCCTCGGCTACACGAGATTCAATTCGGGATTTCAATTAGCTACAGCCCACCGACCACTAAGAGTACCTTTTCAAACGATTCTTCGCTTGTACTTGGAAAAGCACGAAGCTAACAGCGAAGGTCAACCAGTAGACTGCCGGAGGCTTATGCGTTCGCAGCTCCCAAGCCTTTGGGAAGTAGTAAAATATCAACTTGGAAACAATTTTCATAAAGTTCTCGGCCAGCTTCGGTTCACTAAAATTATTACAGTGAATTCTTGTTACGAGTCAGTGCTAGGCTTACAATTTGGAATCAGTGGAACTGCTCATACCTCAGAACGAGTAATTTTCTCAGTCTACTTGTCACTATCGCTTAGCACGTTGACTGCCATGTCACTCATATGTGGGTGACGGAATTATTTGTCCAGGTTTTAAAATGAATTTTTACATATTATAAAACTAGAGTATACCAACATATGCCAGAATATACTAAAATATAACAGAATATACTAGAACACACTAAAATATGCAAGAATACAGCTGTAGATGCTAGAACACACTCAAATACACTAAAATATACGAGAATACGCTAGTATATACTAAAGTATACTAAAATATGCCAGAACATACTAGAATATAACAGACTATGCTAGAAAACACTAAAATATGCAAGAATACACCTGTACATACTAGAACACAAATATTTGACAAATACACTAAAATTTACGAGAATATACCAGAATACTCTAGAATATACTAGAGTATACTAAAATATGCCAGAACATACTAGAATATAACAGAATATACTAGATCACGATAAAATATGCAAGAATACAGCTGTAGCTGCTAGAACACACTCAAATACACTAAAATATACGAGAATACGCTAGTATATACTAAAGTATACTAAAATATGCCAGAACATACTAGAATATAACAGACTATGCTAGAAAACACTAAAATATGCAAGAATACACCTGTACATACTAGAACACAAATATTTGACAAATACACTAAAATTTACGAGAATATACCAGAATACTTTAGAATATACTAGAGTATACCAATATGTAAAAGAATATATTCATTGTACCAAATTCAATTCGAATCCGTAAAATTCAAGAAAGTTGGAGGACTACTCAGTATCATACATTTAATTTTTTCCAATTTTTATTTCATTACATAACTTGTCTTGATTTTATGGAATTTTTGAGGTTTCCAGTTTGGCAGTCAAAGTGTTAGTAGTGCTTTTATGACTTGTAGACTCAGATTTCTTCTAAGAGTCAGTGACCAGAACGAGAACACCAGTAACGAGAATTCATTGTACTTGTTTGACTCATCATTCCTCGGAAAGCAAAGTTTCCCCAAGCGTACCTGGTTCGCTCGCGTTCACCGATTCACCTGGCGAATCGGACGAACAGAAATCAATGCATCTGTCCCGTATGCTCGGCGTCGATAGAGTCGGGTCCACGGGAACGCCGCTGCAACATAACTGCACGCAATTCCGACAAGAGGCGTGATGGCATGCACCCGCACGCAGTCGATTCGAATCTCCGATTGTGCACCGTAGGTTCATTATCGCGTTATCGCCGCGGCGGTGGCGGTGCAACTCCGTTGCGTTTCGACGCCGTGCAATCATTCAACCGCGCCGCGATGATAATCGGCCGGCCAGTCATTAATGAGTCGTTGAGCCACGCGGATCGGTCGACCGCGAGAGATGGATCGGCTCCGGATAGATCTGACTCGTAGATTTTTCTTGTATCGCATTCGAATGCTCGCTTCCTCGTTGTCAATGATCGTGAATAAAATTAAACTGTCATTAGCGGAAATTAAAGTTACGTTTGCCGAGTGCTGTTAGGCAATCCCGAGAGGAATCCGTGGATGCCGAACAGCTGTACCTTGATCAACCGCGGTTCATCGGTTCTACATTTGATGACGTTACGCATAAATCTTGAACATTTGATTTGCAACCACGATTCTTGCCAATCGATTTCCTATGGACTTCTTTATCGATTTGAAGCATGAAATTGTGTAATCCAATGATTTATTAGGCGCCGTTCGTCGAGTTTCTCCACCCGTGAAATTTTGTTTAAGATACATGTACTCCATATATAAATAGTTATAAATGTATTAAATAAGCATTAGCAGTGTTAGGTAATAAATACTAATAAATCACCATCCTCGAAGTTGTATTATGATTTCCTACGGTAAATCATGCTTACCAATATTCGTTTCCAATTTCGATTTATCGCTGTGCAAGCTGAAATGATGAATCGCATTGCACGCTTTCGATATTAATTTCGTGTGTTGGATCGAGCGCAATTTTCAGTCATCGTTCGTAAGCTTCTATGTTATCAAACGATTATTTTATAGTACTGTAAGGTTATTTTGGTAAGCTTTATTTAAATTTTGTTGCAAAAGATCTTGTAGAAACAGGAGTGCACGCTAGGTACGATACGGAAATAGAAAGTGAAGTGGACGTGACGCGCTCCTTTTAATGGTCTTACGATTCGCTGATGACGCAACACCGCTAATTCCCTCTTTGCTTCTGCGACAATTTGCACGGGGTTTCCATTATTAGCGCGGGCGCGAATTAATTTCGCGGACGAGCAGGAAGGAAGGCGTAATTCACTGGTGGCTTTCTACTGGCGTTGCAATTTACTCCGAAATTGAAACAATTAAAACCATTTTTTCCAGCAAGTGATGCAGATTACTGTGCGAGTGTTTGCTCAGGCGGCGGTTCGTTTACCTACAGAAAAGGAAATGCCTGACTGGTTACGACACTCTAATGACTGAATTTCCACTCGATTTTACCGGGACTTATTTACCCGGGAACAATTCACTTCCGCGCATTGTCAAAATCACTTCCTTCCACATCGCGAACGCGTTTCCTCCTTTCTTCGACGCGTATGCTCGAGTGGGTCATACGTTTCACGAAAATATAGATCATTCATTTTCCTGCAGTGAATCTCCACTTTTCACAATTTTAAAAACACTGCGCTGCACTGAAAATTTGAAAACTTCTAGATTGCAGGATAAATTTCTTTTTCTGATAATTTCAGTACTTTGAAAGCAGTACGTTGGCATTTATTCCTAAATTACATTTCACAATTTTAAAAACACTGCACTGCACTGAAAATTTGAAAACTTCTAGATTGCAGGATAAATTTCTTTTTCTAATAATCTCAGTAAGTTGAAACCAGTACGTTGGCATTATTTCACCTATTTATTCCTAAATTATTACAAATTGGGAAATTATTGCAGGCTACGCATTTGTAATTTTGCAAAGGGAGACTCAGCTTGTTTGAACTGTGGTTCACGCGCGGAACAGTTGGATCTTTTTCAGAGTTCGGAACAGTTTGTTTAGCAGATTATTTTCAGTGCCGAGGCTTGCTACCGCTTCGTTGGCAATCAGTCCGATCCACGTCGTGGACGGAAATCCCGAGGAATCACACTAAAGCCGGTCGTCCTACATAGAAATTACCACGATAGTCGGTGTCAAGGCGTGCGTGCGTGTGTGCAAGTGTACACGCGACTGCGTCAACGACAGTAAAACGGAGTCGCGAACCGACAGAGGAAACGGAGGATTTGTCACGAAGGCAGTTTGGTTTAACTGATCTCATCCGTCTTGTCGCGGACGTTGCCGCGTTCTGGCAGCTGTCTTCGTCGTTGTCTCGACGACAACGTTGCCCGACTTTCATTGTGTGCGACAGCTCGGTTCACCCCCCTCGTCTTTTTCAAAGTGAATTGAATCGGTCTCGTCGATCCTAACGGGCCAGAGATCCCAGACTTTTAATATTCGACTGTGGGCACCACTTAGCCTGTTGCGCTTCGAGAAAGACTCGCGGTTTCAAGGTCTCGGCGATAGGAGAAAATTGCAATAGGGTGACCTGTCCAATGGACGAATACTTGAGCTGCGTGTCTGTTGAAATTCTAACAGATTAACTTGGATTATAGTTTGGACACGAATAAATGAATTTGGTAATATAAAAATTTTAGACAGAAAGAAACTTGCCAAACTCCTTTGGTAGTGTCTACCATTTAAAGCGATTTTGATTAATTTTTTGATTTTAGAGTGGGTACGAATAAATGAATTTGGTAATATAAAAATTTTAGACAGAAAGAAACTTGCCAAACTCCTTTGGTAGTGTCTACCATTTAAAGCGATTTTGATTAATTTTTTGATTTTAGAGTGGGCACGAATAAATGAATTTGGTAATATAAAAATTTTAGACAGAAAGAAACTTGCCAAACTCCTTTGGTAGTGTCTACCATTTAAAGCGATTTTGATTAATTTTTTGATTTTAGAGTGGGCACGAATAAATGAATTTGGTAATATAAAAATTTTAGACAGAAAGAAACTTGCCAAACTCCTTTGGTAGTGTCTACCATTTAAAGCGATTTTGATTAATTTTTTGATTTTAGAGTGGGCACGAATAAATGAATTTGGTAATATAAAAATTTTAGACAGAAAGAAACTTGCCAAACTCCTTTGGTAGTGTCTACCATTTAAAGCGATTTTGATTATTTTTTTGATATTAGAGTTGGCACGAACGAGAATAGCTTGGGTAACATTTTGTTGGTAGTTGTAATATTGTACTTTGGTAGCTCCGGTCCTGCAGCGACGTCGAAGCATAACTCTCGCTCTGAAGTATGTATTCAATATGCGTGAAACTCGGTGAACTCACGCGTGTCACAAGTGTCACGGTTCGCCATTGCGTGCGGGGACGTGTCCAAGTCAAGAAATGTGTGCCATTAAGATGACATTTACAAACGTTAGAACCACTTTCTGCGTCCCACGCGTCACCATCAAAGAGTCCTGATTGTTACGTCACGTGCTTTATTCTATTAACATCCTTTTTTTGTGCGTGCCGATATTAATTGCGGAGCATCACGCGGATCGATATATCCTTGTCTCCCATTCACCGTTGCGACACGTACCATGATTTCCTTAATAATCACCGTGTAATTAGCGAAGAAATAATCAACGAAAGTAATGGTCGCGTCGCGTACGATTTGCATATTAGAGCAACCGATGTCGTTTAATGCTAAATTTAATTATCGCAAGTGCAATGAAAATTCAATGCATTTTGAACGTGTAGAAACGCGTCTTTAAAATTCCGTAAAAATCCGTTGCTTAATTTCTAAAATATGTACCAGTAACAAGTTGAGAAATGATCGATGAAACATGGTAGTTTTGAATCATGCGTTTTGCATGAATTGCTCGATAGAATCATCCTTTGTACAGCGATCACGGAGACCTTTTCCAGCGCGGTAATACGTTGCGTGCGATCCATATTGTTGAATTATGATCGCGAAGTTCAAGATCGTTATTTATTATAATCATTGAATCTGCCAACAGAGGAGAATATTGCAGGAAGGACGAGCGTCTTCGCCATCGTGCAGAGCTCTGAAACCAAAGGTCACGTAGGATAACGCGAATCCGTGAGGCCTCCGCGTTCTGTGATAAAACATAAGTACACCGGAGAGCTGGTCTTGTTGCTTCCCTCTCCATCTATGTTAAACAGTTATTTGCTACGTTGTTATGGTCGTGACGGTATGCGTGTATCTTGCATTAGTTGCTCGGTGTACTTTACGCTGCGCAGGGCACGTTAATCGAACTTTAAGTACACGCTATGGCCGAGCGTGTGATTGAGCACGAATGTTGTTTGAGAATCGACATTAATGATTCCAACGAAAACGAATACATTAACGGTGAGATATACAAATGTATGCGGAATCGAGGCACGGCCGAGGTTCCCCCTCGTCGCAGTAAGTGCATACAAAGTCCTGAAATACATTAATTAGACTTACCTATGTAACGGCGGCGGCTCGCAATTTAGACAATCGTACTTCTAGCCAATTTCCCCAGAAACGCATAAAAATCTTTAGTCCACAGCATTAAATGGCACGAGTGCGTATCCGAGAGACCTTTAGAGTGCTGACCCGATAACGCAGAAGATGAGATAGCGGGGAGAGATGAAAACAAATGTGGTTATTGTGTAGAGGCGGCGGAAGGGATCGGCGCACTCGGTGTCGAGGTTTGTTTTATTAGCAAAAGGTCTTCTGTTTTATGCAAGTGACGCACGTGTGCGGTCGCGTTCCTCGGCTCGTGTGAAATTATTCGGACGCCGGTTCCGGCAAATGGTTGAGCAGGATGTGCACGGGTGGTTTCGCCCGGACCCCCCTCTCTCCTCCGCCGTTCTCTAGTTCGGTCGCGTTTACACCCGAAGCGGGTGAGGGTCTCCGATATTTTCGCTCCCTTAAAGGTGCTTCCTTTTTCCGTTTCTCGGTCTATCCTTATCTCACCGTATTCTTTAAGGGGGGATACACGAAAGTTCACTTTGCACGGCGTGTCAAAGGTTCCCCGCCGGGGGGGATCCGCCGTAACCCGCGTTCACCGTTCTCCAACTGGGCTTTAATTGCTAACACACGATAAACGGACGTCAGGTTGCGCCTCCTCTTCTTTTCCAACTGCCGCGATCAGCGAACGGATATTCTGCGTTTTCGACAACCGACTATCTTGTCCGGCGAAAGGAGATATTACTTTCCTCGCCTGCGAGATTCACTTTCGTTGCGATTTCCAAAGCTCCGAGGAAAGGTGGTGCTTTGCAGTTTGTTCCAGACGAATGTGAATTCACTGCCCTTATTCTAACACTAAAACTTCCACTGCTGGCCAGATAACCAATTTTGTAATCTAAGATTTCGATAAATCGAGACGATTTGTCGTCAGGACGGCCGAATTGTAAGTTAAGCTGTAACGGATTCGCCACCGTATATATTGTTCATATAAATAACAAATATGTTGATGTTATTGATAAGCGATTCATCGCCAACGACAAGCGAACGTGTCGAAAAAAGAAAAACGAACGGGATGAAAAAAGGACGAGCAGTCTCGTCAGGTCCGACATCGGAGATGGACGTATTAATAAATTACATACTGTCTGCTTTAATCCCGGCCATTCCTTACAATTTTATATTTTTTATTTTATAATTAAGACTAGAACTATCGAGGACTAAACCCCATCGATATATCGGTCGTTTAACACAAAATTGGTGTTTTTTTACAGACACAGTAATTGGAACCGTTACCCAATTTTTATGAAAATCGTTCCCCGCCTTATGCGTATAACTGATTGTGTTTCGTTGATTGTTTCAGGTTTTGTCTCGTGTTCGCCGAGCCCCTGCAAACACGGAGGAGTGTGCGTGTCATCGCCGCGCAGCGAGTCGCATTGCAAGTGAGTGCATATATTTCACCATTTCAATTATTATAATAGCGCGTTGTCATAGCCCGGCCCTACGCGACCTTAAGCGTCGTTTGACGCGCGTGTCAAATGATCCTGCGCGAACACCGTCGAGTTCGCCGTCCTGACGATTGGCGAACTGTCCCGAAGAATAATAGAAAGAGAAAGAACGCGCGAATGGGGGAACTGAAGATAACGCTATAGTCCAAGGTTTAAGAGGGGGTCGGGGATGGAAAGAGAAAGAGAGGGCAAGAGAACCGGACGTTCCGTCGCGTCCCACGCGGAAAAGACGAGAACCAGAGGAAACACCAGGAAAAGGGACGTCGTGAAGAATGGGGAGGCAGGAAGGAAAGATTGATGCATTTAAAAGTACTTTAATCGAGATTCATGTCCCTTTTATCTTGTTCCTTTTCTTGCCTGAGCTACACCCCTGCTGAAAAATTAGCCACAACACATTTTTATTTTTACCGCTAATTGCTGCAAGAAATAATCTTACGATGATGAATGAAATTCTTCCTATCCTACTCCGAGCCAGACGCATTCATCCTTCCGCCATTGTGTACGGCGCAAGTGGATGAAAAATTAGGCGTGATAAAATTCTGTTTTATTTTCACCACCGTTTTCCTACGGGAAATAATCTCACGGTTGAGGAAAGAAATTTTTCTTCGTTCTGATTTTTATATTAACACGTTCAGCGCCAAAAATCAATCCCAGAGATTCTGACGAAATCAGTGTAATTTAATTAATGAAACCGAAACTATAAATTTATAATGTATTATAGGGAATGCTGTCTTAACTCTTCTGAATTCCAAAGATCCTAATAAAATTAAAAATGAATTTCTAAACCTATTCAAAAATCAGTGTCAGTCATATGTGACTGGATGTGGCAGTTAACGTGTTAAATAAAATAGAATTTTATATAAAGGCCTTCTTTTCATATTTTCTTACGATGGGAATGGGTTAACGTTTCATGCAGCTATTCTGTTCCATTTTTTCTGTGACCGATTAAAAGATTTTGCTAATAGATGCCGAGTTTGTAAAATTGGTGACGGTTCGTGAACGCTTATTTGGATATTTTTATTTCGGTAAGATCGGTGACGTGAGAAACAATTAAAGGTAAAAGTAGGTTGCCCCGCAGAGCGGTTTAGCAATCATTCGATTTTTTTCCGAAAGGGAAATCAGTGTGTCCCCGGTCGCGATTGACCGCACGATTCGATCGCGCGAAATGACGTCCCGGACTCGCATCGATAGAACATAATACCAACAGAATGGCGTGGGATGGTATAGAATGAGATGGAACGCGATGGGCCGGGATCCGGTAATAGCTGTAATAGTTGCCAGTCGTGACCCAGCGACGCATCTAAATTACCTTTATCTCCGAACCCTCGTGGGTTTCACTTTTGTATCAGTCAGCTCGACACCTCCGTTGATCCGTCGTTGACCCTCTTATTACACTACCCACGGGTATGCAAATGGTAGCAGTCGCGGAGAATTTGGGAATCGGTAATGCCACGTCGAAGCTACCTCGCCTTTTGCGTTCAATGAATTCTCGTACGACGATTTATAGTCCCAGAGGACCACACACCAGATACAAGTCGGATGCGTGAGCTAAATTATGAATCATTTTCGGTTACAAATTGCCTCTAAATTTTCATTTTAGTCAACCAGACAAGCTTTCTTACGTGGAACAATTTAACCTCAACCGTAAATTCGAAAAATCTAAATGTCGACGTTTATTCTTTAAATATTCAATCGAATATTCAATTAAATCCAAAACTATCCCCACTGCCGCGGTCGCCGAGGAGTCTAAGGTCACGTGGATCAAAGAATAGTATCTCCTGGACGATATTTGTCCGTGGCTGGTCCCCTGTTTTGGACATATATAGAGTAAACATTGTATTCTTATTTGATCTTATAATTTAGTAAAATACCGCACGGGATTGTCGATAACTGCAAATTCGAAGAGCGAAGCAAGAAAGGTAACGAACTACGAAGCCCAATCTCGGTCAGGATGGAGTCTACTGGTAACCTTTAAGATACTAGGTTTAATTGCGGGCCGGAGATAATGATGCTACGCGCTCGTGACCTCGGCGTTCAATTTTTAGTCGCCCTTCCCACTTATATTTTCTACTCTTATTTCATCTTCCCTTTGATTATACTCTTATCTTACTCACCGGCCGGCGATACCAGCACCTCACCAGGCCGCCTTCTGCGAGGACTAATTCATCTCGTTGCGAATGCGAACAGCACTAATCTCGCGTTGCAACGGTATGCTTTTCAAAGCAATTCTGCGTACGTGTAATTTGACGGATACTAATCGCGGTGAACTGTTGCAATTCAGCACGCGTGTAAATCCAGAGTTTAGGGACGTGAACTTTAAGCGTTGCTATTAATGATCTAACCACTCCATTTCTGCTGTCCGAAAATTCTTGACAATAATTCTAACCCTTTTTCCTACGTCTTTCAAATATTTTTATTTCTCCTTTTGAATTTTTCTGTAAACTTCTTCTTTTATATATCTCGAAAAACTAATTAACCCCTTGCACTACTATTTATTTTGTGATTATAACGATTAGAAATTCTTCAATGTTCAGAATTTCATAGAAAAACAAGACAGTTTATATTTATTGTATGTCTATGTTTTCTCCAAAGGATATATATCAACTATAACCAAATTGAATTTTATTTCTGTTGAAAGGAAATTAATAACATACATATTACGAGTCTGACTCGATATTGTAGGGCAAGGGGTTAATTAATTCAACCGACTGATCAACGCCTTGGACAAAGAATTTAAAAATAATAGTAAAACCTTCTCGAATAATATTTATTCATTGTCCCGTCGAATCTGCAGCTTGAATCGTGGCGATCCCCGATGGCTGTTCGCAGCTTCAAAATGGCGATGATCCGACACAATAACAAATTTGGCTAGTGCCACTTGACAATATGGTGAGTTAAAGTTGCCGCTAACGGATGGAGGATCCGGCACAATGGAGTGGAAACCATCCCCCATGCGATCACGTGCACGCTCGCACATTCATGCGCCCGTAGGTTTCGCGACGATAGCGAGGAACACACACGTGCCCCTGCGGCACGACGATCACATAGATCTGCTCGCACAATGGATTTGCACTTGCACAGTTACATGTTTACGTGGATGCGCTAACGCGTGCGTTCAAATGCATCGCGTGTGGACAGGTCACGTGTGCCGGCACGTGACCCCCATGGATTTTGCATCGGAGCTTCGACAGCTCCGAGCGGAAGGGTTTGCCTGTCCAGAAAAATAATATTGTTTTTCTACTTCGATGTTTCCCCCCCTTCCGACCACAGTATCGATCTAGCAAGCGAATATTTTTTGTTACGGCTTTTCGGACGACGGAGGAACATTTATAGTCTGCTTTTCTGAAAAAAAAAGAACTGATTGTGAGCTTAAATTGCAGAGAAATAGAAATCTAGAAATATATAGAAATATTTATTATGGAAAGAAAAGAATAATAATTTTTTTAATTCACTGGCTCAATTTTGTCGTAATACTTTAACACTTTTTTCACATTTTCGAACGTAATTACACCGATTAATTCTCTCTCGTATTCACGTTGCGCAGTTACCACACTTTGAATCCACGTTTTTTGTACGTTCGTCCGGAACATGTAGTCGCCCTTCCTGGTAATAAAGATAACGACGAGTGGTTTTCGTGCGTCCAGCCACCATTCTTTAGTTCACCTTTTGGTCATGATTCACCGTAACTGTTTCCTCACTCTTGGCACTTTTTACTTTCCCGAGCTTTTACGACACCGCGGCGCAGAGGAGAATTTACGGTCCTCGGTTACAAAAACCGGGGAACTTCTTTCGGGGTTTCTACTTTTTACCAACCCGGTACGACTGGGGGTAAACTTTTGGTAGATCCATTAATGAAGTTCCTGCTTTAAATGCGCAGCTGCGACCGTTAACCCCGGAAATTTTTTTTTTCTTCGCACTAGCTCGACCTGTATCGCACGCAAGAGGGAAAGAAGGGTTCGTCGAACGGAGCAACATATGCACGATGATGGATGATGGCGTGCAAACGCATCCCCTGCGCGAGTCACGGGGTGCTTTTCGAACGGGCGTGCACGTTTGTATTTTGTATCGCGCACGGGTTGACGGGTTGCTTTGAGAAAATACCTTAAATTCCTAACGGCCTTGCCGAGGGTTGTTTCGCGCCTCGAGCGACGAGAAATCGGTGTCGGACTCTGGTTACAATTGTCGTTCGTTTGCATATTGTGCAGCATGTTTTGATCCGGCTCGAAGGGGTGTGGTCAACGATGTAGACATGAGACTAATTATACCGCGTGATTTATGTTCCCCGCAGGTATGGTCGTTGCATTTTAAAGAGCCGACCGTCTTGCCGAGGATCTTTCCTTGCCGAACGTGTTTCTCTTTATTGAAAACGCACTTTTGCAAATTGTTACATTCGTTCCCGAAGAAAAAACGAACAAATTAAAGTTTTGCAGCATAACGCAGTAAAAATTATTGATTAATGTAGACTCTAACTCTCAACAAGCCCCGTGAGGCCAGGCTGATTTTAAATGCTTTATTATCCATCCAAATTTGAAACTGTTGGTTAAAATAATACTAGGGTTCTATTAATAAGCTTTCTATCACTTTAGAAATTCTGATTAATTCCCCTTCAAGTTCAAGGCATGTGGAGCGTTAATTAACACTTTGACTGCCAAACTAGAAGCCTAAAAAATTCCGTAAAATCAAAGTAAGTTATTTAATGAAATAAAAATTGAAGAAAAGTAAATTTATGATATTGAGTAGTCCTCCAACTTTTTTGCATTTTGCAGATCCTAATAAAATTTGGTACAATGAATATATTAACGTAAAAATTCATTTTAAAGTCTGGACACATAATTCACATAATGTCGTGGCAGTCAATGTGTTAATACACCTATGCAGTGAAATTTAGACGTTCTCTCGACTCGAAAAATTCTATAGAGACCTGAAAAGGCTGGCGATCGGTAGCCGAGAGATAAGAAGCGTAATGTAAGATCGAAAAGCGACACGAATCCCAGCTGTAAATGTTTATCAGCTAGTTACATTGCGAGCATGCGTAGTCACCCTCTCGAACGACAATCAGAAGACGCGGCGCGGTTCTGTCTTCTTTCAATGTCACAGATACTCCCTTTGGTTCCTGCCATTGGTTCATGCAACGGCGTCCAAGTGGTGGAACACGCCGCGAATTGATGGGTACCATTAGTAGCAATCATTGCCATCTGTTCTGTCGGGAAATGTTCTACGCTCGTTCTGCGAACTTATCTGTCTGACGCGCGCGTTACATCGAATGATTTAGATAGAGTACGCGCGCTCGCGCACCGGCCGCGCTCTTATCGTCCTTTCAAACAGACTATTCGCGAGCAGAAGTTTGATCAGCCTTGAACCAGCCACGGGCTGGAATTAGAGGAACACTCGCATTGTGCGAAGATAAATCACAAAGTCAGACCGCGAGGCCTTTGTTCCAGGAGTGAATGGACCCGGAGGAGACACGAACCGATCGACAGAGGATGACGAAGGTTGCCGGGGCCGCTGTCAAAATACTCGTGTTTCTTTTTTGTTTTTTTTTTTTGTTCTTCTTTTCTTTTCGGTTATTTTCCCCGTGGACGTGCACCCCGCGGCGATCGCGTCATCGTCCGTTATCGTGCGCTTTAGGGGTATCTCCGGTGTTGTGTTGTATGTACCTGGATGCGTGTGCACGCATCCACATTCCGGCGCAACAATACGCGTGTACACGTACGTGCAATTTACTCGCGGTGCAACGACGCCCTATCGCCGCGAGTGCATCGGCTACCGGGTACTCCCAGTTTTTCCCGGTTTGCCGCGAAGATCGACGCGCATTAATGGCGGGCACGATGCCGATACGCATCGTGGCGTCTAATTTATTTCCCAATTACCACGGCTCGTCTATTCCCAACTTTATCTATCGGCGACCGAACTCTAAGTCGGAATCGTCGTATACGGGAACCCCCGAGGCTAGGCAATCGGATCACCGGGATAGGCGACAGCGTGCGTATGACACACGCACAGGGCCATTTCAGGATCGAATCACTCCTCTCCCTATTTGCATTACCGATCACCCAGATATTGAGCACCCCTGGACGAATAACTAACTTCATGCCCGCGGGGCCTTGGATCGTGGCCACTCGGCCGTGATCGGCGATCCTCGTCCAGACGTATCCAGACGGAGCGAGAGAGACCCGGGGGCCCGTCGGTGCGAGAGAACGGACTAGAATCGTTGGGGCAGAGGGGAACGAGAGGGGAGCTCAATGGAGAGAAGGGCTGAGCGAATGGAGCGAAAGAGAAGGAGGGGAAGACCGTCTGAACGTGAGCGCGCTTTCCCACGCCCGCCGCGCATGCGCCGAGTATCCTGGCCCCTCGTGGACCCCTCGGCTCCCTCCGCGAGTAATCGGTTCTCTTGCACTTCCACTCCTCTCTCTCTCTCGATCCGAGGGAACGTCGACGTTTCGCCATCTTCGTCGCTCTCGGGCCACGTAACTTCTTCTCCCGCATCGGTTCTTCTGACTTTGTTCCTCGTTTCGCTTTCTTCATCCGCTCTCCCTCCCTTTCTCTCTCTCTCTCTCTCTGCGCTCCCCTCTCCCCACCTACCCCGACCCATCGAGTCCCCTACCTCCAGATATCCGCATAGATTCAAGTGCGGACGTCTGCCGTTCTTTCTCTCCACCACGTTCTTTCTCCGTACACCTCGTCCGCGAACAATATTCGCTTCCACCACTTGTCTCCGGCGGTGGCCGGCTTCCCTCGGCACACACAGCGTTCACCTTCTCCTTCCCACTTCTTTCGCCTAGCAATAAGCTGCTCTAATTATCTTCGACCTGTTTGTCAGCGGATGCCGCCCCGATCCTATGCGACATCGGGCCCGATTGAACGCGCCGCGCTGCCTGTTTTCTGCCCGCTGACTTTTTGCCCCTTTTTCCCGTGGGTGGCACGCCGAGTTAATCGATTCATTGGTTCGCGGAACACCTATGGAAAATCTTTGCGTTAGCCTCGAACAGACGACGACAACGACTACGACGACGACGCGTTTCTTGGAACATCCGAGGTGATAGATCTTTACGAGCGCGAGGCTGCTGGATGAAGCAATAATAATTATCCACCGTGTGCCTATGAGCATTATCATAATCACCGGCGACTTACAATAGCATCATTTTTCAATGTAGAGTTCTCCGAGTTTGCAACGCTGCCGGTGCATCGTTGCAATGCCCGCTCGGTTGCAATGCTTTTTGCTGAAACGCGAACTCTACGCTTGCTCCGTTCTAGGTTCTCCCTTCCGATGCATCGTTAGGATAATTGTCCCAGTAGCCGGCCATTTACGGCCACTAGTCGGCCAGCTTAAGCGTTTTTATTATTAATATGCTATTTCCTACACTTTTTTATGCGGGCACTTGCAGCTGTACATTGGAAGCGAGGAATCTGACCGTAGCCTGATCGATAGGCGAATCTATAGGATTTTGTTAGTAGATGACTCTTATTTTTCAGCAATTTAGTTTCAGGAAGGTTCACCGTTAGGTAGAGCATTTTTATTTATTTCTAATAGATCGCTCTCTTGGACAATCTACAGTGTTTTTTCGACGTATGTCCACAGTTCCCGTTTAATGAAATAATTACAGAAGAGACTGAATATTTGAAATTTATATATGGTTATGGTTATGGTATATTCTTTTCTTTAAAAGATGGCGTTGAAGAGCCTGAACTCTATTTGCCCAATACAAAACAGTCCTCATATACTAGTATTAATCTACATATTTAACTAAGAATTAATAATTGTACTATCCTGGCACATTTGGCGTTAGAGGTACCAACTAACAATATTTGGGCGCGGAAATTTATATAGTAATTATTATTCCATTGTGTCTGTCCCTTTACAGACGACAACTTCAAAGTACTTATTTATTTGTTTCTAATAGACCGCTCTCTTGGACAATTTACAGTGTTTTCTCGACATATGTCCACAGTTCCCATTTAATGAAATAATTACACGAGAGACTGAAAATTTGAAATTTATATAGTAATTATCATTCCATTGTGTCTGTCCCTTTCCAGACAACAATTCAAAGTACTTAACGCTGTACAAATTAGAAGTACGTGAAACCTTATCCTAGGTTTACGAGGTGGTTTCAGCTGCAATAAATTGAACGTGATTGGCCGATGTTCTATTATGGTTCCACATGTAGACTATTAACGACCGTTGTTGCGCGTGTCAAGAAAATTGGTACAGCTTTGACGTTCTATCGTTTATTCCTTGGATTTTATGTTTTCGCAGTTCCCATGATTGTTTGAACGTCGAACGTCGCGGTATACCTATGTTCAAATCGTATGGACACGAACTTATGTTCTAGCCGATAAATATAGTGTACCTAAGAAGTACAAGAACGTAGACCTCAGAAGAATAATGGGGTTAAAGTTGGAGATCGATTTCGCGAGCTGCGTTCCAGGAGCCAGGGACTGAATATTTGCAGAAAAGATTTCAATGAGCAGGCGTGGTCCATAAAAGTAATTCTGGAAGAAACGCGAGACGTCGGGGCAGGATGAGAGAGCGGTGCTGGGATGTTTGCAGAACCCGCGGAACCCTTCCGAACGTGTTATTTGCGAATACCTACGAGAGACGGGGTTTCGCTCGTTCTCGTGAGAAGTCGGGCTTACGGTGCCCGGCAACTATTTCCACCCGGAGGGTAACGAGATCTCGAGGAGAGCTCTCGATAAACCGATAAGTTCGGTCGAATCGCGCGGCTGCTCGAACGTCTGTTTGTCTTAGTAGAAGCGAGGCAATTAAACGATCACAGCTCGAGTTCACGGAAGCATTAGTTCCGCCGGAAGGTAACACAGCTATTTCGCGGGCCATCGGTCATTTGTTTGTGCTCCGGCCGGTTTTGCTTTACGATGCTTTCGTTCGGCTCGACTCGCTTATTGCCACGGATCACCGACTCGTTTCATTCGTCGAAATCAAACATCGGTATCGCGCTATTTATTTTCAAGTCAAACACACTTCTCCTCGGTTTTCAAACGGTGGATCGCGAGGCTGTTAATCCAGTTGCAAGGTCGTCTCGTTTCCCCTGCAAATATCTGGTAGGGTCGTTCTAACCCCCCTTGAAGCGCGTTAGGAATAGGAAATGCAAATCTATGCAAATCCACGGTTTTGAAAATGTATATAAGATTCTATCAAATTCCACAGGAAATTTCGTTCAGAAATAAGCCACTGTTCGTTGCCCTGTTAAAAGCGGTTAATTTTATTGCAACAAAGCTATTTACAATATTTACATTATTTACATTACTTAATCTTAGTCTCATTCACCTGTTAAAAGAGAAACGACATTGTATGTTATTTCCAATAGTCAATTTCCTTTTAATACTTCCTTCTTATTAATCTCTTTGGTTTTCTCCATACTTTCTGCCCACGTGGTCACCTTCTACAATCTTCTCCTTGATCCATCCAAATGCTCTCCACCATATCGATCTTACTGGACCCGGCGTCATGCCGCCAAATTCAAATTAAAGAGATATATTTTCTTTACATGTATTTGAGCAGTTCTACTGCATCGTGAATTCACCAATTAAATATCATCCAAATTGTATCTTGTTTGGTATCAATTTAATCAGAAAAATCTGTCAAATGCGCTGGTAAAAGTTAAAAAATTAAAAATAACAGGTGTTTCATTGAATTATCGTCTGACAGTAACATCTAATCCCGTGTCATATTACGTTTTCTCGTCGAGCGAGGTTCCGGATACAGGCTGCGGTGGTGGGGAAAAATTGTAGACAAATATCGTGCACGTCTCATTCGCATCGAGACATTACCCGTAGTTCTTTCTCGCATAATGGAAAACGTATTCGGTTCTCGCAGCTGCGTATGCAAATGCCAATCTCTAGGCGGGTTGGTTTATTACTAGCCGTTGTTTGGTGGCTGGGAACACGGTGGTAGCGTCCGACATACTAGCGGCCAGAACATATACGGTACACGTTACTGTCCCGGTCAGAGAGGCGTCTTCCCCTCGTTAGTGGCCGTAGAAGACGTCTTCCGTCGCCGTTCGTCGACGCGGTACATAATGAAGCTCCTGCAAACGGAACCGTTGTGCTCTCGCACCGACGTGCTGATTGCCAGTGCGAATATTGTCGTACAGTAATGGGTCTGTTCGAAGAAACCCCTTCGACAGGAGAATCGCCTGGATCCGGCCGTCGAAAAAATGATTATTTAGCGCCAATTAGAAACGGGCGCCTAACGATTCGAACGGCCCAGGCCGTGTGTGTGTGTTATCCTCCCCTTTTGTTTTTTTTTCCTTTTCTCTTCTCCCCATTGTACGAGCGAACACGGTGTTTCCGATGCGAGGCCTCGTCTTCCTGGACTGATCGTACACAACCATCGTCATCGATTCAACGGAGTTGAATAACCGATTCCGTCCGGTTCACTAAAACGTGACTCTCTTCGCGCTTATCTCGCCTGGCGGTATTAACACGCGACGCACCGCCTCGCATACTAATTCGCCTGTATTTTTCTCTCTCGTCCCGAGCTCGACCTTACGACCCGTTCTGAATTTAACCAGCCGCCCCGAAAGAAAGAGAGAGAGAGAGAGTACCGGCCCGGTCTCGAAACATTAGGAATTAATTTCAGATAATTGAAACGTCCAGTTAACCCGCTTATTCCCGACGAGCGAAGTCCCGTTGCCTAGCGTCCAACCATAGGCTCGGAGAAACATGATTTCTCGGTGCAGAAGAAAGCACCGGTGCGCCGAGATAAATTTCTTCCCCGTGTATCCTTGTAGTCACACCCGCTTTCTCTGTTATCCGTGGGCTCGCGTTCGCGCGCGCTCGGCCCCGGTAGCCAGCGTTACCGGCCGCGCGTTTTATAAATCTGCACGCCCTACATCTTGAAACGTCCGTTACACGTCTACCGTACACGTGGTCGGCGTGTATTTACAAGCTTTTTACCTTAGGCCCTCGCATACCGTCTTCTTGGCAACACGCGGACACGGACGTACGGTTTTCGAGCGCATTCGAGTCACACGAGAGCGCCGCGCGCCACCGAGAGTTCCTCTCGGGTGAGAGCGGCGCGGGACGAACGATCGGTTCTCTTAATTACGATCGGCGCGATCGTGCGTGCCCAGCCGAGCCGAACGAGAAAAATAACTAGTGCCTCTCCTTTCTGGCGAGCCACGCGAATTTTATTCCTGTCGCCGTTCGCATACACCGGCGCTATTAACGACTCCCGTCGAGATATACCGATGCACGAATCGGCATGCGGCATCTCGCCGGTTCGGCTCCACTTAGATACCGCACGATTGCAGATTCGAACGCCCGATTATCGGGTCAATTCGACAAACGGTTTCTGCTTGCATTGACCTGAGTCACGTCGCTTTTAACCTACTCGGTTACGCTGATTTTCGCGCGCTCAAAATAATGGAACGCTTTATACTACTGTTATGCCGTGAAGGAGGACGGATGGGATTCTCTCGAGAAATAATCCTTGTCTTCTCGATAACTTGAAGTTTTTATTAGAATAGGCCACACGCGCGCCAACAGATTGTTTACAAGGAACTCGCGCTTACAGAAATTATGCGTCTATACAATATAAGTGTCAACTCGGAAGTGATCTCCGCTCGATGAGAAGGCTCCTTATATGGCCTTCTCAAAAAGACCTTTGGCATGCCAATCTCTGTCACCGGACACGTAATTCTGTCGTTCCTAGTCCAGCCAAATAAGTGAATCAGTCTTTGGGTAAAGATAAGGTTGGAGGATGATGCGGCATAACACTACACATTTATAATAGAGGTCTCTATTTCGATACACGAATACACGGATCTCTATATTTTGATTGAACTATCATATAGATCACACGCCTCACTAGTGATTGGGCTCGGGTGAAAAGCTAGCCTCGAATTCTCAGAAAAGTCGATTTGCATTGCGCGACATTGCGAGCATGAAATTCTTGGCTGAACGATTGCCGGTGAAAAAAAAAAGTTAATCAAGGAAATTGCAAATCACACGCCGGTAATGCGGTACACCTTGAAGCAATGGGAAAGTGAACTGGAGTATCTATTTGCTCGGGCGATTCTTTGCGTATGCGTTGTTACAAGAAGAAATAGATGCGTCAAGATTATCTTCGTCTGCAATTTATCGTCTTGCCGGGAATGTAATTCGGTGGATAAATTAATGAAAGCAGCCTGACTGTTCGGTAATTGAAATAGCTTTAACGATTGTTAGTACGACGAGACAACGATACAACTATTTCGTCCTGGAAGATAGAGATCAGGAGAAAGCAGACACTTCCAACGACTCGCGAAGCCTGGGTCCGGTTCCAACCTCCGTTCGACTTTCTTTCTAAATATGCTTCGGAATGCACTTCTTCGGAATGCATCTCTTATCGGGAGATGATCGGCTTCGATAAATCCTCGCAAGCTGGGAAGTCGCGTACCACCTCTAACATTGAATCACTGCGGGCCAAGTTTCGGTATGCTCGACCATTTACATTCTGTTCTACTTGCTTTCAAGGAGAACTACCCGACAATTACGTGTTCGCTTATTATAAAGCCATCACTATCGTTTCTCGTCGGGGCTGTATCAACTTCATCGCGAGTCTCCGCCTCGTTTTCTTTTTCCTCTCGATTATTCTGAAATTTTTGTTAACCATGTCTCCGCGAGCCCTGAAATTTTGCAGTCGGCCCTAGGCACCGGGAGCCCAAGGGCCAAGTGTGCGTAATGAACGAGGCGTTCCCGTTTCCAGGACATAATTAGCTCGGGAACGGGTTCCGAAGTTCAGAGGACGACATCAGAGGGAATCGGATGCAGTTGACGCTCGACGGGTAATAATTACCGACGGTCGATAAAGAACACCGATTTTCTCAACGAGAACGATGCTTTATCGAGCAAACCCGCATCCCAGGATTCCGCTAATCACCACGTGCTTCGTGTTGATGCTCCAGTTAGGTAGCCCGAAAGTCCTTGCGACCAACCACCTGCGATGTAATTGTAGCTCTCTCGCTCGATCTCTTTTTCTCCGTCGGTAATATCTTGACACCGGTGCCAGGAGGAGGGTGTCCCCCGCCCAGCTGCACGTGTAGATCCGGTAGGGTATGGTACGTTAGTATGGTCGTTCATAGCGGCAAACGTTTCGACACGACAAGGACCGACGGGACCAGGATCACCGGTTTTCTATGTATGCCACCGTCGATCGGCCATCATCGGACCCACCAGCTTTACGGATCCACGCTTATTGTGCGCTGGTGTTGTTCGTGGGCATCAGCACCGTGGCACACACGGGTGGTGTTTAAGAGCCGAGGAACGCAGATTATACGGCACTAACGCCTCCAGCTACGGTCTGCATGTTAAGCGTCTTTCTCCCTCACCTCCCGTGATTAGGGCCGGCCGATCCCCGGAGAGCTTCCTCCGTCTCTTTCTTTCTCGATCCTGGCGAGCCTGCAATCCCGATCCTGTTGTTTTTGCCTATTCGATGGGGCCTGTCCCTCGATTCCTTTCACTAGCCAGCCAATTATTTTTTGATGACAGTTTCTTCCTTCACCTGCGCCGCGCAAACCTGCTTTCGTTCGGTAAAACAGTCGAACGTTAAATAAGCGATAAACTTTAATGGGAGCAATTAAATATATGACCGGAATTTTTTTCCTGATTTTTTTACCCTTAACCACTGAATTTCTGTTTCCCGTTGCTCGAGAGCATTATCTTGCCGCTAATCCTTGTACCGAAAAATTTTATAAATCCTTGCGATTCTGGTCAAACTCGATTGCGCGATAATGCGCGAGGCGTTAACCGTTTGCACTGCGATTTATATTACGGTTTCAGTGATTCGAACTTGTTTTATAGTTTGTAACTTCCTGAAAAAGGAGAAAATTTATATCTATTGCTTGCCCATATGTTCTCCAATAGCTGAACATTAGTAAAACCGAAATAGAATTTTATTTCGGTTTAAAGGAAATTAATAACACACATACTTATTAAACTCAGTTCGGAATCATCATCACGAGTCTGACACGATATTGTAGGACAAGGGGTTAAACGTTGATTCGGATAAACATGTTACGGAATTTGTTAGTCGAGGGGCTACTGTGTCACAATTGTTTAAATACAATGAACGGCATAGTCGTTATAATCCTACAACCGCATACAATTATATTTTATTACGTCACGGTTCATAAATGAAAACCGGTTATTACAGGCTGAATGTGTAATTACGATTAATACAGCCGAGAGGCACGAATGAGACAAAAAAAATGGTAGGATTTTTAATTTCTCCCGTGCTCCCAGAGCCTGATTCATTTACGTTTATCACAGTTGGAGCGTAACGCGCAATAAATTTGCAATAGCAGATAAAAACTTGTCGGGAATACCTCCCGTTTCCGACCCCCTACGTCGTATCAATAGTCCCACCCCTTCGTCTTCCATCTCCGTCGGTTCCGTCCCTCTTTCTCCCTGTCTGGCCTTCATAAAACGATTAGTATGCCCGTCGGAGCCGGTTCGAGCGTTACTTTCTTCGACTCCGGAGTGGTATCGTAGACGAGGGTCCCAAGCAGTCCATTTATTATTCCGCCCCTGGCCGAGACCAGCTTTTCTCCGGCTGCTCGGCTATATAGAACACAGGCCGGGCTCCTCGAACACAGCCCTCGAACCACGTTTTTCTCCTCGCGTTGCAGTTTCAATTTCCTCGGCAAAAAGCTGTGTCTAGCCTCGTTCGTTCTGCTATTCATTTGCGCTCGGAAGGTATGAATTAATGGAAGCTGGCGCGCGCGCGCGCACGCCCGGTTTTGTTGGTCATTGTTTCACCTCGGCGTTCATTAAATCATTGATAACCAGCGGCGCGTCGCCACACCGTATCTACGCGTGGTAATTACGCGGGGTTATCATTTTCCCGGCACCGCGTGCACCGCCATGTACGGCCCGGTTGTAAATTAATTTTCTTTCAGGTCTCGTTGCAAACGGAACTAGTCACGGTATCTGTCGCGCAAATAAAACTAGACGCGATCAAACGAATCGAACCAGATAATCCGTATCTACGATCGAGCATTGTTTACACGATCACGCCCGTGGGCAAATTCCACGAAAATCTTACTCGCAAGTCGATATCGATTTTCTTTCGAACCCCTGTCCTTGACAGAGAAATTCACACAAATATACAGAAAGTGACCTATACTCGAATTAAGAAAATGTGTAACGTACCATTACCGGTCAAATGACCGATTCTAGACTTTTTATTTGACAATTTTTGAAATTGTAAAGATGCTTTCACGAGTTTCAATAAGTATCTTTAGTAGCAAAGTCTAAATAAAATTAATCTTGTCATTTTCATATGGCAACGTGTACCTGTTATAGTACGTTTAGTGTTAAATATCTTTCAGGAAACTTCGATAGAGTAGATAGATGCTTTCACGAGTTTCAATAAATATCTTCAGTAGCAAAGTCTAAATAAAATTAATCTTGTAATTTTCATAAGGCAACATGTAAATACCTGTTATAGTACGTTTAGTGTTAACCCTTTACACTCGGCGCTATTTTCATTCTAAAATTAAATTTTTCTTCCGTCTTAGAATATTTTCATTTATTCATACGAAACTGATCCGATGTCCACATATAATATTTAAATGTTTAGTAGTCTATTAAATACAAATTTTCTAATGTAACAAATATTCTGTAATATTTTTTGTAATTTCTTTGAAATAATGCCATAACAATTTCTAGTGGTGCTTCAGAGTCACCACTCGAGTGCTAAGGGTTAAATATCTTTCAGGAAACTTCGATAGAGTAGATAGATGCTTTCACGAGTTTCAATAGATATCTTTAGTAGCAAAGTCTAAATAAAATTAATCTTGTCATTTTCACAAGGCAACGTGTACCTGTTATAGTACGTTTAGTGTTAAATATCTTTAAGGAAACTTCGATAGAGTACCGGTTAGAAAAGTGTGCAGCCCAAGTTCAACAGACTGTTACCTGAAATCACAAGTGGAATCGATATTCAGCGTAACTCCCTCGGATATCCGCCATGTCTGCTGAATTTCTTTGTGTCTGTTCCCCGTCACCTTTTTGCGAACGATATCGTTGCGCGCGTTCCCTTTCTTTTGCGACGGGAATAGGAAGGCACACGTAGAGTCGTATGCACGCGTTGTACGCTTGTATCGGAACACACGAGCGTTCAGGAATGTGTCGGTGCATAGAGTCCGGACGGTGTATCGAAGCTAGAGTGTATCGGACGGGACGGTGTTATGGCGTAGATCGCCGCGAAAGAATCAGGTTTTCGAGACTGTAGACGATTTGCTCGCCTCGGGCTCTGTCTCGCATACCTGAAGAAGAACCTGCGGCCCCGCCGTGTTATTAAAGAACCGGAGGGTCTCCTTTTCTTCCTCCTGCTTCTCCTCTTCGCCTACCGTATCGTTCCATGCCGCCTCGCGATGCCTCGGACCCCTCCGTCTTCAGCCTCCAGCGCCCAGAATCTCATACGCGAAATTTTACTTTATATCTTTTCGGACTTTAATTATTGCTTTTCGGCTGAACGATATTGATGGCTGACCGACTTGTCAAATTTCACCTCGCCGCTACGGGATTGCTCACGATCTAGGGGATTGGGAATTGTAATAATTCTTATTACGAAATTTCTGACTCGTCCAACCGGATATAGTAATTTTTCGAAGCAATTCCATTTTTCTTTTCGTCTGGGAAACGTTTTCCCTATTGTAATACCACCGACCACTTCCTCTCTCTCGCAAGAACGGTGCTCTGGCAAAGATTGCTATCCGACAATAATCAGCCGATACCGAGGCCTAAAGCCTCGAAAGCGTAAGCGTTCGATCGATCGATCTGCCATCTCGAATCGAGACGTTTTCCGTTTCTGCGGTCACGAGGCGATTCTGGGCCATTATCACGATTAAGCCCCCGGTACCCCTCTGAACCCTCCTTGTGCCTTCCACCCCCGGTCCACCATCTTCCATATGCCGTATTGCTGCCGATTATGGTAATGATACGTTTGCGCGTATCGCAACTTGTCAGAATGATACAGATCCGAGTACAGAATCTATAAAGCGTTCCTTTGATGCAGCTTTTTTTTTTAATTCGGGGAACCCCTTGAACCGTAATCCCATAAACCCTGCACCGCAACCCTAGCGTAACCCTAATGCGAGTGAGGCGCTCTGCGGACCACCAGTCACGATACATTACAAAGATCTATTATATCTAGGGTATTTCAACAGATTTATTTTTATCATTATTTTTAGAGAATTAAACAAATCTTTATTTCTCTAAAAAATGCCTAATAAATATGAAAATCAATACGTAACTTGATATACGAATTAAATGAATTTTGGTGTGACCAAACTATACCATTTATTATTTCATTTCTGGTGTAACCAGTCTAAAGCATCAAGTATGTACTTTCGATTGCTCAGTTAACCCCTTGCACTACGATTTATTTTACGGTTTCAGTGACTAGAACTTTTTTGTAATTCGTAATTTCCTAAACAAGGGAGAAAATTTATATCCATAGTATGCCTATATGTTCTTCAATAGCTGTACATTAACAACGCCAAAATAGAATTTTATTTCGGCTTGAAGAAAATTAATAACCTACAGATTCATTAGACTCTGTTCAGAATCTTCATCACGAGTATGACTCGATATCGTAGGGCAAGGGGTTAATTAAAAAATGTTTATCTATTGTACTGACATCTCTCCGTAAATTCCAAGCGGACCGTCAATACGTTAAAAAGCACACAGTGCAATATCCAGCCGGAAGCGCAGTGATTTTACGAACTTCGCCGACCAGGCTGCCTTGAAATCCATCGTTCATTATCGGTAATTGATTTTACGAGCCACTGTGTAGGAAGGTATTTAGAAATTCAATCACGTATTCACTTGCACTCGTGAGCCTCGTTCGAGTCCATCCGGAATCTTCCATAGAAAAGCGTCTAGGTCTTCGGGAACGGTAATTCAAAGGATACAGGGGTAAATTTCAAGGAAGCGAAGAAAGGTCTTTTTAAAGGGCGCATCGTTTAGAATTTTTAATTACTATGCAAAATCAGCCGCGGAGGAGTTAGTATTACAATACAGCGTGATTGGTGGCTGAGTATATACTCATCACTATTCATAGGACGAGCACGTCCGGAGCTGCAGGTTCGTTAGAGCTATCCACCCTGTTCCGCATAATGACGTAATTAGCGCGAACCCTTAGTCCGAGGGCTACCTGTACCAACTCACCCTTCTCACGCTTTTGTAATGGCCGTTGCACGAAGTCACCTGAAAAACTAGCGTCACGTGCACCATTAATCCCCGCGGCGATTAGGGTATCTATCCAGAAGTATCTGCACTCAAACCCTTGTCCCTTATTATACGATAGAGCTACTATACTGGTTACCATATTTAGCAAACCGCGATTATGCTGGACCGTCGATTCTGCGGAATACTCTGTCCAATCAGACTTCTGGCTGCTTTATTGCTTCTCCGTTGCAAGAAAATTCCGTTCTTCTCTGTTCGGATGAAAGTATAATAAGCCTTGCGATTAATTGCATCACAAGTCGCATGATAAGTAAGCATTTCCAGCAAAGGATAGCTTTTCTTTATCATGAAACGAAAAGTTTATATAAAGTTTCATATCATGGTTACTTGGTTAATTGGTTCAAATTTCTGATCTCTTCAGGAACCACAGACTTGAATAGTTGTCGACACGTTAACGTTTTAACCCATTGACTGCCACGCAAATTTAGCGCGTCTTGCCCTGGGTGCCACGGTTCTTATTTATTCATATATAAATATATATAATTATGATGCTATGATCTAATCGTCTAAGTTATAATTTTAATAGTTTTAATAATAATTTTAACAATAAAAATTGATAATTAATATGTTCTCTATACTATATACATTTTTCATTCATCCTTTCTAATAGTTCCTAACTCAAATAGCCATTTAGATATCTCGTAGTTGGCAGTCAGTGGGTTAAAAATTTGTGGACACATTCCACAGGGATATTATTGCCCAACGATTAAGTCAGAGAAACGAGGATCGATGGGGTGAGGTAGTCAACACGACAAATTATAGCTGGAGAGTAATTAGACGACTTACTTAAAGGAAATCGCGTGCTCAGCATCCTGTAACGAAACAGCAATTTTTCCACGTGGCATTGTGCAATTCCGTAAACGAGCTGGTACACATGTCCTACGGGGGCAACTCCGAGCCTCGAATATACCGTCGGTTCCTTTCTCATTAAGTCGGACGCTCGTGAGTGGCGCGGGCGCGCGGCTTAATCGCACGTAATCGCGCGGAGAAACGCTGTGCAGCGGTTTGATGTCACTTCGCGCATGGCTGGTTCGCAAAACCGCGTTGCAGGCCCGATATCTGGGCCCCGGAGTCACGATTTTCTTCGCTGCGTGTTCTTATCGATAATCGAGCCACTGGGCGAGCCGGTGAAAGTTTGAGAAACCCGGCCGGACATTAGCTTAGAGCCGAGAGCCGGAGCCCGGGCGTTGTTAAATCGAGGATATGTAGAGTGAACTTTCCGTCGAAATGGCACTCACGGTAAATCCGCGAGCGATTAATGACTCACCGTTTCATTGAAAGAGAACGGTGCGCCGCTTTCCCCTCCCCTCCCGTGTCTGTGTGTGTTTCCGTTGCTTCGAGTTCGCGATAGAGATTTCAACGCGTTATCGAAGGATAACTGGTTACCCGGTTCCAGCCTGTTACCGACGATGTCACCCTGTTTTCTGATAAACTGCGAGAGACCGTCAAACTGGAGCTATAAATCTGCTTCGAACGGAGGAAACGCTCGGGATTTTATAATTTCTCACGGACAGATTTATGTCTCGAAATTGTACCCCATCATTATTTTTTTTTTATTGAAGCTCTTCAGACCCTTAAATGGGTCCATTTCGCTTTACAGTATGGTGATACAATTATTAAAGTCGGTGTTTCGATGTTACAGTGTGTAGTTATAACTACAAAAAAAAAATACTTTTAAACAGCCTTACAATTGCAAGCCTTAATGTTAGGTTTTGCTATAAATATATCTATACTTAGGGGTAGTTGGTAGGCCACTTTGCCTAAGGAATCCAAAAGCTTGAGTCTTTGGACGTCATATTTGTTACACTGCCCATGTGACGTGGTTTAAAGTTTCTTCATCTTATCGAACCATTTCGGTGAAAAGAAGGAAAAACGGCACGAAAGGTTGACGAAGAGATACAGCGCCTACTCGATAATTGTCCAAAGCGCGGGTCTGCCCAGGGACGATTGCAGTATTGAATTTTATTGCAGTATGATGGATCTATTTGCGTCTCGTAAGAAAGGTCAGCTTGCAAAATTAATGAGCAAAACGTCTCGTCGCCGTTAAGTCTAAAATACTTCTGCATCAAGGAACGATTTATCAAGATCACCGTATGTTTTCGCGAGCACCGTCGACTTTCTCGCGGATCTATTTTGTTTTTCCTCGGCACCGATCTACAGGACTTAAATCAGGTCCCTGCCGCCGCGTTTGGCAGCGCGTTTTCTCCGACAAGTGACCGCTGTTAATCTTTCGGAAATGCTCTGCCCGAGCGTCGACGTTTTACAGCCGCGAAAACGCGATCGACGAACACGGGAACACACCGAGGCTCGGAGAGTCAATTAAACGGTGATCTATTTCTTGCCGGGCGAAAAACTCGGTCGAGGAAGTGATCGTGCGCCGAGCTGATTCTCGTGCGAGCACACGCGTGCACGCGTGCAACAAGAGTGTCTCGAACGTCTAGCCTTATAAGTATATTTTCCGGATAGGTCTGTATGTCCTTCGGAATGCATAATCTCCCGGCGATTGTATTTAAAGGAGCCGGCGGCGGATCAATTAGATGATTGACAGTCGACCCATTTATTAGCCATTTCTGGTGGGAAATAATGAAAAGACACGGGGGGAGAGGACCTCTTAACGGGCATCCTTAAATGGTAACACGCGTGAGAAATAACGCGGATCGTTAAGTCCTGTTCGGGGGATACGCGACGAAAAAAGACGAGCAGGTTTCATTAGAGCGTTATTACGTTCGCGCCTGCGAATAAGCTGCTATTATACGTAATTATACTAACTGGGAAAAAGGTGGAGGGCGTGCAAGCAACTCCGAGGGAAATCAGTGTCGAGCCTCTTGAACCAAGAACGGCCAACGGACAGAATCGGGAGCCAGAGGAGAATGACTCGCAGCTTGCATTGCCGCATCGAAGTCATTTTCTTAATTAACCACCGAGTTTCTTATTCTATTAACCCGTTCTACGTGTCGTTGCACGTCCCCTCCGCGTGGAAAATTGATGTTCGCTAATTGCTTCTGATCCCGTTTAGCACAATGAAACTTTTCACCGCGCTGTGCTTAGTCACAGCTGATAATTGAAATTCTGATGCACGTATTTCTTCCCTTTTTATAGTAAGCACTTCTTGTGTACAGTGAGGTCTTGATCCGAGCTGAACGGAGCACCACCGATTTTTATGGAAATAATACGACACTATATGTTAAATACTGCTCAAATACAACGCTGTGTAAATGCACAAGATCCGTAGTTTAAGCGTAACAATCGTAATAAAACGATTCGTTTCTCGTAGTTGAAAGAGAAGACATGTTTCGTTTATTTTATTACCGTTGGAAAGTTGTTGTTTCGTATCCGCGCAAAACATCCATGGAAGTGACTCGCAGTCTTACACCTATGGTCGCATATGCTTCTGTTTGTCGAGTCATCTAGCGTGCCCAGTCAACGAGGTCAGAAACACGATGGTGTCGCGATGCTGATGACCTCTAACCATTCTCGTACCTTTCTACCAGCTTCTGGAAAGTCGCGGCCGCATGTTCCTCCTCGCCCCAACATGTTTCTTACGCGCGAAGCTTTGTATGGTCAAGCTTTCGTTCCTCTTTAATCAGATATGGTACCGCTTGAAACGTTACGCATAGAACGTTTTACGGAATACACTTTGATTAACTGTACATCTGTGCAGCATCCTTCCCTAGAAAATGTGATAACGCTGGTAGGATTTTTCCTTAATTTACTACAATTATAAAGTTTCCTATATTTTTATACTGAACTGTCAAATTTTCTGTAGATATTAACACGTTGACTGCCATGTCACCCATATATGGGTGACGGAATTATTTGTTCAGGCTTTAAAATGAATTTTTACGTTATAATATTCATTGTACCAAAGATTAGGATCTGTAAAATGCCAGAAAGTTGGAGAACCACACAATATCATGCATTTAATTTTTTTCAATTTCTATTTTAAAGTAAGTCATTTAATAAAATGACCACGTCCACAAATGTCCACATTCCATTTCATGGAATTTTTGAGCTTTCTTGTTTGGCGATCGGTGTTAAAATCTTTATAAAATATAAATAGGAAATATTTACAAAATCCTTATTTTCACGAAACGAGTCAGAGTTCTGCTGCAGATATGTACATCAGAGTTCCGTAGAAATAAGTCAGGTTTTAAAGTTAAAATATGAAGTGTACGCAAGTATATGGCCGCCATCGTATAACCGATAAGATGTTGCTACTTTCTCAAAGCCCATATTGCAGAACTCTGCTTCATTTGCATCGGAAACTGTCCAAGTCGCTCAAACGTTTCGTCCACCTGGAAACGAGTAATTAAATAAGTACGATTAGAGATCAATGAATATGTGACCGGGTTTTCTGCACGGTGGACTTGCGTGCGAAGTAAACGAGTGCCAGCCGCGTTCATTTATCTGTCGAACTGACAGATACCTGATTAGACTGATGCCTATCGACGGATTCGTTCGATGTACGTGCCACTGATCCAGCCGAGAACGCATTATACTCGGTTTCCTCGACATTGCCCAGAGAGGAGAGGACACAGTGGTACTGTCAACCGGCGTTCCATGCATTAATGCATGAAGATAGTGTATTCACACACACCCCCGGCCCCTAGCGTCCGATAAATAAGTGTACAGGCTTATCACACTTTGGTCCTTGCTTGTCGAAGACGACTCTGTATCCCCCTTTGCATACTAGCGTAAACTAACCGCGCTCATGTCTCGTTCCTGCACCTGGCTCTGAGCTAACGTGAACTTAATTACCGGCGGATCTTTTTGTAATGGCGTCCCGCAGCTTCTGTTTCCTTTGGGAGAAAAAAAGGCACTGAAAATTCTTTAAAAGCGGGCGAGAGAGGGGGGGACGAATGTGTACGACATTTCGAAATTTCATCCGGATGGGGTTCCTTTTGTACTTTCTACGCCGGTCGAGAGCAGTGTCCATATTTGACGTGTTTCGGGGTATGGTCTGTTGATTATCATTGATATATTTGAGAACCGAACACCGGGCCGAGAGAGAATGGGGGGGCGGGGGAGTATTCCTTTCGCTCGTGCGCGCCTCGGAAACGTGAGCAAACATTGTAATGGCGATCCGGCGTGGCTACCGACTGTTAATGTCTCTTGACCACTTCTCCTCCGGTGAGTGATCTCACCGTCGGCCAACATCGCTCGTGTACACAGCCCCGACATTCGGCTCGGTGCATCCGTGCAGCGGCGTTGAAAGTAATTATGTTGGTTTACGGCCGGCAAGAAGCACCGTCGCTGGATCAAGACTTGTTCCCCCACTCTAATTTCCCCAT
Organism: Seladonia tumulorum; assembly: GCA_913789895.3. Taxonomy (NCBI): domain Eukaryota; kingdom Metazoa; phylum Arthropoda; class Insecta; order Hymenoptera; family Halictidae; genus Seladonia; species Seladonia tumulorum. The sequence continues at coordinate 5,370,326 of OU565277.1, read as the reverse complement.
TCTGTCTTGCATGCTCCGGTACTGGCAGAGAGAGGGTAACGGTTTCCCCTCGATCCGTGCTCCCTCCCCTCATCCAAGTATTCGCTGCATTTTTTAACTCGATTTTCTCGAAAACGAAGCTTGGAACGCAAAAATGTTACCTCGCAATGTATAACATAAAATTGAATACGAATGTTGTTGTCAATGTTGAGATATTAATTTATTCTTTCTTTTCTTTTCAGGTAAGTGAACGAATCTTTGATCCAGCCTTTGCGTGGGTTAATTCTACTTCAGGTCAGCTCGAACTTGTTTCAAATTCAGACACGGAATATTTATGTGTGCTGCGATCGTTGCTGGACAATTGAAAAAGAATTTGTTCTTTAGGAGCTAAAAATTATTATACATATATGTGCACGCGTATCTGTACTACAGACTCGGATCTGCATGTCTGGCTAATTGTATATGAACGATTAGAACGTCTGCGGGAATAATGTTGTTAGCGGCGCTTGAAATACCTGCGGATCGTACCGCGATCATGCACGAGGGTGCAGGAATAGCCGATTCGCATACACACCCTTGTTAGTTAGCACGACCGCTCGTTTTCTTCGTTATTACCGCGTAGGCGTCAAGGTTGTCGGAATTTCCGCTTATTAAGGGCCTGCCGTCGGCATCCGGCGCGCTCGCATAGAATTCGCCGCGTCAATGTGAAACTTGAACTTGAAAGAGCCGGTGTGTTTGCACTTGCATGCATACGCGAAGCTTGTTCGCGAGTCACGTGACCGCGGGATCCCCGGAAAGCTTCGATCTTGATTTCTTGGATCTCGAAACACCGTTCTGTACAACTCACTTTCGGTCGATAGGATTTCGGCACGCTAAACTTGTGTATATCTTCGGTCTATCGAAATTATGTCGTATAAAAATCCGTATTTTGTTTACTCGAGACTTGTACGGAATAAACGCGAACGCAATAGGAAGTAAAAGTCAGCGAAAACTGGAAAGTACAGTGATTAAGCAGCGTCTTCGGCACGTTCTCATCTTCGATTCAGCATACGAATCCTTCGGGGGACTATCCGGACTGCTATTGCCAACTGGTTTCTATCACGGTGGCAGCAGTGGCACGAGCAATTCGTCGGCAAGAAGATGGCCAACGAATCCGTAACGAGCCTATTGTCTTTGTCGCCGATTGCTCCAGTCGCGACGCCATCCTGACGGCGTCGGTCGTCTGCAAAAACCGCGATTGTAACACCGACTGGCCAGTACATAATTAATTAAATGGGCGGACATCGGCAGCTGAACGGTAGCTTGGCCTTTAGCTGACTATTAATTAGAGTTACACAGCCCCGCTGTGCACCCGAGGGATACTACCGATTTTGTTTTGCGTCGCCGGTCGCAACAATCATTCTAAACCTTTAAATAGTATTTCTCACATTTTTCTGACAATACTGACACCGAGAACGATACAAATTGGACCATACTTGTTCCATTGACGATTCAGTAGAATATATACAAGATATCTAAATTGAAATCAAAAGTAACGATCGGATAAAATTCATCCAATGGCATAAAAGTGCTTCGATTCCACGGCACACACATCGTCAATTTTTGGCCTACTTCGAACACACTTATGTTACCAAATATCTGCATAATCTCGGCAGGTGCTGACCAGCGTGCACTAGATTAAACCTTCCTCTTTCGAACGAGCCCTTTACCAGCGACAAAATTTTCTTATTTAACCCATTTGCATCATTAGCGTATATATGCGCTCAATTTTCCTGGTCACTGTCATTATTCGTTAGCTAAAAAATAGAAATGGACGGTGTTATTGAAGATGAAAGTAGTAATTCTGATTTCTTCTTATAATGCTGAGATATGAAGTTCTTTTACTTGTAGTCATTTTTGTACTTAAATATTATATAATTAAAAAAAAAAGTTTGTCGATCAAAGAGCCTTACTTTCATATTTCTTTATGATGCAAATGGGTTAAGGACGAAAACTTAAAGCACGTGAAACCATTTTTTGACGGTAATATAGTCACTGTACCTTATCACGAATCTACGAAGACCCTTAAGAGCTTCGAACAATTGGGTTTGTAGATGGTACGAAATAGTGCTGGGAGTATTAAGGACGAATGTATATATTGATGCTGATTTGCATTTTGCCCCCTCGATGCAACGACCAGTGATAGCAGGCATAGTGAACGGAGTTGGTATTGTTTATCCTCGAGTACACACCGACGCGTCTCCCACCACTGACTTTCCCACGCGTGCTCCGACTCCCTTAGCAGTGTTTTTCTGCTGTCTCGGCTGTTGGCAGCGACTTGCCGTCTGGGCCAGTTCGAGACGCTTCACGATTTCCCGAGAAACGTGGTTGCGCGTGCTTCTTCAAGCCAGTCGCAGCGATCGATCGTCTTTTTCCTCGATCCCTCGGCGACGTTGAATCTCGCCACGATCGCAGATCGGATAGAATACCAGGAAAATATCGATCTCGATCGGGATTCATAACGGAACTTTCCGCGACATCGCTGTTTCGTAACGACTTCTTTTTCCTTTTTCTTTTTGCAATCTTTATTTTTAAGCAAATTTTTCAGCCACGCTGTAAATGGCGAAACTACGTGTCTCTCTGCGATTTCCACCGCCAGCACCCGTCTCTGGCTTCGTCTAGACGAGAAATCCTTTTTTGATCCTTCTTAGGCGATAGTCGGCACGCTCGCCTACAACATCCCATAGAAACGCGCGTTGTACACCATAAAGGTTGCGGCACACCTTGTGCCTCTTTCAAGGCCATGGCCGGCCATCGCACAATTTATACTTCGTCCCTTTTCCAATTTTTATCGTCGCAATCCTGGCACAGACTCAACCGTCGAGGCTCAAGATACAATACTGACTTGCTGTATAAAAATGATGTCAATAGTTATTAGGTCGTCGAGTCTTGTCCCCACATTTTATGGTATTTAACACTTTGATCGCCAAACAAGAAATCTCAAAAATTCCATGAAATCAGTGTTATTTAATGAAATAGAAATTGAAAAATATTAAATGTATGATATTGTGTAGTTCTCCAACTCTCTTGTATTTTACAGATCCTAATCAAATTTGGTATAATGAATATATTAACGTGAAAATTCATTTTCAAACCTGAACAAATAATTCCGTCACCCATATATAGGTGACATGGCAGTCAACGTGTTAAGCTGGGTCGAAATTAACTTTTCAATTTTTGTTTGACGAAATAGATTACTTTTACTTGATGCAATTTTTGAGTTTGCTGGTGTGGCAATGGATTCAAGAGTTGCAACAGTTATCTGACTCGAAACAGTTTTAACAAATTGTCCCCTCGTCCCCACATTTTATGGTATTTAAGCTGGGTTGAAATTAACCTTTGAATTTTTAATCGAAGATATAGATTACTTTGACTTGATGCAATTTTTGAGTTTGCTGGCGTAGTAATGTATTCAAGACTTGCAACAACTTGTTGTCTGACTCGAAACGGTTTTAACAGATTGTCTTGTCAACTAATATTTACGGCACTGTTGTAATAACCGCCTTAAATCGCACGCCATTCATTTCTGCTTGCCGTGCAACTCATTTAACGCGATTGACGAGTGTACATGGGAAAGTTTAATTTATGCGCAAGACGTAGGTTGTTTCTACGCGCAGAAAGTCAGCGTAACGGTTTCTTAATTATCGAGAAAAACCAGACTCCACGGTAGCTAATTAATTTTCCGCATTTTTCTTCCGGCCGATCGAACTTCCTCGAACTTCTCGCTGTCGCTATTTCGCGGTTGACAAGCTGTTTATTAACGTCACTTAGCAAACGTGTCAACGTCAACGGTCCCGACTCCCCTAAATCGGAAAATGTCTCCGGAGGCGTAAATTCGATTCGCGAAAGCGTACTCGCGTCGATCACCGGGGCGTATCAGAAAGGAGGGACTCGCGTCGATCATTAACGGATCTTACGATCGTATCGCCGAGATATCCTATTAATTACGAAATTGCTAACACGACAGCGAGCGCGGATCTCGGTACCAGCCTCGTCGCAACAACATAATTCGATGAAAGTTGACTTCTGCCCGCCGTGGACCTTCTCCGTGCCATTAGGGTCGCGAAAAAGTATTTTGCGAACGCGATAATTGGCTGAAACCTCTTCCGCATTGGAGAATTCAACCTTGATGCAGCGGCGCATGCTTCGACAAATTATATAAGTTGTTGCGAGAATTTTCAGACAAGTTATACTCCTCGAAAACGATTGCATCTTCGGATGAATTAATCGAGCAAAGTCTCATTGACATATCTTCTCATTTCTTTAGCGAGCAATTTTATTTGTCGTTACAACATATTAAAAAGCAATAACTGTATTTACCAATAGTCGATATACGACATTCAGGAACCAGAAGCGTAAGGCCTTGAGAGAAACCGAAGGAAAAAAGATTCTGCAACGGTTCTGCACCGGTTATAAAATCCTCCGGGGTAATTTTCACGCCGGCGAGTATGCTGCGGATCAACTTTCATTGAAAACTGGCCAAGTTCCAAAGAGAATAATAACTCGGAAAGCCCGGGGGTAGAAACAGGAAGAGGAAGGCCGCAGTTCGAGACGGATTAGCGTTCTTCCGTCGATGCTGCGGCCATTTTTGGCATTTGGCAGCGGAATTACAGACAAAGGCCGAACGGCAGGGGGAAGGGAAGGCACGGTCGGACAAAAGGAAACCGTAAGACGACAGGAAACGATAAACTGGAACATCCTACCGAGAGCATGCTCCGGGAACCAGTAGCGTGCAACTCCTCGTTCGGTACGTCGATGATGGAGAACTTGCGCAAAAAGTGGAATCCTCTCGAGACGAAGCTAGTAAGTAGCCTTATGTAGGCTGACTCAGGAAGGTACCTGGAAAGCACGGTGCAAGAACAGTATATCGGCGTGCCGGTCGTAGCCGGTGCGCGCTGCTGTTGCACCTCGGTGCATCGACGGGCAGAAACTGCCGGGGGGACCTGTTCTTTGAACCAGCCTTCGAGAACACATTGCTGGAAAAAGTGGATGAAGTAACGAGGTGAAATTACGTCTTGTTATGTCCCCGGGATTCCGTAAGGATCGATCGAGCTTTTATAAGCCGCGTAAAAACGTTCGATTCCGCGGCCCCTCGAACCCTGGAAGCTTCCGATCGCAGCTTTTTCAGAAAAATCCACCGCAATGTACATACATGGTGCCGCGCGGACAGAAAGAACACCGTGGCACGATTAACCGGGTATTTTACGTATGGTGCTCTTAACGATTCGATCGCGCCGAAAGAAACGACCGTTTCACCACCTTCGACGAGGCGGACTTGTCCTGCACTTCTTGCCGCGGACTGCGCATTGACCGATGGTGTCTTGTCATTAAGGCCGGAATACTACTTCGCGATTTTTACCTTGCACGGTTTCGATGTTCGAGCAGCTGAAACTGCGAAGAAATATTCTCGATCGGACTCTAAGTAAGTTTGAAAATGTGCTTGCTTGGATGAAAATGCACATTGAACAGTTGATCGAATACATAATACTTCATTTAATGGATCATTTTCATACCGAAGCTCTTCTATCCACTGGTAACAGGTGGTTATTTAAATGACCCTCTTTCATTTTGATCAGGAATGCATGTGAGCATAAACCCATTCATATTTAAAAGGTAAAAGTATTCCTCCAAGTAGAGACTTTGTAGAATATATTTTGTAGATATAATATATTAAATTAATATGGTCGCTGGCAAATCTGCGTTATCGACTTAACCGTGTGCTTGTGCTGCCATCTAGCGGCTCTGCTCGTTAAATCTCTGCTCGTTGTCTGTCAAAATTGTTAGAATCGCTCAATTTGAAACAGGCATACCTTTTGAACCAGTAAACTCCTAACACTAAAACTTGGACTTTCGGCATTTACTCGCCAAAATCTACAAGACTATATGAAAAAAGTTAAAAACTTCTGGTTTCCTGAGGTAGAGTTTAACCGGGGACTGTGTGTTTGTACTCTTTAACTATTTTTGCAGTATCGTTTATACCTTCTACTTAACCAAGCTCAACCGAATACACCGTGTATCGTACGGTAGATGTAGAAAGCGAGTTAAACAAAGCATATCGAATATTTTCTCGACTTGTATATTGCACGTAGGTTTTATTCAAAATCCCCGTGAGATCGGCCATATGGATCACCGCGTGACGCCGCCGCGGGATCATTCGAAGGGGGCACATGAACGTTTCTATTTACGACTCCGTATTAGCGCTCATCGAAGCCGTTCGGTATCTATCTTGAACGTACACATCCGATCAGCATCGACAACAAACTCGCGGGCTCGGGGCCGAGGGGAAGCGCACGAAGGATACTGGCTAGACACACAGTCAAAGGCCACAGGGAAGAGTTACACCCGCGTGTACGTGATTGAACGTGGGCCCGCGATTTACATCGCAATCGGAGTCGTAATCATCGTGAAGCAGCCACACGGTGTACACGGATGGAAGGGTGAGGGAGAGAGAGAGAGCGCGAAGGGCCGTGGGCTCGTAGAGGATGGGTTTTATATGTGGCCACGTACGAGATCGTTAGTAAGGGTGGAACAACGACTACGTGGACGACGGACTTAGAGGAAGAAGACGAGTATCTACCGACGATTTAGCGCGCCTTTGCATCTCCGACTTTCGTCCCCTCGTGCCCCTTTACTCCTCGTACCCCCAATATCCTTTTCCCTCTCGCTTCTGTTCTTCTCGCGTCTCTAATACCTACACGTCCGCGTTCATTCGTCTTCGCTGCCCGCTTGCCCGGTCGGCTCGTGTGAAGCTCCACAGGAAGGATCTCTTCCCTGGCTAGGTCCGGGCTGCATGGGACTCGCGAAATTGAATACTTTTTGTGACACATTTCAGCAACATTTCTACTGCTGCCACCAGTACTTTTGGATAAAACAAGTTCTCCAAAGATTGGAATTATTTTTTATTATTTTACTATTCCAGTTTGAGGATGTAGCGGATGTAAGGATGTAACATTTAGAGGGTTAGCCCGCTCACGGAATCTTATTGAGCATTCAACATATTTCACCGAGCATAAAACAAGCTCTCCAAAGATTGGAATTATTTTTCCATAAAGCGTCTTTAATTTTTTTTGATTATTTTACTATTCCAGTTTGAGGATGCAAGAGTGCCAAGTGCATAAAATGCGTTTCTCCGAATGCTCCGGAAATCAATTAGCTGTAACATTTAGAGGCCCAACGCGATCACGGAATCTCACTGAGCATAAAACAAGCTTCCCAAAGATTGGAATTATTTTTCCACAAAGCGTCCGCAATTATTTTTGATTATTTTACTGTTCCAATTTGAGGATGCAAGAGTGCCAAGTGCATAAAATGCGTTTCTCCGACTGCTCCGGAAACCAATTAGTGGTAACATTTAGAGGCCCAGCGCGATCACGGAATCTCGTTAAGCATAAAACAAGCTTCCCAAAGATTGGAATTATTTTTCCACAAAGCGTCCGTAATTATTTTTGATTATTTTACTGTTCTAACTTGAGGATGCAAGAGTGCCAAGTGCATAAAATGCGTTTCTCCGAATACTCCGGAAATCAATTAGCCGTAACATTTAGAGGCCCAACGCGATCACGGAATCTCATTGAGCATAAAACAAGCTACCCAAAAGATTGGAATTATTTTTCCACAAAGCGTCCGCAATTATTTTTGATTATTTTAGTGTTCCAACTTGAGGATGCAAGAGTGCCAAGTGCATAAAATGCGTTTCTCCGACTGCTCCGGAAACCAATTAGTGGTAACATTTAGAGGCCCAGCGCGATCACGGAATCTCGTTAAGCATAAAACAAGCTTCCCAAAGATTGGAATTATTTTTCCACAAAGCGTCCGTAATTATTTTTGATTATTTTACTGTTCTAACTTGAGGATGCAAGAGTGCCAAGTGCATAAAATGCGTTTCTCCGAATACTCCGGAAATCAATTAGCCGTAACATTTAGAGGCCCAACGCGATCACGGAATCTCATTGAGCATAAAACAAGCTACCCAAAAGATTGGAATTATTTTTCCACAAAGCGTCCGTAATTATTTTTGATTATTTTACTGTTCCAACTTGAGGATGAGTGGCAAGTGCATAAAATGTGTTTCTCCGAGTGCTGCGAAAACCAATTAGCCGTAACATTTAGAGGCCCAGGTTGCTCACGGAATCTCATTGAGCATTCAGCGAGCGCGTCGTTAAATTTTCGCGGCAACTATTTCACGGTTCTTCCCCGGCGTCTTTGAAGGGTCGTAGGTGTCTATCCGTGGCGATGATTTTTGCGCTCGTTAGAGCATGAAAGTGCACCGGTGAACATACGTATCTGTCACCGGTATCGGCGCGATGCATCACCGGACCGAAACGCGTGACTCGATAAATCGCGGCGCCTTAAGGGGGGCCGCCTCAACGTTTTCTCCACGCTCGAAGCGTTTTCCGTCTCGCCGCCATAGATCCCGCTAATTTTCGCGAGCATTAAAGTCGCGGAAGCGTTCAACCAAGAACTCCCCCTGATATTGCCCTCTGCGCGGCGGCGACAACGACGACAACGACGACGACAACAACCACGGTTGCGTGTGTTTCACGCACGCATGCACCCGATGCCTGCAGAAACTGCAGAAGAACCGTTCGAACCATTAAGTAGAGTTCTACCGCATGCCTGCTTGGATTCCGCGAACATAAAATCCGCTTCTGCCATTATGAGGAAAGGGGAGGACGCGCGTTTCGCTAAGCTGCAGGCCACATCTGCAATCCAATCGCGCATTTTTGTCGCTCTAATGACATTAACTAAATTGCGGTCGGCGCTCGCCCCTTGGACAGGACGACCGTTTTTGCGACCGGTGGACGTTATTGCGGTCGGGCTTTTCCTGACCGATCTGCCATTTGTCATTTCGTTCAATCTTTTTTTTTTTTATTCACGGACCACTGACTCGCTCTTCTTCTCGCCGCGAGATTTTCTTTGCCAAGGTCGGCACCATCTTGACGTCTCTACTTGCCCTTCTCGAAATTCTTCTTAGCGAAATCCTTGCAAAGGCGTCCCAAAATTATTGGAACGCCTCTTAACACGTTGACTGCCATGTCACCCATATGTGGGTGACGGAAATATTTGTCCAGGTTTTAAAATGAATTTTTACGTTAATATATTCATTGTACCAAATTTGATTAGGATCTGTAAAATGCAAGAAAGTTGGAGAACTATACAATATCATACACATAATTTTTTTTTAATTTTTATTTCGTTAAATAACTTACTTTGATTTCATGGAATTTTTGAGGTTTCTAGTTTGGCAGTCAAAGTGTTAAAAGAGGTTTAAGAAATTTTTACATATTCATCGTTCGTATAGTGGAACAAAAACTGTAGAGTTCAATTAAAAAAATGTTGTTGCCGTCTACACCAATAGGCAAAATAACTATCGTATAAAGATTTTCCTATATCTTCAGTCTCTCTCTCTCTTCAGAGAGAGTAGTAGTAGATAATTGTAGTAAATAATTGAATCTATGCCAAGGAATGTTGAAAACTATAAATCATTTATTATGAAATAATAATAGTTATGTCATTTAAACATGTGCTTAAGATATAACTGTGTTCTGAGTACTAAACTGTTTGAAGAAGGGTAATAGGGATTGAAGAAAGATAAAATTTCCGTTATAATTATATTCGTTAAAATTTTTCCGAGAAACGGGAATCAAATGTTAAGAAATTTAATACAGTTTTAATAAGAATCGTAATTTCGAATTTTTACACGTATAAACGACAGAGATTACCCTTGATCGAATTAATTCAATAATTCGTTCTCACCGATGCGAGAAGTCTGTTGATACTTCATCGAAGCGAATACGTATGCGAAGCGATGTCTTTATTATACAGCGATGAACGTCCTCTTCGTGTGACCTACGACAATAAGGTGAACGTTCGCCATGGAACATTAACATCGATGTTTATATCCGCGATACGCGGGCCTAAACGCAGCTTTGATTTACCGTCACGCGAACTCGTTACCGGTACGAACAAACCTGTGTAAATATTGCTTGTATATCGTGTATCGAGAGGGACACTTGTTTATACCTACCAGCGCACGGACACACGTGGGCAGACTGATCACCGAGACCTTAATGATCGAACATCCCCGCCGTAAATGAATTACAGGAAGCGCCTACTTCGGTTCCTAATGTAACGGAATGGATAACGACGCGATTTATGCGTTGCATTTCGATGGGATTTTAAAACGATGAATAAACGAACCGGTGATTACCATGGAACGGTTAGACCTGTTAGGTGTTTCGGTGCCACGATACATATTATTGATAAACTACCGCGGCCTGTTGTAGCGGAACACTTATAATGCCTTTCATAGACAAATTTGACACACGGGCGATGACGTGTTTATTAAGACGTACGAGCGTAATCAACCTAACAGATGTAAAACGGAGGAAGAAAATCCGGAAGGGTTAAATCGAAAATGAATATTCGAGGAACGGATTCAAACGGTTATTTGCGGTCCGCTTATCATACGCGTATCGTTATTAGACTAGAACCGGTATCTAATCGAGTTGAACGGTAACATAATTTCTAATAACACTGTCGATTTTTAGGCAAATTACAAATATTCTGCAGACATTACACGAGGTGGAAATCAAATAGAAAACTCTTTCTTTCTTTAACACTTTGACTGCCACATTAGAAAACTCAAAAATTCCATAAAATCAAAGTGAGTTATTTAATGAAATAAAAATTGAAAAGAATTAAATGTATGATATTGAGTAGTCCTCCAACTTTCTTGCATATTAAAGATCCTAATAAAATTTGGTACAATGAATATATTAACGTAAAAATTCATTTTAAAACCTGGACAAATAATTCCGTCACCCACGTATGGGTGACATAGCAGTCAACGTGTTAATAATTTTAATATTGGATTAGTAATTTTGGATGTGTACCAGAACTTCTGTTCAACAATTTTTGGAAGCGATTTCTAAAACGTGTCACGCCTCATAAATATGTAGTAAAACATTGTTAGCTCGCCAAAGGTGAAAACCTTGATCGGATACTTCTGAGAGCTTCGTCGAATTCGAATACCCAGCAGGCCATCCGCGATAGCTCATAATTTTCTTGGTAACCTGTAGCTCGATACATAGCGGATTCGTAGAATTTAATTCGAAGCGATGGCACGATTTGCGCATTTGCCTCCTATATTGTTCCCGGAGCCATGCAGCGACTGCGAAAAGGATCACTGTCATTATCGGCAACTCGCTATCGTATGCGAATAAATGACGAGGTTTGTGCTCGCCAGTCCCGCGCAGAAGGACCGCAGTTTGAGCCACTTTCCATCACTCTAGGTGCTCATTTGCCTTCGGCCCGCAACGGCGAATCTCATCGAACGCTGTAATCGAATCGCAAGTTGTATCGCGCGTCTTGCCGTCCCACACACGCACGGAATGTGTCAGAGTGTCAATAGCTCATGGTCGGGACGATTACCAGATAGGTAGTTCGCCGAGGCAGGCGTTGCATTTGTAAACTTTATGGAAACGTTCGATAAACACGTTCTGCAGCGGGGCACAAACGCCGCGTTGTACTCGCCGCGATAAACGAATCAGCTTTTCGATTACTTTGTGCAAATTTACCTGTGTCGCACGATATCAATATTTGCAGTGCTTCTTCCTGGTTTCACGGGGTACAGTCGAGTCTCGATTTAAGCTACGTACTCAGGTCCGTGCTGTGACTTGGATCGTGTAGGACACTACGTACCGTGAATTAACCCCTTGCCCTACAATATCGAGTCAGATTCGTGATGAAGATTCTGAACAGAGTCCAATAAATATGTATGTCATTAATTTTCTTTAAACCGAAATAAAAATCTACTTTGTTATAGTTGATATTGATACCTTTGTAGAAAAGATAGGCATACAATAAATATAAAATATCTTTCTTTTTCTATGAAATTCTGAACGATGAAGAATTTCTAACCATTATAAACACAAAATAAATAGCAGTGCAAGGGGTTAACACTAAACCTACCAGAAGTTATAAAGATGTACAAAATCCAAATAAATTCAATTTCGTCATTTTTATAAGAAATCAGTTAATTTTAAGGCTCGGTGCGTTTAGCGTTAAATCACCAAATATAATACTAAGATCGTGTAGCTCTTGGTATTATATGTGTATATATTTAATTTATTAGTATATATTTTCTGTAGTTTAGATCAAGACTTGACCGTAGTTTGTGAAGCAGCACACTTTGGAGGAAGCAAATAGACGACGATTCGAACGTGTGTGCCCGGATCGAAGTGTCCGAAAATTAAATCAAGCTTTCACTGAGATAGGGTCGAAACTGTCTGTCGTAGCGTCCCTAGTGATTACTCATCTGACCAGGAAGGGTATATCTTTCGGCGAGGAACGGGCTCGCTAACTGAAACCGCAAAGACAAAGCACGATCCAGCAAACCGGGGGAGGAGGGACGAGATGAAAGAATATTAGCGGACAGCTCCTCGAAGGAGCCCGGTGCCATCTTCTTTTTTCCCCGGGGGTTTCGTTTCTTCTGGCTGTGCCGTCCTTTGGCTCTCTCCTTCGGCATCGTCATCTTATACTTTTAGTAGGAGAAGAAAGAGGGTCGCTAATAGAATCCGCGGTCCTTTATTTACTCTGCTGCCCGGTCGCAACCCTTCGCCTGCTCCACACCAATTTTCGGTACTCCTTTTTCTTCTTCGCTCGCCTCTTATCAAGCCGATCCTCCTCCTACCGTTCAGAGATTCGCCACGAGACCCCGTGACAACCTGTCTTCTTCGCAGAAAATGACAAATTCCTTTCGCGTCCCCCTCTATTATTATATTAGACGTTCCTCTCGGGTTCCTTCTCGTTCTTAACCACCAGTTTGCGAAGGGTGTGCGCCATCTTCCCGCTTCCTCCACGTTTGCGCGTGGCACTAGCCCTTTGCCCTTTAGCGCTTTGCAAAGCTTTTAGTGCTTTGAGCACTAAAAGTGACTATGTTATTGGCTAAGGCTTACTTTGGGTCACTTTGTTGTCGCGCAAAGATTTCAATAGGCTCGATTGTCCGAGCGTGGACGAGTCGCTCGTCGACAATGATTTTCACCGGTGGACGATGCGTTCTGGCCTCCGGTGATCCGATAATCGTGTACGGTTGGGGTTTTTGACGAGACGGTGAGCAATGGGATTGATTCCAGCAGCGGCGCTGGGACCGCTGAAAGAGGAAACGAACGAACCAACGCCACGGAGCGAAGCCCCTGGTGGAGCAAGGAGTTAAGCTCGTTGACATCGCACTCGTGAGGTCAGCCAACCAGAGTTCGATTCCCACCGATCTTACTTTCGTACTTTGCCACTCACTTACTCACTTGGCCGAGGCTCGCTCGAGTATCGAGGGTATATACGCGCCGATGTGCATCGCTACCAGGGGGTCACGTGCCGGGGTCGGATGCTTGTTTCGCCGCTGTTACCACGTTTATTTGCGTATTATATTGCCACTTTTACGCGCAAATATCTTTTATGTTCTCGCCACCGTTCGAGCTATCGAGCCGTTACGCTTAGTTGCCGGGAAAGGTCGTTACCGTCGGCTTGCACCATAAGAAACGCGAATCTCGCTCCGTATTTTTGGAAGAAAACGCGGAAGTCGCATTTTATTCTGGAAATGAGGGAAAGTAGACGTAAAATTAACGGTTGTGACCCGGCGTAAACGAATTATGTACCGCTTGACGATCGCATATACGGTAAGGAGCAAAACTGAACCGATAACCACAAGTTTTGTATAAATCATTATTTATTGCTAGGAATATAGAAGAATAACAAAAAATCAACATTTTAATAATTTTTATCATAGCTAGAAGTAACTTAAGAATTTTTTTTCATTAATTAATGCCTCCTCGTTTAGCAATGGCAACAAAGATAGACTGACTCGGTTTTGCACCATGTTCAATACTTGGCAATATTTAATATATCATTTATTTCTAATATTTCGTCCACAACCCTCTCCAACATTTAACAATATACCTTTACAGTATTTTTTCTTATTCTCTGCACTGTCGATTGACTAACACTGCAGGTTTTCGTCGTCTTACTCGTTGACAAGCCGTCACTCAACAGAGAAATGACTTTTTTACACAACTTGGAGCAATTTTGACTTCATATTTATTCTTACTTCACTTGCGTGCTTTTCCGTTCGACTGATTGCCAAGAACTGAGTGTTAAGACGTAGACTAATAGTTTGTAAACATACCAAAGTGCTAGATGTAAACATACTACTAGAACATCCCACGTAAACATTTCTTGTAGGGACCGGTGCAAAACCGAGTCAATCTATTTTTGTCGTCATTGCTAATCGGGGAGACATTAATTATTGAAAAAAATGTCTTAAGTTACTTCTAACTATGACAAAAACAATTATAATGTTGATTTTTTGTTATTCTTCTATATTCCTAGCAATAAATAATGATCTATACAAAACTAACCAAGAAACGCCCAGCGTGTAATAAACATCAAGGCATTTGGAAGTAATTTTGCAAGGAAAATCGCCGATCGTGCGAACTATTAATATCCACACAATGATAATTATTCCTTCGCAACTAATCAAAGCGTTCTATCGGAATGCCGTCCGTCATTTCAATTATGTTCGCCGGGGGAGCGTGGTTCGCGAACGAAATCCTCGGAAGCGCCGTCGATATAATTCCTATTAAAATGCCGACGTCGACCTCGAGGAACTTTCGATCCACCGAATATGAAAATCCCGACAATGGCTTGGCTCGTAAAGATCCAACAGGAGATGATATCGGCGCCGGCTATCTCTCGCACGGCCAACTTGGTAATTAGTATTCGTGCGTATCTATTTCTCTCGCGAGCGTAAGGTCACCGGCGATATTTATCGTGTCGTGAGTCGAATATGCGAATATGCTGGGGTGACTAAGATTGTACAGTTACACGCCCGCAGTAGCATAACTTTGGTTGTTCGCTTATTTGCGAGAGAGAGGAACGCACGGCATTCGTGCGTGGTTGGTGGCGACATTAAAAACGCATTTAACGAACCGTGCACAAGTATACTTTTATGCAGTCGAAGTCGTCGAGCACACAGTAATTCTATTCTTAACCTAGACCTTTTACGTACTGTGCGTTGCTATAGTGCATTAAACGAGTATATAATCCTTGTACTCGATTAGTTTGAAAAATCTTTCGCCTGTTCTGTAGACATAAATCGAAGAAATAAATCCTGATGGTAAAACTGTCCGTCCAGGCAGTTCCTAGGAGAGTGATCTGGGAACAGAGGAGGAAATTGAGTCCCAGCTTGATCCAAATCGGTGGGACATAGATCCTGAGCATCCATCACCGGCTCGAGGGAGTTTCGCATTGGCGTAAACGCGAATAAGCGGCCTCACCGCGTAATCTCCTCGCTGCGGTTTCACGTTGCCCGGTATTTTCCGTTAAAGCGTGACCGAACCTCCCCCGGTAACGGATGTTCGTATTCAATTTTCAAATAAGAGCCGTTCTTTCAGCGGAAAATTAAGAGGCGTGATCGCCGGCGACTTTTTGCATATCATTCTGTCACTTTTCGCCTCGGCGTGGAAAAGAAACGAGAGGCTGGAATAACGGGCCGCGAATGGGATTGTCTAAAAGCGTAGAATCGTGACTAGCTGCAAACTGTTTCCACCTTTTTCCTTTGGACAAACGAAGCTCCGATATAGCAATTCTACGGTGCCAACAGAAGTATCGTTTAGACGTATCGGTCCGCGTAAAATCACACTTCGATGTCCCGGTGCAGTACAACCGCGTATATTTTCGTCAGCGTTAAAAAAAAAAAAAAAGAAGAAGAAGAAGAAGATTTATGTGAAAAGGAGACCAAGGGGTCGTAGGGTCTGTGTATGAATGGCGGCGGGGAAGAAGAAACGGATGGTGTCGGAGAAAAAAGGCTCCGACGACCTGTTCGCCGGATAGCGGCAGTAGACGGAAATGTCATTGCCACGTTCCGGCATAAAGGGGACGAGAGGAGATTTTTTTCTCGTGAAACGTGCAGAGGGGAAGAAGGGGTGATAGTAGTCGAAAAAGGAGGAGACCAGCAGCCACATGGCGCTACGCAAACGCGAGTGTCGTAAACTGACAGCTATACCAGCCGTGTCCTGCCAGCGAGAGCTCTCTCCCTCTTCGTCTTTCTTTTTCTAGATCTTCTTGCGCCTTTCCCGGCTGCTTTTTCTCCGCACTGACTTTTTCGCCGGCGACCCCTTTCGTAGTACACAACGGAGCAGACATCTGTGCGCCAAATTGGCATTGACGTTGACTCTGATGTTCGAAGGTTCACGGACAAAATGCGATCTGCAGGCCAGAGGACTGTGCAATTACTCGTAGAAATTCATTATACAGTGAATTCTATATATATGTATATGTCGCCGAGGCATGCTAACATTGCTGACATACACAGGCTCACGAAAGTATTCGAACGGCCTTTAAATCAGTATAACTTTTTTTTTAGAGTGGATCAAACCACCTGACTTTTTTGAGGAGTTACAAGAATTGGTTTTCCAAATGATGTGCAAAAGAGATTTTGAAAAAATTGCAACTGGTAAGAATTACATGAGAAAATAAAATTGGCACTTTTCACAACTTTTTTATTTGAACCTGCAGTGAAAATGTAAAATATGCGTTTTGTAGATATATGTTAGTTATATACGTGCTGAAAATTTCTTCGAAATCGATTAATATACACACCAGCTACAAATAGTTAAAAGTGGTGAAAAAAGCGTAGATTTTCTTCTAATTGCTCAAAGAAGTCAAGTTGTTAGGTCCAATTGAAAACAGTTATACTGTTTTAAAGGGCGTTCGAACACTTTCGTGAGCCAGTGTATATCGAGAATTCACTGTATTAATTTTGTAAAATAAATGTTCGAAGTCGCTTTGTACTACTCTTTCAACGATCGTTGAAGATAAAGGAAATGCAACGTGTTTTAATATTTCTTACACCAAAGAATATTTCAGCCAAATTCCCGTGTCGCAGGAAATAGCAAATTCGATCAAATTAATTGCGCGATTTATTCGGAACTGACGCTTCATAGATTTGCCAGGAAGATTGTATTTCTAGATCCGAGAGAATCCGGCATTTCTTGTTCGTGACCCATTCGTGTTCCAGCATTGGTCCCACCTGATGGCGAAACCGAGAAGGCTAGGTTAGGCCCGGGCTAATTGGTCTCCCGAAGCCGTTTCGGCTACATTTTTGACGATCGATTCGGTCCTCCCTACTATTTTTCGATCATTATCCCTCCCGTCTGAATGTCGAGCTTCCAATCGATCGGATTTCTACCCCCACCTCCGTTCGACGCTTCGCTCCTGTAATTCCCCGGATTTTGACCCGCATCCCCCGATTAATGGAACTACTTATCCCGAACGTGGGCCACGTTCCGACTATGTAATATCGGGGATCATCTGTGGAGAAATAAAACAAAAGAGGGAATATTAACTGCGGAGGAACGGATGCGATGTCCGTTTGAACCGATCGTATTATCCAAATTTTTCGTTATTACTATTATTAATGTCGACATTTTTCGTTATTATTATCATTAAATGTGTTTATAATGCAATCTGTAGGTATAATGTATGCGGAAGACAAAGTGCACACGATGCACAGCTGATGCACCGCAGATGTTCATGCAATCTTTCGGAGTTAAATTTTAATCCTTCTCGAAGATGACCTGATGTTTTCATCAAGCTTCGATCATTTCATTACATTGTTTTGCACTTTATGGTGTTACAAGTCAATTATTATTCAGAGGTTGTTCGATCATGCCTTTAGCCTGAGTCAGTCTGCCCCCCGTTCCCTGCGGTGCATCCTGAAGCGTTAGTCATCTGTGGCGATTCCAAAAAATCCGAATCATTCTACGTTTGCATGATTAGTCAGGATGTCCCTGATCTGTATGACGTGGTAAAAGTTGCTCAGAGAAAATTGGAGAACAATTCGGACGACATATCTTGGGGAAAGCAGTTAAAGTTAGAAATATAAAGATACGGAATTTGGGTTTAATAAAATTTTAAAATATGATAATTGCGGTACCATGTAAAATAGTAATGGTAATAACGAAAAGTGGTTAGCTTCTTTTATTTTGGAATTTATTCTTCTATTTCGAGGGAATATATAATGTGAAATGTGTTAAATTATTGTGCTGTCATGATCATTCAAAGGCTCGAGCCGAGAATACTGATTGAACGGAATCGTCGTATGTACTAGCTGCTAAACGTGTAACACAGGAAGCAACAACGCGCACCTAAATTTTCACACGAAATCTCACTCTCACGTTTATGTCGTTACGTCAATTAGAATCCTCTTTACAGTGTATCCATCAGCGGACGCGTCGCGTTCTCAGAATGTTAAACTTAACGACGTATCATGGTCCCATTAGCTTATCAATGAGCAACCCTTGAGCACGGGGGAGTATGAAAATAAACTGTGTGACTTTGTGTGAACCGAACCACCTTTCTCCGACCCCCTTTTCCACGGTGTCGCATAACTTCTCACACTTAGCCGCGTTAAAAGCGGACAAGCTGGCATGCGGTACATATGGCGCCGAATGCCGTCGACGACGTCGTCGACGACGCTCAAGGACGACCGACAAAAACGTACTTCTCGTACTACGATGCAAAAAAAAAAATCGTGTGTAACGTATAGTAGCATGCTTGCGAACAGAAAGTTTGTTGCTAGAGTAAACAGTGCGTGTACGCAACGCGTTACGTCACGTGTTTTCGGCACCTAGATTTTTTCGACGGTACGCGGAATCTGTTTGTGATCGTTTCGCTTAGTTCAACAAATTTCACCCCGTTTATAGAATACTCGTTTGCAGCTGAGAAAATTTTAAACGTGGTAGTTTCTATATAAAGTAAACGTCATCTGCCTGGAACATAGTAAATATTCTATAGTCTTTATGAAGCGTTTCTTGTTTCAAAATACTCGGTTTCAGTTTATCAACACGCCACCTGCGTGTCTCGAGTCAAACGCTAATTAATATTTCCTCGCTTGATTGCGCTAATGCTTGATATATCCGCCACCCTTGTTCACACGGCATGCAATAAAAACGTCAGCCGAAGGCTGACGTGTCATAGCGTTATCCTGTACGCCGAATAAATTATAATTTTCGATCGCGTTATCTCGATCGGTATCCGAACAGGTCCTGGCGGCGCCGTGACTTTCCATTTTCCCGGACGAACGTCGATGCACGCGACTGCAACGGTTTCTGCTGCAGCTGCGAGAGAGACGATGGCCGTGCTGCAACTGCGGTCGTCCGCGACGTTACCGCAAGTCGCGTGTTAAAAAATGAAAAACAAGAAAACCACGAAAAATAGGAACCCTGTACACTCTGCACCGGGGAGAGCTCTGTTTCTTTTACTCGTGGCAGGTTGTGCAGCTCGTTTCGAGATGACGACCAGCGACATCGACGTCGAACTTGCGTTTACGATCGACTCGAGTGTTACGTTTCAAAAACCGCAGAGCGTACTCGCTCGCCGTTCAACGCTCCTGGGAACACGTATCGTTTTTCCTTTCCCTTTATTTGGTTTACCAGTCGATCTTGTCCTCGCGCAAAAATATTGCGACGATCCGTAGTCGTGGCATTGTCGAAGAATTTGTAGAAAACTGTTCGCAGATTTCTTCTCTCCGGCCTTGTCGCTTTGATGTTTCCGGCCGTACAGTTTTGTGGTGTTAACCCCTTGCCCTGCAATATCGAGTCATACTCGTGATGAAGATTCTAAACAGAGTCTACTAAATATGTATGGTATTAATTTCCTTTAACACGTTGACCGCCATGTCACCCATATGTGGGTGATTATTTGTCCACGTTTTAAAATGAATTTTTACGTTAATATATTCGTTGTACCAAATTTGATTAGGATTTGTAGAATGCAAGAAGGTTAGAGATCTACTCAATATCATTTAATTATTTTCAATTTTTATTTCATTAAATAACTTGCTTTGATTTTATGGAATTTTTCAGATTTCTAGTTTGGCAGTCAAAGTGTTAAACCGAAATAAAATTCTATTTTGGCGTTTTTAATGTACAGCTATTGAAGAACATATAGACATACGATAGATATAAATTTTCTCCTTTCTTTTAGGAAATTACGGATTACAAATAAGTTCTGGTCACTGAAACCGTAAAATGAATCGTAGAGTGCTAGGGGTTAAAGTTTAGATAAATGACTCGATCGTTAGATATTAATATATTACTGTAATATTACTATAATACTGTAATATTACTGTAAGTCGTCGCATCACAGTGGTGGATTTGAAAACATTGGAATTGTAAAACATTGGAAGAATTTCATGATATTATTTTAGTTGAAATGTCTGATTTCGACGTGTAAAAGTGCAAGAAGCGTGAATAAAGGGTTTCACTCGAACGACCGCTCTCCGGATTACCAAAGGTATTGATTTATCGTCGAATTAAGAAATCCAATTTCAGAGCCGAAAGGGATATCCGTGGTCCAGGTGCCGCGATCTAATTAGGAGCTAATGGGGGTTCACTGGCCTCTCCCAGGTAATTCGATATCCAGACAAACAAGGGTTTTCCTCGAGCACCGCGTGCTTGTGGACTACAGCTTACCCCGTGAAAGAGGGCAGCCCCCAAGCCCGCAGTCATACTATCCACGTGGGAAGCTTCGCCTCGCTCTTTGCCATCTTCTCATTCATAGAGGCTCTTCGTTGCCTTATCCGTCCAGCGTCCTTAAGAGGCTCGCGATTGTCCTTGTTTTGAATATCGAATGGTCATCGATCCTGACAACGAAATCGGACGCTCCTTTATTCTTGTCGGGTCGCCTAACGAGTTCGTCCCGGAACGACACGTGCTGCTGGGACACTCTTCCTAATAATTAATGTCACACCTGCCTTTAATTGCTCGTGATTTTTTACGACTGCTCTTGAAGCTAGATTTCTTTTCATGGAAAACGCAAGCACAGTAATTTTTAATGAAAGCGTTTTTAACCGAGAGCTATGACTTTTTTCAGAGAATGGGTCTCATGGTAGGCTACTTTACTGTGCTAGAACGCGGTTCAATTAACACGCAGCGTCGATTGCTCAATCAAGAACGTTGGCCAGCTCGCGAGGGCCAATCCCTACACGTTGGTCAGCGCTCGGTCACGATCGAATCGCGACATCTTTCGGCTCCCTCGGATTCTTATCTCGGTTCCTTAATTGATCGCGTCCGTTGACCCTTAATTATTCGACGAACCAGCGTTGACCCTGACCAGGCTCTGCCACCCTCCGGGCAATCCCTTCGAGCAGACTCCGGCATCGAGTTCTCCTACACCTTGCCCGAGGGACGGCTCCGTTTTCAGTCGGTGACGTTCCCGATCTTAATGGATGCTAATTCGACGACCGTATTACGGTGCCGTTTCTTAATTAGCGGTCCTCACGAGCGCCGGCTGCGATCAGTGTCCCGAGCTAATTACACGCTTCTAGATCTCCGTCGAGGACGAGAGGGAGCACCGTCGTCTCCGAACTCTTTCTCTCTTTCTCTCTCTCTCTTGAGTCGTCCGTGCTATTCTTGGCAATTTTTTCGCGCGACGTCCACAGCGCCGTCGGCGTCGAGACGCGGTTATATGGTAACCACCGCGAGACGGTGACGGGCCAACCGGACGAGAGAAGAGATTTTTCGAGGGGCCAAAGAAACGTCCGCCGGAGAGTCAGTCCATTAACATTCGGCGCGGCAAATTACAAGCCGACACACTAATGGACCCAGCACGGGCGGTCGAGCGACCATTGATGGTGGGTGGTGATGGCGATGCCGAGCCTGATGGTTCGCCGTGGTGGCAGCCGTGGCGCTGACGACGACGCTAACCGTCGACCGTCTCTCTATCATTTCGCGAGACCAACTGCGAGATGAGCTTTCGCGATATCGCGGTTGGAACCAGTCTTCCACAGAAAAATCACCAACCGAATCTATTTCGCGCGACATCGGTCGAGCCTTGTTCCATCCTTTTTTTTTTTACTTTTTCAGAAACTCCTTCGTGTCCTCGGCTCTCCCTAGTCGAGGATGCGGTTTCGACGGATTTCGAGGTCGTTGACAAGGTTTCAGCTGCTATGCTGCTGGACAAATTGTAGGACACTTACTTTCGAAGAAGCAGCGAACCGTTCGGACCACCATTAACCCGTTTGCATCATTAGCGCATATATACGCTCAATCTTCCTGGACACTATCATTATTCGTTAGATGAAAAATAGAAACGGAGAGTGTTGTTGGAGATAAAAGTAGTAATTCTGATTTTTTCTTATAATGCTCAAAGTTCTTTTAAGGTAAGGGCACCAGTAGTTGACCATTTTATAGAAAAACAAGAAATAAGGTTTGAAATGTCTTATTGTTTTGAAATTTAAACAACAGACGGCATGGCATCCGAGGTTCACTTTCAACAAAAGTGCACAGCTTATAAAAACCTTATTTTTTATGTTTTTCTATAAAATGGTCAACTACTGATGCCTTTACCTTACTTGTAGTCACCTTCGTACTTAAATATAATAAGAAATAAGTTTGGTGGTAAAGGTTTCATATTTCCTTATTATGCAAATGGGTTAATTGTTGAATGAATAATCTGGCCACCCCAGGCTTAGTTAGTTTTACTTACTAACGTGTTTACAGACGGCGGAGTTGATTGGACCGAGTGGTAAATGAGCTCCGCGGCGGATACGGTTTTGCAATTTCAGTTTCGAGGCAATCGAGACCCGTTCGCCGATACGATCTCGCAAATAACTGTCGCTGCTTGCGAGAATCGAAAGCTGGAAGGCAGCCGGAGTGGACGGATACGTTTTCGCACGTCGTTCGTTAAGTCCGGTTAATTGCGACACCTTCCCGGAGCCACTTTCCCGCGGTTCATTTGATATTCATATACGAGACCTGTTCGACGTGCGAATTTCCAGCATCGCGGATCGCTCGCCGTTGCCCGGTCTTTCTTTTTTTCGCCGGGAAACCAGAACCAATTAAATTCACGGCTTCTCGCCCCGACGACGGATCATCGAATCGGACAAGGACACGGGAGCATGCGCGTGCATAATTGTCCCGAGCAGTCGAGAGATCGCACTGCAGGGGAGTGGCCTGCAGATATATTAATCCGCGACCAAGGAAATGTAGGTCGATGCATCCCGATCGAGCATGTTCCGCGATCGGTTACGCAACGCTGCGTGTATTCCTTTCATTGATGAGCGACGTATCGGTTCATTAATATTTATCACCGGCTCTTCGTTTTTTTCATCGTACCACTTTTTGTCCAGACAATTCCGTATTCTACAACGATTAAACTGCCGATTTTATGCGCGCGCGCACCGTCTCTGTCAGTGTGCAACACAGACATGCATATTTTAATTATTACTCAACGGAAAAATGAACTTCTGAATTATATAAATTGTTTATGGTGGCGTCCCAGTTAATTGCTTCGCGGGAACGCGAATTTGCATATACTTATAATTACTTTGACATCATTAGCATAGTTTATTGCCTGCGGAAACGGTTTTGTAAAAATTGTACAAAAAAGTTGCATGCGTCGAGACAAGTTTTTTGTTTTCAAATTTCAGAGCAGCATACGTTCAGTAACATAGATAAATAGTTGTTCCGTGTACATATATGTTCGCTCTGAATGGAGATCGCGGTCCGCTCGTCCGATGTGCTTCGGCACAGGCGGTTCAATCAGTGCATCGATGACATTGATCGATCAGACGGCGCGAAAAAATTAGCGTCATTTCGGCGAAACGAGCGGGGATCGCGCGGACCGCGTTTCACGATGCGCAATTGGCCGTGTTGTTCGCGGTGGTTGGAAAAACTTGGTGGTGCAGTCGCGGCTCGCAAAAAAGCATCGATATCGGGAGCGGACGAGCGGTTAATGCGAGCGACGAAGCGTGTTGCTTCGCCTAAGAGCCACCAATAACAGGCTGGCATCGGCTCTTTCTCCGCTTGTACCCCGTTTCCTTCTCGTCCCCTTTGCGTCGCGTTCCTTTTCGTCGGCCGTCTCCTCATTCGGTCCCCGGGTTTCGCTTCTTGCGCTTCTACTTCGTTTTTTTTCCAACGGTGGGCCCCCAAGTAATTCGAGCTCGTGCCAAAAGAAGTCGGGGAATTTGCCGCGGTCGAATGCGCTCGAATTTGATGGTTCCGGTCCCAAATCCGACGGTCTCACTGTCTCTACCGAGGAACGAAGGTCGTTACCTTTATTTACTCGACTTCTTCTCTTTAACCCTTCCTTGGCCTCTTCCTTGTCCTTTGACGCCCGCGGCATTTTCCTCTCTTGTGCGCAGCTTTTTACCTACGCGCGCAACACCGTCTATCCTCGGTCATCACTGTACTCCGGATTTCATGCGTTTGTGGCAGAGCTGTGCAGAATTACAATTAAATTACTCCAGAATTTGTAATTACAAAGCAATCGAACTACATTGTAATCGAATCATATTGTAATTCATAATTCAGATCTTCGTTCTAATTGCAATGGAGTAGAATTACAAAATACTTGGTAATTAAATGACATTAATTACGAATTGCGATCTGACATAAAGATCGACATGCAAAATTACAATTAAATTACTCCAGGATTTGTAATTACAAAGCAATCGAACTACATTGTAATCTAATCATATTGTAATTCATAATTCAGATCTCCGTTCTAATTGCAATGGAGTAGAATTACAAAATACTTTGTACTTTGTAATTAAATTACATTAATTACGAATTGCGATCTGACATAAAGATCAGTCTATTCGCTTTGATCGGAAAGCGAAGGAACTTTCTGCAGTACAATCGTGATTTTTATAGGGGAGGTTGATTGCCTGGAATTCGTAATGCAGTGTCAAGCTCGATCAACTTTCGTTTTATGTAACGGAACAAGTGTTGTAATGCTGAAACATATGTAAGCAGCACCTTATCAGATCACGACTACACTGCTACAATTCACACATTTTAAAATGACAAATATTTTACAGTTGAACATATTCGGATGAAAAGAATATTTCTCGTATTTGTTTACTTAAAAACATACAAATTACAACTTCGGATAACGAAGTTTACTTGCATAGAAAAGGAAAAAGTATAGTCATTTCACAAAAATTGGAAATGTCCAAAACCTTTGCTTCGTTGTTAAAAATATTCGACACATTCTTGTAGACTTTTGTAACACTCTGTTAAATGCTGAACCCACTAACAAAATATGACTTTCGTGTCACCAGTAATTACTCTTACAACAAGTAAACATTAAACGACACTCCTCCCATTAAAATGCCTCATTTTTCTTTCGATTAAATTTTGGATAAACATTATTGCTTTAAACAAAATTGTCCTAACGGTTATTCAATTAAGAGGCCCGAAGTTTCAGAAGGAAGATTGCAAAATTACATGAAAATTGCGATTCGAACTTTCGAGGACAGCAGCATTACTTTTAATACTTTTTCAATCACCCCGCAACGTTTTTCAATTTAAGTGATTATTAGTTATTATAACGGAAAATTACGGAGTCGCGAGTCCCTCGAACGGTCACCGGGACTGCACGAGATTGTGGTGAAATCGTCGATGCAAAATCGACGACACGATCTACCACCGCAGGATCTTCAATTTGCAATGGCGGAGAGCTCGTTTTGCTCGCGGTTCGTTTTCCGTTCGTCTGGGACTGCGATGTTATTACCGACTAAGTGGACGATTCGTAATGACACCGGAGGCTGCCATTTTAGTGCTAAGTGCCGCGCATTATCGGCAAGGGATGACGGTAGTCCGTTTTATATTTTTTCGTTCCACCCCTCCATCGCCTCTCGTGCCCCCCTCCCTCCGACGTGATCGCTTTTCGATCCAGCTTTCACAAACCGAAGAGAAAAAACATCGATCGTTTTCGCAAACTCGCAGGTCGTCGATCGATCCTTATTTAGGCACACCGATTACGGTCGAACGATTCCGCGAAATAAAATTTAAAAATATAATAAAGCAGAGTGAATTTCGATCGAAAATAAATAATAACGGCAAGATTTTACATGTTCAAAAATTTCGGAAGCTGTTTTGCTATTATACACATTTCTGAAAACACTAAATGCAACATTATGTTATCCGGAAATCTCACGAAAGAGATTATTAGACGTAATTAGATAATTACCGAGACTCCCTTCGTTCTAATAGAACACCTCCAGAGGATTTCGAATGGAAATAAATTATTTGAAGTCGCTGGTGGGTTTATGGTGGTTTTGTCTTTCGAGTTTCCCGGCGGATTGTGTCGAAGCAGCGTTTGCTGGCCAATTAAACGTCGAACGATCGGCCAAGGGGTTGCGTCTTAACGCCACGTTGCGCAAAACACAATTTCAGATGCTCGTTTAGATAGCGCGCGGCAAAATCGCGCAGCCATTCGTCATGTCCCACCAGAGGCAAGAGACAGTGAGAAGGTGGGGAGGTGGGCATCCTTTGGATTTACGAGGCAATTTCGGCGGACGATCCGTTAATTTCCGGACGATACGACACGATAATTCCGAAGAAATCACACCTATCGACCTTTTTTTCTGAGATGCCTTTCGCGCGCCGCGCCGCGTCGAAACTGAACGAAAGGATCTTATTAATTGCCTGTGAATTACCTGAATTTCTGCACCTTCCGGCGCGATGAAAATTTTTTCGGGCCTTTGGAAGATCGCACCACAAATTCCTGACCTCCATCTCGTTCAGCTCATTCACCGGTACCTTATTTTTTAATAAAATACTTATTACATTCTACTTACAGTCTGTAATATTTTAATTATTCTATTCTCCTCGGTAAGAACTTTAGAGAGTCGATAAGGAGCCAAATAATATTCTATATTGTGTATTACCAAAGAAAATGCAGGTCTGCGTGGAAACACGAATGGTGGTTGAGAAAGCTGCGTACTTCATTTTATTTCTTGTTTGCTTCCTGCATTGTACACGTGGCTCGTAAAGACCATTAACACCAGAAAAAAAAATCCGCGAATATTTCTAAACACTCTTCCGTCTAATTTATCGTGTGAAACGAGAACTAGGAAGAGGCCACGGAAATTGGCATGGAACCGACGCAGAGTTTGCACTCCCACGTAGCCAGATACATGATTCATCGGCATCGACTTAATTGTCTTGTTTCGACGAGTGAAAGTCGCAAAAATTCCGTCCGCGACCCGTCATGTCGATCATTCGTGCACGATTACACGGTTAATTTGTGTTTGAGCAGCTTGCCACGTGGCTACACCTGTCCGGTCTGGTTGTTTGCTTTTAGAATTTCATATTTTACTGTCCAATTAGAGGCTGCCTATGAGATATCATAACGCGTTAAACCCTAAACACGGGCTGAACGGACGGAAGAACTGTGAAGGGTTTATTTGAGTTATCAGTTAACGCGACTAACGTCATCCTGACAGCTGCTGCCTCCGCAAACGAACTATATAGCGATCGCCTATGACGAACGATAATTAATTCGGAGCTACTGTTCGTCCTGAAAACCTCGGAATTGATTTATATTGAAACCCGGTATCGTCGTGCTTCGACTTTCATAAAGTTAATATTAATGTACATCATTTTTTAAATGTCCAGCAGTTTGTCTAAAATTGATTTATAAACTTTTATAGGGCAAGCAGTTATAGAAAGTATATTAATGGAAGTTATTTAAATCAAATAGTATGCTAAGATTGATTTATTAATATTTATTTACATTCTATTTATACGAGCATGATTATTAACCCACTATGTTTCAACGTGGGACAGTTAAGCAACTTGACGTTTACGTTGAAGCCATTAAATCGTGCCAGACGTAAAAGCAAGTTATGTTACATATAAAAATATAACAGCTACAGTTTATAGTTCGGCGAGCAGCGTTTCAGTTTAACAAGCCTGGGTGGAACTTTAAACGCTACCCGGTACATTTAAACGCTAAGCAGCTTTGTAATTGAAGACCGGCACAATTAACTGGCATCATTGGCCGAGCTACTTCGTGAAACCGGGCACTCTTTCTTCGCGTGCCTTTGGGACTATTTTACAGAAGAGAATGCCACTAAATTGTATCTGTCTCGCACGAATTAGAACAATGAAAAGCCTAACGAGCTCCGCGACTTAACGACGCCATAATTTCGGCAAGCCGAGCATGCAAGAGAACGAACATTCATAATTGAGAAGAATCCGTGTTCCAGTTTTGATTACCGTGATGTTCCACAAATAACTTTTGTTTTTAGACATCGATTGTCATCAGTTTATTGCACGCGTACCGCCATTGTTCCTGTAAATATGTTTTCATTTATTTGTTAGCTGACCTAGGTCGTGTCTCACGGTTTTTTACCACATACATTGAAAACTGTCTATTTAATAGTCAACCCGCTAGTTAACTCGGCTTATTAATCTTCAGTGTCAGATCCATAGAGCTCACTTTTGAATTTGTCTCGTGCGTTTATATTTGCGTATTGTTTTTAAAAAGTATTTACTGCAATATCGTGTTCAATTTCAATATCGGTATATGTTTTCTCCAAAAATCGTTGTAGATCGTATCGAAATGTTACGATAAAATAAACTCGGTATTGTTGAATCTAATTCCACGCGTTTAGAGAACAACGAACGAGTTGAACGACAAATTGCGTTTCTGTCGATTGCAATAGAATTAGTTCCAGGCAATTTACGTTGAAACACGAATTGATATGAGAATCTGAACGCTGGGAATGCACCTCGTTGCATCCGCAAACGCATCCGAGGTTGAGGGTGTGCTGCCTGTGGACTTCGCGGTATCATTGATTCGAGATCTCGATCGCGTGTATGTCGATCAATTTATCAAGCTTCGAGCTGCGAGAGATGGGTATATACCAGTTACTGACAATAACAAACGATGATTGAAATCGTACGGCCTCGATCACGATGAGATTCGAGGGTACTATACGTGCAGCAAGACCCCTTTTGATGATCCTCCATCCCTCGATTACAGATCGGACTCTGATAATGCAACATACAATATTATTTCGTTGCAAAAATCGTATTCACTGATTCATCGGCGTACTCGCTCGATTCAAGAAACTTTTGTCTTCGCGAGCGGACAGAGTTCGTCTTCTTGCAAATACAAATTCGTGTGAATTTTTCTGAGATTCGTTATGTCGTAGTAAAGTTGTACAAGATTTAAACGCAATTAAAAGGCGGTTGTGTATTTACGATTATAGATCTGTGTAAAAGTCGTATAAAGAGGATCTGGGTATACGTGAAAGATGAAGGCTTTATGGGTTTACTGCTGTCATAAATACCGTCAAGAAATGTATTGGTCACTCGTCAGAATCGCGTGATAATGGATCTTTTAATCCTACTAAAAGTTCGATTTAATGAAGAGTTAATGACCTATTAAAAACTCGAATTTCGCTTGTAATATGCTAATATTTTATTTCTTACCTGTTGACCTGGCGACATTTTCAATATTTCCGTTCAGGATATTACTAAATTCTGTAAATAACAAATTATAATTCTGCGTACTACATAAATTAACACGTTGACTGGCATGTCACCCACATATGGGTGACGGGATTATTTGCTCAGGCTTTAAAATGAATTTTTACGTTAATATATTCATTCTACCAAAGATTAGGATCTGTAAAATGCAAGAAAGTTGGAGAACTACACAATATCATACATTTAATTTTTTCAATTTCTATTTTAATAAATAACTTACTTTGATTTCATGGAATTTTTGAGATTCCTTGTTTGGCGATCAAAAAGTGTAACATAAAAAGATCTAAGAGAGTGTTTGAAAAGACTCTGTAACTAAAGAGACAAAGGGGTTTGTGTTATTTATTTTATTTCGCGTTCCATAGATCTCGAAATTCGAGATGATCCGAAACTTCAGAGATCGCCGGCGTATTCCCTGTTGGATGATTCTGCGCGGTGTCAGCGGAGACGCGGGTTGCAGGTTTTTGCGACGTGTACGTCCGCGGTTGTCCGGCATTTTTGCGCAAAAGTCGGAGGTGGAATCGTTCTAGTATCGACGACTATTCATCGTGTCCGCGGCATAATTCACTGTCACTCGGCTGTGCGTCGACGAGCGACAGCGGCGGATCGGTCTCGCGACATTCCGGCCGAGTGTTTACAGACTGATCGAGAGTCCTGGCGACGATCCTGCCGCAAATACAAGTCGTCCTTCCGTTCTTCTTTCGGCGGGATTTTCTTGCCCTCTCG
Source organism: Seladonia tumulorum (assembly GCA_913789895.3). Classification (NCBI taxonomy): domain Eukaryota; kingdom Metazoa; phylum Arthropoda; class Insecta; order Hymenoptera; family Halictidae; genus Seladonia; species Seladonia tumulorum. The sequence goes on along the minus strand of OU565277.1, from coordinate 5,340,240 downwards.
GCAAACGATCTATCCTTATGGACCACGCCGCCGAGCCGCATGCATGTATATGTATACCTATAGAAACCCGAACAGGAGAATCGCTCGGAGAAACTTACTTCGGTCACGAAGAACACCTGGGTATGTCGTATACGGTCCTGAAATTTATTATTTTTCCGTGCGAATCAAACGATCGTGAAAGCATTTGTACGTTTGCGTCCCGAGCGGCCTCGTGATACCATTAACACCCAGCCTACTAAAATAATAACTTCTCAACCACTAGATATAATTGAATGAAATTTAATAGGTAAAACGGTAACATTTGTAACTTCGAATTGCAACAAAAATCGATTTGAGTCTACACGGTCTTTATTAATTACACGGGTTTTAAACAAATCATAGAATATTCCTGAAGATTTGAAATAATGACTTCTCAACCATTAGAGATAATTGAATGAAGTTTAATAGGTAAAACGGTAACATTTGTAGCTTCAAATTGCAACAAAAATCGATTTGAGTCTACACGGTGTTTATTAATTACACGGGTTTTAAACAAATCATAGAGTATTCCTGAAGATTTGAAATAATAACTTCTCAACCATTAGAGATAATTGAACGAAATGTAATAGGTAAAACGGTAACATTTGTAGCTTCAAATTGCAACAAAAATCGATTTGAGTTTACACGGTGTTTATTAATTACACGGGTTTTAAACAAATCGTAGAATATTCCTGAAGATTTGAAATAATAACTTCTCAACCATTGGAGATAATTGAATTAAATTTAATAGGTAAAACGGTAACATCTGTAGCTTCAAATTGCAACAAAGATCGATTCGAGTCTACACGGTGTTTATTAATTACACGGGTTTTAAACAAATCGTAGAATATTCCTGAAGATTTGAAATAATAACTTCTCAACCATTGGAGATAATTGAATTAAATTTAATAGGTAAAACGGTAACATCTGTAGCTTCAAATTGCAACAAAGATCGATTGGAGTCTACACGGTGTTTATTAATTACACGGGTTTTAAACAAATCATAGAGTATTCCTGAAGATTTGAAATAATAACTTCTCAACCATTAGAGATAATTGAACGAAATGTAATAGGTAAAACGGTAACATTTGTAGCTTCAAATTGCAACAAAAATCGATTTGAGTTTACACGGTGTTTATTAATTACACGGGTTTTAAACAAATCGTAGAATATTCCTGAAGATTTGAAATAATAACTTCTCAACCATTGGAGATAATTGAATTAAATTTAATAGGTAAAACGGTAACATCTGTAGCTTCAAATTGCAACAAAGATCGATTCGAGTCTACACGGTGTTTATTAATTACACGGGTTTTAAACAAATCGTAGAATATTCCTGAAGATTTGAAATAATAACTTCTCAACCATTGGAGATAATTGAATTAAATTTAATAGGTAAAACGGTAACATCTGTAGCTTCAAATTGCAACAAAGATCGATTGGAGTCTACACGGTGTTTATTAATTACACGGGTTTTAAACAAATCATAAAGTATTCCTGAAGATTTGAAATAATAACTTCTCAACCATTAGATATAATTGAATGAAATTTAATAGGTAAAACGGTAACATTTGTAGCTTCGAATTGCAACAAAAATCGATTTGAGTTTACACGGTGTTTATTAATTACACGGGTTTTAAACAAATCGTAGAATATTCCTGAAGATTTGAAATAATAATTTCTCAACCATTAGAGATAATTGAATTAAATTTAATAGGTAAAACGGTAACATCTGTAGCTTCAAATTGCAACAAAGATCGATTGGAGTCTACACGGTGTTTATTAATTACACGGGTTTTAAACAAATCATAAAGTATTCCTGAAGATTTGAAATAATAACTTCTCAACCATTAGATATAATTGAATGAAATTTAATAGGTAAAACGGTAACATTTGTAGCTTCGAATTGCAACAAAAATCGATTTGAGTTTACACGGTGTTTATTAATTACACGGGTTTTAAACAAATCGTAGAATATTCCTGAAGATTTGAAATAATAATTTCTCAACCATTAGAGATAATTGAATTAAATTTAATAGGTAAAACGGTAACATCTGTAGCTTCAAATTGCAACAAAGATCGATTCGAGTCTACACGGTGTTTATTAATTACACGGGTTTTAAACAAATCATAAAGTATTCCTGAAGATTTGAAATAATAACTTCTCAACCATTAGATATAATTGAATGAAATTTAATAGGTAAAACGGTAACATTTATAGCTTCGAATTGCAACAAAAATCGATTTGAGTTTACACGGTGTTTATTAATTACACGGGTTTTAAACAAATCATAGAGTATTCCTGAAGATTTGAAATAATAACTTCTCAACCATTAGAGATAATTGAACGAAATGTAATGGGTAAAACGGTAACATCTGTAGCTTCAAATTGCAACAAAAATCGATTCGAGTCTACACGGTGTTTATTAATTACGCGGGTTTTAAACAAATCATAGAATATTCCTGAAGATTCTGGTAGATTTGTAGCAAGATCTCGCGAATGAATTTTTTCGCATCGTTTGGTCAACAAATCATAACGAAATATCGAGTTCGGAAATATTCGGAACAGAGGTTCAACGAACTAGAAATCCCTGTTTGCGGTTTAACGTTTCCACGAATCGTCGAGTAATTACCCGGTGTTATCGTGACGTTGTTAACCGTTTCGACGTCGTAACGAAGGATCAGACAACGATTACAGCGCATTTGGCAGGCACGGTTGCACCTGCATAGTTCGTCAACGGGAGTTTGATAGCAGAACGATAGGATGGAATTTAAGGAAGCGGACGCAGATCGGCATTGATAGTCGCGACGTGCGAGAACGTCGGGCGAAATAAATCTTGCAGTGTGTCCTGGAACCGCCTCGTGGTTGTCCGTTGCCGGGGAGAATGGTCAACCATAAAGTGGCTCCGTTTCTTCTTCTTTTTTAAATAACGTTGCTCCTCGACCGGCAACAAAGCAGAATGATGATGCTACCGGACGGAACTTTACTGCCCGTGAAGTCCCTGATTGATACATGCTGCGCGTACAGCGCACTCCTTGATGCAATCATATTCGCGTGCAGATGAATACACGGGAAGCAACAGTAGCGTACACGCTTGGAACAGCTGTACGTTGGTGGTCCTCGGCTTGCCGAACGACGGTTCGTAGAAACGCAGCATCGTATGCGAGTTTCGACAAGCGGTTGCAACGGCTTCTGACAGATTTCTCAAAATTGGGTTCGTTGCGCCAAAAATTCTAAAATGGGAAAGTACTTCGATCTTCATTTCGGGTGTATATTAACACGTTGACTGCCATGTCATCCATATGTGGGTGACGGAATTATTTGTCCAAATTTCAAAATGAATTTTTACGCAAATATAAGAATTGTATCAAATTTTTTAAGGATCTGTAAAATGCCAGAAAGTTGGAGGACTACTCAATATCATACATATAATTTTTCTCAATTTTTATTTCATTAAATAACACATTAATTTGATGGAATTTTTGAGGTTTCTAGCTTGGCAGTCAACGTGTTAAAGACTCATGGTGATTACAATTTTCATGGTTTACAAAAATCAGGAACGAGCTTGAAAACAGCTTCAACCGTTTGATATTTTCAATTACAACTAAAAACACATGTGAACACATTCACTGTGAAGACTTTGTTTACGATGCGTGACAAAAATTTCGAACGAAAGGAAGAGCCTGAAGTGCATTTTGATTGAATCATACGACGCGTGTCCCGCATTTGTTAATAAAATTACTGTTCGCTTTCATAGAGCGACGCGTACGCGATGGTATAATTACAGTGTACTTGACACGGTATAATGGTGAGATGGGTGCGTGCGCAGTGGTTCGAGGAATATCACGTGAGCGGTCAATTTTGCACAGTGCCACGTAAAAAAACACTTTTCACTGTGAATCATTTTAATTCTGTTTTTTGTTGGAAGTTTATTATTGTCTTGATATTTCGCGCAATTTATCGAAAAGTCAATTTGTGTAAAAATATCGTTCAATTCGGTAGTAAATGCTTTGAGTATTTGAATAATATGATATTAAAAAAATATTTTCTTAACAACTGACCTAGTATCCGTGTTATCACGAATGTTGCAGAACGTTTAGGAACGGTAGTAGAACGTTTGGTTTTCCGCGAACCAATTTAACGCAAAAGGCGGACGACGCGTTCAAAGCGAAATAGCTTCTACGGTCTCGCAATTGTTATTTTCTTGCAAATAAGCGGCCGCGATGTTGCACCGTTACAAAATGCAGCGCCGCGAGCGTGGTTTCCTCTGGAACCGCTCGTTTCACGGCTAAAATAATAGATCCCGCGGGTGGTACACGCGCAGAAGGTCCGTACACGCGACACTCGGTGGCACCGCGCGGTATTCGTTACGTCCCTGCGGTGCTTAGAAAGGAATATTCACAGATAGAAGTCAATAAATCCAGCCGATGGTGCTCAACGTGCTCTCGAGCTGGACTGCCAGTCCAGAAGAAACCCGGTGCCGGCAAATAATGGCCGTGGAATCGTCGCTTCCGTTTATAGAGATACCGGCTGCGGCTTTCTAAGCGCTCGCATACTCGATATCCACGCCAGAAGCCAGAACCAGCCGGGAGAGAAGCTGCGTGAACCAACTCGGAACCAGCTGTGTTCGCCGACAATGGCCTGCAGCTCTTCTTTCGCGTTGCTTGCGCGGCCATCGTTCTGCCGATGTTTATTCATAAACAGCATGCCGTCAAAGATCGTTCCACGTAGCAAATAGTAAATCAATTTTACTCGAAACGTCACGTTAAATACAAGAGAATATTTTATTTGCAGAATTGCAACGCGAGAAAGTGATTCAATTTATCCCCATAACTAGAGATGTCCGATTAATCCCTTGCACTACAACATCGAGTCAGACTCGTGATGAAGATTCTGAACATAGTCTACTAAATATGTAAGGAATGGCCGGGATAAAAGCAAACAGTTTATTATTTAATTATACGTTCTTCTCTGATGTCAGACCTGACGAGACTGCTCGTCCTTGTTTCATTCTGTTCGTTTCTTTTTTCAACACATTCGTTTGTCCCATCGCTTATCAATAACATGAACATAGAACATATTTGTTAACAACATGAACAATATATACAGTGACGGATCCGTTACAGCTTATCTTACAATTCGGCCATCCTGACGACAAATCGTCCCGATTTGTCCGACATCAGAGAAGGACGTATAATTAAATAATAAATTGTTTGCTTTTATCCCGGCCATTCCTTACAAATATGTATGTTATTAATTTCCTTTAAAAAGAAATAAAATTCTATATTGCTGTAGTTGATATACATCCTTTATTTTTTTTCTAGGAAATTCTGAACGATGAAGAATTTCTAGTCAATATAATCACAAAATAAATATTAGTGCAAGAGGTTAAGAGAGAAATGTCCTCGGTAACGACGCCCTATGAAGGGTTGCCATAACAGCCGAGCGGTACAAAAATAGAGGCAGTTTCCGAAGCAACGTGAAATCAACATCGTTCTTCACACGCAAATTACTGTGACTCATTCCAGCGCGAACGCATTGTATCAACGTGTCTAGATTGAACAATTTACGACTCGCTCGACCGTGCACGCATGAAATTCCACGTCGCGGGAGACACTATAATTCCGTCACATTCGAGTGCCGAGGTGAACGAGTCGTTCTAGTTAGTCGATTGTCATTAGAGAATATCGGGAGGGAGTATTCGATGCGGGATGTCTATTAAAATAGGCGTAGTGAATCACGGCAGCCTAACCGCACACAAGCCGAAGGATACCTATAGTCACGCAATCGAAGGAAGTTGCCCTTATAGAGATCCGTTTCTCTCGTTTCTTTCGAGTATCGGCCGCTTCCCGGTAAAGAGAGGGTGATCGATCAGGGACTACAATACGAGCCCTCGAACCTAGGATCATTAGGGCCCATTAGAAAGTAGCTTTTCTTTATAAAGGCCCGGCAGGGCGCTTGGCGTTACCTTTTCGGAGGACGGGGCAGTCACTGACCCCTCGGACATTTTTCTAAACGCGCTAGCGATGGAACTAACCGCGATCACTATCGTCCAGAAGTATTTCGACACTGGCCACTTCCAGAAAATATACAGTCACTTCGATTAAACTTGTTCTCTTTAATTTAAATCAATTATATTTAATCCTCTTATTCCGTTATTCCTAATTTTACGTACCTGATATCTAATTGTATAGTGCCTGATTATAGTTTAGATTATTATTATTAAAATGGCTGAATTCTCACCGAAAAATCGTACGAGGATTAAATTAAGATCTCCGAGTTTTCAAATAAGAATACAATTATAAAGAAGAACAGGGGTCCGATACACCTGGGAAAACATTTGAGTAACGCTCTATATGATTTTGAAAAACGATTACTTCTCACGAAGTTTGCTTACATTGTACAATGTGCATATGTGCCCATAATTATGAAAGTGGTCTAAGTCAAAATTAAAAAAAAAAAATGAATTTATCACTTATTTCACACGACATGATTTTAAACTAAATTTATTCAATGTAATTTTTTTTTTTATGACAGACCACTTTCATAATTATGGGCACATATATAAAGAAGAACAGTTTGTTTAAAACAAGGGACTGCATCGAGCCACTCGTATCTGCGAACATCGGTTGACAAAAGAAACGTTAGGTATTGAATTCACTGTTGTTTCTAGACACGCGAGAGACTTAAAGCCATCGCTGTGCTGCGGTTTCGTTCAGTTTCCGAGAGACTTTTTCAGATTTTTACTGCACACTTAGCGTGGACACTTGAGCGTTTGCGGACGGAAGTGACCGATTACGTGAAATAATAAAGAAGAAGTTTAATTAGAGGCTAGAGGGAGAGCGAAGCTCGAGCCGTGTAATTGGCGAGGGTGGATCGTTTCTTTGAATGGACTTGTGCTTCGATCGTTTAGAAGCCGAAATACGGCTCGAGTAGAGAGTTTCTCGCAACCTCGCGCGAATAGAGTACACCACGAATTTTAGATACACACTCGGAGGATATAATAACACGTGTTGGCAAACCCGGCCACAAAGGATCGCGTCTTCCGCTTTCTGGGCCTTTCGTGGAAGCCTTGACCGCAACGCGATCACCGTGCCATTTCGCGAGAAGGCATTAGAGGTCTCTTTGAGACCGTCTAGATGGCCGGAAAGCGTTTTAGAGTTTGCCCCGCGAAGATTAAAACCAAAATGATGCCTCGACCGAATGGCCGTCCATTTTTAAATAGAATCTCGCATTACGCAAACCGTATGTAACGTCACCAGCCTCGCAAAGAAACGCGAAACCATCTTTTAACCCTTTTATATTGAATATTGAAAAACTAGTGTCATTGTTTTGTTCTCTATTTCGTCCTTAATATATTGCTTTTTGAATCATGTAAATATTGTTTCTTGTTTGGTTTTTATGAGCATTTTCCCAAACCCTAGTAAAACCATGAAATTCGGCCGGTCTTTCTCGCATAGGCACCTCTTTTTCGCCCGGCACTAAAAGGGTTAATCTTTGGTACTTTGTTCGGACATCGTTAAGACATGGTAAACCTAAGGAAAATATGTTTAATTAAAAAATGGTTAAATACATTTCTCTATTCAAGCACACGTGATCAAAATTGTGAAAAAACTCGATACCTCGAGTCCTGTTATTTCTATAAGGTCAAGACACCTTGATTTTTCGGTAGCTTTAACACGTTGATTGCCATGTCACCCATATATGGGTGACGGAATTATTTGTCCAAATTTTAAAATGAATTTTTACGCTAATATATTAATTGTATCAGATTTTTTAAGGATCTGTAAAATGTCAGAAAGTTGGAGGACTACTCAATATCATACATATAATTTTTATTTCATTAAATAACACATTAATTTGATGGAATTTTTTAGGTTTCTAGCTTGGCAGTCAAAGTGTTAATGTTAGATGCGGCTACTAATAAACGAATTGTATTATAGCTTGCAATGTTGATTATCGTTGATGAGCTGCGTTGACTATATTAATATTAACGTTTCGGACAGTGTGAGGAGGTATGTAAGGATGTAATAAATGTAATATTGGTTGTGGTCAGTGCCAGTATTATAGCTTGCAATGTTGATTATTGTTGATGAGCTGCGTTGACTACTAATAAACGAATTGATCAGGTTGATATAATTTGGTACAATGTTAACGTTGGACTCTTTTTGTTTCAGTTGTACATCGAAATACGTGGGAGAGTACTGTCAACACCTGAACCCCTGCCACGCGGGGCCACGTTGCCAAAATGGCGGTTCCTGCAGGGTGAAAGAGAGCACCGGGGGTGGCACCCCGTCGTTCAGCTGTTCCTGTCCAGTCGGTTTCACCGCGAGTTTGTGCGAAATTCCGATCGATAACGCGTGTGACTCGTCGCCTTGTCTCAACGGCGCCACATGCCATTTGAAATCACTCCGAGACTACGTTTGCACCTGCTCCAGTGGATACACAGGTAAGCAACATCTTCTCGGAATAAGGTGGTTCGATGTCGCCGGAACGTGTAAACACTTTCGACAGTCGAAATAAAAATGCTCGAGACCCGAACCGAAAGCCTGTCTCACAATAAAGCGATCGAAGTTACAATTCTTTTAACGTAATAAATTGACCGGGTTTATTTTGCAAAACAGAACCGCGCGTATAATTATGCGATACCTGTCCCGACATAACCGCCACCTGTTTTTTTACATAACATCCTGCTTGACAAAAGTGATATCGGAAGAATTAAATTATGCTCGGTCTCGAGTTTTAAAAGTTCGTTCATACGCGAAGTTGATTAACGGTCTAATAGTCGGATCGTTTAGTTTTATCGATAGTTAATGTCTTTAAAGATTTTTAATGTCTTTAACAGTACATTTAATTGGGTAACGCTTAATACGCGTATAAAACGATCCTGTACATTGCTTCACGGGAACAGGAAGTTGCGTAAGTGCTCGCAGTCGTAATCCAGAAACAATAAAGAGACCAACGAGATTTAATGTCCGGCTATATGAAATACCGAAATGAATGGTGCTCGTTTGCCGTCGAAGCAACGTATCAAAAGTAAGGTTACGAAGATTAGCGCAGTGATAGAACACCTGACTGTCCTGGTATTTTCATTGTTTCGATGATTAGTACGATATGATCCCGCAGAATGGAAAATAAATTCATAGCGTTCGCGTGGTGACGCATCGTGCCGAGAATGCTGAAGCTGAAACCGATCGGGCAAACAGAACGGCAGAAACGTCAGCCATAAATCGATCGATCAGGAAAATAATCGTGAAGAAGGTCGCTTCTCGCTCAAACAGTGTGAATCAGGGTAACCGTATCGGTAAAACGGACAGAATAAAAAATTAAAAATTTTTCTTTCTCGACAGAATCATTCGGATTCTTTTCAAACCGTGTCGAACCTGATTATACCAATGCGGCTAAGCTTTTGAACCCTTATCGAATGTTCGTTTGCACGAATTTGTTCGGCTCGCGGAAGTTACGAGCAAGGCTAAACGGGTATTTTTTATGGGCTGGTTTTACGCATGGGCACGTGCTGCCTTGACAAATAAATCTAGGGGTAACAGGAATTCGGCGGGCAAGGGGGAGGGAGAAAGGACGTAAGAGAAGAGAATCCACAGGGAAAGAGAGAAGTTTGTGGTGGTGGATAATTGGCGGAGAGCAATGCGGCATTTCGCTGTGGCGGTACCTTTGGGCCAGTGGTTCTCACATTTGCATCCTTCGATTTGATTCTTACGAGCGTACACAACTTACTCGAAGAAAGAAAAAAAATTAATGGATCAGTTCATATTTATTAATTTCATATTTATTAATTTATCGGTTAATAGAATTACTAACGAATTTCAGAATCGTAAAATATTTGCTTAACGAAACAACGATTACTTGTTTCTACTTCGCTCTAATAATTCTAACTTTATTCAATACCTTTATTGAAACCTTGAATTTGTTCAACCTAACGCTATCCGATTATCGACACTATAACTTGGTATTCTGTGTGTATTAAAATGATATAAATACTAGATAGAGTATGTCGATAAAAACAAATTTTAGACTATTTGTTAATATACGCCCAAATAATGGAATAAAGTAGCATCGAAATTACACTTATAATTAATATTTCGTACTGAGGGTCGCGTAGAGATTGAGAACCGGATGAGATAAGATTCCAAAGAATTCAGTTTTTCGAAGAAATACTTTTGTCACTCGAGATTCGCTTTCAGGTATAAGAACCACTGGCGCGTAGCGGGTGCAGCGCACAGATCGAGGAGCAGAGACATCTTAGATCTAAGGGAGCGAGTAAGCGAGCCCAGTAATTAGTTCCACTAATCAGTGACCCGGAGGAAGATAGGGATGTGACTTTAGGTAGACAGAACGGGTTGGCCAGTATTGCCGCCATCTTAAACGATACCTCCCTTCGCGACGGAGTATAATCGAGCACGAAATCCCAAGCAAATTCATCCTCGTCTTACCGGCGATTTTACCACTGAAATACTGAGCAAACATAGTGACTGCTTTACAATGAATTTTTAATTCCCCTTGCTAATGATAGATTAGAGCATTATTCGATGCAACAGGTTTTAGGTACTGCGAATTGATAGTAAATGAGCACGAAATCTCAGGCAAATTCATCCTCGTCTTACCGGTGATTTTACCACTGAAATACTGAGCAAACATAGTGACTGCTTTACAATGAATTTTTAATTCCCCTTGCTAATGATAGATTAAAGCATTATTCGATGCAACAGGTTTTAGGTACTGCGAATTGATAGTAAATGAGCACGAAATCTCAGGCAAATTCATCCTCGTCTTACCGGTGATTTTACCACTGAAATACTGAGCAAACATAGTGACTGCTTTACAATGAATTTTTAATTCATCTTGCTAATGATAGATTAGAGCATTATTCGATGCAACAGGTTTTAGGTACTGCGAATTGATAGTAAATGAGCACGAAATCTCAGGCAAATTCATCCTCGTCTTACCGGTGATTTTACCACTGAAATACTGAGAAAACATAGTGACTGCTTTACAATGAATTTTTAATTCCCCTTACTAATGATTAGACAGCGGATCTTTATGCATTTATGGCTTATAGAAGTGTTCAAAAAATGCTATAATATAAAATTCGAGAGAATTTAACACGATTTTTATATGCTTTGGATCTACAAAGGCTGTTCCCATTAAAAATAGGATTTTATTTCATTTCACTTTCTCAAAAATTTTTCTATAAAAATTGGAAATTGCATAAACATCCGCAATCTACTAATGATAGATTAGAGCAATATTCGATGCAAGGTTTTATTGTGCTGCGAATCGATAGGTTCTCTAATTGGTACGAATGCCTAATTTTGACGTTGCATCGCAAGAGCACTCGTCATATAATTACCTGTTTTCTGCCATGTTCCAGGGGAGCACTGCGAACGACAAGACCACTGCGCCTCGACGCCATGTCGGAACGGGGCCGAGTGTCGGTCCCTCAAAGACAGCTACGAGTGCACGTGTGCACCCGGCTTCACGGGCCCGAATTGCGCGGAGGACATCGACGAGTGCGACAGGAACCCGTGCATACACGGCTCCTGCAAGAACATTCACGGATCTTACAAGTAAGTTGAATGACATCGTTAACGGCCCCTTACAGCATTTTACATATCTTCTTCGAATGTAAATTGCGTCACGTCGGCCAGGCGTTTCCGATAAAGCACGCCACGACTCAATTTCACGTGGCCAACATTTCAACGGTCCTCGTGGGCCCTAGTTCTGGGACTTTTATCGGCTAGGCATTTGGGACATATACAGGTTGTTCGTTTGAAAATTTTCCAACCGAATATCTCGAAAAGTATGAAAGATATTAACACTTTGACTGCCAAACTACAAGCCTCAAAAATTCCATAAAATAAAAGCGTTATTTAATGAAATAAAAATTGAAAAAATTAAATGTATGATATTGAGTAGTCCTTCAACTTTCTTACATTTTACTGATCCTAATCAAATTTGGTGCAATGAATATACTAACATGAAAATTTATTTTAAAATAATTCCGTCACCCACATATGGGTGACATGGCAGTCAACGTGTTAAAAAAGTTGAATACACGTGTCCATGGATTTCGAGGGTGAAAGAGGGGGGCAGTGTCAGTTTTTTAATTGGGTGGCGTTTTCAAAGTCGTTTGAAGCTCAACTTTGTTTTTTCAAATGGAAACCTGTATTTTTTGTTCTGGAGTCTTATTGTACGTAAAAAGACCAGCAATTTTCGTAGGATACCTTTTTTTATCCGTGTACTAGTAAAAATGTATAGAGCAAACACTGCACATCGCGTTTAATTTCTATCTTTTAAATTCAGTGCCGGCTCCGCAATTTTTCTGGCGGTCTCGCAATTTCTTTCGCACTCCCAAGAATTTTTTGTGCCAGCTCAGACATCATGACCGATCGGATAAGACGGTCCTGATCCCCGCCGGTCGTCTGACGGCGGAACAGACACGCATCGCGGTTACTTTGTACTTAACATAAATTTTGATCACCGTCTCGGGCAGATTTTAATCTCGTCAGTGTCTTCGCTTTTGAAATTCGGCGCGTACCGAGGCGAAGGTACCGACCGGCCGGCGACGGAAATTGATTGAAGCCTTACATACATTTCTGTGAAACACGTAACGCAACGTGCAGCGTAATGTATTCGGTACTTTTACAGGCTCGCACTCTGTTATTAAATTCCTGACAGTGAAACTCTGTTGCTCGGTACAAGACAAACGTCTTTCCGATGGCTCCGATGTACCCAAATTATTATAAATCGATGGCTACTTGTACTGTCGCCCTGCCTTGATGCACAGACAGAGTATGATTTCGATAGCGGTATGCGGATGGATTCGCTTCTCGCAGGATTTTCGAGCTGCTTTCGTTCTGCAATTTGAATTTTTCTATAATTTAGACATTAAACGATGAAATAAAAGACTTCTTTTTTATTGTACAGTTGTAACCTTCGATAAGAGGTTATTCTGCATTCTGTATTACATACATAATATTACAACCTTAATATATTATAGCCTTATTCTAATGTGAAGGTAATGTAATAGATACACATCAGTTGGAGCCGCTCAATTGTCAATGAATGTGACGATGACATTATACACACAATCCGCAATTCTTTAGGAAGGAACATAAGTTCCTGCATACATTGTTTGTAGGTCTGTGGAGTAGAACATTAATTAAAAGACTTATTGTGAAGCATAATAATTATTCAGTGTAGCTGTCTCTGACTCTGACAATTTGATCATCCATTGTAGAACATAAATCGTCACAGTTATATATAGATATTTTGGTAATTATTTACATTAGAGGCTTCCTCACCGATTTTGATGACCTTGAAATATGACCCGACGTATATGATGTATCCATGGGGAATTATTCAACAAAATTTTTTTTTGGGTATATATTATTTAAAAAATTGATACAAATGTGGATAGACACGTTCTTGTTATTTTTGTAAAATAATGTTACGTAGTCAGTTTTAGTGCTTTGTAAACCTAGTGTTAAAGGGGCATTGAAGTTGCAAAGTATGAAAGAAAACCTTGCATCCAATATTCTACATACGAATAATAAAATATAATACTAATGTACTACAAACTACATTATAAAATACTAATGTAAAGTGTACTTACTTGTGAATCTTCTTTACCTCCGTCGGATCCACAGCACACAATTATTGACTCACGAGAATAGGTCCGAATAATTGAACAACAATAACTAAACAACACACACACAACACACTTAACGAAATCGTGACAGCAGACGAGAAGATGTTACTCCGACCACGAATAAAATAATACTGCGATTTTAACAATGATCCCTTCCACGCAGGTGGTACGGTCAGGTTATCATAGGAAGGTTAGACGCTGAGCGTCAATAAACACTAGATACAAAACCAAGGTAAAAAAATTATGGCGGGGCGCTGGCCCTATTTCCCGGAACTCCCTGTTTTCGTATCACACGTCCGTGGGAGGGGGACTGTTAAAATCGCAGTATTATTTTATTCGTGGTCGGAGTAACATCTTCTCGTCTGCTGTCACTATTTCGTTAATTGTGTTGTGTGTGTGTTGTGAGTAATTGTTGTTCAATTATTCGGAATTCTCGTGAATCAATAATTGTGTGCTGTGGATCCGACGGAGGTAAAGAAGATTCAGAAGTAAGTACACTTTACATTAGTATTTTATAATGTAGGATTAGCATTCGTATGTGGAACATTGGATACAAGGTTTTCTATCATATTTTTCAACGTATATTAACCCTTTTCACTCCGAACCATTCTGGCAGAAATTTACAAATCCTCGTATTATATAGTATAATTTTGGAACCAAGTAACGTATTATAATGATATTGGACTTATATGAATTGGTTGACATCGAGGAATATATATTTGCAAAAAAATCAATATTTTATTTAAAGTTGCGCTGGAATAAATTAATTCCCCGTAATCGCTAATAAACTTTAATGTCCCCTGAGAGGGGACAGCGGAGTGCAAAGGGTTAACGATCATTAATGATTTGGTATATAGTATAATTTAATGTGGTTCAAATAAGATACTACTTTAAATCAAATATTTTTATTTTGATAACCAGATAGATAAAATGAAATATTTTTATTTTGTATTTCAAATATTTCCTTACAATGAAAATAAGTTGAGCAAGTAGTTAATATTATAAATTATAATTTTTAACATGAGAAGCTATAATAGTTAGCAAAGTATTATTTGTAGTTTAATTACGAATATGTAACATGTTGATAAACGGACTACAATATCGTAATAACATTACAGGCAACAAAATATCATAAAAATATAAGTTACTGTCAACTATTTGAAATATTATTTTACACAGTCCTACACACACCTACTCCGATCACTTTTTGAGATGTTGAAACTTTTTTGCGAATATCTCGGAAACTAAAGCTGAGCGGCGGTAACATGTATAGGGAAAAGTTGTTCAGAATGACCTTAACATATTTCAAGGTCATCAAAATCGGTGAGGAAGCCCCTAATGTAAATAATTACCGATATTTTTTATTGGTTACGGAAAAAGTTGCTAAAGTACAAGAAGCCTGGAAAAACATGTTGCGACAGCATAAGTGAACACAGTCCTTACCCTCGAGTTACTTAAGGTTTCCTCGTAGTCGAGGATTTCAAGCGGTCATCAAACTACATCAAAGGCGCTATAACACCAGAATTACCGTGAATATTTTCCAAGAACGCGTGTAAACTGTTCCATTAATTGCTTAATCGTCCGAGCCCGCGAGAGAGCAGATGCGCTCGATTTGTTCGCGCCAGAAGATTCGATGACGATGTCCCGCACTGGAAAAAGAACGGGTTGGGGTTGAGGGGTGGGGAGGGGAGGAATGGTCATGCACGTCGCGTCGACCTCTCGAAATATCGTTGCGGCCCAGCGAGCCTGGTGATGAGGGTGCAGAGAACCGCGGTAGTGTCGTTCGTCTTTGTCGCAATTACCGATTGAGCACGGACGCTGGAACGTGAAGCGCATAATGACGCCGAACAACGAGGATCCATCGAGTCGATCCCACGGCCCATTACGGATTTGCTCGTAATTCGACGTTCCGACGCCTCAAAAATCACTTTTGTAGCAAGGGCCGCGCCTTTTTCGACCGATCTCGTACCGCTCCGCTCCCTTCGCAACAGTTGCAGAAAGTGAAATCGCGCGTTCGTTACGGGACGTTCGTTACGCGAAACAAAGGTCTCAGAACTCGTAAATCGAAGTTGCGAAAATTTGCCCTTCAGGGGTGGGGGTGGTTTCTTATACTTGTACACGTTCATGTTAGGTCTCGGATTTCAGAGTGCTAGAGCTACCGTACGGTGTTACAAAGATTTCAAAAAATTGTGACAGGCAGGTTAGCAGATATTCGCAGCTGATTTTTCTCAGAATCCCTTCTATATAGTTTGAACTTGATACAATAAAAATTTCAAGATGAGATCTTTCGAGACTTTCTAGTTCAACTCTATTAAAGTCAACTAACCGGCATAGGAACATGGTACTTAGAAAATCTCTAAAAATTATTGTAAAGGACTTTACTAACGAACTTTCTGAACATTGGTGTAAATATCTACTTGTGTTAATATAGAATATCGTGCATATTTATTGCTCCGACATAATTTTCTTCAGAAGAAATATAAACGTATTACTGTTCGGAGTTTTCACGTATCGATTTCTTATATCGCTATTAAATGAATTATTATGGGCATTAACACGTTGACTACCATGTCACCCATATGTAGGTGACGGTATTATTTGTCCAAGTTTTAAAATGAATTTTTACGCGAATATATTAATCGTACCAAATTTTATTAGGATCTGTAAAATGCCAAAAAGTTGAAGGACTACTCAATATCATATATATAATTTTGTTCAATTTTTATTTCATTAAATAACACATTGATTTGATGGAATTATTGAGGTTTCTAATTTGGCAGTCAAAGTGTTATTCAAGAAAAACTGTTATAATTTACAGATTTATCGCGTATCATGTGAAAGTACAAACCTAATCTTGTAAGTCCTTCCTTCAGCTTTTATTTACATATGGAACTTTTCTTTCGAATACAATTTCAATATCAGTCGATGCGGTAACCTCGCAATGTTCTATACAGATTTTATTTCTCATTAATTCGATTCATCCTTCTGAAAATTCCGAACGGTTCATCAGAAAGAAAAAAATCGAAAAATTATCATCGCTTTAAACCGAGGCTTACCCCTCCATAGAATCAGGTGATGGCAACAAATGTCGCGAAAGGAGCACAGGACCACACCGCTCCGTGGTACAGAGGGGAAGGGTCCTTAGGGAAGACCAGACCCGGGGGGATCCCTTTGTGTAAAAAAAGAAAAGGTAGAAGGAAAACCGAGTGGCGGGAGGGGGGTAGGGGTGCCGCGGAAAGGAAACGAGCTCGCCAAAAACTGGTTCCAGCGAGGGACTTAAGGGCGATCGGCGCGGAGAACATAAATCGGCGCTTTGTTGAGATCGAGTCGAGATTAATCGGGGCCCGAGTCGAGCTGACTGCACGAGAGCAGATAATGTCGCTGGGTCCTATATTATATTGAATTATATCGGTTCGGCGTCGGTGGGTGTAAGTGTTCACGTACACGATCGTCGATTCTTTTTGTTTCTGCGCTCGGGAGCCGCGAGAAAGCTTTGTCGGCCCGGAATCGTCCTCCCAGCGACTGCTCGACATCTTCATTTTTCTATCTGTTACTTTCCACCGTCCGTTCGTGATAAGTCCTCGAACCGCGGTGTCTTCCGACACTCTTCCCATTATTTGTTTGTCTTCGGTCACTGTAACCCCCGTTGAAAATTCAATCGCATTCTTTTAGGACGCTGTGAAGTTTTAACGCAAAATAAAAGTTCTTCCTGTTCGAGTAGCAGGTGTTTCATCCCCTAAAAGCGTGCTACGATTCGATCAAGAAACAGGCTCGCGTTACAGATTACTCGCGCGCTGGAAGTTTAATAACATTTTGAATTTCCGGGTACCTACTTGGCGGTATAAGATGAAGGGAAAAGGAGAAGTCTTTATAGCCGGCACGCATCGTTAATTGAACGGTATCCGGTTGACGTGGACGAAGCAAACTCTGGCCGGTATAGGAGTAATCGAGCTTTAGCCGGCTAATAAATATCGGCGAAGGGTTAATCGCGCTGCTACCCAATAATTCCCTTTAACGCTGTTAATCCGCCTCTGCCTCTGGACCCAGAGGTAACCTCTCCGCGGCCGCGTAGTTAACGCGCGTATGCATCATCTTTGCATCGATGTACGCGCATCCCATTTCTGCACCATTAAACATCGTACCTAGATGCGTGCCTTTCTTCACCTGTCCCGATACCTGGCGGCGTAACGACGTCTCTCGAGACGCTAGTCCCGACCATCCATCCGCCCTTTCGTCCCGCGTCGACCCTTCTCGCCCTTTCCCTTCCTCCTTTCTCTTACCCGATCCCGGTTACGCCGCCCGAGGAGCAATAACGTTCAATTGGACCTAATAAAGACTTTGATGTGGCATGCCTGACCGCCAGGTGGTGCTGCTACGAGCTACTATGTTATTAAATAGTTACCGAGGCGGTGGCCGAGGCACGCTGTCATGGCGGGGACAGAGATCTTTCATCGATCTCTCCCCAGGGCCGAGGGACAAATAATCGAATACTTTGTACCGACGATGAGATCGATAATGGCCGATAGTTAACGGTAGTCGTCGTCGTCCGGCATAAAATCCTTCGGATACCAATTTTCTGATTGCTCGCTCGCTGCTCCATTTTTCAAGGCATTTAAGTAAATGCGCGTGCTCGCTTCAGCATACTCGCGTCGTTCGGAATTATTGACGTGGACCGCGTGTGTCGAATGCAAAATTAATGCTCATGCGCCAGCACTTTTGACAGCCGAATTAAAACGTTCTTTCGGAACTTTCGATCCGGAAACGTCAAGGTCGAGTCTGATTATTATTTTTCCGAGAAAGATTTTTGCAAAGGGACAAATACAAAAAGATATTTCGTCCGCTTTCCTAGCGTCCAGTGAAATGAATGTCCGAAAAAAGAGAAATAAAATTGTAGGGAGAAGTGCACGTGCACGGCGCGCGTGTGTCCGGGCAAGGATGTGATTTATAAAATGATCTCTCCCCCCGAAGTCGAATTTAATTGAGCGGAGGCAAGCCAAAAGGAAGAGAGAGAGCGGCGTTTCTTACCCCACCGGTTGAATTCGCAACGGATCTTGATAAACCGTGGCCTCCTCAGCAATTTCGGACCTCGCTGTGATTGACCCCGCAGGGTCAAATTCTTTCTCGGCTTCTAGGCAGAACTCTCGCACCTGATTCATCGCCCAGGTTTCCGAAAGCCGCGTTCACACCTGTTTCTTTCGCCTTCCGCTCAACACCTATGCGGCTTCTATCGCGGACTTCTCGCACACTTGTCTGACAGTGTCAAATTCGCCTTCTCCTCAAATTCTTGAGCGGCTCGTACCGGTCAAACTTGCTTGAACGGCGCTTGAGAATTTATAATCGACTGTTAGGTGTTCGGTTATGCGAGAGACAGGACTCGCGAATAATCGAATTCGTTCTTATACGCTCTTCAGAAATTGCTGCACCAAAGACGTTCGATAAATCGTCTTAGGAAAGCTGTAAGGTAAAGGCACCAGTAGTTGACCACCATGTACCAGTAGTTGACTATTTTATAGAAAAACAAAAAATAAGGTTTGAAATTGTCTTATTGTTTTGAAAAACCCCTTTTCACTCGAAGCTATTTTAACTCCAAAAGGAAACATTTCTTCCGACCTAAAATATTTCACTTTTATATATTTGTTTTCATGTTATACATACGAAAACGGTGGAATTTACTCATACAATACCGAAATATTTAGTAATTTATTAAACACAAACAAATTTAATAATGCAAAATATATTTTGAATAATGACACAGCAATTTTTAGTGGTGCCTTACAGTCACCATTCGAGTGCTAAGGGTTAAACAACAGACAGCATGGCATCCGAGGTTCACTTTCATCAAAAGTGCTCTTATAACTGCGCTTATGAAAACCTTATATTTTATGTTTTTCTATAAAATGGTCAACTACTGGTACATGGTCAACTACCGGTGACTTTACCTTAATGCTTGCCGTAAGAATTTGAACACGGTATTTGATCATTCAGGAAGTAGGCTAAACTAATTAGCCGGCGAATAAAAGCCTCAATGAAATTACACAGCGCGCCCTCGCGATCGCCCCCGCGCTCGTTTTTCCCCGGCAGAAACGGTGGCAGAAAATTTCAAGGCGGCCACGATCGGCCATGTATGTTAATGCTATCAAGATCTGTTGCGCAGCCGCGGTTAACCTTGACGTCGAAGTAGAAGAAAGTAATCTAACGAAGAGCTTGTTCTCACAGCCTTGCCGCGGTCTTCGTCTCCAGCGTCTGGATGTCGCGAGTCTCTCACACGCAATATCATATTCATGCTTGTGCGAGGTGTGCTCGGAAATGCGTCACGTCGGAGCGGACCGGCAGAACGATTCCTTAGATCGTAGATCGCTCGAGTTTAAAGTCGTTTCTACGCGGTGAGCGAAGCCTAGACGAGGTCAGCCGGGTCGACGTGAAGCGGTGCCCGTTTCTTCCGTCGGGCCAAGGAAAACGTAACCGAGGGACAAATGGGGGATGGGGGAGGGGGAGGGGAAACAAAGATCTCGAGCAATTCGAAGAACCCGTTTCTACAGACGCTGAGTGACCGATAACTACGTGCCGTGAATGCCGACCGCGAGATTTTCGAATTTCGTCGGGCAAACCATCAGCCGGCGAACCATTAAGGATCTTCGTTTGCGCGCCACGAATACAGAAACCCTCCGGAGGGTATCCGACTTCTCGCGTCCGATCCCGATACGCATCGGGACCTCGAACCTTTGAATTATCGTCGAATGCTCGCCGCAGAACGGGGAGGCTCTTTACGTGTCCTGAATACGAGGTCGGGGGTGAAGTCGGTGTCGTTCAGGAAAACTGGTGGTGCAGGTCACGATTCTCGCATGATCCTCGATCTACCTACGGATTTTTAACGAGCGGAAGATCCTCTACCCTTCTGAAACTTCAATTCTTTACCTTGTACATTGGGCCTTCGAAGTACAGCACCGATTAGATATTCTTCTAGGCTCGGAAACCATGTTTCTTGCAAATATCACAGCGAGTACAAGTGACCAACCTGAAATGATGGTTAAAAATAAAATTTGTCTTAACCCCTTGCCCTACAATATCTTGTGTGACTCGTGATGAAGATTCTGAACAGAATATAGTAAATAACATATATATGTTATTAATATCCTTTAACCCTTTCACAGTGAGGTAAAATTACGATATTCTGGTCCAAAAAATGTCTAGATTTTTCATGTTCGGAAATAGCCCCGACAGCATACTGAATTCAAAACTAAACCACGTCTCCTTCTTCAGTTAAAATAAGCTTAGAAAAACAGGGGAAGCAAAGAATCTAACCATAGTCTTAGATATCATTGGTAAACTAAACAGTTTGAAACCCTAACCCTGCCCGTGACTGTCACGGGATACACTGTGAAAGGGTTAAACCGAAATAAAATTCTATTTCGTCGTAGTTGATATATATCCTATGGAGAAAACATGGGGATACAATAAGTATAAACTATCTTTTTTTCTATGAAATTCTGAACGACAAAGAATTTCTAATCCTTATAATCACAAACTAAATAGTAGTGCAAGGGGTTAACCATGCCTTGAATAGCAAATCAGAGATTCTGAATTGTTGCTTCGCGCGATCCTCGGCAAGAGCAATAGATCACGGATCCACGGTTGATTAGAAAAAGTAGTTAGACCTTGTCTTCGCTGAGAGCGACCCAGCCGCCCACTGTATTCGACTGGATTATAAATAGTAAAAGCGCGACGGGCATTGCGTAAGGATAATTAAGCGATTGTTGGGTAACGATGGCCGCAGACTATCAATTATTCCTCCTAGCGACAGTGTCGAAAGGTGTTGATTGAGGTCGGATCCAATTTAATCAAATTATTAACACGGATGGTAGTAACTTCGTGCGAATGGCTTCTACTTTGTCCATGGAGATGTGAGGCAATGAATGGGCGTTTCATTTACATCGGCGTTTCTTCATAGAAGTGTAACGGAATGTAACCTTGACTGCTCGATCTCGATCAGCGGTTCTGCGGCATTAATCACTACCCTTTGCGCATTCGATTCCCTCCGTCGATTTGCGTAAATAGTGCTTATGCGAAACGCGTCCGGGAAAATATGTCGCACCGTGCGACGACGCGGAGAACAGATCGTTATGAAATCGAATCTGCGTTTTGCATATTGTAATAAGAAAGAACGCGAACTGCATATTTGAATATGTTGCATGCTACGCGTCAGGAGATAGATCAACGCTCTGTTCATATTAATTACGAGATTGCGGATCTTTATGCAAGAGAAAAAATATTTGCATTGATTGCAAGACACGGGAACGAGATAAATATTTATTTTTGCTTTTAGTTATTTTGTTAAGCTGAAACCAATGCGCCTATGTGTTACGCTTATGTGTACTCAATTATTCGATTATTAGCAACAACGATTTGTACACTGACTGTGCAATGTATTATGTGTTAATACGTATACCTTATTTCACAAGTTCAAGTGTTCAGTATAAAAAAATCAGAATTTAATTCTACAGCCCCTTGTTATTTCGAGATTGATCATAATTAGTCTACCATTATAAGTAATTTCGCATGCGGTTGAGAAATCAGAGTCTGATATAGCAATTTAAGAAGTACATGGAAACGCATTAAGCCTCGCATGACGGAGCCTATGTCCCCCGAGATAATTTAGATGCAAGCTATTTGAGCCCTTCCTCGAGTCTCACTTAAGATTCAAAATGCTTGGAACTAAAATAAAAAAAAAAAGGATTATACTACTCTGCTTCCCATAGATGTATGTCCTGAGCCGATTCTTTGTTCAAAAGTAACGAAGACGGATAAGTTGCTCCAATCTGGTTGCATAAATAACTATCTCGCAGCAAGAAGTAGCGTTCGGCGGTTCGGTTATCCGTGCAACGATCTAGAATTCCCCGGGACATCTGTAGATCTTCGACTAATTAATTCTCACATCCGGACTATCCAGTTTGTCACGATTCGGTCCTCCCTTCTTCCGATGGATCGTCGCAGATTCCACCGGCTTTACGCAGTTTCGTTATCTCGATCCGGTCATCGACCGGATCTATGAGATCCCTTAGCTGGTCGTGCGCCCGAAGGAAGGGGCTCGATCCTACAAATTGAAGATGTCCTGACGGTACACGCGTCCTGCGTATGCGAGCATAATCCATCCGGACGTCATCCTCGACGGTCAGAACCCCGTGGCCACGGCTACCTTCGGCCAGTTAAGCGAGCTAAGTCGCGTGACATACGTTTTTAATCTTAATCCTGACGAAATCTTATCGCACGCGATGCCAACGGCTGCTGTTACAGTTAAATGTCGCGACGATTCTCGTATTGGACAGTGCTCGGTACGTCCGCCTGTCTGGAAGATTAATCTGACACGCTGATGCTTCTAGCTCGTGTGCAAAACTACAACATGCGATTGCATACCTGAGGAGTCCTCATTTTCAATATCGAAATCTTTTCACCGTGTCCGGAAAATTTACTTTTATTTCTGCTCGAAACGGCGACTTTGGCTTCAAATAACAGTTCATTGAAAATGCGATTATTGAAGCTTCAAAATATCATTATTGGTAAATAGAATGCCCGTTGAAAGTACCATGATTTTTTCCGGTCCGCCTGAGAACGAAATTTCGCGAGCGTCCAACGGGGAAGTTGATCGTCAAGAATCGCCTGACATAACGATTATCGAGTCCAACCAATTTAGGCAATTACGACGGTGGGAAAGCGTCCTGTACTGGCGTTCCATTAGCCGCGTTAATCCGGCATTATGCTCCTTACTTTACGCGCAGTGCATCCGTTTACGTCATGGCCCCGGACACACAACACCCGACGCGGAATTAATTGTTGCCCAAGTGTACGATTAATCCGGTGAACTGGCAGTTCAACCGTGGCCGAAAAGCGGATTCTGCAGATGTATCTCGTTTGCTGGAAGGCTTAGCAGCCTCTTCCTCCCGCGAATTTATTCTACGCAAAATCGCAGTTTCGAGAAACCCAGAACAAATAAATCTCCGCTAAATCGTTTAATAAGTATTTCAGTCCAATTTTCATAAATAAAAGCTATTTTATATAATTTGTCTTGTACAGTTGCTACTAAAGAAATTATAATAAAATAAGTAGACTAAGGTAAAGGCACCAGTAGTTGACCATGTACCAGTAGTACAATTATCCATGTTTGTCCATTATATAGAAAAACATAAAAAATAAGGGTTTTATAAGCGCACTTATAAGTGCACTTTTGATGAAAGTGAACCTCGGATGCCATGCCGTCTGTTGTTTAAATTTCAAAACAATAAGAACATTTCAAACCTTATTTTTTATGTTTTTCTATAAAATGGTCAACTACTGGTGCCTTTACCTTACTGTACATAATAAATTTTGAATAAAATCGATATTAAATATACGATTCGAATGTTTGATGTTAATTTATTTCACTGGAAATCAAACTAAATTGTAATTGTGGAATATTCATTTTTATAATTCGAGGTCTGGTATTGTTTAGAAACATCCCACATAATCAACGCGCTCCACGAACCATCTTTTGCAAGTCCAGGGTCTGGAATCAAAGTCCCGTAGGGTAGTCTCGTTTCCGTCTCGTGAAACGTAATCGCGTAACGGAGTCTCCGATGTATAATCAATGAGATGATCTAGATCTGGATTCGGAACAATGTTGTGTAGCAGCCCCGTGCGAAAGGAGAATGAAAATGCGCGGGAACCGGAATCCACTTGCGAAATCCGCCATGTTTATCGCGACGCGTGGATCAGTCTTCCCCGACGGTTTCGTTCGATTTCGATCACTGCTTTCCTCCATGCCAGCGATCCCATCGACGAGTTAAATTAATATCCTATTTTTTGATCATTTCAAAAAGTCGACAATAACGTAACAATATTCTTAAATTCTCATGGATACCTTCATAACTTTCATCTATTCGTTTTTAGGATTTATTCAGGCTTCTAGTGACTTTGATCATAATATAGGAAATTAAATAAATTAAAATCTCAATAATCGCAAATCCGAAACTTTGGAACCTGCCGTTTTAACTGGCCATTTAAAGAATTTTTTATCATTGCGCAACAGTTGATGTTAAGGCCAGTCCGACAAGCTATCATTACAACTCATTCGAGCTCGGATGCAGTTGTAACTTTTTTGAATATTTCTCAGATTAGCACCGATAACGACAATATTTAAGGCGATGAAAGTTATAGCTCCGCCTTGTGTATGTCGAGCACATGATGTGTTGACACATAGCCGGTAATCATTGCATTCGCGGAAAGAATCTGCGAAAGAGAGAGAGAGAGAGAGAGAGAGAGAGAGAGAGAGAGAGAGAGAAAGGGAGGGAGGGAACAAACGTGCTCGATTTTACGTGCAGACGCGTAATTGATCGGATGATTGGTACAGCGGGAACACTTGTTTCATCAACGGCCCTCTCCTCTCTAATGTAAAATTCCTCTGTAATTGTACCGGCGCGTACGAGTTGCGAAGCTGTAATCGCGAAGCGCGTATCAATAGCTGAAGAAGGAGGATTGTCATTAAGTGTTCTTAATATTCTGCGAGAGAATGTTTTCATCGCGTCGGTTGATAGCCTCGTAAACTTGATCAGGAACAGGCGTCCCGAGCCACTGTCCCCTTCTCCGTCAATCGGCTCGATCTTCGCCGATTTCGATCTTCGCCGGGCGTTCCAATTTCGTGCCAATTAAATCCTCCGGACCCGGTACCTCATAATGGCTTCTATCAATTTCTGGCAAACAGCTAACGACAAAACGGGCCCAGACCGACGACAGAGCCGTTTTTCGTTCAATTAGTTCACCACCTACTTTCCTTCCCGAGCTCGCGAACCTATTTAATTATTGCCAATTAAAATTATCTCTCGTTATGCTCGTTCGACGGACAAATGATACTCATTTTTGGAGGTGATTACAACCCGTTACAATGAATTATTGAAAGTGTCGTCGTAGCGTGTTAAAGCCGAGGTTATAATGGAAGTAATTAACGTTTTCTTACAATTAATTTCAATTACTTGAGGGAATTATTTATCTATCCAATTTCTGTCTATTCATTCCAAATCTTCGAAATCCAGTTCGGATAATCGAGGTTTCACTAAATCGTCAATTTAACAGGTAAATGGTATTCCAAATTGCATCGTGCTCGGTCTCGTTTTAATCAGGAAAATTTTATGTATCGAGACATTACTGTACAAAATGGAATTGTAACAAATCGATGATCATGTCAGGATAGAAGTTTGAGTCGCATTATTTCTGGGGGTTTCGCAGGAACCCATGAAAAATATACATTGTTCTTCTGATGGTTCTCGTCCCGTTGATCTCCCCCGTCTTCCTCTTCCTCTTCGTGGAAGGCGGTCGTTCTTCCACGGTAGCTTTTATTTCGATCGTCCTTCGAACTGCACGAAATAACTGGACGTCGAAACGAATGGCGGAATTATGCCGCGGAGGATCGTACGCCCGGTTCTTCCCGCGGCGCGGCGTAAAAACCGTTTCGGACTAGATCGGTCGCGGTGGGGATCGCGTGGCGATCGGTTTGCCAACCGAACCTTTCGGTCCGGGCACAAATACGAGGCGGTATCGAGCGAATGATAACTAGCCGGGGACCGATCGACGATCGTGACAAACTGCGATCGATTCGCCGGCTCGGATCTTGTCCCATTAGTTTCGAACTGGCCGCGCCTTTTTGCATTTGTCGCGCGCGCACGACTCCCGGCTTCCTTCTTGCTCGCTGTTTTGCGAGCGCCCTACCGAAATGACTTCATTTTGCAATGTTGTTGCTCTCCGACGAAAGAACGAAAATCGAATCTCATCGCGAGCCGGCCGAAGCTCGAAAAAACGCGAAGAACTTTTCGAGGATGCTCGAATTAATTGCTAATCGCTTCGAGCTGTTCGCGAGTCCGATAAAACTAAACGAGGGGCTGTTCTTATTTAAAGAATATTCATTGCTCAATGAATTATGGAGAGGAGAATTGTTTCTGAGAATGCTTCTTGCTCGGTGTGTTCGTGAGCAGTATCGCGTCGCAATAATTCCGCTCGCTGAAACACGTTCGGTGTTGGACGAGATCCCTCCGAACACTGAGGTCTTAATTGCCCAGGTGAATTTTAATGCCTATCGCGTGCCTAATTAATTAGCCGGCCGAAAACCGATCGCCCCGAAGAAACAACAACCGCGATCCGATCTACGATACCGACACCGATCTTTCCGTCTTGGTTCGGCGACAGCGTAACAGCCACTACATTAAAAAAAAAATGTCAGCCACCGGTCGAACGGAGCTGACTAAAATTTCGATTCCGGTTCCCCCCGTGCAGGCCGATCAAATTTTTACGCGCACGTTTCCCGACGCGCCTCGATAAAATCGAGCCCGGGGAAATATACGATCGTGTTTCCTGCGGTTATATTTGCCAGTAAATTCCCGAATTTGTCCGAAAACGAGTGGAACAAATAGAACGCCCGTCGAACGGGGCAACTCCCGACTCTCGTTTCTTTCATTTTTTTCTCTCTCTCTCTTTCTCTCTCTTTCTCTCTGCAGCCCGAGCCACGGGGAAGCGCGTGTTCGATGCTGAAAGCGCTGCGTGTCGGCCGTTCGAACGTCGGGTTCCCGACTGGTTCCTGGATCACTTCTGACATATTTTGTTCGTTTGACTGCTGAGAGGCGAGCTGAAACTTCCTCCTGTCACGGCTTGCCGCCGTGGCATCCAATATGAATCATATAACGGAGACACATAAACATCAACGTGCCTAACCCCTTCGCCGTGCTCGACTGGACGGGAATCAAATGGCTCTCCGGGACCGGATGATTTATACACGCCGCCGGCCTGTCCTCTCGATATTCGGAGAGTCGCCCGGACAATCGCGAAAGACAATGCTCGTATTCTCGTAACGGGACAACACCCACCCGCCAGATATTAAAGTCGTTTTCCGTTTAGCCGATCGCGCCACGCTGCGAGAGGAGGGAATACACCGCTCTCTCTCTCTCGCCTCGGCCCGGAGCGATTCAGCTTTATGACCGGCTTGCGAAACCGGGTTTCATAAGCTTGCTTTCAATTTAAATATTCCGAGGAAGTAAGCAAGAGCTGTAGCTCTCGAACGGGTCACAATTTATTCCGGGCATTGTTCGGCCTAGCGGCGCTGTTTTCCATAAAGTAAGTGGAGCGAATTTCATGTTCTCGCTGGACCATTCAGCCATTCGCGCCCCTCCCTCCTCGTCATCGTCCTCCTCTAGAAGATCGTCGGTAATCTACGTGCGATCGGAGACTCTCTCGAAAATCTAATGTATCGAAGATCATTGGTGCGGAATAATGGATTAGACCGAGGGGGGCGGCTAGATTTGTAACGTGGGTCGGGTCAGGAAACTCGAGGGCCGATGGCTCGTCTGCTCGGTGTGTTATTCTCGTGGAAGGGGAAATCCGGATCATCCCCTGGTCGGAATCCTAGTCGGAAACCCCATCGACGGGCCTGGAGGATGCCCGCAAGCCGTACCGTTCGCACAACGCGAGTAAACAAGTGAAAATTAAATTTGAAAATTGCCCATCTACAGCCCCGGTTAGGTTGTTCGAACCGCCTAAGCAGGCCGGTCAACACCGTTTAATCGGAATCCTCGTGCCTCCGGCACGCTTTTGCCCCCGACCTGTTTGCCCCGACCGGCGCATAAATATTCATATGCAGGGATTAGCGAAGATTTTTCGGGTGTCGTGCAAATTTACACTAGCTCGTACGGCTCCCATAATCGTCGCTCGCTGATCAAACGGAATACGATTTCCGAGAAGATGTAATCTGTTTTGCGGATTTTTTCGTTTGCGAAACCTACGGACGTCCACGCAAAATGATTATTATCTAAACAAATACCTGGGCCCCTAATGTTCTTGTGTTTACTCTTAAATATTTCACCCTGCAGAACTCGTATCAATATAAAATAACCAGAGTTAGCCCTTATACCCTCGAGTCAGATTTTAATCGCAAGATTTTAATTTGAAACGGTAGAAAAACTGAAAGGATCCAAGGGAAGGATCTAATTTTTATTTTGTATAAAGATCCGAGTAAGTGTAAGACAAGCTGTAGCGCGATTGGTCAAATCCGAGCTGCTGCAACAGAGTTAAATTGTCAAAGCGCAAAGCTGACTCGAAAGCACGATTTAAAAGGTAAAAGTTCAACAAACGAAGCCGACGGTTTCAAGAATCGTTTCGAAAGGTAAAAGTTCAATGCGCGTATCAGAACGCGTGGAACTTGCAGTAAATTCGGGCCGAGTTTGGTCCACCGCTATAGAACACGTGAGAAATATCGTGCGACTATGGAATTAGCGAGATTCTTACATATATAGAATCGGCGAGGAAGGAGCGGAGGATACAGAGGAGGGGCAGGGACCTGAGATGCACGCAATGATTCCGCATCGTTTCTACGACCTAGGACCTAACCTAGGTAGCCGAAAAGAGAGACGCGGTTACGGGCGTTCGGTTGTGTGAAAGTAGGATAACGCGAGAGACGTGGTCGAAGACCAACGAAGGGTGACGGAACGAGCCGAGGGGACTTTGGTTAACGAGTGCGGGCGAGAAAGAGATCGACGAAATTACATGGCGTCGCGGAAAGGGATGGAAAACGGAGTCACGACAGCCCAATGGGGGGGAACCGAGTGACGCCAGTAGAGAGGGTCACCGATGACGGTGGCGCCCCCTTAGCGGCCCAAGCCAGAAGGTAAGGTTAGTCAGTCGCCAGCCGTCCGAGGACGATACACGTTTTGTTCGCGTCTCTGCCGATTTCACCCTGACGGTCCTAACCGACGACTGTGGAAAATACGCGCGAAAAACAGGTGGCAACGCGAAGTGACATTGCACAGTGTAAATACAGTGTATCGGAACCGTCCAGTGAACATCATATAGCAATTGCCTGTCGCGGTGAGATTTTCAGTGGCGTGCTCTGTGCTTCGAAAAGACCGGCAACGCGCCACAGCGTGTTCCGATATATTTCCTTCGACCGAGTTTGGATATTTTCTCCGGTGAAGTGCTGTTAGAAACACGATCGTGGGAACGATTGTAACTTTCCAAGGAAGTGGGTTTCCTTGTATTGGAAACTGGAAATGTATCGGGAAATTCGTGTCCTCGTAAGAATCCCATGCTGAGGTTGTCTCGAGGTTTGGCAACGCCTGCTGTCCCTCCGGTCGACCGTCATGGGTAGCTCGCCTGTGGGCCGACGTAATACAGGATAGAGGCAATTTGTGCGAGTTTAAGAGAGTTTAAAGCACGCTCGGCGCATTGTCACGCGGAACGGAACGGAACGGATCGGTCGGATCGGATCGGATCGACGCTGGAACTAGTCTGTGCGCACAGATTCCAGGCCAGACGGTCCTGGCGTCCAAGTGAAAACATACTCGGTCGCGCGACGAAAAGTGACGCGAGCGAGCGTGAGAAAAAGACCGGCTACGTTCCTCTCCACGCCGAGGGACGGTTGAGATAGTACGCTCGCTGTTGTACGTTCCACTCGTGCCTCTGCGTGTCCTGTGCACAGGGTGCCAGGAAATTATATGTCACGACCACCGTGGTAGCGTCGTTCTCTGATCGGCGGAGATCTAGCGAAACTGCCCTTGACCTTCAAATGTGGGTTCCAAAGTCGAACCTTTTGCCGCGTTTTCTATGCACCGTGAGAAACAACTTTGTCAAAGGAACTTCACCTTTTTCTCAAAAAATTATATCAGATCTCGAACAATTCTTAACTCCTTGCACTTCTATTTATTTTGTGATTGTAATAATTAGAAATTCTTCATCCTTCGGAAATTCATAGAAAAAAAAAGATAGTTTACATCTATCGTATTCCAGTGTTTTCTCCAAAGGATATATATTAAATATCGAATAAAGATCGATTGAATTAATATATAGAATTTTATTTCGGTTTAAGGGAAATTAATAACATACGTATTTATTAGATTCTGTTCAGAATCTTCATCACGAGTCTGACTCGATATTGTCGGGCAAGGGGTTAAGCTATTCGACACTGCTATGATAATAAAGTTTCTGACATTATTCTTGTAATACTCATCGCAAGGATCAACCTTGTTGAAGTCAAATTTTTGACAGTTTTTAAATCGACTTAGACCACTATACAGTACCAAATTTTCTTCCATTATTTTTAGAGCGTCTGTCTATTTCTTTATTTCAAGAGTACAAGCATCGACGATTTAGCTATCAAGATTTGACACTGATGTCTGTGTTCACATATTATTCGCGGAAACCTAATCTTGACCTAATCTTGACTGCTAAATTGTCAATCGAATCGCAGAAAATCGCAACAATTTCTTGGCCGGTGGTTGTGATAAATTTCCTCCCGCTCTGTGTACATTTCCCCCACCCTTCCATTCTTGTGGACCAACGGTTTAATTTTGTTACCAGTTTCTCGCATACATTCAGTCCAGTTTTCATCGGAGTTGGACTTTAATTTATTTGATCGAGAGAAAATAATCTTGACGAAATGTCGCACGTAATCTAGAAGAAGGGGCAAGATGATGGAGGTTTCGAAGACGGTTTATGGTTCTCAGGCAGTAAAACGACATACGCTAGTGTCGGGATTGGAGCGGTGACAAATTTCGATACGGGCCGATACTGATTGGTTCAACGACTGCTTTCTGGGTTTATGTTTTTTGGTTCTGGTGATACGAAACTAGTGTGCAATTATTAACGTGTGAACGATTTGTGCATTACTTTAGGATTACCTTGTGAGCATCAGTGTGAGGTGTACCGTGGATGTGTTTATTTTTCTCGTGATCGTTAACGGAGAGAATCTTGAGAGAAAGATATATAGAGAGAGAAAGAGTAAGAGAGAAAGTTTAATAGAGTCGTTCGAGAGTTGTTGATGATGGTGATTCTCGGAAATGGAGTAAATACACTGCGTGTTCCCGTCGAAATATGAGGAGAGCGCCTTTCTGCGAGCCGAGGGAATTGATTTCGAGCGAAAATGTATCTCACGCGTGTGTTCTTGGTACTCCTACTGGCTGTGAGCTCGAGGTTCGTTTTAAATTTCTCCCGCCATTTTCTTTTTCTTTTCCAACGAGAGACAGGTGTTACAATTACTTGTAACCTACAGTTTAATTACAGCCTGATTAGAATTACACCTAATCACCTAGAATGTTATTAAGTTCTCCTTTTTTTCCGATTTAATTGACGCGCGTAAGCATGCGTGCAAAAAATGCCGCGCCGAGCGTAAAAAGACTGCAGCATACTATAAGAAACCGGTACTATAAATATTAATCGTTTTGAATGGATATCGCGTGGTTCATTGGTCCCGCGTTGACTTAATGACAGTCAACGAACGCTATAACTGTGAGAAATTCATTGAAATGCATCGAAATGTCATGTTTTCTTAAAAAATTTAAACGCCACATTTATTAATTATTCTTTACAGCCTAATCGTTATACGGTACGACAACTGATTCGCTTTAATAGAAGATCTTTTTCTCAATTTAAGAGTGAAAATGCGAATTTCGGTTTTCGTAAATTTTGGTCTGCGATTTTTTCCAAAATAATTTGTTTCGTTTTATTCGATCGTTTCTGTCAATAATTTCAAAAAGAAATCAATAGTATTTAGTTCTAATGATTAAATATTACAATTTCTAGACATTTAGTTTTCAGATTTTTGGAGTAACATTTGTTTTTGAGTAAACCTATTTTGATCGCGAATATCTAAGATTTTATCGTCATAAATTATACAGTGAGGAATCGCCGTGGGCGTGCCAGTCGCCAAAAAGTCTAATCGCAAGGCCGCTGTCAAGATTCCAACAAATTTCAGATCGTAAAGCGATCAGAGTATACGGCTTGTCAACAACCAAAAAGGATGGTTACCGTAGGTCGCAATTATCCGGTACGCAGCCTGCAATTAACGCCCGGTGACTGGTTCACGCAGTAAACGCGAACGTTTAACTATTTGTTTATCGCTTGCGTCGATCGCGATTTCATCAGGCCCGTTTAATCGATCCGCATCGTATACGTACTTTTTCGAAACTGGTGATTTTAACCGATTGCATCGTTGCGATTGCAGATGCATGTGCTCGAGCGGATACACCGGCCAGAACTGCGAGAACGAGTATATTCCCTGCAACCCGTCGCCATGTAAAAATGGGGCCACGTGTCACGACATTAACGGTTTGGACTACGAGTGCAAATGCCCCGAAGGTAAGTCCTGAATTCCTTTTCACTTATTAGCTACATTTCGCCCGTGCATACTTCTCTCGAATATACCTAATCGTTTCATGGCGATTCGAGAGTCGGCAGGATTGAGAAATTCACGGGTTCACGATGTTTCAAAACTGTTCAGACACGAGTAATGCACGTTGTTTATGATGTTTTCCGTTTGCAAAGCAAGCTTTTCCCATAAATTTATGTCCTATGAAATGTTGGTGCTTCGTTAATCCATCCATGTTTTATAAAATCCTTTGGATATTCAGTTTTGAAACATCCCGCGCAAAGTATGTGCATGTTTCCAGTAGTATTCGAATATAATTAGACTGTGGATCTTCGTGTATTATTTGCAAAGTCCGATGTACGATGACGTTTATGCTGAGAATCATAAATGATATTACAGTAGGACGAAAGGTCAAAATTCTTTAGAATCCCATCGTATACTATTTTTTTTTTATTGAAGCTCTTCAGACCCTTAAATGGGTTTATTGCATGAATTAATAAGAATTGAATTATGCTTGTTTAGTTCGGATAACCGAACCTCTACCATTCTAGAGTCTTTCTGTTTTTTTTCTGAAATAATTTATGAGGATCCGGTGTCTAATTATGATGCCAAAGTAGTGTTATTTCGTTAAATCGTCCCTACGGGATTGGGTTCGCGCGCAACCGCGACAGACCATCTGCGAGACCCCAGCGGATCCATAAAAAATCGATTAGTGCCCCGGAGCAATTCATTAAGCCGTTTTTAACGATCGTTGCTCCAATCCCTCAATTAAAATCACGATCTTGACAAAAAGACCGCGAAAAATCGGTGCTCCTCGGAACGAGCGGTCCCCTCTGGAGCGATCGGCGACAAGGTTCACGATTTGACGAACCTCGGCCTGCAAATCACGGTCGTTCCAGAAAGCCTGTCTTTCTCACGAATTGAAAAGATCGACAGGGCCTTCCGCTCCGGACTGGTTCGTCGCGAAAACCGCTCGGAATGCGTCCGAGAACAAAGGGGTTGGCCGATCACGGGCGCGACTCGGCATTTCGGCGTAGGAGGAATCTTTTCGAAGAAGTCGCGTTCCACGTTCCACTCTGTTTACCGCGGGAAGAAAGTTTGCTTGTTGCCCGTTGCGCAACCTTGTCCCCGGCGACGGACGAGAGAGAAAGAGGGTCCTCGTGAAGTAGGAGGGTGGGGTAGACAAAAGAACGTTCGCGGGGGCAATGATTAGTCGGCGCAACAGGTACAACTTAAGCCAGGGGTGATGGCCATTTACGTGCGTGTGTGCACGGTGGATGGTTAATGTAAAGCCTAGGGTCAGCCTAGCGTGGCCTCCTCGGTGCTCGGATCACAATGCGTGGTCCTGTCGTTCCCAGGCGGACCACAACCATGGCGACCCCACCTTCTTTCGCTTCTTCCACGGGCCGACCTTCCGTCTTTCACGCCGCTCTGCCTTCGGTCGCGCGCCTTTTCCCGTTAAAGAAGCCCCCTCCGACTTTTCCGCCGTCTTGCTCCGTCGATGAGTATCCGTCCGTGGCTCTGACACGGTTCACACTATCAGCGCTTCAACCCGAAGCCTGAATATGCAGGCTTGTTCGGTTCAGGGGGTAATGCGGTGTATCGTATTCACCAGAAGCGGTTCCCTTTTTTACCCCTGCGGTTTCTCACAGACCCCTTGGAACTACGTTTCCCCGGCATCTTATTAAAATTTGTAAAAGTTGCGAAACCGAGTTATCTGCTAATAAGCGCTTCGATGAGCTCGGCATTCTTCCTGTTTCGTAATACCCTGTAGCGTACACAGGTCGTGCACGGGTCGATTTTCAACATTTTTCTTATCTCTACTCTACACAATGAATATCAACGCCCGCCCTATCCGCGTACGAGTTTCAAACTAAATCCGTTTCGTATAGCATAGTCCGTCCGTTTTCAAAATTTACGCATTTTGGTAAAGGCACCAGTAGTTGACCATTTTATAGAAAAACATCAAAAATAAGGTTTGAAATGTTCTAATTGTTTTGAAATTTAAACAACAGACGGCATGGTATCCGAGGTTCACTTTCATCAAAAGTGCACTTATGAGTGCGCTTATAAAGTCAACTACTGGTACATGGTCAACTATTGGTGCCTTTACCTTACGTGTATGCAGTTCCAGAGATGCGTCTGTTTTCGCAGGGAAGGGTGTGCATAATTCAGGTCGTCGACGCACCGCCCAATTACGGGTTGCTGTCGCTCTAGTACCGGCGCGGCTCGCGTTGCAGCGAGTTCCCCTAATTTCGGCGATTAAAGGGTAGCCGAGGAAAGGAAGTCAGCTTGTCCCTTTATCGCGGCGCACCTAGAGCCGGCGAGCGCTCATGAATTTTACGAGCCGGTCATTGGTACAAATAACCATGTTATGTCGCGGTCGCGTTAGGCGAGGCGTCTGTTTAAAACTGTTGGAGGCTGGTCGCGCGGAGCGATCGAGGGATCGAAACGAGCCGGGGCCCAATGCGTCGCGCGTTTCATTTCGATCTTCCCGCGGGCGGTTTTCGTTTAACGAGGCCGGCGTCGAATTGTCTGCAATTACCCGGTTTCTGCTCGGGGCGACGCTTTCTTCGTGGCACGGCGTTGCATCGCGGTTCTTTCCGCGTTCGTCCGTGCAACAACCAGCGAAAATCAAAACGCATAAACGGCGTATCTCGATCACGTGCTCCTAATGGCCATCTGTGCTCGAGGAACGCTCGTTCTGGTTGTTCCTTATACAGAGGCCGGACGAGGGACGAGGCCATAACTATTCCGGAGTCCGAGCGTTACGGGGAATCGTCGAGACTCATCCCGACGAGTTTATCCATCGATTGTTTGACGTTATTGCTGTACCGTGGCTCTTTTTCTTTTTTTTTTTCTTCCATCGGGTGATGCTTGTCCAATGTCCCTTCGTATAAATACTCGGCTAGTTATTACCGGAGCCCTCGAAATTTATTCGTCTGCCCGGCCGTAATCTCGTCGAAGATTTTCGATCCTCCTTTTCCCCCCCACGGGAACAGGAACAGGGAACTCTAGAGCCGCGCGGAGGTATTTACAACAAGCTCGTAACTATTTCCTACGAGCGGCCCCGCGCTCTCGAAATGATTTGCTCGTGTAGTTAGTTATAATGGTTCAATTTGCAACACTAGCTTCTACCACGCTCTTACCCCCGCGTCTTTTCTCGTTTCTCTGCCCGGTTATTCTTTTTTTCGACTTTCCTTCCTGACAGTGGATGCGGAGAGAGAGAGAGAGGGAGGGAAGGGAGGCCCCGTTCGAGAGAGAGGCGTTTTTTGCCGAACGATTATTTTCCGAAGAGGAAGAAGACCCCTTTCAGCTGTTAGGTTGTAACTATCCCCCTGGCGAGCCGCGGGACTCCTCTCGAGACTAGGCTCTCTCGCTTCCCGTCGATTTGGTCGCATACCCACTACCGCCTAGTCGTAATGGTTCAATTTGCAGCATCCCGGTTTCTCGGCTCCTCCGTTCGAGGCGTGTTTCTTTCCTCTCTTTCGCTCTGAGCACGAGCCACCTGACCCTCTCTCTGTCTCTCTCTCTTGCTCTCTATCTCTTGTTCCCTACCCTTGTGGTAAGGCTACGTTTCCTCGGCTTGTGCAACACACGACGATCGGTCGTCCCTTCGCCGAGGACGACCTCGGGCCCGGCTACAGATTTCCCTGGTCGACGATCCGATCACGCCTCCTCCATTCCATTCCGCTAATTAGAAACTGCTCTATCGAGCGCCGGTTAAACGATTAACCGCACGCCCATAGATTAATCGGTCGCGCGAGGGAGATAGCAGATTAAACGGGGACGCGAAGCGCGCCCCGTAGAGTATAAGCGTTGTACTTGGTTCTTCTCGTTCTCTAGGCGCATCCTGATTCTATTTCTCGTATTACCCTCTAAATTGAATACCAACTTGGAGGAAGGGGGAGCAGCGGAGGGAGAGGAGAAACACGACGCTTGTCCGATCTTGATACCGTGCGCTTCAACGATTAAATCGTTCTTTTTTTTTCCTCTATCTCTCTTTTTCCGTACATCACCGAGCACGAATTCCACCGGTTTTATGGAGTTGTACCGAGGCATCGAGCCTCGTGCATCTCGGGTCCAATTTCTCGCGGCCGTTCCCGCCTCTTTTCCGTTCGTAGACCAGTCTTCGGTTCAATTAAAACGGTTACGATTCCGTTGGTAGCCGCCGCCGCCGACGATCGACCAGGATCGATTTTATTGCGATCGCGGACACGGACATGCGCACGCGCTTACTCTCCTCGTTGGAGATCGGTTACAGCGCTCTCGCGCTAACGCGTTTCTGCTCGCCGTCCTCTCCCACCGGCGAAACACGTCGAGGAAGAGGCACCGGACGGTTATACGCGATCCGGCTGATTTATGTCAACGCGCGGATATAAAGTGTTGTGTAGCATCGCTGGGAGAAGCACGGTGCCGGAGAAACAGCCGGACAGAGACACCCGGCCCGAGGACATAGGCTCGTTTCGCAATTCCGGCCGACCCCTCGTTCCCCGCTTCGACTATTACGCAAACCGCTTTTGCACGAGGGTTGCCGACGATATGGATCACCAGGCTATCTTCGCGCCGTCGGTGACGCTTTCGCGAAAATTGCTAAATAGTCGCTCACACGGCGTTCCCGAATTCTACGCGCAGAAACGGGGCGGGAAAGAAGGAATAATAATTTTTGTTCGACGTCCGTCGAGTTCGCGTGATCCAGTATTCGCAGGAAATAGAACCGGTAGGTCATGACCAGACGCGTTCACCGATTCTCGTTGAATAGCTTGTTTATTCCTGTCCAACGGAAGTTTATTAAACCATTTGCATCATAAGGAAATATGGGAAGAAGGCCTTTACCACCAAACTTTTTTCTCTTTATTATATTTAAGTACAAAAATTAGTACAAGAAAAAGAACTTTGTGTTTCATCTCCAATAACACTGTCCATTTCTATTTTTTGGCCAACGAATAATGATAGCGACCAGGAAAATGTATGTATACGCTAATGATGCAAATGGGTTAATAGGATTGTGCGATTTGTCTGTTTGAAATTGCCGTTGCTGTTGAAGGATCCAACGGAAAGCCCTTAGCACCGTGGATCATATCCTTAACCCCTTGCACTACTATTTATTTTGTGATTATAATGATTAGAAATTCTTCGTCGTTCAGAATTTTATAGAAAAAGAAAGATAGTTTATATTTATTGTATGCCTATCTTTTCTCCAAAGGATATATATCGACTACAACAAAGTAGATTTTTATTACGGTTTAAAGAAAATTAATAACATCTATAACTATTAGACTATATCTATATCTATTAGACTCTGTTCAGAATCTTCATCAGGAGTCTGACTCGATATTGTAGGGGAAGGGGTTAAATCGGTAAATTTGCTTATCATGAAAAATATATTAATTTCTGTGCCAGGAGAGTGACTCGAGTCATTACTGGGACCTCGTCAGTCCATTGACCGGTTTTCTACATCTATGATTATCCGGGACTCGTATAATTTACATGATTCCGTGGGAATCGCAGATGCCTAATGAGCGCCGGGGCACAGAGTCGAAACACAGCCGTGATTAACGGAGAAATCTGCGCCCGTGGCTGGCCGAAGAGCACCGTTGTCGCCAATAGAAAATAATCTATCGGCATTTCCGCAACGGTACTCGAATTTTATCGGCGATCCGTGGGTCCTGGGCTCGCTCGACGCGTCTGCCCACGCGTCGATAATTCGCGTGTTCCTCGTTGCGAGACCAATCGAAACGACATCCCGGCGATTATTTATCGACACCTCCGCGTTACATTGTTCCCGCTCTCTCGACTTCGGCCACGAACGGACGGACGGACAGACGAGCGAACGGTTAATTAAAATTTGCGCTTCTTTCGCTCGCTCGAAATCTCCCGAGTCATCTCGCCGCGCGCGTCCGGTTGCCGCCGCGACGAATAATTAATAGCCGGGAACATCTGGACACAAAGGAAGCGCTCACGACGACGTCTAACAAGTGTCCTCGCGGCGTGCCTCTATTCTCGCGCATTGTCAAGGCTCGTCTAACTCTATCCCGGCGCGCGTCGTCACTCCATTCCCGACACTTTGCCAGGCTCGTCCAGCTGTTCGCCTCCGCTTCGTAGGTGGCTGACGCGCACCAGGTTCTTCATAAGTCACCGGGATACTTGCTCCTTTTGGGAAAAGTTTCCGCGGTAATGTCTTATTCCTAGCTGACGATTCTTCGTTGTACGCTATCTCATTGTCACGGGTTTGTAACGTGGTCAAACATCGATGCTTTGTACCGTCTCTTTGTACAAACGTGTACGCTTTGTACCGACTCCAACGAATGCTATAAAATTCATTACGCAAGGTCACATTGTTAGAGGACCGTAAAGAATTTGTGAGAATCGAATAGAACAACAGAACCGTTCAGCGATCAGACTTTAACCCCTTGCCCTACAATATCGAGTCAGACTCGTGATGAAGATTACGAGCAGAGTCTAAGAAATATGTTTTTTATTAATTTCCTTTAAACCGAAATAAAATTCTATTTTAAAACGTAGACATACAATAAATATAAATTATCTTTTTCTTTCCATGAAATTCTGAACGATGAAGAATTTCTAATCATTATAATCACAAAGTAAATAGTAGTGCAAGGGGTTAAGCATTTGCGGCAAAAATAAGTCAAATACAAGATTGATGAAACCTTGGAAGAATTTAGCGACATTGTTCTAGGGGAAAATACAGTTATATTTAATTTTAGTTTTTGGTAATTGGCTTGAATAATTTTTTTATGCACAAAGATCTGCAGTTCAATGATAACTTTCGCTGCGACAAATTCCGAAATTCCTGCTTCATTTCTCGACTTACATATATGTCTCGTTCCACATGCACCGCTCGGGTGTCCATTGGCTTGTGGGTAACGAAGTAGGTGTCCGAGATACCAGTGTCGTAATGTACTTTTCTGTGAAACAAAGCTCCGGTGGCCGTTTCGCAGTCACTGTATTAGTGGGTTTCGATGCAGGTGCACGGATAGAAATTGAAATTTTGCGTGGTCGAAGGCAGTTTGTTCGCCCGTCTGATGTCTTCTGTGTCGCTGATGGTGTCCACGGATGAAATCCTCGTGGAATTTCCTTGGGTGGATGGGATTGAATGGTAATGGAATCTGCGTAGTAGGTGGTACTGTCTAATGACTTTGAAAAACTTGAACGTACCGTACCCTCCTTTGATCCACAAAATCATTTCGTACAGTCATGTACTTCCACAGTTTCGTTATTCGCTCGATAAAATTGTTCTTTAGGTCGATGCTTACTAATCTACTAAACACGTTACGAGTGAAACTAAATTTCTATTTCACTTCAGTTTTTTCGGGAGTGATATACCTCCATGATTTAATTATTTAAATTTCTGTTTCACTTCAGTTTGTTGACATTCCTTTTTTCGGGAGTGATATACCTCCATGATTTAACCCTTTGCGGCCGTATGTCTACTCCTCAGCCGCCAAAAAATCATGCTGATCTAACATTTCCCCCATAAACATACTTAAAGAATCAGTATAGAGAAGATTAAACGATGGAAAACTACAAAATACAATTTTTACATAAAACAATATTACCGTGTTAATTTTGTTTTTCTTTTGTATCACTGTTCTTCGTTCAACAAAAATGAATTCCGACCGCAAAGGGTTAATTATTTAAATTTCTATTTCACTTCAGTTTGTTGACATTCCTTTTTTCGGGAGTGATATACCTCCATGATTTAATTATTTGCTAAATAAAATTACTACTTTATTTCCTTTGGTAAAGTACAGACCCCGCTAAAGAGGTTTCCTACAGGTCTCCTATTCTAGAGAGGTGTTCTTCAGGTGTTCTGCTTTTAAACCAGCAGATCCAATTGTTATGGTAGATCAGGTTCGCAGAAGGTGGAGAGCAACCTTCGGGAAGCGTCTCTGAAGAGGGTACCTAGAGATCGCTCAGAAATTTGATAGCCTGCCGCGAGAAATAGTTCTATTACGTTTACGAAGTCAGGTATGTACAGAGACTCGAATAACCGCGACACGAGACTTTGAACTGGAAGCTCTGGCTTGCGTAGTTCCGTGGCTCGGACTCATTTATCGTGCCCACGCCACCTTTTATGAGAACGAAATGCCACCAGTATACCGATACCCTTAGCTGGAAGCAGCCACGGACTACAACGACCGGTATCTGTCACTGTCCGGAGCCGGTGCGAGTGAACCGCGGCGATACTTGTCCCCAGGAAGCTTCTGTGACTCCTCTATTCAACCGTTTCATTCAATTATTTTACGGAACGAACCGCGATTTCAATTCAGAAAGCCTCTTTTCCAAACCCTTTCTCATTTTTACGAACCGGTATTTATGTAGAAAATTTTTTAAAACAGAACAGAACGTGCAGGAAATATCTTGCAGCTCCATACCAAAAATATTTTAACCCTTTGCCCTACAATATCGAGTCAGGCTCGTTATGAAGATTTTGAACAGACTCTAACAAATACGTATGTTATTAACCCCTTAAACTACAATTTATTTTACGGTTTCAGTGATTAAAACTTTTTTGTAATTCGTAATTTCCTAATAAAAGGAGAACATTCATATCTATTGTATGGCTATATGTTCTTCGATAGCTGTACATTAACAACGCCAAAATAGAATTTTATATCGGTTTAAAGGAAATTAATAACAGCACACTTTGTTCAAAATCTTCATGACGAATATGACTCGATATTGTAGGACAAGGGGTTAATTTCCTTTAAAGCGAAATAAAATTCTATTTCGTTGTAGTTGATATATGTGCCCATAATTATGAAAGTGGTCTAAGTAAAAATTAAAAAAAAAATCACTTATTACTTATTTCACACGACATGATTTTAAACTAAATTTATTCAATGTAAAGAAAATGAAAGAACATCTATACACATATATCCTTCGGAGAAAACGTGGGCATACAATAAATATAAACTATCTTTCTTTTTCTATGAAATCCTGAACGATGAAGAATTTCTGATGATTACAATCACAAAATAAATAGTAGTGCAAAGGGTTAACCCATTTGGAGAAGTTTGTAAATAAAATAAGCTTTCTTTTCGAGTTTGATAGTCGGGCTGATCTCGATTGGATTCGAGTTTCAGCAAATTGGCCGACAAAGACGGATATTTCTGTAAACACGTGCACGTTCTAGTTGACGTCCGCCATTGAAATCGTTTGGCAGGGGACAGCGGTCGTTTAATCGAGCGCGCGCACACCCTCGTGTCATCGAATATCGACGAACAGTTGCGAACCTGCGCGACAGGGCCGGCTTTCCCACGATTTCGGACGAATCGGCACAGATGCGACTTGCGAACCCTTTTCGGGGGTCCGCGAATATTGCGGTCCTCTCCGGGGAATCGGGTGAAAATCGGGGCGGGCGGTGCATAATACGTAGCCGTGGCCCGCTCGTAAAACGCAAGCGGCCTCCATTATGCGTTCCGGGGGAAGGTGAGTCGTGACACAGGGCTGTATCCTCGAGTGGCACTCGACGAGGATACGAGAGAGGATACAGGCCTCTCGGAAGTCTCTCGCAGGGGCCCCGGGAGAGAGAAAACGAGAAGCATCGTGGTCCCTTTTGTGTCCGGATCTCCACCGAGGAATGATAAATCCACACCCACGCGGTGTAAACCGAGCCCTGGACATCGTGGAGTAGCCATCGAGCAGCAGAGGAATCGGCCGCGCCCCGTGCCCGAGCCCGAACCCGAGCCCGAACCCGCCGAGCGTATTTTGCACGCGTGTGCGTCCGGCCTGGATATAAATCTGGATTAATTTAATGCATCCGTTGAATCTCAATAACGATCGGCGGCGGGCATGACGTATATCCAAGCGTATTCGGCCGACCTGGAGCCGGTCTGATTCGATCGGCAGCGACGATAGACGAAAAAATAAAGAAACTCTGAATCCGCGAGCGAGGGTACGCTGTGTGCCGATCGATCGAGGATAGGCCGCGAGGATCATTTGTTCCGGAGATGTCCGTCGAGTCGGTTGCGTTTCCTGCAAAATGTAATACGTAATTATACGTTCGCTCCTGAAGTTAATTTCCTTTTATGTTTCTGTAATTGGATACTACACGCACCGCTCGATACTCGATGGATATCGGATCGCGTATCTATGGTAATGCGATAGCATCAATATTTATTGGTACACGTCTAATTGAGAAATGCACCATATCCACGCTGTGGATCGTGTACGAGTAGAATAAACCGATCGCTGTGACATGGCATGCTTGCTCGGACTACAAAAGTATGAACGAAAATGCTATCGAACGAGAATGTCGGTTGCACAAATAACTCTAAGAAAAATACGATGCTCGATAAAGTTGAAATTTCCATGAAGACGAGCTCGTGACTTCCATCGAGCTTTATAAGGCATCGATCTTGCGTGACGCCGCAGCAAATCGACGTGATTGAAGGCTCCCTCCGAGACAATATCAATAGGTATAAAAGACAGAACGGTTCGGGATTGAAGGCTAGACCATAAACTGCGGGACTAGAGAATACGGGAGCCAGGACGGAAAAAAGAATCGTCTGGTTCGAGTTTGCACAGGATTCGCCGGCAGTGATGAAACATTCGGGCCGAATCAAGCAGATGCAAAGGATTCCCTCGGCGAAACAATGGGGCCCCGGGATCGATACAATGGGGGTGGAGCGGGGAGGCGATCTCCATAGAAAGGGGACCACACCCCGTAGAAGGAGAGCCTGCGTTCGCTTTAGCGGCTCGCTGGAAGTCGTTCCAGGGACCCACAAAGACCGTATAGAGTCATTGACTTGCTCGTAAAGCCCGTAGCGCGGTGTGCCAGTACCTTATTCTTGTTTCTCGTCCTCCTCCTCCTCCTACTCCTCCTCTTCTGCCTCTTCTTCGTCTTCGGGACGCGCGAGTCCCCCTATACCCCACCCTATTTCTTCGTCTGCTCTTTTTCCATCGGTTCTTATTCCCCGCTTTCGATACCATCTACGAACTCGGCAACCCTCTCCTCTCGTACTCTTCATATTTTACCATTACCATATCAGGTTCTACTCCGGCAGAGTCTTCTTCACTCTTCTGCCTCTCCTCCTCCCCTAACCCTCTCTCCTCTGGTCTATCCGGTTCCTTATTAAATATAGTTACGTAGATGCGCTCACGTACACGAGCCACGCACCTTTGATCGCTGCCCTGATGATTTCTATATGCTTGCCCTACCCCTACGTGTGTCTTCCATTGCGCCGCGATCAGGCCCAGCCTCGATTATCTTCCGCGTTTAGATATTGAATTCGCCCCTGGGACTTTCCAATTCGCGAAACAGCAAAACCATTGCAAATGAGGCACAGCTTCATGGGATTCCAGGTTGCTCCGCATCCACCGCTTCGGGGTCGTGCGCTGCTCGACATTGTTCCAACAGATCCTTTGCAAAGTCCCGTGGTATTCAACCCTAAAGTTTTCCATTTCCGTAACCCTCTATGGGCCGAATTTTGTTCCGGTGGTTTCCATTTGCAGACAACTTGCAAAGCATTTACTTTGATATTTCGAGTTGATGGTGCTGCTAACCGTCGTCAATATTGTTATTGGTTATCTCAGAGATAATTAAGACATAATTATCATATAATTAAGACGTCATCTTGTGAAAAAACTGAAATTATTTGGCAAAATGTCGATATATTAGCATGCGACCTGAAAGTTACACGGGCCCATAGAGGGTTAACACGTTGACTGCCATGTCACCCATATGTGGGTGACGGAATTATTTGTCCAGGTTTTAAAATAAACTTTTACGTTAATATGTTCACTGTACCAAACTTGATTAGAAAAAGTTAGAGGACTACTCGGTATCACACATTTAATTTTTTCAATTTCTATTTCATTAACCAGTTAAGTGTGTTTGACGACTATATC
Organism: Seladonia tumulorum; assembly: GCA_913789895.3. Lineage (NCBI taxonomy): Eukaryota > Metazoa > Arthropoda > Insecta > Hymenoptera > Halictidae > Seladonia > Seladonia tumulorum. Next base: position 5,295,528 of record OU565277.1, on the reverse strand, counting down.
CGTCATGGAGATGTGGCAGAATTTTGTGTCATGACGACTATATCCGTCATGCGTAAAATTTTGTTACAATTTGATATTTAAATTGTAATTCAGCGAAAACTAAATTATATTCGTAAATTTCAATATTTTTTAAATATTTAGAGGTCAAGACGAAATGAAACAAACAAATGAAAATTATAAATAATTTGAGTTGGATTTATAACTTCCTGAGAGCTAACTCGTAAGCAGTATCTAAGATTATCGCGACACACACTGGTTGGCGCTTTGCAAAGAGATCGCCACAGTTAACTGGTTAAATAACTTACTTTGATTTTATGGAATTTTTGAGGATTCTAGTTGGGCAGTCATAGTGTTGAAATGTCAAAGCAGAAATTCGTTGATCTGTAGTGCAGAGCAAACGTGGGTCCACTTTGGTGAAGTCCTGGGATCTTCCATGCTGCTACGGTTTACGTGTCGAGCAAAACTTGCATGCTATTGTCTTATCGCAAGGTGATACTGTATCACTGCCGGCAATTGTCGCTTCAAGTCCTACAATTACCCTTGGCCAGGATTCAGCCGAGGCAGTCGTAAACGCACGATGCTGTCTACCCTTTTCTTTAGAGTACGAAGGAAATTCATCTTCGTGTTACACGGTGACACGTATACACTTTGAATATATTAGAAAGGGATACCGGAGGCTGTGGCGAGGAGAGGCGTTTCGCATACGCTACAGAAGATCACGGCTAGCGAGAGACCGCTCTTGAATTCTCACCGAGAAAGGGAGACCTGTCTTCCTCTGAATGCAGCGGAACCGTGCAAAGGGACGACGGAGAGCATAGCTCGCACCGGCGCGAATATGCATACGCAACAACAACGGAGAGATGCACGGCGGGTCTAGTTTGTGTGCGTGCACGTCGAACGCGTAAAAGTTCAGTAAACCCGGGACGGTGTAGCAAGGATGCGAGCGTTGTTTCCCCGAGGTCATCCCGGTAGAAGTCGCTTGACCCTCGACCCGAGGCGCCTCCGTGTTCCCATAAAGGTGGCCACGGGGTTACTTTATGCCCCGCCTAGCGTGTGTGTTCACCCTGAATGCATGGCGTTCGCTTGTTTCCCCGTCCCTTCGTTTTTACCTGACTTCTCGTCGATTTTTAACGTCGAATTCTGAGCTGCCTTCTTCAGAAATCTCCGAGTTCTCGAAGCCGTGATCTATTTCTTCAGATCCTGGAGCCATTAAGATCCAGCGAATTAAGAGTTAACTACCCCTGAAGAAAATATTTCTGTGTCGTGTCGATGTAACGTTCTCACAATTTATCGCAGCTGGGAAATTTGTAATATCCACGTAAACGTTAAATCGCATTTTTACGCACACGCACGTTCACTTAGCATAGCAAACGCGTTCAAACCTGCCAGAAGAATCTCTCGAAATCTTTATTTTACTTTGCATTTTATTATCCAATTTAGCACAATTACCGACCGCCTTTTAATGTCAGTTAATGTTACGCAGATTAATATCGGGATGCACAGAGGCTTCTTCCATTTCGGGATCAAGAAGAACGCCGGTCGAAATCGTCCGATTTGCTCCCCGAGATTTGATAGTAGCTCGGTCGGACGTGGGCCGATAGCTGGCGGAAAAAAATTCACGTAAACTTAATGAATCTGTCTGCCAGTTCCCGGGAGATTTACGGCGAGCGTTATCCGCGCAAGTACTGCCTCTAATTAGCCGAGAGAGAGCATTCGGGTAGTCTTCCATTTCGAAGAAAGATCGTACCGGGCGGCGGAATGAGGGATCATTTCCGTTTGGCGCATGGCCTGCCCGGTTGTATTAATCGTAAAAGGATCATAAAGCCCTTACAAAGGGAAGCGCGGTTTTCTCTTGTTCGTTCGCTGGTCTGAAAAGAGCGGGCCAGGCATTATAAGCCCTGTTTGCGCGGCCGTATCGCAACCAGGACGATCTTCCCGTCTTAACCTGACCGAAGAAATTATGCTCCCCGAAACAGGAACTCTCCTCCCGGCCAGTTTCAAACCCGTGTCCTCCTTCTTCTTTCTCCACGCGATTATCCGACTCGTCATCGTGGAATGCGATAATTCTCGTCGCGACGACAGACAAACAGAGAGTCCCTCCACTCGCTCGACGCTCTCTTCCGCGAAAAAGAGAAGAGCCTTCCAGCCGCGGAATGGTTGTGCAACGATTCGCGCGTTGACCCTTTGTTTTTGCCGCACGAGATTCAGCAGCCGGCCCTCCGTAATGTTCAAGTGCTAAAAGTCTATCGCTTTTTGCGCGTCACGAGTTTCGCTTTTGCCGAGCACCGACTTCGGAGTAAGCCGTCTTCCTCCGTGAATCATTCTAGAGACAGATCAGCTATCCATTTCTGGACATTTCTTATCGCTAGACTGCGGATATTATGCATTTATGACAAAACTGGGTAAGCAGAATTTAACGCTTTGACAGGCCAAACTAGAAACCTCAAACATTCCATGAAATCAAAGTAAGTTACTTAACCAGTTAAGCGCGTTTGACGTCTATACACGTCGGACCAAATCTCTATTGCGGTGCGGTTAACGTTAATGAATTGTTAATTTCTTATCGAATAAAAATTTAATTCTTCCTCACTTTGATCGACTTCTTTCGTAAAATTTATAATAGCGGCATTTCGCCTGCGTTCGACGTGTATATTCGTCATTGTTTGATTTTAATTCCGTGCCACGAGGGATTTTTAAAATTACATTCCACAGTTACCTGGTTAATGAAATAAAAATTGGAAAAAATTGAATGTATGATACCGAGTAGTACTCCAACTTTCTTGAATTTTACGGATTCTAATCGGATTTGGTACAATGAATATATTAACGTAAAAATTCGTTTTAAAACCTGGACAAATAATTCCGTCACCCACATATGGGTGACATGGCAGTCAACGTGTTAAAGCAGTGAACAAATTAAAGAGATTGAAGGACATCAGCGTGTTGGTTTCAGCTTGATAAACTAGTTAAGGTAAAGGCACAGTAGTTGACCATGTACCAGTAGTTGGCCATTTTATAGGAAAACATAAAACATAAGGTTTGAAATGTTCTTATTGTTTTGAAATTTAAACAACAGACGGCATGGCATCCGAGGTTCACTTTCATAAAAAATGCACTTACAAGTGCGCTTATAAAAACCTTATTTTTTATGTTTTTCTATAAAATGGTCAACTACTGGTGCCTTTACCTTAAGAGGTGGAAAAAATTTTTGCTTCGCTCCCGTATCTTGCAATCAACGCAATCATTTTTTATTTTGCATAAAGATCCGCAGTCTGCTTATTACTTTTTTGGAAACAATTTGCGATCCATTTCATCTGCTTTTTACCGAATGTTCTTTGCAAAACTGACAGAGAAACTCGACAGAGTCGCCGTGAACATTTACGCAGAGTCGCCGAAAATGCATAAAACTCGCAGCGATGACGTACAGAGAGTGTAGGCATAGAGGTTGAAAGAATTTCTAGAATTGCCGAGATAGCGTTGAGGGCATGATTCGAGCGGAGCTAACGACACAAGGGGAACAAAGGTTTATCCGCACATAAAGGCAGCTCGTGCCAGATCCATTTCTATGAACACGGCGTCGTTAGCATCCGTGGTCCGGCAAAAACCGGCGGAGCACGGTCCTCGATGTACCTCGACGTCCCTTTTTCGCGTAATTTCATTATTTCGCGATGAACGAGAGATAGGGGTCGTTAGCTGGACAGTAAGAGTATAAGCAGGAAAAAGGAGGACGAGGAGGAGGTAGGGTTGAGGAGGAAGAAGAAGAAGAATCCCGAGCCCTCGGGGCGCGCAGATACAACCCAGGCGAGCGGAGGAAGTCGCGAGTCGCAAAGATTAGAGAGGAACATGTGCACGAGCGCATCTCGAATGATTCGTCGTTTCGATATCGTACCACAAACGTGACCGCCTCCTCTATTTTATTTTTCTTTCTTTCTTTTCTTTTCTTTTTTTTTTTGGTTTCCTTTCCTTTCCTAGCCCGGACCCGGCCAACCGGGTACGCGAAAGTAAAATTAATTGGCGGAACTTTAACCTTCTTATGGGTTTAGCTCGCAGTCGATTGCTAAACTGTTTTAGCGTGCTTAGCTGATCGTGCGGGCGGCTGAGTCTTGCCGATACGTGACAGATTATCTCAAGCGGGTTGTGCAACTTCTCGTGTTTATTTCGGATTGTTGTTCATTCGGACTCGAAATATCGATACCGAGTTGGTGGCAATTTAAAAAGCTGATTAGCAGACTGCGGATCTTTATGCATTTATAACAAACTTAAGTAGATCAAATTTGAAATTGTAGGAAAATTTAGACAAATTCAAATGTCAATATATACCATTTCTCATCTATTAAAACTAGCAAGTGAAGAAATAATATTCTACTTGGTTTCTATTTCTTGAAATCGATGCAGACAATTTTTATTTTGCATAAAGATTCGCAGTCTACTGATTAGACTGCGCAGTTTTAATCCCTTGCTCTACAATATTGTGTCAGACTCGTGACGATGATTCTGAACTGAGTTTAATAAATATGTGTGTGCTATTGATTTCCTTTAGAACATATGGGTATACAATACATATAAATTTTCTCCTTTTTTAGAAAGATTCAAACTACAAAAAAGTTCGAAAACACTGAAATCGTAATATAAATCGTAGCGCGAAGGGTTGAGCACAATAAAACGCGCACATTTTTACTCGCATATGATTTTTTATCTCGTAGGATTGAAACTTGGATTTTCCGGCATTACCTCGCCAAAAGGATTCCTAAAGCAAAGTTCTGTATTAATTGCTGGAGTGATTGACTTTTTGCACTGTCGGTCGCGCGTAGTAGCTTGACCCACGACGATTTCCAACATGAATTCCGGAATCGTAGAGACACTAATCTTCCCGGAGCCCGTGACCCCAGAAGAAATGGCGCGCAACTCGCGGGTGAAATCCTTATCGGAGGTATTATCAGCCGATGTTCGAAAGCAGGAATTCCCTGAGATTCCATGGAATCGCTAACCGAGGCTAAACCGAACGGCAGCGATCACACATTATACAGTCGGGACGGTTAATCTTTCGGTTGTTCGCCCGCAGAGGACCTCTCGGACGGTTTAACAAATTGTCATGGCAGAAACGGCGTGATTCATCCGCGCGTTATGTCTGCCGGCATGCCCGGGGAAATCATAATTCTCTTTAATTGCAACCATGTAACCAGCCTGCTACGGATTCACGTTATTACATTTGATTTTCATTTATCTTGCTGGCAAAATTACTTCTCGTTTTTCTCTCACTGTCTCTGCGTGAATCGTCATTTTTTTCTGCAATTTGACATTTAAATGTTACTGTGTAAAATTCATTTCGACACGGAAATTGTCTACTTTGGCGAGAACAATTTAGGAAGTCCCTGTGAAAATTAATTTTCTAGACGTTTTACCAGTTTACAGTGTACTTATTTATTTAGAATATTTATTCTCGTAGCGAATGCCGTCACCATTCAAACACGAGAAGATTTTTCGACTAATTATTTGAATCTTGAGATAATACAGTTTACCGGTACGCGGTGACGAATGCTTCCATCGAATAGATCGATATTCAACTAGTTCCTGATTTCCATACATCACGGCGGAGATTATGCGTGTCTAATGTATCCAATTACAGGGACGATGTCGGAATAGATGATAATCGCGGGTTGATGCACGGTGACGCAGTATCGCGTCCGAATCGCATGCTATCGTGCCTTACGCAACCCCTGGCCTAAACGCATTCCTTGACCATTTCCTTGCGCGTAAATTTTACCGAGACATTCGCAAGAAGGTCTACACCGCGAAGACAATTAAAAACCGAGTTTGACGTTCCGTATTTCAAATCTCAAAACGAATAATTAGCAGTCGATAACCGTGAAAGGTAATTAAAAATTATTTTCGAGACAATTTTCAATACATTTTTATTTTAGCGTTCTTTCTTAACACTTCAAGAAAATCGCGCGCGATGCGAATGGATCAAGTGGATCCGAATAAAACGGCTCGGAGCAGAATAGGTCGACGCGAAATTGTCCAGAGAAAGAGGATGGAAAACGGTTTAACGATTTTCGGAACGGTATAGAATTGTAAAAGCTCTCGTTTAAATTGGATAGCCGGTTTTTAACACGCGACGAAGCCCACGACGAGCCCTCTGTTCATCCTGGGTTAATTGAACGATCGGTAAGTGTCTTCCGGACGAGAATCTTAATCGTCATCGACCTGCACTCTCGGTCGGTGGATTAGATCGCGCCAACGAGCGATTTCCTGCCGTCTAGAGGAGTCTTGGCGTCTAATCGCGTCGTGGTCACGGTCGTCGACTCGTTAAGGTCGGCCATGCACAGCCAGACAAGAAAGAAAGAACAGAGGGCAGTTGGAACATAAGATGAACAGAGAGGATTTTCGATGAATAGACTCTCGACCATCTTCCTTTGTCCGTTCGTTGTTATTGCTTCTGTTTCTCATTGTGACTCGCTTGAAGATGCGTTTGTCGGCTGGCGTCTCCCCCTCCCCTCACATTTCTTTTACTGAAATCCGATTCCATCGACCGCTCCGTAAATCTCGCGTGTGTCCAACTACTAGACTAAATTTTCGAGAAAAGAAAAGGAACGACGACTAATCACCTTAATGCGAATAAAGAGCTTTCAATGGTTTTCAACCATTCACAATTTTCAATGTTGAAATTTTTGCCGCTTGAAACAATACCGCAATTATTCGTCGAATTGTTTCAACTTGGAACGGTTCCGAGCAGTTTGCGAAAGCGGTATGAGAATATCAATCCCTGTCAAGTTTTTCACGCTTTCATTGTGCCTTTAATGAGCGGCAGTTACTTTTTTGCAGCCCGCCGATATTTGATTAATTAGTAATGGTTGCTCGTGTGAATTGAGTCTTTGAAAACGACTCGGCGCTGCATCTAACGCAATAGATGTGGGAAGAGAGCCGGTGTAATTGGCGAGCAGTGCCCCCGTGTTCGATGCGATCGCTAATTGGTGGATCGCAAACGCTGAAAATGGTTCGCGATAATTACGGACGGGAGGGATATTGGGCTGAGATCAATTTGTAATTTGTCCTATGCATATTTATAGCTAGAATTCCATTCAACTGTGCATCATAGTTTTCTTCCGTTTAGAGAAAATTGTGCGTACCGCGTGAATCCTCGTTGCTCGAATCTTTCTCAACGAGTATTATAAATATTAAAACACGGTATAATCGAAGATGTTCGGGATTTTGTAAAAGAGAATTTTTTCACCATTCGTTTCGTGTGAGAAAGTCGCTGGGAAGCAGCTGAATCTATGAAATGTGTAGTTGGTCGCGCCGAGGAACGAACGGAAGCGGGAATAGAATTATGGTTCGACTAATTAACGAAATCATTAAAGAAGCTCGATTTAAAGAATGGGAATTGCGTGTTCGCGCTGCCAAGCTTTCACACGATCTTCTCGAGCCCAGACACCCGGTAAACAGACAGCCGATTCATTGTTTCGCAAACTGGATCAGTTCTCAAGACACACATGAACTAGGAATCTTAACATTTTTGCTGCTGGTGAGAATTATTTACTGATTGGTGGATTTTAGAAATTAGAATAGGGTTTCTCATGGGTTGCTCTCGATTGCATTGACTCGTCTCGTATGCAATTTTCTGAAACCTAATCAATTTTCCTGGTAACTATTTATTTATATTAGTGAATTGCTTATTCGCAGCGTTCAATATATATTTTTCATCCCCCTGTAATACCGTCCAGAATAAACTGTCCATCCATGGCATCGGGGGTAGTTATCATTTGTTTAATATCGTTTGCTAGGTTTGGAGTTTCAATTAAATTGAAAATTACATTACAAATACACGTGACAAATAATATTATAAAGCATCGATGCTCTATAAAAGAATACTACGAATTCAATTCGATCACTTGCTATATCTCGCTATAACAGTGATTTTTGTAGATGAACGATGAAACCATGATCTGTATCGATCCTCCAACAGACTATAATCGCGTAACCAGCGAAAATTCTCGCCTCTCACAGGTTCCCCGATGGAAAGGTAACACCAGCTCGGCGATAGTCATCTCGAAATTAATATTACCGAGCTAATTACGTGTCCCTTTTATTTTCCATTGCCGGGCCCTATCGGCAAGGGTCTCTCTCGAGGCTCGCAGTTCCACGGCCCCGGAGGCACGCTCCTAATGACCGTGACTACCGCTAAAATACGTGCTCACGTATTTGCCACGATGCATTATAATACGTGTATACGACACGTATCTCGTTTTATAAGTCTGCACGGACCGCGGGTCCCTATTAGAAGCAGAACTTGGGGCTTAGGGAGACCCTTCGGGCTGGAAGGGTTGCAGACCGGGGGCCGAAGGGAACGAAGAGAGGGACCAGCAGAGGTGAAAAATGCGCGGAGTCTGGTCGAAGCATCTAATTGGAACACGATTCTGACCCTGAAACCCAAGATAGGGGAATATTCCGGCTTCGACGGTCTCTTCTTGGTCTTCCTTCGCCTTCTTTCTACGAAAGCATCGCGAAAAAATAAGCCAACAAGCTCTTCAGACGGCGAACAACGAGAATATCGTTAAGGGTCCCGCGTGAAATATTTCCAGCGCAGCGCATTCCTCCACTGTAATTGACGCGTCAAGAGCTATTCGTACGGGTTCGATTCGAAACCGGTCAGTTTTGCTTCGAAGAAAGGAAGTATCGATATTTTAAAAAGTGTATCAGTTCCTACGACCACTGGTTAACACGTTGATGGCCATGTCACTCAGATGTGGGTGACGGAGTTATTTGTTCAGGTTTTAAAATGAATTTTTACGTTAATATATTCATTGTAAAATGCAAGAAAATTGGAAGACTACTCAATATCACACATATAATTATTTTCAATTTTTATTTCATTAACCAGTTAAGCGCGTTTGACGTCTATACACGTCAAACCAAATCTCTATTGCGGTGCGGTTAACGTAAATGAATTGTTAATTTCTTATCGAATAAAAATGTAATTCTTCCTCACTTTGCTTGACTTCTTTCGGAAAATTTATAATAGCGGCATTTGGCCTGCGTTCGAATTGTATATTCGTCATTGTTTGGTTTTAATTCCGTGCCGCGAGGGATTTCTAAAATTAAATTCCACAGTTAACTGGTTAAATAACTTACTTTGTATTCATGGAATTTTGTAGGGTTCTGGTTTGGCACTCAAAGTGTTAAATGACCGATTCCAATTTTTTAATTAAACGCATTTCCCTATTATTCTTAGTCGTCACGTTATTATTAATATCAGCTTTAATATTGTGGCGTGATTTATTCGGCATAGACGGGGGACAGGAGCAACCACTTCCGAGACGCAGATATCTTTAGCAGCGGCGTGAACAGCCATCCTTGCAGAGATGCGCCGCAAGGTAGACGAGGAAGAGAGGTTGTTATCCGGCAAGAGGTTACTCATGGCGGAGGTGGACTCTCCGCCGCGGCGGTTGAGAGCGATTTAGAGGCGATTCCTATCTTCCTTAATTACCGTGCGTTTTTTCGTAGTCCTGCCATCCCCCGGGGCAGGCGAAAGAACAGAGAGGAGACGGTACCAGGCGAAAGCCTGACCGTGGGTTACCGCGTATATGGGCTTCCTCGTGCGGCCTTTCTGTTTCTCGATTTGCGATCCGCGGTTTCGTTTACAAGTTCGCGGAATGGTGCTGATCCTGCGTTCACTCTCGCCTTGCCTTTGTTCTTGCGATCTACCAATACTTTCTTCGGCCCCTTGCTTCTTCAGGCCACTTTTCACCATCTCGGATGACGCTATTTTTACTAGAAAATTGCATCCAACGTGAGTTATACCACTCGAGTTATTTATATCAGGTCTACTTTATATCAAAGTATTGCGATCTATTAATACTTCCTTCGGCCCCTTGCTTCTTCAGGTCACTTTTCATCATCTCGGAATCCAGGATGACAATATTTTTACTAGAAAATTGCATCCAACGTGAGTTATACCACTCGAGTTATTTATATCAGGTCTGATGAAGGAATCGATGCAGATCTTGAAGAAAAATTTTCTGAATTTCATGTTGAACTTGTATCAATCTCATGTTGGACGCACCTTTCTCGAAGCTCAGAGATAAAAGTATGCGAACCGTTGGACGCCGAAGAGCAGAATCGATAGTTGCTGCGGACACGTCGATAGTCGAAAAGAATGTCTGAATACCAACGATGACGGGATCGATCGGTTCCTTGGGGGCTCTGGTAGAATGCGTAAAGGAACGCGCGCGCACGGTTTCGAAGAAGAGAAAGGACACGGGAAGGGGGGAGAGAAGGGTCCCAAGGAAGAAGGGTCGTCGTTCCGTGTTTCCCTTTTGCTCTCTCTCTCTCTCTCTCTCTCTCTCTCTCTCTCTCTCTCTGTCTCCCTATCCCGGAGACGCATGCGGCCGGCATTATGGAAATTTCTAGCCGGTCCGCCATTATTATTTTCCTCTGCTACCGAATTATGCTCGTGGACCCTCCGATAGAAAAAGCAAAAAAGAAGCCTATCCAGCAGCCTACACGTAGATCCGTCTAGGAAAGAACAGGGACGGTATCTGTGTGCAAATCGCCGGCCTAGTATCTATTCATTCGAGACGTCGCGCGCGCCTTCCTACTTATGTACATAATATCCGAGATATCCTGGCAGTCTTATTAGCATATTCAACGCGATAACTCGCGCTGGGAGACGAGCATTTATGTTAATCGCTTCCTCGATCCGTTCGAGCCCGAATTTACTGTGCTCGCCGCGGGTGCTTTCGGATGATCCTTCTCTTTACGATGATTCGACAGGATTCTCCCGGTCACGTGACAATGATGCGGACACGTGGGCAGACGCTGTCTCTCGCTAATAGGTGCTAGAGTGGCTTTCGTCGTTCGAGACGCGAGGCATTAGCAGACTTTTCGTACTGTGAACATACTTGTTCCACAACTTACTCCTGATACTAACCACTAGTACGTACGTTTCTTTAATAACAAAGTTGTAATCCTTCGGCGACGACATTAGTGCATAGACTCCAAAAAATATTTCGAGTTTTGTTACGCAGAATCAAAAATTGTTTTGCGAATGTCTTACCGGAGTTGTTGGAACGAAAATCCCGAGTATTGTTTCGGTTGATTTTCCTCGAGGAACAGGTAGAACTGTACGGTAAAATTGGACCCCGGCTCGAACAGGACGTTTCGGAGCGTGTATCTCGAAGAGGTGTTTCTCGCAGAGACACGCGCACCATGAACTCTCGAGCGGCGAGTATAGGGCGGCATTAATCACGGTCGCCTGACAGCGGGAACCGCGGCGTATAATGCGTTGCATAGATTTATTTATCATGCGCGAACGCGTAAGTCACTCGTAAATGCCCGCGGGCGGCACCATTAAGCGGCTTTGTAGGTGGAACCACCGTACACCACCCATTACACACGCCAACCCGTACGTTTCGGCTCATTCTTTTCCTCTCTCTCTCTCTCCCACCCCATCCCCCATCCCTGCCTTTAATCGGCCGACGTTTTGCCATGGGGCTCGGGACCGAACTTCCTTAAATGTCTCGTACCCGAAGCGGGCACCGGGTGAACAAAACGTCGATGACAAACGGAGAGTCCCGAGGGATGCCTTTTACGACATTTCGGCGCGTATGACGGCACGCACGCGAATTGTATCGCGAGCGACGCGACTAGTCGTCTCGACTCTCGGATCAATTTCACTGGAAAACAAATACCTTTTATCTTACTTCTCGTTAACCCCTTGCTGTATCAATGTCTTCGCCGTGTCTAGAAGATTTTTTATCCGTAATAACTTTCTAATGGGAAAAGAATTTTTACTCGAGCACTTCAGGTAGTGAAACGAAGTTTAAATAGAAGGGATTTACATTTACAGACAGAATCTTTAAAACGTTTCAGAATCGTTGTTCGTGTTTAATAAAAACGATTGCCAGAACACTGTGGAAGCGATCGTATCCCGGTCGACGGAGAAATAAAAACATCGTCGCGCAAGTCCGGCGCGGATCGTTTGAAATAAAAAGCGAGTCCCGAGACTTTCGGTCGGACTTGTTCGGGCGAGGACACGTCCCGAAACAGTCGAGACAAGACGACCGGCCATTAAGGTTTCAGAAATCCTGGGGATGCTTGCACGTCAACGCAGTCCTGGCGGATCGAAGGGTACCGGTAAAAAAGTTCTGGCGCGAGGCCCTTCGAGAGTTCGATAGTCGAACGAGACAAATCCACGCCTACTTCGAGACCTTCGCGCTCCTTATTAAGGGCGGATTCGGTCCCTGACCACGTGCCTGCGAAAAACGAGAAACACGAGCGGGCCCTGTGCGACGGGTCGCTGTGTGTGCGTGCGTGTAGACCCGGCCTGCGGGTATACGGCTGTGTCCGTGTGTGCCGGAGAGCGTTACGAAGGGGTGCGGCGTGGTTCTATGCAAATTTATGCGGGTCGAAGTCTCTGCATCTCCCGGGTGGAAGGCTCAGACGACGACAACCCACTCGGATATTGGGTTATCGGATACACGAGTGTCCTCGGCCGGTTCCCTCCCCACGGGCGAGTCCTGCATGCGAGTCTGACCCGTCTGAAAGTGGAACTCGGTACGCGCGATCCGCGTGCAACAGCATTGTTGAAATTCAAATCGTGGGGAAAATAGACCGGTCGGTCTCCTGGCGACGCGGACAGCCTCTATGGGGTCTGGATGTGCTGCATAATGCTTCCATGGTGCTTGACACGGCTACCAAAATTTACTACAGCGTTGCACGTTGTTATGATCTTGCCGCAACCTCGCTCGTAAGCTTCTCGTGTCTATATGGTTCCGAAAGTAACCAACTTTTGTGACAAAAATTAACACGTTAACTGCCACGTCAGTCACATATGACTGACAGTGACTTTTGGCTAAGTATAGAAACTCATATTTATTGTGACATAACCAGATAAACCGAATTCTACTAGGATCTTTAGAATTCAGAAGGGCTAAGACAGCATCCCCTGTAATACATTTTAGATTTCTAGTTGCGATTTCATTAATTAAATTACACCGATTTTGTGAGAATCTCTAGGGTTGATTTTTGGCACTTAACGTGTTAACTACGGCTCTCGCTAACCCGTTAGCAAATTTTTCACAAGAAATTCGATTGTTGACTCGAAGCTGTTTTAACTCCAAAACGAAACATTTCTTCCGACCTAGAATATTTTCCCTCTATATATTTCTTTTTCATGTTATAAATACACAAATGGTGCAATTTACTCGTACAGTACTGAAATGTTTAGTAATTTATTAAATTCTTTACAGTCGCCATTCGAGTGGGTTATAAGTATTTTCAGAGTTCAATTCACAGTTTCGTACGAAGCATTGAAAAATCAAACTATGACTTATTCGATATTCTGTCGAAACGTTATACTTTTCCAAGATCGTATGTATTAGGTCGTCCCATAAGTTCTTGGCCGTTTACTCTTGTACCCTTTAAATTCTAAAAATAAAATATATTTGCACATTGTACAATGTAAGTAAACTTCGTGAAAAGTAATCGTTTTTCAAAATCGTATAGAGTGTTACTCAAATATTTTCCCAGGTGTATCGGACCCTAAAAATAAAATATGTAATCACCCTTTCGTTCCGCAATCTCTTCTGACCTCTTTGGAGAAAACATCATAGCGTCATAAGATAAATATAATTTCTGCGGTTTTTCATTAAAATATTTTTCAACGGTGAATAATAGGACGACCTAATACATTACAAAAGAGTGTAAAAACGCGAAATGTACCAGGCAAGAAAATCAAAATGCGAAGATTGAGTACAGAGACGCTGAAGCAGCTCAAATAAGCCTATCAGCTGTGTAATTCCACGATCAATCCAAAGACGCGGCTAAATGATTAGCTGATTTATTTAATCCACACGGTAGGAAGAGGCCGTCAGTAGCACCATAAATTCCCGAGGCCGTGCAATCATTAGTATCCACCTAGCGCACCGAGTATTTCATTGATTATTCACCGACGACCGGCATCGCGTGTCGGCGGTTTTTCCCGATCCGCGACGTCCGATCATTACGCACCCGCGTAAGAAACGTCATTACGTGAAAACAATAATGCTCCCCCGTCATGATAATTTCAATAAATCCGGGAACGCCGAGGCGGCCTGGGGTAAAGCCGGCAATTCGCGTTTTTCGTCCTTTGTCGGCTGGAAGGTACGATTCACTCTGAACGAATTACTTAGCGCAAATACGTTGCATGGTTTGACGGTGCATATCGAACGAGGAAGCGAGAGAGAGAGGGGGGCCTCGAAGAAGAAGAAGAAGAAGCAGAAGAGAGGGAGTAGAAAAATCGACGTAGACAATTTCCGGTTGATTCGACACGCTTTTTCCCGTATCGACGAGGACTGGCGCGGTGGTGGCGCGCCTCGTTCGCTCGTCTTCGAGGCTTGTAGCCTCTCTCGATGGAGCGCACATACGGCCTAAGGTTGGTTTACCTTAGAACAAAGTGGTTTTTGTTCGGTCCTCGGGCAACTTGTGCAAGTCACCGGGGTTTTGTTGGCGTCGTTCTGCCAAGCCAAGGCGATGGGGTGGGGGCTTGCGGAGGGGGCGGAGGGGAAACCAGACGACCGAGCAACAAGAGCAAAGCCGCGCCACGCGTTGGAGGAGAGAACCATCCTTTGCCGATCTTCGCTCCTTCCTCGCCGATCCCCGCTTCCCTCTACGATCGCTCGCACTGCCATCCTTCGACGCGTCCTGCATGACCTTCGCGTGTGTACACGTGAACTCGCCTTTCGAAGGGACTCGATTTCACATTCTGACGCGTTGTCACCGATCGGAAATTTAGATGAGCGCCGGCTCGATACCGCCGCCGAGCCGCGCCGCGACGCAGCGATACAACCGATTTTGCTCGGCTCGGTGCACGTGCAACATTGTTTTTCTCGTTATCCATCATCCGCTAGACTTTGCAAAATTCGCAGAAAATATGACCCTCGCGGTCGTGCGTCTGAGCGGGAACGTATGAGCAATGACACAAGGGATTCTTTGTGACTAGACTTATGCATTTGTGATAAGCCTTTGGTACCTTAACCCCTTAACTTGTACGCTCGAGTTAATTCGAGCGGCGTTGTATTTTATGCTGCTATAATTTTTCACACTCGAATATAATCGAGAATTGAGAATAACAATGTGAGAGCAAAGAAAAAAAATCGTTTTATCGATATTTATCATTTACATAGGATTGTAAGCTATAACACTTATTTATTCAAGAATGAAATATAGCCTTTTTCCATGGAACCATGGAACGGACCTTTTCCATTGATTTTTTTGGTCGGTTTTTTTCAACAAAACTGTGCGTTAAGGGGTTAAACTAAAAATGTCTTACTCAAAAAAAAGGAAGACGTTTCCAACGTTATTGTTATCGTTTAGGCTTCGTCCTCGGATCTCACGGTACAAATGTGTACCAGCCAATGATCAACGCTCTTTAACAATTTCTGTTCCGAGCCGATTCGAAGAGACATTTTTCCAAATACGGTTCATTCGCGTACGATATCGCAGGAGATTCGCGAATGCGACGAACAGGTAGTCGACGGGCAGCAGAAGCATTCCGGGTCGCGATTGCTATAATTTAGATGTTGCTGATAACTGCGTCCACCTCGAGCCGAAGTTCTTCCTCCAGCCCCGGCAGTGATTACGTTTTTTGCCGGGACACGCGATCGAGTTTCCTGCGGTTCTTTGCCCCGCTTTATCAGCGCATCAGATTCCCTATCTGGAATCGAGAGAGTATCTCGTGTAATTGCTCCCCGTGTACGTCTCCGCGGGACTCTGGTTTTTGCTCGGTTCCCTAAGGAGTCCGAGGAGTCCTACATGCAAATCGGTAAGAAAACAGATCAAGATCGGACACGGTCGTCTATAAGCGTGTCGATCCCCCGAGCGAGCCGCGCGCTGAGAGAGGATCATAGATACAGAACTCGGTGGACTCCCCCACCTCGGTTGGAATCTTTGAAATTGCCATAAAGAAGAAGCATGCGTGCTTCGGGAGATGCTTATCCTCCGGAGAAAGGGGAAGAGGGGGAGGGAGGGACGAGTCTTGGAGGGGAGTGACCGATCCTTGTATGGGATTTAATTAAGTATTGTGTGATAGACGCGTGACACCGCAAAGTAGACATTATCTCGTCCTCTGTGGCCGAGTCGGTTCTAAGTCTCGACGGACGGACGGTTCGTCGGCGAGTCCTCGTTGAACGACATCCATTCGATCAAAGAGAGGGGGGGGGTCCCCCGTCTCCATTATTTCGATCCGCGGCCGTCGGAACTGTTCGTTTCTGCGGCCGAACAAAATCTCCAATCATGACGATCGAATTTGCTTAGGCCGTGGCCGGAGCTGTCGTTCGCCACACGAAACGAAACGAATCTAAAGAGAACTGTCGGTGGACACAAAGGGGGGATAAAAGAGAGAGAGAGAAAGAGGGGGCGGGGGAAGGAGAGAAGGTAGAAGGTAGAAGCACGAAGCGGAGGGTCCCACCCACTAGTGGCCCTCCGCTTCGAGTTCAGGACTCGTGACCACCTCGGGCTGATATGTCGAACCGAAACCCTTCGTTTCTTCTTGGCTCTTGTCCCTCTCACTCGGCCTCTCTTACTCGTTCTCTCTCCACCACCGATCATCCACGGGAACCGTGGTCCCCTCGTGCGCTCCTTCCTCCTCCCGCTCTCTCGCGGACTCGCCATCCTGTGTGGCTCTCACGAATACTCTTCCCATGATTTACTCTCGCGTCTCGAAAGAGAGAACTATCTTTTTGCCTCGCTCTCTTACCCTCCACCCTGTATCTCGCCGATGGAATCTTTCGCGGTTTCGAATAGGAAACGGTCTTCTAGGTCCACCTAGGCTCCGATGCTTTTCGGCGATAGCTATTGAATGATTGCCTCTCTCCCGGTTCCACAAACCACAAACCGATGATTCCTCTTAGGAACCATCGATGAGGATTCGAATGAAACTAGCCGTGGCTATCGTCGAGTCGTTAAAAGCATCCGCCTTGGGAGTGTTGAAAAGTCTTCTGACAAATTTGAATAAAAAGACCTTGTCGAAGGCGTTCGAGGAAACCTTGCGTCACGATCGAAGCCTTCGACGCTATCGGAGTTAATTAATATTGTTCCTTTCTTTTTAGAATCGCCAGAACAGACAAGTTCACCGAAGGTCTCCCGTTTAATCAATTAGTTTCGCTCGCGCCCGTGTAAATGTCTTCGCGAATTTATTAATTATCGATCGCGTCAGTTATCGCGTCGATTATCACCGAGATCCGTCTTTGGTGCTGATCACACGGGCCCCCGAGGGTAATTTGTCGTACTGTCGTCGAACGGATACGTCGGTCGCGACAAAAAAGATGGACGATCCGTAGCTTTCGGCGCTCTTTATCTCGCGAGGCAACCACTTTACAACAATTAACCGAGAACAAGACACACCGTATATGTCGGCGTGTAGCTTGGGAACCGACCTCCTTGACTTGGCCCTCGAAAAACCTGACAGTCGTCAATTATCTCGCAATCGTTTAATACCTGACCCCGGTGGCGTTTCTCTTCCTCGAATTTCTTTCGATTCTTCCCTTCTCGAGTGATGTTGCATTATCTTGAAAGGAGAGGAGAAAGGAAGGAAATCGTGGATCGTGATTTTTACTCGAAAGTATTATTGGCACCCTGAGGGGTCGAAGACCGGAATATCCGCATTCTAATGAACGCTATGCTCGTCGGGAAAAATCGTCACTCGTATTTTACGAACTGTGATTGCGATTGCTTATCAGCCGATCAAATTAGTCGCCCGAAAGGGTGGAATATCCCCCGCATTCTAATTAGCGGTAAATTCGTCGGATCGAGGCGTTTATGGCTACTATCGAGTCCGACCGAGTTGATTTTATTTTTTTTTATTGGAAGACGAGAGTCGCCGGCGGACGGTGCAATTAAGAGGTTAAGGTTATCTGCCTACGTGCAATATTTACGGTACCGGTGCGATGGCAGCTCGGGGCTAATAGACGAGGAAACGTTCTTCTCGCTTTCTGGGGTCCTTTGTTTTTCCCTTTTCTGCCTTCGGTCCCGTGTTCCCTTGGTACAACCCACACGCGAGGAGATAAAGTGGAGGATGATCGACGCAGTAAATAAGGTATAGAATACGCATATGTAAATCACGAAGGGCGCACCCACGCCCCCTTACTCAGCGGCCTTTCTCTGTCCTCCTCTGTTCTTCTCTCTCTCTCTCTCTCTCTCTCTCGCATTCTCTTTCATACTCTTTCTGTTTCCCTCTTCCTCGCGCCCGTCTTCGCTCGCCACCCCGTGTTCCGTATCTGGTTTCGTCCTCTTCCCTCTGCCTCGTTCATTCTCCATAAACCTCTCGAAGAGGAGAAGAGAGAGGAGAGACGTCTGATGAACGAAGAGGATGAAAAAGGAGAGTGATCGAAGGAAGAAGAAAGACGGGTGCGTGCACGAAGAGGTGCCTCTCGGTCCCGCGGCACACAATGCCCTCCACTTCGCGTTCGTGTGCGCCGAGTGCACTTCAACTTCTTTGCAGGCTCCTCAACGGTGAGATAAAGCAGCCGTGATACCTCCCGTTTCTCTCTCCTTCTCTCTCTTCTTCTTCTTCTTCTTCTTCTTCTTCTTTCTGCCCCGTTCACCTCCACCCTCGTCACTTCAATCTTTTCCTCCGACGTGCACTTTTTTCGTCGTCCTTTTAGCCCTCCCCCTCCCATTCGCCGCGGATAGGTTCGTCAAGGGGGCGGAAGAATTTTCGTAAGAATGTTAATTGCATCGTTTGCGTTCGACCAGTGCAGCACCGGCTGCAGAAGAGAAGTCGACGTATAGCGACAACCGAACCCGCTCGCGCCGTCTTTCTGCTGAATAATTCGTGGCTATCGTTTAATCACGGACGCGTGCCGCTGGTTGTCTCTGTCAGGAAACTGCTGCGTAAGTGATAAACGCGCGCGCGCGGGTAATTGCATGCAAATACGGAGCGTAATTAGTGGGCAGACCGGCGCGTTGCACTTTGGATTTTATCGGCCGCGGTGGACCCTCGAGGACGACTCCTGTCGACGCTCGCGCGAGACCAGCTTCTTTGAATGACGATTATAAACAGTGGTTGGTCAAATGCGCAGCGAAACTTTAATCGGAACCGCGTTCGATTCATTCGCAACGCGTCGTTTGTTCTCGAGTAATTTCGGAAAACAATTCCAGAGAATACACTTGCCCTACAAAGATTTATTGCGAGCAGACGAAAAATAATATATTTGGTATATTACACTATTACTTATTTTGTGATTATAATGATTAGAAATTCTTCATCGTTCACAATTTCATAGAACAAGAAAGATAGTTTATATTTATTGTATGCCTATCTTTTCTCCAAAGGATATATATATCGACTATAACAAAGTGAATTTTTATTTCGGTTTAAAGAAACTTGATAACATACATATTTATTAGACTGTTCAGAATCTTCATCACGAGTCTGACTCGATATTATAGGGCAAGGGGTTAATTGCATTCTGCTGTCCCCTCCGAAGCATTTATAAAAATTACTGTAATGTAACTCAACAACATAAATGGCATTGTGTTTCGTACACTCGGTTTCGTATCGACAAAATGAGAAAGGTCACGTGTAATAACAATATTCTGGATCAGATTAATCGTTAGAATTCTGGAGTGGCAACAGCTTCGAGTGCAACGGGTCGAATAACATTCGTAACATTGTTCCTGTATCGTTCCCCATGATCGATCAGAAATCCAAGGGAGTTCACACGAAACAGTTTCGCACAGCCAAAGTTCACAATTTCGTAGCAGCAACGACTGGTTAAAAGGGAAGGCTCTCGGTAAGCGGGCATTAACGGTGGCTCGTAAAGTATTTACGCTACGCCGTTCCCGCCGGTCGTATTCTTACATAACGCAGCGTCGAGGATCCGCCATAAGTTAAACGCCCTAAGACCAGAAGGTCTCGAGCATTCGATCCGACCGGTAGAAATCCACGTGTCCCACTAAAACGCGCTGCATCCCGACAGAAGTCAAAACACGAGTCAACTCCGTTTAATCATGCGGCTTAATCTGCCGTCGTAGAGCCGGTCGTCGGGTCTGCCGTGAGGTCCGATCCCATAAAGAACTCGATCGTCGTAATTAATTTCACGGATAGCCGCCGCCGCCGCCGCCGCTTAATGCCGGACCCCGAAACGAGGATGGGTCCGGGAAATTTATGCTCCACCCGGGGAAATCCCATGAAAAATTCGGCTCCGTGGGCGTGCTGGGGGCCCCACGGTTGCCCATATAAACGGTCGGCCTCTGATTTTCGACGGACGACCCCGTCGCGCACGGGGCCCTATAACCGTGGTGTGGACCGTGGCTCCGGGGCCCCGTAGCATGCGACCGCCGCGACAGAGAGAGAAAAAGCGAAAGAAAGGAGAATCGGGAGAAAGAACGAGAAAGGGAGGAGAGCTGGCCAAATCGTAAATAAGAAGGCGATTGTCCTTTTAAGCGGCATGGGGCCCCGTACCGGACTCGGGTGGGGGCAGCCCTTCGAGAAGGGGGCCCCCGCTGATTGTCCCTAAAGAATGGTAGCCGCATGACGGCCCCATTGTTCGAGTGCCGGTACCTGTATTCCCGTAACACGTGCACGCGTGTGTGTATGCGCGCGCGCGCGCGTGTTCGCTACACGCTCGCATCGCGGCGTCCATGAGGATCCCCTTTCTGGTCCCTTCGCGAGGGCTAAGGAGAGTTCAGCTGTGTATCTGCGTATCGTCCTATTTTTGCTTCTCTTTCTCCGCGTCTTCCGATCCACGTCGTCCTTCTCTTCTCTCTTGCGCGCACTCGCTCGCTCCGACAAGCCGCTCTGGCGCTTTTTCTCCTGATCCCCTCAAACCTGCACAGAGCTAGGCACAACAAGACGATTGCCACGCGAAACAACCTGTTGATTGTCTTATACCTGTTGCGCCCGAGGTTCTTCGATCGTCCACCGGCGTTCTGTACTCTCGCGAAACTTTTCCGCGCAGGATTGGTTTTTGTCATGCTTCGATATTGTGCTTGTCTACCGCGATTCGTTACGCTCGATTTTATTTGTCTATCTTGTGGACATCGGAGAGAAAGAGAAAAAAATACATTTCATAAACCCGAAAATTTTGTACACTTAACACGGTGACGCACTAACCCCTTGCACTACTATTTATTTTGTGATTGTAATCATCAGAAATTCTTCATCGTTCAGGATTTCATAGAAAAGAAAAGATAGTTTATATTTATTGTATGACTATGTTTTCTCCTAAACTACAACGAAATAGAATTTTATTTCGCTTTAACACTTTGATTGCCAAACAAGAAACCTCAAAAATTCCATGAGATCAAAGTAAGTTATTTAATGAAATAGAAATTGAAAAAAATTAAATGTATGATATTGTTTAGTTCTCCAACTTTCCTGCATTTTACGAGATCCTAATCAAATTTGGTACAACGAATGTATTAACGTAAAAATTCATTTTAAAACCTGAATAAATAATTCCGTCACCCATATGTGGATGACATGGCAGTCAACGTGTTAAAGGAAATTAATAACATACATATTTATTAGTCTGTGTTCAAAATCTTCATCACGAGTCTGACTCGATATTGTAGAGCAAGGGGTTAAATCGTAACATTGAATAGCATAAAGAATAATTTTCTCGTTCATCGAATTCGCAATGTACAGCAATTTCATTATCGGGCTAAGTGATCGGACTTTTGAATACTGTAAAAATGAGTCCCAATCGAATACCTTGAATAATTTGAGCATGCATGCAGTGCCGATCAAAAGCGGTAATAATCGACGATTCGAGTGGAGAAACGTTCGGGTACGGTCGTGCCCTCAAGGTGTACTTTTTTTTAATTACCGGGCAAAAACTGATCGGACTTTTGAATACTGTAAAAATGAGTTCCAATTGAATACCTTGAATAATTCGAGCATGTATACAGTGCCGATCAAAAGCGTAATAATCGACGATTCGAGTGGAGGAACGTTCGAGTACGGCCGTGCCGTTAAGGTGTTATTTATCTGAAACAGTAACCAATCGTTATCCGCCTCTGGTTCGTCGACTTTGATTTGACGCGAGTTAGAGCCACCTGTTGAATACCACACACCTGTTGCTCCGCTCCGTGTATACCGCGTTCCCCCGCCAATTCGGTCGCTTTTCTCGTGCGTCGTCGATCTAATTGCAGCCCTGCTGATCCCGCGTGTAATTTAGCAGTTTGTGCGGCTTGCTGTTTTTATTTTTCCTCTCTCTCTCCCTCTCTCTGGAGCCACCGTTTCTGAAGATGGCGTGTTACAAAGTAACCCCTCGATCGACCGGGCTACTTGTTGATTGTTTTGTGGATACCTGTTGCACAAAGGGGTCCGTGCTTCTTCCGTTACACGCACACGACGCCGTACACCACGAAGAGGAAGAAGAGAAAGAAGAGGAAGAAGAAGAAAAAGGAGACTCCCTCGAGATTAAAGAATATCAAAAATCGTCTCTTCCCAGGCATTATTTCGGGCACGATCTACCACAGAGTCGTTTTCCCCCAAAATAAACGAGCATGTTTGCACTCGAAATTCAAAATGCCTTACGAGAGGCGGTTAATGAGACGTTAGAGGGTCTCACGGAGGCACTCTGGTCGCCGAAGTTTATTTATAGAAGACTCTCTCGGGTTCGAGCCATCGGAAACATCGCCGGGAGAACGACGAGAGAGAGATTCTCGGTTGTGATTCGTCTGCGAGCTGTTATGATACACCCAGCTGGCCACGCCGCAGAGAGCCGAGCTTTCCACGTCGCAGAGCCGATCTCCCCCGATCCTCCGAAAAGACATCCCCGACCGGTATTCCGTGCCGTAGCGTCGTTCCATTCCCAAGGATATCCTCAAATTAGACACTTCGGGAGCGTTCGGTGTATACATTATTCATGATTCCTCAACGGGGGTTTCGCATAAATTTTCTGCCAGGAGTTTTCGAAGAGACTCCCGTGAGAGTGAAGGTGGAGGCTCGCGTTTACCTGTCGCCTCGGTGTCTTCGAACCGTTCCTCCGGTGCCGGGCACGTGGTTCAACAAAATCGTTAAAGGGAAGGAGAGGGTGGCGGCGATCACGAGGTGACGGTGTCGAGGGCTTGTTCGCGGGTGCAGCCGCCGATTTGCATTCCGATGCGGCCTTAGAGAGACGATGGAAAAGTGGATCCGGTTTGGTAACGATAGGGTTGCTCGCGGTTTCGTGCCTCGTACCCGAAAACGTCCCTCGATCGCGATCGAGAGGCCGAGGAGGGAGCGCATTAAAGCCCGGGGCTCTCTCGGCGCCCGAATCTCTCTTTCCCTCTCTCTCTCTCTTCCTCTTCCTTTCGTTCTCTCGATCCGTCTCTTCTCATCCCGTTGGACCCGTCATTAACCGGGGACCCTTCTCTTGGTGAAGCCATTACCCATTCAAATTACGCTTATCGGTGGGTCCTCTCTCGAGTACATGCACCTTTTACGGTCCCAGAAAACGGACGATGCTCGGCGAGAGGAGGGGGACTGATGGGCCCCGACCAGGAAAAAACGAGCATAACGCCAGAAATGGGGTATTAAGACCCAGCCAGTGTGTACAAATCACCGCGATGTGCATTATTGCTGTCCACCGACCCACTGCCCGTGGACAACTACCTGCAGATAACGCTCCATTTCTACCCCCCTCCCACCCCTCAGGGTCCTTCAGATTCCGTCTCTTATGAGTTATTCGCCTCCACGGACTATCTGCGTCGTCTTCGAGCAAAGTGCCCACTCGGACCGCTCCTGATCCCCTATCCCGAACGTGTCCGGGGTCCCTCTTTCGATGGCCACTCGTTTCGGCCTCGAAGTGGTTCGAGCCTGACAAATGGACCTGGAACTTAGAAAAAGTCATTAGGGCATTTAGTCCCACAGGATATTTATCTCCATCAGGCGATTCGAATACGTTATACCGGGCCAGAGCCTGCCGGCTACTCGTTTTGGTCGTGCAAAAATGAAGTTCGAGACAATTTCAATCGTCGATGATGAAGTTTGAATTTAAATTGCATCGTTCATCCCCCACTGAGTTCGATGAAACCTGTACCACCGGGGTTCGAAAAATAGTACTCATTACGAATGTTTTGGCGCGATCATAACTCATACTCGGAGAACAAGTCCTCTATGTTGCACGAGTTCGACATAGAATTTAACTGTCCAACCGATGGAATGTAAAAAACGGTTATCGTTCGAAGGATGACTATGCAAAGGAACGGAAGGTGAACGTGAAAAATGCGATAACGACGGCTGTTTGTATTCGCTCTACCAAGACATGGGAGTATATGTAGTAGATGAAATCCAGGTCTCAGGCGATCCATGGATCGGAACGATGCACACGTTGGGATCGGGAATTGTTATGGCATACGGGTTTCTAAGGGCCCTCTAATCATTGCCCCCTTACCGGCTGTTCGGGAATTCTAACAAGCGTGCGATGCATTTTAAGGCCCCGGTATATTGGTTCGTTAAAGGTCTAACGAGGGGCGAATCGCGTTGCAATAATTACTCCGTACATGGCAACGAATGCGCACCGCTTGTCGAGCTTGCGAGATGGATAGCGATCGATGTCCATTTGTAAAGTAGTGCTAATCCACTAATAAGCCGCGCGCTGTATCGCGATTGTTTTCCACGCTGACTTCATTCCTTTTCTCGGTTGGCCGACCGAGTTTGTTCTGCGACATGCGGCGCACAGTTTAATTGACGAAGTTGGGCTACTCTTACGTAAACAATAGTGCTTCTGATAGAGATTTTTTGCGCTTCACGCCGGCACTACAAAGGATACATTCTTCAGTCGGACCTTAACACTAGAACTTCCTAATTTTTTCTTTCACAATTACTGAAATTATAAAAATGTTTTTATCAGACTTAACACTAGAACTTCCTAATTTTTTCTTTCACAATTACTGAAATTATAAAAATGTTTTCATCACACTTAACACTAGAACCTCCTAATTTTTTCTTTCACAATTACTGAAATTATAAAAATGTTTTCATCAGACTTAACACTAGAACCTCCTAATTTTTTCTTTCACAATTACTGAAATTATAAAAATGTTTTCATCCGACTGTTTGAATGAACTTTTCCATTGAAGCACATTTTAGAATAAAATGGTATTAGGTTTGATTTTATTCTTCAGTTGTATTTACTACTCGGTAGTTCTAATGTTAAGGAGAAGAACGCAGAAAGACCAACGCGCTTTTCAGTTATAAAATTCGCTCGGTTGATGAAAAGCACCAGGTTTCAAAGTCGCGTGTCTATAAAACTGCACTTTCTGTTTTTGCATAGGAGTCTCTGATTTTGAATCTCGCGTTGGAGGTTCGATTCGCGACAGGTGTATTTGCGTTCCGTGGCTGTGATACCACGTGGCCCGAATAATTATCGCGTTCCGGCAGCAGCGCACTTACGGGCGACGGACAAATAATTTTTCCATAGGCACCCCCGTGGCGTGCTCGTGGCCACCCGGTGCCAGCCATGGTTTTTGGTGGGGAGGCACGGGCCGCTGTTAACCTTCCTTCCCGCTACATGGGCCTCGGTCGAGAACAGTGTCTCTCAGCCCGTGATCCTTCGTCGAACACTTCCGAAATTCGAGGGCAAGGACACACCATATGGTGAAACGAGACGCGTCACTTCCGTGTGTGGAATGTTTTCTTTTCATCCGGGGAAAGGACTGCCCCTTAGGACGACGCGATCCTTCGCCGGTCTTCTCCTTTATTCTTTTTCATCTTTGGAAATGTCTAGACTTTCTCTCCGCTCGAGAGGCATTCTGGCTGGTTTGATCTCTCGATTTATACCCGACGTATCGACATTTTCGTGCGCGCATGCTTTCGTAGAATCGCTGCTAACGTTCTTAGGCGCCTCGAATAATTCGATTGCAGCAGGGAACAAAACTGTTTCGAGCAATTTGTACTCTTACACTTTGTACAAAATATTCAGGCTCAGTAGTTTACCAATCTATGGCCATTTTGACAATTTTCTCGTTACAATGGCACGACTTAATTGACCTAGACAAACCTCAACCATCTGGATTCCCCTGATTTGTATTACTTCAAGGTTTGGCTTAACCCATTTGCATCATTAGCGTATATATGCACTCAATTTTTCAAGCCACTATCATTATTCGTTAGCTAAAAAATAGAAATGGAGGGTGTTGTTGGAGATGAAAGTAGTAATTCTGATTTTTTCTTATAATGCTGAAATGTGAAATTCTCTTACTTGTAGTCATTTCTGTACTTAAATATAATTAAAAAAAAAAAACAGTTTGGTGATAAAGGCCCTCTTTTCATATTTCCTTATGATGCAAATGGGTTAATACCATTTCTAGGGTTGACTACGTTCAAAAGATTGGCCTGTGAAGCATGCGTTCCAACAGTCTCCACAGTTAAAGTATCTTCGGTTAACCTATCTTCGATTCCTGTTACCTTAAAGACAAAGCAACGTTGGTTCACATATTAAGAATTAGCAAGAATAGAGTAATGGCTGCCATGACGAAAGACTCAAGTTCGCCGGGCTGTCAGTTGCTAAATCAAGTCATCCTCTGGCTCATAACCGTTGGTCCAGAATTCTCGGTTCTCCGGAGGCAAGCAACGTGGTTTCACAATTCGATCGGCCGTCCCGATAGAGCAGGTGTCTCGGCAATAATTATCGCGGATCCTTAAAGGCTAACACCTTTCCGAGACGCGTCGTCGGGCGAGCTCCGGTGGGACGCAGGATTTTCTCGCGCGACGCTTCTAATGATACCTTTTTTCGCGCGGCCGGTGAAACGCTGTTGGAGCGTGAAAGCAGGAAGTCGAGCAGGATTCCTGAAGAGCTCCTCGACGGGGTAGCCGCGGGTTGAGGGCCACTGGCACCGACACACTCGGCGGCATGAGAATTTTCCCACAGTCCCCACCACATGGCCTGCGGCCGACGCACACCCGCTCTCGCGACGTTGCCACACCTCTCTGCTCAGGCTGAGAGGCACTGTGTTGCCTGTGTTCGAGAACGGGGGACGGAGAAGGAGAGAGAGAGAGCGAGGAGAGAGAAAGAGAGAGAGAGAGGGTGAGCGGCGGCGCAGAGAGAGAGAGAGAGAGAGAGAGAGAGAGAGCGAGGAGAGAGAAAAAGAAGGGTCGGGGGAAAGAGCGAAAGAGAGAGACAGGGATCTGAGAAAGGAAGGAGTGAATGAGGATCGCAGGGTGGGGAGAGGGGATGGGGGTGGATCAGTGACAGAGGAAAGGAGAAAAGGTGAGGCTGAGAAAGGAGTGCGTGCACGATTGGGAGATTGTACGGTAAATAGAGAAACAGAGACGGAATTCTGGCAAAGGAGAAAGGTGAAAGAAAAGAAACGTATAAGGATATTAAGATGGAACTCCTTTGTTGCGATTGGAAATGGCAAGGGGATTTTCTTTTGGTCGCCACGCACGTCACGCTCAAAAAGCCACAATGAACGCGACGCAGAACCGACCGGACGCGTCTTGTCACCGTGCGTACCGCGGATACGCTGTAATTTATCCCTATGCGTTTTACTCTAATTCCGTAAACAAATAAACCAACATCTGCCGGTGTTTCGAAGTGCCAGACGATTGTATAATAGTATTACGAAGTCGGTGTATTCCGTAAAATGAAAGTTTGCTGTGAACACTTTGTACGCACCGAGTATTTTAATTGTTGGCACAAGAGACAGTTTTCTGAAATATTTTTCTGAAAAGCTTCGAGGAAAATGGACATTTTTAACAATGGAGGATGAACCCTTTGCACTCGAAGCTATCTTAACTCGATTTTAACTCGACCTAGAAATGATGCAATTTACTGGTACAATACCGAAATGTTTAGTAATTTATTAAATTCAAACAAACTTAATAATGTAAAAAATATTTTGAAAAATTATACAGCAACTTTTTTCGAGTGCCAAGGTTTAAAATAGTCTAGTGACTTTTGGGTCACCCTGTATAAAGAGGTATTAAGAGATATAAGTCGCATTAGCGATGCAATTACATCAGGTTACAAGGCTGCAAATTACAAGGGCGAATTTTTGGGTTGGCAAGAATGTTTAAAAAACTGGATCGGATGCCGCAACGTTGAAAAATTGGTCAATCCCGATTTCCCTAGGAAACGGTGGCGTTAAGTTACAGATCGGAAGGGCGCTTCCTAGTTCCCCGTAGGAAACAGAAGGGTATCCTCGTGGTAAAGAAGCCAGGGCGGTGCGCCGTGTGTCAAAGGGTTTCCACATTTTTTTCAACGTGAGAACGACGCTTCCCTTTTGCTTTTCCCCCGGCGAACAGGTCTCGAAATCTTTGAATTCCGCTAAAACGATCGGAACAGGGGGCGCGAGTCACCGGGCACGAGAGCCAGCCGTCGCTCGATCTCCTTTTTTTCTTTCTCTGGTCCCTACCTGGCTCTCGAAGCTCTCGATTCCGAAGGTGAATGAAATCATTCCAAGTACTCCGAACCACCGACTAATTGCTAGCGCTTTACAGGATTCCCGAAATTCCAGTTCGAGTGTTCGACCTTGCGGACGGGCCGGCTATCCTCTAAGAAAAGGATCCTCCGTTTCCCATCATTACGCGAACCGACCGAAAGCAGCGAGAAACGGCCGTCCGCTTTTTGCGTCCGGTGGTGTTCATTAGGCAAAAATTACGGAATCGTGAACGTAATTGACCGTGTCTAGTTGAATTATAGTCTCTGACCTATAACAGCGCTTGCAGCAAAAAGAACACGGGAAGACCGGAGAGAAAGAGAGCGAGAGAGAGAGGGGAAGGGGACCTGCTGTTTGAACCGCCGAAAAAGATGTCGGAGAAAAGGAACAGAGTACGCAGAATTTATACCGGTGTTCCGCTCGTTACGGCCCTGCATCTGTAACGAAGTAACGGATACGTATCCTTGGTCGAATAGGGCCCCGGCTCGCACACGCGCGCATTCTCTCCGGGCCGCACGGATTCGCACGCACACGCGGCCCCCGATCGTTTCGATCTGGGGTGAGGCTCATGAACAATTGCAATTATGGGCCTTCGCCCGAGTTGATTTATAAGTGGAGTCATTCCCTCTTCGCCCGTCGCACCCACACATCCGAGACCGGCAGCCCGCGTAATCTCCCGCCGACGAGTTTGCTCCTTTCGTTTCGGCGACTGCGAACCTTCGCGACTCGTCCGGTCTTCTGCCTCGCCACCGGGTGTATGATTACCGAGCTGTTGGTATTTTAGGGATTGCTTGTGTCATAATAAAAACCGAAACTAAAAAGAACACGGTGGCGTGCCGATATTTTGTACGAAAGCTTCCGGACCGATCTATATCTTATACGAGCGCTAAACGATAAAAACTTTTCGGTTTACAGCGATTCTTCTTGCGGAACTTTCGGTAACGTGTTCGTCACGTTCTTCTGATTGAAACGAGTCCAAACACGACCGAATTTAAACCGTATTTACTCGTTTAATTCACGACAGACTGCAACCTCTGTTATCCGAACTAACCGGTGAAAATTCGAACATTATTACTGAAATGGTATAGAGCAACTTTTTAGATCACTTTGAATTGGACTGTTTATCTTTAACACATTGACTGCCAAATTAGAAGCCTCAATAATTCCATAATATTAAGGTGTTATTGAATGAAATAAAAATTGAAAAAAATTAAATGTATGATATTGAAGAGTCCTCCCACTTTCTTGCATTTTACAGAACCTCATCAAACTTGGTACAATGAATATATTAACGTAAAAATTCATTTTAAAACCTGGACAATTAATTCCGTCGCCCACGTATGGGTGACATGGCGGTGAACGTGTTAAATGCTCCGAATTATATGATGTTTGGTCTCGTTTTAATCAGGAAAATTTCACAAGTATGCTGGTGAAAGTTTTATGAAAGAATAATTGAATAGAAAAGCTTTGTCATTGCGTTGGTATTTTCTAACTCGGTATCATATTACACTTTTCGACGAAAAGGTCTTGGCTCAGTTTGGGATTAAGGATTGTCAACAACATTAGGCTTCTTTCGATCTGAATATTGACACAACCCTCGATTTTTGTCTTGCGTTGGCTGGTAGTATCGGAAGCATATTTGTTGGACACCCTGTATAACCACGATCACAGCTCGCCTAGGGGTACTAACTGAATTCTGGGAAGAGCGGGATCGTCCCTTAGGGAAATGAGTCCTTGTTAATGGGGGGATGGGGAGCCTGCTTAAACACATACAACGCCACGAAGGGTGGCGATGAAGTATTTATATGCATTCCTGCGTGTTGAGATTTTCTTGAAGACGATGACTCGGATTTTCGGGGCTCGGTTTACGAAAGCTGAATTTTTAATTCACACCGAGTCGATTCTGACACGTGTGAACGTAAACAAAATTGAGAAACATGTTACAGCCGAACCATCTTATTTGTTATTTAGTAACATAGCGCGAACAAGAGGGGCTCGCAGCAAAGAGCATTGCACAATGGGGGCAGAATTGTGCAATTTGCAGCGCACAATGGAAAGTCGATTACATTTTTGTAACATGGGTGGCCAGGAGGTTTTTAAATGGATTCCTTTTACGATCGCAATGAAAAAGCAAGCAACGGGGGATGCAGGAAGAACGCGAATATGATCCCGCGACGAATCGTCCCGCAAATACGCGGATATTTTAAGGGAGCCGAGAAGGAGTCCCGCTATTGTCCTCTATCGATATTAACGGCAATCGATTCGCCCCGGATCCGTGGCGGCGCTCGTCTCCCGGTTTCTTGTTCCTCGTCGCTACCGCCTCGACATGAATAGCCATAGTTTTTCGTCCGACTCGAGGAATTTCCTTTCTTGCCAGATAGCCGGGGGAGAAAATGAAGCGCCAGTCGATATTACGTTGATTATCTAACGCTTTTTATCCAGCCATTTTACGAGCCTTTGCACGGGCATTTTTCCTTGCGCAAACCTCGCGACAACGTTACGTAGAAAATTCGAGAAGTATTTTTTTAAAGGACTAAACAATTTTTCTTATCCCTGCGTAAAAACGTGACTTTGCACGGATGCTGATTCTGCGAATAATAAATACGGAGTTTCACGACAAGTTCTGTTGTTTGTTTCCATTTTAACATCCGGACTCCATCGAACGACCACCGTTTGTAGATGCTCGTCGAGTTCCGCGCGGTTTCAGGAAATTGTAATCGATGTCGAAAACATGTGAGAACGCGCGAAATAATCGAATACTTTATGAACCTTGTAAACCATTGACTGAACGGCAGCGAACACAAAGACGGAGAAAGCCGGTGTGTACGCGAATCGTGTTGCGCAACGGGTGTACGTAAAAGTGTGAGGGTCCGACGTAAAAGTCGTGGCCTGGAAAGTACTATAATCTGGATTTTATGACCGAAAAGTCGCACGGTAGCGTGTAAACTCGCGAGCCCCGGGTCCCCTGTAACTCAAGACGGGAAACCTCGTTGAGATTCCAGTTTCGAATCTCTACCGAAATTCGGACTCGAAGCCCCTCGGAAGTATTACCATCTGTTCCGCCCGTGAAATCGGTAGTAATTTCGAGTCGAAAAAATTGCGAGGTACGAGAAAACTCGTGTACTCCGATTCGAATGCTCGGCACCTTATAATTTAGATTCCGGTGGGCCCGACTCGTGCGATAATTTCGCGCGAAAGCGCGTGTAAAATAGCCGAAGATATAAGTCGCATTAGCGATGCGATTACATCGGGTTACAAGGTTGCAAATTAAACAAGCCATTTTTATTAGAACGTAGATGATCTACAAATGGGCTTTATAAAACAATTTAAATTAGAAACTTAAGAGAAAATTTTTGGAGTTAATTTCGGTTAATCGTTTGTCTCCAAAATTGTAAAAACTGTAGTTCCTTAAATTTTTCTATGAATTGTAGATTCTTTTTCCTACTATATATAAATAGTAAAATAAAATTAAACTCGACACGGTATTTCAGAGTGCGTATTAGGCTGAACGGATCGATTAGATTGAAATTTATCCCATCGCGGATCGACGCGATCTCTCGTGTTTCATCGTACACTAATATTAGAACGCGCCGGCTAAAATCGACTACAAAATTGTTTCTTAGAACCGGCTAGAAACCCCCGCGTTCCATTCTCTGGCAAGATAATGGCGCACGCGAAGAGGTCGCTTTACTTTTGCATCACTTTAATATTAATGTTACCGGTACCTTGTGCTGTATAATAACGTCGTGGCCGGCGTTGTACATATGTACACCGACTGCTCATAATTATTCCGGCTTTCAACGGTCCAAAGAATGCTGCACTTGAGACGCAAAATCACAATTCTATAAATTGGTAGAAAACGTTTGCCACCATTTCAACCAGTTGTGTTAATATTTTTACCCATACTTAATTGTCCATTTGCAATATTTTTTATTCTGCATACTTTCTTTGTATTCATGACCTTATTAGTACGATATTCCATTAATGCCACCAGACCATCAATATCCATAGATTCATCAGTGAAAAATTGCAGATCCTTAAAGCGACTCAAAACGTCTTTCATACTTTCTTTGTATTGTCAAAGGAATTCATTTTTGTCTTATTCCAACAGTCCAAAGAATGCTACACTTGAGACGCAAAATCACTTGCAATTCTATAAATTGGTAGAAAACGTTTGCCAACTTTTCGACCACTTTTGTTAATATTTTTACCCATACCTAATTGTCCGTTTGCAATATTTTTTATTTCGCCTACCTATTTACATTGTCGAAGGCGTTAATTTTTGTTTTATTCCAACTTCCAACAGTCCAAAGAATGCTGTACTTGAGACGCAAAATCACTGGGCAATTTTACAAATTGGTAGAAAACGTTTGCCACCTTTTCGACCAGTTTTGTTAATATTTTTACCAATACTTAATTGTCTGTTTGCAATATTTTTTATTCTGCATACTTTCTTTGAAGGCGTTAATTTTTGTCTTTAAAGAGGATCAAGTAAAAATTTTTGTGTTTCTTGTTTCGTGGATCTACTATGGTTCAGAAATTTTGTGAAATACGAGCGTGCAACGAGCCGCAGTTTAACAGCGAATGAGTGATGTTAACCACGCGCTTATGCTCACAGGCTGAAAGGATATTTTTTGCTGGTCGCGGAACGAAATTCTAGCTCACGTCAGCGACGTGTGTTCTGCACGGTTCGCAAACGAGCCCGGGGATACGTAGGAAGTTTAGATAACCGCTCTATCGAGCATAAATTATGCGCGCCATTAGAGTTGGTAACTATGGTTCACGGGCGAGTATGCATCGCTGGACGGCAACTGATACCGATAGATAAAGGCGGAAGGAAAGTGGACGGGGAGGGTTCGAATCGCGAAACATTACCCGGATTTCCGTGTTCGGTTTTGCTTGAACATCGAACGGCGTGCAGGACGTGCAATATAAGTATGGCCACCAGTATAACGTTAGAAAAAAAAAAATTAACTGTTACCGTAGACTTGACATTATAGTCTACGGAAAATGGAAACCAGATGCCATCGAACTTTACACGATGACGGTCTTTGCTTCACGATTATTGTAAAATTACTAATGTTAGCGAGAGACGAGACTAATCCATAGTATTCACGAAATCAATAAATTTCAATGGAAAATATCTACATGTGTTCAGGTTTCGTTTTTATTTAACCCATTTGCATCATTAGCGTATATATACGCTCAATTTTCCTGGTCACTAATATTACTCGTTAGCTAAAAAATAGAAATAGAGGGTGTTGTCGGAGATGAAAGTAGTAATTCTTATTTTTTGTTATAATGCTGAAATATGAAGTTCTTTTACTTGTAGTCATTTCTGTACTTAAATATAATTAAAAAAAAAAACAGTTTGGTGATGAACGCCTTCTTTTCATATTTCCTTGTGATGCAAATGGGTTAATGCCATGCGTACACTTACTCGAATCGCACCGTTACGGAATATTTTTTGAAATACAGATTTCTCGCCTTGACGCGTTCCGTGTTATGGCAGACAATAAGAAGTGCAACTGACAGTTTCATCGTCCGCTGTCTGTTCCGCAGCCCCAGGTTTTTGCCCTTTCGGCGAAGTCAGTTTCCGAGCATATCGAACCGGGCAGCGCGCTCCAAAGTCATATTATTCGCTCGACTTGCAAATAACCGGCGTCATGCTACGTCGATCTTCTCGATCTCCTAGCCCGCTTCTTCGTATGCGCCGGTTTTTGCGCAGCTCCGGGATGCAAAGGCAGTTTTCGTTTTAATTAAAGGCTATCCCGTTTTTGCGTCGCCGTCCGGGGAATTTTTCATGAATATTTCCACGCCGGAACAGTTAGGATTTTGTTCCGCCGGACACGGTGTTAGATCGTCGAAGAAAGATTTCCGTGCCGTTTGTTTGCTCGCCTTCTGTCCACGCAACGCGGACGATGGAAGTGCGATCGGTACACTCGGAGTCATCGATTTCACGGCTATCGAGCCTCTATCGCTTTATCTTCGCTCGTTTTTCTCGCAACTGTCTACCCGTATCCAGCCTTACCTTCCGTCCGAGCATAAATTCGACGAACAGTAAACCCTCTCCTCTATCTGTAGATTCGCTTTAATATAACAATCCTCCTTTCTTTCTCTCCTGTCGAAGAACATACAAACCGTACACGGAATTGTGCCGGGGTAATGAGTTCTCTTTACGACCGTAACGATCATCAATATAATCGAAATGGTAGGAGCGAGCTCTCCTTCGTGTTTCTGCGTTCGTGATTCTCTCTGTTTGTCTTTCGATTCTTCCCTTTTGATAGCGGATCACATCTAAATCATGTTGCGCAGCTCAGTCGTAAAGCGATACGCTGCACCGCCACGAATCCTGGACCATAAAGTAATTTCCATCGAAGCTATAAAGTTTATCAAAGGACATTTTATTGGACCGCGAACCGATTCTCATCCGTCAAATCTTGATCAACGTAGTAACAAACGCGGTTGCGGTCCAGATTTTGGAAGGGACTTTACTTACGTTAAATCAAAATTACGTTCTACTATGCGAAATTTTCCTCGGAGCTAAGCGGATCTGAAATATGTCGTGCTTGGGATCATTTTAACAAGTTGACAAGTTGAATTATTTGTCCAGATTTTAAAATGAATTTTTACGCGAATATATTAATCGTACCAAATTTTATTAGGATCTGTAAAATGCCAAAAAGTTGGACTACTCAATATCATATATATAATTTTGTTCAATTTCTATTTCATTAAATAACTTACTTTGATTTTATGGAATTTTTGAGGATTCTAGTTTGGCAGTCAAAGTGTTAAGTAAAAAAAATGTCACGAATGTATAATATAATCTGAAAATAAAGGAAAGAGTTTTATCGCGGATTTGTCCATACGCTGGGGTCGTTGATACGTTCGCTATTGTTCTCGAATCGTCCGGGAACTTTAAGTGGCTGGTTTCGTAGCATCGTTTTAAATTATTATGTTTTTGTTGCAGGTTTCCGTGGCGAGCAGTGCGAGGAGAACATCGACGACTGTCCAGGTAACCTCTGTCAGAACGGCGCGACCTGCGTGGACAGAGTGAACGAGTACTCTTGTCTGTGTCCTCCGTCGTACACGGGCACGCAATGCGAGCTGGATGTGGACGAGTGTTCGATGAGACCGTCTGTATGTCACAACGGTGCCACATGCACCAATTCCCCCGGAAGTTACTCTTGCATCTGCGTGAACGGCTGGACTGGGCCGGATTGCAGCGTGAACATCGACGATTGCGCTGGCGCTGCTTGCTTCAACGGCGCTACCTGTATCGACAGAGTTGGCAGCTTTTATTGTCAATGCACCTACGGGAAGACTGGTGAGTGCTCCGTACCAACATATACATACATACACGCATACACTACTGCTCAAAAGTATCTGGACACTTATAAACTCAAATATCTTTGTTGTTTCTAAAGATACGTAAAATATGGTAAGGGCAAATTTGAATGATACAATGGGGCTGACACGATGCTATAACAAAATTTTGAATGACCTTGCAATAATTATTGTCACTGAATTCCTAATGAAAAGGACTATCATTGTAGGTGTTTAACTCTTTGTGGTCGGATTAAGTTTATGCATAGGTTTCGTGCTGGTCGGAATAAATTTTTGTTGAACGAACAGTGATACAAAAGAAAAACACAATTTATTAATTCTTTTTTAACCTTTAGATATATGTAACACAAGAATATGTTAGAATAACAAGAATATGTGAAAATTATATTTTATAGTTCTTCATCATTTAATCTTCTTTATATGGATTCTTTGTATATGTTTATGGGAGTCATGTAAGATCAGCATTATTCTTTACTGTGGTGGCTGAGAGCAGATATACGACTGGAACGGTAAATAAGTTTTGGTGGCTGAGAGTAGACATACGACCGCAAAGGCTTAAAAAAGTTTCCATTTAAAAAAAAGTCAAGGTGACCTTGATATCTTTAAAAAAAAATGACATAAAGCAACATTTTTTTATAGTGTCGTGTCAGCCTCATTGTACCATTCAACTTTGTCCTTACCATACTTTACCTATCTTTAGAAACAACAAAGATATTTGAGGTGCAAACTTTAGGTGACTCACCCTGTATATACGTAATTTTTAATTTAGAACGTCAGATATTTCATAGGAAACTAATTAAAAATCGATTTTAGTCACTATTTTAGGCACTGAGATAACTTTGATGCAATGCTAATAACGATATTTCGCAATTGTCCGGATACTTTTGAGCGGTAATGTACAACTTGTCGATAATGTTTCCATCGTTTCCGAATCGATTACTCTCGTTGCTCACCTTGAACGAGGGAATGTCTCGCGAAATTATATTTTTCGTTCCATCGGAGAGGTAATTGCTAATTGGCTCGGCTCCTTTCCCTCGAAGACGAAATTCATTGCCGATTGTCAACGCGCAGTCGTTACCATAACCGGGTACGTGGCTCGAGCTCGGTTTCTCGCAGTATGCTCGTTTTGTTATACTCTTTGGAGATACTCATCGTTCGGTAATTCTTCTTTCGGGAATATTTTGATACAGTTTACACCATTATGCAACGATTTAATTACAGACGTATTATCGATTTAGCTTTAGAGATCCAAATTGCACGGAGGCCTGCAGAAAAAGAAAAATAAATTACAAGAACGTGTCAAACGTGTTTCGAAAACTTTGAATAGTAACTTCTAATATACGATGGACGATAAAATTGTTAGAGCCACAGCACGAAAACCATATTTATTATTAGACTGCAGATTTTATGCATTCAGAACGAAACTGGACAGATGCAATTTAGCACACTGAACAGATTCAAAGAATCGGAGAATTTCAGCGTGTTAAAGTTTTAACGAGGGAACTAAATTACTTGAATCCTCCTGAATCTTGTAATCGATGCACAACAATTTGATTTTGCATAAAGGTCCGCAGTCCGCGCTGTTGCTAAATGTATATTCGCAATTTCCAAGCATGAATACCTTGTGTTCATTTAACAATTGTGCGTTTCAATGTGAAATCGTTAATACGCGAAAGTGGTTTTACCAATTTGATCGTCCACCGTATCCATGGGGTTCCGCTTGTCCGAGGTTCTCCTTTTGCGCCGAAAGACACTGAAAAAAGTTTGAAACGACAAGGCGGGAGCGCGCGTTTCAGCGAATCGCGTCGATTAGCGTGGCGAGCAACCACGGCCGATAACAAGGTTGCGGCTCGAGAGAGCCTGTTGTCGGTGTTATGCGACGCGAGTGCATCGACAGGCAAGTGCATCTGCACGTGCAACAATATGACGCAGCTTCCCCGCGGACGCGCAGCCCTCCCCCGGAATCCCGGGATTCCGCAGGCTGGAGCCTAGCCTTACCGAGTGGCGACCTTGAGGACTGAAAACGAGTTTCTGTCCTTACTTTCCTACCCGAGGCCGAAGGAGACGGTTTTCAGATCGATCGTTCCGACAGCGATCGCCAAATACAGGCATCCTTCTTCTGTCCCGGCATTATTGCGATTCCTGCGGTGCCCCGGACCCGGTCGGGAACGACTTTTTCCAGATCGCAAGCTCGGGAAAGCTTCAAATGAAGGAATTCGCGCCGCGCGGCCAGCTTGCGACGCTGCTCGCGGGCGGATTCCTGCGGAGACTTCAACGCGCGGTATGCCGTCTTCGGACGATCTTGAATCCGAAACTTTTAATCTTTTAACCCTTGCGAAATTCATATTTAACGTCTGGCATTCTTTCGCTCGTCACGCATTCTTAAAGAAATTTTTTGCAACTTTGCGTGAGCCCTCGGCACAGGTTTATTCAACCCTCTCGTCCTTCATTTTCGCAACTTAATCCTCGCGTGTTAAATTGACGCCGTGGTACTTAAAATATCGAATGAAATTAAAACGATAAATTTACTGATTATTTTGTCGAGATCACAGTAATAGATATTTCCATTTCTCAATTTATATTGACTTCATGACGATTTAAACACTTAATATTACAATTTCAAGGTACTGTTCATTTTAATGAAAAGATTTTTGCAAGGAAATTTATAATTACCAAGTTGAAATCTTCCAAATTGAATTTTGTGAGTTTAAAATTTGGAGACATCAAGAATTGCAAACCGTGATATGGAACAACTCGTAACTTGTGAAATAGAAAGTGGTGATTATTCTTGAAGACTGTTTAAAACCTACATAGACTGTAACACTTGTGGAGTTGTTCATACCCTGCGAAATGTTCTGAGAAAGCTGCCAAACTTTCCCAAGAAAAGTGTAACGACGATTGGATCGTAGCGGTGTGCAGTTCCCTTACTGGAAAACAAGCTCCAACAATGGCCGTAGGTTAACGGATTTACAATACGCACGTAGGCATAATGATGGTATCTCGAGGCCGTTTCTTGTACGTACGAACGCGGTTACAGTTAGTCGCGGATGTAATCGCGTATCTGCGTGCTTGTTTACTCTAGTTTATTATACGAACATCCGAGACGTCGTTCCGTTATTGAGAACCGTGAGTAGAAATGCCGTGAACGTACAAATTCTTAGCGCTTCGGTTTTAATTCTACAAAATTGTCAAACGTTCATCGGCTCCGTATATCGACAGGAATCGTGACTTTGTAAAACTGACGAGGCAATTACTACGGACATAATATAAAAATTGACTTCTGGACAAGCGTCTACCGCGGCAAGGAAAATTCCGCGAATTCCTGGAATTTCGTCGCGAAGTTTGCTGCAGGGAGCAATTAGACGCCGGTTCCGAGTAATTTAGTGAATGTCGATCGCGGATCGACGAACGCGAGTCGCTGGGATTTGTCACCGTTCTCTCTGTCCCGGCTCTTCTACGATTCTCTCGAGCGCGACGTTTCTGGCTAGGTTACGCGAGTCGAGAGAGATACAGGCGGCCTTAATGATGTCCATCTTTGGCGGTTGCCGCCATGTTTGGCATCCGACGATCGACACTTTCGTCCTAGAAACGCACGCAATCCGCCGGGCAAAAGCCGTCTCCTTCGGAATAATAACCGTCCGCGTCTCGTTTCGCGGAGTTTTCGTTCGCCTAGGAAACAATCAGACGGTGAAACCTTCGCTTTTCCAGGACTGCTATGCCATCTCGATGACGCCTGCACGTCGAACCCGTGTCACGAGGGTGCGATTTGCGACACCAGTCCCATTAATGGATCGTTCACTTGCTCCTGCGCGACCGGTTACAAGGGGGTGGACTGCTCGGAGGACATCGACGAGTGCGAGCAGGGTGAGTACTCATTTACTTATACTTATTTCACTTTTCTTCGTGCTTTATTATCACGACAGACAATTAACTCTTCAGGGACGGCGACCGATCGTTGCTTCCTTTCTTCTTCGAGAAAGAATTCTGTGAAGAGAGCTATCGAAAGAACTCTCGGAGATTTAGTTGTATTAACCCCTTACACTACTATTTATTTTGTGATTATAATGATTAGAAATTTTTCATCGTTCAGAATTTCATAGAATTTTCACGGTTTTGGCGATGTCGATCGCGCAATGTTGTCCCTACAACTTCTTTATCGATTCAACTTCATCGATTCGCCGAAGACATTACTTCGGAAGCGTTTACAATTATTCCGTGTTCATGCAGCATCAAGTTCCCGAACTGCAAGATCATATGTATAACATTAAGACACACGTTAACCCCTTGCACTACTATTTATTTTGTGATTATAACGATTAAAAATTTTTCATCATTCAGAATTTCATAGAAAAAAAAAAAGATAGTTTATATTTATTGTATGCCTCCAAAGGATATATATCAACTACAACAAAATAGAAGTTTATTTCGGTTTATGGGAAATTAATAACGTAAAATTCATATTTATTAGACTCTATTCAGAATCGTCATCACGAGTCTGGCTCGTTATTGTAGGGCAAGGAGTTAATAATTTGATATTTTCTGAAACGCTAGCACTAATGGATTGAAGTTTATCGTGTCTGAAACATATTTTAGAGTCAGTAGGGTGCACTGACATCGTCCTTGAAGGGTTAAAAATTAATACTGCACGTTTCTAGAATGGATTGTAGGTTTCTATTTCCTTAGATGGAACCCTGTTCCTTTGTCACTCGTTCCTTTGACACTGTTTTAATTGCGTAATTATTTTTTTACTTAAAGCACAAAGCATAAAAGGATAAAATGGACCCTGCCAAGGGTTAAAGATCAACCCCATGTCAATCAGATTTTGACGCTTAATTTTATTACCCGGATATTTTAACGATGAATGATTTTCCACCACCGTTACAATCACATGTACTACAGACGCAATCTTACTACTCCATAAATATCGTAACTGTGTTACTAAATTAATGTCCTGTATA
The DNA here is from genome assembly GCA_913789895.3 of Seladonia tumulorum. NCBI lineage: Eukaryota > Metazoa > Arthropoda > Insecta > Hymenoptera > Halictidae > Seladonia > Seladonia tumulorum. The sequence continues at coordinate 5,254,870 of OU565277.1, read as the reverse complement.
ACGTCTCGAAAGCAATCTTGCTTCGAAACAAATTCGCGCCAACGCCTCGCGATGCCTCATCGGAGATGGTTATTAATGATTCCGCTCGGCCGCTTGATGATTTGTCTCATTTTACTCTCGATGATAATCTCGCGCATGAGCAGGCCGCAGAACTATATCGTGGAGAAGCTTTATCGATTTTATCGTACCAGATCATTCTTACATGGTCATAATGAATCATACGGAACACAGCATTGCTTACAAAGTTTCAAAGGTTTAATAAAAAGTATCCACTTAACTCGAGTTCTAGGCCTATGCAGGAGTCATTTCTGACCCACCCCACTACAGTTTATTGTTAACACGAAGAACTAAAATTAGATGACAGAAATAAATGTAAAAAATTGGAAGCATACATTCGTTTCAGCTTTTTTAGTTCCAGTGAGACGTTTCTTTTTTTTTATGAAGTGTTTAATTATAGATTCGGTTTCGGAGATCGAGAACAGCTGATAGTTATTAGATTAATGTTCACAATCGTGCGAGGAAGCCCCCACGGTTCGGGCAAATTGAAATCCCACGCGTGGTATATCGTCGGACGGGAACCGATCGATCGCGATCGATTAACTCGGTTCTGGCCGCGGTTCATTCATTCTGCGTGCCACCATCTTGTTACCTCCTTCCCGTTATTGCAGTTGTCGCCGAACGTGATTGATCCATCATGAACGGGGAATTCGTGATCGTTACGTTGCGGCAATCCTGTTTGAATACATCCGACTGCAAAATGATGTATCTCCGATTGCAAGTGCGAAAATATGCAACTCATCGAGGTCGTACGCGATACCGCCTGATGCGTTTATTATCAGAATATGCCTGGTGTTATATCAATACTTCGATCGGAGAACTGCGTGTACTTCGATCAAGGAACACCATATTTTTCTCGAAATTCTATTAAACCTAACAAATCAAAATTGCACGGAAACCAAAAATTGATCTCATCTATTAAATTCTTTTAATCGTCTCACTGTTTTATATTCCAACTATCCATTTTACCATAAATGCATAAAACGAGGAACTGAAATATAAAGTGAATACAAGAGTGTAGAAAAATTCTCAGCAACTTACTAAAATCATTCAAGGGAACAAACAACATAATTTCATTTGATTCTAGTAGCATAAAAATCCGCAGTCTGGCAACGACAGTGACCAGGCACGCGATTTTATCGATAACAAGTTAATGAAACGTCGAAGAATTTCCGAAGCAGAAATATTTCCCAATGGAATCCCGAGGTGCAAAATTTTACGGTGTTCTTTCGATAGCAAGCCGGGAGGAGGTTGCTCGCGAGAAAGAACATCAGTTCTCCCGAAACAGTTCAGATCTCTCGTTCGCGATCTCGTTCTCAAAGCATTCCACTCGAACACCTGTAGGGTGCACTGCACCTTAATAAGTATCCGACATCTTCTTCTTATTTCCATTCGGTATCTGCGGGCAAACTTGTCATTCGTAGGCCCTCTCAGCCTTCCCCCCTCCCCTCCGCCACCGAGGATGAGTTACCCCGATGCGTGGCCTGCGATTGGAAGGCTCGATACGATGCATCCGAGCAAGTCCCTGCTGCCAGAACAGCGACGATTATTAATAATTCCACCGGGATAATTGATGGTCCGCCGGGGATTTATGTTTCGAACTGAGCGTTACACGGCGATATCGATCGATCGACAGTTGTCTCGGGAGGATTTCGTCGGGGTCCTTTGAATCGTATCGAAACACGCTCGGGCTGACCGTACGCATTAGAATTAACTATACGTTCAAAAGATTTTCATAAATTTCGAACGAACGGTTTTGTCTCGACGGGAAGAGAAACGTAGAAGTCTTTGAACAAAGAGGTAAAAATAGAGACACGGAACGCGCGTGTAGTTTACGGTCAGAAAACACGACGGCGATCGAAAAACGCTTATCTCCAAGCCCGTAGAAATTCCGCGAGGTCAAGGTAAATCAGCAGCGCCGGAAATCGACACGCGTTTTGTGCGAAACGGTAGAAATTTAGCGTTCGTTCCGCATAGGCACGCGGGTAATGGGTTTGCAATTAACTAGCCGGACGGTCAGTAGTTCCTATTTAATTAATAGTCCTGCGGAGGATCGCGCCCAGCATGGGGCCCACACACCTCGACGATTTTCTTCATACTCGTTGGGCTCCTCGGCCGCGGTTTATCGCTGCGCACTATCAGTCGGAATTCGATTTATGATATTGCAGCACGCCGAGCTCGCTGTCAATCTACGGCGGGGCATCGTTGACATGGAAATAAGTAGAAAACGTGCGGCGCAGTCGTGCTCGATCACCCGTGAACCAGGAAAAATGGTAATGGTCATGGTAACGAGAGAAAAGGAAGGATGGGATCACCGTTAACGCAAAAGGAAATCGATCCGGGACTGTTGCGCTGCGAGCGAACGGGGAAAAAAAGAAAAGAAAAGAAACTTCGCCCCGGGATCCTTTTTTCTTTCTTACTTAATCCTCTACTTTAATATCGGCGCGGTCTGCTTCTTGCGAAACTCGTAATGCGGCTCGATCGGAGCTCTCCTGCTTCATACTTCTATCGCCATGGCAATATGCCAATTTTCATTTCTCGGAACGCCGCGTATGAGACGTCTTACATAAAGAAAATATTGCCCGTGGAATTTCTTCGACGGAATTATCCTTAACACTTTGATCGCCAAACAAGAAAGCTCAAAAATTCCATGAAATCAAAGTGTTATTTAATAAAATAGAAATTGAAAAAAAGTAAATGTATGACATTGTGCAGTTCTCCAACTTTCTTGCATTTTACAGTTCCTAATCAAACAATGGTACAAGGGTACAATGGATTTGGTACAATGAATATATTAACGTAAAAATTCATTTTAAAGCCTGAACAAATAATTCCGTCGTCCGTATATGGGTGACATGGCAGTCAACGTGTTAACTGTTTATTCCAACTCTTCTGGGCCATTCTCATTCTATTTTCCAACGAGCGAGAGCCAATGATGATTCGATCGAATGTAATCGAATAATGCAAAATTTTGCGTAGATATAATTGCAGTGGAACGAGAGCAAGAAGCGGTGAAAATAAGATTGTCGGTAATGAAGATAAGAAACAGGACAAAGTGGAGTGTTCCGAGATTGTTGGTGCGCGAGTTTACCAACAAAAAGGAAAACATGGTTAGAACGAGCAGCAGAAGGAGCACTCGGAAACATACCCGAGTAAACCCTTTCATTCGCTTGATAATAAATACGCGCCGCCTGCCGTAGGTGAGCGTACCGGTTAATACGTTTCGTTCCAGACAAAGACACTTCATTAATAATCAGAAACACTTCTTTTGTATCGCGTTTGCGGCCCGACTGCTCCCTCTGGCCTCTCGTCCCCTCCCGAACGAGAGATGGACTCTCTCGTACACGTATCCTCTCTCGCATTAGTAACTCTCGTGGCCGTGTGTTCCCTCGGCGAGCGTTAATCAACCATGCTCGGGAATTAATTGGATTTCGGGGGTGAACCTTACCAATCGCGCTCGTTTCGCCGCGAGAAAAGACACTGTTTAGATCATCCTGGTCATTAGAGCCCCGAGTAACAAGCGGCCGTCCATTCGTTTTCTCGATTTCATTAGACACCTCCTTTCCGCTAATTTACCAAACGCTCAACGATATCCGACGACTGACGCGCGGAATCTTTTAATTACCCCCGCTACAACACAATAACGCAGATTTATGCGGTCCCTTCTTCTACTGCACTGCTTTTATTACCATTTTCGAGAAACTCCTTCCTTTCGTCGTTACAGAATAAACGTCCAACTCGCTCCGCATAAATAAAAATAGATTGAGCACCTTTTTGCACAACTCTTCTCGCGGCTTTTTGGACAAAATATCTATTAACACGTTCATTTCCATGTCACCCGTATGTGGGTGACGGAATTATTTTAAAATAAATTTTCATGTTAATATATTCATTGCACCAAATTTGATTAGGATCAGTAAAATGTAAGAAAGTTGAAGGACTACTCAATATCATACATTTAATTTTTTCAATTTTTATTTCATTAAATAACTTACTTTGATTTTATGGAATTTTTTAGGTTTCCAGTTTGGCAGTCAAAGTGTTAATTTGTATCATATTTCTCTGTTCTACTTGGACGATAAGCTGAAATCGTCGAAAAGATTTCCAAAAATGGGTTAAACGAATTAGACTTGGAACTTTCAAACGGTCCATGATCGTTATACCGAAGGATAGCTATGACGCCTAACGTTTCGGGTCACGGTGAAGCAGTCGGCCCGATTGAAATTCACGCATATCAAACCATGAGAGCGCCTCAGCTAAGAACCTAAGTTCTCGCGTGCCCTTTTTTCCCCCGCAACGGAGCCGCGTTTTATTTCCCGAAAAAATTGACGGGTTGCCGTGAATAGTCCTCGGGGATAGTGGCTCTCCGGGAGAAAGCGGTCGGAGAGTCCTGGACCAAACTCCCCTGCACCAGATTTCGGCCGTTAAAGTTTTTTATAGCCGCATAATGAATTAAGGATCCCAGTTTTTCTGGGCGAGGAGCGGCGGGCCCCCATTCGGGAACCCGTTCCCTTTTGGCCGGTAGACAGTACCCGTGTGTCATGCTTCGAACGCGAGGATTGTAATTAGGAAGACATTACTCAAAGAGAGCCTTTTCCCCCCGGGGACCAGAACGATTCTTCCTGGACGTTGTTTTCTCTTTTCTTTTTCTTCTTCTGCCCGTCCTGATGGCCCTTGGGCCCGTTAGGGGGCGTTGCTGCTACGCTCCTCGATAAAGTCATCGAGAATTTAGCAATAATTTGATTTTACGATCGCTACCATTCAATATATAGCAATAAAGAACACACTCGTAAAAACTCCATGAATATCCATGCAATCCTTGAATACTAATCAAACAATAAAGCAATCTCATTCGCATTAATTTTAGCCGATCGATGTACCATCCGATTGGTCCAAATTTTATTTTATGTTTCAGCCATCCCACGCAAAAGTGGTATAAATATTTGTCTGTTTAATTGAATAAAATAATTTTACAAACGTAACATATTGTGCTCCACAGAAGTTTCTCTTAATTTCTCATTGTCCGATGATCAACTATTTTGACTTCGATGAAGTTTCATTCAAAGCTTTCCCACTAGATTTTAACACTTTGATCGCCAAAGAAGAAAGCTCAAAATTTCCATGAAATCAAAGTAAGTTATTTAATAAAATAGGAATTGAAAAGAATTAAATGTACGATATTGTGTAGTTCTCCAATTTTTTTGCACTTTACAGATCCTAATCAAATTTGGTACAATGAATATATTAACGTAAAAATTCATTTTAAAGCCTGAGGAAATAATTCCGTCACCCATATATTGGTGACACGGCAGTCGACGTGTTGAATAGCAAAATTCAGAGTTTAGAAATGATATTTAAAATTCGCGCTCTTCGCAAAACCTGGGATTCATTACTTTTTTGCGGCAGGGTGTTTTGTTTCTCCGGTGAACGGCATCGAATTTATCCGGCGGTATTTCTGCACGATCATAATCCATCAACGGGCCGATTTTCCAGCAGCCCTGTTCCAGTTTAAGATTTTTAATACCGGCCGAGTGATTAGTCGAAGCTCACGCCCTCCCCATCTCATTTATCCCACTCCTTTGTTTCTCTTTGCGGCCTTTCGGTGGTACCAGTCATTAAATCCGGGGGAACGTCGACTTTCTTCCTCATCTCTGCTCCCTTCCCCCTCTCTCCTCGTATCTCTCTCTCTCTCTCTCTCTCTCTCTCTCTCTCTCTTTCGCGCGCTATCTTCGAACGATTGCTTGGGGCCCTCTCAGATGCTACGGGCCGATAAACGCGACAGCTCTTCTTGCCGTCGGCATTGAAATCACCGAGGAGTAGCTCACCGATCGACCGACGCTTGTAATTATCGGATCGATGACGCTTCCGAGATCTTTCAACCCCCTTGGGCGCCGTTTCTCTAATATTTTCGATTACTTTCCCCGTCCTCGCTCGAAACAAATATGTCCGGTATTATTATCTCGCGTGGCTCCGTTTACAACCCCCTCGCGTGCTCGGCATAATAACTCGAGCGGTTTATGGCTCGTGGCAAAACCACAGAACTTCATCGTATTCCGTGCTTTCGTTTAATCGAGATAATCCGGGGCCCCGAAGTCGCCCCCGAAGATCGCGGATTAACTCCGATAATTCGTTAATTACCTTCGCGAGTCGCGTCCGCTTCCCACCGATCGAATTTGCATTAGGGCATCGTAATATCCGAGCTCCCCCTTCGGCGAATAACGCTAACTCGTTTAATTGATATTTTAACGAATCCGGAAGATAAGCGGGCCGCACTTGTTAATTAACCGTCCGTTTCTTTTTACCGGGACCCCTCGGCGGTACGCAAATTAAAACAACTCTCGAGGACTCCTTTTTTTGCGAACGCTCATCTTGTTAATCATTCTATCATATTACGCTACGGTTAATGCTGCTCGGCGATATTTACGGAACGATTACGTGCAATTCAAAGGGACTCACATCTAACCCTTTGCACTCGAAGCTATTTTAACTGCAAAACGAAACATTTCCTCTGATTTAGAATATTTCCGTTCTATATATATTTTTTTTTCCATGTTACACATACGAAAATGGTGCAATTTGCTCGTTGAATACTGAACTGTTTAGTAATTTATTAAATACAAACAAATTTAATAATGTAAAACATATTTTGAATAATGGTATAGCAATTTTTAGTGGCGCCTTACAGTCGCCATTCGAGTGCTAAGGGTTAATAACGTGAAAAATATTGTGAATAATGATACAGCAATTTTTACAGTCTTACAGTCGCCATTCGAGTGCTAAGGGTTAAATATTTTGACTGTGCTGTACGGATTATGGCACGGTACCGGAATGCACTTTGAAACTGTTATTCATTAGTAATTTTATATTTGCCTACACGAATGGCAATGTGCATAAATTTTGTTATTAATTTCGTCTGCTGATCTAATCATAAAAGAGGGCTAAAAAGGAGTACTCACCGAGACCAGAGATCTTTCCAAGAAGCAAAGATCTTGGCTGCGATCTTGACGGCACACATTAAAAAGAGAAGAGTCGAAAAAGTGGTTCCGCGACAACGCTTTCATTTCGCTGTTACAAATTATGACGTCTCGACGGTGTCACCTTCGCGGGTCTCGGAGAATTTCAGGACCGGACAAAATGGCCGACGGTAATTCAACACCGCGGTCGAGCGAACGACCCGGTTTGCGGTGGTCCTTCGCTGCAAATGGACCGACGTTTTCAGGAATCCGGCGTAAATATTTATAAGTCCCGAGGGAGCGAGGGAAAGCCGGGGGAGGAAGGTTTCTTCTTCGTCCACGCCGCGGTTCGCCTTCGCCGGGACGAATCGCAAGAAAGAGCCGCGTCGTCGCACGAAATACGCACGAGACAACCTTATCTCCACGGACAGACATCCCTCGCGGGAACAGCGACGAATAAATTGCCTGGTTCCCTGGAATCAGCCGTTCTCCGGCAGTCTGCTTTTCCTTTGTGGGGAACGCGATTCGAAAAACCGGGTTTACGTTGCCACGAAAACGGACTTTCCGGCGTTCCTCGGGCCCGAATAAAATTGCAATTAACGTCGTCGGGAGACACGAGGCCCCAAATGACCGCCTCTGTGTTTTGTCCGGGGCCTGCTTGAGACGTCCATCGGGACACTCGATGACTCGAACATGACTTTTTTTCAGCGGTACAATTCGGTCTCGGGGAGATAGAGACGTGCCACGTGTTTGCGTAACCACGGTAGTTGCATATAATATTCCGTCTGCCAAGTATCGTTTAATTTTAACCCATTTGCATCATTAGCGTATATATACGCTCAATTTTCCTGGTCACTAACACTATTCGTCAGCCAAAAAATAGAAATGGACGGTATTGTTGGAGATGAAAGTAGCAATTCTGATTTTTTCTTATAATGCTGAAGTCTACAGTTCTTTTACTTGCAGTCATTTCATAACTTTCAGGTCACATGCTAATATATCGACATTTTGCCAAATAATTACAGTTTTCTTCACAAGATGACGTATTATATAATGTCTCTGAGATAACCAATAACAATATTGATGACGGTTAGCAGCACCATCAACTCGAAATATCAAAGTAAATGCCTTGCAAGTTGTCTGCAAGTAGAAACCACCGGAACAAAATTCGGCCCATAGAGGGTTAAATATAATAATAAAAACAAAAGTTTGGTGATGAAGGCCTTCTTTTCATATTTCCTTATGATGCAAATGGGTTAATACCTAGAAATGTTATACGTCAGTTTTTTCTTTTTTTTTTTAAATAAAAAGCTGTTATTTACGAATGATATCGACCGGTTGGATCGCTTTCTCAATTTTCGCGAGTCACCGAAGAGGTTAAATAAGGTGTGCTGACTTCGTGCGATTTTTACGGAAAATACTATGGCGGTCAGCAGTTCGATGATTAAGCAGAGAATCTGAAGACCCGTTCCACAAAAGTGTCAATGAATCCCGGATGCCCTCGGGTGGAGCTGTCAATAATACAGCGAATTTCCCCCCTTATATTAAATTTCTCGGTGTGGCTTTTTTCTTCTTCTTTTTTTTTCTGGAACATAACGGGCTTCGTGCGAGTTCCGCAAGTTCGCTGATTGCGTGCCAGCGCGAAGAACGCGCGACGAGTAACGAAATCCCCTGTTCCTCGGGCTTCCTCATCCTTCGTTTTCGTGGCGAAGTTGACTCGAGGCCGGATCCTCGTCGGAGGAGCACGGGCCGGCTCTCCGCCGTTCGCTACCTGCCGGCTAAACAAAGACCCATTGTTACACCGAAATTTGACAACGTTGCCCTGACAATGGTAAACCGATACGAGCACAGGCAGTTCGTATACCTGGCCTGGACGCCCGGCATACCTGCACCACCTTGGAAATCCGGGGGCTACCGCTGGGGATATTACCGATGGGGACGTTTTCGACTGTATCCTCTTGGCTGCCATCGATTTTTCTACGATTATCGACTACCCTGTACATTCTCGAATCAGGAAATTCGTAGACTATGCAGGACACTCGGCGTCTTTTACCAAATGTAGCTATAGACTCTTTACTATTAATATTAAGCGAGAGCTTAACCCCTTGCCCTACAATAACGAGCCAGACTCGTGATGAAGATTATGAATAGAGTCTAATAAATGTGAACGTTATTAATTTCCATTCAAATCGAAATAAAATTCTATTTTGTTGCGGTTGATATATATCCTTTGGAGAAAACATAGGCATACGATAAATATAAACCATCTTTTTTTTCTATGAAATTCCGAACGATGAAGAATTTCTAACCATTGTAATCACAAAATAAATAGCAGTGCAAGGGGTTAACACTACAACTACCGAACCAGTCAAAATGACTGGTTCCTAATTTTTTCTTTCACAATTACTGAAATTATAAAAATGTTTTCAGCAGAATTTTTTGAATGAACCTATTCATTGAAGCACATGTTAGAATGAAAATGGTATTAGGTTTGAATACATGTAGTCTTATCATTACTACAAAGCAATCATTCATTAGTGTATTTATTACTCGGTAGTTCTAGTGTTAAAGAAGCTTAGATTCCTATGTTTCGCCCAGGATAGGCTGTCACTTTCTAAACATGCATATATCAATAAGAAGTAGCTGTTATTATAATATTAGGGAGAAATCTGAAACAAACTTTGTAGTAATTAACCCCTTGCACTACTTTGACGAGTCTGACTCGTGATGAAAATTTTGTGCCAAAATTGAATATCACGAGTCTGACTCGTGACATATTAATTGTCTGCCCATTCCGGCGGAAATGTTTGGCACGGCTTTTTCAGAGTTTCGGCGTAGTGCAAGGGGTTAAATTCAAGTTTTTATTTCTTAATTTATTATATAATCTCCATCATTATCAAGGACAGTCAAGGTTCCATCTAAGGAAATAGAAACCGACAATCCATTCTACAAACGTTGAGTATTAATTTTTAATCCTTCAAGGACGTGTCCTTCAGACACGAAACACTTCAATCCATTGTTAACTTATTATTAATATAACTAAATCTCCGAGATTTCTTTTGATAGCTCTCGTCACAGAAGACTTTCTCTTCGTTCCTTAGGGAAATCGACTTAAAGTGGCTCGCTTCCCTGACGTTCCAGATTGTCCCAGAATCCGAACGAATGGAAACACTTTGAAACAGGATGCTGTTCTTAATAAGATTTTGACCGGAAACGGAGACTTTGGGAGCGGTCTTTGTCCGTTTCCAGGCGTCTACCCGAGAGTGGCACACCGGCATCTAATTAAACGCTAAATAGTTATTTTAAGTTTAATAACAACCATAATGATCTCGCGGCTCGAGCCGGTGCACTGTTATTATCAAGATTGCATATTTTCTGGTAGATTAAGTTCCCTAAGAGCGGCTCGGCCCGGCCCGGCCCGCAAGAAACGCGAGACGAGATCGAGCGAGAAAGCAGCCCCGGCTACCGACCGTACGAAACTCGCAAACTGCGCCTCCGAGGGAATACGATTGATCGATTATCCGCGATATTACGCGCATCGATGCGCCTCGAGTATTACGAAGAACGGCGCGAGATGGCCGCCGGGTAATTCGTGCTTTGAAATTTCTGTATCAAGGCACGCCGGTGGTCTCTCGAACAGGAACAATCGCGATCATGCTCGGTAGCTCACTATTCTAATTGAAATGCATGTGGAAGCTTTATCAAGCCGATGCTGATTACTTCTCAAATTATTGTAATTCTCGCTCGAGTTTTTTCCTTAACCCCTTGCACTACTATTCACCTTGCGATTATAACGATTAGAAATTCTTCATCGTTCAGGATTTCATAGAAAAGAAAAAATAGTTTATCTTTATTGTATGCCTATGTTTTCTCCAAAGGATATATATATCGACTACAACACCATCACCAGTCTGACTCGATATTGTACGGCAAGGGGGTAATAATTCCTTCGCAAAGGGAAAAGTTACTTCGAATGACCTTAGGAATCGACCCGTGGGAGGAGGTACATTTTTACGGCACCCTGTATTACAAACTACTGTGATTCGGAAATTCGAAGAGAAAACGATCAAATAAATTCCGACCTAGCTGATACGAGCGGAAGTTGCTGAGACCGCAAACCACTCGATCCTGAACTTTCCCGAAAATCGATCCGCGGCATGGGCTGGATCGTTTTCGAGGCGGATGTCCTTGAGGATCCCCGGCCGATTCGTCATCTGTTGGTCGCTCGCCGCTCGATTGCGAACACGACGGAGCAATGCGTTTCTTGCTCGGCCCCTGGCTGCCCCGTAACACACATACAACCCCTCGTCGCCGTCTTTTCTACCCGGTTTCGTTTCTTTCAGCGGGTTCTTCCGCGCAGCGGTCAAACGTCGCGCGCGGCGACAGCAATTACCTGGCCGGGGTCGGAAAAACAGTCGGCGAATTACACGAGGCCGGTATGCGAGCGTGCCACGGGCTGCGCCGACGACGCCACTTTATAAACGGCCCCGGCGAGCTGCTCTGTCGTTGCCCTTAGAAAAGTTCATAAATATCGCGGGATAATTGTACGCGTTGTCCTGGGAACGAGCCCGCGGCTCGCTGCTTTCCCGTTCCCTCTTCCTGTATCTTTCGCGGTTTTTTAGTTTCAAAATGCACAGAAAGATGGGACACCCTTATCGATCCGTCCCTTTTTATTTAGTGGGTAAATGAATCTTCTTCATCGTAGGTGCACTGTTTTTCCCCTATTCGATCGGTAAAACTGAAATCTTATTGCTCCGCGTGAATGTATCTAGATTCGTATTTAACACGTTGACTGCCATGTCACCCATATGTGGGTGACGGAATTATTTTCCCAGGTTTTAAAGTGAATTTTCACGTTAATTTATTCATTGTACCAAATTCGATTCGAATCCGTAAAATTCAAGAAAGTTGGAGGACTACTCAGTATCATACATTTCATTTTTTCCAAGTTTTATTTCATTTAATAACTTACTTTTATTCCATGGAATTTTTTAGGTTTCTAGTTTGGCAGTCAAAGTGTTAATTTATCGTCTCTCTGTAATATATACCCTGTAGACCAAAGAATTTCCTGGCGACCGCTTTTGAAAACAGAACACGAGAGGGACAATTCGAAAGGAGGCTCATTGGAACGAAACGTTTTCCATAATTCCGTGACGGAATTATTTTCCCAGGTTTTAAAGTGAATTTTTATGTTAATATATTCGTTGTACCAAATTTAATTAGGATCAGTAAAATGTAAGAAAATTGGAGGGCTATTCAATGTCATACATTAAATTTTTTTCAATTTCTATTTCATTAAATAATACTTTGATTTTATAGAATTTTTGAAGCTTCTAGTTTGACAGTCAAAGTGTTAAAATATTAAAGTTGTCTCGAATCTCCAAAATTTCGTTTAAAAGTCAAGGCCCGCGCGCGCGCCGAAGACTTTTTATAGACTATATTACAATATAATGCTTCCGTTTGATTAATCGGCACTAATTACACGAGCCCCGCGGCGAACCGCGTGGGAGCGGTGCCTAGGCCCGACATTTTGAGGAAGGTTAGGCCCTTGATGAAACGCTCATTTTGCGAGCGACAGGCTGCCGGACAGCTGTCAGCGGTAATTATCTTATTGCAATTAACGCGAATCGCATAGCTCAGGGAAAAGAGAGCCCGTAGTCCCCGCGACTCGGATTCTTTGCCAAGAGAGGCCAAGAGAGAGAGAGAATGGTACCCGTGGAATCCGTTCGCGGCAAACGCTTCCTTCTTATGGTCGCCCATGGCTCGAGCTTCTTCCCCTTCTTACCCTAATGGCAGCTTCCTCGAAAAAGTGCGCCGACTTGGCCAATTAAGGTGCACTAGCTCCCGTGTATTTGTCGTCCGTCCCACGGGGGATGCACCTGCGTGCTGGACTTTGATTCTTGCACGGCTATTAATTATTATGCGCCACGCGTTCGCCGCTGTTCGCAGCAGCTTTAATTATCGGCCCTCTCGTGATCTAGCATCCTACGGTCGCGTGAACAATTCCCGCGGGACCCTCTCCCTGTCGATTGTCTCTGCGAAGTCCCGATTATGGTTCTCGTCGAACAATTTTCCACCAACTTTTCCATTAATTCTGATCTGTATCCTTTCGCTTGGAGTTTTATTATTAAAGGAGAATCTACAATCCATTCTGTGAAATTCCCGCGGGACCCTCTGCCTCATCTCCCTGTCGATTGTCTCTGCGAAGTCCCGATTATGGATCTCGTCGAACAATTTTCCACCAACTTTTCCCTTAATTCTGATCTGTATCCTTTCGGTTGGAGTTTTATTATTAATAGAGAATTTACAATCCATTCTGTGAAATTCCGTTGGCTTATTTCTATCCTCTTTGTGGTACTATTTTTGATTTTATTTTTATTTTTACTCTCAACGCGCGTTGTGGGCAATTATTACGTTAGTTAGTGGTTTAAGATTCGTTCCATAAAATTGTTGTTTCTGTGCAGGATCCCCGTGCGAACACGATGGAATCTGCGTGAACACGCCCGGCTCTTTCGCCTGCAACTGCACGCAAGGATTCACCGGACCAAGATGCGAAACGAACGTGAACGAGTGCGAATCTCACCCCTGCCAAAACGACGGCTCCTGCTTGGACGATCCTGGAACCTTCCGCTGTGTCTGCATGCCTGGTAAGCGAACGCTTTGTCTTGTTTTTCAGCATGAAGAGTGTCCGACAGAGTTTCTTCTGTCACCGATATACAAGTCGGGGACAAAAATGAGTGGACAGTTAATAGAAATAGGCAAAAAGACTGTTACAAACTCGAGTTACATTTCCACTGTTTATTTTTGTCCTCGACTGTATATCTATATGTATTGTATAGCTGAAACATAAAAGTGTCCCTAAATCCTTCGATTCGGCAGAGTTATAATTAGACTGCGGATGTTTATGCAATTTCTAATTTTTATAGAAAAATTTTAAGCTAGTGGAATGAAATAAAATCCTATTTTTAACCAGTTAACTGTGGCCGATCTCTTTGCAAAGCGCCCACCAGTGTGTGTCGCGATAATCAAGCGATGACGGGTATAGTCGTCATATTTATAGTTATAAATCCAACTCAAATTATTTATAATTTTCATTTGTTTGTTTCATTTCGTCTTGACCTCTAAACATTTTAAACATATTAAAATTTTACGAATATAATTTAGTTTTCACCAGAATTAAAATTTTACGCATGACGAGCATACTCGTCAATACACAAAATCGTGTCACTTCTCCATGACGAGTATACTCGTCAATCACAGTTAACTGGTTAATGGGAACAGCCTTTGTAGATCCAAAGAAAATAAAAATCCTGTTAAATTCTCTCGAATTTTACATTATAGCATTTTTTGAACACTTCCATAAGCCATGAATGCATAAAGATCCGCTGTCGTCTAGTTATAATGTTCAGTTGAAAGAAAGGTCGCGCACACGACCTCGAAAAATATTATTCGCTGCAGGTATCGCAGGGGATAATTCGCGATACCTCGCGTGATCCTGAGCGCACCGTGTCTGAATACTGTTGCTTCTACAGTGATCGGTCAAACTGCTTGACGCATGATTGTTTTCATGCGGCTATTCATCGTCCGATGCTTGCGGTGGTCGTCCTTTCTGTGGCCTTCCCTTGAAAAGGTTTCGCGAAACCAGTTGCAAATTTTGCCCGTGAAGTTTGCACGACGCGGCGCTAGAATGCATTGCACGAAATTTCAATTTTGGGGAACTGAAAGTTGTAAATTCCGCAGCCTGGCGATATATGTATCTTTGCCTTAAAAATCACTCCGATCTCACGGTCTCGGATAAGCGTTGATATTCTTCGTCCGGTAAAAACGTGACTTCGTACGCGCATTCGCAGATTATCAACAAGTCCGGCACTCGACGCGCAATTAATCTGTACCGCGGCGCGCGCGCGCGCTTCCTCTCGGAGAAAGTAAATTCTCGTCACCTGTGGCGGCAGTAATTTATGACGTAAGACGAGAGTTCTTTACGAGCACGCGGGATCCATAAAAAGACAGAGAGATAAGCACGCGAGGCAACGAAAGCCGGCGGAAAAATCGCGCGGATCAAAAGGCGTAACAATTCCTGCGCGTAGTCGCCGAGGATACCGGGCAATTAGCGGGCGATCTCGAGTTTCCCATCTTGCCGGAGAATTCGCGATCAAAAGCCAGGCGTCCCGAACGCGAGGAGGATTTTCGTGGAAAATCCGTTGGCGCGTACGCGGAGAGAGGCGCGCGCGCGCGAGGATCAAGATTCAGCTCGCACGATAGAGGATCCCGCGGGACTCCGGGGCTGACTTCTCTCGCTTGGTCCTATCCGGTGTCGCCGGTAAATTCTTCCGAGATGACAGGGCCGCGGTTTGCATTATCTGATGCTGGGGGCCCGCGGAAAGATGCCGGCCGGCAACTCGTTTGCTCTTTTAACGCGGCTGGTGCGCGCCTCGGCCACGCGCGTAAGTCAGCCTTAATTGTTTCGAGCCACGGTAAGCCAGTCCTTCCTTTCCCGTGCCTAGCGAGCCGTTTAAGGGCCTGGCATTAAGCCCGGCCGGCAGAGATCCTGCCGATCGATAATCGATATAATCGACGGAGAGTGACCTGTACGTCCGATATCGCCGGGAATCGCGTAAACGCCTCCTCCGTGCCGAACGAGTAGGCTTCGGCTCGAAGCTGTGCTGCGAAGGGGTTAGATAATCGTGTGTGGGAAGCTCCGCTCGCGGAAATTTCGAGAAAAGTGCTCCGTGTATAATCCAAAATATTTCAAACGCTGCATTGTTCCGGCCGAACCGTTTAACCCCCTGCCGCGCAATTTTCTTCGCAGCTACGATTCAAATTTCCTCGTTTCCGATAAGTCCGTAAAAGAAAAAGAAACATTTATATTCACATTGTACGTCGACTTTGATGCCTCGAAAAATTCTTTGGCGGTATAAACCGAATTTTTTGTCACTTACAAGAATAGAGAAAATTCAAATTATACAGGGTGTTTGGTAACTGGTGGTACAAGCGAAAATATAGAATAAAATTTTTTCATCCGAAGTTTCGTTATCGAGAAAATAGAGTTTGAAATGCAGCATGCTATTCGATAGGAATTAGTCTGACGCAATTGTCTGATCATGACCAACCAAATCTACTAATAACACTTCCTGCATATACTAAACCACACAAACCTGACAGATCGTCAAAGTCGATTTTCTCGAAAACAAAGCCTCAAACGAAAAATGTTTATTCTATATTTTCGACTTATTCTTTCATGTAGAATCACACCCTTTTCGCTTGTACCACCAGTTACCAAACGCCCTGTATATTTAAATTAAAATTGCAGATAGACTGTAATTATATTTCCTGATCGAAGCGGTTTGTAACATTTACGTTCTAAAATCTGACATTTGAACAACCTAACACAGTTTCCAGCACCCAGAATAGCTAATTTAATTTCTCAGGACATGATGTTCAACGGTACAACTCTCGTTCGCAATAAGACATTAACCCCTTGACATACAAACTAAATGGCATTCGATATGACGAATAGTCATATATCGTCATAGTCATTTATTTAACATATCGTTTGTGTTAATATCTGTTTATAGTAATATCTGTTGATTACAATATCATAAGAAACAGATGACGTATCCGACGCGTCTTTGTAGGCGCATCAATGTTCGACGCTATATTTTTCCAAGGTCAAGATAATATTCCTCTATGTATTGGACGCGATATTGATTATACCGTGAGCTCGGTATCCGAGAAATGCTTTTCTCTCGAGAGCAATTGCTGCCCGCGGATCGCATCCATAGACAGGCGGTTCGCCGAGCGTTCTTTGCAACAAATAGAGCGTTAAGATGAACGGAAAGCCGGGGCTCGAAAACGCCGGCCATCGATTACGGCCGTTCGAACGCTATTTTGCCGTCTCTTTATTCCCCATTCCCTGCCCGTTCGTTCTCTCCGTCTTCTCCACCGGGTTCTCGATTTATGGCGTCGATTTACAATTCGCGCGACCTTTGCCGCCGCGATCCAGCGCCCGTCGCCGCGTCTTCGGCGTCGTTGTTACGCTTCGATCTGCGCGCTATTTAACGAATCCGCGGAGGAACGATAAATCCGAACGGCCGGCGACGAAAGATACCGCCCAATTACGGGAACACGCCTAATATCACTGGCCCCGTGGATCGCAGGTTCAAATATTACCGCTCGGCTGATCTCCGAAGGCTTACAAACGCCTTTGTTTCGAGTCTTGATTTTTAGAGTATCCTTGAACTGCCGAAGAAAATTTTGCTTCGTTTTGATTTAACACGTTCACCGCCATGTCACCCATATGTGGGTGATGGAAATATTTGTCCAGATTTTAAAATTTCGTGTGACAATTATAGTTTTAGTACTGTACGTGTACGTTAATGCGAGCTCTTAATACATATACCGAATGGCAATAGACTGTGTCTGACCATTGACCGACTGTTTCTACTGAAACAGTCGTAAATGGCGTTTTCTCTCTTCAACTTTTTATATAAAATTCTTGTAGCACACAATCATATAACGGCTTACCAATAAAACTATACACGCACGTACATAAAGGTTTTAATATTTAACACGTTGACTGCCGTGTCACCCATATATGGGTGACGGAATTATTTGTTCAGGCTTTAAAATAAATTTTTACGTTAATATATACATTGTACCAAATTTAATTGGGATCTGTAAAATGCAAGAAAGTTGGAAGACTACTCGATATCACAGATATAATTATTTTCAATTTTTATTTCATTAAATAAGTTACTTTGATTTCATGGAATTTTTGAGGTTTCTGGTTTGGCAGTCAAATTGTTAAAATGTTGGCAAAACGAGGATATTTCCGATATTCCAGTAGGACAGAACAACACGTTACACAACTGGTGCATTCAAAATACAAGGTGCATCTTCCGGTGCCGACTTTCGCCGAAATTGGCCATCAATTTCTCCCCGCTTTGAGGTCGTTTAATCATCGCGTTAACATCCTGTCGTCCGAGAAGATACCTGACGCAGCACCACGCGAACAAACGTGGCTGCAGGACGCCGCGCCGCGGCGAAATTAAATCGATCAGCGGCCGTCTGACAGGCCGGCTTATTCAGAAGTCGGAAATTACTTTTCGTGAATTTCATTTGCGTACCGCGATAGATTAATTCGCGCGGACGGCTGCTCTTGGATTTAATTCTCTTCTCTCGTATTACCGAATCCCCGTTCCTCGGACGGATTTCTCGGTTAAGATGGACAGGGTCCAACCGGTTTCGGAGCGGTTCCACCGAAACGGGGACGAGCAGGATTAAATTATTGTCACCGTGGACGTTCGGTCGTCTCGTTTTGTTCGGGTCCCGCCGGTCCGTCGCTTCCTCGCGAAACTTTTGCAACTAACGCCCGCTTGATCGACACGAACATTTTCCCGTGGAAGATGCTGCCTGATGATCTATTTTATCACCGACCAATCTCGCTGGGTTCGACGATACAGAAGAATTGGGGGTAATATTAACGCTAGACTCACGGACCACTAAGAATACATTATTTTAATCCATTTGCATCATTAGCCTATATATGCGCTCAATTTTCCTGGTCACTGTCATTATTCGTTAGCTAAAAATAGAAATACACGGTGTTATTGGAGATGAAAGTAGTAATTCTGATTTCTTCTTATGAAGATATGAAGTTGTTTTACTTGTAGTCATTTTTGTACTTAAATATAATTAAAGAAGAATGTTTTGCGATAAAAGCCTTCCTTTCATATTTCCTTATGATGCAAATGGGTTAAATGGTACAAGAGTAAACGACCACGAACTTATAGGACGACCTAATACATACGATCTTCGAATAGTATAACGTTTCAACAGAATATTGAATGAGTCAGGGTTCAATTTTCCAATGCTTCGTATGAAACTATGAATTGGACTCTGAAAGTACTTGTAACCCACTCGAATGGGGATTGTAAGGAATTTAATAAATTACTAAACGTTTCAGTACTGTACGAGTAAATTGCACCATTTGTGTATTTATAACATGTCGCCTGAAAATTTCTAAATGTAAAATGTTGATCACCTCGCCGGTTAAATGTCAGATAACTGGTGCTAACGTCTCGCGTTTGACAGCTCGTCAGGAACGGTGGCAAATTAACACGCCGGGAGAAAAAACCTCGTCGGATTAACCCTGTACCGAGAGGGCGGAAGATAAAGGAGCGTGTACGGGCGCGAGTGTGCATGGACACGATCGAATGATAAGATTCGCGAACATAAGTACGTCGAAAAGCGGCCTGTTAAGTGTCCGGCTTCGGACAGAGAGCCAGAAATTACGCGTCCCTTCGTCGCGTCGCTGTATTTACATAATTTATTCCGTGCCGAATCGGCCAGTCCGCGGCTCCGCGTTTCGCGAAGGCATCGGGAGTCTGGTATAATAAATACAAAGATGGCGTAAGAATGAGGCTACGGTGGATATTCATATCGAAGGTACGTTCGAATCGAATGGACCTAGAGAAACGGACAATCGGTACGGTTGAAGAGAAGATGCTGGACCGAAAACCGAGCGAGCAAAAAATCCAGAGACTGGCCCGAAAAGAGGGCCCCGCGATGGGGTACCAAAGAGGCACCAAAAGGGCACGGGGGTGGGGAGAGGAGGGGGCGAGGAGGTGAGGGCCAACCAGTAAAATATGATAGCGGGATTCGCGAAATATGAGACCGAAACGAGGGGATCCGTTGCCCCGGGGCCCCCGTGCAGACACAAAGGGCTTATCTTGTCCTCCTGGACCGGTCAACCGGGTACCGCCGCCATTTTGGTACTCCACCTCCGCTTTCTCGTCGTCGTCGTCGTCTTCTTCTTCTTCTCCACCTTCGTCCACCTTCTTCTTCTTCTTCCCTGGTTCTCCGGGTTCGAGCCTCTCTCGAAACTCGTCTCTTTTTCGCCCCCTTGTTTCGAGGCCCGTTCGCTGCGCTTTCCTTTCTTGTCGGGACCTACTGTCCCGTAAAAGGATCCGCTAAATAGCGCTAAGAGGTTCGAGGAAAGAGGATACTCGAGCATTCAGGATTTCGCAGACGTGGTGCGCAAGTCTGCGGGACCTGCGTCGTGTGTATGGCCCTTTGTAATTCCTCGATGCCCCCCTGTACTTACCCCCCGGTAATGAGACCGATTTTTTGCGACGAATCGGGGCCCCGGGATCTATGCGATGCAATTGTGGAATTGAACAATTTTATGGATTGGTCGAACACGAAGAATTGAAAGATGCATCGGAAGAGGAACGATACACGTTTATTTCACTTCTGTCTCCTGCAATCGAGACAATTTTATGGATTTTTTTATGGATTGGTCATGAAGAATCGAAAGATGCATCGGAAGAGAAACGATACACGTTTATTTAACTTCTGTCCCCTGCAATCGAGACAATTTTTCTTTTGTGCAAAGATCGGCAGTCACGGAACTGCGAGAACACGAGATAAAAGTAGGCGGCTGACCTAAATGATATCGACAAAAGGAAACCGTCGACCGTCCTCTGCGGAAGTGGCACCGAATACGCAATGCTAACAAGAAGAGTATCGGTAGCGGTTCTCTGTCATTGACGAACGATACCAATTACAACGCCGTTGCGTTTTCTACCGGCCGATCTGATAACGCAACCGTTCCTGGCCCCGTGAATGCTCACACGCGGCGTTCCGTGTTCCATTGGCGAAAAAGAAAGATTAATAAATCGGTAGCCCGAGCATCTGTACGCTGCAGGTTGCACGGGACGCTTATTAAAACGCGCGCGTCACGAAATCGGTTTGTTGCGAGAAATCGATTGGACGTTTGACGGATTATATTTGCCTTCGAGATTGTTCCTCGGAGCAATTAAATGTTCTACGTTGCGCGGAGAATCAAATGCGTATGAAACTGTACTTTGTAATAAATCTCTTATGAGATTTCCTCATTAAAAACTGTACCGAGACTTCGATTCTGGGGGACGGTAAATTATTTCAGTGAAGCGTGCAGCGGCTACCTGGCCACGATAATGATATAATGCTGGTGTCATGCGAAAGGTGCGATAGATCGCCCCGTTGGCCACCGCGACAAAAGACAAAACAATGTTATCTGCGACGCGATCTTCCCAGGTACACGTCCAGGTGTTCACACGGAATGGGAATTCGCGAGTCACCGTGCCAGCGGAACTCTTCCTGGACTGTCATCGAAATGACACTCGACGTATCAAATTTCGTGGGACCCCTGTGTTTCATGTATCGTCCACTTATTACAAATAATTCTTTCTGGAACATGCTGTTGATTACTCCGCTAGAAAAATTAATTAATTCCAATCCTAGTTGTCGGAGCTTTTTCTGTGCGAATTTTTAGGAATTTTTTCTCAAAGTATTATTCATCCTTTTGCATTGGCAGTTTGCGCACGTATTTATTGGTATTTGATGCGCATGTGTGATTTTTTAAAAATAAACATTGACATTACATGAGTTATATATAAGGTAAAGGCACCAGTAGTTGACCATTTTATAGAAAAACATAAAAAATAAGGTTTGAAATGTTCTTATTGTTTTAAAATTTAAGTTCTAAGTGTGCTTATAAGAACCTTATTTTTTATGTTTTTCTCTAAAATGGTCAACTACTGGTGCCTTTACCTTACAGAGCTGCAAATAATTATAAACTCAATCATATTTTTATGAAACTGTTTACGTGGAAGAGGTCGCACTCGTCAT
The DNA here is from genome assembly GCA_913789895.3 of Seladonia tumulorum. Taxonomy (NCBI): domain Eukaryota; kingdom Metazoa; phylum Arthropoda; class Insecta; order Hymenoptera; family Halictidae; genus Seladonia; species Seladonia tumulorum. The sequence goes on along the minus strand of OU565277.1, from coordinate 5,233,187 downwards.
AAATGCAGTAAAACTTACTTAGGGGATTCTCGGAAATAACAACGAAAAGATACAGGAAATAAGTGTGAGTTTATAATGATTCACAGCACTGTATATGTATATGTGTCTATAACATGCTGACGAAATGCAATTTTTCTTGAAAATTCCGTGCTGCAATTTTGCGGAACCATCGGGTGCAGCGACATCTCAATATTCGCGAGCGAATGCAACAATAACGATCGTCCGAGCTCGCGACGCGCACGGCCGCGATCGGATGCGCTCGGAAGGAGATGCACCGGCATCTGCGGAGCGCATCTCGGGACACGCGTGGTATGATACATTACCGAAGATGTAGATTGCTCCTAGTATAATCCAACAGCCTTGCATTGTCCACGCTGGACAATGCCGGGCGCATTCAGTGATCTCTCGCGCAGCCCTTATTCGACCCCTCCTCCCTTCCTCCGTTTCTTTTCTTCGAGTGCCATAAGCGAAAACCGCTCTCGCTCGCCCTCGCCTGGGTCGCTTCTGCATACACGCGGCTAGATACACAGTGCGTAATAAATCATTGTAGAAGAATCAGCATAGTTACCGCACAATTGCGCCGATTGCGGGCAGACGCTCGCCTACCCTTTGTTATCTCAATTCGAATATTTTCTCCGGTCCGAAGACGATGCGTCCTCTCGATAAGGGGACCCCATTGTCGACCCCCATCGACTTATCCTACTTTTCTGCTCGCCTGTCCCTTACCATTGAACTGCCAGTTCATTCGCATAAATGAACGGCAAACAAGTCTATAAAGCCATTATGCAGCTTCTATTTTTATATTTACGCAATTATTTCGAACTCGTCTTGAACCGTTGCAGAGCACTATCGCTCAGGCATTGAAAGAAATATTTTATTTGCATGAATCGACGAGTTTACTTGAAGACAATAACCTTTAACATTTTGACTGCCAAACTGGAAACCTGAAAAAAATTAAATGTACGATGTTGAATAGTCCTCCGACTTTCTTGCATTTTACGGATCCTAATAAAATTTGATACGAGTATATTATCAAAAAAATTCCTTTTAAAACCTGGACAAATAATTCCGTCACCCAAACATGGCAATCAACGTGTTAAAATAAATGTCCAGCTACACGGAATTTTCTATGCATACGTCTAATATGTTTTATTTCTCCACAAAAAATTGAAAACTGTACCCGCAGTCTACTCGTCGCGTACGAAAGGCCGAAGAAACATCGCATGGAATCGCAATGCCTGAAATCGATAAAAAAAAATCGATGGAGCTCGTCGCGACAATTATTGCGGATAGCGGCGGCGACGTCGCTGGATGGTTTCGCGATTTGTAATTTCAGCGGGCACCGATACAGGCGTTATTCTCGGCAAACCGAAGTATCGTGTAGACGGGGCCGCGTCGTATATCGGCGTCGGTTTTCCATGGTACGAGCAATTTATCAGAACAATACCGATATTATTCTCATCAGTCAAGAAATGCCCGCTCGATGGTTCAATTGACATATCCTTTCCCGTCGGCGTCGCTGCCACGATTGTGTCCCGTTCCCGATCTCTTCTTTCCCCTTTATAAATTATGCTTTTGTTTCTTCATCGGGCCGGACAAAGACGGCGCTCGACGTCGAACCCGGAGAAAAGGGTGAGGCGACTGTCAGGAATGACGGCACCCTCCCGAGAGAGGAGACGCCGAGCATTTATTGTCCGCGATTCGAACTCACCTCTCCGCCGATTTCGCGATCCCTCGTCCTCCTTTTTTTCCTTTTCTTTTTCTTTCCAATCCGCATTCCGTTAACCAGATCGTCGTTCGGAAATATTCCGCGTCGCGAAATCGTACCGCCCTCCCCCCCCCCCCCGACCGTCGCGTCGGTTTTACTTTTCAGACGTACCGAGCCGGTACCAATTCAATTCCGATCGGTTAACGGTCCCCGATCGGTCGTCCCATCTTCGAACAAATAATCGACAAACTGCGAATCACGCATGCGAACGGTAAAGAAATTAAGGGGACTTTTATTTACTAAGTTGAACGCTCCCCTGTACCGTTCATACCTTACTGTTAACGTTCTTTTGTTACGCGTTCTCGAACGGTACCAGCAGATTCGTCAGGATTTCGAGTAAGAAACTCTTGCGAAATTCAACTGAAATTAATTGAATTTTATCTTTACACATGTATGGATAAAATATAGATTTCGGTAGAATCGAATACGCTTTTTTACTTATTTTAATACACAGGCGAAAGCATCGACGTTTTTTTTAACACTAAACCTACCACGGCCAAATGACCGCTTTTCTATTTCACAATTATTGACATTATAAAAACGTTTTCATAAGAAATTACCGAATTGACTTCTTCATTTAACCCCTTGACCCATTGAACTACTATTTGTTTTGTGATTGTAATGATTAGAAATTCTTCATCGTTCAGAATTTCAAAGAAAAAAAGGATAGTTTATGTTTATTGTATGCCTATGTTTTCTCCAAACGATATACATCAACTACAACAGAATAGAATTTTAGTTCGATTTAAAGGAAATTAATAACATATATATTTATTAGACTCTGTTCATAATCTTCATCACGAGTCTGACTCGATATTGTAGCTCAAAGGGGTTAATGAGTCGGTAAAATACAGGAAATCTTTTTTAAAAATTACAACGGTATTACTATGTTTTCCAATAGCTGAACATTAATATAACCAAAATAGAATTTTATTTCGGTTTAAAGAAAATGAATGACATACATACTTATTAGACTCTGTTCATAATCTTCATCACGAGTCTGGCACGATACTGTAGGGCAAGGGGTTAACGCACAGTTTTCGAAGAAAAGCGTGCTACGCGCTCGAATTAACTCGAGCGTACAAGTTAAGGGGTTTAAGCACATTTTATAATAAAAATAGTACAAAATTTATCTAAATCCAATCTTCTCCCTTCTATAAGACGTTTCACTTTTATGTGTTTTGTGCTTGGTAGGTTTAGTGTTAAAAGACTTGCCTTTTGTGGAGTTCTATGGGCCCTGTTTAGTTACTATACGAGACTATCGGCATACGTTGTTGCCATTCTCCGGGCGAGTTCGATGAACGTCGGCCCGCAAAAATCGGGCAAAATCAAGGGGAAGTCTCTTCCCGCAGGACACGTACATAAATACAAAGCAGAGCGTCGACAGGCCAGCGAGATTCTATCTGGTTTACCCAACACGCCTGCTAAGCCTTCTAGCGGACTTTATCCGAGCTGATCAGCGCTAGCGCGTCTTTCTTTCGGCCCGTCGTTATCCAGTCTTATCTCGCCTCTCTCTTTTCGTCAGTCGCGCACGAGGAACTTCGGACGAACGCTCCGGACACGCGGCATCTAAATTGGTTCAGATCACCGACCGCTGATTACGTCCACCTAGCCCGGGGAAAAAGAAAAAAGACAAACCCCGAAAAACTAGACGCCACGGTTTTTCCTCTCGCTCGAATACCTTCGAACTCCCTGAGCCGTGAAAGAATTCTGGGTTCTCCGATTACGTTCGAATCACCGAGAAACCTATCCGATCTCTAATCCGTAACGGTCTCGCCGAGCAGCGTTCCGAATTTTAATCCACCCTTAACGCTAGAACCACCGGATCAGTCAAAATCACTTGCTCCTAATTTATTCTTTTGTGTATAATAAGTTTATCCTTTTGTTCTTCAATTTATCTTACGGAAATAATAACCAAACTGAGATTCACTGTGTCTGTTCGCTATTTGTAACAATTATTTACATTATTTACATTATTTATATTCTTACCTGTAAACACAAGAAACGACGTTAAAAGCTATTATTCCACAAAGATTTCTGTAAGAGAGTGACGCTTTATTCAGACAATCCTAATCAACTAGGTTTTGTAATATGTCAGTCCGCTGTTTTGTTTTACAGGCATGCGCAATGCGTATCCAATTCAAAATGAGTTTTAAAAGGAATACATACCTAGAATAGGAATTTACATACCTTCTATCGTATTTCTTTTACATGTGTTTTCAATTTTTCGACAAACTTCTCTATCGAAGTAGATATTTAATCAAAACTGGTACGAAATCTAAACAAATTTGCATCTTGGTGGTTCTAGCGTTAAAAACTGCCTTACCGTGAGTACTAAACGTTTGTGTAATAGTATCCGAGGTGACAAATAGCATAGTTAAGATTTGATGTAGCGGTCTAGCGTCCGCGAAGGGTTAGCGAAAAATGGAGGAACACGTATTATTGTTTTGTTAGCCAGGTTGTTATTGAGGCTCGGTGACAACAGCACGCCGTCCTCGTGGAAACGTTCCGAGTTCAATAAATCCTGGCCATTCGTCGCCCCCGCTCGAGGGCCATTCATCAGGCTCGCAGACGGATCTATTAGATCGCGAAACGACCGTCGGGAAACACGGACGGGGCCAGCAAAACAAAGAGTTCCGCGAACCGGGCCGGGAAAAAATGAGCCAGGAGGAAGACCACCTTTGGCGCTGGTTGCTAACAAGCTGCGTTGTCGCTCAGCAAGACGCCCAGGCCCGTTCTCTAACGCGTCTTCTTTTTCGCGGCATCAGTCACCGGGACTCAAATCGGCCGGGTACCTCGACGACATTATAGGGAAGAACGACGCTCGCGTACTGGTCGCAAACCCGTTTTTACGCTCTGTGGCCGCGAACGCGTTGCATCGTCCTTCGTCGCATATGGCCATTAGGTCCTCGACTATAGCAGTCAAAAGTTTCTATCGAGATTCTTTCGGTCTTTGTTTCGTCACCGGGAATGGCAACCTCAAAAAGCTGCGGCTCAAATTCAGCACGCTCGGTTCTTGTTGCTCGGAAGTACAAGAGAACTTCCGCGAGTTACCATTCCTGTGACCATTTCTCGTGGAAAAAGTTCTACACGGTTCTCTAGAGAAAGTTGCCCTGATTCCTTGCACCGTGACAATTTTAGAATCTCTTAGAACTTACATTGTTCTACTGATTCGTTTGAAAAGAAATTGGTGGATGAATCTCAATTTAGTAGTGACAACGATGATGAAGAAGATGATGATGATAGTGAACATATGATGACTATGAGGAGGACGAAGATACCGAACAAGTAAACAAAGGAGTAAAAATGTTCAAGGGATTGAAGTCCAAGGAGAAAACTACTGATTCGTCTGAAAAGAACTTACATTGTTACTAAACTGCTTTGATAACAAAGCTTTGAATTTTCTGCGCTTCACCAAACCTGGAAACAAACAGGTTTATTCCGTTTGTTAAATGAGATCGAACAAGAATAGGACCCGCTAAATGAGAGGGCAGGTTTTAATTTGCTTTGAAAGTGGTTTTCCCCGGTGTGCAACGTGTCGATCGTCGCGAAAATAGGCAATTTAAAGGTGCAACGGGACACACGTGTGCGCCGCGACCGCGAGGTCGCATACAAATGCAGCATTAAACGTGTCCCGCGCCGGTACCATTCTCCTCGCGGAGGTGGACCATTTCCTTCAGCTCGCTTTCAACCCGGGCCCACATCGGTGACCCTTCCTCGCCTCGCCGAGAGTCGCAGTCGTAAAGCAACGCCCGTCGCAAATCCAGAACGAATCGAAAGTGCTCTCGGGATTTTCGCCCGTCTCTCTGCACTCGAAACCATCCTCTTGGTTTCATCTATTCGCGAGGGACGAGCAAAAACGAAACTCATCTTTCTGCAAATTTCTTAGACAGCAAAGTACGCGAAAAATGCTAATTTCTTGCTGTATCGTAGGAACCGAGTACACTGCCGTTCAAAAGTATATGGACACTTGCCTAAATCTTATAACTACTTTTTAACACTTTGACTGCCAAACTAGAAACCCCAAGAATTCCACAAAATTAGAGTTAATCATTTAATGAAATAAAAATTGACAAAAATTAAATGTGTTATATTGAGTAGTCCTCCAACTATCTTGCATTTTACAAATCCTAATTAAATTTGGTACAATGAACATATTAACGTAAAAATTCATTTTGCAACCTGGACAAATAATTCCGTCACCCACATATGGATGACGTGGCAATCAACGTGTTAATACTGTAGCTCACACAAGATTTTGAAACTCCTACTTTCTCTGCAATATTCTTCATAGAATATCCTTCTTTCGATAACGTGATTATCTGCGAACGCATTTCTACACTTAATTCGGTTCTTTTCGTGCTCATCGTGCTCTCGCAAGTATTTGAACTGAACTGTCGAATCACAGTGATCGTGACGCTCTTATCTAAGGTTTCTTTGTTTTGGATCGTGTTTATAAATGTTTATGTTACTCTTGAGAAGGCAACAGTCCTCGCTCAAACGATGCAGCCATTTTAAACTGCTAGAGAACAGCCTTGCAAACTGTACAGACGCAGTTTTCCCACCCATCATTTATTTATTTAACACGTTGATTGCCATGTCACCCATATGTGGGTGACGGAATTATTTGTCCAAATTTTAAAATGAATTTTTATGCTAATATATTAATTGTATCAAATTTTTTAAGGATCTGTAAAATACCAGAAAATTAGATGACCACACAATATCATACATATAATTTTTTTCAATTTTGATTTCATTAAATAGCACATTAATTTGATGGAATTTTTGAGGTTTCTAGCTTGGCAGTCAAAGTGTTAAGAAAAGTAAATAACGAAATTGTTAATTTATATTAGAGTACTTTACACACATATTCGTAATAGAATTTAGCAATGAATATCGTTTAACAATGAAAGTATACATTATACATCAGAAATTTCATGAACATGGCAAGTGTCCATAAATTTTTGTGTACGTATCTCGTGGGCTAAGTATCGATTTGCTTCACAATAGGAGCCCCGATATACTCTCGTGTAAACCGGGCTTGAAACACGAACTGCCGGAGAGTCCGAGAGGCGAGCAGCTCCTTTCGCTCTTTCCTCGGCTTCATAACTTTTACCTGTTATTCTTTTCCGCGGCGTTCTTTCCGCCGGCGAACGCTCCCGAGTGCAACGATGGGCGTAGAGACCCGGGCGACAGTTCGAGATAAATAACGCTCGCGACAGGACAATGTGTCCGGCGTCGTTGTACCTTTGCCTTTGCTATCGTGCGAATCCGGCTTAAGGGCGTCTCCTCCTAGCAAATGCGTTAACCTTTTCCTCGACGCCGCCGCCGCCATAGAGGCAACCCGTTTCGTTACATAATTCTCAGCTGTTCTCAATCGAACGGAGAACGGAGAATCGAGCGGAGAATTCGCTTCGGACAATACATACGTCGTCGACATTACTTTAATACACTCCTGCGAGTACCGGAGTCATTTCGCTACAGTTTTCTTTCGATATCATTTCTTTCGAGCGATGGCTCGAGGACCGACTTTCGTCGTATTTCGGATCAAGAAGAAACAAAGAATATTATAAATATTTCTCCACCGCTATCGCCACGAGTCACGAATGACTCTGGTGTTGGATTCCGGGTTTCGAGAATCGAGTTCAACTGATTATAATAAAATCGATAAGAATTTTATTCAAGTTACGTACACGGTGAGGTGTTGAGGTATAATTTCGTGACCTTCTGCACTCGAGTATGCGAGATGAACTCTGAGGCTGTTTTGATGGGCTGCTATATCCGTTTGAGTCCCAGGGGGTATTGAAAAAACACTGTCGAAGAATCCCAAACAGCGCAACCGCGCTTTCTCTAAATGAGAATTTTTATTTTGTAACGTATTATTGCATTATTATAGAATTATTCTACCTATTGTAAAATGTACTATTTACATTAAAAGGAGCTGTGTGATGTACTTGCGTCAGTAAATCTGACCGCGCGACTTCGACAATCGGTAACGCACCGTCATTTGTCCACAATGCTCGAAATGTGCTGGGTTTTCTCGACATAAAATCTCAACAGCGCGATCGCGCTGCTTGGGACTCAAACGGATATATATATATATGTAGGTTTTTGGAGGAAAATGTGGAAGGGAGTGGAAAAGATCTGCTGTGGAAAAGGATGACGTGGAAGGGACAACGTCTAAAGGGTTTGTTTTTGGTCGTGGCGAATCAAGCGTTTTAGCTGGCGCGTCTATTGTGAGATTATCGTGATGCGTTGGCGTTTAGATAAGGCCTAGGGTTTTCGGGTATACAACACTGGCGTAGGAGGATTAAAGTGAATTGGAATTAATTACAAAAATTCTAGCTCGGTGGGGACGGTGTCATGGCTGTGTGTTACTTCGTGTAACGGATCCTGGATTAGCAGGGCTGGTATTTCAGGGCAGAAACTTCGGTCCTGTAAAAGATCGAAGACAATCGCAGATCCTCGAGGACGATAACAACCGGATGACGAAGCCCGGTAGAAGAGAGCATTTGACGAATAGACAAGTCGGTATAAACACGACCGTATGTACCGGCGGAGCCCGTTTTGCTACCGGCCAGAAGGAGATAAGCCTGTTGCCCGTGGTCGTCGTTCGTCTTCTCCTCTGCCTTCGCTTTCAAGCACTTCCTTTTTCCCCTTTTTTTTTCCTCTTCTCCCAACCGAGCTGGAGCCTTCTGCCTTTTAGTTAACCCCTGCGGAGGACAGACTCACCGAAGAATTCGATCTCCGGACAGGGAGATTGAAAGGGAAGAGGAGAAGAAGGAGGAGGAGGAGGAGGAGGGTTGTTCGTGGTGTTCGATTTAAGTCGACGGAAGTCGATGGAGACTCAACACCGGCGAAAACGTCCGACGGTGTTTGTTGCTCGCTTTTGCCCGGCCACGTATTTATAATTCAATCCTCTTATCCAAGATTCGATGACACCGACACGCTGCCAGCCCGCTTGAAATCTCAATTTGATTTACGGTGCCGCCAATGAAGACCCGAGTGGCACTGAAATCCGCTCGAGGAGTCTTCTTGCAAATTGCTAGCGCGTGTGGGATCGACATTTGTTGTCGAAGAAAGCAACTCCGCGAACTACGAGCACGGGCAAACGAAAATCGTTCGGGGAGAAAAGAATTTGTGAAATTATTTTTAAAACAACAATGTGATACTCAGCCCGATCGAGCCAGGGAAAGCGATAGGTATCGAGATATTCTCGAGGGAAACTCGCGATTAGGATGGTAGCCATGTTTGCGGAATGGAGGCTCGTCGGCGCGCGCAAAAGAATTTGTGAAATTATTTTTACAACACTGCTACAACGTGTGATACTCGGCCCGATCGAGCCAGGGAAAGCGATAGGTATCGAGATATTCTCGAGGGAAATTCGCGATTAGGATGGTAGCCATGTTTGCGGAACGGAGGCTCGCCGGCGCGCGCAAAAGAATTTTTGAAATTATTTTTAAAACACAGCTACAACGCGATACTCGGCCCGATCGAGCCAGGGAAAGCGATAGGTGTCGAGAGACTCCCGAAGGAAATTCGCGATCAGGATGGTAGCCGCCATGTTTGCGCAACGGAGGCTCGCAGGCGCGCGTTTACTTTTTAATTAAGCCTACCGGCGAAATACAAACGGGCTTTTGCACGCGCCTTTAATGGAAAACGATACGCCGGGGATGCGAGAGAAAGAGACACAAGGCTTCGAACTTCGGCCGGCAATTAACTCCCGCCAATAAAGCGGCGGCTTGTTTCGCCGCTCAAATTAATTTCCCCGGCGCGATAACGACAGCGCCTCCGCCCGGCTACGCGGCTGATCGATCGCCGGAAAGATCGAGCGGTACTTGGATCGTTTTTGCGTGGGTCCTTTCGCGAATTTAATGAACAACTCACCGAAAAAAGAAAAAAAAAACCACCTCTCCCTGTCGGCTACGGGACGAGATACACCGTACACACGTACGTGACCGATGGACATGTGTGCTGCCAGCTTCTCTATCGTAATAACAGTTGCGACTAATCGTTTAGACAATGACTGGACGCATATTCGAGCCTGTGGTTCTTAACCCCTTGCACTACTATTTATTTTATGATTCTTATGATTAGAAACTCTTCATCGTTCAGAATTTCATAGAAAAAAAAGATAGTTTATATTTATTGTATGCCTACGTTTTCTCCAAAGAATCAGCTGCAACAAAATAGAATTTCATTTCAGTTTAAAGGAAATTAATAACATACCTGTTTATTAGACTCTGTTCAGAATCTTCACCACGAGTCTGACTCGGTATTGTAGCTCAAAGGGGTTAATGAGTCGGTAAAATACAGGAAATCTTTTTTAAAAATTACAACGGTGCGGCAAACTTGAAAGATGCTGTACCAGTTGCTCATTAATTATTCACGCTAAATCTGCCGGGCACGAAACGCGACTGGTGAATTTATTTAGAAGAATTATTGAAACGGAATTATTGTAACTGATACATCGAAGATGCGACTATCGGTATGAGAACATATTTTTCATATAATTTCTCGCAACAGAAAGTATAAGGAAAAGAAAGACTAAATACATACATCGAAGATGTGACTATCGGTATGAGAACATATTTTTCATATAATTTCTCGCAACAGAAAGTATAAGGAAAAGAAAGACTAAATACATACATCGAAGATGCGACTATCGGTATGAGAAAATATTTTTCATATAATTTCTCGTACCAGAAAGTATAATGAAAAGGAAGACTAAGATTTCCTCGCAAGAAGGGCCGAGATTTATTATTATCGCGCTGAATTCAGGATCGAGATAGAAAAAAGCCGCGTTAAACCTGTGCCGGTGCTTCCTCCGATCTGGTATAGTTATCATCGAGACCAAAACGTAGTTTCTCAGATCGATTTCCTCCCATCGATTACCATCACGAGCAGCAGCAACGGCAGGCGGCCAATTTCATCGTTCGTTTCATTTGATTTGTCGACGAATCGTTTTTCCCCCCTTTTTCGCCTGGCGGTACATCCAATCCCTTCGACGGAGCATGAGCAGAGCATGAGCAGAGCATGAGCAGAGGCTGGCGGCTAATGGCGGATCGGCCAGTAACGAGAGCAAATGTAGGACGAGAACGGAAGGTGTAAGGATCGTGTAACTCCCTGTATCCCTCTTCTGCCGATCGGTTTCCCTTTGCCCCTGAAGAGCGGGCCTCGGCTCCCCGAAGAAATCCCGGGGCCCCCAGAACATGTTTCGCTACTCGCCTCGTTACCGTAGAACAATAATAGAATCCTGGTAGGGGAAAATCGAAACGCCTTCGATTCCGCCGGGGCTGCTCCTTTTACGAGCTGCTTTTGATCGAGGCGGCGCGCTGTCCACCGCAAAAAGCAACGAACGAAAATGGGAATCGAAGGCTGAATGTCTCTCCGGCGACGCTGTCGCGCCAATTACGTGACACGCAGTTTAATGAAAGAAGGATCGAGGGCGGTTTTTGAGTTTCAGATTTCGCTACCATTCGCCGGGACACGCTTCGGCCCGAGAACCGTCCGTTAATTAAAATCGGTTCGCGAGCTCCTACCCGATTCGATGTTGTCAGGTCGCTGCAAATGTCCGAAAGCTGATTCTTAAGGTCCTGTCTTCTATTTTAACTCCTTGCCCTACAATATAGAGTCAGACTCGTGATGAAGATTCTGAACAGAGTCTAATGAATATGCATGTTATTAATATCCTTTAAACCGAAATAATATTCTATTTTGTTGTAGTTGGTACATATCCTTTGGAGAAAACATTGGCATACAATAGATATAAACTATCTTTTTTGTACTATGAAATTCTGAACGATGAAGACTTTCTAATCATCACAATCACAAAGTAAATAGTAGTGCAAGGGGTTAAGAAATTTTTAGAAATTGTCAGAAATTTAGTTCGATCTTTCGTCGCTACCAATTACACCATAAAATATGCACGGAAAAAGTCGGAATACCTGGTTTCGTTGGAACCATTAGCACCACTTGAGAGTTACAGTTAGCATAACATACACCAGCGTCAAAAATCGCCGAGGAAGCAGAAAAAGTAAGATAATCATCGGTTTTTGACGTCCGCAACTAGCATTTAGGTAATCTTCTTCAAAAGAATCGTCAAATACCTTAACAGGCTCGTCATAATTATCAATCAAAAGTCCATAATCACCTTGACGATTATCCGATGAAGGCTCATTAGGACTAACAGTACACTTGTACACAGTGGACTCCAGTATCCTAAGTCCTTCACATAAAATCTTTCGACTTCTTTTTTTTAAAAGGGTAAATACGTCTTCCACGTTGATTGTTAAAATCCGCCTGACGGATCGTCATACCTTGAAAACGAATTTTTTCCAATGGTGTAACAATTTTTGCAATTTGTTTTTAACCCCTTGCCATTTTAATCGTTAAAAGGAAAATTTACATTCTATACCGACATTTGCATAAATGGTTTTAAGCAATCATGGAATTTTCCGGACTCGTACTTACGGTAAACTTAAACTTTTAAATATTATTTTATAAAAAATTATTCGGTGTAAGCTACGCATGTCCGCGTCGGTAGCTCGTCCTACATTTACATAGACAGGAAGACACGATTCTCGAGATCCGCAAAGAACCTCGACTACCGATCGAAAGGCGCCAATTGGGTTTCGTTAATTTGCAAGGCATTAATGGGGAACAAATTATGCGTGGGCTTCGCTGCGATGCTGCACGTCCAGTACGACTGATCGATGATATCACGGTATTTATTATTCATTACCGTTAAGTCAGTCACTGCGCCGCCGCCATGTAATTAAAGTGATTAATGTGTGGTTTAATTGTCGAATTCGACGCAACAGACTCTTCCGGCAGTTCCATAAAAATCGACAGACTATCATTAAGCGTACCGAATTTGTATTAATTATTCAATGATATATCGGTCCGTTCGGTTTATGCTCATTTTTGTCGGCCATATTCCTTGCGGTACGTTCGCTAAATTTATTGGAGTTTGCCGAAGGTACTTTCGTAATTGAATTTTGTATAAAATTTTATGACATTGGAGGTATTCCATATTTCAAACTCACCACCGTAATTATTTCATATTTGAGAGTAACGTTAGTTACTGGAAAGTAAGTAGAACTATTCCACCGATTTCTATTTTGTTCATTTATCCGCTGTTAAACTGCAGTTTATGACCCTAAAAATTATTTGTACAGTATTTGTGGTAATTCTTTTGAAACCAAACTTATCCGTTTACCTAAATGAGCAGATCAGGTTCGAGACAAGACGACTGTTGAAAAAGTCTCGCGATTAAAGAAGAGTCCTTTCTCTTCAAGTTCGTTACCTCCTCCGTGCGCTTAGCATCCTTGCAAGGGTCCCGGCAATCTGTTTTCCCGGGGATCCTCGCAACAGGAGCACGCAGAATGCAACGCATGCAGCGTGTGTCTACGCGAGCGGTGTCGCTTTGTCGGGGTACGCTGCACGCAATCAACAGGATCCGATCATGTAGATCCCGATGGATCCTGATCGTGTACACGCACGTGCACGTTGGAGGCTCGCCTACGAGTCCGGTTAATGCCGGCCTCGGTGCCCGGTGAATCCATGAATCTTTGAGAGCTTTCCCATTCGTAGACTCTCGCGCATACATGTTTATTTGATGGATTTGATCGGGGAGCCCGGTCGATTTAAATTGAAAGGGAGACGCGGACCTGCGAGGAATCGCAACGAGAATGGCGAAATTCTACGAGAACTCGGGGAGCTTCTAAATTTGCCCTCCGAAGATGTCCATGTAAGGGCATCGATCAGAGGAGAAAAGTAAATCCTTGGATTACGAATTAATTTTGTCGAGAGAAAAGAAAACCACCGTTCGATCGATCACAGTTTCGTTTTTTTCTTCCTCGGTGAAAACATTCTCTCCCCCTCTTGTTCGCTGTGATTTATATAATGCAACGGTTAGTTTAACGAGAGCCATTAAACGTCCAAAGCATAGGCCCCCGGTCCGCGGCAAAAGGATCAAGTGGATTTCATTGAGATTCACGAGCAGAGATACAACAAAATCTCGTTTGATTTTATTGGAACAGCAGAACAAGTGTTATCTTGATCCATAAATCAGGATCTACTTTGGCGCTTTGATTTTTCTGTGTCTCTAGATGATTATAGGTCACCTCGCCTCGGTGCGGTATAATTTACGACACAAATACACATCGAATTTGCATGATTAAAGGCTTCGGGAGGTTCAAACGTTTCTGCGTCGATTTAACACTTTGATCGCCAAACAAGAAAGCTCAAAAATTCCATTATTTAATAAAATAGAAATTGAAAAAAATTGAATGTATGATATTGTGTGGTTCTCCAACTTTCTTGCATTTTACAGATCCTAATCAAATTTGGTACAATGAATCTATTAACGTAAAAATTCATTTTAAAGCCTGAACAAATAATTCCGTCACTCATATATGGGTGACATGGCAGTCAACGTGTTAAAGACGAATCGAAGCATAAAATCCGTCACAAAGTAAATGATCCGAACGAAAAATACATTTTCCACGCTGGCGATCCTTATCGACGAGTTTACCGACACGCCATAAATATGGCATATGGATCGCGTTCACCGACGAAGCCCTCGACGAGCCGTAAAATATTTCGGCACGGTTTTCTCCCGGATCATCGTCGAAGGACCACGTCGACGAGTGAAACCATAATCACCGAGCTCTGACGGCTTAACACGACCCCCGAACGTCACCCGTGAAATCGGCTCGTCGAAAAACTCCGCTCGTTAGCTGCCCCGGAGCCGAACCAGGAAAAAGAGACGCTAATCGCCCTTCTCCTCGATACGATTAACCAAAAGAAACGGATGAGAAACGAGATGAGAGCTCAAGGATACAATACAGAAAAAAAAACAACAAATCAATTATAATTTGATGTTAAATATACGGACTGCCGGAAATTGAAAAAGATTAATGTGCTCGCGTATTCGTTCTGTACCGCGATCAACGCGCTCTCCTCGCGTTTTCGTGTATATTAAAATAATCTTTGCCAGCTTCTTTGGCACACATAAAAGCGAACACCTGAATCCGTTGTCCGATGAAATTTATTAAGGAATTTTAATGCTAGTTTGATTGGGACCATTACACGCGCCGTTCGCTCTCCGCATTCAAGTCACTCGGAATGATTAAAACCCGGGGCTCCATCGATATTGCATTCACGGTTTTATATTGTCCGGTCACGCTAACGATCCCAATTTTTTAATGGATAATTTACAACTTGAGCGCTCTAAAGCGGTTCCTACAAACAAATTGTAAGCAGCGTTTTAGACGTACAGTGGCGACCATGTGCTTACGTGCAAATGATAAAATTAAATATTGTTTCCCGTATACGAAAATCAATTATATTTTCGTTAAGTTTACAATATATATACAGGGTGTTTGGTAACTGGTAGTACAAGCGAAAAGGGGTTGATTCTACATGAAAGAATAAGTCGAAAATATAGAATAAAATGTTTTCATCCGAAGTTTCGTTATCGAGAAAATCGAGTTTGAAATGCAGCATGCTATTCGATAGGAATTGTCTGACGCGTCTGATCATGACCAACCAAATCTACTTCCTGCATATACTAAAGCACACAAACCTCACAGATCTTCAAAGTCGATTTTCTCGAAAACAAAGCCTCAAACGAAAAATGTTTATTGTATATTTTCGACTTATTCTTTCATGCGGAATCACCCCCTTTCCGCTTGTACCACCAGTTACCAAACAGCCTGTATATAATACGATATCAAAGTAGCTTTCCTTAATTTTCTATAATTATAAAGTTTTCTATAGTTTTATACTGAATTGTCATTTTCTGACACATAGTTACTGGAAACACCTATATTTTCACATGTTTCTTTAACTCATAATTATAATACATTAATGTTTCGTGTGTAGACCCTTATTTTTGATAACTGCAGCACACCTTCGCGACATGGATTCGAGTCTAGCTCTGTACAATAGTGTACAATTCATCAATATTTTTCGGTTTTTGTTTTCTTATGTGTTTGTCGACACATAACATTTTGTTTGTAACACTCTTAGAAATAAATTGTTGATACTATCCGAGTTCCGTAGAAATAAGTCAGGTTTTAAAGTTGAAATATGAAGTGTACGTAAGCATATGGCCGACACTGTATATCTATAATGTTAATTAATTCCCAATATGATTAGGTCAAGGCAGGAATGATCACAGAACTGAGTTTCTCCTAAAAAAAAAAGGTTTTCGATTTTATACCTCGGATTTCTATATACAAATATTTACAAGGCTTACCTAAAAAAAAAAAGACATTAAATGTCAATTATTCACTAAATCCTTTCCCTAATTTCAGTCTTAACACCTTCGTACTACACGTTTCTGTTTTATCAGATCTGTCCCTACACGTGTGCACTTTTATTCTAGCACATCCGTCTATCTATCCTTCTTGTGTCAGTTTTCCTAACCTGTTTACCAACGCGCCGTAAGTGGGCGGGATAATTAAAAAGAAGAAAGTACACGTACTTTCTTTACATATCGAGTAACCACTGTATTTGGTCAACGGTCTCACACTTGTCTCGCAGGCAAACGCTTAAGTGTCGCAACAGTCTTCCAAGCGAAACGATCAAAACTAATAATCTAGCGAGGTTAGACGCGTTTCAGGATCCTCCGCAGGTATCGAAACGTCACAGCGGCAGGTCGCGCGTAAAATCCAGCAACGGAAGCGGCCTCCTCGGCAGATATTAAAATAAGCATTATTCAAATTTCGTCGAGGTGTAGCCGGTCTCGTCGCTGCCACCCGAAAAGAAATAAGCCGGGGCCGGAGATAAGAGCTCCCTGGCTCGGTTCGTCGACGAAAAAGACCGAGGGGACCGCGGTGGAAGGAGGAGGAAACGGTCAATTTGGTCGGTCGCGACGATGTCGAGCGTATTTAAAATGCAAATGTCGGCGCGACGCGGTGGTTCTTCCCGGTTTCGCCTCCGAAAAGCCGATCGTGGATGTGCCCCACGTATGTACCGGGGCTTCTTCATTCCGGGGCTCCTCTTTACCCTCCTCTCTCGGCTCGGCTTCGCTCGCCGATTCGCGGTAGCCGCGGCTAAAAGCACCGAGCCCTCTCTTCGCATCTTATTGAGAACGCGCATAAGCGATTCGAGCGCGATCGGGAATGTCGGGGACCGCGTCGTTTAAATGCGATTCGATCTCGCCAGGCACGAACGAGAGGTGGCTTACGAGCCAAAAAAGGCCGCCGCCCGCATCGAAATCCGCCAGCTCCGTAACCATCTACTAATATACTCGGCCGAATGTTAATAATGTATGAGGACCGCCTCGGATCACCGTTTTTGAACCTCGCGGATAGAAAGGGCCACGAATGACGAATGCCGACTCGCTGCATTCGGACTCGAGGCTAATCCGTTTTCGCCCTGATACTTTTCTAACCCCTTGCCCTACAATAACGACCCAGACTCGTGATGAAGATTCTGAATAGAGTCTTAGAGAAATAAAATTCTATTTTGTTGTAGCTGATTGTATATCCGTCGGAGAAAACATAGGCATACAACAACTATAAATTTTCTTCTTTTTCTACGGAATTATAAATTACAAAAAACTTCTGATCACTGAAACCGTAAAATAAATCGTAGTGCAAGGGGTTAAAGATGACGAGAAGGTGCATCGATCGGTAACAAAATTTCTGATTCATCATTAGGAATCATTGGGGACGTTTTCGATCCGTCGCCTCTCGACAGTCTTCCTCGACGACTTGTCCGCATTTCTGCCTACCAACTGACCGCGAGAGGCGTTTTTGGAGCGATTACTCCTTGATTGCTGGTATCGAAATGCTCGCCCGTTGCATTACCTGCCGGGTAATAACACAGCTCGCGCTGTAACTTGATTGTTAGATTGCAGAGATCTCCATGCCTTTATGACGCCTGGAAATCTATAGAGTACGGGACCGTCTGCGTCGATTACAGCGCCTTTGTTTCTAGCATAGAGTGTAATCCCCTAGTGGACGAAAGAGCATATCTTACGAGATCCAATGAAAAATCTATGGCTCTGCAAATTCTCGTTTTTGTAAAAATCGAAGAAAGATTTTGTCGCCCTGTATTCCACGAGTTCCCACGTGCCTAACACAACTCGGTGGAAAGTCTGGCCAGGAAGAAAGTTGAAAAACAGCGGAATTCGAGTGTCGACCGCGGTCGGTTTTTCCCGCGAGGTCTTCATTGTCCGCGAATCGGTTCCCAGGGGAATAATCTTTAACGCAATTAGTCCGGGGGAAGTCGAGCACGTATCCGAATTAAGATGAATTTCGCATGTTCCTCGCGTTCCGATCGGGCCGAATCATTACCGAGTCTCCTCGATTTGGTAAGTCGTGCATGCATTCGACTGGCATGCATGCATGCATGGCGTGCTAGCAGAAGAAAGACGGTTCGGTTATTCCCGCCGGGAAAGAGGACTACGTGACAGGAGCGAGCCCCGATGGTGGGAGTAGTAGGAGGAGGAGGAGAAAACACAGGCTTGTTCTTCGGTGAAACGACACCTTCCGGGTGGAGCTTTCGAAAAGTCCCGAGGCCGAGGAAAAAAACTTATTAGCGACTGGCTTTGCGTAAAAGCCGGGGCAATTTTTCGGGGCGCCGTTTTTGCCGCGTCTCTCTCGCTTTGTAGCGATTCGACACGGCGAAACACGGCCGCGCAAGAAACCTTCCCGACCCCTTATGCAAGCTACGCAGATTCGAGAGTCGATAGGTGTGTCCCGGGCCGAGTTCGACGCGAGGGCATTCAGCTTCTCGACCGTTGAAAATCGAGACCGGCCCGGCGAACGCTGCCCAGTTTCGAGCCTGGACGACCAACGGCATTCGTCTCGCTTCCACCAGCCGAGAATCTTTGCACGAGGAATCGCACCGATGCACCATGCCGCCGGTTCCGTTCAACTCGCAGCTGCAGTTTACTCTGCCATTTGCGCCGTGTTTTGTTGCGTTCCACGCAGATTATTTGCGATGAGTCTATCTCCTCGTCCTCCTAGCTGCAGCCTAGACCCAGGATGCACAGTGACCTTGCGTCCAACTGGCTTTTTAAACCCTCAACGGCGTCGAGTTGATCAATTTTACAGCAATGCAGATTTTTCACTGAAAATATTAACCCTTGGCACTCGAATGGCGACTGTAAGGCGCCACTAAAAATTACTGTATCATTGTTGAAAATATTTTTGACGTTATTAACCCCTTGCACTACTATTTATTTTGTGATTATAATGATTAGAAATTATTCATCGTTCAGAATTTCATAGAAAAAAAAAGATAGGTTATATTTATTGTATGTCTACATTTTCCTCAAAGGATATACAGGGTCATCCGTTTTTAAACGGCCAAACGTCAACCAGCTATAGAGGACCCCAAATGAAACAACTTTCACCCCTAACACTTTTCTTGATTCGGTCTTGATTTTTAGATAATTGCAAAACCCGTCATTTTTTGCGTTCACTTAAGATTAAATATATTAGGACTGCAATTATGTATCTTGATGATTTTTCCTTTGTTTGGTTTAAAATAAATAGGGGCATCTTTTCAAGAAATCAAGGCTGAATCAAAAAAAGTGTTAGGGGTGAAAGTTGTTCCATTTGGGGCCCTCTATAGCAGGTTGGCGTTTGGCCGTTTAAAAACGGATGACCATGTATATCAACTACAACAAAATAGAATTTTTGTTCGGTTAAAAGGAAATGGATGATATACATACTTATTAGACTCTGGTCAGTATCTTCATGACGAGTCTGGCTCGTTAGTGTAGGACAAGGGGTTAAATTTGTTTGTATTTAATAAATTACTAAATACTTCAGTATTCAAAATATATAGAACGGAAATATTCTAAATCGGATGATATGTTTCGTTTTGAAGTTAAAATAGCTTCGAGTGCAAAGGGTTATTTGTCTCCGGTTTCTTGCAATTTTTGCCGCTTTGATTTTGCAAGATCCCGAACCGTAAAGTTAGTCCGAGGCTAGTGGTTGCAACAGATTTGGCATTTTTTTTCTGGCTAAAAAGTATCGCTAACGGGTCCCAAGGAGTATGTGTTCCACCGAAAGTAAGACGCCTCTCGCATGTTTAAAAAGACAAATTATGTTCCCCCGGACTGGTGGACAAGTTCGGCCGTTTAAAACCGACTAATTAAGGCTGCGCACGACGGTGGCTTCCTCGGTGTGGCTCGGCCGGATTGTTTTTTCTTTTTTAACGCGAAATCAACGTTATCCGAGGATGTTACTCCTGCGGCCGATTAACAGATCCGGCTAGCTGGCCGCGAAATTCGTCGGGAACGATAATTACGTCGTTTTTACGAGCGACTGGGACAAGCCGTTTCGTTTGGTAATGATAACTACTTTCGGCCGCTATACGAGCACCACGATTTTTATGAACATTTTGGCTGGAAAATAGAAACGGAGGTAACCCGGTTCGTACGCATAAATTCCGACCACGCTGGTCCGACTGCTCGGCGGACAGTCGTTACGCGTCGCTTTTTAATTTCACGGTTCGTTATTTATGATTGCACGAGTCAATCTCATTTTTTACTCCTTTCTTTCTTGCCTCGGAACGGCTTACTTACTCGCATTGTTTATTTTCTGTTTCAGGTAAGTCCGATTTTTATGCAACCGCACGGTTTCGGTAGTCGATCAACCGAGAGACCGTGGAACGTGACATTTCGCATGAAAAAGTAAGTCGATGTTCCGTGTAAAATTTCGTCGTTAGACTGCGGATTTTTATGCAAAATATAAGCGTTTTCTTAACAAACATTTTCTTTCTTTTGCATTTTTGTCGATTTAAACGCCTCCTACTTATTTTTATCATTAATACACTGTTTCCTTTCAATCGAAGAAAAGTGGGAAATATTCGTAATTCTGATGTTGCAAATTTAGTGTATCTATAACAAAATTAAACGAATAGAACACAAAATTGGAAGAAGGAGACAGTCATTTTTACAACTGGAAAATCTTAATTGTGCATATAGAGCCGCAGTCTAATAATTAACACGTTGACTGCCATGTTACCCATATGTGGGTGTGACAGAATTATTTTTCCACGTTTTAAAATGAAGTTCTACGTTAATATATTCATTGTACCAATTTTAATTAGAATCTGTAAAATGCAAGTAAGTTGGACGACTAGTCAATATCATACATTTTTATTTCATTAACACGTTGACTGCCATGTCACCCATATATGGGTGACGGAATTATTTGTTCAGGCTTTAAAATGAATTTTTACGTTAATATATTCATTGTACCAAATTTGATTAGGATCTGTAAAATACAAGAAAGTTGGAGAACTACATAATATCATACATTTAATTTTTTTCAATTTCTATTTTATTAAATAACTTACTTTGATTTTATGGAATTTTCGAGGATTCTAGTTTGGTAGTCAAAGCGTTAACAAGCAACTACAATGCTCGGTCCACTGTGCTATAATGTGTTACAATTAAGTAGCAGAAAAATAGCGTAGCCCACGGGTGGCTCGGACGGCGTCACGATCAAGTTAGCGATCCAGTCGAGTGCAACAGTTTAATGGCATAAATCTTGGCTCGGAACCCTCCTTACGGTCAGGATGTCCGCCTGATCAGAACCGAAAGCTGTCGTTCGCGGCACGAAACGATTTTAGGACGCCTCGTGGTCGCGCCTCGCTTCAATAAACGAGCGGCAATGAACGCGGGCGTAACAGGCGTAATGCTCCTCTTAGGATTCATTATCGCGATTGTGCGAATACGTGTCGGTCTGCTTTCCCATCCGTCGTCTCCGGCTCGCAAAAACTTGGCGGCCGATCGTTCGATTTCCCCGGGCCCTCTCTCTCTCTTTCTCTCTCTTTCTCTCTCGGTAACGATCACGCGTGCCCGCCGGTTTCGCTCCCGAAAACCGGAAGCGCACCGGGCCCGATTTACTAAATCAGCCCTTTGTATCCTGGAAGCATAAATCAGGCAGGATTCACGGCCGCCGAGAAGGTAGCATGATCGAGGAGCCCGAACGGTCCCGCGGAGGAACAACCGATATTCGATTTCCTTTGCAGATCGTTCTCGCCTCTATCGGTCGCTTCCTCTCGCGTGCAGCCGAGACTTCCTCCGACGTTCTTCTGCTCCGATTTTTTTGCCAGACCTCTCTCCTCTCCTCTCCTCTCTCTTCTCATCCTTCGCTCGCCGCGACAACCTCATCTGCGGCCAAACAGTTTTCTCGATGGCTAACCCTCTCCGGTGCCGATTTTTTACCGATCCGCTTTCCAGACTCCGGTTTTATGGCGTTCGACGGCGAACGATTCACTTTGGCGACGCGATTATTTCCACCAGCCCTTTCTTTCTTGTCCGGCTACACATGCGACCGTACGAGAACGTTATAATCTTCTTTGTTCTTCGAATTAGCACTGGTAAAAATGCACCGCTTCCCGACCATACGTAGAATGTTGCGACATTAATCACGGAAAAGGAGAATGCCGTTGCTGTCGAAGATAAAAAGACGCTCGATGCGTCTCGAGGCTAGTTTTCAGAAATTTTACGACTTCGGATCATCTGCACTACTCGCGATTAAATGGATCGTATGCGAAGCAGAGCTGTTTCATTATGTCTTAAACGAATCATCAAATTTTTAACACGTTAGTCACATATGACTGACAGTGATTTTTGAGTATGTTTAGAAATTCATATTTAGTGTCACATATCCAGATAAAACGAATTTCATTAGTATCTTTAGAATTCAGAAGGGTTAAGACAGCATCCTCTGTAATACATTTAAAATTTCTAGTTTCGGTTTCGTTAATTACATTACTCTGTTTTTGTGAGAATCTCTGACACTTAACGTGTTAACACTTTGATCGCCAAACAAGAAAGCTCAAAAATTCCATGAAACCAAAGTAAGTTATTTAATAAAATAGAAATTGATAAAAATTAAATGTATGATATTGTGTAGTTCTCTAACTTTCTTGCATTTTACAGATCGTAATCAAAGACACTAGGTTCACGGGGCCTGTCAAAATGACGGGATCTAATATTTATAATTTACAATCATTGACATTTTGAAGACGTATCCATGTGGAATTATTCAACAAAATTATTTTTTAGGGTATATATTATTTAAAAAATTGATACAAATGTGGATAGACACGTTCTTGTTATTTTTGTAAAATAATGTTAAGTAGTCAGTTTTAGTGCTTTGTACATCTAGTGTTAAAGGGACATTGAAGTTGCAAAATATGAAAGAAAACCTTGCATCCAATATTCTACATACGAATAATAAAATATAATACTAATGTACTACAAACTACATTATAAAATACTAATGTAAAGTGTACTTACTTCTGAATCTTCTGTACCTCCGTCGGATCCACAGCACACAATTATTGACTCACGAGAATAGGTCCCAATAATTGAACAACACACACACAACACACTTAACAAATCGTGACAGCAGACGAGAAGATGTTACTCCGACCACGAATAAAATAATACTGCGATTTTAACCGTTCCCCTCCCACGGACCTGTGATACGAAAACAGGGAATTCCGGGAAATAGGGTCGGCGCCCCGACATAATTTTTTTTGTTGGTTTTGTATCTAGTGTTTATAGACCCTCAGCGTTTAACCTGCCTAGGATAACCTGACCGTACCACCTCCGTGGAGGGGATCATTGTTAAAATCGCAGTATTATTTTGTTCGCGGTCGGAGTGACATCTCGTTCGTTGTCACGATTTTATAAAATGTGATGTGTGTGTGTGTGGTGTGTGTTGCTTAGTGATTGTTATTCAATTATTCGGACCTATTCTCGTGAATCAATAATTGTGTGCTGTGGATCCGACGGAGGTACAGAAGATTCAGAAGTAAGTACACTTTACATTAGTATTTTATAATGTAGAATTAGTATTCGTATGTAGAACATTGGATACAAGGTTTTCTATCATATTTTCCAACGTATATTAACGATCATTAATGATTTGGTATATAGTATAATTTAATGTGTTTCAAATAAGATACTACTTTAAATCAAATATTTTTATTTTGATAACCAGATAGATAAAATGAAATATTTTTATTTTGTATTTCAAATATTTCCTTACAATGAAAATAAGTTGAGCAAGTAGTTAATATTATAAATTATAATTTTTAACATGAGAAGCTCTAATAGTTAGCAAATTATTATTTGCAGTTTCATTACGAATATGTAACATGTTGATAAACAGACTACAATATCGTAATAACATCACAGGCAACAAAATATCATAAAAATATAAGTTATTGTCAACTATTTGAAATACTATTTTACACACACCTACTCCGATCACTTTTTGAGATTTTGAAACTATTTTGCGAATATCTCGGAAACTAAAGCTGAGCGGCGGTAACATGTATAGGATAAATAATGTAAATAATTTAAATAATATAAATAATTACCATTCATTTTAAACTGAACCTGAACAAATAATTCCGTCACCCATATATGGGTCACATAGCAGTCAATGTGTTAATCGTATATGATATAATAGAATTTCCGCGCTCGTCTCAAGATTTGAAAACTACCTCTATTCTTCCGTGACAGTGCAGCGAAAATAGACCCGTTTCGCGGAATAGAATCGTGCATTCCGGCTCTTAAATGCACAAAATATATCGTAGTATATTAAACCTGTACTCCTGTACACGTTCTAAACACGAAAGTGTTTTCTGAGCAGCTGTGCAAACCCCCCGTTCAATAGTGTGCGCTCTGTACATACACTTAACCCAGATAGCACGCGACGTCTTAAAGACGTCTGTTTTACGTCCATTTTTGGTCTGAACGACGTCTTACGTCGTCTTTAAGACGTTTCATTTCTTGACGTTTCAGTAATTCTAAACTGCTAGAGAAAAGCTTTACAAACTGTAATTGATTATCAAACTGAATATTCCATCAACATAGAAGTGCACAGAAAAGTAATACATCAAAATAAATAGATAAATAAATAAATAAGTTAAATAAATAAATAAAGCATAAAATGTTAATGTTCGCGGATATGCTGAAAAACATTCTTTTAATTTATTTTTTTTATTTATAAATAAATAAATAAATAAATAAAGCATAAAATGTTAATGTTCGCGGATATGCTGAAAAACATTCTTTTAATTTATTTAAGACTTCTTTAAGACGTCTCTGTGCTATCTGGGAAGTAATAGGCGTGACGATTTTGCGTTGCATGTTTCGTTACATCTTTTATGAAATCACCCCCATCTGTACAACACTTTTCTCTCTCTCTCTCTCTCTCTCTCTCTCTCTCTCTCTCTCTCACGAGGAGTCCCTTCTCGAAAGATTTTTGTACTTTTTGCCCGTCCGTTTACCTTTACCTTTATGTTCACCTTTTTTTTTTTCTCTACTCGCTTTATGACTCTGTCGATCATCAATACCAGGTAACGGATTACTAGGGTTAGGGAATTTTACCTGGGACGATTATCGTCGCGTGACGCATTTCCGTCCCGTATTTCCGTTGCATATTTCGTTACATCTTTTCTCAAATCACCCCCCATCTCTAAAACACTTTCGTGTTAAAAATAAATCGGCTTGTGTTTCACGTGAACCTGGAGGACACCTGCTGTCCGGCCGCCGATATCCTGATTCTAATCCTTGCGTAATACGTACGCCAGTCCGAGGGCCGCGATGGTTTATAGACCCCATAAAATCGCCTTTAAGCCGGCGACTTTAATGGTTCACGACTTTTGCATATGCAGATTTCGTGGCCGATAATCCCTCTGGCCCGATCGAGAGAGGTATCCTTTCGGTTTGACTCGGTCAAGAGGAATACGGCCTTTCTACGAACCGTCCGTTTTCCTACTATTCCGAGGATCACGCGGAACGTGTCGCGATGAAATTAATATACCGGCTAATTCCAACAAGATAGTTTCTGCCCCGGTCGTTTCGTAGATCCGATTTCATTGTTACCGCACACCGTCGTTGCCGTTTGTCTCTGTCCCCCGGACCCCTGCGAAGCGAATTAATATTCATATTGTCGACGAAAACACCGTCTCAATTTGTGCTTAAACATCGGCTCGAGCACACGTTCGGAATTCATTCGGTCGATAAAATACACGCGCGTAAAAAAATGGTTTGCATAATTTCGCAGTTTTCAGTCGGACCTCTGGAATTTGTCACGGAAGCGTCCTTGAATTCGATGATTCCTATTTTCATACGAGAATCTTACGTGTACAAATTAATTCGGAGCCCCGTCTTCTGTAAATTTTTGTTGCCAACAATTAAACTGCATCTACCGTAGCCTACAGCTACATTCCACTGTCTACAATCCTCCTGTCTCGCGAATTCCCAATATGGTGGTAGAAAAAGTTGAATTCTAAGCAAGTTTGGATCAACTGTAAAAGCCACAAATTAATTTAAATCCTTTGCACTCGAAGCTATTTTAAAACGAATCGTTTCTTCCGACCTGGAATATTTCCTTTCTATATATATAATATATTTCGGAATTTTTAGGAATTATGATACAGCAATTTTTAGTGACGCTCGAGTGCTATGGGTTAAACCCTTGTTAAAAAAAATAAAATGTAACTTTTATTGATTTCAAGTGAGCAGCAAAAATAGGTGAGTCTAGAATATTTTGTGCGTTTATTTCCGCTTAATATATTCTGTTTATTATAAATAAAGCTAGAGGTACAAGCGGCTATTTTGTAATTACGAAATATGTTGAAGCTGAGATTGTCCCGACCGCCTCCTCCGAACTGAAACAAATGTTCGTGGCCGGTCGGTGTCGTTAGTTATTTTTAATTTGATCGCCGAAAAGCGGGGGATAAGATAAGCACTTCGAAATCAGTTTCCTCGGGCGAGCAGCATCATTACGAAACCTCGTGTCGCTCGTAGAATTTTCTCGCGGCTTAACGAGCATCCTGGTCGAAAGCTTTCGAGGGTCGGGATGCGACGAAGATCAGGTAGACATTCCTGCCCTATCTTTTCCCGGTAGCCTGATATAGATAGAACTTCACGGAAACGAGCGTTAAGGTGTCCGCCTATTATTCGCTCGCTGCGACCGGTATGTCATTGCCACAGCCATTCTTCATTTTATCGTGTGTTACTCGATCGATCTCGAGGAGGAAAAAGGTCGGCTTATATTTTACTGGATATGTATATATATATAGAAAAAATATGCAATAAAATAATTCCCAGCGTTTAAGCGCAGCCCCGGAGGATGCAACTTCCGGCCGAGGATTTCTTTCTCGTCCGTGACGAATGCGACATTCTTTAAAAATAACAGGAAAAGTAAAACGAAGTTTTTTAATAAGTTTTTCGTTATATGCCCGGCGGCCGGTCGCCGCGATGCCGACAGAATTACCTGGCCTTGATTTAAAGGGTTCTTAAAGATACCTAATTACATCCTAAAGCGCCGGAAGTGCATCGTTCTTGGCCGCGTTACACATTATCCGCCGCACCTGGGTCGCCTCCGCGTTTCACCTCGGCATTGAATTACCCCGAGTGATTATTGTGAAACTCGCGTCGGATCGGCCAGATTTTCGAACGGTAATTCGCCCGAACTGCGTTGCCCTGCGTTACCATGTGATTAAACATTTTTTAAATAGAATTTTATGTTACTTTATGCTCTCTAAAGAGGGATTTTTAAAATACGGTCCCACAACGAAGACCAAACTCGATTGCAATAAGCGATCAAAACTTTGAAATACAGTTAATCGAAAGACAGAAGAATATTTTAACACTTTGACTGCCAAATTAGAGACCTCAAGAATTCCGTAAAATCAAAGTAAGTTATTTAATGAAATGAAACTGGAAAAAAATTAAATATGTGATACTGAGTAGAGTGCTCCAACTTTCTTCAATTTTACAGATCCTAATCAAATTTGATACAATGAACATATTAACGTAAAAATTCATTTTTAAAACCTGGACAAATAATTCCGTCGCCCACATATAGGTGACATGGCAATCAACGTGTTAAGACTTAGGTTTTCAGATTATTTTTATGGGAGCGTTGGCGAGTCTCTTTCCATAAATTCCTCGGAGAGACGTAATCTACGAACAGCCGGTGCCGATTCATCTGCCGACCGATCTCGCTTCCTCGATCAGGAATGATCAACGGCCGGAGATAAACTCGTGAAATCGCATTTCGACGCGCGAACTTTTTACCAATTACGATTTCGACGCGCCTTCGCCGCGAAACTTGTGCAAACACTTTCCTGCCCGTGGCAGCCGATCTCGCAAAAAGGTTTCTGCGCCGCGCACGTTTTTGCTTTTCATCTTCGCTTCCTCGCGGTAGCATCCATCAATCGTCGACGCCCTACGATATTTCCATAGTCGGTCCCGGTGGTGTATTCGTAAAAATCGGTGTTGCGCTACTTTCTCACGGTAATAACATTCGCTCACCTTTGATGCGCCGAAAAATAAAATAACCGAGCCGAATCGGAAAGCACATAAAGAGAAGAAGCAACACGGTTCCGGAACGGTTGAGAAAAAAATTAATATTGACATAAAGCTCTTTTTATCACCCTCCATGCCGGTGTTAACATTGTGTTCGCCGAACGAGAAACGGTTAAGAAACAAAATTTTAAATATTTCAAAGAGACATAAAGTCAGTTTTAATCATTACTTTTGTCGGTTAGCCTTCCGCGCGCGTTCCCAGCCTCGGTCCGATCAGGGTTTCGCGATTTCATTTAACATTGTGAGTTCGCATACTTTCGAGTTCGCAGAAAGTATGTATGCCTGGTCCGGGGATGTTCTCGGTAAAACGATTCCTCCGATGCAAAGAATCTCCCGGCCAATGGTTTCGCGCAGAGGTTACGCTGTTCGCCGGGCATTAAGGTGGAACGCGATCGCGGGACGATCTTAATTTGCCTCCGTTCGGGATCGAAGATTACGTGGTCGCTAACTGTATCGGGATTTGTGCTCGTTAGAGCTTGTGCTTATCGCGATGTTAACCAACAAGTGTGCCGCCGAACCGAATCAAATCGGCACCCCTGAGAATCCTGCTGCTATTCCAATTCTATTGGTATCGATACCGAATTCTATCTACCGGAAGCGCGCGTTAACTGAATTCTAGATCTTCGTTAAAATTGATTCACAGCCCCGTAGTTCGTGATAACTAGACTGCGTATCTGGGAAAGAAAAATTTTTAATACTTTCAATGAGTCAAAAATAGTAGATATCTCGAAAGTATGTGTTCGTAGCTTTAAATTTCACGAACGAAGAATCAAAATCGGTGGAAGATTTGATCTAAAGTGAAAAAAGCTGGGCAAGTTTTAATTGCCAGAATCGTTAACTGTAGGATACTAATTAACCCTTAGAGCTCGAATGGCGACTGTAAGGCGCCACTAAAAATTGCTATATCGCTATTCAAAATATTTTTTACATTATTAAATTTGTTTCTATTTAATAAATCACTAAGCATTTCAGTACTGTACGAGTAAATTGCACCATTTTTGTATGTACAACATGAAAAAAAAAATATGTAGAAGAGAAATATTCTAGGTCAGAAGAAATGTGGTTTTGGAGTTAAAATAGCTTCGAGTGCAAAGGGTTAAACAGCAATGTAAGTTTACCACTAAAACAGAGAGTGATCTAGAGACTCACCTATTTCTCACGTTGGAGATTTTATTGCGTTCATAAAAATATTTATGTGGCTACCTTCGGCTGTACCTTAAAAATCTTAATTATACCGCATTCCGGCAGTCGTGATAAACGTTCGGCGTTTAATGGTAATCAAATTGCAATGAACGCTCGTGTGAGGAACGTTTACCGGATACGTTAACCAGAAAAATTATGAAAATCGTCTCAGCCAAGGTGCAGAAACAATGCGGTCGATGATTCTGGAGGTAATCGCGTGACAAGCTCGCGCGACGAGCAAAAGTTAAAGGTTGCACACGTGGACTCGGCACGCCGTAAGTTTGTTCTGACACGAGCAAAACACGATAGATAACGAACGGTCCGCCGAACCGACGCGACGTCTCTTTACGGGGCCACGAGTGCAGACTTTTAATGAGCCACCACGACAGCCGGCCACACCGCGCATAGACGGCTATTCCGTCCGTTGATAGGATCTCCGTCCACTGGAAACATTGTGGCCATTGTTGCGAGATACCCAGCAGAACGACACATGGTCTCTGCTCGCGCAGATCTCCTTGAATCCGAGTCGCGTCCCGAGCCATAACAATTGCAAGAATAGCCCAAGATCAAGGCCCGGGGAATATAGTAAGTTGTGCCGAGAAAATTGCTGGGGTTACAAGGGGACGGTTCGCTGCGAGACAACAGGCACAAAATCAAAATGTCTACAGAAATACCAGTCGGATAAAATCCGCACAAAAAGCAAGCAGAAGAGAACATTGTTCCATACGGTAGAATGTGTTCCGATGAAATTGTTGTGACAATTTGAATTTTTACACAGAGAAGGGGTAAGCTACAGAACAACAGTCGGAGAGAATTTTTAAGACTTGACGTATATTTTTTAACACTTTGAGTGCCAAACCAGAACCCTAAAAAATTCCATGAAACCAAAGTATGTTATTTATTGAAATAAAAATTGAAAATAATTATATGTGATATTGAGTAGTCTTCCAACTTTCTTGCATTTTACAGATCCCAATCAAATTTGGTACAATGAATATATTAACGTAGAAATTCAATTTAAAACGTGGACAAATAATTCTGTCACATCCACATATGGGTAACATGGCAGTCAACGTGTTAATTAACGTATATTATTTAATCTTGACGTATAATTTGACAAGAACGATGACTGGGTACTTCAACGACCTATAAGATATTTGCTACTAGTTCATCATTGTTGTAGCTAGCAGTCTATTTTCCACCGAGATCGTTCGAACAATATTGGCACGGTTGTCGGTAAGGATAAATAGGCTTTAAAGCAAGAAATGAAAAGTATGTCGGTTGTAAGGTTCGGGTAAAAGGATTCGTTGCAGTACGTACGCAGGAGTGTTCGAAGCCAGATGTGATTTCGCGGCGGACAAGCATCATCGGAGGTCGTTGATAGAGAGTCAAAGTTCCACGAGCCAATAAAAATTCTTCAGCCCTGCCCCGCATTCGAAAGGAATTTCCGAGGCAGGTTCCAGAGGGAACCGATTCCACGGACCGGGAATGACGTAGCCAGGAGGTCGAACCGAGCAGAATCGCGAAGCTGTGCACTTTGGTCCGTCCTGACATTGTCTGTAGCGTTATCTGGCTTCTCGAGCGAAGAGGAGAGAGAAAGAAAGAGAGAGAGGGAGAGAGAGAGTACCAGCGACGTCCAACGACCCGTCGCCATATCGCGTTTCAACTCCGGTGGCCTTAATCTACCTACCGAAGTATCGTCCCCGAATCATTCGTAAACGTCGTAATCGCATTATGGCATCCAAGTCCACATTCCCCCCCGCACGCCGTTGCATTCTCCCGTTTCGACTCTTACTCGCATTTCACACCCTCGGCTGCGTCGTGCTCATGATTTTCGCGGAAGGCGCCACGATGTCCGTCAAATTCGTGTCTCGGAACGAGTCTCTCGATAGCACCGTTGCTCTCGCAGAATATTTTTTATTTAACACTCTGAGCGTCGCGTTGCCTCGAGTACGATGATCACAGTACTCGCTAATAACGTACCGTGAAGAATTTACCACTACTGCCGTGGAATGTGCCTCTCGAAGGGTTCGACGAGCGAATACTAATCCAAAATGAGAATTCTCTTTTTTAACCCCCTGCACTACTATTTACTTTGCGATTATAATGATTAGAAATTCTTCATCGTTCAGAATTTCATAGAAAAGAAAGATAGTTTATATTTATTGTATGCCTACATTTTCCTCAAAGGATATATATCAACTACAACAAATTTTATTTCGGTTTAAAGGGAATAAATAACGTTCACATTTATTAGACTCTATCCAGAATCTTCATCACGAGTCTAGCTCGTTATTGTAGGGCAAGGGGTTAATTATACAAGTAGCAGTAAGCAATGCATCTCCCCAAAACACTTTATCTAAACTAGCACCGTTCATCAATTCCAATGGAGTTTTATTTTCATTCGAAGCTTTAGTCGGAGTCAAATTAATAATTGAGAATGCTCTTTTATCTCTAATTATTTTTTCATAAATCTTTTATGAAAAATCAACACATTCGCGAGATTTTTCCGATTAAAACGACGCCCTTCACGACACACTTCGGATCTCGTTTGCTTGTTTGAATCACGGTACGGTAGAACCTCGATTATCCGAACCGACGTCCTCGGAACCTCGACTCAATAGATTCTAATGAAAGTAATTTTCAAGTTCGAAGTGTTAATACGTTCACACATACGTTCAGTCACATATGATCGACAGTGATTTGTGACTGGGTTTAAAAATGTATTTTTATTATAAGATATCCAGATAAACCGAATTTTATTGGAGTCTTTCGAATTTAAAAGGTTTAAGACAGCATCTCCATAATACATTTTAAATTTCTAGTTTTGGTTTCATTAATTAAATTACTCTAATTTTGTA
The DNA here is from genome assembly GCA_913789895.3 of Seladonia tumulorum. Taxonomy (NCBI): domain Eukaryota; kingdom Metazoa; phylum Arthropoda; class Insecta; order Hymenoptera; family Halictidae; genus Seladonia; species Seladonia tumulorum. Next base: position 5,200,990 of record OU565277.1, on the reverse strand, counting down.
AGAATCTCTGGGGTTGATATTTGGCACTTAACGTGTTAAAAGATGTTTGCAGCGTATGTTTGTTATTTCGTGGTAGTTGAAGAAGACTTCGAGTCTTTCTCCGTTGAGTCCCCCGAAGAAATTTGCGAGGTCCGTCCGCATAGGCGTAGCAAATCGATCCCCCGAGAGCAACTCCCCCATGAGAAAATTAATTTTTCGTCTAAATAAAAGTAACCGGACGATGGAAGGGTACGATAACCATGCTCGGAGGAAGGGAGCGAGAGAGAGATCTTTATCCTTCTCCGGGCAAGGCGAAGTCAAGGGAGAAACCGGTATATAATCGAGCAGTCACCTATGCACCGGTTCCTCTGAACGCGGACGGGGCGCAGTAATGCAGCGTGGTAAGAAAGGTACGTGACCCGCGCGAAAAAAAAAAAAAGGTGGCGGTGGTGTGCCCACGGCCTTTGGAGGAGGGCCCGAGGAAGAAAAAGGGCGCTTTTGTCGGCACGTAGCAGCGTTAAACTTTTATCTCGCGCTTCATCCGACTTTACTTCCGCACTATCCCCCGCCCCTCCGCACATCCCTTGCCGCAGCTATTTCACAGCGAATCGTAGATCGCAATCGTATTAGGCTGTTTGTTCTTGCCCGTCATCCGTGCAATTAGGAAAAATCCAACGACAACGATTCCCCTGACGTCCGGAACTCGTTTGCGTTATCTGGAACTGCCCCTGTTAGGCGAACGTCCTTCGGCGGAACCGCAGTCGCAATAACGCGTTCTTCCAGAAAAATTGTAATTGCTGAGAATCACAGTCTTTTCTCGATATACAGGCTGAATCGCTCTGATCGCAATTAGCAGTTCGATCGAGAATGTTTTTATCAGTTTTTGCATGGCTTCAAGAGAGCTCTGACGTGATCTAATTTACAGTGGCGTGCAAAAGTTCCCGGCCAGAAGGTTTTTGCCATTTTTCTTCCAAAAAAAAGCGTAGAAGAAATTTTTATTAGAATCATATATAAGGGCGTATTACATGAAAGGATATTACAAAAAAAAATCAACGCTAATTATTTTTCTCGTTTATTTGCAGAATAAGTAAATTGACATGTTAAAAAATTTCCGGCCAGTGTTTAAAGAAAAAATTATGCTTGTTTTTCATTGTGTAACAATTTTGCAGTACATTATTTAACATGTTATAATTAATATCTCGTAGCCTTGCTTTTTGGCATGGATGTAGATCTGGCCGGGAACTTTTGCACGCCACTGTATGTCTCTGTGTAGACCCGTGTTGTGGACGTACATAAAATGTATCAAAATGTAAAATTTTCGTAGAGCACCAGCACTTGTCCTCCAGTTGGAGAAAGATATAAAAAAGCTTGAAAGTCTAACGAAATAGCGAAGTCGAGCGTGTACGAAGAAACGATTTAAAACGCCAACAAAAGCGCGCCGGAGAGTCCTCAGCCTGGTGGAAGATAAACCGGTCAGCCCTCCGATTATTCTCATTACGCGTCGTTAAAGGTTTTCTCGTCGAACGGTACTCCGGCATCGGGAGATCGGTTTTTCAGCGGCGCGAGGAATATCAAATTAATTCGATTGCTGTTTAAAGCGTTCCGGTTCGCAGAACCTTCGCAGCTAATTTCCGTGAACTTCGACTTTCGAAATTCCGGGCTGGGGATCGGTATCGTATCATCTCCGGCGTCGGAGCCTGCATTAACCAAGAATTCGTAAAGCTCTCGAAAAGATCGATACGATCGATCGCTCGGCGGAATACACACGGATATGGAAAGAGAAAAAAGAGAGATAGAGAGAGAGAAAGAGAGCACGCGCGAACGCGGTCAGCACGAAACGGATTTAGTTCCTGCGCTCTGGTCGGTTGCCGCCGCGGCACTTCCTCCTTCGTGTCTTTCATCGTTCATATCCTCCTTTTTGCTGACCGGCGACTGCCAGGATACTTGCGCTCGCACGGATTCGCAAGATCGTATCGGCCGGAGTTCGCTTGGATTCCGCGCTTAGTAGCGATCCGCTGCCGGATCGTTTATGGGGTTTTGACGGGTGTCGAGATCGCCGCCGCTGCGCCGGAGATCATCGCCGATTCGAAGATCGATAGCCGTAGAACACGATCCCGGTCTCTGCGCAGTCCCCCGTCGTCTCGGAACAGCCGAACGGTTTTGGCGATGTCGATCGCGCAATGTTGTCCCTACAACTTCTTTATCGATTCGACTTCATCGATTCGCTGAAGACATTACTTCCGAAGCGTTTACAATTATTCCGTGTTCATGCAGCATCAAATTCCCGAACTGCAGGATCATATGTATAACATCAACACATACGTTAAGACGCTAAGAAAACATTAATTCTAGCATCAATGCTACCAACACTTTCTACCAGAATTGAGGGGAATACGGCTACCCCCTCTCTGCTAGTGTCAGGTATAGCCACGTGACATTGCGAGGAATAACCCGGGTATTTTCTTTTTTTTTTAATTTATTTATTTATACAGATCGCATCAACAACTAGGTCATTAGCGACCACGGATATTATATCGTAATATTACATTATTATGTCTTTGTACTTAACATAAAAATCATTTACAAGTATGCTGAGGAGAAAAAATGTTGTAATTGTTATATGTATACAATATTACAGTGTGGAAAATTTTTGTAGATTTTAGGAATTTAAAAACTTGGACTATGTTCGAATTAATATTGAAACGATCACTTAAATTGTTGGGGATAGTTAAGCGTCTTCTTTGGAAGGAGAAAAGAGGGCATTGCAGGATGAGATGTTCAATTGAACATCATGATGTTCATTGTGTATTACATCGGGTACATACGGGGAGAGGGTGTTTTAGAATTTTATCTAAGTGGGTCAGGTTTGTGTGGCCAATGCGAAGTCGGGTGATAACTACCTGGTCTCTTTTGTTAGTAATCGGGGGTATAACCCGGGTATTGACACAGAGAGATTAAAGTTTATCCGGTGGCGTCACGACAGGGGTCCGTCTTCTCAGTTTTTGGTGAGCAAAGAATTTGCGCAAGAAGAACGAATGCGTCTGTGGTGTAGGCGAAAGGAAGGAGAAACAGAGAGCCGTGGAGCAGCTCGTGGTTTTCAGCTCGTGATGTCCCGAGGCTACCGCGGCTAAACACGCCCATACCGGTCACCGGCGAAGCTCCTCTACCCAACGGAATTATTCGCTGAATTTATTTACTCCCTCGTGACCCCGAGAAAACTAGCTACGAAGGGCCGCCAGTTACCCGGGAACCGGTCGAACGTATCGACCACGCTCGAAATTGATACCCCGCTCGCGGGGAAACGTGGATTTTCGTGATGAACGCGATCCCGCAATATTTCTCGCGGTCCCTCCACGACGGGGCCGAGATTAAGGCCCCCGGGGGCCACGCAGATCTGAACTTGAGAAAGTCGCTTAAACGCGGTGAACGATTTCAAAAGTTTACGTGTTAATCGCCCGTGTTATAAATCGCGCCGACCTGTGACCCCCACTGTTCCGGCGACCACAGAAATTGAACTTCTTTGGGACAAGCTTCTTTCGGTCCGAAATTGTACACGTAAACGTATGCGAGTGAACGAAAAACTAAATTTTTCTTCCGTCTCACAATATTTTCATTCTCAACTGATCCGATTTCCACATATAATATTTAACACTTTGATCGCGAAACAAGAAAGCTCAAAGATTCCATGAAATCAAAGTAAGTTTTTCGTGAAATAAAAATTGAAAATAATTATATGTATGATATTGAGTAGTCTTCCAACTTTCTTGCATTTTACAGATCCCAAACGAATTTGGTACAATGAATATATTAACGTAAAAATTCATTTTAAAGCCTGAACAAATAATTCCATCACCCATATGTGGGTGACATGGCAATCAACGTGTTAAATGTTCAGTAACCTATTCGATACAAATTTTGTAATGTAACGAATGTAACAAAAACAAAGAGTTAAATTTCATAAGTTAATTTGAATAAACTCCGACCGTATCTGGACGCCGGGAATTTTCAATTAATGACGGTCGTTAGTCGTGCCCGGAATTTGTTAAATTTCCTTCGCGTTTAACGAGCAATACACGTTGATAACCCACCTCTGCAACGGTACACTAAATATCAATGAAACACGTAATTTTGATATATGTATAATTTCCATGTAAAGGAGGTGAAACTATATGTACTGCGATATTGACAGTAAATTTTACCTCGCGTCGAAATCACCAAGCCCGAACCTGCATCGGGTTGTATCATAAGGCTTCTTTATGGTGCCATTATGCCGATATTAAATATTCCGGTGGACCATATAAAAAGGTCGTAAGCGGTTAAATAATTGGTTAATTTCCTGGCTGAAAATAAATGATCTTTTTGCAAATTAAAAACCAGTACAGGGTCTGCGGTACAGGCTCGCTTCATACAAACCAGAACGAACGCGAACGCTCATCCTTTATTAACTTTTTCGGCGTCGGTTTGCTTTCTGTTAAACATACGTCGTGGACACACTACGGGGCTTTAAAATACTAGAATTATTTAACCCTCTGCACTCGAAGCTATTTTAACTCAAAAACGAAACATTTCTTCTAACCTAGAGTATATTTCCCTTCTATATATTTTCTTTTCATGTTGTACATACGAAAATGGTGCAATTGACTGAAGTGTTTAGTAATTTATTAAATACAAACAAATTTAATAATGTAAAAAATATTTTGAATAATGGTATAGCAATTTTTAGTGGCGCCTTACAGTCGCTATTCGAGTGTTAAGGGTTGAGAACGTAGATGTATTATCACTCCTAAAATTATTAAAGAAAGACAGAACCTTGTACTTGTGATTAAAAATATTTATTTTGCGCAAAGCAGAAGTTCACGGTTGATTTTTTGCGTGAAATTATGGAAATTTGAAATTGCCGGGAGTTGTCACGGTATAATTGCTGTTAGCGTTTCCTCGTTACAGTTACCGCACGGTTAACGTGTCCGTGGAGGAGTCACTCCGGCTCGTCTGTAAAGTTAATTAACGCGTCTTCACGCTCGAGAACCCCGCGAAGGTTCATCTTTCCACGCCTAACAAGCATTCGATAGCCGTTTAACCCGCGAACGGGGATCACAGAGCACGGCGGAACGATCATTTCCATCGTGTGGCCGGGCTCTTGCGGTAAATTCATCGGGGGCGACTTTCGATCCTGTTCTACCGTTTCTCTCGGCGTGGCGAGAGGTATTGTACCGTACGAAAAGAACGAAAAAGGATCGGATCGATCGCGATAGGGACCCGGGGCGCTTCCCCGGATTCCTCTACGGCGCGGGGAAAAAAGCCGCGGGTCCCTTTTTCGGGGGCCGACGTTGAATAATTTTAACGAGCCACCATCGGGCCTCTTCCCGATTGGCCGAGATTCGACTTCATAACTTTAATTGGCAGCCGAATATTTGCATGCGGACTCCGTCGACGACCCTCCTTCCTCCCCTCTCCGTATTCTCGTTTTTCTTTTTCTCGATCCGTGGGCCCCACGGCGACCGTTTCCTCCTTTCTCGACTTATCGACTTCGCCGCGAACCATAATTTATGAACCGTCGTTCCACGCAGCCGGGATAAGTTAACATTTAGATGCGAGCGAAACGATCCACTTACCATCGGAGAACCCCAGGGAGGAGTCGCCTAACGCCAACGGTTAACGGCGTACAGTAGTATTTTATCAAATAATTGAAACGTAACGCGAAATTATTCAACCGATGAAACGAACCCATCGAACGAACAACGTGAAGCCTGTATACATAATTTTTGCTGGATTTATCATTTTATGTATTATCAAAAAATATATTTCTTTTTATTTTCATGTTATATTCGCATTAACAGCGGCGTTGTTAGCGACCACATGGTTCACGCATGGGTCCGATGCTTGGGGAATATCCCCTACACGTTCAGAAAATTTTTTCCACATTTTTTTGCTACGCAAAGTTTGCTACGTAATCAACGACTTATGCATACGGGTCCATTATTCGGACATCGACGAAATTCGGCATGATTTACCGACATCGTGGTGTATATTAACGGCCTAATCACATACAATGAGATACACGATGATCCTCGAGCGCGATTGTAGGATCAGAATGACGCAGATTTCGGACGTACCATGATTTTCTTTTTTACGGCTCTCATTGTAATGGTAATCCCCTGGGCTGCACGAAATGCATTTTCTTCGAACAGCTGTCAGAGGATCGGCCAATGCTCTTTCTATCTCGTTCTCTCTCTCTCTCTCTCTCTCTCTCTCTCTCTCTCTCTCTCTCACCAAGTACGGTCGAATGGATACTTTGGGTCAAGCGGGCCCTGCAAAGAAGGGACGGAAGAGAGAGTCCGTTGTGCAAAAGGAAAAGACCAACTGTCAAAAATCCCACGAGGAATCTCACAATAATATTTGCTCGTTATTGCCAACTGAAAAGAAGAAGGGAAACTTTATAATAGCAAGAAAAGAAGTTTTGATTAGAACAAGACTTTCATATTTCTATTACGACAGTCTGATAGACTTCGGATTTTATTAAAGACAAAATTGAGTAGAATAAAATTTAACACGTTAACTGCCATGTGACCCATATGTGGGTGACGGAATTATTTGTCCAAATTTTAAAATGAATTTTTATGCTAATATATTAATTGTATCAAATTTTTTAAGAATCTGTAAAATGCCAGAAAGTTGGAGGACCATTCAATATCATACATATAATTTTTTTCAATTTTTATTTCATTAAATAACACACTGATTTGATGGAATTTTTGAGGTTTCTATTTTGGCAGTCAAAGTGTTAAAGTACCGAGAAGACAAACAAACGGAGCATACATTGAAATTATTAAAGAAAGCGAGAAGTTGTGTGGCCAATTCGAAATCCAATAAAGCAGATTGATCTTCGGACGAAGATCATAGGTTTCCGGTAAACGGTCGGTCAAGATATCGCCGTGGGTCCGATCGAATATTGAAAAAACGGATTTCAGTCGAGGAACGATAGTTCTCGAGGTACGTACTCGATCGGATCGATCGTGTTCGAAAGCCGAGGGTACTCGTTTCGCAGTCCGGCTATCGCGGATCGTGCGCCCCCGGGGGTGTCATGATAATTTTACAGAGACAATGGGCCACTTTCTTATTCGCTGCCCCCTCGGAATCGAAGATCATTACACGTTGCCTGGATCGCAACGATCACGAATTAAATTTGAATCCAGGTAGAATTTCCACCGTTCCCTGCTTCTTGCGCTATCCCCTTCGATGATTCAATGTTTATTACGTTGTTACGTCACTGTCGACTGTCACGGAAATGCGAACGGATCGCTCGCGAAATAGCTAATCCCAACGGGAAAGGACATTACCAATTTCATGCGGTCGTTCGTCATTCAACACGTTAACTGCCTGGTCAGTCACACATGTTACTGACAATGATTTTTGACTGGGTTTGGAAATTAATTTTTATTATCAGATATCCGGATAAACCGAATTTGATTGGAGTCTTTAGAATTCAAAAGGGTTAAGACAGCATCTCCTATAATTCATTTTAAATTTCTAGTTGTGTGGTCTGATTTTGTAAGAATTTCTGGGCTTGATATTTGGTACTTAACCCATTTGCATCATTAGCGTATATATACGCTCAATTTTCCTGGTCACTTTACTTGTAGTCATTTTTGTAGTTAAACGTACCGAGCTATAAATGTAACGGATACATGTTGCCTTATAAAAATAACAAGATTTAATTTATTTAGAGTTTGCGCGGTACTTATTGCAATGCGTGCTCCACTAAAGATGTTTATTGAATCATGAAAGCATCTTTATAATTTCAAAGATTGTCAAATAAAAAATCTAGAACCGGTCATTTGACCGGTGCTGGTACGTTTATTGTTAAATGTAATAAGTATACAGCGGATCTTTATGCAAAACAAAAATTTTTATGCGAATTACAACAAATTGTAGTGAAATAGAAATTTATTTTCTTGTTTTAATATGTTTAATAGCTTCAAAATAATATAACAGTATCATCAAATTTTTCTAATATTCTTACTGTTTTAAATTACACCTACTAATTTGTGCCATAAATGCATGAAATCCGCTGACTGATAATAAGAAACAAGTTTGGTGATAAAGGCCTTCTTTTCACATTCCCTTATGATGCAAATGGGTTAACGTGTTAAAAAAGAATTGGACATTCGTTGAGCGGTGTATTTTAATCTTTCGTATCTCGAATCGAATTCGCGGCAAAAATCGATATTCCTCTCGTCGTGTGTTCGCCTGCATCGGCATTCTAACGCCGGAATAAAAAGTGTATCGTTCCGGAATCGGAGATTAAAAGGGCCTTGAGGGAACGTTAAGAGTAATCGAGCAGTGGCCGAACGAAAGTGACACGCGAGCGTAAAGATGTCCAAGATCGACATACTTGCGGCGCGTTATGTTAATCGGAAGCTGCTCCGGAGGGATCTGAAATCTGGACGATGATCGCGCGGTGGCATCGATACGACATACGCCATTCCCACGACGCGAACGGGATTCGCGATACATAAGGCGAACAGTGGCCGCGAAACGAGGGAAAGGAAGCGGCTTAAAAATTCCGGCTAACGAAGTCACCGGGGTGTGTATTCGCGCTAATGAGAAGAAGTGCGACCATTCGATCCGGCCGTGGAAAAAAACCAGACCCTCGTTACCGTCAGACTAATTACCTTTTACGTTTCTTTCGCCACTACCTCATTTTCTCGTCATCTTTGTCGGATGCTCGCCGTTTCTGGACTTATTCGGGACCCGAGTCCCGCGGGCCGCATATTATCAACCTCTCGGGAAAGAAATCGAATCGGGAGAGGCAATTAATTGATACGTCGACCCCGTGTATCGTGCGGTGTCGTTACCGCGAAACGAGCCGATTACAAGCGGATTCTGCACGACCCGCTTAATGCTCGCCGTGAAATCGTACGATCTGTCGATCGGTGAAACGGGCCTGGATCGTTCCGGACCGGTATCCATGTTTAGCTGCTGGTGGGGTCCGCCTGCTAGCAGGTGCTGCCCCGAAAGATGCAATTTATGTGTTCGATATGAAATTGGACTTTTTTAGAGCCCGAGCCCGGTAGCCGGACTTGTGTTTTCGGGCCCGAGCTGCGAACAACCTCCGTGCGAATCTCGATCGGGCAAGGTCCCTTTTTTAGGGTCCTCTAGCGATAGACGTCCCAGATAGCGAAAGCGAGAAATCAGAAATTCCTCCGTTATTCGTTGATTACTCTCCAGATACTTTCCCTTCGATTCCTCATTTTTTAAAAATTAGCTGAGACGCTTCAAAGTCAGCTGCAAAATCCAAACGATCGTGCTGCGAATAATTCTAAACTCAATCGACGAAACCGTTCATGCATTTTTACATTCTAATGCAAAACACGAAACATAAAAGTTTTGTTCCTCAAAAATTTGAAAAAATGGCGTTTGTTCTTAAAATTGTGTTTTAAGCTGTGAATAAGCATAAACTCATTGTATTAACTTTATTCGTTTATTACATACAAGAGCCGGTCAGGAACACTACTAAATAGCTTATTTAAGATGTCATTTGGAATATCTGCCCAAGCAGATTTTATTCTTTTTCAAGTTTTTAAATCTCCTTGTTTCGAAGCAATCAACTGCTATGTTGCACGAAGAAGAGACAGCAAAAAACTGTTTACGTGAAAAAGGTCGTACTACCCCGTCATAAATGCAGTGAAACTTAGGAGATTCTTGGAAATAAAAACGAAAACATACAGAAGATAAGTGTGAGTTTCTACAGGGTGTTTGATAACTGGTGGTACAAGCGAAAAGGGAGTGATTCTACATGAAAGAATAAGTCGAAAATATAGAATAAAATTTGTTCATCCGAAGCTTCGTTATCGAGAAAATCGAGTTTGAAATGCAGCATGCTATTCGATAGGAATTGTCTGACGCGTCTGATCATGACCAACCAAATCTACTACCTGCATATACTAAACCACACAAACCTCACAGATCTTCAAAGTCGATTTTCTCGAAAACAAAGCCTCAAACGAAAAATGTTTATTGTATATTTTCGACTTATTCTTTCATGTAGAATCACCCCCTTGTACCACCAGTTACCAAACACCCTGTATATCTCTCAGTGATGGAAGCTGGATCGATCAAGGGCGGGCGGACGTTGATGAATGGTCCACGCTGTTATCTGGCAGAGAGAATAGGCTAGCGACAGAATGGGATTGATAAGAAAAGCTGCAAATCCGCCCGAAAAACTGTGGAACCCGTACGAGACTTGGGCCAGGTCCGCGTCGTGAGTCTCACGGTTGCTCGATGCCGGAGATTAGTCACGACTTAGGGAACGGAAAGTAAATCAGGCCCTCGCCCGTTGACATGTTTAGCCAGGTCCAGGATTCTCCTCGGGTCCTCTGATGCTCTCCGTGGGCCTTGCTGACGATGATGGCGATGCCGATAGCGATGCTTATGCCGCCGGTAATGGTGATCTCAGCCGGTTGCCGGCGACGATGGCGGCGGTGCCGGTGGTTCCTCGCGTTGCCCCCGTGATAAATCACCGGCTCTACCGTCGTCACAATCCCGCGGCCATTAATCTCGATAATTGAATCAATATCTGTGATATCTCCTTGTGTATCCGGGCCGGCCTCATGGTAATTAGCCGGCCCCGTCATAAATCATGCCCTCCGGGGGTCGAAGTGCGCCACGGAGGGGAAAGGGGAGGGCCACCGCCTCTTTTCGGCCCTGCGTGTAACCACGGTGGTGCACCATGGCTTATTCCGCGTTATGGGAATAAATCCGATGGTCAACTCCTTCTACTGTGCGCAAATCGCGTTCCCGTAACATTCGAGGCTCCCAGTTTCTTGCAGGCTGCTTTATCGTAAACCTTTTTCAAAGCTCTAGAAGGTGATATCTCCTTTCCTGTTTCAAATTAACCCTTAGCACTCGAATGGCGATTGTAAGACGCCACTAAAAATTGTTATACCGTTATTCAAAATATTTTTTACATTATTAATTTTGTTTGTATTTATTAAATTACTAAATACTTCAATATTGTACGGGTCAATTGCACTATTTTCATGTGTATAACACGAAAAGAAAATATGTAAAAGGGAAATATTCTAGGTTAGAAGAATTGTTTCGTTTTGGAGTTAAAATACCTCCGAGTGCAAAGGGTTAACTGTATAGTTAAATGGTACTAGGTTTCATTCTTGCGCGTATCAGTCAACATTCTTCCTCTCCTCGTTTGTTTCGTTAAACTGACTGAACTATAAAATCTCCTACGAGCAGAAACCATGCGAACAAGATTTTTGTGACGAATCTTCACAAGATTGTAATGGTTTTCTCGAACCCTTCGCTAGACTCTGGGCCGGATCGGATTCGCCTCGAAGCCATCGCTGGCAGCACCGGTTTGTCGAGAGAAGCACGGTGATTCATAATAAACCGCTCAATGCCAGCAGAGTTCACTGTTTTATCGAGCACGTATAGGAATCCGCCGACGTCTCGGGCCAACGTGGGTCACGTCGGCTTAATCAACCGATCATTATCACGGGTTTGTGCTATAATGACTGAAAGAGCCGGCGTTGTCCGCGCTTTATCGCGAACAACGGTTCAAGGCGTGGCCGTTCGCCAGCTGCGACTTCCATTATTCGAGGAATCGATTAATTAACGGTCACCCGCTAATGATCGACAATCGCGCTGTGGATTTTGCGCGCACGCGAGTTCCTGAAACCGTCGTCCGTTCCTGGTCCGCGATAAGTCCCGTCATTCAAACCGTTGCACTGATTATAACGAACCATCTCGCGTGCTCGGTAATGACTATATGTTGCCTAGAAAAACTCGTCGGTAGATATATTCTCGTTTTGTATTTAGACTTTTCTAAAATGGTGCGGCGATTTCTGCCACTGAAATAGTTTCGTATAAACTGGAGCCACGTTGTACAATTTCTGTGTTCGAGTCGCGTCGGTTGCCATACGAGCGGGACAAGTACGTTTCGATGAAACGTACGACCGATTGGCCCAGTATTCGGTGGATTTTTGCGAACCTCGGCGCAACTGTAAATTCGCCGATGGATTTATCAGGCTTCTGGGCCGGCTGACTAATTGACGGGACAAGATACGCGGCACGGTCGCTTCTTCACGTCCTCGTTATCTGCTCGCGAAGGAAATCGTTTCCCCCGTAAGGGGGGGGGGATCCTCTCGAAAGTGCGCCCGGGACCGATTGTGAAACAAGCCGCCGTCTTAATGAGCCAATTATTTAATTGCTCCCGCGCTCTTTCCTCCCCGCGTTTCTCTCTCGCCCTCGCCTCGACGAACACGAACCCGTCGTGTTTCTCGAAAAAGTCAACGATCCTCTCCGAAATTGTTTCGTCGCGTTACCGGGGCCCGTCTCCCGTAGCATCTCCATCGAGATTACTGGCCCAGCGGAGGAGCTAATCGAAATTCCAGGCTTCCTCCGCTCCGCCGTCTGAACTCGACCGGCAAGTTTCTTCGAGAAAAACGGCGGACACCCTTGTTCGCTAATTACGCCGAGACGCGGAAGTCGAGAAAACGAGGATTTTATTCCTCGGTTTCGACATTAAATTATACCAGCCGCCGTCGGCGTGCACTAGGAGCACAATCGCGGAGCAGTAAAATCGTGACGGTCCTTTTTCCGACATCAACGAAATGAAATATCACGTCGTAAACCAATTTACAAGAATATTTTCCAGCTAACTGTAATACGTATGTGGTTTCGTTTATTTTGTTTTCCGAGAGAAATTAAGAGAGCCTATAAAAACGCTGGGGTTTCATTCGCCAGATAAACTAAATTCGCACGACTTTATATGGCAAACTTGGAAACATTATTCTGGATAATTAACAGTGGCGCTACTGTTTTAGCAATTCGTTCACTTAGAAAGACATGCTCTGTATAAAACAGTTAGCGCATCTTGCATCGGCAACGGATTCTTCCTTTATCGCCGTACGATTTCGTTCAATCGTTCCTTTCAGTATTCATGCTATTTTTAAAAGGCTATTCTAGAATATTTATAATACACGGACCACCCAGTGGAAGCGTTTCCGCAGTTAAAACGCCTCGATCGTCTTTTATTTTCTGCTTGCTTTGCATAATCGCACGTCTACAGGTCCAAACGACTTTTTAAGGCCAATGCATACCTCACAGGCCAGGCCGGCCAGGCTCAACACCCCAGTTTATAAGCATTTTGGGGTCCGGGACAGCCACTTGAGAGGCTCGAACAAAGGCACCGCGTGTCCTCTGCTACCAGAACCCCAGGGGTTCGCAGGCTCTAGCAGAGCCTGTCAGGCTAGCCTGCGACTATTCTCGACGAGAATATCGTCAGGCTAGCCTGTCAGGCTCGTGGCCTGGCAGTACGAAGACAGAATGAACATGCTGTATTTATTTAAAAAGCTATCAACCAAAACATTTCAGAGTCCCTCGTGGTAATAGATGGGGAATACCTTGTTACGGAATTTAAACGTTATAACAAACAAAATAACAATTTATTACTACGCTAACGAAAAAGAAAGAATATCATCTGACAATCTGTGCGGTGAAACAATTCGTCATTACTATATATTTAAGAAGCTGTAAACTAGAGCATTTCAGAGTCCCTCGTGGTAATAGATGGGGAATACCTTGTTAAAGAATTTAAATGTTATAACAAACAAAGTAACAATTTATTACTACGCTAACAAACCTATCCCCAATTGATGGGCCTGAGCTAGCGGGCGAACGGTTCAACACCTTCTACCTGCATTATTGCTGTCCGTCCCAAATCTTGCCGAGTGGAAAAGCTACCAGAATAATTAATAATACGGTACTCCCTTTCGGAGCTATCGGTTCGAGCTACCCTATGTTGGATTTGAAGGAAACTTCTGTCGTTTTTTAAATAGGCAGGTAATTTGTCTTGTAAATCAAAAACACATGTTGCTATTGAGTCATTGGGAAACAAGAATGCACAGGTTACCTGAAAGATGGCAACAAGTCCTTACAAATAATGGAAATTATATCATTGAATAATATTAAATACGTATTTTTTTATGAATTGATTCAAATGTTTTCTTTAAAATACGGTAGAACTTTCCCTCCAACCTAATATATTTTTATAACAATTTCAAGTACCCAATATTTGCAATTTTTTTGCTTCGCGAATTAAAAAACGGAATTTCAAACAGGAAGAATCGTAGAATACGACCATATTTTAAAAAAATTTTTTACACTTTATAACCGGTGGGAGAATTTGCAGAACAAAGATGTTTCTAATATATTTTCATTAAGAAATTACATTTGCGTATAACATGATAAATTATTTAAGAAGAATTTTATATGTATAATTTACGTATGATAAAATACATATAAGGATGTGCGATGCTGTTTCACTAAGTGCCAGGAACGTTTCCTATTTTCATGGTATTGTAAAGGAGAGATACCGATAGTTTACCTAAGGAGAGCTGTAGAGCTCGTAAACCTTTTTTTTTGTGCCCCGCACAGCAGGGAACTGTCAACGCGCTCTCGAAAGGCCATCTGGGAAGGCCCGAGAGGCCAGAGAAGAAATTCGGTTCCAAAGCCTGACACGGTTGCCGGCTACTAAACGCTAAGACCAAAACTAGGGCTGTAATGTTGAGCCTGGCCGGACTGGCCTGTGAGGTATGCATTGGCCTTTAATCAGTCATAGACAACCCGATCTCATTACAGGAATGGCTCCGTATTAAATCTGTAATGTAAAAATAGATTTTATAGAAAATAAGAGGGGTAAGCTTTCGAAAATATAATTTATCCTATCTTCCTGCCCTTGACCAGGAATATCTTTCGAATCTGTAATGTAAAAATAGATTTTATAGAAAATAAGAGGGGTAAGCTTTCGAAAATATTATAATTTATCATATCTTCCTGTCCTTGATCAGGAATATCTTTCGAATATTTTTTAAAGCCAGTACGCTGTTTGTAATACAACACACCGTCTAAATTAGGATCGCAAAGGAAATTTAACAGCTCACAATATATTTCCACGTTATGGTATACCTGTGCAAGGTTATAGTTTCTGTCGTAAGCGCGCGCACGCGTGGGGTAAGAATATTATTCATCAACGAAATAGAAGTAGCGCGATGAGGATCTGGATGAAGCGGAGGATCTGGATGAACTCATCAAGGACACGGTTCGGTAGAATCTCAATTAAGGCTAAATTGCCCCCACGCCGGGAGAAAATAGAGTGTGAACGGGCCTGCATACTGAGCGAACCGCGAACGGTGTAGAACTGCGGAGGAGGATGAAGGAAGAGGAACATGGAAGAGGGTACTCTTCGAGTTCACTCCGCAAATGGAAGTCGAAGACCCCGACTGCAAAACGGCATTCCAAACCGTGCTTGATTGGTTTTGGCCACGTTGCGCCGCCTTTCTGGGGGTCAGGTCAGGTCTGCCTCTTACGTGACTCTTTCTCCGAGCTGAACATGTCGGTCGGTTACGCTAGCACTACCCTAATGTAGGACATTGTCCCTCGTTGCCGCTTGGACCGTTCAAGAATCTTACGAATCTGATTTGACAAACAAGTTACCAAATTCCCAAAGTCTATCAAACAAGCGAATAAGCTTGAAATAGCTAAATATTTAATTTTGTTTCTGTGCCTCCTCCATGAAGTCATCAACGAAGTACAATATTATCTCATAAATATTAAGCGTTGCCGCTTGGACCATCCAAGAATCTTACGAATCTGATTTGACAAACAAGTTACCAAATTCCAAAGTCTATCAAACAAGCGAATAAGCTTGAAATAGCTAAATATTTAATTTTGTTTCTGTGCCTCCTCCATGAAGTCATCAACGAAGTACAATATTATCTCATAAATATTAAGCGTTGCCGCTTGGACCATCTAAGAATCTTGCAAATCTGATTTGACAAACAAGTTACCGAATTCCCAAAGTCTATCCAACAAGCGAATAAGCTTGAAATAGCTAAATATTTAATTTTGTTTCTGTGCCTCCTCCATGAAGTCATCAACGAAGTACAATATTATCTCATAAATATTAAGCGTTGCCGCTTGGACCATCTAAGAATCTTACAAATCTGATTTGACAAACAAGTTACCAAATTCCAAAGTCTATCAAACGAGCGAATAAGCTTGAAATAGCTAAATATTTAATTTTGTTTCTGTGCCTCCTCCATGAAGTCATCAACGAAGTACAATATTATCTCATAAATATTAAGCATTGCCGCTTGGACCGTCCAAGAATCTTGCAAATCTGATTTGACAAACAAGTTATCGATTTCCCAAAGTCTATCCAACAAGCGAATAAGCTTGAAATAGCTAAATATTTCATTTCGTTTCTGTGCCTCCTCCATGAAGTCATCAACGAAGCACATATATTATCTTATAAATATTATCCTTGCATCTGTGGTCTTGAACTCGAAACACAATCCGGTTGACGCGATAATAACACTCGGCGACAACCCGAAGAGCAAGTGTACTTCTTCGTCGATGGTCGAACATGGCCGATTCGTTGCCGGTTTTACAAAATACTTTATGCTTGACAATTACCGGTAATTTCTCAATAAAGTCCAGACTGTTTCGATTTCAGTACGGCCGCCGATAATTTATTGATCGATCAGGCGACTTTGTGTCGGTCGTTACTTTAAGCGAATTAGAATCGCATGAAAGGTGTTGCGTTCTCCGGGGGACCGTGGCTCGTCAAATTTTCTCTCTTTCCCGTGAGAGAAAAAGAGAGAGGGTGAATATTAACACTACAGGGCTTATGTTTATAAATTGCCTTGGCGAGAGTCATTGTCATCGGCGCGGCGACACCTGAGACCGTTTCGCGCGGCGCTTTACGGACGCACGCGTGATTGGATCCAGGATCGTAAAACGCAAATCGGAGAAAGGTCCTGATCCTCGCATGGAAGAGCAATAAAGGACCTCCGCGGCCTCCGATATCTTTAATGGAAAGCGATATACCCGGGGCCTCGGGTAAAAAAAAAGAAATCTCCTCGCCGCGCCGTTCCTCTCTTTGGATTCGATACTTCCTATCTCACCGGGGTCCGTCTTGCCCGATAAATCCACAGGGACTCTTCTTATCTGCGAATAATTGTGCAGGATTTAACGGCATACTGATCGCTGGGCGCTGAACAATCGTGTCTGACTTTCACGCCTTCTTCGCTTGCTGCTTCCACGGGAAAAGTGAAATACGTTTTTATCCGCAGCCGCCGTTCCCTTTGACTTTTTACTTCACGGTGGCCTGGTTACGATTCAATCGCAAAAACCGATACTATTTTTCTTGTTTTCCTACGTAAAGAGGTTAAAGTGAATTTCAGTGAAAAGTTCAATTGATCTACCACTGGACTACATTTTTGAAAATATTACAATTTTTCTGTTTAAACGAAGCGTTTGTCCTTTGCAGCGAAATCAGCTTGGGATTCGTGTAACAATTATAGTTTTAATACTGTACGTGTACGGTAATGCGAGATCTTAATACATATAGCGAATGTCAATAGACTGTGTCTGACCATTGACCGACTGTTTCTACTGAAAACAGTCATAAATGGCGTTTTCCCTCTTCACCTTTTTATATCAAATTCTTGTAGCAATCGTATAACGGCTTACCAATAAAACTATACACGCACGTACATAAAGGTTTTAATATTTAACACGTTGACTGCCATGTCAACTAATTAATATATATTACTCATATTCATTGTACCAAAGATTCGGATCTGTAAAATGCAAGAAAGTTGGAGAACTACACAATATCATACATTTAATTTTTTTCAATTTCTATTTCATTAAATAACTTACTTTGATTTCATGGAATTTTTGAGCTTTCTTGTTTGGCGATCAAAGTGTTAAAATGAAAATACATTTTCGTATAAAACCGATGTTCCATATTAAATTTTTATCAGGCTGTTGCATGCTTTTATATCACGGACCCATTTTTCTCGCGAATGCATAAAACCCTCAGTCTACCGATACGTTATATAAACCCGTAACAAACTAACCAACAAAACTGTTAATGTTTTCCGTTGGACAGTACAGCCCAGGCAGTTATATAAAATCGGAATCACACAGTGAGAATTGTAGAGGCTCCAGCGAAAATAGAAACGAACGTTCGCGCAGATGAAAACAGTTAGGAGAGCAAAACGTTAATTGCCGGCGGCGTAGCGTCAGCGTGAGCGTTTTCCTGGACTAATTAATCAATTGAATTGGAAAGCGGCGAGATTTCGCCGGTCAACGGGGCAACCCTAAATGACACCTTGCGGTGGCTGGAAGATCGCAATTATAGAAGCGGGAAAATAATTTACTGTGATTCCCGGTCGGCCGTAGCCAAAGAGTTAGAGAATGGGCGGAGGTGGCCTCCTCTCTCGGCTGTGTAATTATCCCTCATAGAACGGAACACCATTACGGCCGAGTGTCGGTGAACGCTTTCGAACGCTGGATATCGGTCCACCGAGCTACATAGCTCGTTATCCCTAATTTATGCTTGGTCAAGTCACTTTCACGCGTTACCTCCCTGGAAACGCGTTCTTTGCTCTCTACGAACCACGCTTTTCGGTTTCGACGGAGCTTAATGGCCACTTTAGGACGACCGAAGAATAGAACATACTTTCCATGAAAGTTTCGATAACGTTAAAAGGATTATGGCGTCTCCCTAACCGAACTGTGCCAGTCGATTCCGGTTTCTTTATCCCGCTTTCCATTCGGGTTGCAATCTGGTCTATTTTTGCAGAGTGCTTATTTTCATATTGCCCACTTTCAATCCACCTTAATCATTAAACATTCTTTTTACGTGTTTATTGCTCCGTGTTGCTCGAAATGTACACAAATCTATAATACAAATATGTCCGTGCACGTTCAAAATAATAATTTTTACAGATACATGCAATTACAGTACATTAACACTTTGACTGCCAAAGTAGAAACCTCAAAAATTCCGTAAAATCAAAGTAATAGCAGTCCTCCAACTTTCTTACATTTTATAGATCCTAATCAAATTTGGTACAATGAATATATTAACGTAAAAATTCATTTTAAAACCTCGACAACTAATTCCGTCACCCACATATGGGTGACATAGCAGTCAACGTGTTAAAACTTTAAATATTCGTTTTACTCGATGTATGTTCAAAACACGGGTCTAGCCAAGGACATACATCGCACAGGAAATACTATTCCTTGATCCATACCGATCATTGGCAAGGATTGAATGTCTCATACCTAACAGCTGGCCTATGCGTTTATGGTGGTCTTGAGACGGATGCTTTAATGGTAGACGCGATTTGCATCTGCTGGACAACGAAACGTCTAATAACGGTGGCGCGAGACTGTTTGATTATCGCGTATCTTACTTTCACCGCTCGGGCGATGACTCGCAATGACGGAAGTGCTTCGGGAGATCAAACTTCAGAAACTTGTTAATTAATTGTTATTTAAATGTCTTGATAAATGTGTGTATCTGATTGTAAGAAGGGACGACTCAGCAGTTCTGTGGTACAAGGTGGTCAATCATGAAGGCAAAGAAAAATCTTACGTAACGCGGTGTCATAAGAACTTCTGCCGTGAGAAGGAATTTCGCGTTATATTTTCTGAACCTAATTTTTCAGCATTATTTTTAACCCTTTGCACTACGATTTATATTACGGTTTCAGTGATTCGAACTTGTTTTATAGTTTGTAACTTCATGAAAAAGGAGAAAATTTATATCTATTGTGTACCCATATGTTCTCCAATAGCTGAACATTAATAACCAAAATAGAATTTTATTTCGATTTAAAGGAAATTAATAACGCACATACTTATTAAACCCAGTTCAGAATCATCATCACGAGTCTGACACGATATTGTAGAGCAAGGGGTTAATCTCCATCTTTATTCAGCTTAATTATAGATATCTTGCTCAACCCAGTCCGCTTTAATTTCTAAATATAAGATTGTCAATGTATGAAAGTGTGTCTAATAATTTGATCAGTATTTAACGAGCTGCTCTTGCTATTTGTCTAGTTCCAGTGTCCAGCGATTACAATTCTAATTTTGCATAGAGACCAACGGCCACGATGAAATCCCGATCCGAAACGTACAAAACAATATTCAATTATTTTACAACCAAGTTAAACTTCTGACCCGAGCCTAATTTTTCAACGTTATTTAATCTCCATCTTTATTCAACTTAATTATAAATATCTTGCTCAACCCAGTCCGCTTTAATTTCTAAATATGAGATTGTCAATGTATTAAAGTGTTTCTAATAATTTGGTCAGTATTTAACGAGCTGCTCTTCCTATTTGTCTAGTTCCAGTGTCCAGCGATTACAATTCTAATTTTGCATAGAGACCAACGGCCACGATGAAATCCCGATCCGAAGCGTACAAAACAATATTCAATTATTTTACAACCAAGTTGAACTTCTGACCCGAGCAAAATTTTTCAGCGTTATTTAATCTCCATCTTTATTCAGCTTAATTATAAATATCTTGCTCAACTCCGTCCGCTTTAATTTCTAAATATGAGATTGTCAATGTATTAAAGTGTGTCTAATAATTTGATCAGTATTTAACGAGCTGCTGTTCCTATTTGTCCTGTCTCAGTGTCCAGCGATGAATTTTGCATTAGAGACCAACGACCACGATGAAATCCCGATCCGAAGCGTACAAAACAATATTCAATTATTTTACAACCAAGTTGAACTTCTGACCCTAGGCGCAATCCTAGCCGAGGCTCGGCTTCCGCATGACAATTTCATACGAGATTTAATAACTGCATCCTCGAGACGCCGCGGCAATACTGCCGAGTAACATAGCGATCGGTATTAGGCGGAACAGCGATGAAACAGTACAAAACTCAATTAACCGATCCATCGTGGAATCACGTCACTCGGCGGGTCGTTCCCTCCGTGTACCGGCAATCGAATCTCGATATATCCGTGTTGCTGTTTTCACGGTCCGCTACCTAATTACCGTTGCACCGATGGGCAAGGTACACACGGCTCGCACACCCCGTTCAAGAACCCTGCTGACCGAGCGTGTTTTGCGGTGTGTATGGCGTGCCATACGCGTCACGTATCTAGGAACGGAACCGAGCCGTCTCGAGTCCGATTTCAAGACAGTTAACTTAATTATCGGCCGTGGTACGTAGCAGGACGCACAGCGGACCGATGGAATCTCTCTCTTGCTTCGATCCGATCGAGGCCTCGGCAAGCGAGTAGAGAGAGGCCAGGACGAAGGATATAACAGACACGATAACGAAGGATAACAGATACGTGTTCGAACGGAGGAGGAATCGGCTCGAGGTAGGTCGTACTCGGGCGTGTTCATGTCCGATGCGACCTTCGCCCTCTTCTATGAGGCTGGTGCTGTTGCTGCCTCGGACTGGATCTCCGGTACCGCTATCCGCAGCTCCCTGTTGGTACTGCACAGTCGTATAAAATGGCATTGGTACCCTACATACCGGCTACGACCGGCCACTGCCTCCCAGAGTTCACTGGAAATCTTTGTTGATCCTCCCGCATCGCTAATAGACATTCTTCCGCGGAGGAAATTGATCTCCGCTCGCCCACACAATAGATCCTTGCCAATCTACATACGCTGATGCAGATATTCGTGCGTTCGCTCGTACAAATTGCTTGCCGGTCCTTCTCCAAACATGATCCTATCAATCTCTTTCGAGGATTTTACTGATTAACCCCTCGCACGCACCTTGCAATAGTCCCGAACCCTAGATAATCCATCACCACTTTCATATTTCAGGCCAATAAATTTTTCTTTGGAATGTCACGCTTTAACCCCTTGCCCTACAATATCGAGTCAGACTCGTGACGAAGATTCTGAACAGGGTCTAATAAATATATTTCTTATTAATTCTCCTTAAACCGAAATAAAATTCCATTTTGACGTTGTTCATATACAGCTATCGGAGAACATATAGGCATACAATAGATATAAATTTTCTCCTTTTTTTACGAAATTATAAATTACAAAAAAGTTCTAATCACTGAAACCGTGAAATAAATCGTAGTACGAGGGGCTAATCTTACAGTTGCTGAAAGGAGGAGAATATTTTTTTATTTCAGTCTAGTTACACGTGGTCTTCTCTCTCCGAAGGCTTTCAGCAAATTGTGATGTATCGTAAAATTTCGTCATCTGACCAGACATCGTTGGAAGACGAGAACAGTTCAATTAAAGTATTGATTCGTTTCCATTCGTCATCCTCCGAAACCAATCGCCACGATATTCGTCTCGTTCCCACTGCTTTCCACAAAAGCAATACGAATTTACCACTCTCTACACACACCGTTCCAGTTGTCTGGAGCCCGTTTCGCCTCGAGACGTCTCTATTCCGACGAAATTGACGTCGACCTACACACACGCGTACATCCGTGTCCTTTGAAACAAATCGATCGGTTCCGCCATCGTTCCCGTCTCTGACATCGGGGCAAGTCATGAACATTGACTTTTTGCAGAGTAACAACTGCTGCAACTGTTCTCGATTCAAAATGGAAGAGAA